>JABAKD010000005.1:6280139-7602972 GCA_012845835.1 Undaria pinnatifida
TCGATTGGTACTGTTGCCGCCCCGGGTAAGTCTAGAAATGGTATGTTCCAAGCAAGCAAAACGTATGGAGCCTCGTACGCTGATTCGCGCAAATGGTTCCTTACGATCACACCCACGCGCGCGGGGAATTGTTTTCCTTCATTGCTCTTGCAGAGCAAAAGGTCGGAAGTAGGGCCAATGGGTACCATTAGCGGCGAAGCTTGCTCCAGGCACGAAATGTACGAACGACATGTAAAGGTTGTGTACGGTATGTGCAGTATGGACAGTTAGTGCACAGTGTGTATGGTGTACACGGGATGTGGGGCATGCAAAATATTACCCATGTGAACAGCCAGCAGTGATTACCATGGAACGATGATCTATTGTAGAGGTACAAAACCTGGAGGGTAAGCGCCGCAGTCCGCGTGGGTTTCACTCGTAATACTCTTGTTTTTGCCACCCGATAATGTTTTGCTTATCCGACCATGTGTACATGGCTCGATCCTTTAGACGGTATCAACCTTCTAAAGGGAGAGCTTGCCACGAACGAAAACGATGGAAAATACGAGCAAGACCCCGGAAAACGAACATTATTACAAAACGGCCAGTCTTACACGCTTCCTGAAGCCAAGTGTTACCATAGCGCTTGAGACGTACATGCACCCCCCTGTATAGGCCTGCCTGCCAAACAGCCCTACTCATGTGCTCTGTGTGGTGTCGGGTAGGTGCGTCGAATAATGGTCGGTGGGCGGCTGAGTGTGTGGATGTTGATGCTGTTGTTAGTGTTGGTGGTGGTGGTAGGTGGGTGAGTGAGGGGGAGGGTGGGTGGGTCCACCAGTAGACACGGTTATCACACGTCCTGCGGTTGATAACGCTCGACAAGCCGTGCAGAGGTTAGAGGCGGGACAGCGATGAACTAGTCGTGATGATCGAGCAACCCGTTCGCGCTGTGGGTAACAGGTTGTTATAGTAGGGAGAAGTCCATCGCGCTCCACCTGATGCAAGCGGAGCTTCCCAAGCACCAACATCGTGACCCGCCCTCAACAAGCCAGGAACGCCGACGGACACGGGAATCCCGTCGGGTCCCGCTGTCGTGTCTTTCGAAAGGAAGATCTCGGAATATGCCAAAACGAAAACAATTTAGTTGGGAGAACTCAGAAATCGAAGAAGATCGCAAAATGGCCAGTCCCAAAAGCCGTCCGACGCGAGGTGCTAAGAGGCTGCTTGGGTCGTACTCGTGTTCCTTTGCGGGACCCCTTATTAAATGCATCCACTGGCAGACGCCCGGGTAAGAATAGGTTCACAGAAGGGCCATCTTAATGTAAAGCAGAGAAAGGGAAATGTATACATTATCGTCGCCCCGTGGGAGCTCGTACGAGAAGGGCCAGTCAAGGCATCACCCAATGGATATCATCAATATAGAAACATCCATATTGTATCGGTGGAAACCCCAACAAATAAATGCGGTTACATGTATATCTTGTCACCGAGTACGTGAGCATCCCCAACAGCCCCTCTGCTCCCTTCTCGGGGAACCAAATAACACAGCATCGCTCGTCATACCACGGTTATTCAAAGCAAGACAATTATGAATTCCAATTCAATAGTACACTCAAAACCCAAATACCACACAAAAATTGAATCTCAGATTGAATCCAAACCAACACAATGTAGTGATCTTAACTCCAACATCAACCCGGTAATGACCACTCAGCTGCCATAACTAGGGGGGTCTGCCCCAGTAATCAAACGGTCGTCAGCTGTTGAAACAGGGTTGAACGGTAACTCCAAGATCTTCACAGACTCAAACACAAACCTCAAATATCAAAAACAGAACATCATATTCCGTAATCAGAGTATCATAATCCAAAACGTAGCGTGTCAAAATCTCAAAAGCTAACCTGAAAACTAAAAAATTGAACCTGGAAGCTCAAAACGAGAATAGCAAAAGACAAAAGTAGAATCTCAGATATAAAAACCGGAATCTGAAAAGCTCAAAAATATTATCTCAAATGTAAAAACCAGGATGTCAAAGCTCAAGTTCAAAATATCAAAACGCGAATAACTATCGCCAGGTATATGAACGAGAATCTGAAAGCTCGAAAAATAATCTCAAAGCTCGAAACCAACATATCAAAAGTCGAAAACAGAATACCAAAGCTCGAATTCACAATATCAAAACTCGAAAGCAGAATCTCAAAGCGCAAACGCCAGAATCCCAGGTATCAAAATATAACCAACTCAAAAACAAAAGCCATATTTCACGCGTGCAGTACCGTAATTTATCGAAGGAGTCCACTCAAAAATCACGCTCTCAGTGCTAAATCCACTCGTATTCATGACAAAATTCCTGTGAAAACGGAAGGATTCCTTGCTAACTAAGGGGTTTCGTCAAGAATTCAGCGTGCTGGCATCTCGACTGCAACTGAGAGGATCTAAACTCTCCCTTCTCGGCAAGCTCTCGCAGGAAGTGGTGACGTGCATCGATGTGCTTCGAGTTAGAGTTGGCTACGGCGTCAACCCCCCATGTGAATCGCACCGTTGTTGTCCTCAAAAACCCGGATGCACGGGTCCCAAAAAACGGGCAAGAGAAACTCCAGACAGACCGCAAGAAACGTGCCTCCTTGAAACCTTCCGCCATCGCAACATACTCCCCCCACTCGAGGAGAGTGTGGTGCACTTCTGCGTCCTAGAAATCCATTGGATGGCCGCACCCCCACGCATCACAGCTCCACCCTATACAGACGTCGGCTTAGTTTCCTTGGGAGCATAGTCTGCATCCGCATAAACCACCAGCTCAAGTTTTCCACAAGTCCTCACAAACCGGTCACATATCTCTTTACGTCCTACCGCAAAATCATGTCATCCACGTGCACGACTGCAATAACGGAGACAGACCCTTCTTTGATCAATCTCAGAACACAGGGGTCCGGCAAGGCTCTGCTCAAACTCAAGACTCTTCAGACGGGCGACCAGGTGTCTGTGCCAACACCTCGACGCTTGCTTCAGACCGTAGACTGCGATTAAGGCGTACTACTTTACCTGATAAAGCTCTATTGGCACTCGCATCAACACCACCTATTTCAGCTCGGCCTGGACAAACGCCTGTTTAAGATCAAAATGATACAGATCTAATTGCAACTCGCATGCAATAGCAGGCATCAAACGAATGCAAGGCGCGGCGGGGGTTGAGAGGGTCTCACTGTAGTCAACTCCCGGGCGTTGGCTAAATCTTCTAGCTACCAGTCGCGCTTTCGCCTTCACTACCTTACCTGTTCCATCTGACGTCCACGTGAAGACCCACTTGGTCGATGCCACGTTCCCGACTTTTAGCTGCTAAGCTATTCTGAATGTTTCCGCCCCTTGAAGCCCAGAGAGCTCCTGGTCTGTCGCATACATCTATACTCCGAGTCCGTAGCCTCTTGGTATGTCGCGGGCTCCGAACGCTCGCTCGCATGGCAGGCTGGTATGGGAGGGGGGCTGTTGGGTGGGCGCTGGTTGTAGAGGGCATGGTCGGTTGGCCCCGCAGCAGTCGTCGCTTTGTGGTACGCTCTCGTCCTCGCGCGTGTCGTCGCGGTTGCAAGAGCTCACTGTCTCGGAGACTCACGTCAATCTGAGGGTTTTCGGTCCCCGGTGGGGATGACGGCGACATCAGCCCCGGTGGCGCCGGCGTCATCACCGGCGCCATCTAATGATGGCGCCGTTGCCATCGCCGGCGTTACCGGCAGCACCGTTTGCACCTGTTTCATCGGCGGCACGTACCTGACGTGTCAACCGGCCTCCCACGCCTCCGCTGCGGCAACCGTCACCGTGTCAATCCCAGCCGCCATGATCGGCGCGCGCTCCACCTCCCGTGACATCCCGCGTATCGCTTGTTAGGCCTGATGACGTGAGGACCATGACGGAGTCCCGCGGGTGGTTCCGCCCCCTGTTGTGGTAGAAGCACCTCTCCGCCGTGGGCTCCGACTTGTTGGCGCGTTGAACGCGGCGGAACCCGAGCTGCATGAACGCGAGGGTGTTGACCGGCGGCGGTCTCCCAAAATAGGCTTCGTACGGCAACATGTAGCCAGCGTTGGCCGTGGTCGCCGTGGTGTTGAGGCAATCGTTCATATAGATGGCCGCCTCCGCCCAGAAACGGTCAACGTGCGGGAGTTGCCCAGGGAACAGCCGGGGGGCCTCAATGCAAGAGGCCTATTGCCTGCTTGGATCAAGCCGAGCCCGCGCTCGACCACGCCGTTGTGCTTCGGCCCATTTAACCCCGTGTGCTCATGGCGGATGGTCGTATACCTACAGCTCGTCGCCAACATCTCATTCGTGAACTCCGCCCCGTTGTCCGTTCGGAAGCATTTGACGGCGTCCCCGATGTCGGTCAGAATTTTCGTCGTTGCCGCGGACACGTCGACGGCGCTCTTGCTCCTGAAGGGGTACATCCATCCCATGCGTGTCACGTCATCCTAGAACCGAATCAGGTACAGAGCCGCCCCAAGGGCCGACACGGTCAACGAAAACGCGCTTCAGGGATTGGGTCATCCGAGAGGAAGTCGCCGTCGGCACCGACGCACGCCTACTCTTCGCCTGCACGCACCCACTGCAGGTAAGCAGGGTCCCCGTCAGCTTAATGTGAGGCTGCCCGGCCGTCTCGCGTAAGAGAACCTCGTGGGCGTGGGCGTTGAACAGGTGAAAAACGTTGATGTCCACCTCCTTAAAACGTCGAACGCCCAGGATGAGCACGACAGCAGCAATCGCCGGGCGTAACGCAGGGGGAGAGGGGGGTGTGGCGCTCTACCGGGCGGTGAGTCTGCGATGGTACTGAGGCAACACGCACCATCGGGGGAAACATAGGAGGGAAAGCCTCAACCGCTACTGCGGAATCTTTTGCTGCCCCCAACCCCGACGCCGGTGGCAATGGGTGGTAGCGCCGGCGTCCTCACCGGCGGCCTCAACTTCAGATGCCGGCGGGCGGGGGTTCAATGGGGGGTACGCTGCCGCTATCGATCGGCCTACCGCTACCATCATCCCCGTCGACGGTGGCATTGTACCGATGCGGGAACAAAATGGGGGGGTGGGGATCTCTATTGCTGCTGCAGTGCCTATTGCCGCCCCCACCCCCGGCGCCGGTGGCATGGGTGGTAGCGCCGGCGTCCTCATCGGCGGCACCATCTCAGATATCGTCGCATGGGGGTTACACGGGGGTATTCTGCCGACACCGATCCGCCTACCGCCACCATCATCCCCCGGCGGCGGTGTTATGGGTAGAGATGCCGGCGTCCTCACCGGCAGCATCACCACCGATACCGGCGCACGAGGGGGTTAGCTGGGCCGTCAACGCAGTTGCGCCAAGCACACGGTATCGGGGGGGGGGGGTTAGGCGCGCCGCGTTTAGGCGGGAACCTGCACTATCCTTGGGAAAAGTTAGACGGCCACCCAACAGGTGGACACCTGTCGCGTCGAGGGCGATTTTCTGGTTGACCTGGACAGTGTGCAGTGACAACAAGTTAACCGACATGGTAGGAACGTACGATACACTCTCCAGGGTCACGCGTACGTCTTCGTTGCTGTGAAAAACCAAGTCCAAGCTCCCCAAGAACTCTACTACTAGGGGGATACCATCAGTGTAGCGTTCTCGGGGGAAAGGGGGCACAGGACGGAAATCATCAATGTATACACATCCGTATTGTATCTGTGGAAAGCGCAACAAATGCGGTTACATGTAGATCTCGTCACCGAGTACGTGAGCATCATCAACACCCTTGCTCCATGTAAAAATCGACATTCCAAGTAAGATGCCATCGTGTGCCTGCAATCCGTATTTGGGGTTTTTACAAGAAAACACCTTGACCGTTCTGGCACGTGTCCGGACTCTCCCGTACTGGCTTAGTGAAAGAGCGTCGGCAGATAACGCTACCTCCTTCGTCTGGTAATGATGACAATGACTCACAGCGGACGGTGTCTCCACAGTCATGTTCAATGCCCGCGATTATCAGTAGACGTACCCGTGAGAATGGTTCAGGACATTGTCAGGGTATAGTATAGACGAAGAGACCGCTATTCCACAGATAAGCGTATCGTTCGGATGCTTGCAAGTTGTGCGAATAGGTTCTGGGACCGTTGTGGGGAAATGCCAGCTGCATGGGAGTGCCGTTTCCGCAGGGAAGGTTTGGAGCCCGACTCGGGCTAACCCCTTGCGAACTTTACCCACGGTTCTGGGGACGAAGCAGTTAGAATTAGACCATGAACGGGTCACTTTTACGAGACGCAAAACGTCCACTAGTGTAATACAGGACGCAAATAGACAGGAGGGCACGCAATATTTACAGTCTACTGGTGTGCCTCTGCCCATTCAGCGTTGGTGAAAATGACCGGGGTACTGCGTTCGACAACACAACCTATGGTAAAGGGTAGCGCCCTGGGCCAAAAAAAAAAACGCAGCCCCAGCAGCACGTATTGACGACAAGCGGAAAATCGGGTCCTACCATGCATAGAAGAAACAATGCAAATTCTGCTGCTGCCTTTGTGTGGCGTGCCGCCGAAGGTATCGGGAAACGGTGCCGAGTTTCGTCGCGGTTGATCATGCTCGAGTGCCGAAGGCGATGTCACAGTCATTGCTGTGCTCGTATGAGCAGCGGGAGAAAACGAACGAGGGGGAAAGCGGCCTGAAACACTACGACGGTAAGCAGACTTGGTCAGGAGGCACTACCTCGGAGCGATTTCACTCCAAGCAAGAGTTGCTTTCGTAGTTACTTTGCGACACGGAAGATAAAAACGGCAACCACGGCTCCTTTCCGCGCGCGTGCGTGTCCACACCGCTGCTGCCGCTAAAAAAAAGGGCTGAAGAAGAAACAGTTATGAAAAAGCACCAGCTCGTTCGTTCCTCCACAACGACAGGTATTCTCGAAGGTTATCAGACATTAGTCTACACGCACCATCTGCGTCTGTCCCACAGTAATCAAAGCCAGATGAGCGCAGAAACACCTTCGATCCTTGCCAGCTCCAAGAAAGTGCATCCTAGTTATCTCCCACAGTACAAAAATTTCCCCATGCCCCTTCTTTGTTTAGACCAGTACATCCAATTCTAGATTAGTGCTGCGCGTGCTATTTAGTTGTGGCACCGTGGCACACAAACGCAACAATGCCCTCCCATTCCCTGGGAAACCGAAGCTACACGCACCGCATGCAGGAATCACCGCCACCAAACCCGTGGTCAACACAAACGCCCTGGCAACACCAATTACGATGCCCCAACCATTGCAAGCAATGTTGCCTAGACAGGGCTGTACAGTAGAAGTCACGTCTATTAATAGCGCTTCTTCGCTACGACCCGGACTGCCACAGCAGGGCACGTGCGTCATGCGGCCGAGTGTTGAGCCCCATTCGCCTATTGCTCGGTCCTTGATCGCCCCCCGTGTCGTCACGTTCCCCTTCTGCTGTTGCACATTGGGGAACGACGAGAGTGGAGAGCCAAGGGAGGGCGAGGGTTGATTGGTGGATAACGTTCTGGGTGCGAGCGGAAGATTTTGTCGTAAAAGAGCCGGCAGACTCCGCCCCAGCACCCTTACATGCCACACACACTGTCCGTCTACACGACTATTCCACGTCACAGTGCTTGTAGGCACAAGTCGGTGTGCCTGCCTTCTGCGCTACCACGGTAAATCACTCGACAAGAGGCACCGCATACACAGCAGACCCTCCGATCACACCAAGATCAACACCAAGTACCAAAATTAACCTAAACTTAGAGAATAAAGCATTCGATACCCCACTAGCAACAGAAAAACACGAAACACGCCGCAGAACCAGGGACAAAAACAAAACAGAACAGCAGAATGACATACAGCAGCAGCCCGCCTCACCTGGTAACCCGCTGTAACGGAGACCAAGTGGGGGGGGGCACGTTCGTATCCCCATTTCCCACCAGCACTGTTAGAATAAGACAATAACGAGACGGCATAACCGTAACACGCCCAGTTTCCAGCACCGCCGCCGGTTCCGTCCAAATAGGTGGAGAGGAGGTCGGTGGACACTCCGTGCGGTAGTCATAGGCCCTACTTACGAGAAATGGCGACCTTGCGTTTCTCGATCTTCATAGAAGGGCTGCTCCACAAATTGAGTTTGCTGCAAGCACACACCGAAGGAGACAAGAGCGAGGGGAGAGATACTCTAAAGAGCCAATATTGGGCATGTACGGTGTCCGTGCATATACATATTTCGCCAGTATCATAGCTCTGCCTTTCACTACTTGAGTTCAATACAAGCGTTGAAATATGACCTCAAAGTGGTCGAGACTGATATATATTCAAGATCAACGGCCGAAATGGGTATAACTGGTCATTTTGGAGACTAACAAAGTAAACTCCAGGTAAACGTCGACACACACGCCACGAACACTCCGATTGGCCGAATATCATGGATGTTTCAGTCCGACAATTCCCCCTGTGCATGTCAAGTAGTCTAGTACGTTTGGTGTTCAACTTTCAACTGCTGTTGGACTGCTTTCGACCAATCAGACGCCATGCAGTGTTCCACCTCACAAACCAGCTATCCGGAGTGGACGATGGTCCGTACGTGGGAGGTGCGCGCATAATTCACACATACATGCCACGCATGCAGCAGACTGTAGGGTCGTGCAGCGGTCGGTGGTTTGGAGGTACGAGGAAAGGCATATTGTGGGCCAACGAAAAATGTCATTCAGCCAGGCTATCCAATCTTACACGAAGAACGATACACATATTGTACTCAGAATACGATGAGAGAAAGAACCGACAAAGCGAAAGATGCGGCGCGGAGAGCGTTTCTTTCTGGTCGAAAATTACCAAGGTTGTGTTCGGTACGGTACCGTTATTTTCGGTACCGGTATGGATGCCGTATCGAACTTACCGAAGTACTCGGTACCGGTATTGATGCCATACCAAACTTATCGAAGTGCCCGGTACCGGTATTGATGTACCGAACTTACCGAAGTTGTCCGTTACTGGTATGAAAGTCTGTACCGGTACCGGCGATACCGGTATTGATGTCGTACCGAAGTTACCGAAGTGTCCGGTACCGGTATTGATGTCGTGCCGAAGTTAAAGTGTCCGGTACCGGTATGCATGTCGTATCGAACTTACCGAAGAACCCGGTACCGGTATGGATGCCATACCAAACTTATCGATTTGCCCGGTACAGGTATTGATGTACCGAACTTACCGAAGTTGTCCGTTACTGATATGAAAGTCTGTACCGGTCCCGGCGATACCGGTATTGATGTCGTACCGAAGCTACCCAAGTGTCCGGTGCCGGTATTGATGTCGTACCGAAGTTACCCAAGTGTCCGGTACCGGTATTGATGTCGTACCGAAGTTACCGAAGTGTCCGGTACCGGTATTGATGTCATACCGAACTTACCGAAGTTTCCTGTACTCGTAATACCGTCGGTATGCCTCGGTACGTACCGTGTGTGCTGTTGCTGTGGTGTACTCTCGTGCATAAACGATACGTAGCCACAAAAGAAGCGCGCAGGGTGAGCTGCTCCTCTTGGTTTCTAGGTCCGAGCCCGCGTCCACCGACAGCTAGCTGGATAGTGTGGCTACGGCGTGACGCGTTGCTGCGTTCGCGCATCGCATTCGCATCGTGTTTGTATTCCTAGTCCAACGCATCGCGATCGTTACTCGTACATCTGTGTGCACCCCGTACGGCTGCTGTCCAGGCTCTGCAGTTACATATTTACCTGATGAAAGACTTATGCCATTGTTGGAGTTGAGAATCGGACAGGCCGAATCGTCAGAGAACTCAATATCTCACCCGCAACATGACTTCGAAGGCATTCGTTCGCGAAACCCGACCAAACGTTTCTAGGCGCTATTAATAGTACTAAAACGAAGCTACTCGTGAAACAATCATATTAACCACTTGAGGACCTCAACCGGTCTGGAACATAAGGTCTGACGGCTTGGGTCATCGGATTCTGAAATAGTATTATATCCCGTCCAATTTTGCAATATTGTCGGACTGCATGAAAAAAACGATCTAGTTCTCAGATCGAAAAGTAAAAATCAGAAGATCGGAACCGGATCGCGTAAGAACCAACCACATTTTCATGTCATAATGTGGCGGTACGGGGTTGATGTCGTACCAAACTTACCAAAGCGTCCGGTACAAACGTCCATACCGGTACCGGGGGTACCGGTATTGATGTCGTACCGAACTTTCCCGGTACGGTAAGTCAGCACCGGTGTCGGCGGTACCGGTATCCATATCGTACCGAACTACCGAGGTGTCCGGTACCGGTATTGATGTCGTACCGAAGTTACCGAAGTGTCTGGTACCGGTATATTGATGTCGTACTGAACTTACCGAGGTGTCCGGTACCGGTATTGATGCCGTACGGAGCTTACCGAAATGTCCGATACGGGTATTGATGTCGTACCGAACACACCCTCGAAAATTACGGTTGGGTGTCGCTTTTGCTTCTGGTTTGTTGGTGATACTCCCACTCCTCAACCGCACCTTACAACCCTAATTACAACCCAGATGGTCACCCCGATCGACACGCACGCGCATACGAGTGTGCGGTTGTCGGGGTTGAAATTGGTGGCTTTGCCGCCCTAGCCTCACGAAGAACGCTTGATTTTTTTTTATCCGCGGCTGCTGACTAGCGGGTGTTGCACTACTGCTAGTATCCACACTGTGCCTATGCTTCAGGCCTTTGTCCAATTGTTAACTTGATTTAAATATACTTGATAACTTCTTTCTGCTGAGAGTGCTCGGGTGGTGCATCCCTGGCATTTCTGGGGTCGGACTACTTGCGGAACGGTCCAGCTTTTCTTTGGCTTCTTGCTCGGCCTTTATTGTTTTTGTTTCTGCTCGTTTCGCCGGTTGTTTCCTTTCAGCTGCTTCCTGCAAATTTGGTTCTTCTGCCAACACGATTTTGAACCTTTTCGCGATCATTTCTTCCTCTTTGTTTAGTAAAAGTTGAACTTCCTACTCCCTACCATTTGCCGCTAATTTGCCGCCTGTGCATTACTTGCCGAACGGTCATTCTTTAGATTTTCGTTGATTTCCGCAATATGTTTTGTACTTGGCACGAAGTTTCATCAGCTGAGATATCGCCCAGCACCCCACCGCAGCGCTATAGCTCAGCAGCGCAGCGCCGTGCAGTGCCGTGCCCTGCGATGCCCTGCCGTGCCCTGCAGCTCACCTCTGTAGCGCACCGCAGCCCTAGCTCAGCAGAGCGCAGCGCCGTGTGCTTTGCCGTGCTTCGCCATGCTGCGTGCTTTGCTGTACTTTTACTAGTTCGTACATACATGCCAGTAACGTTCGAAGTATCATACCACGTACCGGTACTATTAATGCTACATACACCAGGTTTCTTTGTACATATCACGTTGTTGGATCATGAACAATGCACCCCCAGCTCAGGTCAGCCCGGCTATATATAGCTCAGCAGCACAGCGCAGCACAGCGCGGTGCCGTGCCCTGCCCTTCGTTCTGCGGTGCTGTGTTGTGCGGCGCTGTGCGTTCTTTTGAACATATAGCAGTAGTAGCACCAGGTATGATACAGGTACCAGGTTTATGCACGCGTTGTGTACTCGTATTTTTTGCTTTCTTCAGTTGATTGTCCTCTCGGTCCCCATGCTCCCCCCCCCTCCCCCGCAAATAGCACGTGCTGTCGTTCAGAACGTGACACCAACAAGCACACAGCACAGCGCAGGGCAATTAGCTCCGCACAGGCACCTCTTGGCATTATTATCAATTCGATATTCGCACCAAATAATCGCGGGCCTCGTCTTCCTGCCCCCTTTACACATGTTTCATTCTTCTGTGCGCGAGCGTAGCGGGCGGCCGTAGCGGGCGGCGTCAGCCCCCCGTGGAGCGGAGTCCTGTGCTTTTCTTAGAACCACACAGAGTACCACCAGGTATTAGGCGAAGTACCAGGTACCAGGTACCGTTAGTACGTGCGTGTACTCGTCTTTTTGCTTTCGTCGTTGATTTTGTTCTCCATCTCGGTTCTCTTCGCAATTTTTTCTTCGCAAATTACACCCGCACTTCTGCCGATCAGAACGCGACATCGCCAACAAACAGCACAGCACAGACAGGGCAATCAGCTCCGCACAAGTAGCTCTTGGCATTATCAAATCGCTAGTTGCACTAAATCATGGGCCTCTTCTCTCTCTGCCCCCTTCACATTTAGTTGAAATCTTCCTTGCGCGAGCGTAGCGGGCGGCGTCAGCCGCCGGCGGAGCGGAGCGCTTGTATTTACATATTTTGACCACTGCTTAGTTTTTCCCTTGTACCACGTGATTTTAGTCCAAGTGTGAAAATCGGCGCGTTGCATGAGATGCTTCGATGTGCTGTGACGAATAAAATGTAGCAAACTCCCGTCAATCTGTGTGTGTATATGTTGGTTCTTTACGGTCCGCGGTGGGCGGTCGCAACGGCCAGCCACTTGGAAAGGGGTCGCTACCTTTTGGCGCGGGGTGTAAATCAGAAACTCGAGCTCGCTCGTAGCAATACCAAATTGTTCATAGGAAGCTTGAGCATTAACTAATTATACATGCGCTATACCGTGGGCAATCCACAGGACACTGATATTTCAAATAGAAAAATTAAGGCTCACTAAGCATGTCTGCGTCGTATCGCCGGCAACTACGCGGAAAGCCGGAATATCAACACTAGCACGAAGGACGATGGTTTTGTATCGCCGGCAAACTCGACGGACAGGTTTCAACCTTGCACCAACGCGCTTTTCTGAGTGCGAAAAAACATATTGTTGCGTGAGGAGATCAAGATTCGTGTTTATCCATCCGACGGAGTGTAAAAAACAATAATACAAATACAATAGTGAAGCGCTTGGTCGAAAGGCATGGCAGACGAGGGGGGGGAAATACGCCAGAAAGCGTGCAACCGGCACGTGCCACGACACGCGCAGCACGTCTTGGCTACATTTTTCTTGCTCACGGGGCTCGTTAGCTGATGAATAAACTACTCGACACCGTTCGAATCAATTTCTGTCCGTTTCGATACTAACTGTTCGCTAGATACTTAGGGTTAGCCCGTGAGGTCATTCATCGAGTTGCATATTCATTTTCTAATCAAAATCAGCGTTAGGTGGAGTAGGCAGCCGCTCAAGCGAGCAGCCTCAGCATAATTAGGTGCACCTTAATCGTAGCGTACGATATCTATATGAGGCAGACCACCCATACATCCGTATGCACGAGGCTCCCTTGCAATACAAATCCCGGGAACATTCAGCATACCAGGTGTATATCAAGTAAGGTCAAACCAGAATCAGATAAAAGAAGATGGAGTAAACCAAGGTAGGGTAGGGTAGGGTAGAGTAGCGTACGGTAAGGCAGGGTATCGCAGGGTGTAAGGTAGGGTAGGGTAGGGTAGTACACAAGGCGACAGAAAAGGATAGGACAGGATAGTATAAGATAGGGTAGGATAGAATAGGACAAGATAAGACGAGGCAAGAGTACAGGAGAATCGCAGAGCAAGAGACAGAGATACAGATGAATCTACACAGATGAACAAATATTTAATACATATCGTAGTACCTAGATAAATGATGACAATAATAAAGGATACTTTACCATTTATTCGATGTTATACGTCAGCGTTGATATATATTTCACCTAACACGTTGATGTCTTCATCAGGGTTCACAGCAGGAATAAAAGTCCAATATACTGTACTGTTGATTAGATTTTGACTCATGGAAAACTTACTCAAAACGAGCGACCGGTGTATTGAGCAGCTTGCAAAGACGAGTATCGACCCTAAATTTGCCGAACTCACAGCTGACGTTGTAAGAAGAACAATTTACGAAAACAAAAACAAATACAAATACACCACGACACAAACACAGACGCAGACACACAAAACGCATAGACTTAAACACAGACATGACCATAAACTCACGCACACAACAACCCCGACCCAACACCCAACATCATGCCCGAAGCTCCAAATCAAACCAAAATAAATCATGGACACGCACAACACGCACCTGAAAAGCAGCGAAACTATCCTTGCTGGAAAAATCGAAAAGGCGACACTTCCTACGCCGCCCGTGGCTCCATGGCACTTAGCAACGGCAGCAGAGACCTCATCCCGGACACCGACGAGTTGGACCCTGGTGCAGCGGGACGAAGGACAAGATGCAAAGCGATCGTGACGGTGTTGTTGTTGTTGGCGTTGTCGAGGGGGTCGGGAGGGAGGGGCGGGGGTGGGGTGGGAGGTTGGGGGGGGTACTCATTTCATACATAGCCGTAGACCCTCGCATCCCTACATGTAACTGCCTCGTGGCTGCCTTGCCATATGCATGCTACGTGACATCATCTCCCTTCGGCGGAGGTGGGGAGGTGGGGTTCTCTAATCCGCAAATTAAAGATGACCCGACTAGAACACCATCTCGGTTGGGGAGGAGGGTGGACTTCGGGGGGTGGGAGGGGCATCGCTGATACAGCCCGTGGTAAATCGGATGAAAGGTTTCGCAAAGCAACCGAGGCATTATACTGTTGACGTTGTTGTCAAGGGTTGGGCTTGGGGTAGGGGGTAGGGTAGGGGTTGGGGTGAGGGGGGACAGGGGTTGGGGAATTGTGGTGCGGACACCGCTGAAAAATCCAGTGGTGCAGTAGATGAAGAGGACTTGCAAAGCGGCGATTGGGGTGGGGATTAGCGGCCGGCAGGGACTACCAAAAACCCTGATCCCACGCTGTACGGTCTTGTTTCGCACACCGTTGGCCACGCTAAAACCACTTGACAACACTATTTCGTGGGCAATGTGGGATCAGGGTCTTGGTGGGCCTTGCAGTTTGCCAATTATACATCAGGGCCAGTTAGAAAGGCTCAGGTCGGCGTGGGGGCGGGTTAGAGGTCACACGTGTACCAGGTGCATGCCACCGGTGATGGGAAGGGAGATGAAATCGAAAGCCAGGCGCCCTCTCCGTATGGGGGACCCCCCAACACGAAAGTTGTCAAGTGCGAAGCGACACTCAGCCGCAACAGCGGCAGCCGCAACAGCAGCAACGGTAGCAGCATTGGGATCAGGGATACGGGAGGCGGCGGGGTCAGCTTTTACGTCTCGCGATAGGTCTAGACACGCCACTTGTGTTACAACCTTATCCATTTCTGCTTTTCGAAATGGCGGAATATGCACTACCAGTACCAACAAGTTTGTGTGTGACGCTGCGCCAGAGAAACCTATTTCGGTCTGTTTCTGAGCGAGGCACAGAGCCACTCGTTCCAGTGGCCTATACTACTAGTAAGTGAAAAGGGAAAAAGGCGGTATTCTGCTATTAATGCCGTAGCCGTGGCCGTGTGCGTACGTTCTTCACCTCAAAGCACTCTCCGTGATCACAAAGGGTGAGAAAGCAGAAAAACAATGTCGCAGATTTATGCGATTAGCCAATGCAATACCAACCGTATTGGATACGGAAAGCAGGACATAGACCAACCAAAACATACGACAAGGAAAAAACAGAACGACAAAAACAAAATAAAAACGCGTATACCGGCAGAAGCATGCGTCACATCTGAGGATGATAATGATGCTGACAGCATCACACTACAAGTACGCAATTCCCCTGAAATCTAGGCCGTGACCTAGAAACAGAGCTACAATCTCCAGGGCCGGCCATAGGGCGCATCAGGACGTTGTCAGAACCCTACGAGTCGGGTCGGGTCTGGTCGGGTCGGGGTGGATCAGGAGGTGTTAAAATCTCACGGGTCGGGTCGCGCCGGTTTATGAGGTGTTCACGTTCTCACGTGTCGGGTCGGGTCGGGTCGGGTCATATCGTATCCGGAAAATAAAACCTCACGCTCGGTAGAAAGAGCCGACTTAATGTGAAGACAATACACACGCGTCCGGGTGGATCGGGTCAAGAGTCAAGAGGTGTTCAAAATCTCACTTCTGACGTGCGGACCTGACATATTGAAAACTTTCTGTTTCGAGCCCGAAGGCCTCTCGGGTGCCAATACTCTTTCGGCACCCTATTCAAACATTAAAACACCGCCAAACGTAGATATTCCTGTCAGTATCCTCCATAACCCTTTACAGCCAGGCCACACGTCACGCCGGGTTACCCAACTTACTGCTGAATATTAGTACAGTAGTTTGATAAGTGTCGACTCGCTGGCCGGATCCGCGGGTCGATCGCGGGTCGAGATGATCAATATCACCGGCCGGGGTGAACCGACCCGCGACATGACCCGATATCTCACGGCCAAAAAAAGGGAATATGGTGGGTCGGGCCGGGCCGGGCCTTGTCGGAATGGGTCGGGAAGTTTTCACATCTCACGGGTCGGGGCGGGTCGGGGCGGGTCGGGGCGGGGCGGGTCGGGTCGGGGCGGGGCGGGGCGGGGCGGGGCGGGTCGGGTCGGGTCGGGTCGGATCAGAAGTTTGTGAATCTTGCGGGTTGCGTCGGTCAGGAGGTTTGTAAACGTCACGGGTCGCACCCGACCCGACCTGAACCGGCTCGACCGGCGATGTTTGGCCCTACCCGTGACCAGCGTCGTACAAAGCGTGTCGTTGGAGGGAAAATACGAACATCACTTTGAAAAAAAAACTAGCATTTTGACGACATCGGAGAGTTCCCCGGTTGATTAATCCCTTCAGCGAGAAAAAGTGTCTACAGAGGACTAATACAATCCCATCGTAGAACGCGTGAAAAACGACAGAATGCCCATTACTCGACTATTAGCACAAGCATCAACTACATCTCCAGCACTACAATACAGGCATGCCAACAACAAGCGCCCAATCTGAGCAAGTCTTCATAGCGTTATTGCCACACCAACTTTGAGCACAGGGCTCTACACATTGAGTACTCGCTGCCGAGCGCATTTTCATTACCCAAAGCTCTTACGAGTGGTGCCTCCCACAATGCGAGCGAGCCTGCCAGTATTACGACGGCCTTTTAATGTATTTGGACCTATAGTGTAGCACCCACCCGGAGTACGTTTGACGAACACGCATATCCAATCCATCACAGCCACAGCATACAGTCTCGCGTCCCTTTAGCCCGGCGCGGCCGAACCAAGACTAACTGCTGTGAAATCTCCAGAAGCATGCACTTGTGGGACGATCGCCAAATATTTCCGTCCACTCCATACATGCCTGCGAAATATTCAGTTAGTGGTGAAGGGTGAAGGGGGAGGGGCGGGGGACGGGGGGACAGGTGGGGGGGGGGGTGCAGTGGGGGGAGAGAACGACGAGGGGGGAGGGGAGGAGGAAGGAGGTGGTCGGGGGGGGGCAGTGGGGGTGAACGAATGGGAGAAGGGGAGAGGGTGGGGGGTGGTGTACTCATTTCATGCATAGCCGTAGTCTTAAGACCATAGGCCCTCGCATCTCTACAAAATCGGGACGGCGCACGTCGGGTTTTCACCGACCAGGCAGACCTCGCGTGCACCAAGCGCGAACCGCCCAGTCGCGAGAAGGGTGAGCTGCATCCTACCAAGAACCACTTGTCCGGCGGACATCCGCACATTGTGCGTACTATCTGTCATATGGATGACGAATACATTTGTTTTCTGGTGTGGCCACTTCCAGATGGAGTAACGGGGATACTACTTAACAGCCAAAACATGCAAAAATACGACAGGACACAACAGGACACAACACATTCACGCAGTCAGCCAACTAAACGAATACGTAAAACCAACGGCACTCCAGTGGAGGCGGGGGGGAAGAGTTTTGTGGTCAAGTGTCCGGATCCAAGTGTACTTCTCTGCCCTACCGTGTTGCTTTCGTTTTCAGCGTGTTTCTTTTTCGATTATTCATGCCATACCAAGGCACTCATTTGATAGGGTGGTCTGGGCACTGGAAAAAAAAACCAATCAGATATACCATACTGACCTCGTCAGGGACTACTTCATGGCGTGTTAGTTTTGTACCTGCAAACTTTTTTTCCCTCGCACAAAAACAGTACCACTCACGGGAGACGAGAGACACGATGGGGGCAAACGACAGCACACAGCAGCAGTTTGCCGATATGTGTTCCTCACGAACGGGTGAGAAATACGGCACACGTTGTCGACCAACAAGTTTAATTTTTATTTTATCTTGTTCTTCATCCCATTTATTATCCTCGCACCACTCTCTCGCTCCCTCCCAGTAGTAGTAGCTCAGATCCGGGGTCACATAGCGGGCCCTCCTCTCCCCTCTCCACTACGGTATGTGCCTTCATTCTTATCGCCAAAATACTTCAGCCTTCTTTTCCCTCGTCGACTCGCGTCGAATTGTGCCTACCCACACGTTCTCAGCACTTGATTTTTTTTATTATCTTGCATTTTTGCAAATAAATTCAAAATCCTACCACGGTGGGAATCGGATTCAAGGACCAACGCTAGTAGTATTCGAGGGTAAGGCCATTTCTTATACAGTCGGATTTGTCAGTCGAAAGCGGCCTTTTTCGACTGAAGCCCAAATCGGGCTTTCTTACACAGTCGAAAGAGGGCTTTTTCGACTCAACTTTTTTCGACTGAGAATTCCGACTGGCGGATCCGGTCGAAAAACTCGACTTTTTCGACTGGATCCTACAGTCGAAAAAATCAGTCGAAAAGTTTTTACACGTGTTTTTTGAACCGATCGCATCGCTCATCCCACCACCAAACACACACCCACACGGCCACGCGGCCACACACCCATACCAGGTACCACACTGCAGTATCATACAAGGCGCTGACGCTGGCTTGGCTATCCCTGCTGTTGCTTGTCGCAGCAAGTCAGCGTGGCGCATTCCTAGTTCCGCTCGCCCGCAGCGCGCGGTCTCGATCTCATGCTGCCAACAACGGCTGCGCCTTCTCGTAGCTTTGGCGGCTTTCGGCTGAGTGCAACTCCACGAACGTAGCTTTGGCGGCTTTCGGCTAAGCCCAAAGCCACCAACTCGCTGGGATGAAGGTTCGTCGAGCCGTTGCTCGCGGAGAAAGCGCGAAGCACAGAGCTGCCAACCGATTTCGCCTGCTCTACAGCAGTACTCCCGCACGCCAACCGCCTCTAGGAAGAGCACAAAAGCTATAAAATCGACTCGACTGACGATAAGAAGAAGGACCAGAAGAATCCAGTCGAAGAAAAGTCCAGTCGAAAAGGGCCGTTTCGACTGGCGGAATCCGACTGTATAAGAAATGGCCTAACCACTAGACCACCGGCGCGACCGGCACCATGAATACTATTATACTACGATCGTGTTTGCCATCCGTCGATATGAATTACTTATAAACGTCGTCAGCCTTGTATTGGGGATGGCTTAGATTGTCTATCGCGGTCCATGCCCATTTTAAAGGGCGGTGTGATACGATGTGTCTGATAGCTCCATGTACGTATTATGCCATATACTTCGTATAGCAGTTTAAGTGGCGACAGCTGGAATGCAGCCGACAGAAAGAGCTATTCTACACTCTACACAGCAGTACGCGATCATGCATCGTACCAGGTGTCATACTTCGTAAATTGGACGTTATGCTCGCTTGTTTTTTGCGCGAAAAACGTGTATCATACCAGTTGTTGCAACAGCAGAAAATTAATATGCCAGGCAGAGATGTACAATGGACAGATCACTTCTTCCCGCTTGATGATCTACAATGCCTGTACTGCTGTAGATATGCAAAGGAAAGGAAGATTTACTTGTAGTCTACCAGGTACATGTGTATTATATGTTCTACAGCAGTAGTTCATGTCACCGGGTGGGGGCCGTACGATCGGCATGATCTAGCACATGTTTTTTTTTGGGTTGGATCCGTACTCCATATACACATCCTGCACAGCATACGATATCATTACGGAAGATACAGGATCATCTACTACTGCTGTAGAAGATCTACAGTTAGTGTAGTAGATCATGACCTGTCCGAGATCTGTGCCTCATGATAATGCATGATAATGTCCTTCTGTGTTCGATAAAAAATTGATGCCGCTGTACGTGTAGTCTAAGGGTGCGCTGCTTGTTTCTTGCTCGCAGCACCTCGCCGAAAGGAGCGCCTGGGCATATCATGCTATATCATACAAGGATTGGGCGGGGTCGCCTATCGGCGGCCCCGCCCTCCGAAACAGTTGCGCAAAAAGGATGTGACTGAGAGAAGGGGAAGGTAATGGACGGTACCAAGAGGTTGAGGTGCTACATGTATTTGAAACATATGTCATTAAAAATGGTGGGTTTTGTCGGGAGTGGTTTTGCGCGCAGCGTTTGTGAAGGTAGGTGTCGGTGCACTGCATAGAGGAATTGAAAATACGAAACAAAACCCAAATAAGGAGGTTGTGGATAGGCGAGAAATAGACGGGAAAAAAATAGAAAGAAAACAGCGGTTGAAAAAATAAATAAACCGTGGCTGAAACGTAATATATAAGGAAAGCTCAATTGGCAAAGGTAGTAGCCAGACCTTGGCTGAATCCGGAGAAGGATTCGGACGGCATGGCATGCGCCGCGAGCGCTGAAGAATGGGAGACGAATTCCGTATGTTTATCAAGTGGAAAAATCCTATCGCAACTGCAGGAAAGAAACACAACGTTCATTAGAGCAATCAGACCAACTTAACTGCAGGAAAGAAACACAACGTTCATTAGAGCAATCAGACCAAGTCCATGGCACCAAGGTACGCGAAAAATGCAAATCTACGCCGGAAGGCAGACCATTCATTTCTTTTAGCAGCAGCAGCGGCGGGGGTAGAGGTGGCCGATGGCCCATCGAGGAAGTGCGGCACAGCAGCAGTAGTGTCTACAGTAGCAGTCGTCTGGCAAGGGGGAGGGGGCACACACACTGGCTCCGCGAGCTCAAGACCGCAGACAGCTGATTTTTCATTATTCGAAACGTACTCACCGGAGACACCAACAGCAGCGGCAGCAGCAGCACAGCAGCTACACTTCACAAAAAAACATGATTCTATAAATGAATGTGTAAAACATCAGCTCTGAGTACGACCGATTGAATGGTTGAAACTCAACTTTGCAAGCTGCGTGGTACATGGTTATAAAAACAACACAAGAAAAAACGGAAAAGTTTTGGAACATGCACAGAAGAGAGTGAAAGCAGCACCAGCAGCAGCAACACACAGCAGTAGCAGCAGCAGCGGCGGCGGCGGGCGCAGAGGCGGGCGATAGCCCAGCAAGGAATTGCGGCACAGCAGCTGTAGTGTCTACAGTACTGTCTACAGCAGCGGCCATCCGGCAGGAGGAGGAGCACACACAGCACTGGCACAGGCTAGGCGAGGTCATGACCACAGAAAGTCGATTTTTTATTTTAAGAAACAAACGCAGTAGTCAGCATCAGGAGCAGCAGCAGGAGCAGCAGCTGTAGTAGCAGCAGCAGCAGCAGCAGCAGCGGCGGCACTACCACAGCAGTACAACAGCAGTGGAGCAGTACGTACCGACCAATCCACAACGGCAGCACACAGCAGTACGGCAGGAGCTGGGTGGGATTTGCACTTTCTTACGATTCTCCAGCTTCCAGGGGAGAGCGCGAGCCGTCCCCGGGAGAGGCTTTTCATGCCCCCCGCTCGCGGAGTTGGGACTCGTCGGCGTGCCTGAACACCGTGCCGTGATGGAAAAACTTTGTAGAGCACGCCCAGCCCTTTCAAGTTCTTTCAACTTGTAAGGGCGCGTAGAGGTGAAGGGTTCCTTTACTATACTATTTTCAGAGTAGGCTAAGTTGCGCCGCTTCGCTCTGGTCAGCCGCGTTCTGCTCTCTCGTTAGCGCTCAGCCTAAAACGTCATCCTAGGTACCCACAAGCGGACGGGGCCGCCTCAACGGCGGCCCCGTCATCCAGTAGAGGCGCCCCGGTCTGAGGGCGAGGATGGGAGATATGTGAAAGTAGAGGTGGTTGTTGTTACATATTGAGCTGTATCGGGGGATACCAAGAGGGTGAGGCTGTAGTGGTTTGTGGTCACGTACAGGGGACTGTGTACCTCTACGGGCAAAAAGACAGTACGGAGCCACTTGGACGGTCGCACCCCACCATCACAGCAGTAGTACAACAGCAGTACAACAGCAGTGGAGCAGCACGTACCGACCAATCCATAGCGGCCGCGAGTCGACGGGTACTTATACCGTAACTGAGACTCATACGGTACAGGAGTACGATGAAGAAAACCTTTGCTGCAAGCTGCAGTGAGCTGGGTGGGATTTGCACTTTTTTTACGATTCTCTACCTTTCGGGGAAGATCGCTAGCCGTCCCCGGGAGAGACTTCTCATGCCCCGCGCTCGCGGAGTTGGGACTCGTCGGCGTGCCTGAACACCGTGCCGTGATGGAAAAACTTTGTAGAGCACGCCCAGCCCTTTCAAGTTCTTTCAACTTGTAAGGGCGCGTAGAGGTGAAGGGTTCCTTTACTATACTGTTTTCAGAGTAGGCTAAGTTTCGCCGCTTCGCTCTGGTCAGCCGCGTTCTGCTCTCTCGTTAGCCCTCAGCCTAAAACGTCATCCTAGGTACCCATATTGATCTGTTCCTATTGCCAACGCACCGAAAGGAGCTTGCACACGAACCGTACCTGCGTTAGTCTAAAGCGGTACCCACTCGTGGTTACAGGCGGTGGGCTGTATGTAGGGAGCAGCAAGCATGTCTGTACTCGTCCAACGCTCGCTATGATACCTCTAGTATGGTCAGCTGCTGTGGTAGAATACGATTACCACTAAACGAGCGTCGGTTCTATCGAACGGTGTGATGACAACCCGATTCAATCTACCAAGCGCTCTGCGACTCACGTCTAGTTGCAGGGACCCCACGAGAGTGCCTTCTGGGAAGCCCTGGAGTTCTTGAAACGTGACACAACAGCTCAGAGCTTATTGAGGTGTGACAGCTGACAGCTGGCTGAACTCTGTCGTTCGTGCTTCTAGGAAGTACTTTTGAAAAAAACCCCATTACAATGCCGCCTTCCAGCAATGTATAAAACCCAGCAAGATCTTTTTTTTTGCTTTTTTTTCACGAGCACGCAACGACAGAGCTTTGAATTCGGACCTGCCCCGACTTCAACGCTTGGCCCTTCACCACCGTCACCACCTCTCTTCATCTGCGAGCTCTGTAACCTTCTACGTTCGCGTCGGACATCCTTCTTTCAGGTTTGGCTGCCTCTGTCCATGCTCATTGGGCGTTGGAAAGGTTGACTTTGCGCCCGTGGATTCTCTCACAGCAGGTTCTGGCGGGTAGGCGTGTAGCATAGTAAATCCGGTATAATAAGGATTGCCCACCGCACGGTGTTGAGAGGTGGACCCCGCTAGTTCCTAGGAGGGGGGAGCCTCCAGCTTAAAGAGCAAATCACTTGCGAACAACTGCGAGGGCGAGATGCTCCCGATTGCAAAGTGCTCGTGCTCGTTGCTCGTTGCCACGGAAACGCTTGCCTCGTCCCCAGAAGCATGAACGCACGGCCTTGGGGAATGTACCTCGTATACAGATGTGCCACAGGAACAGAGAGGTAAAACGTGCGGTTGGGACACTTACTTGAAGTATAATATATACAGTGCGACGGGTAGTGTTCTTTCTCGGCAGGAAAAAGTCATTGTGTGATGATGCACGGGCAAATCTTTGCTTCTCTCGGCTAGACGAGCAGCACCACCCGCAAGGCTACCGTTCCAAGGGGCACTGCTCCTGCCTCTGGTATGTACTCGTGCACAGCAGCAATCTACTATGATGCCAATATCGCCATCGCGAAGGTTGCAGCGCTTCAAGCCTGCTCTGTGATAGCGCGTTTTCCTTGCGAAACGCTCTTGTTGTTGATGTTTCCCTATCAACTTCACACCAGGTATGCTACAGCAGCAGTATTCGTGGTTCTTGGCGGAAGGTGCAGGGGTCCTGCCGTAGTCCATACCCTAGCATTACTAACTATACCTCGATCTCGAACCGCAAAGTTGTCCCTCGTGCTGGCGTATCCTTTTATTGCTAGACTACACTCTGGTCGGATTTGACCACCGATTGTATTGCTCTACGATTACAAGCTCGCTCGTACACATAGTCTATGTGTTTAGGCTATTGCTTCGAAGCGAGACTGATATCATACGAAGTATAATACAACGGAAACCATAAAGAGCAGCCCATGGACTCAAGGCCACAGCAACAAAATGCACCTCCAATTAATTTACGCTATTATTTGGGTCCTTGATCTGTATGTTTTGTGTAACCTGGTACACAGCAGTATACCAAGGCATGATAATGAAGGATACATGCATATTGGGGTGGCCGCTTGCGCCACGAGGGGGGGCGCCACACGCGACAGATCTCGAAAGAAAATAGAGTGACGGGGAGGCTCAAGATGCAGCCGACTGCTGCTAAGGTATTCACTAAAAGTAATACTGCTGCAGCAAGAACGAAGCATCAATTTTTCGACACAACAGCCAGTAAATGGTGCTATTCTCTTTGTCGTGGTGAACCACTATTACGGAGATCCATTGCTAACAGGGGTAAATGCCTCATCAAGTTGCGAAAAATTCACCGGAAATTTCCCATAATTTCGCAATATCTCGGCGAGAACACTATATTGTTTATTTTATTTTTTTGCGCCGTGACCGTAAGGTCTATGCAAACAATCAAAGCTATCGTTTACGGGTTTAGAGGAAGAATTGACAGAGCTCTGACCCCATAAGCATTTACTCCTGTTAACAGTGGATCTCCGTAATAGTACGTGAACGGGCAACAAACTGCCTGACAAAAACAGTACCAGGTAACTCTGTACTAGCAGTACTAATATGCTGTGCTGTTGTACCCGATGCCTGGTACATTTTTTGCTAAGCTTTCTGTCATCGCGCTTACTTTCCAGTTCCAGTCGTAGGAAGTTTCACCCTCAGCGACTTTCGGGACAAGCAGTGGTCACAGGTGGGTGCCAACCCTTCTCCCCTCCCACTACATACCTTCATTTGTTTTGCGCAAAGGGTTCAGCATTGCCACTTCTCGTCGGGTTGCGCCGAACTTCGCCAACGCGCCCTCTCGCACCTTTGGCAAGAAACAATCACTTTCTGAGCTCGAACGCATCACGAAATAGACTTTGCTTACTACATACTGGTATCAGGTAACAGAGTAGTAGTTACACCACGAGGTTACCACTAGCAATCGACCGCCGAAGATTCGGAGAAGGGCAGAGTACCGACGGGTGTATCGCTGGCCAAAAACAGGGCTGACTGAGTGACTGCCTTCATCTGGTATCTGGGCCCATCTCCTCGACGCGGGCGACTTGGGCTGGAAAGCGATGCCGAAATCCCCTGTAGATGCCGCCATCGTTCGAGTCTTGTGGGGTCATACTGTACCGGCACTGGTTGGCAGTCTTGCGGTTTCCGGTTAAGTCTGGAACGTATCCGGTGTCAGGCATAGTCTATGGCCCGAGCAATTCAGTGGCTGATGGCTATATCACGAGAGCGAATTTGATTCAACAGGTAGCGCTTCCTATACTTGCTTGAAAGCGTACCGTTGAAAGCGCGCCGGTCTCACGCACATTAACTTCTCGCGGTGCGCCTGCGACAATTGTCGATCACTGGCAGTAGTGCAAGAAGCATGCGTTCATCCGCCTTGTCATCGCACTTTGGTTCATCGTTTCGGCGATGACTTCGTCCGAGAGGTTTTGCATGCTGTACTCAGCCCTTTATCTCCTGGTCGTTGACTCACATCGAACCATGCTGGGCGCGCGCTCATCATATATCAGCACATTTGCATGTGCTCTCCACTCGACAGTGTCCACAAGAAGAGATCCATTTGTTTTCCCGGGACTGAAACTACAGACCCTAAAAATACCTTGTATAGTGTATGGGCTTCAATAATTACATATGGTGCCTATTGGCCGTCTTCGATAAAGAGGCGGATATTACTGGTATGCTTGGATTGGTTTACCATCAGCATACCCCCCACAATTGTTTTGCTCGAGGAAGCTGGCTGGCGAAACCTGCTGTACAGCACGCCTTGCTAGCAGAAGCCCATCACTGTCATCGCAGCGAGTATATATGCCGCGCATTTCCAAAACGTAAGCTTGCCGCGAATATAAAGAAGAATTGTTTCGATACAAGGACTAAGCGCGCTTCAGATGCATAAGGGCACCTAGGGCTGCATAGAGTATGCATGTAAACTCCAAATATGGGCTCGGGTGGTAAAGAATCTGATTCTCTCCCGCTTGTCGATTGTTTTACTGTTGATGCAACGAAACCGTGATCGACATGTCAAACACTCACCTGGTACTGGTATTGCGTACATTGACCATCTCCACCCATGCTCCCTTTCGTTACAGAGATGCCCCGCCCCCCTCCCCCCTCCCCCCTTCTCCCCGCTCAAACCGTCACCAACGGCGAAACCATAATGCACCCGACACGCAGGGTTTGCATAGTCGCAATGGGTAAGAGGAGAGCGAGCGACAACCGCAATGTGGCGCCGGGTACCGGAGCAACGGCATCTCAGGCGGCGAACCAAGGGATGAATATCCCATCAGTTCCCGGATCCCAGCAGCAGCAGCAGCGACAACGGCTTCGGCAGATGCAACAGCAACAACAGCAGCAGCGCCAACAGCAGCAACAACAATCTCAGCACCAACAGCAGCGGCAGCAACAACAGCAACCGCAGCAGCAACAGCAACACCAGCAGATGTTGACGCAGGTGCAATATGTGACAATTGCGGGTAAAATGATGAGTGCTTGCGCGCACGGCTGTTGAACACGTTTGTATGATTCTGACTCTGCTAGGTAGGTGTCCGTTTTCTAGTACTGTGAGCTTTCGTATGGAATTTACCCGACGCAAGAGCAAGCGCGACCGAGCTGCCGGATTGTAAATCCGGCCACCCGATTAGTTTGCCTGCCTTTGATCCCCGCTGCCTTGATAATCGGGGCGACTCCGCAGGCAACACCCGATGGACATTCCTCACGCGGTCTCCTGCACTACTTGCTTTTTGCGTGGAAGCTCAAGAAAGCTTCCATGATAGCTTCTTCTATAAAAGCTGTGGAAGCTTCCATATATGGAAGCTTCCATGCAAAACAAAACCAGAAGCTTCCATGGAAGCGGTGGAAGCTTGCATGGAAGCTTTCATGAAAGCTTCCATGAAAGCTTTTATAGAAGCTATTGAATGAAAGCTTCTCCGCGGAATAAACCCCGCAAGCTTCCACGGAAACGTTCGCGAAAGCTTCCGCGGAAGTAGCTTCCACGAAAGCTTCCACGGAAGCTTCCACGAAAGCTTCTATGGAAGTAGCTTCAATGAAATATTCCACGGAAGCTTCCATGGAGGTAACATCCACGAAAGCTTCCACGGAAGCTTCCACGAAAGCTTCCATGGAGGTAACTTCCTCGAAAGCTTCCATGGAAGTGGCTTCCACGAAAGATTCCACGAATGTTTAGGGGTTAGGGTTAGGGTTAGGGTTAGGTTCCGTTAAAGGTTTCGTGAAAACTTCCTTGGGAGCAAATTTACTTCCGCGAAAGCTTCGGTGAAAGCAATTTACTTCCACGAAAGCTTCCGTGAAGGCTTCCGTGAAAGCTTCCATGAAAACGTGCGTGGAAGCAAATTTACTCTAGTTCGAAAGCTTCGGTAGAAAGCTCCTACAAAAGCTTCCACGAAGGATTAGGGGTTAGGGTTAGAGTTAGGGTTAGGTTCCGTGAAAGATTCCATAAAATCTTCTGTGGAAGCAAATATATTTCCGCGAAAGCTTCGGTGAAAGCAATGTACTTCCACGAAAGTTTCCATGAAAGCTTCCGTGAAAGCTTCCGTGAAAGCTCGTGGAAGCAAATTTACTCTGGAAGCTTCGGTGAAAGCAAGCTTGCGTCCGGGAAAGTTTCCGTGCAATATTCCGTGGAAGCTGGACTTCTTCCACGGAAGCTTCCACGCAAGCTTTCACGGAAGCTTCCATGGCATGGAAGTGTGAAAGCTGCCATGGAAGCTTTCACGCTTCTATGAAAGCTTCCACCATATACATGAAAGCTTCCATGGAAGCGATGGAAACTTCCGTGGAAGCAGTGGAAGCTTCCATGAAAGCGATGGAAGCTCACGTGGAAGCCGTGGAAGCTTCCATAGAAGCGATGGAAGCTTCCATGGAGCTTCCATAGAAGCGATGGAAGCTTCCATGGAGCTTTCACGAGCTTCCAGTAAAAAAGCAGATATTGCAGGTGGCCCTCCTCACGTCCATCAAGCGACGAGCCCCTGAAACGGAGACGGGCTCCAGCTGTTGGTGGGGCCGGGGCGCCAGCAGTAACGGCTGCGGCTGCACCACCGCCGCGGCCACAGCTTCCCCAGAAGCAGAAGCAGCAGCAGTACCAACAAACAGGTAAGCAATGTGGTGGTTAATCGTAAGCACGGTCGCAACACATTTGGCCAGGATTCAGCTGTCAGGGGACTTCTATGATGATGCTTCTGCACGACTATGCTCTGGGAAAATGCGATTATGATCGAGATCCAGGCAGGTACCTTGAGCACAACTGACTATGCTCTTGTTCTATGCCTTACCGTCACTGCATATGCCCGAACCGCTAAGGTGGTACCGCCGACATCGAGAACGGGGGGGTTCACCCATTCACAGATGCAGCACGCGGCTCAGGTACGGTTTCGTGCGTTTTGGACATTCTTGCATTGGTTACACATGTTTCGGCGTCGACCGCAACCCCCTTATTACTGCCGCCCTGCACACAAACAGATTACACACGAGGTATCCACGGTACTGCAATTGCAGTCTACCTTCGAGCGAATCGTCCCCAAACCGGTGTGCAGCCCTAGCGCAGTAAGAAAATGAATATCAAACTAATTCCAAGGAATAACCCCTTGTGTTTACCGTACTGTCGTCCTACCCTACAGTAGCAACACCCACCCCCTGAATCCCCGCCGCCATTATGTACCCGACGTGTACATGTGACGAGCATTTTGTGCGTGGTTATTCTGTCGACGACATTTTGATCGTTTTGGCAGCTGTCCAGCCGCTATTTCCCCGGGAGCGGATCTCAGCCCCAGCAACAACCGCAACAGCAGCAACAGCCGCAACAACCGCTACAGCAGCAACAACAGCAGCAGCAGCAGCAGCAGCAGCAACAGCAGCAGCAGCAACAGCAGCAGCAGCAGCAGCAGCGGCAGCGGCAGCAGCAGCAGCAGCAACAACAATGGCGACAGCACCAGCAACAGCAGGTGAGCAACCGCCACTCCCGCCACCCTATTGATGAACCATCCCAACCACGACATTCAACTGTTGCCCCTTTTGGGCGACCAAGTGATAATCCCTTGTCCTCCTGAAGGTCTCGCCTTCCCCATTGTTTGCTTATATGGTTTCATGTCGCCGTCAGTGACGAGCCGGAGTAGATACTGAGGTGAACGGGGGGGGAAAACCAGCAGCTTGCGTTACGATCCGCAAACATATCCTTGTAGCTCCGAGTACGTTCCATTTTTCTGCCCGCCTTGAGTATTCGACACTGTAACTACCGTACTGTATCTCACGCGAGATTTTGATCGTTACGGCGGTTATGCCGCGTTTCTTCTTGACTCTTTTCCCCCGCGATAATCGATAATATCGCACACGCCCAGACCTCACGAAGAAAGCAGAAACATTTGCACAACGCTAGCTGTGGTCTAACTGGTACCTCTTAATCACATTTTAATCCCACGCACTGGCCGATCAAACCCTTGGTCGTCAATTCGATGGAGAGCCTGTTAGCAGAAAAAGTCCAGGATGGACAACTATTCACGCAGGAGGTTTGTGAGCACAGCCTACCGCAGCACATCATACCTTGCACTTAAGTGCCGTTGTGTTGGTTCACTACTGTTGCCCCATATATTCGTGTTTGCTTCCCGTACTGTGTATCTCCTTTGGCCGGGTCTACCCACTCTGCGGCAACAACCAACACACGGCAGCGGGTGAGAATGTTATCCACTTAAGATCCTGAAGACAACGTCTTGCGCTACTTGTCGGCACGTGCTTCATCCAGATCTATCTGTCTGGTTATAACGTTATGCCATACACTAGTATTAACGGTGCTGCCATCACACGCCGTTTGCCCCCGACTAACGTATTGTTCTCCTCTTTTCCGCGCTTTTCAGGCTCACAGTTCCGCCGTTGGGGCGTCGTGGGGGCCGTCTCCGATGGACGTCGACGAACAGGTACCGACGGCACGAGAACAAGCTATGGCGCAAGCCATGGAGGAGGTAAGGCGCGCTATGACGGCGTTCGTCAATTGAAGTCGGAGATCGCGTACAGCTGCACCGGTGAACTTCACATCGACTCGGTTTTGTCGCAGTTTGGAAAGCACGGCGGGCTGGCGAAGGTCTCTTCGTGTGTTGCTGCAAGGACATAAGTCCAAAGGCAAAGCGGGTTGCTTTAAAAAAATCACGGTCAAAACTAGCGAGAAGTACCACTTGAACGTGACTCCCGCATGCGACACAATTTTCACACGCACGGGGGGCGCTATCCCAACCCGGTACCTGGTTCAGGACCTGTCCAACCTATGCCACTCATATTATACCGTGTATATGTAATCGGATGTGTGTGTGACGTGGGGGTTTACCGCTGGCCAGACGTGCAAGGATGGCGTAAGACAGATCAGTGCCGGAATCCGTTCAACCGAGAGAGATAATGGAATTGAAGTTCGGGGCCGTGGTGGAGTTGGATTCGATGCCGTGTCCGTTAACGATGGAATTGGATCGCCACATGGGCCGCCAAAATGCGCCGCTAGTGTTCCTTCTGTGTTGCCAACGACATGCATCTGTCCTGCGACTAACCACCTAGGCGACACACGTATGCGTGCAATCTTCTTTCTCGGACCTTTCGAGTACCGTTCGCTGTGCGAACGGTTGAGGCACGCCAAGAAATTGGTGTTCTCCATACACCGACCGGATTCTTCCAGCCAAACGTTCTGGTCGGTCGGCAAGACCCAATACCCCTGTCGTTATTGCGGACCCCTCTATAGGCCGTGTGAGCTAATCGTCTCACAGCTCAAAGGTCATTTTCTAGGAAGCGATGCCCTGACCTCGCTTCCGTTTGGACAACCTCCTTTGCCTACTTGCAATCTCTCCATTCTCCATTCTACAATGCACCGTAGGCGGGCGACGTGTGGGCCTGGTTTATTTCTTGCTTCGACGGCGTGGTTGACAAGAGCACGCTGTTCGAGGTGTACCCCACCTTCGAGGCGCACCGGTGAGTTGCAACCAAGCGCCATGCGACTCGCCAAACAACGTCGATGCGTAGTGAGGCGATGATCCAGAAAAAGCCAACAGCGATTGGAGGCGTAATAAACCACTGTATAGGTGTCTTGAAGAGACTATCGGCCCACTAATCGTTGAAGGCGGGGCGGCGGTGGTAGCACAGCGCTTTCGAAAATGAAGTACCAATGAATGAAAGTCTCGGTTTCGGGGCGGCTCTGCGTGCTCGTCATCGGAATCGGTATATGTCTGCTGCCGCTGAAAGGGACAAACCAAACCTCGTGCGCGGACATGAACTTGGACGGATACACTCCCTCTCCGTGTTTCAGTCGACAAGCCTTTTTGGGCACGGGAAAGTGTGGAATCGTACCGCCAGGGGGTTGAAGTGTGGATATATCCAGGCAGGGGGATATCTACGGTAGTAGCCGTAGACGAGCTTCTCACCACCTCATTTACACTGCATGAGCACACCTACACCGTGTATAACGTTCCATCTTGAGGGGTGTCTGCATCCCGTCTATCGTGCAACAGCATCGACATGTATATACGTATCAATTCTAAGCAATGCCCACTTGTTCGCCGCGTGTCCTGCATTGTTCCGAAAATTCGCCTCACTCTAGGTTGGACGAGGGCTTCCTGGTAGGGTTCGTCCTCCACTGGGAGGGCGCGTTGGGGAAGACCATGCCCGCCCAGTTCTGGGATGACTTTTAGGAGCATGCCGTCGTTTTCATTTCCTTTTTTATTTTGAGAATATTTGCTTTTAAGTTTACGTCAACTACTGCTGCTGTTGTTGTGGGAACTGTGGGTCTTTTAGGATCCCTCCCGTACACTATTTGTTTTTGGTTTATGTTCTGCCCGAAATATCCTTTTTCGCGGCGGGGCAATCAAAATCGTCTGTGCACTACCCAGACTGATCCCCGGAGTGTTTTCGGCTTGTCCGCGTACTTTCCCCCCGAGTAAAACAGGTATGTATGTTGGGTCAAGAGATGTCAGTTCCTGGAGGCCCAAAACGCGTTTTCTACAGCGGTTTTTACGTACGCGGTACGTGCTGTCGTTGGACGTGTTGACGTGTTTGGCTTGCACGAGACATTCAAATTTGATTCTGAACAAGACGAGCTGCGGCTTCGCAAGCTAGCTAGCTGTTCGTTGTGGTTTGATAGCATGCGGGCGTGGAAGCACAGTGGTACGTATGTTCATAGCCTTTTTTCTTTGAGTGGTTTCGGTGACGTGTGTCTCGAATGCGGTACTTGTAAGTACAGGGTTACATGTAAGACAACGGGTTTTCATACATCTCACTTTTGGTTGAATAATCATTCACATATGACTTGAAAGCATACGGAAAGGGTGGCGCATTTTATTTTTTAATGTTTCCAGTTATTGCATCGGGTTGAAGATGCTAATAGTACCAGGCACATCTCACGCCGAGTTGGTCGAGGTAAAGGGTGATGAGTTATTCGCGAGTCAAGGTGGTATGCTGAAGGTCGTGTTCCAGATTTGGATGCTGTCAGGTCGCCGACCTCGCAGCAAGCTTTCGATAAAAATACAAATGCGAAATTGCCGTTAGTTTAGGAAGGAGGACAGAGCTTGCGACCAGCCTGAGTGAAGCCTTTCTCGTTTATTCCAGAGCGATAGTACTGTAGACATGCGACGCGTACAACGGTAGGTACAGCACGGGCTGGGAACGAACCTTGATTACGGCTGACGAAGTCTTTCCCCCGTAGCACTACTCGATCTCGTTGGCATGTCAACTGTGTGTCCTCCAAACAAACCGGTTGGTTGGATATCTAGACTAGACCACCGGACTGTTGGTCGGATTGTGCTTTAACGGTTTATCAAAATCAGGTTGTGGAGGAGCTTCACAAGAATGAGGTGCACCTCGAACGTAGCATGCGATGTGATTGAGCCCGTTTGCACTTTACTTGCCGACGCGATTTTTTCAATGCTTCCCTCAGGCCAACAGTAGGGGTTTTGTCTACAGTACGGTGGATATAGGATGGGTGTGAGTACTTTATATTATGTAAGTATGTGATTATGCGGACCGGTGTTGAATTGAGCCTACCGAAGATGAAGCCTTGTGTAGCGAGGACTAGCGTGGCACGGACTAGATCAAAGTACGTAGTAGCGCGCCCTAGGTTACTAGCGTAACGTGGCCTAGTGTAGCACGGCCTTGCGTTCCGCGGCCATAAGAAGCGCGGCCCAGCGTAGCACCGCCCAGCTAACGCGACGCAGCCTAGGACGGGCCAGGGTAGTGCGGGCCAGCGTAGCGTAGCCTAATGCGTAGCCTATTGCATAGTGTAGCGTGGCCTAGCGTGGCATAGCGAAGCGTGGCCTAGCGTGGCCTGCCGTAGCGTGGTGCGACCTTGCATGGCATGGATTAGCATAGCGTCGTGCGGGCTGACGTAGCGCGACCTAGCACAGTACCGCCTAGCGTCGTGCTTGGATGCTAAGCAGTACCTGGTATACCGTACTGTAGTGACGCCTGCAACGGGAGAGGGTGCCCCTGACTTTTCCGTGAGAACCCTCACTTGAAGCGGTACATACCTCAACCAACACCTGATCTATAGAAAGGTGGAACGTGCCAGCATCGTGCTTGGATGCTAAGCAGTACCTGGTATACAGTACTGAAGCTGCGGTAGAGGGTGCCCCTGATTTTTCTGTGAGGGCCCTCACGTGAAGCGGAATATGCCTCACCCAACACCTGGTTTAGAGAAAAAGGTGGAACGTGCAACCAGCTGGACAATCTCTATATCAAGAATACGTCTGTACAGCGCCAATGGTATTCCAGCGATGCTGGGTAGTTCCTCAGTTGATTACTGTATTATAGTACCGCCGGTCGGAAATAGTTTTGGCCGAAACGCGCTACCTCTGTCGAAGCACACGGCCAGCACGACAGCGGCAGATAGCCCAGCACGACCAGTGTGTTGATGGCCACCACACGGCTTTCTTGGAGCTTTACTATCTCTGCCTGAAGTGAGCACGGATTTCAAGTGTGGTCGTATAAAAGCGTTACAGTGTTACGGTGCACACGGGATACCTGGGCTGGTGCGTACGTCTGGTGCTGGTGTGTGGGTCTACTATTGCCGGTAGTAGGGCTGTGAGTTGGCTAGAGTTCTATATGAGTGTGGGTTGGAGATGGATATCAATATTAAACCTCCGAGCTCGGGTCCCGTGTGCTATTAATATTAAAATCGGCCTATTTTCCCAACATACTGTATGCAAGGTTTAGTAGCCATGAGTGAGTCTATTTCCGACAATCCTCCACGCGGTCGATTGCGTTGTACAAATCACCCCCCCACCTAGCGACAGTTTTGGCTTGGTTCAAGTCGGAAACACGCTGTGCGGTGCAGCGCTTGCAGATAGCCCCCGTTCGGGGTGGTCTCAACAAGAGCTGCGGTGGCTGTACTTAGGCAAGGGTGCTCGTGTTCGACTTGGTACTGGAATGTCGCGGCTGGGTTCTCCTCCGATATGTCATGTATTGTTCCAGGTTGGACACCCCCCAGGTTGTGCAGCGATTGAAGATGACTCTCATCTGGGGTTGGCTCAACGAAGGCTGTGATGGCTGTGATCAGGTAGGAGTGCCTCAATCGTTGCTCGATTTCTTGAAAAACACGACGGATTGTTCCTTAGACGCGCCCCCCCCTTTTCTGGAGAATGAGCTGTGGTGGCCACGGCCAGAACGAGGCAATACCATATAGCAGTGGGGACTGCGTGAACGTGCGGACGAGTACGCGATATATTCTGTGGCGCATCCGGACGGTACCATCGACCTCGGCATATACAGTATAGTGCATCCACCCGGAAGTGTGTGGTAGCTGCAGGATGTAACGGAGAACGTGGAGCGTGGTATATTTGCGCACTTGCCATCGTTTGCTATGCCCCATGTTGGCGACGGCCGAATTTCATTCGAGAAGCTTCATAGTGTACCTGGTATTCGGCTTGCCGCCGCGGGTTGCACGAAAATAATATATTTTTCAGGATGAGGTTTTTCGATGTACGAATCCGTACGCCCGCACCTGGGAGCTTGGCCGCGGTAGAGTTGTCCGCCGCATGGGCCGTTGGTTGTTTGAGGCTACACCCGCAGGAAAGCGAGGGCGGTGCAATCTTGAAACAAATTGGACGACGGGACGGGGAGATGCTATATATTTTGCTATAATGCACGGCCGTCGCTCTGCAAGACTGTAGAACCTCGCATCCCCACAATGGCCTGGACGGATGTTCGGCAACAAGAGAGGGATCGATTGGTTACTGTTGCCGCCCCGGGTTAGTCTAGAAATGGTATGTTCCAAGCAAGCAAAACGTATGGAGCCTCGTACGCTGATTCGCGCAAATGGTTCCTTACGATCACACCCACGCGCGCGGGGAATCCATTGTTTTCCTTCATTGCTCTTGCAGAGCAAAAGGCGCGGAAGTAGGGCCAAGGTACCATTGCGGCGAAGCTTGCTCCATGCACGAAATGTACGAACTACATGTACAGTGTGTACGGTATGTGCAGTGTGAACAGTTAGTGCAGTGTGTATGGTGTACACGGGATGTGGGGCATGCAAAATATTACCCATGTGAACAGCAGCAGTGATTACCATGGCAACGATGATCTATGTAGAGGTACAAAACCTGGAGGGTAAGCGCCGCAGTCCGCGTGGGTTTCACTCGTAATACTCTTGTTTTTGCAACCCGATAAATTGTTTTGCTATCCGACCATGTGTACATGGCTCGATCCTTTTAGACGGTATCAACCTTCTAAAGGGAGAGCTTGCCACGAACGTAAACGATGGAAAATACGAGCAAGACCCCGGAAAACGAACATTTTTACAAAACGGCCAGTCTTACACGCTTCCTGAAGCCGAGTGTTACCATAGCGCTTGAGACGTACATGCACCCCCCTGTATAGGCCTGCCTGCCAAACAGCCCTACTCATGTGCTCTGCGTGGTGTCGGGTAGGTGCGTCGAATAATGGTCGATGGGCGGCTGAGTGTGTGGATGTTGATGCTGTTGTTAGTGTTGGTGGTGGTGGTGGTGGGTGGGTGAGTGAGGGGGAGGGTGGGTGGGTCCACCAGTAGACACGGTTATCACAACGTCCTGCGGTTGATAACGCTCGACAAGCCGTGCAGAGGTTAGAGGCGGGACAGCGATGAACTAGTCGTGATGATCGAGCAACCCGTTCGCGCTGTGGGTAACAGGTTGTTATAGTAGGGAGAAGTCCATCGCGCTCCACCTGATGCAAGCGGAGCTCCCAAGCACCAACATCGTGCCCCGCCCTCAACAAGCCAGGAACGCCGACGGACACGGGAATCCCGTCGGGTCCCGCTGTCGTGTCTTTCGAAAGGAAGATCTCGGAATATGCCAAAACGAAAACAATTTAGTTGGGAGAACTCAGAAATCGAAGAAGATCGCAAAATGGTAGGGTTGGGTACTGGCGCGCAGCGCCAGTACAAAATATACTGGCTGCGACAGCAGCCAGTATACTGGATCCTATCAGGATACTGGTGGCGCGGCGAAGCCGCGCCACCATCGCCCCCCCCGGCTGGTGAGGGGGTCCCGCCGGAGGCGTTTTTTTACGCGATTTAGCTTCACTTAAGAGTATAAAAATTGCGCGATTTTGGCTCATCTGACAGAGGCACTGTCGCGGGGAAAACTCACTTTTTCTTTTGTTTTTGACACGGGAGAAAGGATCAATTGTCGACCATTTTTTTTCAACTTTGCAACGCCTACAAACTCCATCATCGTGGGAGATACAGTTTATCCATTCACATGAGTTGAAATGGATAGCAGAATCATCTAAGAATCATAAGATCATTCCATAGCGTATTGTACTCCGTAGAAACTAGTAGAAACCGGAGGAATATCTTTCACCAAACCCCAACCCCCCGCAACAAGTCAATTGCCGATGGTGGAGGTTTGGACCTCCGGGTCTCGGTCTGCACCCTATGAACTTTCGCAAGGCGCTGAGTCTTCTTCAGACTTTCTTTGAGCTCGGCGCTAGTCGTGTCTACCACTTCCACGTCGTCGTCTGCACTATGTGCTGCTGGCGCAGCGGGCTGCTGCTGCTGCTCTGCTGACCCTCCGGGCGTCGATGCTACTGCTGACGCAGCAGCCCCTGAACCACCAGCACCGCCGCCGGGGTCTGCAGCAGATGGCGAGCTGTCAGGGGGGACAAATCTGTGCATGGTCGTATGGTCTCTTGTGTGGGGTGTGCTATGAGGCTGTGTGTCTCTCTGCGTTCCCTGCGGCAGCCTGAATACATGGGTTTCCGCTGGTTTTCGAGGCGTATGTGGGGATCTTCGTAGATACTGATGTACTGGCGTACTGGCTAGTCCGTTTACCAGTTTCAGGATACTGCCAGTACTAGTACTACTGGCAGTACGTACTGGCTCAGTACCCAACCCTACAAAATAGCCAGTCCCAAAAGCCGTCCGACGCGAGGTGCTAAGAGGCTGTTTGGGTCGTACTCGTGTTCCTTTGCGGGACCCCTTATTAAATGCATCCACTGGCAGACGCCCGGGTAAGAATAGGTTCACAGAAGGGCCATCTTAACGTAAAAGCAGAGAAAGGGAAATGTATACATTATCGTCGCCCCGTGGGAGCTCGTACGAGAAGGGCCAGTCAAGGCATCACCCAATGGATATCATCAATATAGAAACATCCATATTGTATCGGTGGAAACCCCATCAAATAAATGCGGTTACATGTTTATCTTGTCACCGAGTACGTGAGCATCCCCAACAGCCCCTCTGCTCCCTTCTCGGGGAACCAAATAACACAGCATCGCTCGTCATACCACGGTTATTCAAAGCAAGATAATTATGAATTCCAATTCAATAGTACACTCAAAACCCAAATACCACACAAAAATTGAATCTCAGATTGAATCCAAACCAACACAATGTAGTGATCTTAACTCCAACATCAACCCGGTAATGACCACTCAGCTGCCATAACTAGGGGGGTCTGCCCCAGTAATCAAACGGTCGTCAGCTGTTGAAACAGGGTTGAACGGTAACTCCAAGATCTTCACAGACTCAAACACAAACCTCAAATATCAAAAACAGAATATCATATTCCGTAATCAGAGTATCATAATCCAAAAAGTAGCATGTCACAATCTCAAAAGCTAACCTGAAAACTAAAAAATTGAACCTGGAAGCTCAAAACGAGAATAGCAAAAGACAAAAGTAGAATCTCAGATATAAAAACCGGAATCTGAAAACCTCAAAAATATTATCTCAAATGTTAAAACCAGGATCTCAAAGCTCAAATTCAAAATATCAAAACGCGAATAACTATCGCCAGGTATATGAACGAGAATCTGAAAGCTCGAAAAAGAATCTCAAAGCTCGAAACCAACATATCAAAAGTCGAAAACAGAATACCAAAGCTCGAATTCACAATATCAAAACTCGAAAGCAGAATCTCAAAGCGCAAACGCCAGAATCCCAGGTATCAAAATATAACCAACTCAAAAACAAAAGCCATATTTCACGCGTGCAGTACCGTAATTTATCGAAGGAGTCCACTCAAAAATCACGCTCTCAGTGCTAAATCAACTCGTATTCATGACAAAATTCCTGTAAAAACGGAAGGATTCCTTGCTAACTAAGGGGTTTCGTCAAGCATTCAGCGTGCTGGCATTTCGACTGCAACTGAGAGGATCTAAACTCTCCCTTCTCGGCAAGCTCTCGCAGGAAGTGGTGACGTGCATCGATGTGCTTCGAGTTAGAGTTGGCCACGGCGTCAACCCCCCATGTGAATCGCACCGTTGTTGTCCTCAAAAACCCGGATGCACGGGTCCCAAAAAACGGGCAAGAGAAACTCCAGACAGACCGCAAGAAACGTGCCTCCTTGAAACCTTCCGCCATCGCAACATACTCCCCCCACTCGAGGAGAGTGTAGTGCACTTCTGCGTGCTAGAAATCCATTGGATGGCCGCACCCCCACGCATCACAGCTCCACCCTATACAGACGTCGGCTTAGTTTCCTTGGGAGCATAGTCTGCACCCGCATAAACCACCAGCTCAAGTTTTCCACAAGTCCTCACAAACCGGTCACATATCTCTTTACGTCCTACCGCAAAATCATGTCATCCACGTGCACGACTGCAATAACGGAGACAGACCCTTCTTTGATCAATCTCAGAACACAGGGGTCCGGCAAGGCTCTGGTCAAACTCAAGACTCTTCAGACGGGCGACCAGGTGTCTGTGCCAACACCTCGACGCTTGCTTCAGACCGTAGACTGCGATTAAGGCGTACTACTTTACCTGATATAGCTCTATTGGCATTCGCATCAACACCACCTATTTCAGCTCGGCCTGGACAAACGCCTGTTTAAGATCAAAATGATACAGATCTAATTGCAAATCGCATGCAATAGCAGGCATCAAACGAATGCAAGGCGCGGCGGGGGTTGAGAGGGTCTCACTGTAGTCAACTCCCGGGCGTTGGCTAAATCTTCTAGCTACCAGTCGCGCTTTCGCCTTCACTACCTTACCTGTTCCATCTGACGTCCACGTGAAGACCCACTTGGTCGATGCCACGTTCCCGACTTTTAGCTGCTAAGCTATTCTGAATGTTTCCGCCCCTTGAAGCCCAGAGAGCTCCTGGTCTGTCGCATACATCTATACTCCGAGTCCGTAGCCTCTTGGTATGTCTCGGGCTCCGAACGCTCGCTCGCATGGCAGGCTGGTATGGGAGGGGGGCTGTTGGGTGGGCGCTGGTTGTAGAGGGCATGGTCGGTTGGCGCCGCAGCAGTCGTCGCTTCTTGGTACGCTCTCGTCCTCGCGCGTGTCGTCGCGGTTGCAAGAGCTCACTGTCTCGGAGACTCACGTCAATCTGAGGGTTTTCGGTCCCCGGTGGGGATGACGGCGACATCAGCCCCGGTGGCGCCGGCGTCATCACCGGCGCCATCTAATGATGGCGCCGCTGCCATCGCCGGCGTTACTGGCAGCACCGTTTGCACCTGTTTCATCGGCGGCACGTACCTGACGTGTCAACCGGCCTCCCACGCCTCCGCTGCGGCAACCGTCACCGTGTCAATCCCAGCCGCCATGATCGGCGCGCGCTCCACCTCCCGTGACATCCCGCGTATCGCTTGTTAGGCCTGATGACGTGAGGACCATGACGGAGTCCCGCGGGTGGTTCCGCCTCCTGTTGTGGTAGAAGCACCTCTCCGCCGTGGGCTCCGACTTGTTGGCGCGTTGAACGCGGCGGAACCCGAGCTGCATGAACGCGAGGGTGTTGACCGGCGGCGGTCTCCCAAAATAGGCTTCGTACGGCAACATGTAGCCAGCGTTGGCCGTGGTCGCCGTGGTGTTGAGGCAATCGTTCATATAGATGGCCGCCTCCGCCCAGAAACGGTCAACGTGCGGGAGTTGCCCAGGGAACAGCCGGGGGGCCTCAATGCAAGAGGCCATATTGCCTGCTTGGATCAAGCCGAGCCCGCACTCGACCACGCCGTTGTGCTTCGGCCCATTTAACCCCGTGTGCTCATGGCGGATGGTCGTATACCTACAGCTCGTCGCCAACATCTCATTCGTGAACTCCGCCCCGTTGTCCGTTCGGAAGCATTTGACGGTGTCCCCGATGTCGGTCAGAATTTTCGTCGTTGCCGCGGACACGTCGACGGCGCTCTTGCTCCTGAAGGGGTATATCCATCCCATGCGTGTCACGTCATCCTAGAACCGAATCAGGTACAGAGCCGCCCCAAGGGCCGATACGGTCAACGAAAACGCGCCTCAGGGATTGGGTCATCCGAGAGGAAGTCGCCGTCGGCACCGACGCACGCCTACTCTTCGCCTGCACGCACCCACTGCAGGTAAGCAGGGTCCCCGTCAGCTTAATGTGAGGCTGCCCGGCCGTCTCGCGTAAGAGAACCTCGTGGGCGTGGGCGTTGAACAGGTGGGAAACGTTGATGTCCACCTCCTTAAAACGTCGAACGCCCAGGATGAGCACGACAGCAGCAATCGCCGGGCGTAACGCAGGGGGAGAGGGGGGTGTGGCGCTCTACCGGGCGGTGAGTCTGCGATGGTACTGAGGCAACACACACCATCGGGGGGAACATAGGAGGGAAAGCCTCAACCGCTACTGCGGAATCTTTTGCTGCCCCCAACCCCGACGCCGGTGGCAAGGGTGGTAGCGCCGGCGTCCTCACCGGCGGCTCAACTTCAGATGCCGGCGGGCGGGGGTTCAATGGGGGGTACGCTGCCGCTATCGATCGGCCTACCGCTACCATCATCCCCGTCGACGGTGGCATTGTACCGATGCGGAAACAAAATGGGGGGGTGGGGATCTCTATTGCTGCTGCAGTGCCTATTGCCGCCCCCAACCCCGGCGCCGGTGGCATGGGTGGTAGCGCCGGCGTCCTCATCGGCGGCACCATCTCAGATATCGTCGCATGGGGGTTACACGGGGGTATTCTGCCGACACCGATCCGCCTACCGCCACCATCATCCCCCGCGGCGGTGTTGTGGGTAGAGATGCCGGCGTCCTCGCCGGCAGCATCACCACCGATCCCGGCGCACGAGGGGGTTAGCTGGGCCGTCAACGCAGTTGCGCCAAGCACACGGTATCGGGGGGGGTGGGTTAGGCGCGTCGCGTTTAGGCGGGAACCTGCACTATCCTTGGGAAACGTTAGACGGCCACCCAACAGGTGGACACCTGTCGCGTCAAGGGCGATTTTCTGGTTGACCTGGACAGTGTGCAGTGACAACAAGTTAACCGACATGGTGGGAACGTACGATACACTCTCCAGGGTCGCGCGTACGTCTTCGTTGCTGTGAAAAACCAAGTCCAAGCTCCCCAAGAACTCTACTACTAGGGGGATACCATCAGTGTAGCGTTCTCGGGGGAAAGGGGGCACAGGACGGAAATCATCAATGTATACACATCCGTATTGTATCTGTGGAAAGCGCAACAAATGCGGTTCCATGTAGATCTCGTCACCGAGTACGTGAGGATCATCAACACCCTTGCTCCATGTAAAAATCGACATTCCAAGTAAGATGCCATCGTGTGCCTGCAATCCGTATTTGGGGTTTTTACAAGAAAACACCTTGACCGTTCTGGCACGTGTCCGGACTCTCCCGTGCTGGCTTAGTGAAAGAGCGTCGGCAGATAACGCTACCTCCGTCGTCTGGTAATGATGACAATGACTCACAGCGGACGGTGTCTCAACAGCCATGTTCAATGCCCGCGATTATCAGTAGACGTACCCGTGAGAATGGTTCGAACATTGTCAGGGTATAGTAAAGACGAAGAGACCGCTATTCCACAGAAAAGCGTATCGTTTGGATGCTTGCAAGTTGTGCGAATAGGTTCTGGGACCGTCGTGGGGAAATGCCAGCTGCATGGGAGTGCCGTTTCCGCAGGGAAGGTTTGGAGCCCGACTCGGGCTAACCCCTTGCGAACTTTACCCACGGTTCTGGGGACGAAGCAGTTAGAATTAGACCATGAACGGGTCACTTTTAGGAGACGCAAAACGTCTTTAGTGTAATACAGGACGCAAATAGACAGGAGGGCACGCAATATTTACAGTCTACTGGTGTGCCTCTGCCCATTCAGCGTTGGTGAAAATGACCGGGGTACTGCGTTCGACAACACAACCTATGGTAAAGGGTGGCGCCCTGGGCCAAAAAAAAACCCGCAGCCCCAGCAACACGTATTGACGACATGCGGAAAATCGGGTCCTACCATGCATAGAAGAAACAATGCAAATTCTGCTGCTGCCTTTGTGTGGCGTGCCGCCGAAGGTATCGGGAAACGGTGCCGAGTTTCATCGCGGTTGATCATGCTCGAGTGCCGAAGGCGATGTCACAGTCATTGCTGTGCTCGTATGAACAGCGGGAGAAAACGAACGAGGGGGAAAGCGGCCTGAAACACTACGACGGTAAGCAGACTTGGTCAGGAGGCACTACCTCGGAGCGATTTCACTCCAAGCAAGAGTTGCTTTTGTAGCTACTTCGCGACACGGAAGATAAAAACGGCAACCACGGCTCCTTTTCGCGCGCGTGCGTGTCCACATCGCTGCTGCCGCTAAAAAAAAGGGCTCAAGAAGAAACAGTTATGAAAAAGCACCAGCTCGTTCGTTGCTCCACAACGACAGGTATTCTCGAAGGTTATCAGACATTAGTCTACACGCACCATCTGCGTCTGTCCCACAGTAATCAAAGCCAGATAAGCGCAGAAACACCTTCGATCCTTGCCAGCTCCAAAAAAGTGCATCCTAGTTATCTCCCACAGTACAAAAATTTCCCCATGCCCCTTCTTTGTTTAGACCAGTACATCAAATTCTAGATTAGTGCTGCGCGTGCTATTTAGCTGTGGTACCGTGGCACACAAACGCAACAATGCCCTCCCATTCCCTGGGAAACCGAAGCTACACGCACCGCATGCAGGAACCACCGCCACCAAACCCGTGGTCAACACAAACGCCCTGGCAACACCAATTACGATGCCCCAACCATTGCAAGCGATGTCGCCTAGACAGGGCTGTACAGTAGAAGTCACGTCTATTAATAGCGCTTCTTCGCTTCGACCCGGACTGCCACAGCAGGGCACGTGCGTCATGCGGCCGAGTGTTGAGCCCCATTCGCCTATTGCTCGGTCCTTGATCGCCCCCCATGTCGTCACGTTCCCCTTCTGCTGTTGCACATGGTTGCAATATTTTTCACACTGGGGAACGACGAGAGTGGAGAGCCAAGGGAGGGCGAGGGTTGATTGGTGGATAACGTCCTGGGTGCGAGCGGAAGATTTTGTCGTAAAAGAGCCGGCAGACTCCGCCCCAGCACCATTACATGCCACACACATTGTCCGTCTACACGACTATTCCACGTCACAGTGCTTGTAGGCACAAGTCGGTGTGCCTGCCTTCTGCGCTACCACGGTAAATCACTCGACAAGAGGCACCGCATACACAGCAGACCCTCCGATCACACCAAGATCAACACCAAGTACCAAAAATAACCTAAACTTAGAAAATAAAGCATTCGATACCCCACTAGCAACAGAAAAACACGAAACACGCCGCAGAACCAGGGACAAAAACAAAACAGAACAGCAGAATGACATACAGCAGCAGCCCGCCTCACCTGGTAACCCGCTGTAACGGAGATCAAGTGCGGGGGGGCACGTTCGTATCCCCATTTCCCACCCGCACTGTTAGAATAAGACAATAACGAGACGGCATAACCGTAACACGCCCAGTTTCCAGCACCGCCGCCGGTTCCGTCCAAATAGGTGGAGAGGAGGTCGGTGGACACTCCGTGCGGTAGTCATAGGCCCTACTTACGAGAAATGGCGACCTTGCGTTTCTCGATCTTCTTAGAAGGGCTGCTCCACAAATTGAGTTTCCTGCAAGCACACACCGAAGGAGAGAAGAGCGGGGGGAGAGATACTCTAAAGAATCAATATTGGGCATGTACGGTGTCGTGCATATACATATTTCGCCAGTATCATAGCTCTGCCTTTCACTACTGAGTTCAGTACAAGCGTTGAAATATGACCTCAAAGTGGTCGAGACTGATATATATTCTAGATCAACGGCCGAAATGGGTATAACTGGTCATTTTGGAGACTAACAAAGTAAACTCCAGGTAAACGTCGACACACACGCCACGATCACTCCGATCGGCCGAACATCATGGATGTTTCAGTCCGACAATTCCCCCTGTGCATGTCAAGTAGTCTAGTACGTTTGGTGTTCAACTTTCAACTGCTGTTGGACTGCTTTCGACCAATCAGGCGCCATGCAGTGTTCCACCTCACAAACCAGCTATCCGGAGTGGACGATGGTCCGTACGTGGGAGGTGCGCGCATAATTCACACATACATGCCACGCATGCAGCAGACTGTAGGGTCGTGCAGCGGTCGGTGGTTTGGAGGTACGAGGAAAGGCATATTGTGGGCCAACGAAAAATGTCATTCAGCCAGGCTATCCAATCTTACACGAAGAACGATACACATATTGCACTCAGAATACGATGAGAGAAAGAACCGACAAAGCGAAAGATGCGGCGCGGAGAGCGTTTCTTTCTGGTCGAAAATTACCAAGCTTGTGTTCGGTACGGTACCGTTATTTTCGGTACCGGTATGGATGCCGTATCGAGCTTACCGAAGTACTCGGTACCGGTATTGATGCCATACCAAACTTATCGAAGTGCCCGGTACCGGTATTGATGTACCGAACTTACCGAAGTTGTCCGTTACTGGTATGAAAGTCTGTACCGGTACCGGCGATACCGGTACTGATGTCGTGCCGAAGTTACCGAAGTGTCCGGTACCGGTATTGATGTCGTACCGAAGTTACCCAAGTGTCCGGTACCGGTATGCATATCGTATCGAACTTACCGAACTGTCCGGTACCGGTATTGATGTCGTACCGAACTTACCGAAAAAAACTGTACTCGTAATACCGTCGGTATGCCTCGGTACGTACCGTGTGTGCTGTTGCGGTGGTGTGCTCTCGTGCATATATGATACGTAGCCACAAAAGAAGCGCGCTGGGTGAGCTGCTCCTCTTGGTTTCTAGGTCCGAGCCCGCGTCCACCGACAGCTAGCTGTATAGTGTGGCTACGGCGTGACGCGTTGCTGCGTTCGCGCATCGCATTCGCATCGTGTTTGTATTCCTAGTCCAACGCATCGCGATCGTTACTCGTACATCTGTGTTGACCCCGTACGGCTGCTGTCCAGGCTCTGCAGTTACATATTTACCTGATGAAAGACTTATGCCATTGTTGGACTTGAGAATCGGACAGGCCGAATCGTCAGAGAACTCAATATCTCACCCGCAACATGACTTCGAAGGCATTCGTTCGCGAAACCCGACCAAACGTGTCTAGGCGCTATTAATAGTACTAAAACGAAGCTACTCGTGAAACAATCATATTAACCACTTGAGGACCTCAACCGGTCTGGAACATAAGGTCTGACGGCTTGGGTCATCGGATTCTAAAATAGTATCATATCCCGTCCAATTTTGCAATAATGTCGGACTGCATAAAAGAAACGATCTAGTTCTCAGATCGAAAAGTAAAAATCAGAAGATCGGAACCGGATCGCGTAAGAACCAACCACATTTTCATGTCATAATGTGGCGGTACGGGGTTGATGTCGTACCAAACTGACCAAAGTGTCCGGTACAAACGTCCATACCGGTAATTGATGTCGTACCGAACTTGCCCGGTACGGTAAGTCAGCACCGGTATCGGCGGTACCGGTATCCATATCGTACCGAACTATCGAGGTGTCCGGTACCGGTATTGATGTACCGAAGTTACCGAAGTGTCTGGTACCGGTATATTGATGTCGTACTGAACTTAACGACGTGTCCGGTACCGGTACTGATGCCGTACCGAGCTTACCGAAATGTCCGATACGGGTATTGATGTCGTACCGAACACACCCTCGAAAATTACGGTTGGGTGTCGCTTTTGCTTCTGGTTTGTTGGTGATACTCCCACTCCTCAACCGCACCTTACAACCCTAATTACAACCCAGATGGTCACCCCGATCGACACGCACGCGCATACGAGTGTGCGGTTGTCGGGGTTGAAATCGGTGGCTTTGCCGCCCTAGCCTCACGAAGAACGCTTGATTTTTTTTTATCCGCGGCTGCTGACTAGCGGGTGTTGCACTACTGCTAGTATCCACACTGTGCCTATGCTTCAGGCCTTTGTCCAATTGTTAACTTGATTTAAATATGCTTAATAACTTCTTTCTGCTGAGAGTGCTCGGGTGGTGCATCCCTGGCATTTCTGGGGTCGGACTACTTGCGGAACGGTCCAGCTTTTCTTTGGCTTCTTGCTCGGCCTTTATTGTTTTTGTTTCTGCCCGTTTCGCCGGTTGTTTCCTTTCAGCTGCTTCCTGCAAATTTGGTTCTTCTGCCAACACGATTTTGAACCTTTTCGCGATCATTTCTTCCTCTTTGTTTAGTAAAAGTTGAACTTCCTACTCCCTACCATTTGCCGCTAATTTGCCGCCTGCGCATTACTTGCCGAACGGTCATTCTTTAGATTTTCGTTGATTTCCGCAATATGTTTTGTACTTGGCACGAAGTTTCATCAGCTGAGATATCGCCCAGCACCCCACCGCAGCGCTATAGCTCAGCAGCGCAGCGCCGTGCAGTGCCGTGCCCTGCGATGCCCTGCCGTGCCCTGCAGCTCACCTCTGTAGCGCACCGCAGCCCTAGCTCAGCAGAGCGCAGCGCCGTGTGCTTTGCCGTGCTTCGCCATGCTGCGTGCTTTGCTGTACTTTTACTAGTTCGTACATACATGCCAGTAACGTTCGAAGTATCATACCACGTACCGGTACTATTAATGCTACATACACCAGGTTTCTTTGTACATATCACGTTGTTGGATCATGAACAATGCACCCCCAGCTCAGGTCAGCCCGGCTATATATAGCTCAGCAGCACAGCGCAGCGCAGCGCGGTGCCGTGTCCTGCCCTTCGTTCTGCGGTGCTGTGTTGTGCGGCGCTGTGCGTTCTTTTGAACATATAGCAGTAGTAGCACCAGGTATGATACAGGTACCAGGTTTATGCACGCGTTGTGTACTCGTATTTTTGCTTTCTTCAGTGATTGTCCTCTCTCGGTCCCCATGCTCCCCCCCCCTCCCCCGCAAATAGCACGTGCTGTCGTTCAGAACGTGACACCAACAAGCACACAGCACAGCGCAGGGCAATTAGCTCCGCACAGGCACCTCTTGGCATTATTATCAATTCGATATTCGCACCAAATAATCGCGGGCCTCGTCTTCCTGCCCCCTTTACACATGTTTCATTCTTCTGTGCGCGAGCGTAGCGGGCGGCCGTAGCGGGCGGCGTCAGCCCCCCGTGGAGCGGAGTCCTGTGCTTTTCTTAGAACCACACAGAGTACCACCAGGTATTAGGCGAAGTACCAGGTACCAGGTACCGTTAGTACGTGCGTGTACTCGTCTTTTTGCTTTTGTCGTTGATTTTGTTCTCCATCTCGGTTCTCTTCGCAATTTTTTCTTCGCAAATTACACCCGCACTTCTGCCGATCAGAACGCGACATCGCCAACAAACAGCACAGCACAGACAGGGCAATCAGCTCCGCACAAGTAGCTCTTGGCATTATCAAATCGCTAGTTGCACTAGATCATGGGCCTCTTCTCTCTCTGCCCCCTTCACATTTAGTTGAAATCTTCCTTGCGCGAGCGTAGCGGGCGGCGTCAGCCGCCGGCGGAGCGGAGCGCTTGTATTTACATATTTTGACCACTGCTTAGTTTTTCCTCGTACCACGTGATTTTAGTCCAAGTGTGAAAATCGGCGCGTTGCATGAGATGCTTCGATGTGCTGTGACGAATAAAATGTAGCAAACTCCCGTCAATCTGTGCGTGTATATGTTGGTTCTTTACGGTCCGCGGTGGGCGGTCGCAACGGCCAGCCACTTGGAAAGGGGTCGCTACCTTTTGGCGCGGGGTGTAAATCAGAAACTCGAGCTCGCTCGTAGCAATACCAAATTGTTCATAGGAAGCTTGGGCATTAACTAATTATACATGCGCTATACCGTGGGCAATCCACAGGACACTGATATTTCAAATAGAAAAATTAAGGCTCACTAAGCATGTCTGCGTCGTATCGCCGGCAACTACGCGGAAAGCCGGAATATCAACACTAGCACGAAGGACGATGGTTTTGCATCGCCGGCAAACTCGACGGACAGGTTTCAACCTTGCACCAACGCGCTTTTCAGAGTGCGAAAAACATATTGTTGCGTGAGGAGATCAAGATTCGTGTTTATCCATCCGACGGAGTGTGAAAAACAATAATACAAATACAATAGTGAAGCGCTTGGTCGAAAGGCATGGCAGACGAGGGGGGGGAAATACGCCAGAAAGCTTGCAACCGGCACGTGCCACGACACGCGCAGCACGTCTTGGCTACATTTTTCTTGTTCACGGGGCTCGTTAGCTGATGAATAAACTACTCGACACCGTTCGAATCAATTTCTGTCCGTTTCGATACTAACTGTTCGCTACATACTTAGGGTTAGCCCGTGAGGTCATTCATCGAGTTGCATATGCATTTCTGATCAAAATCAGCGTTAGGTGGAGTAGGCAGCCGCTCAAGCGAGCAGCCTCAGCATAATTAGGTGCACCTTAATCGTAGCGTACGATATCTATATGAGGCAGACCACCCATACATCCGTATGCACGAGGCTCCCTTGCAATACAAATCCCGGGAACATTCAGCATACCAGGTGTATATCAAGTAAGGTCAAACCAGAATCAGATAAAAGAAGATGGAGTAAACCAAGGTAGGGTAGGGTAGGGTAGAGTAGCGTACGGTAAGGCAGGGTATCGCAGGGTGTAAGGTAGGGTAGGGTAGGGTAGTACACAAGGCGACAGAAAAGGATAGGACAGGATAGTATAAGATAGGGTAGGATAGAATAGGACAAGATAAGACGAGGCAAGAGTACAGGAGAATCGCAGAGCAAGAGACAGAGATACAGATGAATCTACACAGATGAACAAATATTTAATACATATCGTAGTACCTAGATAAATGATGACAATAATACAGGATACTTTACCATTTATTCGATGTTATACGTCAGCGTTGATATCTATTTCACCTAACACGTTGATGTCTTCATCAGGGTTCACAGCAGGAATAAAAGTCCAATATACTGTACTGTTGATTAGATTTTGACTCATGGAAAACTTACTCAAAACGAGCGACCGGTGTATTGAGCAGCTTGCAAAGACGAGTATCGACCCTAAATTTGCCGAACTCACAGCTGACGTTGTAAGAAGAACAATTTACGAAAACAAAAACAAATACAAATACACCACGACACAAACACAGACGCAGACACACAAAACGCATAGACTTAAACACAGACATGACCATAAACTCACGCACACAACAACCCCGACCCAACACCCAAGATCATGCCCGAAGCTCCAAATCAAACCAAAATAAATCATGGACACGCACAACACGCACCTGAAAAGCAGCGAAACTATCCTTGCTGGAAAAATCGAAAAGGCGACACTTCCTACGCCGCCCGTGGCTCCATGGCACTTAGCAACGGCAGCAGAGACCTCATCACGGACACCGACGAGTTGGACCCTGGTGCAGCGGGACGAAGGACAAGATGCAAAGCGATCGTGACGGTGTTGTTGTTGTTGGCGTTGTCGAGGGGGTCGGGAGGGAGGGGCGGGGGTGGGGTGGGAGGTTGGGGGGGGTATTCATTTCATACATAGCCGTAGACCCTCGCATCCCTACATGTAACTGCCTCGTGGCTGCCTTGCCATATGCATGCTACGTGACATCATCTCCCTTCGGCGGAGGTGGGGAGGTGGGGTTCTCTAATCCGCAAATTAAAGATGACCCGACTAGAACACCATCTCGGTTGGGGAGGAGGGTGGACCTCGGGGGGTGGGAGGGGCATCGCTGATACAGCCCGTGGTAAATGGGATGAAAGGTTTCGCAAAGCAACGGAGGCATTATACTGTTGACGTTGTTGTCAAGGGTTGGGCTTGGGGTAGGGGGTAGGGTAGGGGTTGGGGTGAGGGGGGACAGGGATTGGGGAATTGTGGTGCGGACACCGCTGAAAAATCCAGTGGTGCAGTAGATGAAGAGGACTTGCAAAGCGGCGATTGGGGTGGGGATTAGCGGCCGGCAGGGACTACCAAAAACCCTGATCCCACGCTGTACGGTCTTGTTTCGCACACCGTTGGCCACGCTAAAACCACTTGACAACACTATTTCGTGGGCAATGTGGGATCAGGGTCTTGGTGGGCCTTGCAGTTTGCCAATTATACATCAGGGCCAGTTAGAAAGGCTCAGGTCGGCGTGGGGGCGGGTTAGAGGTCACACGTGTACCAGGTGCATGCCACCGGTGATGGGAAGGGAGATGAAATCGAAAGCCAGGCGCCCTCTCCGTATGGGGGACCCCCCAACACGAAAGTTGTCAAGTGCGAAGCGACACTCAGCCGCAACAGCGGCAGCCGCAACAGCAGCAACGGTAGCAGCATTGGGATCAGGGATACGGGAGGCGGCGGGGGCACTTTTACGTCTCGCGATAGGTCTAGACACGCCACTTGTGTTACAACCTTATCCATTTCTGCTTTTCGAAATGGCGGAATATGCACTACCAGTACCAACAAGTTTGTTTGTGACGCTGCGCCAGAGAAACCTATTTCGGTCTGTTTCTGAGCGAGGCACAGAGCCACTCGTTCCAGTGGCCTATACTACTAGTAAGCGAAAAGGGAAAAAGGCGGTATTCTGCTATTAATGCCGTAGCCGTGGCCGTGTGCGTACGTTCTTCACCTCAAAGCACTCTCCGTGATCACAAAGGGTGAGAAAGCAGAAAAACACTGTCGCAGATTTATGCGATTAGCCAATGCAATACCAAACGTATTGGATACGGAAAGCAGGACATAGACCAACCAAAACATACGACAAGGAAAAAACAGAACAACAAAAACAAAATAAATACGCGTATACCGGCAGAAGCATGCGTCACATCTGAGGATGATAATGATGCTGACAGCATCACACTACAAGTACGCAATTCCCCTGAAATCTAGGCCGTGACCTAGAAACAGAGCTACAATCTCCAGGGCCGGCCATAGGGCGCATCAGGACGTTGTCAGAACCCTACGAGTCGGGTCGGGGCGGGTCGGGTCGGGGTGGATCAGGAGGTGTTAAAATCTCACGGGTCGGGTCGCGCCGGTTTATGAGGTGTTCACGTTCTCACGTGTCGGGTCGGGTCGGGTCGGGTCATATCGTATCCGGAAAACAAAACCTCACGCTCGGTAGAAAGAGCCGACTTAATGTGAAGACAATACACACGCGTCCGGGTGGATCGGGTCAAGAGTCAAGAGGTGTTCAAAATCTTACTTCTGACGTGCGGACCTGACATATTGAAAACTTTCTGTTTCGAGCCCGAAGGCTTCTCGGGTGCCAATACTCTTTCGGCACCCTATTCAAACATTAAAACACCGCCAAACGTAGATATTCCCGTCAGTATCCTCCATAACCCTTTACAGCCAGGCCACACGTCACGCCGGGTTACCCAACTTACTGCTGAATATTAGTACAGTAGTTTGATAAGTGTCGACTCGCTGGCCGGATCCGCGGGTCGATCGCGGGTCGAGATGATAAATATCACCGGCCGGGGTGAACCGACCCGCGACATGACCCGATATCTCACGGCCAAAAAAAGGGAATATGGTGGGTCGGGCCGGGCCGGGCCTTGTCGGAATGGGTCGGGAAGTTTTCACATCTCACGGGTCGGGGCGGGTCGGGGCGGGTCGGGGCGGGGCGGGTCGGGTCGGGGCGGGGCGGGGCGGGGCGGGGCGGGTCGGGTCGGGTCGGGTCGGATCAGAAGTTTGTGAATCTTGCGGGTTGCGTCGGTCAGGAGGTTTGTAAACGTCACGGGTCGCACCCGACCCGACCTGAACCGGCTCGACCGCGATGTTTGGCCCTACCCGTGACCAGCGTCGTACAAAGCGTGTCGTTGGAGGGAAAATACGAACATCACTTGAAAAAAAAAACTAGCATTTTGACGACATCGGAGAGTTCCCCGGTTGATTAATCCCTTCAGCGAGAAAAAGTGTTAATATAATCCCATCGTAGAACGCGTGAAAAACGACAGAATGCCCATTACTCGACTATTAGCACAAGCATCAACTACATCTCCAGCACTACCATACAGGCATGCCAACAACAAGCGCCCAATCTGAGCAAGTCTTCATGCGTTATTGCCACACCAACTTTGAGCACAGGGCTCTACACATTGAGTACTCGCTGCCGAGCGCATTTTCATTACCCAAAGCTCTTACGAGTGGTGCCTCCCACAATGCGAGCGAGCCTGCCAATATTACGACGGCCTTTTAATGTATTTGGACCTATAGTGTAGCACCCACCCGGAGTACGTTTGACGAACACGCATATCCAATCCATCACAGCCACAGCATACAGTCTCGCGTCCCTTTAGCCCGGCGCGGCCGAACCAAGACTAACTGCTGTGAAATCTCCAGAAGCATGCACTGTGAGACGATCGCCAAATATTTCCTTCCACTCTATACATGCCTGCGAAATATTCAGATAGTGGTGAAGGGTGAAGGGGGAGGGGCGGGGGACGGGGGGACAGGTGGGGGGGGGGGGGGCAGTGGGGGGAGAGAACGACGAGGGGGGAGGGGAGGAGGAAGGAGGTGGGGGGTAGTGTACTCATTTCATGCATAGCCGCAGTCTTAAGACCATAGGCCCTCGCATCTCCACAAAACCGGGACGGAGCACGTCGGGTTTTCACCGACAAGGCAGACCTCGCGTGCACCAAGCGCGAACCGCCCAGTCGCGGGCAGGGTGAGCTGCATCCTACCAAGAACCACTTGTCCGGCGGACATCCGCACGTTGTGCGTACTATCTGTCATGTGGATGACGAATACATTTGTTTTCTGGTGTGGCCACTTCCAGATGGAGTAACGGGGATACTACTTAACAGCCAAAACATGCAAAAATACGACAGGACACAACAGGACACAACACATTCACGCAGTCAGCCAACTAAACGAATACGTAAAACCAACGGCACTCCAGTGGAGGCGGGGGGGCAGAGTTTTGTGGTCAAGTGTCCGGATCCAAGTGTACTTCTCTGCCCTACCGTGTTGCTTTCGTTTTCAGCGTGTTTCTTTTTCGATTATTCATGCCATACCAAGGCACTCATTTGATAGGGTGGTCTGGGCACTGGAAAAAAAAACCAATCAGATACACCATACTGACCTCGTCAGGGACTACTTCATGGCGTGTTAGTTTTGTACCTGCAAACTTTTTTTTCCCTCGCACAAAAACAGTACCACTCACGGGAGACGAGAGACACGATGGGGGCAAACGACAGCACACAGCAGCAGTTTGCCGATATGTGTTCCTCACGAACGGGTGAGAAATACGGCACACGTTGTCGACCAACAAGTTTAATTTTTATTTTATCTTGTTCTTCATCCCATTTATTATCCTCGCACCACTCTCTCGCTCCCTCCCAGTAGTAGTAGCTCAGATCCGGGGTCACATAGCGGGCCCTCCTCTCCCCTCTCCACTACGGTATGTGCCTTCATTCTTATCGCCAAAATACTTCAGCCTTCTTTTCCCTCGTCGACTCGCGTCGAATTGTGCCTACCCACACGTTCTCAGCACTTGATTTTTTTTATTATCTTGCATTTTTGCAAATAAATTCAAAATCCTACCACGGTGGGAATCGGATTCAAGGACCAACGCTAGTAGTATTCGAGGGTAAGGCCATTTCTTATACAGTCGGATTTGTCAGTCGAAAGCGGCCTTTTTCGACTGAAGCCCAAATCGGGCTTTCTTACACAGTCGAAAGAGGGCTTTTTCGACTCAACTTTTTTCGACTGAGAATTCCGACTGGCGGATCCGGTCGAAAAACTCGACTTTTTCGACTGGATCCTACAGTCGAAAAAATCAGTCGAAAAGTTTTTACACGTGTTTTTTGAACCGATCGCATCGCTCATCCCACCACCAAACACACACCCACACGGCCACGCGGCCACACACCCATACCAGGTACCACACTGCAGTATCATACAAGGCGCTGACGCTGGCTTGGCTATCCCTGCTGTTGCTTGTCGCAGCAAGTCAGCGTGGCGCATTCCTAGTTCCGCTCGCCCGCAGCGCGCGGTCTCGATCTCATGCTGCCAACAACGGCTGCGCCTTCTCGTAGCTTTGGCGGCTTTCGGCTGAGTGCAACTCCACGAACGTAGCTTTGGCGGCTTTCGGCTAAGCCCAAAGCCACCAACTCGCTGGGATGAAGGTTCGTCGAGCCGTTGCTCGCGGAGAAAGCGCGAAGCACAGAGCTGCCAACCGATTTCGCCTGCTCTACAGCAGTACTCCCGCACGCCAACCGCCTCTAGGAAGAGCACAAAAGCTATAAAATCGACTCGACTGACGATAAGAAGAAGGACCAGAAGAATCCAGTCGAAGAAAAGTCCAGTCGAAAAGGGCCGTTTCGACTGGCGGAATCCGACTGTATAAGAAATGGCCTAACCACTAGACCACCGGCGCGACCGGCACCATGAATACTATTATACTACGATCGTGTTTGCCATCCGTCGATATGAATTACTTATAAACGTCGTCAGCCTTGTATTGGGGATGGCTTAGATTGTCTATCGCGGTCCATGCCCATTTTAAAGGGCGGTGTGATACGATGTGTCTGATAGCTCCATGTACGTATTATGCCATATACTTCGTATAGCAGTTTAAGTGGCGACAGCTGGAATGCAGCCGACAGAAAGAGCTATTCTACACTCTACACAGCAGTACGCGATCATGCATCGTACCAGGTGTCATACTTCGTAAATTGGACGTTATGCTCGCTTGTTTTTTGCGCGAAAAACGTGTATCATACCAGTTGTTGCAACAGCAGAAAATTAATATGCCAGGCAGAGATGTACAATGGACAGATCACTTCTTCCCGCTTGATGATCTACAATGCCTGTACTGCTGTAGATATGCAAAGGAAAGGAAGATTTACTTGTAGTCTACCAGGTACATGTGTATTATATGTTCTACAGCAGTAGTTCATGTCACCGGGTGGGGGCCGTACGATCGGCATGATCTAGCACATGTTTTTTTTTGGGTTGGATCCGTACTCCATATACACATCCTGCACAGCATACGATATCATTACGGAAGATACAGGATCATCTACTACTGCTGTAGAAGATCTACAGTTAGTGTAGTAGATCATGACCTGTCCGAGATCTGTGCCTCATGATAATGCATGATAATGTCCTTCTGTGTTCGATAAAAAATTGATGCCGCTGTACGTGTAGTCTAAGGGTGCGCTGCTTGTTTCTTGCTCGCAGCACCTCGCCGAAAGGAGCGCCTGGGCATATCATGCTATATCATACAAGGATTGGGCGGGGTCGCCTATCGGCGGCCCCGCCCTCCGAAACAGTTGCGCAAAAAGGATGTGACTGAGAGAAGGGGAAGGTAATGGACGGTACCAAGAGGTTGAGGTGCTACATGTATTTGAAACATATGTCATTAAAAATGGTGGGTTTTGTCGGGAGTGGTTTTGCGCGCAGCGTTTGTGAAGGTAGGTGTCGGTGCACTGCATAGAGGAATTGAAAATACGAAACAAAACCCAAATAAGGAGGTTGTGGATAGGCGAGAAATAGACGGGAAAAAAATAGAAAGAAAACAGCGGTTGAAAAAATAAATAAACCGTGGCTGAAACGTAATATATAAGGAAAGCTCAATTGGCAAAGGTAGTAGCCAGACCTTGGCTGAATCCGGAGAAGGATTCGGACGGCATGGCATGCGCCGCGAGCGCTGAAGAATGGGAGACGAATTCCGTATGTTTATCAAGTGGAAAAATCCTATCGCAACTGCAGGAAAGAAACACAACGTTCATTAGAGCAATCAGACCAACTTAACTGCAGGAAAGAAACACAACGTTCATTAGAGCAATCAGACCAAGTCCATGGCACCAAGGTACGCGAAAAATGCAAATCTACGCCGGAAGGCAGACCATTCATTTCTTTTAGCAGCAGCAGCGGCGGGGGTAGAGGTGGCCGATGGCCCATCGAGGAAGTGCGGCACAGCAGCAGTAGTGTCTACAGTAGCAGTCGTCTGGCAAGGGGGAGGGGGCACACACACTGGCTCCGCGAGCTCAAGACCGCAGACAGCTGATTTTTCATTATTCGAAACGTACTCACCGGAGACACCAACAGCAGCGGCAGCAGCAGCACAGCAGCTACACTTCACAAAAAAACATGATTCTATAAATGAATGTGTAAAACATCAGCTCTGAGTACGACCGATTGAATGGTTGAAACTCAACTTTGCAAGCTGCGTGGTACATGGTTATAAAAACAACACAAGAAAAAACGGAAAAGTTTTGGAACATGCACAGAAGAGAGTGAAAGCAGCACCAGCAGCAGCAACACACAGCAGTAGCAGCAGCAGCGGCGGCGGCGGGCGCAGAGGCGGGCGATAGCCCAGCAAGGAATTGCGGCACAGCAGCTGTAGTGTCTACAGTACTGTCTACAGCAGCGGCCATCCGGCAGGAGGAGGAGCACACACAGCACTGGCACAGGCTAGGCGAGGTCATGACCACAGAAAGTCGATTTTTTATTTTAAGAAACAAACGCAGTAGTCAGCATCAGGAGCAGCAGCAGGAGCAGCAGCTGTAGTAGCAGCAGCAGCAGCAGCAGCAGCGGCGGCACTACCACAGCAGTACAACAGCAGTGGAGCAGTACGTACCGACCAATCCACAACGGCAGCACACAGCAGTACGGCAGGAGCTGGGTGGGATTTGCACTTTCTTACGATTCTCCAGCTTCCAGGGGAGAGCGCGAGCCGTCCCCGGGAGAGGCTTTTCATGCCCCCCGCTCGCGGAGTTGGGACTCGTCGGCGTGCCTGAACACCGTGCCGTGATGGAAAAACTTTGTAGAGCACGCCCAGCCCTTTCAAGTTCTTTCAACTTGTAAGGGCGCGTAGAGGTGAAGGGTTCCTTTACTATACTATTTTCAGAGTAGGCTAAGTTGCGCCGCTTCGCTCTGGTCAGCCGCGTTCTGCTCTCTCGTTAGCGCTCAGCCTAAAACGTCATCCTAGGTACCCACAAGCGGACGGGGCCGCCTCAACGGCGGCCCCGTCATCCAGTAGAGGCGCCCCGGTCTGAGGGCGAGGATGGGAGATATGTGAAAGTAGAGGTGGTTGTTGTTACATATTGAGCTGTATCGGGGGATACCAAGAGGGTGAGGCTGTAGTGGTTTGTGGTCACGTACAGGGGACTGTGTACCTCTACGGGCAAAAAGACAGTACGGAGCCACTTGGACGGTCGCACCCCACCATCACAGCAGTAGTACAACAGCAGTACAACAGCAGTGGAGCAGCACGTACCGACCAATCCATAGCGGCCGCGAGTCGACGGGTACTTATACCGTAACTGAGACTCATACGGTACAGGAGTACGATGAAGAAAACCTTTGCTGCAAGCTGCAGTGAGCTGGGTGGGATTTGCACTTTTTTTACGATTCTCTACCTTTCGGGGAAGATCGCTAGCCGTCCCCGGGAGAGACTTCTCATGCCCCGCGCTCGCGGAGTTGGGACTCGTCGGCGTGCCTGAACACCGTGCCGTGATGGAAAAACTTTGTAGAGCACGCCCAGCCCTTTCAAGTTCTTTCAACTTGTAAGGGCGCGTAGAGGTGAAGGGTTCCTTTACTATACTGTTTTCAGAGTAGGCTAAGTTTCGCCGCTTCGCTCTGGTCAGCCGCGTTCTGCTCTCTCGTTAGCCCTCAGCCTAAAACGTCATCCTAGGTACCCATATTGATCTGTTCCTATTGCCAACGCACCGAAAGGAGCTTGCACACGAACCGTACCTGCGTTAGTCTAAAGCGGTACCCACTCGTGGTTACAGGCGGTGGGCTGTATGTAGGGAGCAGCAAGCATGTCTGTACTCGTCCAACGCTCGCTATGATACCTCTAGTATGGTCAGCTGCTGTGGTAGAATACGATTACCACTAAACGAGCGTCGGTTCTATCGAACGGTGTGATGACAACCCGATTCAATCTACCAAGCGCTCTGCGACTCACGTCTAGTTGCAGGGACCCCACGAGAGTGCCTTCTGGGAAGCCCTGGAGTTCTTGAAACGTGACACAACAGCTCAGAGCTTATTGAGGTGTGACAGCTGACAGCTGGCTGAACTCTGTCGTTCGTGCTTCTAGGAAGTACTTTTGAAAAAAACCCCATTACAATGCCGCCTTCCAGCAATGTATAAAACCCAGCAAGATCTTTTTTTTTGCTTTTTTTTCACGAGCACGCAACGACAGAGCTTTGAATTCGGACCTGCCCCGACTTCAACGCTTGGCCCTTCACCACCGTCACCACCTCTCTTCATCTGCGAGCTCTGTAACCTTCTACGTTCGCGTCGGACATCCTTCTTTCAGGTTTGGCTGCCTCTGTCCATGCTCATTGGGCGTTGGAAAGGTTGACTTTGCGCCCGTGGATTCTCTCACAGCAGGTTCTGGCGGGTAGGCGTGTAGCATAGTAAATCCGGTATAATAAGGATTGCCCACCGCACGGTGTTGAGAGGTGGACCCCGCTAGTTCCTAGGAGGGGGGAGCCTCCAGCTTAAAGAGCAAATCACTTGCGAACAACTGCGAGGGCGAGATGCTCCCGATTGCAAAGTGCTCGTGCTCGTTGCTCGTTGCCACGGAAACGCTTGCCTCGTCCCCAGAAGCATGAACGCACGGCCTTGGGGAATGTACCTCGTATACAGATGTGCCACAGGAACAGAGAGGTAAAACGTGCGGTTGGGACACTTACTTGAAGTATAATATATACAGTGCGACGGGTAGTGTTCTTTCTCGGCAGGAAAAAGTCATTGTGTGATGATGCACGGGCAAATCTTTGCTTCTCTCGGCTAGACGAGCAGCACCACCCGCAAGGCTACCGTTCCAAGGGGCACTGCTCCTGCCTCTGGTATGTACTCGTGCACAGCAGCAATCTACTATGATGCCAATATCGCCATCGCGAAGGTTGCAGCGCTTCAAGCCTGCTCTGTGATAGCGCGTTTTCCTTGCGAAACGCTCTTGTTGTTGATGTTTCCCTATCAACTTCACACCAGGTATGCTACAGCAGCAGTATTCGTGGTTCTTGGCGGAAGGTGCAGGGGTCCTGCCGTAGTCCATACCCTAGCATTACTAACTATACCTCGATCTCGAACCGCAAAGTTGTCCCTCGTGCTGGCGTATCCTTTTATTGCTAGACTACACTCTGGTCGGATTTGACCACCGATTGTATTGCTCTACGATTACAAGCTCGCTCGTACACATAGTCTATGTGTTTAGGCTATTGCTTCGAAGCGAGACTGATATCATACGAAGTATAATACAACGGAAACCATAAAGAGCAGCCCATGGACTCAAGGCCACAGCAACAAAATGCACCTCCAATTAATTTACGCTATTATTTGGGTCCTTGATCTGTATGTTTTGTGTAACCTGGTACACAGCAGTATACCAAGGCATGATAATGAAGGATACATGCATATTGGGGTGGCCGCTTGCGCCACGAGGGGGGGCGCCACACGCGACAGATCTCGAAAGAAAATAGAGTGACGGGGAGGCTCAAGATGCAGCCGACTGCTGCTAAGGTATTCACTAAAAGTAATACTGCTGCAGCAAGAACGAAGCATCAATTTTTCGACACAACAGCCAGTAAATGGTGCTATTCTCTTTGTCGTGGTGAACCACTATTACGGAGATCCATTGCTAACAGGGGTAAATGCCTCATCAAGTTGCGAAAAATTCACCGGAAATTTCCCATAATTTCGCAATATCTCGGCGAGAACACTATATTGTTTATTTTATTTTTTTGCGCCGTGACCGTAAGGTCTATGCAAACAATCAAAGCTATCGTTTACGGGTTTAGAGGAAGAATTGACAGAGCTCTGACCCCATAAGCATTTACTCCTGTTAACAGTGGATCTCCGTAATAGTACGTGAACGGGCAACAAACTGCCTGACAAAAACAGTACCAGGTAACTCTGTACTAGCAGTACTAATATGCTGTGCTGTTGTACCCGATGCCTGGTACATTTTTTGCTAAGCTTTCTGTCATCGCGCTTACTTTCCAGTTCCAGTCGTAGGAAGTTTCACCCTCAGCGACTTTCGGGACAAGCAGTGGTCACAGGTGGGTGCCAACCCTTCTCCCCTCCCACTACATACCTTCATTTGTTTTGCGCAAAGGGTTCAGCATTGCCACTTCTCGTCGGGTTGCGCCGAACTTCGCCAACGCGCCCTCTCGCACCTTTGGCAAGAAACAATCACTTTCTGAGCTCGAACGCATCACGAAATAGACTTTGCTTACTACATACTGGTATCAGGTAACAGAGTAGTAGTTACACCACGAGGTTACCACTAGCAATCGACCGCCGAAGATTCGGAGAAGGGCAGAGTACCGACGGGTGTATCGCTGGCCAAAAACAGGGCTGACTGAGTGACTGCCTTCATCTGGTATCTGGGCCCATCTCCTCGACGCGGGCGACTTGGGCTGGAAAGCGATGCCGAAATCCCCTGTAGATGCCGCCATCGTTCGAGTCTTGTGGGGTCATACTGTACCGGCACTGGTTGGCAGTCTTGCGGTTTCCGGTTAAGTCTGGAACGTATCCGGTGTCAGGCATAGTCTATGGCCCGAGCAATTCAGTGGCTGATGGCTATATCACGAGAGCGAATTTGATTCAACAGGTAGCGCTTCCTATACTTGCTTGAAAGCGTACCGTTGAAAGCGCGCCGGTCTCACGCACATTAACTTCTCGCGGTGCGCCTGCGACAATTGTCGATCACTGGCAGTAGTGCAAGAAGCATGCGTTCATCCGCCTTGTCATCGCACTTTGGTTCATCGTTTCGGCGATGACTTCGTCCGAGAGGTTTTGCATGCTGTACTCAGCCCTTTATCTCCTGGTCGTTGACTCACATCGAACCATGCTGGGCGCGCGCTCATCATATATCAGCACATTTGCATGTGCTCTCCACTCGACAGTGTCCACAAGAAGAGATCCATTTGTTTTCCCGGGACTGAAACTACAGACCCTAAAAATACCTTGTATAGTGTATGGGCTTCAATAATTACATATGGTGCCTATTGGCCGTCTTCGATAAAGAGGCGGATATTACTGGTATGCTTGGATTGGTTTACCATCAGCATACCCCCCACAATTGTTTTGCTCGAGGAAGCTGGCTGGCGAAACCTGCTGTACAGCACGCCTTGCTAGCAGAAGCCCATCACTGTCATCGCAGCGAGTATATATGCCGCGCATTTCCAAAACGTAAGCTTGCCGCGAATATAAAGAAGAATTGTTTCGATACAAGGACTAAGCGCGCTTCAGATGCATAAGGGCACCTAGGGCTGCATAGAGTATGCATGTAAACTCCAAATATGGGCTCGGGTGGTAAAGAATCTGATTCTCTCCCGCTTGTCGATTGTTTTACTGTTGATGCAACGAAACCGTGATCGACATGTCAAACACTCACCTGGTACTGGTATTGCGTACATTGACCATCTCCACCCATGCTCCCTTTCGTTACAGAGATGCCCCGCCCCCCTCCCCCCCTCCCCCCTTCTCCCCGCTCAAACCGTCACCAACGGCGAAACCATAATGCACCCGACACGCAGGGTTTGCATAGTCGCAATGGGTAAGAGGAGAGCGAGCGACAACCGCAATGTGGCGCCGGGTACCGGAGCAACGGCATCTCAGGCGGCGAACCAAGGGATGAATATCCCATCAGTTCCCGGATCCCAGCAGCAGCAGCAGCGACAACGGCTTCGGCAGATGCAACAGCAACAACAGCAGCAGCGCCAACAGCAGCAACAACAATCTCAGCACCAACAGCAGCGGCAGCAACAACAGCAACCGCAGCAGCAACAGCAACACCAGCAGATGTTGACGCAGGTGCAATATGTGACAATTGCGGGTAAAATGATGAGTGCTTGCGCGCACGGCTGTTGAACACGTTTGTATGATTCTGACTCTGCTAGGTAGGTGTCCGTTTTCTAGTACTGTGAGCTTTCGTATGGAATTTACCCGACGCAAGAGCAAGCGCGACCGAGCTGCCGGATTGTAAATCCGGCCACCCGATTAGTTTGCCTGCCTTTGATCCCCGCTGCCTTGATAATCGGGGCGACTCCGCAGGCAACACCCGATGGACATTCCTCACGCGGTCTCCTGCACTACTTGCTTTTTGCGTGGAAGCTCAAGAAAGCTTCCATGATAGCTTCTTCTATAAAAGCTGTGGAAGCTTCCATATATGGAAGCTTCCATGCAAAACAAAACCAGAAGCTTCCATGGAAGCGGTGGAAGCTTGCATGGAAGCTTTCATGAAAGCTTCCATGAAAGCTTTTATAGAAGCTATTGAATGAAAGCTTCTCCGCGGAATAAACCCCGCAAGCTTCCACGGAAACGTTCGCGAAAGCTTCCGCGGAAGTAGCTTCCACGAAAGCTTCCACGGAAGCTTCCACGAAAGCTTCTATGGAAGTAGCTTCAATGAAATATTCCACGGAAGCTTCCATGGAGGTAACATCCACGAAAGCTTCCACGGAAGCTTCCACGAAAGCTTCCATGGAGGTAACTTCCTCGAAAGCTTCCATGGAAGTGGCTTCCACGAAAGATTCCACGAATGTTTAGGGGTTAGGGTTAGGGTTAGGGTTAGGTTCCGTTAAAGGTTTCGTGAAAACTTCCTTGGGAGCAAATTTACTTCCGCGAAAGCTTCGGTGAAAGCAATTTACTTCCACGAAAGCTTCCGTGAAGGCTTCCGTGAAAGCTTCCATGAAAACGTGCGTGGAAGCAAATTTACTCTAGTTCGAAAGCTTCGGTAGAAAGCTCCTACAAAAGCTTCCACGAAGGATTAGGGGTTAGGGTTAGAGTTAGGGTTAGGTTCCGTGAAAGATTCCATAAAATCTTCTGTGGAAGCAAATATATTTCCGCGAAAGCTTCGGTGAAAGCAATGTACTTCCACGAAAGTTTCCATGAAAGCTTCCGTGAAAGCTTCCGTGAAAGCTCGTGGAAGCAAATTTACTCTGGAAGCTTCGGTGAAAGCAAGCTTGCGTCCGGGAAAGTTTCCGTGCAATATTCCGTGGAAGCTGGACTTCTTCCACGGAAGCTTCCACGCAAGCTTTCACGGAAGCTTCCATGGCATGGAAGTGTGAAAGCTGCCATGGAAGCTTTCACGCTTCTATGAAAGCTTCCACCATATACATGAAAGCTTCCATGGAAGCGATGGAAACTTCCGTGGAAGCAGTGGAAGCTTCCATGAAAGCGATGGAAGCTCACGTGGAAGCCGTGGAAGCTTCCATAGAAGCGATGGAAGCTTCCATGGAGCTTCCATAGAAGCGATGGAAGCTTCCATGGAGCTTTCACGAGCTTCCAGTAAAAAAGCAGATATTGCAGGTGGCCCTCCTCACGTCCATCAAGCGACGAGCCCCTGAAACGGAGACGGGCTCCAGCTGTTGGTGGGGCCGGGGCGCCAGCAGTAACGGCTGCGGCTGCACCACCGCCGCGGCCACAGCTTCCCCAGAAGCAGAAGCAGCAGCAGTACCAACAAACAGGTAAGCAATGTGGTGGTTAATCGTAAGCACGGTCGCAACACATTTGGCCAGGATTCAGCTGTCAGGGGACTTCTATGATGATGCTTCTGCACGACTATGCTCTGGGAAAATGCGATTATGATCGAGATCCAGGCAGGTACCTTGAGCACAACTGACTATGCTCTTGTTCTATGCCTTACCGTCACTGCATATGCCCGAACCGCTAAGGTGGTACCGCCGACATCGAGAACGGGGGGGTTCACCCATTCACAGATGCAGCACGCGGCTCAGGTACGGTTTCGTGCGTTTTGGACATTCTTGCATTGGTTACACATGTTTCGGCGTCGACCGCAACCCCCTTATTACTGCCGCCCTGCACACAAACAGATTACACACGAGGTATCCACGGTACTGCAATTGCAGTCTACCTTCGAGCGAATCGTCCCCAAACCGGTGTGCAGCCCTAGCGCAGTAAGAAAATGAATATCAAACTAATTCCAAGGAATAACCCCTTGTGTTTACCGTACTGTCGTCCTACCCTACAGTAGCAACACCCACCCCCTGAATCCCCGCCGCCATTATGTACCCGACGTGTACATGTGACGAGCATTTTGTGCGTGGTTATTCTGTCGACGACATTTTGATCGTTTTGGCAGCTGTCCAGCCGCTATTTCCCCGGGAGCGGATCTCAGCCCCAGCAACAACCGCAACAGCAGCAACAGCCGCAACAACCGCTACAGCAGCAACAACAGCAGCAGCAGCAGCAGCAGCAACAGCAGCAGCAGCAACAGCAGCAGCAGCAGCAGCAGCAGCGGCAGCGGCAGCAGCAGCAGCAGCAACAACAATGGCGACAGCACCAGCAACAGCAGGTGAGCAACCGCCACTCCCGCCACCCTATTGATGAACCATCCCAACCACGACATTCAACTGTTGCCCCTTTTGGGCGACCAAGTGATAATCCCTTGTCCTCCTGAAGGTCTCGCCTTCCCCATTGTTTGCTTATATGGTTTCATGTCGCCGTCAGTGACGAGCCGGAGTAGATACTGAGGTGAACGGGGGGGGAAAACCAGCAGCTTGCGTTACGATCCGCAAACATATCCTTGTAGCTCCGAGTACGTTCCATTTTTCTGCCCGCCTTGAGTATTCGACACTGTAACTACCGTACTGTATCTCACGCGAGATTTTGATCGTTACGGCGGTTATGCCGCGTTTCTTCTTGACTCTTTTCCCCCGCGATAATCGATAATATCGCACACGCCCAGACCTCACGAAGAAAGCAGAAACATTTGCACAACGCTAGCTGTGGTCTAACTGGTACCTCTTAATCACATTTTAATCCCACGCACTGGCCGATCAAACCCTTGGTCGTCAATTCGATGGAGAGCCTGTTAGCAGAAAAAGTCCAGGATGGACAACTATTCACGCAGGAGGTTTGTGAGCACAGCCTACCGCAGCACATCATACCTTGCACTTAAGTGCCGTTGTGTTGGTTCACTACTGTTGCCCCATATATTCGTGTTTGCTTCCCGTACTGTGTATCTCCTTTGGCCGGGTCTACCCACTCTGCGGCAACAACCAACACACGGCAGCGGGTGAGAATGTTATCCACTTAAGATCCTGAAGACAACGTCTTGCGCTACTTGTCGGCACGTGCTTCATCCAGATCTATCTGTCTGGTTATAACGTTATGCCATACACTAGTATTAACGGTGCTGCCATCACACGCCGTTTGCCCCCGACTAACGTATTGTTCTCCTCTTTTCCGCGCTTTTCAGGCTCACAGTTCCGCCGTTGGGGCGTCGTGGGGGCCGTCTCCGATGGACGTCGACGAACAGGTACCGACGGCACGAGAACAAGCTATGGCGCAAGCCATGGAGGAGGTAAGGCGCGCTATGACGGCGTTCGTCAATTGAAGTCGGAGATCGCGTACAGCTGCACCGGTGAACTTCACATCGACTCGGTTTTGTCGCAGTTTGGAAAGCACGGCGGGCTGGCGAAGGTCTCTTCGTGTGTTGCTGCAAGGACATAAGTCCAAAGGCAAAGCGGGTTGCTTTAAAAAAATCACGGTCAAAACTAGCGAGAAGTACCACTTGAACGTGACTCCCGCATGCGACACAATTTTCACACGCACGGGGGGCGCTATCCCAACCCGGTACCTGGTTCAGGACCTGTCCAACCTATGCCACTCATATTATACCGTGTATATGTAATCGGATGTGTGTGTGACGTGGGGGTTTACCGCTGGCCAGACGTGCAAGGATGGCGTAAGACAGATCAGTGCCGGAATCCGTTCAACCGAGAGAGATAATGGAATTGAAGTTCGGGGCCGTGGTGGAGTTGGATTCGATGCCGTGTCCGTTAACGATGGAATTGGATCGCCACATGGGCCGCCAAAATGCGCCGCTAGTGTTCCTTCTGTGTTGCCAACGACATGCATCTGTCCTGCGACTAACCACCTAGGCGACACACGTATGCGTGCAATCTTCTTTCTCGGACCTTTCGAGTACCGTTCGCTGTGCGAACGGTTGAGGCACGCCAAGAAATTGGTGTTCTCCATACACCGACCGGATTCTTCCAGCCAAACGTTCTGGTCGGTCGGCAAGACCCAATACCCCTGTCGTTATTGCGGACCCCTCTATAGGCCGTGTGAGCTAATCGTCTCACAGCTCAAAGGTCATTTTCTAGGAAGCGATGCCCTGACCTCGCTTCCGTTTGGACAACCTCCTTTGCCTACTTGCAATCTCTCCATTCTCCATTCTACAATGCACCGTAGGCGGGCGACGTGTGGGCCTGGTTTATTTCTTGCTTCGACGGCGTGGTTGACAAGAGCACGCTGTTCGAGGTGTACCCCACCTTCGAGGCGCACCGGTGAGTTGCAACCAAGCGCCATGCGACTCGCCAAACAACGTCGATGCGTAGTGAGGCGATGATCCAGAAAAAGCCAACAGCGATTGGAGGCGTAATAAACCACTGTATAGGTGTCTTGAAGAGACTATCGGCCCACTAATCGTTGAAGGCGGGGCGGCGGTGGTAGCACAGCGCTTTCGAAAATGAAGTACCAATGAATGAAAGTCTCGGTTTCGGGGCGGCTCTGCGTGCTCGTCATCGGAATCGGTATATGTCTGCTGCCGCTGAAAGGGACAAACCAAACCTCGTGCGCGGACATGAACTTGGACGGATACACTCCCTCTCCGTGTTTCAGTCGACAAGCCTTTTTGGGCACGGGAAAGTGTGGAATCGTACCGCCAGGGGGTTGAAGTGTGGATATATCCAGGCAGGGGGATATCTACGGTAGTAGCCGTAGACGAGCTTCTCACCACCTCATTTACACTGCATGAGCACACCTACACCGTGTATAACGTTCCATCTTGAGGGGTGTCTGCATCCCGTCTATCGTGCAACAGCATCGACATGTATATACGTATCAATTCTAAGCAATGCCCACTTGTTCGCCGCGTGTCCTGCATTGTTCCGAAAATTCGCCTCACTCTAGGTTGGACGAGGGCTTCCTGGTAGGGTTCGTCCTCCACTGGGAGGGCGCGTTGGGGAAGACCATGCCCGCCCAGTTCTGGGATGACTTTTAGGAGCATGCCGTCGTTTTCATTTCCTTTTTTATTTTGAGAATATTTGCTTTTAAGTTTACGTCAACTACTGCTGCTGTTGTTGTGGGAACTGTGGGTCTTTTAGGATCCCTCCCGTACACTATTTGTTTTTGGTTTATGTTCTGCCCGAAATATCCTTTTTCGCGGCGGGGCAATCAAAATCGTCTGTGCACTACCCAGACTGATCCCCGGAGTGTTTTCGGCTTGTCCGCGTACTTTCCCCCCGAGTAAAACAGGTATGTATGTTGGGTCAAGAGATGTCAGTTCCTGGAGGCCCAAAACGCGTTTTCTACAGCGGTTTTTACGTACGCGGTACGTGCTGTCGTTGGACGTGTTGACGTGTTTGGCTTGCACGAGACATTCAAATTTGATTCTGAACAAGACGAGCTGCGGCTTCGCAAGCTAGCTAGCTGTTCGTTGTGGTTTGATAGCATGCGGGCGTGGAAGCACAGTGGTACGTATGTTCATAGCCTTTTTTCTTTGAGTGGTTTCGGTGACGTGTGTCTCGAATGCGGTACTTGTAAGTACAGGGTTACATGTAAGACAACGGGTTTTCATACATCTCACTTTTGGTTGAATAATCATTCACATATGACTTGAAAGCATACGGAAAGGGTGGCGCATTTTATTTTTTAATGTTTCCAGTTATTGCATCGGGTTGAAGATGCTAATAGTACCAGGCACATCTCACGCCGAGTTGGTCGAGGTAAGGGTGATGAGTTATTCGCGAGTCAAGGTGGTATGCTGAAGGTCGTGTTCCAGATTTGGATGCTGTCAGGTCGCCGACCTCGCAGCAAGCTTTCGATAAAAATACAAATGCGAAATTGCCGTTAGTTTAGGAAGGAGGACAGAGCTTGCGACCAGCCTGAGTGAAGCCTTTCTCGTTTATTCCAGAGCGATAGTACTGTAGACATGCGACGCGTACAACGGTAGGTACAGCACGGGCTGGGAACGAACCTTGATTACGGCTGACGAAGTCTTTCCCCCGTAGCACTACTCGATCTCGTTGGCATGTCAACTGTGTGTCCTCCAAACAAACCGGTTGGTTGGATATCTAGACTAGACCACCGGACTGTTGGTCGGATTGTGCTTTAACGGTTTATCAAAATCAGGTTGTGGAGGAGCTTCACAAGAATGAGGTGCACCTCGAACGTAGCATGCGATGTGATTGAGCCCGTTTGCACTTTACTTGCCGACGCGATTTTTTCAATGCTTCCCTCAGGCCAACAGTAGGGGTTTTGTCTACAGTACGGTGGATATAGGATGGGTGTGAGTACTTTATATTATGTAAGTATGTGATTATGCGGACCGGTGTTGAATTGAGCCTACCGAAGATGAAGCCTTGTGTAGCGAGGACTAGCGTGGCACGGACTAGATCAAAGTACGTAGTAGCGCGCCCTAGGTTACTAGCGTAACGTGGCCTAGTGTAGCACGGCCTTGCGTTCCGCGGCCATAAGAAGCGCGGCCCAGCGTAGCACCGCCCAGCTAACGCGACGCAGCCTAGGACGGGCCAGGGTAGTGCGGGCCAGCGTAGCGTAGCCTAATGCGTAGCCTATTGCATAGTGTAGCGTGGCCTAGCGTGGCATAGCGAAGCGTGGCCTAGCGTGGCCTGCCGTAGCGTGGTGCGACCTTGCATGGCATGGATTAGCATAGCGTCGTGCGGGCTGACGTAGCGCGACCTAGCACAGTACCGCCTAGCGTCGTGCTTGGATGCTAAGCAGTACCTGGTATACCGTACTGTAGTGACGCCTGCAACGGGAGAGGGTGCCCCTGACTTTTCCGTGAGAACCCTCACTTGAAGCGGTACATACCTCAACCAACACCTGATCTATAGAAAGGTGGAACGTGCCAGCATCGTGCTTGGATGCTAAGCAGTACCTGGTATACAGTACTGAAGCTGCGGTAGAGGGTGCCCCTGATTTTTCTGTGAGGGCCCTCACGTGAAGCGGAATATGCCTCACCCAACACCTGGTTTAGAGAAAAGGTGGAACGTGCAACCAGCTGGACAATCTCTATATCAAGAATACGTCTGTACAGCGCCAATGGTATTCCAGCGATGCTGGGTAGTTCCTCAGTTGATTACTGTATTATAGTACCGCCGGTCGGAAATAGTTTTGGCCGAAACGCGCTACCTCTGTCGAAGCACACGGCCAGCACGACAGCGGCAGATAGCCCAGCACGACCAGTGTGTTGATGGCCACCACACGGCTTTCTTGGAGCTTTACTATCTCTGCCTGAAGTGAGCACGGATTTCAAGTGTGGTCGTATAAAAGCGTTACAGTGTTACGGTGCACACGGGATACCTGGGCTGGTGCGTACGTCTGGTGCTGGTGTGTGGGTCTACTATTGCCGGTAGTAGGGCTGTGAGTTGGCTAGAGTTCTATATGAGTGTGGTTGGAGATGGATATCAATATTAAACCTCCGAGCTCGGGTCCCGTGTGCTATTAATATTAAAATCGGCCTATTTTCCCAACATACTGTATGCAAGGTTTAGTAGCCATGAGTGAGTCTATTTCCGACAATCCTCCACGCGGTCGATTGCGTTGTACAAATCACCCCCCCACCTAGCGACAGTTTTGGCTTGGTTCAAGTCGGAAACACGCTGTGCGGTGCAGCGCTTGCAGATAGCCCCCGTTCGGGGTGGTCTCAACAAGAGCTGCGGTGGCTGTACTTAGGCAAGGGTGCTCGTGTTCGACTTGGTACTGGAATGTCGCGGCTGGGTTCTCCTCCGATATGTCATGTATTGTTCCAGGTTGGACACCCCCAGGTTGTGCAGCGATTGAAGATGACTCTCATCTGGGGTTGGCTCAACGAAGGCTGTGATGGCTGTGATCAGGTAGGAGTGCCTCAATCGTTGCTCGATTTCTTGAAAAACACGACGGATTGTTCCTTAGACGCGCCCCCCCCTTTTCTGGAGAATGAGCTGTGGTGGCCACGGCCAGAACGAGGCAATACCATATAGCAGTGGGGACTGCGTGAACGTGCGGACGAGTACGCGATATATTCTGTGGCGCATCCGGACGGTACCATCGACCTCGGCATATACAGTATAGTGCATCCACCCGGAAGTGTGTGGTAGCTGCAGGATGTAACGGAGAACGTGGAGCGTGGTATATTTGCGCACTTGCCATCGTTTGCTATGCCCCATGTTGGCGACGGCCGAATTTCATTCGAGAAGCTTCATAGTGTACCTGGTATTCGGCTTGCCGCCGCGGGTTGCACGAAAATAATATATTTTCAGGATGAGGTTTTTCGATGTACGAATCCGTACGCCCGCACCTGGGAGCTTGGCCGCGGTAGAGTTGTCCGCCGCATGGGCCGTTGGTGTTTGAGGCTACACCCGCAGGAAAGCGAGGGCGGTGCAATCTTGAAACAAATTGGACGACGGGACGGGGAGATGCTATATATTTTGCTATAATGCACGGCCGTCGCTCTGCAAGACTGTAGAACCTCGCATCCCCACAATGGCCTGGACGGATGTTCGGCAACAAGAGAGGGATCGATTGGTTACTGTTGCCGCCCCGGGTTAGTCTAGAAATGGTATGTTCCAAGCAAGCAAAACGTATGGAGCCTCGTACGCTGATTCGCGCAAATGGTTCCTTACGATCACACCCACGCGCGCGGGGAATCCATTGTTTTCCTTCATTGCTCTTGCAGAGCAAAAGGCGCGGAAGTAGGGCCAAGGTACCATTGCGGCGAAGCTTGCTCCATGCACGAAATGTACGAACTACATGTACAGTGTGTACGGTATGTGCAGTGTGAACAGTTAGTGCAGTGTGTATGGTGTACACGGGATGTGGGGCATGCAAAATATTACCCATGTGAACAGCAGCAGTGATTACCATGGCAACGATGATCTATGTAGAGGTACAAAACCTGGAGGGTAAGCGCCGCAGTCCGCGTGGGTTTCACTCGTAATACTCTTGTTTTTGCAACCCGATAAATTGTTTTGCTATCCGACCATGTGTACATGGCTCGATCCTTTTAGACGGTATCAACCTTCTAAAGGGAGAGCTTGCCACGAACGTAAACGATGGAAAATACGAGCAAGACCCCGGAAAACGAACATTTTTACAAAACGGCCAGTCTTACACGCTTCCTGAAGCCGAGTGTTACCATAGCGCTTGAGACGTACATGCACCCCCCTGTATAGGCCTGCCTGCCAAACAGCCCTACTCATGTGCTCTGCGTGGTGTCGGGTAGGTGCGTCGAATAATGGTCGATGGGCGGCTGAGTGTGTGGATGTTGATGCTGTTGTTAGTGTTGGTGGTGGTGGTGGTGGGTGGGTGAGTGAGGGGGAGGGTGGGTGGGTCCACCAGTAGACACGGTTATCACAACGTCCTGCGGTTGATAACGCTCGACAAGCCGTGCAGAGGTTAGAGGCGGGACAGCGATGAACTAGTCGTGATGATCGAGCAACCCGTTCGCGCTGTGGGTAACAGGTTGTTATAGTAGGGAGAAGTCCATCGCGCTCCACCTGATGCAAGCGGAGCTCCCAAGCACCAACATCGTGCCCCGCCCTCAACAAGCCAGGAACGCCGACGGACACGGGAATCCCGTCGGGTCCCGCTGTCGTGTCTTTCGAAAGGAAGATCTCGGAATATGCCAAAACGAAAACAATTTAGTTGGGAGAACTCAGAAATCGAAGAAGATCGCAAAATGGTAGGGTTGGGTACTGGCGCGCAGCGCCAGTACAAAATATACTGGCTGCGACAGCAGCCAGTATACTGGATCCTATCAGGATACTGGTGGCGCGGCGAAGCCGCGCCACCATCGCCCCCCCGGCTGGTGAGGGGGTCCCGCCGGAGGCGTTTTTTTACGCGATTTAGCTTCACTTAAGAGTATAAAAATTGCGCGATTTTGGCTCATCTGACAGAGGCACTGTCGCGGGGAAAACTCACTTTTTCTTTTGTTTTTGACACGGGAGAAAGGATCAATTGTCGACCATTTTTTTTCAACTTTGCAACGCCTACAAACTCCATCATCGTGGGAGATACAGTTTATCCATTCACATGAGTTGAAATGGATAGCAGAATCATCTAAGAATCATAAGATCATTCCATAGCGTATTGTACTCCGTAGAAACTAGTAGAAACCGGAGGAATATCTTTCACCAAACCCCAACCCCCCGCAACAAGTCAATTGCCGATGGTGGAGGTTTGGACCTCCGGGTCTCGGTCTGCACCCTATGAACTTTCGCAAGGCGCTGAGTCTTCTTCAGACTTTCTTTGAGCTCGGCGCTAGTCGTGTCTACCACTTCCACGTCGTCGTCTGCACTATGTGCTGCTGGCGCAGCGGGCTGCTGCTGCTGCTCTGCTGACCCTCCGGGCGTCGATGCTACTGCTGACGCAGCAGCCCCTGAACCACCAGCACCGCCGCCGGGGTCTGCAGCAGATGGCGAGCTGTCAGGGGGGACAAATCTGTGCATGGTCGTATGGTCTCTTGTGTGGGGTGTGCTATGAGGCTGTGTGTCTCTCTGCGTTCCCTGCGGCAGCCTGAATACATGGGTTTCCGCTGGTTTTCGAGGCGTATGTGGGGATCTTCGTAGATACTGATGTACTGGCGTACTGGCTAGTCCGTTTACCAGTTTCAGGATACTGCCAGTACTAGTACTACTGGCAGTACGTACTGGCTCAGTACCCAACCCTACAAAATAGCCAGTCCCAAAAGCCGTCCGACGCGAGGTGCTAAGAGGCTGTTTGGGTCGTACTCGTGTTCCTTTGCGGGACCCCTTATTAAATGCATCCACTGGCAGACGCCCGGGTAAGAATAGGTTCACAGAAGGGCCATCTTAACGTAAAAGCAGAGAAAGGGAAATGTATACATTATCGTCGCCCCGTGGGAGCTCGTACGAGAAGGGCCAGTCAAGGCATCACCCAATGGATATCATCAATATAGAAACATCCATATTGTATCGGTGGAAACCCCATCAAATAAATGCGGTTACATGTTTATCTTGTCACCGAGTACGTGAGCATCCCCAACAGCCCCTCTGCTCCCTTCTCGGGGAACCAAATAACACAGCATCGCTCGTCATACCACGGTTATTCAAAGCAAGATAATTATGAATTCCAATTCAATAGTACACTCAAAACCCAAATACCACACAAAAATTGAATCTCAGATTGAATCCAAACCAACACAATGTAGTGATCTTAACTCCAACATCAACCCGGTAATGACCACTCAGCTGCCATAACTAGGGGGGTCTGCCCCAGTAATCAAACGGTCGTCAGCTGTTGAAACAGGGTTGAACGGTAACTCCAAGATCTTCACAGACTCAAACACAAACCTCAAATATCAAAAACAGAATATCATATTCCGTAATCAGAGTATCATAATCCAAAAAGTAGCATGTCACAATCTCAAAAGCTAACCTGAAAACTAAAAAATTGAACCTGGAAGCTCAAAACGAGAATAGCAAAAGACAAAAGTAGAATCTCAGATATAAAAACCGGAATCTGAAAACCTCAAAAATATTATCTCAAATGTTAAAACCAGGATCTCAAAGCTCAAATTCAAAATATCAAAACGCGAATAACTATCGCCAGGTATATGAACGAGAATCTGAAAGCTCGAAAAAGAATCTCAAAGCTCGAAACCAACATATCAAAAGTCGAAAACAGAATACCAAAGCTCGAATTCACAATATCAAAACTCGAAAGCAGAATCTCAAAGCGCAAACGCCAGAATCCCAGGTATCAAAATATAACCAACTCAAAAACAAAAGCCATATTTCACGCGTGCAGTACCGTAATTTATCGAAGGAGTCCACTCAAAAATCACGCTCTCAGTGCTAAATCAACTCGTATTCATGACAAAATTCCTGTAAAAACGGAAGGATTCCTTGCTAACTAAGGGGTTTCGTCAAGCATTCAGCGTGCTGGCATTTCGACTGCAACTGAGAGGATCTAAACTCTCCCTTCTCGGCAAGCTCTCGCAGGAAGTGGTGACGTGCATCGATGTGCTTCGAGTTAGAGTTGGCCACGGCGTCAACCCCCCATGTGAATCGCACCGTTGTTGTCCTCAAAAACCCGGATGCACGGGTCCCAAAAAACGGGCAAGAGAAACTCCAGACAGACCGCAAGAAACGTGCCTCCTTGAAACCTTCCGCCATCGCAACATACTCCCCCCACTCGAGGAGAGTGTAGTGCACTTCTGCGTGCTAGAAATCCATTGGATGGCCGCACCCCCACGCATCACAGCTCCACCCTATACAGACGTCGGCTTAGTTTCCTTGGGAGCATAGTCTGCACCCGCATAAACCACCAGCTCAAGTTTTCCACAAGTCCTCACAAACCGGTCACATATCTCTTTACGTCCTACCGCAAAATCATGTCATCCACGTGCACGACTGCAATAACGGAGACAGACCCTTCTTTGATCAATCTCAGAACACAGGGGTCCGGCAAGGCTCTGGTCAAACTCAAGACTCTTCAGACGGGCGACCAGGTGTCTGTGCCAACACCTCGACGCTTGCTTCAGACCGTAGACTGCGATTAAGGCGTACTACTTTACCTGATATAGCTCTATTGGCATTCGCATCAACACCACCTATTTCAGCTCGGCCTGGACAAACGCCTGTTTAAGATCAAAATGATACAGATCTAATTGCAAATCGCATGCAATAGCAGGCATCAAACGAATGCAAGGCGCGGCGGGGGTTGAGAGGGTCTCACTGTAGTCAACTCCCGGGCGTTGGCTAAATCTTCTAGCTACCAGTCGCGCTTTCGCCTTCACTACCTTACCTGTTCCATCTGACGTCCACGTGAAGACCCACTTGGTCGATGCCACGTTCCCGACTTTTAGCTGCTAAGCTATTCTGAATGTTTCCGCCCCTTGAAGCCCAGAGAGCTCCTGGTCTGTCGCATACATCTATACTCCGAGTCCGTAGCCTCTTGGTATGTCTCGGGCTCCGAACGCTCGCTCGCATGGCAGGCTGGTATGGGAGGGGGGCTGTTGGGTGGGCGCTGGTTGTAGAGGGCATGGTCGGTTGGCGCCGCAGCAGTCGTCGCTTCTTGGTACGCTCTCGTCCTCGCGCGTGTCGTCGCGGTTGCAAGAGCTCACTGTCTCGGAGACTCACGTCAATCTGAGGGTTTTCGGTCCCCGGTGGGGATGACGGCGACATCAGCCCCGGTGGCGCCGGCGTCATCACCGGCGCCATCTAATGATGGCGCCGCTGCCATCGCCGGCGTTACTGGCAGCACCGTTTGCACCTGTTTCATCGGCGGCACGTACCTGACGTGTCAACCGGCCTCCCACGCCTCCGCTGCGGCAACCGTCACCGTGTCAATCCCAGCCGCCATGATCGGCGCGCGCTCCACCTCCCGTGACATCCCGCGTATCGCTTGTTAGGCCTGATGACGTGAGGACCATGACGGAGTCCCGCGGGTGGTTCCGCCTCCTGTTGTGGTAGAAGCACCTCTCCGCCGTGGGCTCCGACTTGTTGGCGCGTTGAACGCGGCGGAACCCGAGCTGCATGAACGCGAGGGTGTTGACCGGCGGCGGTCTCCCAAAATAGGCTTCGTACGGCAACATGTAGCCAGCGTTGGCCGTGGTCGCCGTGGTGTTGAGGCAATCGTTCATATAGATGGCCGCCTCCGCCCAGAAACGGTCAACGTGCGGGAGTTGCCCAGGGAACAGCCGGGGGGCCTCAATGCAAGAGGCCATATTGCCTGCTTGGATCAAGCCGAGCCCGCACTCGACCACGCCGTTGTGCTTCGGCCCATTTAACCCCGTGTGCTCATGGCGGATGGTCGTATACCTACAGCTCGTCGCCAACATCTCATTCGTGAACTCCGCCCCGTTGTCCGTTCGGAAGCATTTGACGGTGTCCCCGATGTCGGTCAGAATTTTCGTCGTTGCCGCGGACACGTCGACGGCGCTCTTGCTCCTGAAGGGGTATATCCATCCCATGCGTGTCACGTCATCCTAGAACCGAATCAGGTACAGAGCCGCCCCAAGGGCCGATACGGTCAACGAAAACGCGCCTCAGGGATTGGGTCATCCGAGAGGAAGTCGCCGTCGGCACCGACGCACGCCTACTCTTCGCCTGCACGCACCCACTGCAGGTAAGCAGGGTCCCCGTCAGCTTAATGTGAGGCTGCCCGGCCGTCTCGCGTAAGAGAACCTCGTGGGCGTGGGCGTTGAACAGGTGGGAAACGTTGATGTCCACCTCCTTAAAACGTCGAACGCCCAGGATGAGCACGACAGCAGCAATCGCCGGGCGTAACGCAGGGGGAGAGGGGGGTGTGGCGCTCTACCGGGCGGTGAGTCTGCGATGGTACTGAGGCAACACACACCATCGGGGGGAACATAGGAGGGAAAGCCTCAACCGCTACTGCGGAATCTTTTGCTGCCCCCAACCCCGACGCCGGTGGCAAGGGTGGTAGCGCCGGCGTCCTCACCGGCGGCTCAACTTCAGATGCCGGCGGGCGGGGGTTCAATGGGGGGTACGCTGCCGCTATCGATCGGCCTACCGCTACCATCATCCCCGTCGACGGTGGCATTGTACCGATGCGGAAACAAAATGGGGGGGTGGGGATCTCTATTGCTGCTGCAGTGCCTATTGCCGCCCCCAACCCCGGCGCCGGTGGCATGGGTGGTAGCGCCGGCGTCCTCATCGGCGGCACCATCTCAGATATCGTCGCATGGGGGTTACACGGGGGTATTCTGCCGACACCGATCCGCCTACCGCCACCATCATCCCCCGCGGCGGTGTTGTGGGTAGAGATGCCGGCGTCCTCGCCGGCAGCATCACCACCGATCCCGGCGCACGAGGGGGTTAGCTGGGCCGTCAACGCAGTTGCGCCAAGCACACGGTATCGGGGGGGGTGGGTTAGGCGCGTCGCGTTTAGGCGGGAACCTGCACTATCCTTGGGAAACGTTAGACGGCCACCCAACAGGTGGACACCTGTCGCGTCAAGGGCGATTTTCTGGTTGACCTGGACAGTGTGCAGTGACAACAAGTTAACCGACATGGTGGGAACGTACGATACACTCTCCAGGGTCGCGCGTACGTCTTCGTTGCTGTGAAAAACCAAGTCCAAGCTCCCCAAGAACTCTACTACTAGGGGGATACCATCAGTGTAGCGTTCTCGGGGGAAAGGGGGCACAGGACGGAAATCATCAATGTATACACATCCGTATTGTATCTGTGGAAAGCGCAACAAATGCGGTTCCATGTAGATCTCGTCACCGAGTACGTGAGGATCATCAACACCCTTGCTCCATGTAAAAATCGACATTCCAAGTAAGATGCCATCGTGTGCCTGCAATCCGTATTTGGGGTTTTTACAAGAAAACACCTTGACCGTTCTGGCACGTGTCCGGACTCTCCCGTGCTGGCTTAGTGAAAGAGCGTCGGCAGATAACGCTACCTCCGTCGTCTGGTAATGATGACAATGACTCACAGCGGACGGTGTCTCAACAGCCATGTTCAATGCCCGCGATTATCAGTAGACGTACCCGTGAGAATGGTTCGAACATTGTCAGGGTATAGTAAAGACGAAGAGACCGCTATTCCACAGAAAAGCGTATCGTTTGGATGCTTGCAAGTTGTGCGAATAGGTTCTGGGACCGTCGTGGGGAAATGCCAGCTGCATGGGAGTGCCGTTTCCGCAGGGAAGGTTTGGAGCCCGACTCGGGCTAACCCCTTGCGAACTTTACCCACGGTTCTGGGGACGAAGCAGTTAGAATTAGACCATGAACGGGTCACTTTTAGGAGACGCAAAACGTCTTTAGTGTAATACAGGACGCAAATAGACAGGAGGGCACGCAATATTTACAGTCTACTGGTGTGCCTCTGCCCATTCAGCGTTGGTGAAAATGACCGGGGTACTGCGTTCGACAACACAACCTATGGTAAAGGGTGGCGCCCTGGGCCAAAAAAAAACCCGCAGCCCCAGCAACACGTATTGACGACATGCGGAAAATCGGGTCCTACCATGCATAGAAGAAACAATGCAAATTCTGCTGCTGCCTTTGTGTGGCGTGCCGCCGAAGGTATCGGGAAACGGTGCCGAGTTTCATCGCGGTTGATCATGCTCGAGTGCCGAAGGCGATGTCACAGTCATTGCTGTGCTCGTATGAACAGCGGGAGAAAACGAACGAGGGGGAAAGCGGCCTGAAACACTACGACGGTAAGCAGACTTGGTCAGGAGGCACTACCTCGGAGCGATTTCACTCCAAGCAAGAGTTGCTTTTGTAGCTACTTCGCGACACGGAAGATAAAAACGGCAACCACGGCTCCTTTTCGCGCGCGTGCGTGTCCACATCGCTGCTGCCGCTAAAAAAAAGGGCTCAAGAAGAAACAGTTATGAAAAAGCACCAGCTCGTTCGTTGCTCCACAACGACAGGTATTCTCGAAGGTTATCAGACATTAGTCTACACGCACCATCTGCGTCTGTCCCACAGTAATCAAAGCCAGATAAGCGCAGAAACACCTTCGATCCTTGCCAGCTCCAAAAAAGTGCATCCTAGTTATCTCCCACAGTACAAAAATTTCCCCATGCCCCTTCTTTGTTTAGACCAGTACATCAAATTCTAGATTAGTGCTGCGCGTGCTATTTAGCTGTGGTACCGTGGCACACAAACGCAACAATGCCCTCCCATTCCCTGGGAAACCGAAGCTACACGCACCGCATGCAGGAACCACCGCCACCAAACCCGTGGTCAACACAAACGCCCTGGCAACACCAATTACGATGCCCCAACCATTGCAAGCGATGTCGCCTAGACAGGGCTGTACAGTAGAAGTCACGTCTATTAATAGCGCTTCTTCGCTTCGACCCGGACTGCCACAGCAGGGCACGTGCGTCATGCGGCCGAGTGTTGAGCCCCATTCGCCTATTGCTCGGTCCTTGATCGCCCCCCATGTCGTCACGTTCCCCTTCTGCTGTTGCACATGGTTGCAATATTTTTCACACTGGGGAACGACGAGAGTGGAGAGCCAAGGGAGGGCGAGGGTTGATTGGTGGATAACGTCCTGGGTGCGAGCGGAAGATTTTGTCGTAAAAGAGCCGGCAGACTCCGCCCCAGCACCATTACATGCCACACACATTGTCCGTCTACACGACTATTCCACGTCACAGTGCTTGTAGGCACAAGTCGGTGTGCCTGCCTTCTGCGCTACCACGGTAAATCACTCGACAAGAGGCACCGCATACACAGCAGACCCTCCGATCACACCAAGATCAACACCAAGTACCAAAAATAACCTAAACTTAGAAAATAAAGCATTCGATACCCCACTAGCAACAGAAAAACACGAAACACGCCGCAGAACCAGGGACAAAAACAAAACAGAACAGCAGAATGACATACAGCAGCAGCCCGCCTCACCTGGTAACCCGCTGTAACGGAGATCAAGTGCGGGGGGGCACGTTCGTATCCCCATTTCCCACCCGCACTGTTAGAATAAGACAATAACGAGACGGCATAACCGTAACACGCCCAGTTTCCAGCACCGCCGCCGGTTCCGTCCAAATAGGTGGAGAGGAGGTCGGTGGACACTCCGTGCGGTAGTCATAGGCCCTACTTACGAGAAATGGCGACCTTGCGTTTCTCGATCTTCTTAGAAGGGCTGCTCCACAAATTGAGTTTCCTGCAAGCACACACCGAAGGAGAGAAGAGCGGGGGGAGAGATACTCTAAAGAATCAATATTGGGCATGTACGGTGTCGTGCATATACATATTTCGCCAGTATCATAGCTCTGCCTTTCACTACTGAGTTCAGTACAAGCGTTGAAATATGACCTCAAAGTGGTCGAGACTGATATATATTCTAGATCAACGGCCGAAATGGGTATAACTGGTCATTTTGGAGACTAACAAAGTAAACTCCAGGTAAACGTCGACACACACGCCACGATCACTCCGATCGGCCGAACATCATGGATGTTTCAGTCCGACAATTCCCCCTGTGCATGTCAAGTAGTCTAGTACGTTTGGTGTTCAACTTTCAACTGCTGTTGGACTGCTTTCGACCAATCAGGCGCCATGCAGTGTTCCACCTCACAAACCAGCTATCCGGAGTGGACGATGGTCCGTACGTGGGAGGTGCGCGCATAATTCACACATACATGCCACGCATGCAGCAGACTGTAGGGTCGTGCAGCGGTCGGTGGTTTGGAGGTACGAGGAAAGGCATATTGTGGGCCAACGAAAAATGTCATTCAGCCAGGCTATCCAATCTTACACGAAGAACGATACACATATTGCACTCAGAATACGATGAGAGAAAGAACCGACAAAGCGAAAGATGCGGCGCGGAGAGCGTTTCTTTCTGGTCGAAAATTACCAAGCTTGTGTTCGGTACGGTACCGTTATTTTCGGTACCGGTATGGATGCCGTATCGAGCTTACCGAAGTACTCGGTACCGGTATTGATGCCATACCAAACTTATCGAAGTGCCCGGTACCGGTATTGATGTACCGAACTTACCGAAGTTGTCCGTTACTGGTATGAAAGTCTGTACCGGTACCGGCGATACCGGTACTGATGTCGTGCCGAAGTTACCGAAGTGTCCGGTACCGGTATTGATGTCGTACCGAAGTTACCCAAGTGTCCGGTACCGGTATGCATATCGTATCGAACTTACCGAACTGTCCGGTACCGGTATTGATGTCGTACCGAACTTACCGAAAAAAACTGTACTCGTAATACCGTCGGTATGCCTCGGTACGTACCGTGTGTGCTGTTGCGGTGGTGTGCTCTCGTGCATATATGATACGTAGCCACAAAAGAAGCGCGCTGGGTGAGCTGCTCCTCTTGGTTTCTAGGTCCGAGCCCGCGTCCACCGACAGCTAGCTGTATAGTGTGGCTACGGCGTGACGCGTTGCTGCGTTCGCGCATCGCATTCGCATCGTGTTTGTATTCCTAGTCCAACGCATCGCGATCGTTACTCGTACATCTGTGTTGACCCCGTACGGCTGCTGTCCAGGCTCTGCAGTTACATATTTACCTGATGAAAGACTTATGCCATTGTTGGACTTGAGAATCGGACAGGCCGAATCGTCAGAGAACTCAATATCTCACCCGCAACATGACTTCGAAGGCATTCGTTCGCGAAACCCGACCAAACGTGTCTAGGCGCTATTAATAGTACTAAAACGAAGCTACTCGTGAAACAATCATATTAACCACTTGAGGACCTCAACCGGTCTGGAACATAAGGTCTGACGGCTTGGGTCATCGGATTCTAAAATAGTATCATATCCCGTCCAATTTTGCAATAATGTCGGACTGCATAAAAGAAACGATCTAGTTCTCAGATCGAAAAGTAAAAATCAGAAGATCGGAACCGGATCGCGTAAGAACCAACCACATTTTCATGTCATAATGTGGCGGTACGGGGTTGATGTCGTACCAAACTGACCAAAGTGTCCGGTACAAACGTCCATACCGGTAATTGATGTCGTACCGAACTTGCCCGGTACGGTAAGTCAGCACCGGTATCGGCGGTACCGGTATCCATATCGTACCGAACTATCGAGGTGTCCGGTACCGGTATTGATGTACCGAAGTTACCGAAGTGTCTGGTACCGGTATATTGATGTCGTACTGAACTTAACGACGTGTCCGGTACCGGTACTGATGCCGTACCGAGCTTACCGAAATGTCCGATACGGGTATTGATGTCGTACCGAACACACCCTCGAAAATTACGGTTGGGTGTCGCTTTTGCTTCTGGTTTGTTGGTGATACTCCCACTCCTCAACCGCACCTTACAACCCTAATTACAACCCAGATGGTCACCCCGATCGACACGCACGCGCATACGAGTGTGCGGTTGTCGGGGTTGAAATCGGTGGCTTTGCCGCCCTAGCCTCACGAAGAACGCTTGATTTTTTTTTCATCCGCGGCTGCTGACTAGCGGGTGTTGCACTACTGCTAGTATCCACACTGTGCCTATGCTTCAGGCCTTTGTCCAATTGTTAACTTGATTTAAATATGCTTAATAACTTCTTTCTGCTGAGAGTGCTCGGGTGGTGCATCCCTGGCATTTCTGGGGTCGGACTACTTGCGGAACGGTCCAGCTTTTCTTTGGCTTCTTGCTCGGCCTTTATTGTTTTTGTTTCTGCTCGTTTCGCCGGTTGTTTCCTTTCAGCTGCTTCCTGCAAATTTGGTTCTTCTGCCAACACGATTTTGAACCTTTTCGCGATCATTTCTTCCTTTTTGTTTAGTAAAAGTTGAACTTCCTACTCCCTACCATTTGCCGCTAATTTGCCGCCTGCGCATTACTTGCCGAACGGTCATTCTTTAGATTTTCGTTGATTTCCGCAATATGTTTTGTACTTGGCACGAAGTTTCATCAGCTGAGATATCGCCCAGCACCCCACCGCAGCGCTATAGCTCAGCAGCGCAGCGCCGTGCAGTGCCGTGCCCTGCGATGCCCTGCCGTGCCCTGCAGCTCACCTCTGTAGCGCACCGCAGCCCTAGCTCAGCAGAGCGCAGCGCCGTGTGCTTTGCTGTGCTTCGCCATGCTGCGTGCTTTGCTGTACTTTTACTAGTTCGTACATACATGCCAGTAACGTTCGAAGTACCATACCACGTGCCGGTACTATTAATGCTACATACACCAGGTTTCTTTGTACATATCACGTTGTTGGATCATGAACAATGCACCCCCAGCTCAGGTCAGCCCGGCTATATATAGTTCAGCAGCACAGCGCAACACAGCGCAGCGCAGCGCGGTGCCGTGCCCTGCCCTTCGTTCTGCGGTGCTGTGTTGTGCGGCGCTGTGCGTTCTTTTGAACATATAGCAGTAGTAGCACCAGGTATGATATAGGTACCAGGTTTATGCACGCGTTGTGTACTCGTATTTTTGCTTTCTTCAGTTGATTGTCCTCTCGGTCCCCATGCTCCCCCCCCCTCCCCCGCAAATAGCACGTGCTGTCGTTCAGAACGTGACACCAACAAGCACACAGCACAGCCCAGGGCAATTAGCTCCGCACAGGCACCTCTTGGCATTATTATCAATTCGATATTCGCACCAAATAATCGCGGGCCTCGTCTTCCTGCCCCCTTTACATATGTTTCATTCTTCTGTGCGCGAGCGTAGCGGGCGGCCGTAGCGGGCGGCGTCAGCCCCCCGTGGAGCGGAGTCCTGTGCTTTTCTTAGAACCACACAGAGTACCACCAGGTATTAGGCGAAGTACCAGGTACCAGGTGCCGGTAGTACGTGCGTGTACTCGTCTTTTTGCTTTTGTCGTTGATTTTGTTCTCCATCTCGGTTCTCTCCGCAATTTTTTCTTCGCAAATTACATCCGCACTTCTGCCAATCAGAACGCGACATCGCCAACAAACAGCACAGCACAGGCAGGGCAATCAGCTCCGCACAAGTAGCTCTTGGCATTATCAAATCGCTAGTTGCACTAAATCATGGGCCTCTTCTCTCTGCCCCCTTCACATTTAGTTGAAATCTTCTTTGCGCGAGCGTAGCGGGCGGCGTCAGCCGCCCGCGGAGCGGAGCGCTTGTATTTACATATTTTGACCACTGCTTAGTTTTTCCCTTGTACCACGTGATTTTAGTCCAAGTGTGAAAATCGGCGCGTTGCGTGAGATGCTTCGATGTGCTGTGACGAATAAAATGTAGCAAACTCCCGTCAATCTGTGCGTGTATATGTTGGTTCTTTACGGTCCGCGGTGGGCGGTCGCAACGGCCAGCCACTTGGAAAGGGGTCGCTACCTTTTGGCGCGGGGTGTAAATCAGAAACTCGAGCTCGCTCGTAGCAATACCAAATTGTTCATAGGAAGCTTGGGCATTAACTAATTATACATGCGCTATACCGTGGGCAATCCACAGGACACTGATATTTCAAATAGAAAAATTAAGGCTCACTAAGCATGTCTGCGTCGTATCGCCGGCAACTACGCGGAAAGCCGGAATATCAACACTAGCACGAAGGACGATGGTTTTGTATCACCGGCAAACTCGACGGACAGGTTTCAACCTTGCACCAACGCGCTTTTCAGAGTGCGAAAAACATATTGTTGCGTGAGGAGATCAAGATTCGTGTTTATCCATCCGACGGAGTGTGAAAAACAATAATACAAATACAATAGTGAAGCGCTTGGTCGAAAGGCATGGCAGACGAGGGGGGGGAAATACGCCAGAAAGCTTGCAACCGGCACGTGCCACGACACGCGCAGCACGTCTTGGCTATATTTTTCTTGTTCACGGGGCTCGTTAGCTGATGAATAAACTACTCGACACCGTTCGAATCAATTTCTGTCCGTTTCGATACTAACTGTTCGCTAGATACTTAGAGTTAGCCCGTGAGGTCATTCATCGAGTTGCATATTCATTTTCTAATCAAAATCAGCGTTAGGTGGAGTAGGCAGCCGCTCAAGCGAGCAGCCTCAGCATAATTAGGTGCACCTTAATCGTAGCGTACGATATCTATATGAGGCAGACCACCCATACATCCGTATGCACGAGGCTCCCTTGCAATACAAATCCCGGGAACATTCAGCATACCAGGTGTATATCAAGTAAGGTCAAACCAGAATCAGATAAAAGAAGATGGAGTAAACCAAGGTAGGGTAGGGTAGGGTAGAGTAGCGTACGGTAAGGCAGGGTATCGCAGGGTGTAAGGTAGGGTAGGGTAGGGTAGTACACAAGGCGACAGAAAATGATAGGACAGGATAGTATAAGATAGGGTAGGATAGAATAGGACAAGATAAGACGAGGCAAGAGTACAGGAGAATCGCAGAGCAAGAGACAGAGATACAGATAAATCTACACAGATGAACAAATATTTAAAACATATCGTAGTACCTAGATAAATGATGACAATAATAAAGGATACTTTACCATTTATTCGATGTTATACGTCAGCGTTGATATCTATTTCACCTAACACGTTGATGTCTTCATCAGGGTTCACAGCAGGAATAAAAGTCCAATATACTGTACTGTTGATTAGATTTTGACTCATGGAAAACTTACTCAAAACGAGCGACCGGTGTATTGAGCAGCTTGCAAAGACGAGTATCGACCCTAAATTTGCCGAACTCACAGCTGACGTTGTAAGAAGAACAATTTACGAAAACAAAAACAAATACAAATACACCACGACACAAACACAGACGCAGACACACAAAACGCATAGACTTAAACACAGACATGACCATAAACTCACGCACACAACAACCCCGTCCCAACACCCAAGATCATGCCCGAAGCTCCAAATCAAACCAAAATAAATCATGGACACGCACAACACGCACCTGAAAAGCAGCGAAACTATCCTTGCTGGAAAAATCGAAAACGCGACACTTCCTACGCCGCCCGTGGCTCCATGGCACTTAGCAACGGCAGCAGAGACCTCAGCCCGGATACCGACGAGTTGGACCCTGGTGCAGCGGGACGAAGGACAAGATGCAAAGCGATCGTGACGGTGTTGTTGTTGTTGGCGTTGTCGAGGGGGTCGGGAGGGAGGGGCGGGGGTGGGGTGGGAGGTTGGGGGGGGTACTCATTTCATACATAGCCGTAGACCCTCGCATCCCTACGTGTAACTGCCTCGTGGCTGCCTTGCCATATGCATGCTACGTGACATCATCTCCCTTCGGCGGAGGTGGGGAGGTGGGGTTCTCTAATCCGCAAATTAAAGATGACCCGACTAGAACACCATCTCGGTTGGGGAGGAGGGTGGACTTCGGGGGGTGGGAGGGGCATCGCTGATACAGCCCGTGGTAAATCGGATGAAAGGTTTCGCAAAGCAACCGAGGCATTATACTGTTGACGTTGTTGTCACGGGTTGGGCTTGGGGTAGGGGGTAGGGTAGGGGTTGGGGTGAGGGGGGACAGGGATTGGGGAATTGTGGTGCGGACACCGCTGAAAAATCCAGTGGTGCAGTAGATGAAGAGGACTTGCAAAGCGGCGATTGGGGTGGGGATTAGCGGCCGGCAGGGACTACCAAAAACCCTGATCCCACGCTGTACGGTCTTGTTTCGCACACCGTTGGCCACGCTAAAACCACTTGACAACACTATTTCGTGGGCAATGTGGGATCAGGGTCTTGGTGGGACTTGCAGTTTGCCAATTATACATCAGGGCCAGTTAGAAAGGCTCAGGTCGGCGTGGGGGCGGGTTAGAGGTCACACGTGTACCAGGTGCATGCCACCGGTGATGGGAAGGGAGATGAAATCGAAAGCCAGGCGCCCTCTCCGTATGGGGGACCCCCCAACACGAAAGTTGTCAAGTGCGAAGCGACACTCAGCCGCAACAGCGGCAGCCGCAACAGCAGCAACGGTAGCAGCATTGGGATCAGGGATACGGGAGGCGGCGGGGTCGCTTTTACGTCTCGCGATAGGTCTAGACACGCCACTTGTGTTACAACCTTATCCATTTCTGCTTTTCGAAATGGCGGAATATGCACTACCAGTACCAACAAGTTTGTGTGTGACGCTGCGCCAGAGAAACCTATTTCGGTCTGTTTCTGAGCGAGGCACAGAGCCACTCGTTCCAGTGGCCTATACTACTAGTCAGTGAAAAGGGAAAAGGGCGGTATTCTGCTATTAATGCCGTGGCCGTGGCCGTGTGCGTACGTTCTTCACCTCAAAGCACTCTCCGTGATCACAAAGGGTGAGAAAGCAGAAAAACAATGTCGCAGATTTATGCGATTAGCCAATGCAATACCAAACGTATTGGATACGGAAAGCAGGACATAGACCAACCAAAACATACGACAAGGAAAAAACAGAACAACAAAACAAAATAAATACGCGTATACCGGCAGAAGCATGCGTCACATCTGAGGATGATAATGATGCTGACAGCATCACACTACAAGTACGCAATTCCCCTGAAATCTAGGCCGTGACCTAGCAACAGAGCTACAATCTCCAGGGCCGGCCATAGGGCGCATCAGGACGTTGTCAGAACCCTACGAGTCGGGTCAGGTCGGGTCGGGTCGGGTCGGGGTGGATCAGGAGGTGTTAAAATCTCACGGGTCGGGTCGCGCCGGTTTATGAGGTGTTCACGTTCTCACGTGTCTGGTCGGGTCGGGTCATATCGTATCCGGAAAATAAAACCTCACGCTCGGTAGAAAGAGCCGACTTAATGTGAAGACAATACACACGCGTCCGGGTGGATCGGGTCAAGAGTCAAGAGGTGTTCAAAATCTCACTTCTGACGTGCGGACCTGACATATTGAAAACTTTCTGTTTCGAGCCCGAAGGCCTCTCGGGTGCCAATACTCTTTCGGCACCCTATTCAAACATTGAAACACCGCCAAACGTAGATATTCCTGTCAGTATCCTCCATACCCCTTTACAGCCAGGCCGCACGTCACGCCGGGGTACCCAACTTACTGCTGAATATTAGTACAGTAGTTTGATAAGTGTCGACTCGCCGGCCGGATCCGCGGGTCGATCGCGGGTCGAGATGATCAATATCACCGGCCGAGGTGAACCGACCCGCGACATGACCCGATATCTCACGGCCAAAAAAAGGGAATATGGTGGGTCGGGCCGGGCCGGGCCTTGTCGGAACGGGTCGGGAAGTTTTCACATCTCACGGGTCGGGGCGGGTCGGGGCGGGTCGGGGCGGGGCGGGTCGGGTCGGGTCGGGTCGGGTCGGGTCGGGTCGGGTCGGGTCGGGTCGGGTCGGATCAGAAGTTTGTGAATCTTGCGGGTTGCGTCGGTCAGGAGGTTTGTAAACGTCACGGGTCGCACCCGACCCGACCCGAACCGGCTCGACCGCGATGTTTGGCCCTACCCGTGACCAGCGTCGTACAAAGCGTGTCGTTGGAGGGGAAATACGAACACCACTTTTGAAAAAAAAACTAGCATTTTGACGACATCGGAGAGTTCGCCGGTTGATTAATCCCTTCAGCGAGAAAAAGTGTTCTCTACAGAGGACTAATACAATCCCATCGTAGAACGCGTGAAAAACGACAGAATGCCCATTACTCGACTATTAGCACAAGCATCAACTACATCTCCAGCACTACAATACAGGCATGCCAACAACAAGCGCCCAATCTGAGCAAGTCTTCATGCGTTATTGCCACACCAACTTTGAGCACAGGGCTCTACACATTGAGTACTCGCTGCCGAGCGCATTTTCATTACCCAAAGCTCTTACGAGTGGTGCCTCCCACAATGCGAGCGAGCCTGCCGTTATTACGACGGCCTTTTAATGTATTTGGACCTATAGTGTAGCACCCACCCGGAGTACGTTTGACGAACACGCATATCCAATCCATCACATCCACAGCATACAGTCTCGCGTCCCTTTAGCCCGGCGCGGCCGAACCAAGACTAACTGCTGTGAAATCTCCAGAAGCATGCACTGCGGGACGATCGCCAAATATTTCCGTCCACTCCATACATGCCTGCGAAATATTCAGTTAGTGGTGAAGGGTGAAGGGGGAGGGGCGGGGGACGGGGGGACAGGTGGGGGGGGGGTGCAGTGGGGGGAGAGAACGACGAGGGGGGAGGGGAGGAGGAAGGAGGTGGTCGGGGGGGGGCAGTGGGGGTGAACGAATGGGAGAAGGGGAGAGGGTGGGGGGTGGTGTACTCATTTCATGCATAGCCGTAGTCTTAAGACCATAGGCACTCGCATCTCTACAAAATCGGGACGGCGCACGTCGGGTTTTCACCGACCAGGCAGACCTCGCGTGCACCAAGCGCGAACCGCCCAGTCGCGAGAAGGGTGAGCTTCATCCTACCAAGAACCACTTGTCCGGCGGACATCCGCACATTGTGCGTACTATCTGTCATATGGATGACGAATACATTTGTTTTCTGGTGTGGCCACTTCCAGATGGAGTAACGGGGATACTACTTAACAGCCAAAACATGCAAAAATACGACAGGACACAACAGGACACAACACATTCACGCAGTCAGCCAACTAAACGAATGCGTAAAACCAACGGCACTCCAGTGGAGGCGGGGGGGGAAAGTTTGTGGTCAAGTGTCCGGATCCAAGTGTACTTCTCTGCCCTACCGTGTTGCTTTCGTTTTCAGCGTGTTTCTTTTTCGATTTATTCATGCCATACCAAGGCACTCATTTGATAGGGTGGTCTGGGCACTGGAAAAAAAAACCAATCAGATATACCATACTGACCTCGTCAGGGACTACTTCATGGCGTGTTAGTTTTGTACCTGCAAACTTTTTTTTCCCTCGCACAAAAACAGTACCACTCACGGGAGACGAGAGACACGATGGGGGCAAACGACAGCACACAGCAGCAGTTTGCCGATATGTGCTCCTCACGAACGGGTGAGAAATACGGCACACGTTGTCGACCAACAAGTTTAATTTTTATTTTATCTTGTTCTTCATCCCATTTATTATCCTCGCACCACTCTCTCGCTCCCTCCCAGTAGTAGTAGCTCAGATCCGGGGTCACATAGCGGGCCCTCCTCTCCCCTCTCCACTACGGTATGTGCCTTCATTTTTATCGCCAAAATACTTCAGCCTTCTCTTCCCTTGTCGACTCGCGTCGAATTGTGCCTACCCACACGTTCTCAGCACTTGATTTTTTTTATTATCTTGCATTTTTGCAAATAAATTCAAAATCCTACCACGGTGGGAATCGGATTCAAGGACCAACGCTAGTAGTATTCGAGGGTAAGGCCATTTCTTATACAGTCGGATTTGTCAGTCGAAAGCGGCCTTTTTCGACTGAAGCCCAAATCGGGCTTTCTTACACAGTCGAAAGAGGGCTTTTTCGACTAAACTTTTTTCGACTGAGAATTCCGACTGGCGGATCCGGTCGAAAAACTCGATTTTTTCGACTGGATCCTACAGTCGAAGAAATCAGTCGAAAAGGTTTTACACGTGTTTTTTGAACCGATCGCATCGCTCATCCCACCACCAAACACACACCCACACGGCCACGCGGCCACACACCCATACCAGGTACACACTGCAGTATCATACAAGGCGCTGACGCTGGCTTGGCTATCCCTGCTGTTGCTTGTCGCAGCAAGTCAGCGTGGCGCATTCCTAGTTCCGCTCGCCAGCAGCGCGCGGTCTCGATCTCATGCTGCCAACAACGGCTGCGCCTTCTTGTAGCTTTGGCGGCTTTCGGCTGAGTGCAACTCCACGAACGTAGCTTTGGCGGCTTTCGGCTAAGCCCAAAGTCACCAACTCGCTGGGATGAAGGTTCGTCGAGCCGTTGCTCGCGGAGAAAGCGCGAAGCACAGAGCTGCCAACCGATTTCGCCTGCTCTACAGCAGTACTCCCGCACGCCAACCGCCTCTAGGAAGAGCACAAAAGCTATAAAATCGACTCGACTGACGATAAGAAGAAGGACCAGAAGAATCCAGTCGAAGAAAAGTCCAGTCGAAAAGGGCCGTTTTCGACTGGCGGAATCCGACTGTATAAGAAATGGCCTAACCACTAGACCACCGGCGCGACCGGCACCATGAATACTATTATACTACGATCGTGTTTGCCATCCGTCGATATGAATTACTTATAAACGTCGTCAGCCTTGTATTGGGGATGGCTTAGATTGTCTATCGCGGTCCATGCCCATTTTAAAGGGCGGTGTGATACGATGTGTCTGATAGCTTTATGTACGTATTATGCCATATACTTCGTATAGCAGTTTAAGTGGCGACAGCTGGAATGCAGCAGACAGAAAGAGCTATTCTACACTCTACACAGCAGTACGCGATCATGCATCGTACCAGGTGTCATACTTCGTAAATTGGACGTTATGCTCGCTTGTTTTTTGCGCGAAAAACGTGTATCATACCAGTTGTTGCAACAGCAGAAAATTAATATGCCAGGCAGAGATGTACAATGGACAGATCACTACTTCCCGCTTGATGATCTACAATGCCTGTACTGCTGTAGATATGCAAAGGAAAGGAAGATTTACTTGTAGTCTACATGTGTATTATATGTTCTACAGCAGTAGTTCATGTCACCGGGTGGGGGCCGTACGATCGGCATGATCTAGCATATGTTTTTTTCTGGGTTGGATCCGTACTCCATACACACATCCTGCACAGCATACGATATCATTACGGAAGATACAGGATCATCTACTACTGCTGTAGAAGATCTACAGTTAGTGTAGTAGATCATGACCTGTCCGAGATCTGTGCCTCATGATAATGCATGATAATGTCCTTCTGTGTTCGATAAAAAATTGATGCCGCTGTACGAGTAGTCTAAGGGTGCGCTACTTGTTTCTTGCTCGCAGCACCTCGCCGAAAGGAGCGCCGGGGCATATCATGCTATATCATATTGATCTGTTCCTATTGCCAACGCACTGAAAGGAGCTTGCACACGAACCGTACCTGCGTTAGTCTAAAGCGGTACCCACTCGTGGTTACAGGCGGTGGGTTGTATGTGGGGAGCAGCAAGCATATCTGTACTCGTCCAACGCTCGCTATGATACCTCTAGTATGGTCAGCTGCTGTGGTACGATTACCACTAAACGAGCGTCGGTTCTATCGAACGGTGTGATGACAACCCGATTCAATCTACCAAGCGCTCTGCGACTCACGTCTAGTTGCAGGGACCCCACGAGAGTGCCTTCTGGGAAGCCCTGGAGTTCTTGAAAGGTGACACAACAGCTCAGAGCTTATTGAGGTGTGACAGCTGACAGCTGGCTGAACTCTGTCGTTCGTGCTTCTAGGAAGTACTTTTGAAAAAAAAAACCCCATTACAATGCCGCCTTCCAGCGATGTACAAAAGCCAGCAAGATCTTTTTTTTTCGCTCTTTTTTCACGAGCACGCAACGACAGAGCTTTGAATTCGGACCTGCCCCGACTTCAACGCTTGGCCCTTCACCACCGTCACCACCTCTCTTCATCTGCGAGCTCTGTAACCTTCTACGTCCGCGTCGGACATCCTTCTTTCAGGTTTGGCTGCCTCGGTCCATGCTCATTGGGCGTTGGAAAGGTTGACTTTGCGCCCGTGGATTCTCTCACAGCAGGTTCTGGCGGGTAGGCGTGTAGCATAGTAAATCCGGTATAATAAGGATTGCCCACCGCACGGTGTTGAGAGGTGGACCCCGCTAGTTCCTAGGAGGGGGGAGCCTCCAGCTTAAAGAGCAAATCACTTGCGAACAACTGCGAGGGCGAGATGCTCCCGATTGCAAAGTGCTCGTGCTCGTTGCTCGTTGCCACGGAAACGCTTGCCTCGTCCCCAGGAGCATGAACGCACGGCCTTGGGGAATGTACCTCGTATACGGATGTGCCACAGGAACAGAGACGTAAAACGTGCGGTTGGGATACTTACTTGAAGTATGATATATACAGTGCGACGGGTAGCGTTCTTTCTCGGCAGGAAAAAGTCATTGTGTGATGTTGCACGGGCAAATCTTTGCTTCGCTCGGCTAGACGAGCAGCACCACCCGCAAGGCTACCGTTCCAAGGGGCACTGCTCCTGCCTCTGGTATGTACTCGTGCACAACAGCAATCTACTATGATACCAATATCGCCATCGCGAAGGTTGCAGCGCTTCAAGCCTGCTCTGTGATAGCGCGTTTTCCTTGCGAAACGCTCTTGTTGTTGATGTTTCCCTATCAACTTCACACCAGGTATGCTACAGCAGCAGTGTTCGTGGTTATCGGTGGAAGGTGCAGGGGTCCTGCCGTAGCCCATACCCTAGCATTACTAACTATACCTCGATCTCGAACCGCAAAGTTGTCCCTCGTGCTGGCGTATCCTTTTATCGCTAGACTATACTCTGGTCGGATTTGACCACCGATTGTATTGCTCTACGATTACAAGCTCGCTCGTACACATAGTCTATGTGTTTAGGCTATTGCTTCGAAGCGAGACTGATATCATACGAAGTACTTCGTATGATACAACGGAAAGCATAAAGAGCAGCCCATGGACTCAAGGCCACAGCAACAAAATGCACCTCCAATTAATTTACGCTATTATTTGGGTCCTTGATCTGTATCTTTTGTGTAACCTGGTACACAGCAGTAGACAAAGGCATGAAGGATACATGCATTGGGGTGGTCGCTTGCGCCACGAGGGGGGGCGCCACACGCGACAGATCTCGAAAGAAAAGAGAGTGACGGGGAGGCTCAAGATGCGGCCGACTGCTGCTAAGGTATTCACTAAAAGTAATACTGCTGCAGCAAGAACGAAGCATCAATTTTTCGACACAACAGCCAGTAAATGGTGCTATTCTCTTTGTCGTGGTGAACCACTATTACGGAGATCCATTGTTAACAGGGGTAAATGCCTCATCAAGTTGCGAAAAATTCACCGGAAATTTCCCATAATCTTCGCAATATCTCGGCGAGAACACTATACTGTTTATTTTTTTTTTTTGCGCCGTGACCGTAAGGTCTATGCAAACAATCAAAGCTATCGTTTACGGGTTTAGAGGAAGAATTGACAGAGCTCTGACCCCATAAGCATTTACCCCTGTCAACAGTGGATCTCCGTAATAGTACGTGAACGGGCAACAAACTGCCTGACAAAAACAGTACCAGGTAACTCTGTACTAGCAGTACTAATATGCTGTGCTGTTGTACCCGATGCCTGGTACATTTTTTGCTAAGCTTTCTGTCATCGCGCTTACTTTCCAGTTCCAGTCGTAGGAAGTTTCACCCTCAGCGACTTTCGGGACAAGCAGTGGTCACAGGTGGGTGCTAACCCTTCTCCCCTCCCACTACATACCTTCATTTGTTTTGCGCAAAGGGTCCAGCATTGCCACTTCTCGTTGGTTTGCGCCGAACTTCGCCAACGCGCCCTCTCGCACCTTTGGCAAGAAACAATCACTTTCTGAACTCGAACGCATCACGAAATAGACTTTGCTTACTACATACTGGTATCAGCTATCAGAGTAGTAGTTACACCACGAGGTCACCACTAGCAATCGATCGCCGAAGATTCGGAGAAGGGCAGAGTACCGACGGGTGTATCGCTGGCCAAAAAAAGGGCTGACTGAGTGACTGCCTTCATCTGGTATCTGGGCCCATCTCCTCGACGCGGGCGACTTGGGCTGGAAAGCGATGCCGAAATCCCCTGTAGATGCCGCCATCGTTCGAGTCTTGTGGGGTCATACTGTACCGGCACTGGTTGGCAGTCTTGCGGTTTCCGGTTAAGTCTGGAACGTATCCGGTGTCAGGCATAGTCTATGGCCCGAGCAATCCAGTGGCTGTTGGCTATATCACGAGAGCGAATTTGATTCAACAGGTAGCGCTTCCTATACTTGCTTGAAAGCGTACCGTTGAAAGCGCGCCGGTCTCACGCACATTAACTTCTCGCGGTGCGCCTGCGACAATTGTCGATAACTTGCAGTAGTGCAAGAAGCATGCGTTCATCCGCCTTGTCATCGCACTTTGGTTCGTCGTTTCGGCGATGACTTCGTCCGAGAGGTTTTGCATGCTGTACTCAGCCCTTTATCTCCTGGTCGTTGACTCACATCGAACCATGCTGGGCGCGCGCTCATCATATATCAGCACATTTGCATGTGCTCTCCATTCGACAGTGTCCACAAGAAGAGATCCATTTGTTTTCCCGGGACTGAAACTACAGACCCTAAAAATACCTTGTATAGTGTATGGGCTTCAATAATTACATATGGTGCCTATTGGCCGTCTTCGATAAAGAGGCGGATATTACTGGTATGCTTGGATTGGTTTACCATCAGCATACCCCCCACAATTGTTTTGCTCGAGGAAGCTGGCTGGCGAAACCTGCTGTACAGCACGCCTTGCTAGCAGAAGCCCATCACTGTCATCGCAGCGAGTATATATGCCGCGCATTTCCAAAACGTAAGCTTGCCGCGAATATAAAGAAGAATTGTTTCGATACAAGGACTAAGCGCGCTTCAGATGCATAAGGGCACCTAGGGCTGCATAGAGTATGCATGTAAACTCCAAATATGGGCTCGGGTGGTAAAGAATCTGATTCTCTCCCGCTTGTCGATCGTTTTACTGTTGATGCAACGAAACCGTGATCGACATGTCAAACACTCACCTGGTACTGGTATTGCGTACATTGACCATCTCCACCCATGCTCCCTTTCGTTACAGAGATGTCCCGCCCCCCTCCCCCCTCCCCCCTTCTCCCCGCTCGAACCGTCACCAACGGCGAAACCATAATCCACCCGACACGCAGGGTTTGCATAGTCGCAATGGGTAAGAGGAGAGCGAGCGACAACCGCAATGTGGCGCCGGGTACCGGAGCAACGGCATCTCAAGCGGCGAACCAAGGGATGAATATCCCATCAGTTCCCGGATCCCAGCAGCAGCAGCAGCGACAACGGCTTCGGCAGATGCAACAGCAACAACAGCAGCAGCGCCAACAGCAGCAACAACAATCTCAGCACCAACAGCAGCGGCAGCAACAACAGCAACCGCAGCAGCAACAACAGCAACCGCTGCAGCAACAGCAACACCAGCAGATGTTGACGCAGGTGTAATATGTGATAATTGCGGGTAAAATGATGAATGCTTGCGCGCACGGCTGTTGAACACGTTTGTATGATTCTGATTCTGCTAGGCAGGTGTCCGTTTTCTAGTACTGTGAGCTTTCGTATGGAATATACCCGACGCAAGAGCAAGCGCGACCGAGCTCCCGGATTGTAAATCCGGCCACCCGATTAGTTTGCCTACCTTTGATCCCCGCTGCCTTGATAATCGGGGCGACTCCGCAGGCAACATCCGATGGACATTCCTCACGCGGTCTCCTGCACTACTTGCTTTTTTCGTGGAAGCTAATGAAAGCTTCCACGATAGCTTCTATAAAAGCTGTGGAAGCTTCCATATATGGAAGCTTCCACGCAAAACAAAACCAGAAGCTTCCATGGAAGCGGTGGAAGCTTGCATGGAAGCTTTCATGAAAGCTTCCATGAAAGCTTCTATAGAAGCTATGGAATGAAAGCTTCTACGCGAAACAAACCCCGCAAGCTTCCACGGAAACTTTCGCGAAAGCTTCCGCGGAAGTAGCTTCCACGAAAGCTTCCACGGAAGCTTCCACGAAAGCTCCCATGGAAGTAGCTTCAACGAAAGATTCCACGGAAGCTTCCATGGAAGTAACATCCACGAAAGCTTCCACGGAAGCTTCCACGAAAGCTTCCATGGAGGTAACTTCCACGAAAGCTTCCATGGAAGTGGCTTCCACGAAAGATTCCACGAACGTTTAGGGGTTAGGGTTAGGGTTAGGGTTAGGTTCCGTTAAAGGTTTCGTGAAAACTTCCTTGGGAGCAAATTTACTTCCGCGAAAGCTTTGGTGAAAGCAATTTACTTCCACGAAAGCTTCCGTGAAGGCTTCCGTGAAGCTTCCATGAAAACGTTCGTGGAAGCAAATTTACTCTAGTTCGAAAGCTTCGGTAGAAAGCTCCCACAAAAGCTTTCACGAAGGATTAGGGGTTAGGGTTAGAGTTAGGGTTAGGTTCCGTGAAAGATTCCATAAAATCTTCTGTGGAAGCAAATATATTTCCGCGAAAGCTTCGGTGAAAGCAATTTACTTCCACGAAAGTTTCCATGAAAGCTTCCGTGAAAGCTTCCGTGAAAGCTATCGTGGAAGCAAATTTACTCCAGTTTGAAAGCTTCGGTTAAAGCAAGCTTGCGTCCGGGAAAGCTTCCGTGCAATATTCCGTGGAAGCTGGACTTCTTCCACGAAAGCTTCCGTGAAAGCTTCCACGAACGCTTCCGTGAAATCTTTCACGGAAGCTTCCGTGGAAGCAAATTTACCTACACGGAAGCTTCGATAAAAGCCAATTTACTTCCGCGAAAGCTTCCGTGAAAGCAAATAAATTCCACGAAAGCGTCCGTGAAGTTACCGTTAAAGTAAATTTCGTGGAAGCTTCCGTGGAAGAAAATTCCCTGGAAGCATCTACGAAAAATTCCGTGCAAGGTACTTCCACGGAAGCTTCCACGGAAGCTTTCACGGAAGCTTCCATGGCATGGGAGTGTGAAAGCTGCCATGGAAGCTTTCACGCTTCTATGAAAGCTTCCACCATATCCATGAAAGCTTCCATGGAAGCGATGGAAACTTCCGTGGAAGCAGTGGAAGCTTCCATGAAAGCGATGGAAGCTCACGTGGAAGCCGTGGAAGCTTCCATAGAAGCGATGGAAGCTTCCATGGAGCTTTCACGAGCTTCCAGTAAAAAAGCAGATATTGCAGGTGGCCCTCCTCACGTCCATCATGCGACGAGCCCCTGAAACGGAGACGGGCTCCAGCTGTTGGTGGGGCCGGGGCGCCAGCAGTAACGGCTGCGGCTGCACCACCGCCGCGGCCACAGCTTCCCCAGAAGCAGAAGCAGCAGCAGTACCAACAAACAGGTAAGCAATGTGGTGGTTAATCGTAAGCACGGTCGCAACACATTTGGCCAGGATTCAGCTGTCAGGGGACTTCTATGATGATGCTTCTGCACGACTATGCTCTGGGAAAATGCGATTATGATCGAGATCCAGGCAGGTACCTTGAGCACAACTGACTATGCTCTTGTTCTATGCCTTACCGTCACTGCATATGCCCGAACCGCTAAGGTGGTACCGCCGACATCGAGAACGGGGGGGTTCACCCATTCACAGATGCAGCACGCGGCTCAGGTACGGTTTCGTGCGTTTTGGACATTCTTGCATTGGTTACACATGTTTCGGCGTCGACCGCAACCCCCTTATTACTGCCGCCCTGCTCACAAACAGATTACACACGAGGTATCCACGGTACTGCAATTGCAGTCTACCTTCGAGCGAATCGTCCCCAAACCGGTGTGCAGCCCTAGCGCAGTAAGAAAATGAATATCAAACTAATTCCAAGGAATAACCCCTTGTGTTTACCGTACTGTCGTCCTCCCCTACAGTAGCAACACCCACCCCATCTTTGATACCTGAATCCCCGCCGCCATTATGTACCCGACGTGTACATGTGACGAGAATTTTGTGCGTGGTTATGCTGTCGACGACTTTTTGATCGTTTTGGCAGCTGTCCAGCCGCTATTTCCCCGGGAGCGGATCTCAGCCCCAGCAACAACCGCAACAGCAGCAACAGCCGCAACAGCAGCAACAACAGCAGCAGCAACAGCAGCAGCAGCAACAGCAGCAGCAGCAGCAGCAACAGCAGCAGCAGCAACAGCAGCAGCAGCAGCAGCAGCAGCGGCAGCAGCAGCAACAACAATGGCGACAGCAGCAGCAACAGCAGGTGAGCAATCGCCACTCCCGCCATCCTATTGATGAACCATCCCTAACCACGACATTCAACTGTTGCCCCTTTTGGGCGACCAAGTGATAATCCCTTGTCCTCCTGAAGGTCTCGCCTTCCCCATTGTTTGCTTATATGGTTTCATGTCGCCGTCAGTGACGAGCCAGAGTAGATACTGAGGTGAACGGGGGGGGAAAACCAGCAGCTTGCGTTACGATCCGCAAACATATCCTTGTAGCTCCGAGTACGTTCCATTTTTCTGCCCGCCTTGAGTATTCGACACTGTAACTACCGTACTGTATCTCACGCGAGATTTTGATCGTTACGGCGGTTATGCCGCGTTTCTTCTTAACTCTTTTCCCCCGCGATAATCGATAATATCGCACACGCCCAGACCTCACGAAGAAAGCAGAAACATTTGCACAACGCTAGCTGTGGTCTAACTGGTACCTCTTAATCACATTTTAATCCCACGCACTGGCCGATCAAACCCTTGATCGTCAATTCGATGGAGAGCCTGTTAGCAGAAAAAGTCCAGGATGGACAACTATTCACGCAGGAGGTTTGTGAGCACAGCCTACCGCAGCACATCATACCTTGCACTTAAGTGCCGTTGTGTTGGTTCACTACTGTTGCCCCATATATTCGTGTTTGCTTCCCGTACTGTGTATCTCCTTTGGCCGGGTCTACCCACTCTGCGGCAACAACTAACACACGGCAGCGGGTGAGAATGTTATCCACTTAAGATCCTGAAGACAACGTCTTGCGCTACTCGTCGGCACGTGATTTATCCAGATCTATCTATCTGGTTATAACGTTATGCCATACACTAGTATAACGGTGCTGCCATCACACCCCGTTTGCCCCCGACGGTCGTATTGTTCTCCTCTTTTCCGCGCTTTTCAGGCTCACAGTTCCGCCGTTGGGGCGTCGTGGGGGCCGTCTCCGATGGACGTCGACGAACAGGTACCGACGGCACGAGAACAAGCTATGGCGCAAGCCATGGAGGAGGTAAGGCGCGCTATGACGGCGTTCGTCAATTGAAGTCGGAGATCGCGTACAGCTGCACCGGTGAACTTCACATCGACTCGGTTTTGTCGCAGTTTGGAAAGCACGGCGGGCTGGCGAAGGTCTCTTCGTGTGTTGCTGCAGGGATATAAGTCCAAAGGCAAAGCGGGTTGCTTTCAAAAATTCACGGTCAAAACTAGCGAGAAGTACCTCTTGAACGTGACTCCCGCATGCGACACAATTTTCACACGCACGGGAGGCGCTATCCCAACCCGGTACCTGGTTCAGGACCTGTCCAACCTATGCCACTCATATTATACCGCGTATATGAAATCGGATGTGTGTGTGACGTGGGGGTTTACCGCTGGCCAGACGTGCAAGGATGGCGTAAGACAGATCAGTGCCGGAATCCGTTCAACCGAGAGAGATAATGGAATTGAAGTTCGGGGCCGTGGTGGAGTTGGATTCGATGCCGTGTCCGTTAACGATGGAATTGGATCGCCACATGGGCCGCCAAAATGCGCCGCTAGTGTTCCTTCTGTGTTGCCAACGACATGCATCTGTCCTGCGACTAACCACCTAGGCGACACACGTATGCGTGCAATCTTCTTTCTCGGACCTTTTGAGTACCGTTCGCTGTGCGAACGGTTGAGGCACGCCAAGAAATTGGTGTTCTCAATACACCGACCGGATTCTTCCAGCCAAACGTTCTAGTCGGTCGGCAAGACCCAATGCCCCTGTCGTTATTGCGGACCCCTCTATAGGCCGTGTGAGCTAATCGCCTCACAGCTCAAAGGTCATTTTCTAGGAAGCGATGCCCTGACCTCGCTTCCGTTTGGACAACCTCCTTTGCCTACTTACAATCTCTCCATTCTACAATGCACCGTAGGCGGGCGACGTGTGGGCCTGGTTTATTTCTTGCTTCGACGGCGTGGTTGACAAGAGCACGCTGTTCGAGGTGTACCCCACCTTCGAGGCGCACCGGTGAGTTGCAACCAAGCGCCATGCGACTCGCCAAACAACGTCGATGCGTAGTGAGGCGATGATCCAGAAAAAGCCAACAGCGATTGGAGGCGTAATAAACCACTGTATAGGTGTCTTGGAGAGACTATCGGCCCACTAATCGTTGAAGGCGGGGCGGCGGTGGTAGCACAGCGCTTTGAAAAATGAAGTACCAATGAATGAAAGTCTCGGTTTCGGGGCGGCTCTGCGTGCTCGCCATCGGAATCGGTATATGTCTGCTGCCGCTGAAAGGGACAAACCAAACCTCGTGCGCGGACATGAACTTGGACGGATACACTCCCTCTCCGTCTTCCAGTCGACAAGCCTGTTTGGGCACGGGAAAGTGTGGAATCGTACCGCCAGGGGGTTGAAGTGTGGATATTTCCAGGCAGGGGTATATCTACGGTAGTAGCCGTAGACGAGCTTCACCACCTCATTTACACTGCATGAGCACACCTACACCGTGTATAACGTTCCATCTTGAGGGGTGTCTGCATCCCGTCTACCGTGCAACAGCATCGACATGTATATACGTATCAATTCTAAGTAATGCCCACTTGTTTGCTGCGTGTCCTGCATTGTTCCGAAAAATCGCCTCACTCTAGGTTGGACGAGGGCTTCCTGGTAGGGTTCGTCCTCCACTGGGAGGGCGCGTTGGGGAAGACCATGCCCGCCCAGTTCTGGGATGACTTTTAGGAGCATGCCGTCGTTTTTATTTCCTTTTTTTTTCTGAGAATATTTGCTTTTAAGTTTACGTCAACAACTACTGCTGCTGTTGTTGTAGGAACTGTGGGTCTTTTAGGATCCCTCCCGTACACTATTTGTTTTTGGTTTTGGTTCTGCCCGAAATATCCTTTTTTCGCGGCGAGGCAACCAAAATCGTCGGTACACTACCAAGACTGATCCCCGGAGGTTTTTGGGCTTGTCCAAGTACTTTCTCCCCCGAGTGAAACAGTTTTTTTTTGTATGTTGGGTCAAGAGAAGTCAGTTCCTGGAGGCCCAAAACGCGTTTTCCACAGCGGTTTACGCACGCGGTACGTGCTGTAGTTGGAGGTGTTGACGTGTTTGGCTTGCACGAGACATTCAAATTTGATTCTGAACAAAACGAGCTGCGGCTTCGCAAGCTAGCTAGCTGTTCGTTGTGGTTTGACAGCATGCGGGCGTGGAAGCACAGTGGTACGTATGTTCATAGCCTTTTTTCGTTGAGTGGTTTCAGTGGCGTGTGTCTTGAATGCGGTACTTGTAAGTACAGGGTTACATGTAAGACAACGGGTTTTCATACATCTCGCTTTTGGTTGAATACTCAATTACATATGACTTGAAAGCATAGGGGGGGGAAGAGGGTGCCGCCTTTTTTTTTAATGTTTCCTGTTATTGCGCCGGGTTGAAGATGCTAATAGTACCAGGCACATCTCACGCCGAGTTGGTCGAGGTAAAGGGTGATGAGCTATTCGCGAGTCAAGGTGGTATGCTGAAGGTCGTGTTCCAGTTTTGGATGCTGTTAGGTCGACGACCTCGCAGCAAGCTTTCGATAAAAATACAAATGCGAAATTGCCGTTAGTTTAGGAAGGAGGACACAGCTTGCGACCAGCCTGAGTGAAGCCTTTCTCGTTTATTCCAGAGCGATAGTACTGTAGACATGCGACGCGTACTACGGTAGGTACAGCACGGGCTGGGAACGAACCTTGATTACGGCTGACGAAGTCTTTCCCCCGTAGCACTACTCGATCTCGTTGGCATGTCAACTGTGTGTCCTCCAAACAAACCGGTTGGTTGGATATCTAGACCACCGGACTGTTGGTCGGATTGTGATTTAACGGTTTATCAAAATCAGGTTGTGGAGGAGCTTCACAAGAATGAGGTGCACCTCGAACGTAGCATGCGATGTGATTGAGCCGGTTTGCACTTTACTTGCCGACGCGATTTTTTCAATGCTTCCCTCAGGCCAACAGTAGGGGTTCTGTCTACAGTACGATGGATATAGGATGGGTGTGAGTACTTTATATTATGTAAGTATGTGATTATGCGGACCGGTGTTGAATTGAGCCTACCGCAGATGAAGCCTTGTGTAGCGAGGACTGGCGTGGCACGGACTAGATCAAAGTACGTAGTAGCGCGCCCTAGGTTACTAGCGTAACGTGGCCTAGTGTAGCACGGCCTTGCGTTCCGCGGCCATAAGAAGCGCGGCCCAGCGTAGCACCGCCCAGCTAACGCGACGCAGCCTAGCACGGGCCAGGGTAGTGCGGGCCAGCGTAGCGTAGCCTAATGCGTAGCCTATTGCATAGTGTAGCGTGGCCTAGCGTAGCATAGCAAAGCGTGGCCTAGCGTGGCCTGCCGTAGCGTGGTGCGACCTTGCATGGCATGGATTAGCATAGCGTCGTGCGGGCTGACGTAGCGCGACCTAGCATAGTACCGCCTAGCGTCGTGCTTGGATGCTAAGCAGTACCTGGTATACCGTACTGTAGTGACGCCTGCTACGGGAGAGGGTGCCCCTGACTTTTCCGTGAGAACCCTCACTTGAAGCGGTACATACCTCAACCAACACCTGATCTATAGAAAGGGGAACGTGCCAGCATCGTGCTTGGATGCTAAGCAGTACCTGGTATACAGTACTGAAGCTGCGGTAGAGGGTGCCCCTGATTTTTCTGTGAGGACCCTCACGTGAAGCGGAATATGCCTCACCAGGTTTAGAGAAAGGTGGAACGTGCAACCAGCTGGACAACCTCTATATCAAGAATACGTCTGTACAGCGCCAATGGTATTCCAGCGATGCTGGGTAGTTCCTCAGTTGATTACTGTATTATAGTACCGCCGGTCGGAAATAGTTTTGGCCGAAACGCGCTACCTCTGTCGAAGCACACGGCCAGCACGACAGCGGCAGATAGCCCAGTACGACCAGTGTGTTGATGGTCACCACACGGCTTTCTTGGAGCTTTACTATCTCTGGCTGAAGTTGGCACGGATTTCAAGTGTGATCGTATAAAAGCGTTACAGTGTTACGGTGCACACGGGATACCTGGGCTGGTGCGTATGTCTGGTGCTGGTGTGTGGGTCTACTATTCCCGTTAGTAAGACTGTGAGTTGGCTAGAGTTCTATATGCGTGTGGGTTGGAGATGGATATCAATATTAAACCTCTAAGCTTGGGTCCCGTGTGCTATTAATATTAAAATTGGCCTATTATCGCGACATACTGTATGCAAGGTTTAGTAGCCATGAGTGAGTTCATTTCCGACAATCCTCCACGCGGTCGATTGCGTTGTACAAATCACCCCCCCACCTAGCGACAGTTTTGGCTTGGTTCAAGTCGGAAACACGCTGTGCGGTGCAGCGCTTGCAGATAGCCCCCGTTCGGGGTGGTCTCAACAAGAGCTGCGGTGGCTGTACTTAGGCAAGGGTGCTCGTGTTCGACTTGGTCCTGGAATGTCGCGGCTGGGTTCTCCTCCGATATGTCGTCATGTACTGTTCCAGCTTGGACACCCCCCAGGTTGTGCAGCGCTTGAAGATGACTCTCATCTGGGGTTGGCTCAACGAAGGCTGTGATGGCTGTGATCAGGTAGGAGTGCCTCAATCGTTGCTCGATTTCTTGAAAAACACGACGGATTGCTCCTTAGACGCGCCCCCCCCTTTTCTGGAGAATGAGGTGTGGTGGCCACGGCCAGAACGAGGCAATACCATATAGCAGTGGGGACTGCGTGAACGTGCGGACGAGTACGCGATATATTCTGTGGCGCATCCAGACGGTACCATCGACCTCGACACATACAGTATAGTGCATCCACCCAGAAGTGTGTGGTAGTTGCAGGATGTAACGGAGAACGTGGAGCGTGGTATATTTGCGCACTTGCCATCGTTTGCTATGCCCCATGTTGGCGACGGCCGAATTTCATTCGAGAAGCTTCATAGTGTACCTGGTATTCGGCTTGCCGCCGCGGGTTGCACGAAAATGATATATTTTTCAGGATGAGGTTTTTCGATGTACGAATCCGTGCGCCCGCACCTGGGAGCTTGGCCGCGGTAGAGTTGTCCGCCGCATGGGCCGTTGGTTGTTTGAGGCTACACCCGTAGAAAAGCGAGGGCGGTGCAATCTTGAAACAAATTTGGACGACGGGACGGGGAGATGCTATATATTTTGCTATAATGCACGGCCGCCGCTCTGCAAGACCGTAGAACCTTGCATCCCCACAATGGCCTGGACGGATGTTCGGCAACAAGAGAGGGATCGATTGGTTACTGTTGCCGCCCCGGGTTAGTCTAGAAATGGTATGTTCCAAGCGAGCAAAACGTATGGAGCCTCGTACGCTGATTCGCGCAAATGGTTCCTTACGATCACACCCACGCGCGCGGGGAATCCATTGTTTTCCTTCATTGCTCTTGCAGAGCAAAAGGCGCGGAAGTAGGGCCAAGGTACCATTGCGGCGAAGCTTGCTCCATGCACGAAATGTACGAACCGCATGTACAGTGTGTACGGTATGTGCAGTATGAACAGTTGGTGCAGTGTGTATGGTGTACACGGGATATGGGGCATGCAAAATATTACCCATGTGAACAGCAGCAGTGATTACCATGGCAACGATGATCTATGTAGAGATACAAAACCTGGAGGGTAAGCGCCGCAGTCCGCGTGGGTTTCACTCGTAATACTCTTGTTTTTGCAACCCGATAAATTGTTTTGCTATCCGACCATGTGTACATGGCTCGATCCTTTTAGACGGTATCAACCTTCTAAAGGGAGAGCTTGCCACGAACGAAAACGATGGAAAATACGAGCAAGACCCCGGAAAACGAACATTATTACAAAACGGCCAGTCTTACACGCTTCCTGAAGCCAAGTGTTACCATAGCGCTTGAGACGTACATGCACCCCCCTGTATAGGCCTGCCTGCCAAACAGCCCAACTCATGTGCTCTGTGTGGTGTCGGGTAGGTGCGTCGAATAATGGTCGGTGGGCGGCTGAGTGTGTGGATGTTGATGCTGTTGTTAGTGTTGGTGGTGGTGGTAGGTGGGTGAGTGAGGGGGAGGGTGGGTGGGTCCACCAGTAGACACGGTAATCACAACGTCCTGCGGTTGATAACGCTCGACAAGCCGTGCAGAGGTTAGAGGCGGGACAGCGATGAACTAGTCGTGATGATCGAGCAACCCGTTCGCGCTGTGGGTAACAGGTTGTTATAGTAGGGAGAAGTCCATCGCGCTCCACCTGATGCAAGCGGAGCTCCCAAGCACCAACATCGTGACCCGCCCTCAACAAGCCACGAACGGCGACGGACACGGGAATCCCCTTGAGTCCCGCTGTCGTGTCCCTCGAAAGGAAGATCTTGGAATATGCCAAAACGAAAACAATATATTTGGAAGAACTCAGAAATCGAAGGAGATCGCGAAATGGCCAGTCCCAAAAGCCGTCCGACGCGAGGTGTTAAGAGATTGTTTGGGTCGCACTCGTGTTCCTTTGCATGTCCGCCCACTATCCAGACCCCGCGCTGTCACTCAAGTGAGCTGCATAGATGGTGACAAGGAGTTTGTCATTACAATAGCTCCGACGGAGGTCTGTAACCGTGGGGACTCTCCTCTTGCCGCGTGTTTGAACCCCCCTTCCCTGTGAATATAGACCTTCCAAGGAAGATGCCATCGTGTCCCTGCAATCCTTATTCAGCGCCTTTACTACAAAATACCTTAAGCTTTCTGGCACATGTCCGGACTCTCCCGTGCTGGCACAACGTAAGAGAGTCGCGAGGCGACGCTGCCTCGTTCGTCTGGTAATGACGTCAAAGACGCACAACGGACGGTGTCTCTGCAGTCATGTTTGATGCTCGCGATTATCAGTAGATATACCCGCGAGCCTGGTTGAGGACTTTGGCAAGGTATAGTACAGACGAAGAAACCGCTATTCCACAGAAACGCGTACCGTTTGGGTGCTTGCAAGTTGTGCGGATAGGTTCTGGGACCATTGTTGATGAACGACACCTGCATGGGTGTGTCGTTTCTGCAGGGAAAGTTCGGAGCCCGGCTCGGGCCAACCCCTTGCGAACAGTCATCCCACGGGTAGGGGTGCAGCGGACGTTTCCGAGCTCTTAACATGACTAGGTCAATATCTCATCCGAAACATGACTCCGAAGGCATTCATTCTTGCAATCCGACCAGCACTGCTCTGCGCTAACCCCAAAACAAGTATACTCGAAAAAGGTATCAGAAAAAAACTGTAGTTCGTCAGTTGAGGAGCCTAATCGGTAAGAGGTAAGAAGTGTTTGGCTCAAAAGCGTAACCCCTACCGTGGGATGCCTCCTAATCTCGTTACGACCCCATCCACGATTCTGTGGGGGAAACAGCTGGAATTAGCCCACAAACTGGACCAATTTTGCCGTTGAAAAAAGTATACCATCGCGGTACGTAAACAAGCTTTAATGAGGCCAACGATGTGCTGGCCGTGCGGTTCCTCCATGTACTTCGAATCCTCGGTACAAGACGTAATTACGCACAAGCAACCTAAATAGCTCATTCCACTTGGATTTAGCGTAATTTTGCATAATCAATCGGTCCACACCGCAAAATCTCAAACAGGCCAGACCCGTGCAGCAGGCCGACATGAGGGAACTTTGGAAGGCGGAGGGTATGTACCAAAGTAGCCCTCGTAGTGCTCCGGTGAGTACTTTAAGTGCGGACTGTGCGAGGAGTCACAGTTAGTACAGTTGGAGCACAGCGGCGGGCTCTGTCGCGGTCTGCTCTAAAAGTGTAGTAGTCCGTTATAGACAACGTATCCACGCAGACAGAGAGCTCTGTGGCAAGATTACCCGGCGTCTTCTGAGGGCCCCAGGGGCGTGCCTCCAGCGATACAAGATGGAAATGTATGACAGCCCGCGTGTGCTCTTGCGGCTGAAGGTGTGGATGCTGAAAGCCGAGGTGATCGATAATCTATGGGGATATACGACGTGAAGCCCGGGCAAGTCTGACTACGACAGGCTGCGAGAGATTTGCCACTCTATGCTCCTGCGATGTCTCGGGTGCCGGAAACGGAACGTCGACGACCAAAACTCTCTCGGATGCCAACGCGCTTGCCAAGACAGACTATGAGAGCTTTGAGACGATGGTGCGGAGACGAAAGGATGTTGTTCGCCGATTTGGGGCACACATGCGGGAGGAGCGTCTGCCGCGGAGGGTGATGTATAGGGAGCTGACTACGAGTAAAAGCTACTCCGGGGGGCAAGAGGAGGATCGGATGGTGCGCCTCGAGGAAGACACGGCGGACGTTGGCATAAAGTTCGAAGAGTGTGGTCACACCAGAAAACAAAGTAGCTCATTGGCTCTGTCATCCATGAGCAAAAAAATAGACACAAGGTGCCGAAGTCCGTCTTACGAGCGGTTCTTGGAAGGGTGCAGTTCACCCTTCATGCGACTCGCCAACGCCTCACGGCGCTTCGCGCTTGGTATAAGCAATGTCTGTCTGGTTGGTGAAAACCCGACGTGCTCCGTCCCGGCATAGTAGAGATGCGAGGGTCTACGGTCATAAGACTACGGCCATGCACAAACCGAGCACACACACCCGCCCCGCCCCCTTCTCAACCCCCCCCCCCCGCCCCTAAAACCTCCGCCCTCCCTTCACCGGTTATACGACTCACAGGATGTACATAAAAAATTATGGACTCCTTTCACAGCCGTCAGAACATGCAAGTCACTGGGTGAGCTAGACAACCAGGGCATTGTTTTGTTTTGCTTGTTTGGCGGTCACCATAATGGTTATCGAGTTAGGTCATATTATGCGGGTTGGAGAACCGTAACTCAGCACAAGGGCAATGATCGCATCAATTAGTGTGAACATGGTAAGGTACCCACAAGGCAGTCACATAGTAATACCTATTGCTGTCTCTGGAGGTGCCACAACAGAAAACAAAGTAAAACTCATTGGCGCTGTCATCCATAAGCAAGAAAGTAGGCACAAGGTGCCGAAGTCCGTCTTACGAGCAGTTCTTGGAAGGATGCAGTTCACCCTTCACGCAACTCGCCGAGCACCTCACGGCGCTTTGCGCTTGGTGCAAGCAATGTCTGCCTGGTTGGAGAAAACCCGCCGTGCTCCGTCCCGGCATAGTAGGGATGCGAGGGTCTATGGTCATTCGACTACGGCCATGCACAAACTGAGTACACCCCCCCTCCCCCCCCCTATCCTAAAACCTCCGTCCTCCCCTCACCGGTTATACGACTTACAGGATATACATGATAAGCTGATGCACTCCGTTCACAGCCGTCAGAATTTGTCCCTCTCAAAAACGGGTTTTATAGTGTTTCCGCGCACAGATTGATTGTCATCACCCTGTTGACCCTGGTACAAGCCACACTGTAGTTCTGAGGGGTGTCGCCGACCAATATCCTTGCCCAGACAGATTCCGAGAGCGTTGAGGCGATAGTGTGCAAACGGAGGATTTTGTTTGCGGGATTCGTGGCACGTATGGGGGAGGAGCGTCTGCCACAGAGGGTGATGTTTGGGGAGTTTGTTGGGGGCAAGGGCTACTCAGGGGGGCAAGAGAAAGACTGGATGATTCATCTGAAGGAGGATATGTCGGTCTTTGGAATGAAATTCGAAGGATGGCAAAAGGCCGCTTAGAAGGCTGGCAGATGGCTTCGACGAGTAGAGAAGGGAGCCGAGTTGTTCATGCGGAATTGGCATGAAACGGAGAGACGCACAGCTGCAGAGCGACGCGCAAAGGCTGCGGCAGCGCCATCCACAGTTGCCATCTCTAAGTGGCCGGGGGGAGGGGAAAGGGGGGGGGGCGGGGAGGGGGCTTGGGGAGGGGGGGAGGGGGTAGGGGGAAAGGGAGGAAAGGGGGAGGTGGGGAAGGGGGAGGTGGGGAAGGGGGAGCGTCATGCCCAAGAGACTGAAGTCTGGGTTTGGCCATCATCGTATTGAACGTTGTGGGCCTTCTAATGGCCGTCACAAGATAGCAAAAGACCGCCCTGACTTCTTCGCCATGTTGCGTTCTCTCCCAGTTGCCATTGATGATGGACGTGATACCCTCTGTTAGCTCAATGCCATCCTTAGCCAGTTCCTAGGGTATGATAGTATGACATTTTCTTTCTTTTCTTTTTCTTTTTCTTTTTTCTCTTCTTCTTTTTTCCCTTGCCTTGCTTCCTCTTCTTGTCTTGTCTTTTCTTGCTTTTCTTGTTTTTTTCTTCTCCTTCCTTGCCTTTTTCGTTTTGTTTCGTTTTCTTCTCTTTTATTTACTTTCTTTTATCATATTTTCTTTTCTTTGTTTCTTTTCTCCAATTGACTTACGCTTGTCGTGCGTATGTGTAGTGATAGATACTACGTGTAATATATACGTGGTAGTCTTCCTTGGGTGGCAATCGGAATAGTTGGTTTCTCCAGGCGTGAGTAATGAGACGTATGCACCGGCATGGACCTAGCACATCGTAGACTGACTCCCGATTTCCCTTTTATATGTTTCTGGTGGAGGCACGAATTGCGTCAGCTGTGATATAGACTATGCGTGTACCACCTTGGGTTGTGTGTGTTTTTTCCCTGGGGTATTCCTCAGCTCCAGAGTGACTGGAGCCTGTCCTGTGACCACGGACTTGATTATGCGAGTTAATGTGAGAACAACAACAACAAACAACAATCCTTGATAATGGTACACATTCAACAACACGCGCGATCGGAGCATCACACACAGCTTGCAAATAAGAGTTTCGACGAAATCTTCGATCTCGCAGCTGCAGTGTATTTATATTTTTATAATCTATCATCACTGCTGAAACAGTTCGGGCATCCGCCAAACAAAATAAGCAAGTGAAATCCGAAGTCAGCCTACGTACGTGCCAGGCCCATACTGGTACACATATGAACACGTCTCAAACCTCGCATCTGAAAAAACGGACTACTCCCCATGTCACCCAGTAAACCCAAACAACGTACAAAATCCGACGAAAAAAAAACAGGAACTAACAAAAAGGAAGAAAGAAAGGGAAGACCGAGAGAAGAAGTAGAAAACGAACCAAGGCAAATAATACGTACGTAAGGCTGGTTCTGCGATAGCCTCCCCCCGAAACCAGCGAGTTTCTTTCACGAACGTTTCGTGGCTCCTCGACAAGAGGAAGGATGCTTTGAACAGAATATCTTCACGTGTTTTTTTGTTTGAAAAGGACTATCGAACGATGACGTCGGGGTAGCAACAGGGGCACAGTATTTCAGGAGATACGGCCGGGAGCTGGTTTTGAAACCGACAATTTCGTTAAAAAAAAATGGGGGTCTACCGTAGAACGACTTGTAATAAGTTACGTAAACTAGCTAGTAGGGGATCGTAGCGAGGTAAGGCCAGCTGCACATTGCTACGAAAAGAAACCAACAAGAGAAATACGCGTCCGATCTAAGCCGGCAAAAATGGACGAAGACTATATCATAAAGTGTCAGTACAGCAGGTAATAGATTCGGTAAGATAACCTGCAGAATTTAGTCTATCGGTCACAAGAATATTCTCTCTTAAACGGAATATTCTGAGTGGAGAAGATAACCCGCAGAGTTTGGTCTATCGGTCACAAGAATATTCTCTTAAACGGAATATTCTGAGTGGAGAAGACAACCCTTAGAATCTAGCTAGCTTATATCACAAGAGTGCTTTCGGTGATGGAACGTTCTTCCTCTGGACAACATAGCTGTAAGCACCTTAAGCGCCAATAGGAACATAGAAGATCTAGGAGAACGTTATTTGCACGTTCCATAGAAAAGGTCCGGAAGAGAGCACAGCAGCAGTGCTGGGGAGGAGCGAACTCTGTGTGAGCCCCGCCCCCAGGCTCTCACTCCTTTCCTGTCTCCTCGAGCTCCTCATGGCTCCACGCCAGTAGTAAGAAACCTACCAAAAGATATCGGTGCTATCTCCAAGCCCAGCACGTACGCCTTTTTCAACTGCCAGCGGTGGGCCTGCGAACGACGGGTTCCCACGCCCTGCCACGGTGTTGACAGCGCCGCTGCCCCTAGGCCCGGGGGATAGTCCCGTCATGAAGACGGAAGACTCGCGATCGTGGTTGGCCAGAATATGTCCTGAGCCCCCTGCCCCGTCTTCTTCGCAACCCTTGTGCATTGCGTGGACACGGACCACAGGTACATCATTCCCTAGCGAGATATCCCCGCCTCCTCCACCGCTTGGAGACAGGACTCCCAGGGTATCTTCGCCCTGCTCCTTTAAACACCACCAACGGAGACCCTTCCAGAGCCTCGGCGATACAATGCCGAAACTCCCTTTGCGATCACGTGGATCCAGCTGACTATCTTCTCTAGATCAGCCAGCTGCATCCTCGCCATCGCCACGTTACAGTCCTAGAGACAGCCGCAACTGACCACTGCTTGGCGGCTCACCGCAGCCAGGCTACACCGAACTACCTTTTTCTGGGGTGTTCAACCTTTAGCAGTGCCACCCTCTGGATTCTTCTTCTACGATTTTTTCTTATCACCGTGAGGAACAATTTCCGACATCGCCGTTTCCGACATCGCCCGAGACCGACAGGTTGGGCGACACCACGACCCCGCAGCTCACCCGGCTTCGATCGAGTATCGGAAACGTTCCTACGACCAGCCATGGACATTGGTTCCGAGGCCGACAAACGCCTGAATATATCCCCGTACCACCACGTAACGACCCTCGACACCTGCCACCGCCCTCCCAGTTCGTATCTCTAGCTTCGGTAACGGTACACCCGAGACTGGAAATCCCATCCATGGGCAGAAGCAACAATCGCTTTATTCGATTGGCGGCCGCCTTGCCCCCTAACCCGCCGCGTTGCAAATGAGCCACTCCCTTTCGGCCTCGGCATTTCTCACCGACCCGCCAACTGCCGGCCTCGTTTCGGTCCGTTGAAAACAACTCTGTCGCATCTTCCCCCTCCAACGCGACCAGCAGATGGTGTCTCCGAAGCATTGGGATCGCCAGGGAGGCGGTGGAGAAGGGAGAGACGTATCCTGGAAGCCCGGGAAAGAGGGGGGGTGTCGAAGATAGATCGGTGACATTGTCGAGGAAGCCAACCCAACCAGATGGAGGGAATGGCTGCTATCCTCGAGTCCGTAGGGAGCATCGCCTGGCGGTTACCTTCGGCGGGAAAGACGGGACCCGAGCACAGTGGCTCTGTTGGGTCGCGTGTGGTCAGAAGCGTGCAGGCGGTGGGCAATAGTATGGGCGAGATCAGCGGAGGCCGGAGCAAGGCGGCTCTTTGGAAACAGGTCGGGGGCGAGAAGGGCAAGGGGAAATCTGCAGGTGCGCCTCGGCGGCAATGAAAGGGGCCGGGACAGAGGTGCTCCGTGAAAACCCCTCCCCACCTAGTTTTCGGCGACGACCATTGGGGAACAGCAACCGCTCCCCCAACCACAACAAACCCACGGTTTATCGCTCCCGATCCAGCTCTTTAGCTACACCCCCATTGACCGGATCCAAACCACCAACGGCTCTTCAGCCTTCCTCGAGGACACAACCACGGACGACCTTTCCAATCACGGTTCACCGGCGTTCGCGCGCCAATGCTTCCGTCTACACCGCCTTTTTCATATCCACCGTGTTTCGCCACCACGGCGTTCTATTCCCCAATGGATTTTTTTTTTCTTGCGGTACGCGTCCTTCTTTTCCAACCACCGACTGATTTTTTTTCCTTTGCCAAAAACACCGAACAGTTCCCCTCCAACCCAACGGTCCCGAATCCCCATCCGTCCCTGAATGCACGTCTGCGACACCAATACCGCCACCCCCTTTCACCTCAACAACCCTGTAGGTTTACCACCTGAATATAGGCATCCCCTACCCGTCCCTGAAGACACGTCTGTGACGCCACTATCGCCACCCCCCTTACCCTAACATTTCTACAGGTTTACCATCTGAACCTGTGGTTTCCTTCCTTTCCGGTTATGACCACACAGAGCCGGGCATCGGCTTGAGTGGGCTCGTCCCCCGTTCCCTCCCAACCCACCATCACATCCCGCCGCTCTCATCTTCTGAGTTGGGGTTATTATTTTTTTCCAGGCATGAGCTGTTTCGAACCGAGTATCGGTTTGGGTGGGCTCGCTCCCTCTCCTCCCCGCCCCACCTCTACCATTCCACCGCTCCCCTATTTCCGTCTTTGTTAAAGGAAAATCTTGGTCTTTTGAACTTCCCGAGCCTGGTTCGTGTGAGGACCTTTTTAGTCAGAAACCGGGTTACTCCACGGCCTCTTTGCTGCCGACTTCGAAAACTGCGAGCATCTTATCCCGGGTATCGTTTCGGGTGGACTAGTTTCCCCTCCCTTCCGACCCACCATAACCATCCACCCTCATCCACCGGCGACGCGCAACCCAAGCACCTCCCGTGCTTGACACCGACCTGGGTGGGCTCAACCCCCTCTCCCTCCTACCCCATGCACCGCCAACGTTTGCTGAGATAATTTCCGCAACTCACAGTTTCGGACCATACCAAAACACCATCGACCCCTTCTCCGCCTCAAAACCTTCGTCGGGTCTATTTCGGCCCATGGCATCGCTTCCGGTTCGCTAGCCAGCTCCGAAAAAGTTGCCGCGGACGCTGCCGCTCCTCCTGGATCGGCATTCCGGCCGCTCATCGTTCTCCCCAGCGCCCACTATTGGCGCATCCTTTTTAGGTCTTCCTCATCCTCCGTCGGACAATTGTTTTCCCAGGGCCGTCGTCGCACCACCGCCGCCGCTGGAAACCGTGGACCACCCTTCCGTCTACGGTTTTTCTCGTCAGTACCTGTGGCTACACTTCCAAGATCATCGAACACCCCCCCTCTCGCGCGAACCCCGCGACCAGGGCTTCGTCGTCACCTGAGCTTCGCGACCAGAGCTCCACCTTCACCAGAGCTTCGGCGTCACCTGAGCTTTGCGACTAGAGCTCCATCTTCACTAGAGCTTCGTCGTCATCTGAGGTTCGCGACCAGAGCTCAACCTTCGCCAGAGTCCCGCCCTTCACCAGAGCTTTGTCGTCACCCGAGCTTCGCGACCAGAGATCCATCTTTTGTAGAGCTCCATCTTCACCAGAGCTTCGTCGTTACCTGCGCTTCGCGACTAGAGCTCCTGCTACACCGAAGATTCGTTATCACCTGTCGTCACCTAAGCTCCGCGACCAGAGCTTCACCCTTATCAGAACTCCACCTTTCGCCTGAGCTTCACCCTTGTCAGAGCTCCAGAGCTCCACCTTCACCAGAGCTTTTTCGTCACTCGAGCCTCGCGATCAGAGCCCCACCTTCCATCTAAGCTCCTCATCCATCTTCCGCGACTACTACATTCGATGTATGTCCCCTTCAAGCCACTACCAACAACAAGGCACCCTTTTTTCTGGTCACTACCACCTGCCTCGGCGTCGTCGCCACCATCAGCTCAGACCATCTGCGAAATATTTCACCAGTCACCGTGCTGATGGGCCTGCCGCTTCGAACCACTGTCAGCGGCGAGGCGCCCTCTTCCTGGCCACTACCACCAACTCCGGCGTCATCACACCATCAGTGCCGACCAGCTGGGACCTATTTCGCGGAGTTCTGCATCCACCGCGCTGGTGGGCCTGCTCCTTCATTCCGCTACCAACCGCCCCCAGCGTCACCTCTATCGTCGGCTACTTTGGGCCTTCTATACCGCCTACTCCACCAACCACGCCGTCATCCCTGCCGCGTAAAAAGCTAACTCCACCACCACGAGCACCGCAGGCATCTCCACTGGCCCACTTTAAAGGACTACTACATCATCAACGCTTGCGTCTACATGTACGCTGCGGTACACGCACATTTCACCGCCGCGTATGCGATCCGACACCTTCTTCAACCAACCATATTGAACTACTACAGCCTCGTTTTCTTCCGTCACAGAGCTCCTACCGCATCGTCCGCGAACACCCTGCCCTCACCGGTTCGTGCTCGGAGCTCTTCAACGTGTTTTACAGGACCACCATCCGTCTCCAGCGCTCCTACCACATCTTCCGCGAACACCACGACGTCATCATCTCGCAATCGGAGCGCTTCAGCACACCCTAGTACGACCACCAGCCGCGTTTCATCGGATTTCTCTTCTGACCCTACACCATCCGGTTCCAGGATCAACCTACTGCGTATCTACTGCACATCTTCGCGGATCACCACCTATGGATCGGTGTGCCTACAACGCCACGCGACAGGGATGTCTGCAGCCAGGGTACTATCGCGTTGAGTCGCACGTACCCTTTTGTCCTGTTGCCCCTCCCACTAGCCATGTTTCTCGAGTTCCTTCTTGAGCTTCTTCTTGGGGTTTGGTTTGTGCGCATTGACTTCCTGATTTTCTCTTCCGGGTTTAATTTAGTTGTTCAGTGAGTTTAAAGGTACCTCTTCGTTGCCTTGGCTTTTCGGGTCGTCCCACTTTTGGCCAGCACGTATGTTTGCGTGCTTGTGTCGGTGTGCTACCCCGTCCTTCCAGCCACTGGTTGGACTCGCTCCATTTTCGTAACCAGGCCGAAAATTTGTGATGGTTCTGTCTTCCTGTTCCTGCCGGTTTAGCCTGCCCTGTTTTTGTAACTTGGCCGCAAACCTGCCGTGTTTTGTTTCCTCTCGTCGGTTTAGCATAACCTTGTTTCGCAGCCCTCGAAACCGCTGTGGTATTTTTATTGTTGGCCTTTCCCCTGCGTTCTGCACTACGTATGAAATAGGTGCATATTTAGGCGTCGTATATGTTTCCAAACCCGCTGTGGTATGCCCGTTTTGGCTCTTCTTCTGTTTTTTGCACTACGTACGTCATAGGTGCTTATTGAGGCGTCGTCTTTGTTCGTGATAGCGGCATGTATGTATCAACTGTACTGCGGTGAAACTCTGATTGGTTGGTTTGAATAGCAGAACTGTTGATTGTATGTTGTTGTACCAGAATACTCTTCTTGTGGTGCTACGGTATTTCGGTAGATTGTACATGTGCACGAGTTATACATCGGACCGTAGTGGTGTGTACGGTACGTTGGTATGTCGGTACGTTGGACACATTGACGAGTAGGAACATTCCTGTAGTGTTGCTAACGAGATATAGCTTGTCTCAACGAACAGCCTAGCAATAAGTTACAGTTACATACGTTGTGTCACGGAGGTAAGTTACAGGGATCGTCTCGTGGTATCACCCACGAGCAGTCCCACGGGTATGTACGAGTAGGCACTATGCGAGGAGGTTTAGGTATTCGACTACGAGCGGTTGTTACTGGGCTGTGGAGAGTTGGCCCACATGACCCACTCCACTTTCTGACCTGTCTCTCCAGACATTGGTCTCTCTAATATAATACCTTTCTCCAGAAGCCACTGATTTACCAACACGCTATAGCGCTATCGGTCGACTGCTGTACGTCCCCCTGGACTGTGTTCGACGAGACTGTGAGGGCGGCTTGATCAACCGACCTCGTCATGGCTGAACAGGAGGAAGGTGACCCTGCGGCAAACCAACAGGGTGACCCGCAGGGCTTTGGTGAGAGAATGGATTCCTTACAGTCTCGAGTGTCTCAAATGCTGGATATGTTTTCTAACCAGCAGCAGATGCTCCAGATAGTTGTTGAGACACACCAGAGGGAGAATGTGGAGTCCTCTTGTTCGCGTGCTGCGCCGCGAGGCATCGAACTAGAGTCTGGTGTGCACCAATCGGGTGCCGCCGGTAGGACCGCGGGGAGTACGGGAGGCGATACCCTAGGCTTTGGCGTGTCCGACATGAGGGTTGGGAGTAGGGGTGTTGTAGACCCAGGCTTGAACCCGCGTGTTTCTGATGAGAATCGTTCCTCTGTTCCTGCAGTAAACTTTGGTTCGGTTGACGGGACTGTTGGTGGGGCTTTAGGTAGCCAGTCCTCTGTTCCGCCCACTACCTCAGCAAGTGAGTGGTGGGGAAAAGTCGCTAGTGGGAACACACTGATCCCAGCGGCTGACAGTAGTTCGGGGGAGAGCTTGGGTGGGGGTCTTTTCAAGAAAGTTCCCAAGGCTCCTGAATTTATCGGTACTGATGTATTGTATCCTTCATGGTCGCAGAATTTTCTGCTCAAAGCTCGTCACTACAATCTGAGCGAGCCGTTCACCTGTGATATCGACATTAAAATCGCCGACGTTAATTTCGACTTGACCCCTTGGGTAGAGAAGGGATACAGCGTTGGTGTACTGCGTCAGCATGAGATTGCTTGGTGGTTTCTGTTCGACTGCTTGAAGAAAGACAGCCACAAAAACATGGCAAGGCAAGCTGGTTCCTCGTATAAAGCTTTTCGCGCGCTCAAGGATCACTTTCTACCGTTGAGTCAGAGTCAAATTCGAGTGCAGGAAGAAAAACTGAAGTCTCTGCGCATGCGTCCCCACGAGAATCCCACAACTTTCTTTTCATCAATCAGAGAGACGCTTGGTGTGTTGACCATGCTTGAAGTAACGAAGGATGATCGTGAAGTGTGCAATCTCATGCTGGAAGGACTGTCCCCCGAGTACAAGACTTTACGTGAGACTCTTGTGGTGTTCTGTTCGAATGACCCCTCTTTCATCGAAACCAAAGTGCGTGAGCGGTACCTAGACTTGCAAGCACAGGGTGGTTCTAAGAAGCAGAATAGTGTTGCTCTGGTGTCTAGGCCTGCAAAGAAGAAGAGTAACTTCAAGAAGCACAACAAGCTGAAGTCTAACTCTGAGTCTGATTCCTCGAAGAAGTCTTTTCAGGGGAGGTGTTACAAGTGTGGGGAGGTGGGTCACATGAAGCTCGACTGCAAGCTCGCATCATCCCTCATCCTTCTCAGACTGGAAAGCCCGAGGCCGACGAGAATGAGAGCGGTGAGCAGTGTGCTATTCCTGATTTGGATCTGATGTGCAGAAATGGTAGTTACCGCATGAGTGATGACTGCCAAAAGGTGTTGCTTGCAGCATGTCGTAAGGAAGTGGTCTTGAAGGCGTGTGATGATTTGAGTAGGATGTGGTATGATGTATCTGGTCTGAAGTGTCTGATGACGTCCCGTGATGATCTGATTATGAGCGCCGTCAGTAATGATATGATCCTGAAAGCTGTCAACAAGGCTAGATATGTCGAGGATTGGTATGCTGACACAGGCACTTCATATCACATGACTGATTCCCTGTCTTGCATGAGAGACTTGAAGCCTTGCCACAGAAGTGTGAATGGAATTGGTGGCGTGTCTTGTGAATTAGCTTACTCCGGAACGCTAGACTTGGTATTTGTGACTGCTGACAGTGAGTTATCCGTGGAATTGAAGAACGTATTGTACTCTCCCAACTTGGGGTATAATCTCTTTTCTCCGAGTGCAGAGTTTGATGGTGAGTCATGGAATGGTCTTGGTGGTCCTAATGGTGTTATGACTGCATTCAATGGACAAGTAACTTTTCAGAACTTCGATGGCATGCTGATTGCGTCTGCGTATCGCCTAGGAGAAGCCTCTGTTGGTACGGTGTTGGCTGCTCTCACTCCCGCCAACCTCAAGCATGAAACTACGATGGATATCAATGATTTCCACAATATTTATGCACATTCGCACGAGGGCCTGCTTCGCACTACTGCAAAGCGATTAGATACCAAGTTGGTTGGTGACATGCATGCTTGTTCAGGGTGTTCGATGTCGAAGGCTATTCGGAAAGGAATCGTTCGGGAAACTAAAACTCGATCGGATAAAAAGTTGATTAGATACCAAGTTGGTTGGTGACATGCATGCTTGTTCAGGGTGTTCGATGTTGAAGGCTATTCGGAAAGGAATCGTTCGGGAAACTAAAACTCGATCGGATAAAAAGTTGGGCAGAGTTTTTGTTGACCTGGGAGGAAGGAAGGACATTGCGTCCGTAGGGGGAAAACATTACCCCATGATTGTGAAGGATGATTTCACGAGACGTGCATGGCTGTATTTCCTGAAAAATAAATCAGACGCTGGCAGTGCTTTCCAGAGTTTTCTTGCGAGTGTGCGTGCTGATGGTGTCCCGTTATTGGTTGAGATTGTTAGGTCTGACAACGGTGGGGAGTTTTTCGGGGGGGAGTTTGCATCTGTGTGCAACGAGCTTTTGATTAAACAAGAGTTCACACCGGCTTATAGTCCGCAATATAATGGTGTTGCAGAGCGTGGGCTGGGATTGATAGAGGAGGCCGCGATGGCGGCTCGTATTCAAGCTAAAGTTCTTCTTGGGCATGTACAGTTACCTAAGACTGATAAACTCTGGGCTGAGGCTATGCACTGGGCTTGTGAAGCGATGAACCACACTGCGTGTTCTGCTAACCCTGAATCCAAATCGCCGTATGAAATGTGGTATGGTGAACCTCGTCCCGCTAGACCGTATCCGTTTTTGAAGCCCGCCTACTGTAGGTGGCAGCGACCGTCAAAGCTGCTGCCGAAGGGTGAGAGTTGTTTCTATGTCGGTCCTTCGAGAGACCACCCGCGTGATTGTCATAGAGTACTTACGAGGGCTGGTACTATTCAAGAAACGAGGGATGTGACGTGGGAGGTGCTGCCGTCACAGCTCCCTCCGCTGCAACCTTCTTTGCCGATAGAGGTAGCAGAGGAGGGAGGGGAGGATAGTGACGACGATGTTGAAACCGAGATATGGCCGCTTGTGGGAAGAGGAGTCGCTCACACACTTTTGAAACGTGATCCCGTGCCCTCTGGTGCGGGAGTCGAGGAGGTTGAGAGCGTTGGCGCAGGTAGTATAGGCCCGTCCTTTTCTGTTCCATCTTCCCCTGCTGAACCTTCTGCCCCCGTGAACATTTCTTCTGGTAGTGTAGCTCCTTCTGTGTCTTCGCCTGTGAATGACGGGGAGGGCCAGGGAGGGCAGGAATCAGGAGAGGTAGAGATGGGGGATCTGGAAGGGGGTGATGAGGTAGAGTCGATGGGGCAGGGAGGGCATGATGATAAAGAGTCGATTGGGTCGGGAGGACTGGTAGAGGCGGAGGCATCCCCTCCAGCCGCTCGTCGTCCGCGGCATGTGGCCGAGCTTGCTGACTTTAATACTTCCGCGCGTGAAAATGATGAAGTGAGAGAAGGTAGGACTCGCGCGCAAACTCGTGCAGTCAACCAGCAGAGTGTACCCGGCCTCATGGCCACCCTAGGACCCATCTTCGCGACAGAGGTCGTGTACTCATTGTTGTCGGAGCAGAGAGCAGGTGATGAGACGGAATTGCCGAAAGAACTGGTTCAGGATGTAGAATCGGAGCCTGGTAGTTATCAGGAAGCCCAGCGTTCGAAGTACGCCAAGATTTGGGAAGGAGCCAGGTCTGCCGAAATTGAAGGCTTGATAAGAGCAGGAACGTTCACGTTGGCAGTAAAAGTCCCGATAGGCTGTAATGTGATTGTTGCTAGATGGGTTTTCAAGTGGAAAGCAGACGAAACAGGAAAGATAGTGAAGGCCAAGGCTAGGCTTGTAGCGAAGGGCTTCAAGCAGAAGTATGGTGTGGATTATCTCGAGACATTCTCGCCTACCGCAAATGCTGCATCTTCACGATTGCTGATAGTGTTGGCGTGTTTGTACAATTTGGAATTACTCCACTGGGATATTGAGCAAGCATTTGCTCAGTCGGAATTGGATCACGAGGTGTTCATGAAGTTGCCTCCTGGCTGCGGGTCGATGTCAGGAAAGGTTGTCCGTTTGAACAAGAGTTTGTACGGATTGAAGCAGGCTTCTAGGACATTTTACAAGAGGCTGGTGTCGGAACCGAAGAGGATTGGTTTTGAGCAGTCAATGTCTGACCCCTGTGTCCTGCGTTTCATGATGGGAGACGAGGTACTGGGGATAGTCGCGATCCACGTGGATGACATTCTGTATGTAGGAAGTAAGAGCCTTGCCAAGGTGGTTGTGGCAGCACTAGGCGACTCTCTTCCTACGAAGGACTTGGGGGAGGTCAAGTTCTTTCTAGGTTGTGAATATATTCGCGACCGTGAGGCTGGTACGATTGAGATTTCTCAGGAAAGTTATATCAGGAGTGTTCTCGAGAGATTCAATATATATCGCACCAGCTCGATCCCTGCTTCCCTTGCCAATGATAACAGGTCCGTGATGGAGGATGAGGGGGCAGGAGATTTGCCGTTCCGAGAGGTGGTGGGGAGCCTGATGTGGATCGCCAGCCAGACAAGGCCCGACATCGCGAATGCTGTGCGGGCGGTGGCGAGGCACTCTCACGAACCAAAGAGGAGCCACTGGAAGGCAGCTCAGAAGATTCTCAATTATCTTCTGGAAACGGCGCATCTGACTTTGAAGTTCAAGCAGGATAGTTCGGTAGACGCAGGCACGTTGGTGTAGGTAGATGCTGACTTTGCAAGTAGGGCCACTGACCGTAGATCAGTTTCGGGTGCGATGGTTTTCGTGGCGGCGATGCTTGTAGTTTGGATTTCTAGGACGCAGAAATGCGTTTCACAGTCAACTTCAGAAGCAGAGTATCTTGCGATGGGAGATGGTGTAAAGGAGGCTCTGTTTGTAAACGGAATGCTTCAGTTCCTGTGGCGTAGTGCGAAGCCTCGTAAGATAGATGTCCTTGAAGACAACGAGGGGGCGATTGCGCTCGCAGAAAACCCGCTGAGCTCGAGTAGGAGTAAGCACATCGATGTGAGGCACCACTTTCTTAGGAATCTGACCGAGGAGGGTGTGATCGAAGTCACCCACGTCCCCAGCGAGAAACAACACGCGGACATCCTCACGAAGGCGTTGCCGAGAGATCTTTTGGAAGTTCACCGCGACTTTGCACTTGGTATCAAGAAGTAGAAGTCTGAGTCGTTTTGTTTTTGTTTTTGTTTGATGTGTATTTGGTCTGGTAGATACAACAGCCCCTAGGGAGGGTGTTCGTGATAGCGGCATGTATGTATCAACTGTACTGCGGTGAAACTCTGATTGGTTGGTGTGAATAGCAGAACTGTTGATTGTATGTTGTTGTACCAGAATACTCTTCTTGTGGTGCTACGGTATTTCGGTAGATTGTACATGTGCACGAGTTATACATCGGACCGTAGTGGTGTATACGGTACGTTGGTATGTCGGTACGTTGGACACATTGACGAGTAGGAACATTCCTGTAGTGTTGCTAACGAGATATAGCTTGTCTCAACGAACAGCCTAGCAATAAGTTACAGTTACATACGTTGTGTCACGGAGGTAAGTTACAGGGATCGTCTCGTGGTATCACCCACGAGCAGTCCCACGGGTATGTACGAGTAGGCACTATGCGAGGAGGTTTAGGTATTCGACTACGAGCGGTTGTTACTGGGCTGTGGAGAGTTGGCCCACATGACCCACTCCACTTTCTGACCTGTCTCTCCAGAGATTGGTCTCTCTAATATAATACCTTTCTCCAGAAGCCACTGATTTACCAACAGTCTTTGTTTTCTTACCGCTATGGCATATGTTTTATCCCTTCCTCAGCTTTTGGCACTACGTACGTCATACGTACTTATTGAGGCGTCGTGTTTGTTCTCTTACAACTGTGGTATATGTGCTCTGGTCCTTCCCCTGTTTTCTGCACTACGCACACCGTTGGTGCTTATTGAGGCGTGTATCCACCTTGTTTCCGTCATATCGCCCTGCACAAGTCCCCTCTTCTCGGTTTGACATCAATGTGCTTTCGTGTATGTTTTTCCCTATTTTTCGTCGCTCAGCTTCCAAAAGGAATGGCTCTATAGTAGGCCACATTTTCAGAGTTTCACGACATCAACTATTTTGCTGGTATTTTCGGGTCCGTAATTTGTTCACGACCCCCCCTCCAGGCTTCTTTATAGTATCAACCCTCGAAAACATGACAGTTTCGCTTGATCTTCATTGGCCTGAACTTCGCTTGCACGCTGTGCATGCGCCCCGCTAGAAATTTCAGAGTTGTACGTTATTTGCCCCCCCCTCTGTCCGGCTTATGGTATCAGCCCGCGACATCATAACCGTTTCGTCTGACTCCTTCTCAGCCATCGTAACAGTTTCGTCTGATTCCTTCAGCCTAGATATCGTCTGCACCATGTGCGTGCTCTTTCACAGAATTTCTGGGTCCTCCGTTGTGTCAATACCCCATTTTCGCCGTTCTCACGGGATAAAATGGAAAAAAAAACGTGTTAGTTTTGGTTTTTTATCTTGGTTTTTCTTACTCCTGCACTGTGTGCCGGATGGATGGGAACGTATACCCCCTCCCCTCTGCAGTGTCCGTGGGTATGTTCGGAACGTACTGCCTGCCGCCTCTGGCGTGCGTGCTTTTTTGGAATCTATACCTTCCGCTTTCGCGTCCATGCAACGCGGGTATTGTTTTTTCCTGTTCTTTCCGGGCACGCTCGTTCCTTACCGATAGTGGTTATAGCTGTGCACGGCTATCGACCGTAGTAGGCCTTCTCCCCTTTCTTCTGGGGAAAATATGTTCGTGAACGCCTAGTGCGCGTATTAGCTTTGAACCCTACTGCCTCAGTACAATTCTACCTGGTGGGTACCAGTATAGTCAGTGTTGTCCCCTCGTGGCTCCCCAAAGTACCCCCTTCGAGTCTAACTATCGTTGAGGATTCAAAAACGTTTTACCATAGTAGTGTGCCTTCTGTCTTCTTTGCCGCACTCAAAGTATGGCATTTGTTCGTTTTTCGGTGATCTTCACGGTCGCCTTGATATTGAACTTGTGCCCACGAGTTGATCTACATTTCTACAGTACGGCAGGTGTTGACTTTGTGATTTTGCTTCCGCCTTCTACAGCCAATGTAGCCTGCCCACGTTTGGTGCATACCAACGAACCATGGCGTTCCCGTACCATGTTGGGCATTCCATCTTCTCGTTTCCACCTCGCCCTATATGCGCTTGGTGGCGACATAGATGCTTCCTGCGTTGTTTCTCTTCGTTTTCGCGAGGCATGACCTCCCTTTCCGTATTGTTGGATTTTCCTTGCTTCTTGGCGTACTTGTTTTCCCGCGAATGTCTTCGCTGCAACTTAGCCACAGCCACTCAGTATTGCGGCAATCCAGCTATTGCTACCGCGTACGATCGCACGTTGTCGACCATTGGCTTCAGGCTGAGGACCCCCCCATTAGGTCCCACGTTAGCGGTCCCGTGCCGACTCTCCAGTCCTTTTGGTGGTTCTCCTTGGCCTCTACCTCCTTGTTTGGTCGTACCTGCCTCCAAGAGCTCCTTGTTCTTGGGCTCCGTTCTAGCTTTGTCGCCAACGGATCCATTCCCCTGGATCACGTTTTCTTACCTTTTTTTCTCGGCACCCCTGTCCCTACTACGGTCCAACGACACTGACCCCCGTCCTGGCTTTGCAGCTAATAAGTATTATTTCTCTCGACCACTTTTTCTTGTTTCTTTTCGGCATACCTGCCCATAGGAGTTAACGACACCGGCCTTAATCGTGGCTTTACAGCCCGTCCTGACTGTGCAATCCACAGGCCGTCCCCTCTTGGCCCCCGTTTTTCTCTTGCCTTGTTGACGTATCTATCTCATGGGTCCCACGCTTTGACCCCAGTTTGGCTTCGCAGCCTATATAGGTCGTTTTCTGTCGACCCCCTTTCACGTCATTTGTTCGGCGACATAGCTTTCGGAGGAATGCCTTCGCTACGTACCTAGTGTTTCTCGTTCTCTTCAAGCTAGCCTTTCAAGGTCTCTTTTGTTATGGACCCTCCTTTTCTTCAGGCTGACGTACGTGGCTAAGACACGACTTCTTGCCTACTTTCTGTTTTCCCCGTACGTTTTCGCGGTTACCTTTGTAGATTTGCTCCAGGTTAGCGACCCCGTGTTCTCGACGTACAGTACCTAGCTGCGGTTTTTTTCGTGTTGTCTTCTCTGTTCCCTACATTATTTCTGGAGCTAGACACTTTCAGCGCTGCTTCGAGTTGAACGAGTATCTTCTTGTTGGCCCCATATTTACCTTGCTTTGTTGTGGTCGAATACGAAGCCTCACTACGTTTGCTGGCATTGTTCCGTTATTAGTTAACCTCTCAAGGTGTCATGATGTCGACTCTCTTTCCGGCTTCTGATAGTACCTTCCGTTTTTCTGTGTCTACGTTTCAGTTTCGTCCTTGGTTGCGTATTGCTTTGGCAGGGTGACCTCACCACGTATTCCTTCCTGTTTTCCTGGTACTGTACGCAGATAGGTTCTAAAAGTGCTCCACTGTTGCCCCCCGGTTCAGCTTTCCGGCGTATCACACGCGTCCAGTATCACCATTTTGGTGTTGTCTGTGCCACTGTTTAATGTCTTTCTCTGTGTTGCGATTTGTTTTGGTAGCCTCGGTTTCCCGTTCTACAGTTCGATCAAAGGTCTTATGCAAGCCTCCTACGCCCCACATTACGGCGCCTGTGCCTCCGTTACACCTCACCGTACTGGCTCTTCACAGTTTTTCCTTTCGGTCAATCGGCCCACGTCAGCCTTCCAGGTTCAACCTTGTGGACCCTGACATTGTTTTAGGCATTGTTCTTTGTTTTCTCTCGTTGCAGGCTCTTTCTCTTCTGTCTTTCGACCAATGGCCCGACGCTTGCGTACTTCTTCGTCTTCTGGTTGTTTCTCTTTCACCGTCCAACCGATGACCCCACGTCAACCTTCCTTGTTCAACGTAGCGGACCATGACATTATTTTAGGCAGTGTTCCTTGCTTTCTCTCTTGTCTTCCGGCACATGGCCCGACCGCCCGCCCCTTCGGCACTACGCTTCAGGCCCTAGATTTGTCTGACCTTCACAGCGTCACACGTGTTCCCTTCTTCCCTTCGGACGTTGCTTCCACGTCTATATCTCCCTCTTGCCTCCCTTTGCATCCTTGCACTCAACGGCCTCGCCCTTCGTGTTTTCCTAGGCCGATTGCTACTGGTATACAGGTACATATCCTTCCTCGAGCTCTCACGTTGTGAGCTCCATCATAGGGTTGGATATCTCTTGCAATGAGGCGTCTTAGCCTCATTACGAGGTGTGGAGTAATCTATAGTATCATATCTTTGTTTCGAATAGCCACATCTTCGACCCCCTTTCCGGGTATTTTAGGATGAACTTGTCGTCACCCTTCGACCGTCTTGAGGTCTGCATATATGAATATTCAGGGTGGGCTAATGTAATATAGTGTTAGTACAGCTGGCAATAGATTCGGTAAGAAAGCCCGCAGAGTTTGGTCTATTGATCACAATAATATTATCTTAAACGGAACACTCTGAGTGGAGAAGACAACTCGTAGAATCTAGCTAGCATATACCACAAGAGTGCTCTCGGTGATGGAGCGACCTTCCTCTGGACGACATAGCTGTAAGCGTCTTAAGCGTCAATACGAACGTAGAAGATCTGGGAGAACGGTCTTTGCACGTTCCATAGAAAAAGGTCCAGAAGAGAGCACAGCAGCAGTGCTGGGGGGAAACGAACTCTGTGTGAGCCTCGCCCCCAGGCTCTCACTCCTTTCCTGTCTCCTCGACCTTCTCAAGGCTCCACGCCGGTAATAAGAAATCTACCAGAGGAAGATATCGGTGCTGTCTCCAAGCGAAGCTGATGCCCCTGCGCCTTTCCCTCACACCTCGCACGGTGCCTCGACATATTACAACTACAGGCTGGTCCACGTTAAAGAAAAAAAAGTATTTCCCGGAGAATGTCCTCGCTGTTTTTTCGATACAGGCCATGAAATTTTGCACGCGTCTTGTATGTGCCCTTGCGAAGACCTCACTCGAGTTTTTGTTTTCGCCTGATTTTTCGTCACTCGATATTTTTCGGAAAATGTAGACCACCTTAGCCCAATGTTTTTGGTAAAAAAAACAGGAATAAAAAACACCCGCGGGTCAGGCCTCGGGATGGGCATGTTGAACACGTGTGCAAAATTTCAGGGTATATCTCTCAAAAACAGCGTTGGCATTGGGACTTTTGTGCGTAAAAATGAGTAAGATGCGTTATTTTTTTCAAATGGCTTGGTTTTAGTGTAGAATCCAGTTTTTTCGCTAGATTCGGCTTAATGTTAACACAGGCAGGTCAGATCTTCGATTTTTGTGCAAAAATTTCTACAGACATGCCTTGGAGTACGTCCAACTGAATCGTGCAAAGTGCGTCGCAAATGTTTTTTTCGCCCCCGCTGGGAAAAGTCTAAATGTATTATTGAAAATATTGAAGGCCTGTCGTTGGTCGATACGAGGTTCGCTTCTAGAGACAGCCCGAGGCCGGTACAAAAAAACTGGCCATGTCACCCTCTTCCACTGGTCATGGGGGTCACTATGATACCAAATATTTACTCTTTGACTAGATATTGCGAGCGGTACTCGTGGGGGGGGAAAATTGGGGGTTGAACCTGAACCAGCCTGTACCACGTACATATTAAACGTAGTATATACCACTACGCAAACGTCCGACAGACTCAAGTCGATTGGAAAAGAAAGAAAAAACAAAAGAAAACGAAAACGAAAACGAAAGAAAATAAGATAACAGGAAAGGAAAAAGATCGAAGAGGAATCACCGAAGGAAAGGAAATAACGCCACACTAACAGACCCTAGGAACGGATTAAAGACGGGTTGAGCACAAAGAAGGTATCACGTGCATGAAGGGCACTGGGGGGAGAAGACGACAAGGCGAAGAAGTCCGGGCGGCCTCACGCTACCTTCTTACGGCCATTGGAACGTCCACAACCGTCAAGACGATGATGGCCATACCCAAACTTCAGTTTCTTGCGCAGGACGCTCCCCCTTCCCCCCCCTCCCCGCCTCCTCACTCCCCCCCGACCCCCCGACCCCCTCCCCCCTCACCGCTTAGAGATGCCGATATGTTAGGTTGGCACTTACCAGCACTATTGGGTGTTCGTGATAGCGGCCGTGCGTATCGACTGAGTTGCGGTAGAACATCTGATTGGATTATTTGAATAGCGGAACTGTCGATCTGAGGTTGCCGAGCTAGCACATAGGAATACTCTTGATGGTGATGCGGTGATTCGGTAGATTGTACACACCTAAGGGTTAAACATTGGACCGTAGGAGTATGTATGGTACATCGGACAATTGTCAGGTAGAGTACTCGCGTATTGTTGCTAGAGGTCGGATTAACGGCTATTGTCGTGATCGGTACGTTGCATAGGTCCGATTGTGTGCATCTTTCCGAAGTGGCGTGGGAGCTCGCAGCCTTTGTGCTCGCCCTACTCGTTCACTCCACTTCCCGACCTCTCTCTCCAGACCAAGGTCTCATTAATACATTATCTCTTTCTCCAGAAGTCACGGATTTACCAACATTGGGACCGCCCCACTGCTTACAGTGACAGTATCGGTACTATCCCCAACTGTGAAATAAGTCTATCCGCATAGTGTGTACGGTGGGGGTTCCACTTAAGCGGTGTACCTTTCAGTGCGGGGTCCCACTTAAGTGCAGTAAAAAACTCCCGTCACACACATCATCCGGTCCTACTCTAGTGCGGCGCACTGAGGTCGGACCTTCACACCTCCACATCCTTACTTGAGGATAGCACCAGCACCAGCACCAGCACGCAGGACCGCAGGTGCTCAGGGTTTAGGGTTAGGTTGGGGATGCTGCGTGTATCGGGCGCTTGCTGCAATTAGGTCGGGCGTTGCAGTGATGGCAGGCTGCGGGCTGCTGCTGTGTCTGCGTGTATTGCCTTGGGCGCTCGCCGGGTGTTTTGGCAGGTTGGGATCACTGTGTATGTTGTAGCCACACCACAGAAAAAAATGTGTTTGACAAAACGGGAACAAGTAGTGCAGCAGTGGAATAATGTGGAGTAGTGCCGGTTGCCGCTATAGTGCCGGTGCCTCCGTCCGTCACAGCAAGGGCATCTAGAACTGCCCACGAAAAAATGCCAAAAAACGGTATACCGTAAAGAATGGCGTGTATTTTTGAGGGCCGGTATTATACCCAAGTCAAAAGCGTAAGTCTCTTACCGTGCGCACTATGCCACAAAAACGGCACACCGTGCAGACTTCACTCGGTGTAACGTAGTTGTTTATTTTGCCGTATGAATAGCTTTCATTACCTTGAACTAGCGCAGAAAACACCGGTATACCCTTTGAGGGCATTTCCTTTTCCGGACGGACAGCTCGACGGTTTGGGTTACAGAAACCTCAGCGAACTGAGGAACGCACTTCATTTGATTAAACTATTCTATACAAAACTGCCTCGATGTAACCTCGATGAAAGTATCCTTCTGAAGCCGGACGTGTGAACATTGGACATTCCGTTGTAGAGAGCCTGGGAGGTTGACACTCACCCACACTGGTACGGAATAGCTGGGATAGTGTTGGTGCTTCGCAGTTCAGCTAAGGGGAGCTGTGCTACGTGGCAACACCGCTCGGAGTCACACCCGTATTGTTGAAGGTACACGGCGAGTTGAGGGTGTCCGTTGAAATAACAGACACCTGCTGCCGGTTGTTCAAGTGCTACCACCGGTATGCCAGGATGGTGCCGGGTTTCCTCGCGCCCGTGATCATGTTAACGTGCCGTACGCGATGGCACTGTCAGTTATGCACTCGTACGACCGGCGGGGGACGAGCGAGATGACGACGTTACGCCCCACGATGGCGGATCAACGACCAGCCTCGGCCATGGGGCATAACTGTACAGCAATATCAGTCTTCAGCAAAGCTTAAACGTACTAACATCGCTGTTAGGAAGGTGGCAATAGCAATCACAGCCTCTCATGCCAGCTTGTGTTTATGCCTGCGCCGTCGCTGCCGCGCAGAAAAGGAGGATGCAAGAAAGGAGAGAAAAAAACACGAGCTCGTTTTACAACTCCACGCCCATAATCGTTTTGTAATTAGCTCCGTCACATATTTACACCATTGACTCTACCCCACAGCAAACACGAATACATTGTAAATACGTATCGCAGACTCTAGCCTGCAGGAACAGAAACAAGACGAACGGCGTGTCCCCCGTCTCATGACCAACCGGGAGTAAGCAAAGATCGCTGATACCCAGAAGGCAAACAAACCAAGAAACGAGTCAGGACGCACGCAACATACACGTGGCGATACCCTCATCTCGATCCGGGCAACAATATAAAATGAACCCATCTAACAAGGGAGAGCGGAACGGGTGCAAAACGGGTAATGGGGATCCCTTATGCTAGCATGTCAACGGCAGGGGACCACAGTATTAATACTACCTTCGCTCTTTGCCGCTCAAGCAACGTGGAACCGCATTATCTCCACAAACAGACATCGCCGCATGCCCTTTTTCCGTGTGTACCAGTACGTCCATATCCGTAAGACTACTGCACATGACATTCCCCCCCGGCGCATCGGCGCACTATACCTCAATTGTCCCTTCCCATTACCTGGTGAACCGAACCTAACTGCACCACCACGCACGAAACCATAGCAGTTACAAAAACCAGGATCTACACAAACGCTTACGAACAACAGTGTCGACATCAGGCCATGCCCGACGTTATTGCCTGGGTTGTCGCAGTCACATCTTGCGCTGATTCGGTGGAGCCGGCAACGGCAGGGAGATGGGCCCCATTCGCCGTTAGCTCGGCCCCAGAATGTCGTCCGATTTGTTGGACAGGTTCCTCGTCCGCTGCTTGAGGATCTACGAGATTGAATGCTCTACACGTGGGGAACGAGGGGGCAGCAGATAGAGGCGGAGCGAGGGTTGGTTGGGGAATCCCCCGCTGTGTGCAAGCGGCCATTTTTGTCGTAAAAGTGTTAACAGACCTTTCCCCGGCACCCCAAGCCGCCGCGTACACTCGCGGTCGACACTGCTCGTCCTGGTCACTGCGACTGCTACCACGGGCGGGCGTGTTTTTGCTTGTTTTCTGCGCTGCTACACGGGTAAAGACATATGTGTGGAGGGCAATAAACGCTAAACGCATATGATGAGACATCTTAAGATGGTTCCACTGCACTCCAAGAGGCGCCACAAAGAATGAAAAAAGCTAATGTCCCGATCACTTCTCCCCTCTTCCAACCACCCCCCCCCTCCCCCTGGCGGCAAGAACATACAGCTAAAGGGTAAACTTGGTGTACGAGGTCTGTTCGGCCAGTCAAAAAGCGCTGTCATAGTCTTGTCTCCGCTGCGTCAACTCCCTCATCACGCTGACATCACCATTTTGTAAACACCCTCATCACCCAAACATACCTTTTCAAAAACCCTCGAAACTCGTCGACCTCCGCCTCGCACCCTCCCTCCGTGACGCCTATCGCGTCTTCCACGGCGGAGGCGTCGAAGGCCCACCAGTAGCGGTCACAGGCGCCTTGGACCACGCCCGGCGCCGCTCGCATGCTTTCCAGCACTCTCTCGGCTCCGAGCTTGAACGCACAGAGCTCGTGCAACTCCTTGTGCAGCTGGTCAAGTTGGAAGCCTCTCTTCTGCCGATGCCTCTTCCCCACGCCGTCAGTCTCCTGCTCATCCTGCAGACCCTTGAGTGCGGCGGCCACAAGCAGGGCCGCTCCACCACGCACTTCTATGCTGCGTCCAAGAGAAAGTCGTCGCCTGCCATCTCGTTTTCGCCGCGATTCCTCTGCGGAGCCTCGGAGACCCAAAAGGTCCAAGAGAAACCGAGCAGCCTCGAAGCGAGGGGAGAACGCGATGCTCGGGATAGAGTCCAACTCGACCGAGATTCGCCCGTTCTTTTTTCCCCCTTTAGCGCTTCGTTTTGCTCTTGCCGTATTTCCGTTCCATGGCATCCCCAGCGTCGACTTCTCGTCCACCGGCTCGAAAGGAGTTGACCGTCGAGAGGCGACGGCGTGGTCCTCGTCACCACTGCTCCCATTCAACGTGGATGATATTCGCGCGGACGCCGCGGAATGCCGCTTCTTATAATCCGTGTTGCTCACCCGCTTGCCACCCATCGCAGACTCGTGCAGCCGCGGGGCACCCTTGGCGATATGGTCGAAAGTCGCATCCAGACCTACAGCCTTGAGGCTACCCCACCGCCCCGCTATGCGAAATCCAGCGAGCTCTTCAAAGCGATGAATTAGAAGCGGTTTGCTCCAAACACGCTCTCGAGGGCGCGATTCTTCTTCAAGCAAGGACAAGGGGGGCGGTGAGCCGCTGCCTCGCAGGGCCGATGTCCTATGGATCCGGCCGTCCACCGAAAGCGCACCGACCCCTTCGGGTAAAGCCGCACTAGCGACGGTCCGGGACAACACCAAGAACGCACTACCGGTGAAGCCGGCCTTGAACAGCGCAACCGCAAAATCGACCTCGTCGCGATGTGCGAAATAAGCTTCGAACTGTTGCAGGCAAGGATGCGCCCGCCCAAGGGCCCCATCCCGCCCTCTCTCCTCCTCCTCACCTTCCTGCTGCCGGTGGTGCCGCTCCGGGTGGACCTCTCGTACGTCGCTGTGTGTCCGACCTCCCACCCCGGCAAGCCAGGCCGTAGGGTCATCCAAATCAGCGTCCAGTGCCTCGGCGACCACAGCAGGCGGTTGCCACACCAACCCTCCGTCATCACGGACGCTCAGCCAAGGCACGCCGCGGAGAACAGAGGAGACCCCGCTCGGGTCGGAACCCTCGCCCGACGGCGAGGAATCTTTGCCGAACGCTAGAGTGGCACTTTTAAAAATGGCATCCTCCACACCAGTGGCCGCAAAAAAATCGGCGTCGAGGCGCGACATACTCCCGAACACCGCATTCCCTGCTACCCCCCCGTCGCCAGTTGCGTCTGGCGTCACGGCGGCCATTTCCTCGCAACCCGCAAGCACATTTCGCCGGTGTGCGATCATAATGCCCATCACGACCGCCTGCACGGGCATGAGAGCCGCCATCGGCCGTCCAGCCTCGTGAAGAGCTCCGGACCACGCCATGAGCGCCTTGCCTACCTCGGGTCTCACCTGCACAGTACCCATACAAAGCTTCCCCGGCTCACTCGACCCTGTTTCTACCTCGGCCACCGCCGGTGTCGTTGTCTCTAACCCCTCAATACTTACATATGTTTTCTTCCCAGCCGCGACCGCAGCCCCCCCTGCCGCCGCCTCGCCGACTGCCCGGGCTGCTTGTCGCACAGCGGCCGGCTCCCTATCTCCCCCTTCCCACAGTCCAGGGTCCGCCTTCAAACTTGCCAAAGGGGAGCCCTTATAGTCCGCAGGGTCCGCGAAACCGTGAAAAGCTCGCGAAACGGGCTCGCACTTCCTCAAGTCGTCCTGATGTAGCACCTCCTCTTTGCGCTCGTCGCCGTTCGGCACTCTCACGGAAGACGGTTGTAGAAAGGTTGGTGCGGCCTGGACGCCATTATCGATGCCGTTAAGGCGGCGATCTTCACCTACCGCTGTCCCCTCGCCAGGCGACACGATGCCGTCGGGCTTTTGCCTGTCTTCATCGTCTAGGTTCTCTTCATTCTCATCTCCACCTTCCCCCGGTGACCCTTGTTGATCTATCTCTCCACGAAATATCTAAAGCCGAGGATCATCCAGCGAGTGGAAAGGGAAGGAGGGAAAGAGGCGAGCTTACAAGAAATAGAAAACTACAAACTATATCGTACAAACGATCATTTCCATCGGGCATACGCGTGCCGTTAGGTTCACACACCTGCTTCTTGCTGCTTAAGCAGCGGACGACAGAGGCTCCTGACGCGGGCACACACTATAAACTATGCTGCGGCCACAAGCCGCGCTTCTGCACACTTCAACCGTGGCACCATCATTACCTATGCACCGACAACAAAAGCCCGATACTGTTGCTGCTCGCCTCGGGTCGGAAAAAGGCAGGAAAAGAAATGATTTCGTGATTCCGTGCAGCGCGTATCAAAAGTAAATAAACGGTCCACAACGCATCGATAACTCAAGATCGACCAAGTTTGGCTTCGCGGTCAAGTAGCAACGCAGGGCTACTGCGGGTTACCTAAGGTCCCCACGACACTGCATCTGACCCGCGCCTAATGTCTTACTGCGCCACGATTCTCTCCACCGCGACCCGACGAAGAAGCTACTGTACTTCTCTCACCGTACCCCGTACAACACAATTTCGACAACGCACAGACGGCAGCCGCAGGGATACATTTAGCCTGGGCAACACGACCCCTCCCGTGGACTGAAATAAGTGAGGGCTTGCAGCACGCATTTCGGCTGCCACAAACAGCTTGAAGTACGCGTTCAGTGAAATAGCGGACGCACCTCTCGAAGGCTGGCCCTGAAGTGTTCCGCCTTCTCGCGGGACTCTTCCGATGACGCCGTCCAGAACTCTTCCGCAAACGCGGTCGCACTCTCGATCTTCGCGCGACGACAAAGCGGCACAACAGGTAGGGAGACGAGGCGGAGCACAAACTGTTACTAGGTAGTTGCGAGCGTAAAATCAAATCGTGGACTCGCAGCAAAACAGTGCGGCTCGCTCGCCTATACCTGGTACATGGTATAATAGCGCAAGGTAACTAAAATAACGATACAACCGACGACGGTGTCGGGCGAAAGCCCAAAATAAAAAGCGGGCAAACAAGCACAACGCGTGAACCAACAGCGAAGGTGGAAAATCAAGGCAAAATCTGTAATAGCGGTTGTATGTGCATGTGCCAACAGTAGTAGCAGAAACTGCAGCAGTAGCTGCAGTCTTAATCTTCTCGTCGACTATCGCAGTTCTTCCTCCTGTCATTACCTCTACCCTTCCACTGTCGCGCCCATCGCTTCTATCAGCACGCTTCTCAACAATTCCCGCGGCGATTACACGATACCTCGCGCGTACAGGGGCAGCCTCTTCCGCCTGCTTTCGCTGCCTCCAGCCACTTGATATTTTTAGCACTGCACTGTACCCTTAACACTAACTCCAAGTTATTTGAGCCCGCAACGAGAGTGCAGTCCAAACGGGCTCACGTTTACTGCAAAAACCATTACACTAGATCCACTAGTTAACGTCCAAAAACGTGGATGCAGCAATAAAGGGGTTAACACTATCAAAATCACAGCTATGACAATATCAGGCGGAACCACGCGCGGCTCGCAGTTCCACGGGTGCCACAATCAATTCCCGTCGTTTTTTCTAGACCTCCAACTCTTACTACTAATATTAATACACCATTACTTTTCCATCGGCTACAGTATGCTTACCTGTTCACTCTCCAAGTCATGCCCCTGAGGCAAGTCCTCGACAGGAGTTCCAGAGCACAGCAAAGCTCGGGAGAGCCAACTCTGCCCGGGGGGCAGCAGCGTCAGCCCCTCAGACACAGCGTTAGCGTGGGGCAAGTGCATTATGCTGCTGGCCACGGCGTAGAGGTCTCGATCTTGACCCTGCGAAAATCAGGCGAAACGTTTTCGAGGCGAGACAGGCGACGGTTGAGGTGGGGTTCTCAAGTTATGCTTGCATCGGGCCACAACGACCCCAGCAGCACGAGGCAGGGCGAAAGAACACAATGTACCTGGTACCTCTTTCAAAGGGTTCAAGTTATGGGGACGGGAAGCGGAGGAGGGGGGTGGGGGGGTTGGGGTACTCAGTAGTTTGCGCATGGCCGTAGAGGGGGGCGGGAGGGGGCGGCGGACCCGCACGTTTGGCATGCCAGGTGTACGCGCAAACAATGAAAAGCCACGGCCGCAGAAGACGGGCCACGCATATACAATAGTGACCGCGCAAACATATCAAGAAAACGTAGCAGGTACGAATAGGCAGGGAGTCCACGCACAAACGGTTCGGCTACTCTACTCTACGGTAAGTGTAGGCTGCTAGGCGGGGCGAAATGACCGCAGGCCACACACCGCGAACACTACGACAGCAAGGAGGAAGACGACACCAATCAAGGAAAACCCAACGCGCCGACGACGCGGGTCAGCGCATACGCAGGCGACGCCAAGCATGAATGAAACAACCAGGCCCACAAAAAGCTATCAAAGCATGGTTTCGTGTACGAGGGAACCTCCCCATCAAACCAAGACCACCACAATAGTTTACCTTGACAAGAGGGGAGTTCGAATACTATGAAAAACTTATGTAATATGCTTGTGTATGCCGCCAACCCGACCATGTTAACTGTTATTCACCGTTCTGTCGATTTGTCACCGTGTGCTGCCTCACACTGCACATACTCTTGCAAGACTTCCAGGTGGCTCGCTTCCACGACATCAACGCCGGGGCAACGAGGGTATTGGAGGCGTTGCGGCGTCAGTTTTCACTGGTTGGGCCGGGTCGGGGTGACCCGACCCGACCCGGATCGACCAGTGGGATTTCGAACACCACCTGACCCGATCCGACTCGACCCGCGATATTTGAAAACCTCCTGACGGGACTCACGGGTCGGGTCATGACAGCGGGCGCTCGTGAAGATGGTTCGCGAATCTAAACTGAGCCGGGAGCTACCCATCATGCGGACGATAGAATAGGGTATTCACCAGTAAATCCAGCAGAAGAAAACTGTGAGCGCCGCGCTTTGGATTGCGGCGCAGTTCGCGGGGGCTCAATTCTACGTCCGCGAGCTGCTCCGCTGTCCAAAGTGCAGCGTTCATGGGTTTCTTCCGCCGGAATCCCTCACGAGCACCCACTATATGCCGTCCGCACGATGGGTAACCCCCAGCTCAGCGAGGAATGACGAGCCATCTCCACGGGAAAGTTGAGCAGCCACAACACCTGCGCCATTCTTCGCTACGACGGTGATGACTCGGAACCGCGCTTCAAAGGAATACATCCAGTTTCGTCACGATTAGATTACAAAAACAAACAACAGACCGACCGACTAACCGACCACGCGAAACCAACCGACCGGCAACAACTCTGGGCTGACCTGTAAAGACCATTTTGGTCTCATATGTATACCCCCAAGCCAGAGCGGTACAGTGGAACCAGCTACGAAAATAAGGCCCACAACCAACACCAATAGCGTCTCCCTCCATTTGACAAGATACAAAAAAAAACAGACCCAAACTTCCACGCATCTCCCCCCCCACCTCATAAACTACAAAAAGAAACACAACCAAAAACCAAACAGCGTGTTCCCCCACCTGATAAACTACAGACGCAGCGACCGAGTAAGGAGGAGCAAAGACGTATCCCCGCTTCCGACCGCCGCTCGAGGAAGGAGACGAGGACGACACGCCGCTGCCGTCACTCGCCCGACTTCTGCCGCCACCATTGCCGCCGCTGCCGCGTCCGTCGAGCGAGGTGGAGGAGGATGTGGAAGACATTTCATGAGGTAGCCAGACGCTCTGCTTGAGCGAGAGGGCGACCTCGACTTTCTCCGTCCTCGTTATCGGGTCACTCCAGACTTTCAGCTTCCTATATATATCAACAGCACACACCAAAATAGGGGAAAGGTGGCCGGGGGGGGGGGGTTACAAACAAGTTTAGTAATTATGGCGTGCCGGGGGGGGTGTTACAAACGTGTCCAACAGAGTTGACCTGCCAGAAAAGTGAATGATAATGATATGTATGTACAAGGGGTCGCCGACGGCCTGGAAGGCCGCCGGTCGCAGGCTTGCGTATACATGCGCATGTTAGCAACGGCGTGCTAAAGGATGGAGATAAGACATTATGCCAAGACTTTGATATACATGTATTTCTATGGAGTCGGTCGAGCAAAATACGGTAGGTAGTCCAGGCGTCGGGAAAACGGTTACAAAACTGAAAAAAACATAAACCAAGGGGCTTCGCCGGCGGCCTGGACGACCGCCGGTCGCAGACTCGCGTTTGCCCATAAGAGTAGAGGAGGATCAGGCTCAGACCCATTGCCAAGAGATTGAGAGCGTGCGATCCGCACTCCACGTTGAGATGTGTGTTGAACTTCTTGTGTGTGTTTTTCTTAATAACAGTCAGTTGGTGAGCAATAATGGACTTCTCCAAGCACGAAAAACCTGCGACATCATTGGCACACGCACTCCGGACACCCCTTTATACCGGTGTATATAGACTGACCTGCTCTTCACAGAACGTTCTCAAAAACAAGGACGAGCGTAGTGAGATACATGCATACATATGTGTGTGCTCGAAGCTTGGTCACAAACCCGACACCTGCTTTGATCGTGTATGATATGCTACCGTGCGAGAAGTGCGACCGCACCTCCTACGACACACCTTCGAGTGAGGCGCCCAACTCAATGAGAAGAAAAGAAACTACCACAGCTGCTGTGGCGTGATTCACACATACTACGTGGTGATATCATACGTGTGTGTATCTTGAACAACACTGCTACACACGCAGATCTAACCCGCCGCAAAGTATATGACTGCTCACATCTGCTGATAAGTCCTACTCTTGTGTGTAATGAATCATGATACCTACGCATGATATCTTCATTACATACCCGACGCGCGTATTTTACGCGCCCCGGTCCTACGCCTCAGCGTAGGACGGGTGTAGCAGAGGGAGAAAAAACAAGAAACAATTTAAAAATACGCTTATATCTCCGTTGGCGAACGCCATTTTTTTATTTCGAAACCCTCAGTTGCCGATTGATCATTGATCGAGAGCCGAGAGCCAAACAGAGCTGCTGATCCATTTCTCGAACAACAAAGGATGTGTTGATCTTGCAACACGCAGGGCAGTCATGAACTTGCCGAGCAGGATGCTGAGCGCAACGTAACCTGCCTGCAAATAGCTGCTACTGCGTTTTACGGCCGGAAGGTTTGGCGGTCGTCGTACTTGTGGTTTGTTGACTCTACCTCGTGAAAGCGGGAGAATGCTAGCGATATCTTACCGACTGCCGGAAAAGCGTACATATGCAGCGGAAAGTGAGAAGAGGGTCCAACTAACCCTGGGACTATGAGGTGAAGCAATGACCAACAGCGTAGCTCCGTAGAAAGGTGCCGATGGAGCTGCTGCTGTAGATCTCCGCAGCAACGTGGTCGGGCCCTCGCGCGTGCCAGCGGCAGTGGATTGGCCGGGTTTATTCAAAGCCACAAAGCAGCAGCGGCACTTCGAGTACGTGCGTGAAAAAACCAAAACCCAGTAAAAATCAAGTGTATAACGAACCTTCCCCTGAGCACGTACGTCAAAAGCCCAAAACCTAGTGTAACATTAAGTGTTTAACGAACCCCCGCTTAATCTGTGCTTGCTTGCGTGTATACACAATCCACAGAAAGCACCACCACCAGAATACAACACCAGCAAGCAAAAAAATGTCATCTGCGGTCCCGGGCCTTTGCGCCTAGTGCGGTAGCCGGTAACCGTAGGCCGAGTTCAATCAAAGCCACACAGCAGCTATTTTCGTGAAAAAAAACGCACTACAACCAAGTTATAACGAATTCTCCCCCAGGAAAAAATCCCGACAAAATAACGCCTGGAACAATATTCCCGGAGTACAAGGGCTCCGCATGGGTGCCGGCGTTTTTTGCTCCGGGTAGGGCAGGGCAGCACTTCGACTTGATCGATTCAATATTCGATAGAGTAAAAACCGTTACCACACAATACATAGTCTACGCGTGCAGAACGTAAAGTAATGCCTAGAGATTGATATAGACAAACCAGCGGACTACTTACTACTTCTGTCGTGTCTTCCGTTTCTCCGCGTCTTGCGTGAATCCAATTCCGAGCTTCATACATATTTCGATCGATAAATCCGAGTCCACGCAGACTGAGGATCAGTCTGGCCACGAAGAGACGTTTCGAGTGCGTTTCTTGACGTTTCGACTCAACCAAGCATCCAGGACCAGCAGAGGGAGGGCCAAATGTTTGCTGCATGTTCTCTACGTAGCAACTGGCAGGCGCGCACTGAGCCAGCTTCTGCTACTACATGCATGATACCACAATATAATACGCGCCATCGGAGTATCACACACATCTTGCAAAGATGAGTTTCGACAAATTCTTCCATCTCACAGCAGCTGAAGTGTACTTTCATTTTTATAATTGAGCTTCAACCATTCAATCGGTTGTACTTACAGCTGGAGTTTTTCAAATTTTATATAATGTCTAGATCCGAGGCTCGCAGACCGACTGTATCTCTGTGTATACATAGTGATCGCGGAGAGACGTGCTGACGGTATTCTAAGCGTGAAACACGGTGTCGCTGCCTTCGTCCTTCAATTCCTCGAATGCTATTATAATAATGCTGCTACTTGTTGCTGTAAACCACTCATCTGGTCGATGGAATATTAGTAGTACGCGATAGCATTGAACAAAGAATTTGGCAGTTAAGAATTTCAGGCTCGATAGAGTTTTGGACGAAAATATTAACAAAAAATACCTGGTATGACCTTTTTGTCTGATTGCTGGCCGGAGATCGTACAAAAAGTAACCGTCATCTGGGGACGATAGGCTCCAATTCCCAGAATCATAATCCATTCACATATATACAACTCCGACAACCCAGGAACGAACACGGATATATCACCAGGATTGATACCTCCCCGCACAGTGTGGAAATCCCCGATGCCACCGACCGACCGATCTCTAATCGCCTGGGGTTCGTATATTATAGAGCCAGCTCCACCCGGAGACGATAGGGTCCCATCCCCGGTCCAGGGGTCATTCCATATATCTAAAAATTAGACAAACGGGGGAATAAAACCGAGTTCTCTCGGATCGACGCCTCCCCCCACGGTATGAAAACCCCATTTCCATTGGCTAGAATCGCTGATTGGTTCGAGCTCCACAGCGGCCCCCCACCCTAGTAGGAGATGATAGAGGCTCCCCAACCGATGGGGGGCAGTTCCGTCGCACACGGAAGAGGTAGGGCCCCATCCCCGGTTCAGAAATCCTCTGAATCTCTACAGCCCCAGCAACGCGGGAACTATAACGATGATCTCCCGGGTCGATATACCTCCCCGCATGGCGTGTCAATCCCGACTCCATTGGCTTTTTTCTCGTGATTGGCTGGTAGGCTTTGGCCCAATAAGCTCACAATTATTTCGACCGAGTCGGGTTTTCTCGCATGCTTTTCGCATACGGCAAACATTTGCAATGCGAGCGCAGTCCAATGAGATATTTGCATGATAGGTCGTACGAAAAAGCGATTTTGAGCCTATCTGCTATATCAGGTTCGCGTGCCGAGCGAGCACGCTCAAAATGAGGATGAGAAACACTTGAACAGCAACAACAGCACCAAACGCAATATAAATGGACGAATGAGAGCCATTTGTACTGTATGCAGGATTCAGGGTCCCCCGGTTTTAAGCACAATTAATTTCAAACAAAAACGGGGTGTTCAAAGAATAACGACATGATAATATGTGGAACTAAGACTGGCACCACCCGAACATAATACCCAACCGTGGAAAAAGGCTTGACATTAGGCCAAAACAGTGCGTATTTGACTCACTGGCATAATGGTCGAATAATCATGGAATATTCGCTGTGTCCGAATAATCACCTCTTTGTCGCTTATGCGGCACCGAAAAAAAATCGCTGAAAATTCCGATTTCATTCGCTTAAATTGGGTCAGAAACCTGAGCTCGCTGTTATAATAGTTTCGCGGGTTTTCTTGCATGTACTACTCGCGTAGGGCAAAAAAATGCCATGCGACCGCATTTCGTACCAAACGCTCGACCTCGAGATGAATCTATGCAGTTGGTGCCCAGAGCGTCAGGATAAAGACATTCGGGACATAAGAAGAGCGGTCAAATCGCCATGTCACGGCATACTAACAGCCATATATATATTGCCCACAACAGATAAGAGCAATAAGCGCCTGCTTCGGCTTGACACAGGGTGATCTTGAATCGGAACATAATACCCCTTTTCTTTCTTCTGTCTTTTCTATTCTTTTCTTTTTTCCAATTGACTTGCATCTGACGTGCGTATGCGCAGGGATAGGTACCACGAGATATTTGTGCAGAAGGTCCCTATATTTTATTATGCTGCTATATCGTCGATTGCCAGGAGATACTGTCAAGAAGATTCCTACTACTCTGTATCATCGGTTAATTCCTGGCGAACACGAGACGACACTTTGAAGAAGATCCCTATGTTTTATTATACTGCCATCAAATACTTGCCGGCGCACACGATGTAGCAGCAACAACAGTCAGTAGCCAGTGCAATTCCTGCAACCACACAACAAAGCGTTCGAAACACTACTACCTTGATAATCACACCTACCTTAAGAAGTGCATCCACGTTTCGTTCGTGGGGATAAATATACATGGATTTAGTGTGGGATATTTATTATGCGGTCCTGAAAGATGGATGATGGATCGTGGACCAATATATACGGAACGACTCATTAGAGCGGCGATGAAAAAGACTGACCAAACATTGTTTCTCGTACTGCGATTTTTAAAAGCGACTCCGTTCGTTGTGTTTGTTTTCAATTTTTTCCATGGTCTGGCCTGTTTTGTTGTGTTCTCGTACACCCAGTACGCTAGCATTTCACTTGCTTTGTATCTTGATTAATTGCGATTGTTTGGTTTACTCTGTCTCACAGTCTGTGACCACATCATAAGTTGCATCTCTCTAGGATGAAGAATCAGCACGGACGCTGGGTGTAATGATGTCGGGTAGGGAACGCCCCCGTCGAAGACAACGAACGCTCGAACAAAGAAAGGTATTTAACCTTGAAATCCGATATCGAAAAGCATCGACACGACAGTCAGTCGTATGATGTGCACAATAGGCCAAACGCTTCGAGGTGTGACCATGAAAAAGTGTGGCGGGGATGAAATAAGAAGCCAATTTGGGAATGATGCCAACCTGGAAATAAATGTTTTCCCATGTAAACGTTTTTTTTGTTCAAGCTCTGCATATGTATGCCAAGATCCAAGAAAAGCTCGGGCGTATACGGCCCAAAATACAAAAAATTGCGCATTTCTCGCTTGTCTCGCTCAGCCCACGCACCCGATCCCGGCCAGATGCGGAACGGATCCGACATGGCGAGGGGCGTTTAAGCCGCCCCCCGAAGACGGCGCTCGAACGAAGCTACTTTGACCGAGAATTCCAGTTCCGAGAATCGCATACTGAGGCCGAGACAGAAAAAAACTCCTGACCGAATCCCCCAAAAAAGGATGATATATGGGATCGGAGCCACTTCGGCTGCGTCTATACTGCTGCACATTTGCGCCTCTGCATGTGTAGCTCCGTAAGGAGGCCCGATCACAGCTACTCCTTTACGTGTTTTATGCCAGCTGCTGCTGTGCATACCTAGGATATGACATATATGTCATCATGTCATCTCCCATAGATACGTACTCATGTACAGCTCGGCAAAATGATTCATACCTGGTACGTGTGCCCGCTCGTGGTTCCTACCTGGTACGAGGTAACAGTAGTTATCTACGGCTTCGGCTACGTCTACGCGACTGTTGTACATCTGCGCCTCGGCATGCGTAGCTCCGTAGAAAGGCTCGATCACAGCTACTCCTTCACGTGTTCTGTGCCAGCTGCTGTGCGTAGCTATGTATACCTCCGCAAAATGATTAATGCTTGGTACCTGTACCCACTTGTGCAGCTGGTACGAGGTAGCAGTAGTTCTCTACGAAGCCTGGATGGCATAAGTTTTAGGGGTGTTCCAATTATATCCTAGATCGGAGCGTACAGCTGTCCGCAGGCTCCCACAACGGCGGCGCCGGCCGGGTAGTCACCGATCCCCGAGAGTTAAATATCAGAGAGGATACGCCAGGAAAAAATACACGCAGACGTTAGCCCTGACACGAACCCATGCGCCAAAACGCTGACAGGACAGAATTTTTCGGAGATCTCGTCGTAGGTCTTGACATCGAGGCCTCGCGCAGGCGCTACGGCGCTGAGCGGGCGGATCCGCGACGCCGGCCGTTGCAGGCGAGGCGGGGGCACGCCTCAGCAAAGAAACCGTGCAGAAAGGCGGTCAGAGGCGGGAGAGGTCCGCAAAGGAAACGAAGTGTCAGATCAGCCTAAGGACCATCATGGGTATATTTACGGTAGTTCGTGTACAGAAGAGCGCCGAGCGCGTGTACCGGGTACAGTGGTGGTCTGCCCATAGTGCCGGTATGTGCACTCCAACAATATCGGCAGTGTACCGGACACCGGCACTATTGGATGTAGTACCGATACCGGTACTAGTATAGCGGGTTCCAGTTGTGCCAAGGGATTTCACACGCAACATACCGTAAACCTGCACTACTCAACCGGCACTATAAAGGGAGACCCTCAACGTGTGCAAGTAGATGGCGTGGAGGTACATTAATATAGCGCCGATTGAAAAAGAAGCGTCAAGCCCGGTTGCAAGGTCGTACCTCCTCTGAATACGGACGACCTCGCCACGATGGAGTCAAAAAGAGTGTATTTGAAGAGAAGCGGGGGATCGAAAGCACGCCTCGCGACCGGTCTTGAGACTGTTCCCCACCTTGGAGGGACGAACCTCTGCCTAGAATGGAGGCGACAACGCATCCCGACAAACGCCTTCATGACAAATGCCGTGTCGTTCTCCCTCTTCTTGCATCTCGAGCCGCCATTGCCACTCCGTTGTAGTTTTGCCAATATAAAGTCTGGAATGCAGAGCATATAATGTGGCCAGCGTGCTGTGCCAGTGCTACGATAAAGGAAAATGTCAAAGGAGCCTAAAACATTAAATTCAAACCCTGTGACCCAACCTTAACTATCCCCGACCCCGCGCCCCTACCCCTCGTGGACATGGTCCCAAAAAAGTCCGAATTGCGGTCCGAACACATTATAACCCTAACATAACCCTAACATAGAGCAGTAGGAGTATTGTCTACAATAGGAAGAAAATATAGAAAACGGGGGATTCGAGGTAAAGGCTACTGTCTCTTTATATTCGAAGTACATGTGTCCTCTCCCAGTCTCTCGAACACTTACCGCTCCCTGTTAACGTTGGCCATTGCAGCCAGAAGCCGCGCTCCAAGCGGAATGTCCTCTACCAGAGAAGAGCACTCGCCTACGTGGTTGTCCCCCCTCGCGAACTTGATCACCTGGAGAACCATCAAAAACATGATGGTGGCGGGGCATAGAGAAGGGTGGCAGGAAACAAGGTGATCCAGGGGAAGCACAGGGGGAACAAAAAGATCGAACGCCACCCTCTTCTCGAGAGAGAGAGCCGGGACAGGGGGGGTATCATCTTCTGAAAACCAACCAAAACAAAATTGGGAAAAACAAAACTATTATTTTTTATATAAACGGAAATCCCAACGCTCCAAGTTGTTTTTTGTCTTGATCTTTCTAGGGTTCTAGATGCGTGGCGTCTGGGATTCCGGCCCGCGTGCTCCCCTAGGTGATCGCACATGACGGTACGCATTTTGCGCTGAAGACGCATCGCAATGGTAAGGGGTGCGTCCACATTTTCTGAGACTCCTTCCAATGGTACGTAACGCGAGCGCTGACAAAAACATTACGCTAAATGCCGCCATTTTTACTCGTTTCCTGCTCTCACTTCACGACTTCTCTACCTCGCCCAAAAGCGACTTTTTTTCGATTAAAATGTACGCTTAACCGGGTGAAGTCTCCCATGGACTAGCCACAGATCCAATAACGCTACAAAACACCGCTGGGATTCGATAAATATTGGGTGATTCCTCCTTTGAGGAGTCCCGTCAGCTACAAAAAAAAATGGCTGAAGAATGCTGCCCGTATCGCAGCACCCCCATCGTAGCACGCGTCTGGATGCAAACCCGTATGGAAGCGACAGGGTACGGGACACGGAACGGGAAGAGACGTTTGCCGCCCAAATTTGGTAATGGGGTCGTTGTTGGCCGACGCGTCGAGGGCGCGGAGATGGACGCTTTCCTATCGACGCTATTCGACGGCAGGTTCCACCCGAACCGTAGCCGAGGCAGCGGCGGCATCAGCGTAAGTGGCAGCAAAAGGCACAAAAAGCAGCAGCAGCAGTAGCAGCAGCAGCAGTAGTAGCAGCAGCAGCAGCAGCAGCAGCAGCACATCAACTCTGCGCGTTTCACGGATTTCCCTCTCGTGTGTGGGTAAGTTCTCCGAAGGCATTCGAGACCGAAACGATAATAACACTACCTGGTACTTCGTATCGGATTATGACAAGCGCGAGCAACGGGCACACGGGTCAGCTTGTAACAGCAGTACCTGGCTGGGAGCTCCCACGCGCCCGCCTTCGAACGGGATTTCTACTCCAAACACCCCCTCCAGCATTCCCTTCGGCGCCTCTCTGAGAAGTGCATAGGGGAGGAAGCGGGGGGAACAGACGGCGACAAGCACGAGCAAAACAAAAAGGCAGCAAAGCAAAAAACACACAAGAATGCACGAGCGCAAACAAACGAAAGGGCATAGATGCCGGAGGCCCACGTCACATGTACGGCAAACAGCAATACATGCATTTACAATTGCGTTGTCTCCGATCGCATGTGTTCCTTGCATCTCAAGTCGATCGAAGTGGGATTTGTCCATGGCGTTTGTCAGCCAACGAAAGGCCTACGTACATTACGTCAGAGTCTCTCCCATACGACCACAACACGACAAACATCAAGAATGAAGGATGGCGCCCATCAGGACGGAGGCTACAGGAGGCTGCAAATGCGCTGGGGTCTCCTCCTCACCCCCTCTTTGTCGCTACTTGCGCGGCGCAATGTTTGATTGCGGCTAAGGTGGCTTGACGGCCTAGCTGGCTGACACGTCGGTTCGCTGAATGCCCAAACTGATCCAAGCCGCCGGCAATCTATCTGGGAATGTCCGTCGGTTTATTCTGTCTAAGCCGCCATCTCTTTCAACGGGGGCCAAAGCTCAAAACAATGTACGTCGTACGCCATGAAGGTCAACTCTTCAAACAAATCAGAATTTGAACCACCACGCACCTTTCTCACAACAAACCACGGGTTTTTCTCGGCTTGGTTCCCGATCTCCGATAACCCTCTCCGTTTACCACAACTTGCTCCATTTGTGGAGCAAAAAAAGTAGACAACGTTACTGTTTAAATCAGCCGGTTTACAATCATCAACCAGTCGTTTCCGTTTTCTATTCCGTATCCCACTGTATCCCGTGCGTCAAGGTAACGAGGGCGGGCATGGTCATTGTTTAATCTCGCGGTTTATACCATCCAAGTATCCTCTGCATTCTGCGTACTTTTATCCCATACCACGTATGCTAAACTTAATGACGCGGATGTAACCCTTTTCCTACCGCAAAATGAACCCTACTCAATTTCTCAAGGCGTTAGTCTCAAAAAACGTAAGTGCAGCTCTAAAGAGCTTCACCCCGAGCACCCCTCGGACAGATCGCGATCTAGCTCATATGTAGTAGATCCTGAATCTGTCGTTAACGCCTTTACAACCGGAAACCCGTTTAGGGGGTCACTTCACTTAGAGTCGGTATAGGGAGATTTTGGGGCTCTAAAGGGGTTAAGAGAGGTTGTGTGGGATCTGCACATAATGGATCCATAGAAATAATTGCTAGATGATGCAGATCGTACGGCTCCCACCCAGTAACATGAGCTAGACCATACAGATCTTCCCTGAAATATTTAGATCATCAAGTGGGGACCTGAGATCTGTCCGGCGTGTGGACCCCTTTGCCACTGAAAAAATGACCCCCACACGAAATCCAAGTACTTATGTCTCCAAAATCGTGAGCCATGACACCTCACATACAATGTACCCCGGGCGATATACATAAACATTGACGGGTTGTTTATTTGGGGGTTGGAATAATGTAGCCCCCTGGCGCTATCCCCTAGGAGGTATGATATACACCGTCAAACACCGTATGCAGTACGAGGTAACCCTTCTGGATGGGGCTGGCTTCATATCCCGGGGAGACACAGGCATTCCAATGATGTGTACAGGTTGAGCTACAGCAGTATACTGATTTTGGTGCTGTATGCGTCGTGTACCTGCTATGAGGTCGGACGATGTGCGTTCGACTGTTGCGTTGGACGTGTTAATGTTGCCGTGGTTGGATATCCTGCTGTGGTGCATCAGCCACAGACACATACACCTGACCGCATGGAGCGCGGCTGCCGTTGTGCCCCACCTGCTGTACTGTTGCTGTGCTGCTGTATACCTGGTAACGATTTTGTGGCTGCTATGCAAAGCCGCTGCTGTTGCAAAAAAACACACCGCTCTTCTCGATCGTCTTGCATGTCTATGACAGCACACACCCCACCCACACACATACAGAAGAGCACACGCATACGCACAGAAGCACCGTCCGTGGGTGTCACAAAGAAGTGCTGCTGCTGCTGCCGCTGCTACTGCGTCGTAGCAGACAGCAAAGAGGGTGAAAAAACGGAATGATGATGTTGTACGGCGGGCGGAAAAGCGAAGCGAGAGGGGAGCGGGGAATTTAAAACAAAATGCGGGGATCTCCATGCACCTGCTCGGCTTGAGCAGCGAGGCGGAACACAACCCCTTGCAAAAAAGAGTCAGCTTAGCGACGTTGAATGCTCAGAGCACTGCCACGGCGCTCGTTCGGGATCGAGACACGCGTCGTTATGTACCGATGGGCGCCTTGCTTGACCCGCAGCCGAAAGCACGAGAATCAACCCTCGGCCGCCAGAGAATAGCTAGCCAAGGAAAAAGTGGATATTTTACATAACACATATACGTTGTACTTTTGGTCATCTCAAGAACTGCCCGTTGTGATCAAGTATCCACGGGCTTAAACGTCCACCGATCCCGGCTTCAATTGGCACCCACCTCTCCCCAAACATCTCGAGTTGTACCATGGGCGCGTCCGTGACGGCATAGGCACCGTTAGTCCTGTCCGCCATGAAGGTGCGGAACTTCTTTAGGTTAGCCGCGGAGTGAGGAACGTCGAACGTCAACACGTATCCCACGTCATCAACGTATTCTCGCTTTACCTGCATTCACGGTTGCGTCACAAACGGTGCAGGGAGGGCGGGGGGAGGGGCGGCGGGGGGGGGGCGTACTTGTTTGTTGCTTGCCTTGGTCTCTTGACCAGTGACCACGCATCCCATTAGAGAACGAGCACCGTTCGTACTCCTCATAGAGATACTTCCAACCTTTGGGCGCTAAGTACGTTTCTTCCGTATATTGCATAACATTATTTGCTCATCTAATCTCCTTCCTGCTTGACCGTCTGTGGCCATCTATCTCCTAGGATTTTTCAAAGTGCTAACGTTGTGGTTAAGAGCAGAGCATTGTTTTTTCCGAGACGATAACGCAGCGAAACTACTGTCAGCTTGCAGAAGCCGTGCAAACACAAACCACTCCAATTTTTTCTCGGTTAAATAACTGGGGGCTGGGCGGTATGTCAATAGAAAGGGCCCAAAAGTGGCCCTGTCGGAGGAGAATAATTCCACTTTACACAGAAAAATCGACGACCGTTGAGGGCTCCGGTGGCGATTCAGCAATCCAGCCCGCAGCGGAGGGGTGTCAAGGCGCACACGCGTCTCAAAGCTCGCACACAACTATTTGCAAGACACGGTGCTGCTTGTTATCCTTTTTTTCCAATTGACTTGCGTTTGACGTGCGTATGCGTGGTGATAGGTACTACGTGAAAAATATACGTGGTAGTCTTTCCTGGGTGGCAAGCGGTATAGTCGGTTTTTCCAGGCGCGAGTAGTGAGACGTATGCAACAGTATAGACGTGGAACATCGTAGGCTGACTCCCGATTTCACTTTTTATATGTCTCTGGCGGAGGCATGAATTGCGTCAGCTATGATATATGCGTGCACCACCTTTGGTTTGCTTGTGTTTTTTCCCTGGAGCATTCCTCAGCTCCAGAGTGACTGGAGCCTGTCCTGTGACCACGGACTTGATTATGCGAGTTAATGTGAGAGCAGCAACAACAACAACAACAACAACAACAACAACAACAATTATCCGCTGCTTGGACTCCCCTGTTCATATTTTTCTCACCAAGGCCTTCTTCCCGTGGGCGTACTTGATCCCCCACTGTCGAAGGGGCCTCTTGTGGAGGGCGGCGAACCTCTCCGAAACAACGAGGCACAGCCGCCTCTCTCCGACCGCCATCGTTTTCCTGGGAAATGCCACCAGACAACGAGAAATCAGCAATGAAAACAAAAAATGTAACAAAATCAAACGCGTGCGTGGCCAATAATATCAGCTTTAACGGAGCGGGGGGGGAGGGGGGGCGGGGGGGGGGGGGGGGGGATTCCTACCAGAACTCGACAAACACTGGTTGTATTCCGGCATCGCGTGCATGTTTTTAGTTGCTGCCATTTAAACAGTGAAAGATAAGGCCTCCTTTCGCCTCGCGTAATTTCTACAAAAGTAGTGTTCGCTACAACAGAAAGACGTATGCTTGCCCACAAATTCACACCTTCGTATAATACGTGTCAGTCACTATATGTTTACAAGTTAGACGCTACGGGGGGCATCATACGCACCCTGTCTTGGTAGAATGTGCGTCGGGTACGGGTCAATAAAAAGGAGAACTCTACGACCGCAAGTAAAATTAGTCAAGTGGGGGAGGGACGGGGCGGGAGGATATTGCTGCTGCCACTGTGTAATTGTTGTTGTGGGGAGCCCAGACGGGTGCTATGACAGGGGTAACACTTGGGGCCAAAACGCTTTTTCTGTACCTCCCCATACGAGTTATATACTATCAATGGGCAGAATGATTGTGGACCAACTATCGCCTTTGACAAAATCCAAGGAACTCTTCAAAAGAGTACAAACGCGCGACCGGAGTATCACGCAGCTTGCGAAGATGAATACCGACCCTTATTGAATTGATCGAACTCACAGCTGACGTATTCGAAACATTATCTCAACAATCTGACTGATGGGGCTCCGCAACTATCAGTCAACTATCGGTAACAAACACCACCAAATATCGTCGGATATACCGTTTTTGTGGACAGTGCTATCCGTTGTAACTACTGTACCAAGTCTTCAACCATGGGGTTGCTCACCGGGTTGCAAATCAATTTTTTCCTATCGAAAACAGCCAGGTTATGGGTGGGGTCTAGAGCTCCGCAAAAGAGGGATGAGCCTCATAAAGTACGGTTGGTGGACCCCTAGCGCACAATGCAAGTCCATCAAAATAAAGCAACTTTGAAGCACAGACCTAGTTGGCTCAGTGCTGCTCCCAACGAACGCATTTCCTCCCCCGTCTCTCTGTCTCCGGTCTTCGTTTGTCTTTTTTGTCACCGAGTACACGAGCCCCACGATGGGGTCAGACGCGGCAGCCGCGTCCTTATCGTAATATCCTTCTTCGGACAATTCCTCCGGTGTCGGTACCGACTCAGACGTGACATCGGCCGTGCCTTCTCCCAACGAATAAGCAGCAGCCACAGCATCGGTAGCAACTGAAGCAGCAGCCGCATCAACAACCGAGGCAGCATTCCCAATATTTGCAGTAGCAGCAGCAGTAACAGTAGCAGCAGCAACAGTAGTAGCAGCATCGGCATCGTCAGTATCGCCAGCACCAGGAGCAGCAGCCGCCTCCACAACCGCGGCAGCATTCGCCACAGTAGTAGCAGCACCAGCACAAGCACCAGAGTTGCCAGAAGATTCCGCTGCAACAGAGGACGCTGCAGAGGCAGAGGCAGAGGCGGCTTCTCTGGCAAAAGCCTTCTCGATCACCTCCGCGGCAACCTGTCCCAAGCTCTCCTCGCCACCCTCCGCCTCTCCAAGCCAACCTCCCGCACCCCCTCCCACTACGCCCCCAACCCCGCCACGGTCTATCGCGGCGGCGCCCGTCCTTCCTCTCCTCCGCTTTTTCCCCTCCCCAAATTTTCTTCCGCCACCGTGTATGTCATCCCCGCCCTCCACTCCCGCTCCAGCCTCCACACCTTGTTGGCCTGTTGCTTCGCCATTTTCTGGGGGTTCGGGGGCGGAGAGCCTGAGGTCATTCATGAGGTGCCAGAGCTGGCTGGTGATGGCGTTGGGGCCGAGCCCCGCGCGGCTCGGGGTCTGGTACACGTACTTGAAGAACGGTCTGGAGGGCTGCAGGCTGATCTCCTTCATCCCTGGATAGACTGGAGTGGACCAATCAAAACGCGGGTGGGGGAGGTGTTTTTGAGGGGGGGGGGTCGATTGGACAAATCGTGAAAGAAGGAACAAGGAGACGGCGACACGAACAATACTACAGCGATAGCATCATATAAACCATGCTGGGACGCGGGTATAGCAATGAAAGAAGCGAAAAGTTGCAATCTTGCAAAATCTTACAGCAATAAGAGCGTGCGACTGCAGTGCAAGTATCATCACCCTGCGCGCATGTTGTACAGTCCCTTGATTGTAGTCCGGACACATACCCCTACCCCATCAGCCCGGGCTATTTAACGTGGTCGATGCTGTATTGGTCACTATTTCGACATGTTTCCCCTCTGAAGTCGAGGGGTTAATCCCTTCATATTTTGAAGTAGAAAAGCAACACGTAAAAGAATACTCGTAAAACCAAAACGTGAAACGTTCAGGAGGAAAAAGGCCCGAAACCCAGCCAAGTCGGAGATCGTTTTATTTTTCAGAGACTAAAACAAGCACACACAGAAGAGGTGGGAGGTTATCAGCGCGGGTCGATGTTGGCACAGAAAACCTACAGGCGAACGATCGCGGGATTTGCTAGAAGGGGTGGAGGGAAAAGCAGACATGTGGCTTCAGGCGTACTGCTTTGCTCCTTTGATCCATGCATATTTATGGCACCCGTGTAGAAACAAAATATCGAACACATAGTCTGGCATGACGCGATAGAAATACCCTATAGAAGGAACATCGACTTCAGTCTTCAGTGGACGAAAACTGGCCGCAGACCATTTCCACATATACTGCGCGCACGGAGTGAGTCTCACAAAAGATACAGATAACAGTACGGCACTGTTCAAGCTAAAGAAAACGTAACTCAAGTGCCAAGTGCCCTCGCTAAAAGACAATAAAGCAGGCACCCCGCGCCACCCCCACTGCACAGGCAAGCGAGAGGCTTGCCCTGCGAACATTGCAGCGCTAACGTGGATTGGATAACAATATCGAGGAGGGGAGCTCACCACAATCTCAAAAGAATGGTTGTCACACGCTCTGAATCATACCTAGCCCTAATCCTAACCCTATACCAGGTACAACCTAACCCAACCAGACACAGCCAAGTCCGAGGCTAAGGAACGGGGGGGTACCCCAGTTTCACGACCGGATCTGAGGCACTCGCACCAGTGACTGCTGTACCTTTCGGACACAAAGACTTTAGGCGATATGTTTGGCGCAGCGTAGCTTACCGTTGTATTGCGCGAATACATGTCGCATGGTTAAAACAGCACGGGAGCTCAAGACCGCCAAGGAACAGGGGGGTCACTCGCGCCAGTGACCCCGAGCCACCTCAAAAAAAGTCCACCAAGGTGAACGAAACCCCTAGTCGTAGCTGTGGTCCCAACCAAGTTACGGATATTTTACAACTAATTTTCAAGGACGTCAGCCGTGAGTTCCCCGAATTTCAGGCCAATACTCATATTTGCAAGCTGCGTTGTTGGTACTCGTAATATACTATATGGGTGAGTTTTTGTAGGGAGGTGTCCTATTTTTTGTCCAATATCCCCCTTCTTCTCGTGTACAATGCGCCTCAACGATTTTTCCTCGAACGCGTGTTCGAATCTACCAACATCGAGACGTCCATGCAAATGGCAAAGTTTTGGCTCGCACCGCGGGGAAGGAGATCGTTGAGCTGGCCGGATGTCACGGCGTGGCCCTGCAGCAAAACCTCCATGGCTTTACTCATGTCGGTCTGTTCCACCATGTTCTTGTGCATCTTGTCTGTCTTCAGCTTGATCAGCTGCACCGAAAAATCACGTGTGCGTTATCAATAGGGAAGGAGCAGAAGGACAGGGTTGCGGTCTCGACCTTTTTCCGCGAAATGCAAGAAATCCACACATAACGGTATACCATTGGCAGTTTACTGACATTTTTTTTTTTGTAAAAAATATTCTAACGACGTCACTGTGAGTTCGACGAATTTAGGGTCGATACTCATCTTTGCAAGGTGCGTACTACATCGATCGCCCGTTTTTCGTGAATTTCATAAATCAAAACCTAATATAATACTTCGTCGAGTATGACATTGTATTACGTTACTTATCATGCATAACCAATTAACACACCAATAATTATCTGAACATTTTGATGTACGAATAACCCCTCATTAATTGATGCTTTAACAGGTATTAATAGCAGTAGGGCACCGGTTTGGTCTACTGTATTAAAGCAGTAGCAGGGTACTTGTATACTTTAGGTGGCGAATTTTGAGCAAAAAATATATTAATCAGGGACACACCCTGCCTCATATGCGAAATTGAACCTGCCGATGTAACAAAAAAAACAGACACACCCATTATCCGAGCGGCATAGAACACGAGCAATGATGTGCGTACCGGGTACGTACCACATGATATTAGTTACCTGGTATATGCTTTCAATTATCACTCAAAAGGTCCAGCACAGCCGTGCACTCGACCCTGTCATAATACAACAGCCTTCAAAAGGCTTCACGTGAGGTCTTCGGCTTCAGCGACTGGCGGGGAAAGCATTGAAAAACCTAGTACCTGGTAAATCGTACCAGAAAATAGTTGTTTTTTCTTCAGCGCCATACCTACAACATGAACTCACAACGAAAAGAAAGAAAAAAAAAACTCTCCCCTCTCCGAAAACCAACGAGCGTGCTTGTCACCAATATCATTGTGGTGTCCACCGCAACGACCCCAGCTTCTGAATTGGTACCAAAACAGAGTCGTATCGCACCTCACAGCAGATAAGCAACCAAAAGCCAAGATAAGACAGGGGAGTAGTTTCGGTCCACTCATCCTCACAAAAATAAACAAATAGATCACCAGGTATTGATACACTTGGAACGGCGAAACCAGCGAGGGACAGTCACAGCAGACACATAGGTCGGGAGACGGCAGTTTTGTGCGCTGTCAAGACACACCTTTATGAGCTCCCACTCTAAAACTGGTATATGTCGTCTACTCCGCCGCCCGTCAGGGGATGAGACTGCGGTACCTAGGATACTTGCAGCAGACGCACGCATGCGCTTTGAACTCAATTCCACGCGGATCCTATGCGAAGCGGGGGAACCACTCACGTTTCGGGGGAACGTCCATGCCAGCAGTAGCCTCAGAATGTTGGCGAGGTCGGGGTCGAACGTGGGGTCGCGCGGCACCGTCGGCACCGGTTCACCCGTGAGGACGGTTACACGCCTGTTGATTTGGTTTTGTTGGAGGGCCGAAAAGGTTGATGTTAAAACAGTTGGTCGATAAAGGTCAGCCATATACACCAAGCACAGACCAAAAACAGTGGGGTAAAACGGTAAATGAATTGTTCGGTGATACCAAACACAGAGCGATAAAAAACAACGAGGTAAAAAAAAACAAGGTGTTCAACGCGACGACCATGCAGTAGTATGTGAGTAGGGATGCAATCGTTAAATAGTGATCACTTTCGAGCGAGATGACATCGATCGATTCCAGTTTTAGTCCCGACTGTCCTCCGTATCAGACTGTGAACGGTCGTACACGGAAAAACTAAGTCACAGCGGCCGGTAGGTCATGTGCGCGGTCACTGGAAAGAGAGGTTGATTGCGACATTGTTGTATGACGGGTGCCTGTCGTGGGTCCAGAAGCTCATTACTTTGGAACAAACCACGGCCAGGGCACATGTGCGCAGATTGCCACAGATACAAGAAAAAAAAAAAAAAAAAAAACGCCTGTCAGACATAAAACAAAGGAAAAAAAAAAAACACCACAACAACACCGGACGAGAATCACGTCTGGCAAATCCAAGTATCTCTCAAGAACAACAACACGACAACAGCGCCAACGAAGAAGGGCACCAACGACAAAACCCCGGAGAGCGAGCAAAAAACGTGCATCGAACGACACTGAAACGGACTCACCTCCCGATTGACACCGCAGAAGCAGCAAGCTGCTCCATCCTAGGGTACGACAGCGAGAACACCCGACAGAATGCGCCCCGAGGTGTGTTGCCTATCTTGGTTCGGATCATGTACTCCCGCAGCACCCGAAGCGTCGCAAATGTGTCCGAGTACATCCCGCGATCGAACACCGATTGCGCCATCTGTTCAAGCGAGGCACGGTCGACATGAGCAGGAATGAAAAAGGAGGGGGTGGGGCACGAAAACACAAAATTAACGAGGGACAGCGAAGAAAAGGAAAGGATTGAAGCATCGACACGGGAAAAAAAAACGATTGGTACTGTATCGTGATATGCTGTACGGCGCGGTACGGTACGGTATGGTGCGGTACGGTAAAATATACCGAGACCACTGCGCAGGGTGAAGTGGCACGGAAAGTGATGATAAACACTGGGATGGGATTGACAGGATGAGTGTGTGTGAGTCCGAACGGGATGAAGTGGTATGGTGTGGGAGGTGATGGGATGGAACGATGCGACCGGGACGCGATTGGAGGAGACCTTACTGACCGCACTGAACAGGAACGGGATGAGCACAGGATCGCGGGAAAGCAGAGCGCACTGAGCGGGGCAGAAACCAGGGAAGGGGGGGGAGAAAAATGTACTGGGTCGCTACTCGGGACCCAACGGGCGTAACCTTGGGAATGGCAACAGAATGCGGATGTCCCAAAACGACATTTCGGACGCCATGTATCCGCCCGAGTCTGGACGCCTGTATCATGCACCAAACTAAGACACGAGACGGGACGACGAACACGATGATATCAAACACCGTGCGTTGTCATGAACCCCGGGGGGGCAAGCGGGAAACGTATGGTGCGGAACGGGGCGTTCCATGATCGGCCGTGCACGATCCGTGCAATCGATCGGCCAGCTAATCCTTTTAGAACAGCAAAAAACACCCCCACACTAATTTCAAGTCATATGTACCCCAAAACGTGAGTGCGGGCCTAAACGCGTTAATCAAATGGGCCGGCTCCACCCAATCTGCCGAGATTGGGTTCCGCGGTTCAGTCGACCAAGCCAGCTATCAAACTGGTCTAGGAACTAAACGACCGTATCGTTCGGGCGACATGGATAGCCCTCTCGTACCCTCAGTATTTCTCCAACAATCTCTGTTCTCTGGCGTTGGGTTTGTTGGAACGGAGCGACTCGATGTGATGCAGTGGTTTGGCCGGTGGATTGAACCAACCCTATCGACCGAGCCCGCCGCTTCTGGGTCGGCCGCTCGGTCGATCAAGCAACACCTACCAACCGGCCCATGAACCGCAGACACCCGACCATCCACCGCGGCCAAAGTAGAACCTAGAAGACAGTCCGACAGAAGTGACGAAGCCGACATACCATCTCAACTAAAACATCGCCCCTATTAGAATACCACACCTCTCACTAACATGACACTACGCCCAACACGATGCGTTTCTTGAGGTAGTCTTCCACTCCAGAGTGACGGAAGCCTGTCCCGCGGCCACGGATTAGAATAAAGCGTTGATAACCACAACAAACTCACAAAAGACTGGCCCACGACGCTGTTGCACTCGTCCGGGTCCCCGTGCACCATGTGGCTGGCGCGATGGAACGGCGTGGATGCAGCGGAGAGCACCGCGGCCATCGCGACAGCTTCGCTCACCACGCCCAGACGCGCACCGAGCGCAACCTGGAAGCGAAACACCCAAGACAAGAAAAAAAACGGGACAAAGTGAAGAAAAAAAAAACACCTACTCATCTTAACCCCTGTGGGATTTTAGAAGGAGAAAATGACGAAATTAAAAGTCGACTAGACGCGCACCAAGTGCAACCTGAACACGAATTACAAACGACACCAAAAATCAAAATGTGACAAAACCAAAAACACCCAGTGTGGGACGTTGGAGGGGGGGGAATGGCGACACCAGATGATGGGTATAGCAGCGGCTACACGAAGCAGCCCGGGCTGGTGGGTTTCGTCAAGCGTCCGAGTCAAACTGAGAGCAGTTGTAGGACACGCACGCGGCAACGTTCAACTAGGACTGCTGCGCGATCATTGCCCCTTTCCCTTTTCCACCCCCATCCTATCATTTTCGCCGCCACTTTTCTCGTTTCTAGCAACGTACCATGCGGCCCAGTTCGAGGTCCACCCCTAGACCCGAAGCGAAACGTCCCGTATCTGTAAGAACCCCATCGTCATCCGGTGCCGAAATGAACCCCATGGCGTGGAGAGACACCAGGCTGCGCTGAACCGAATCGATGTCTGGTGGCTCCAGGGTACTCTGGAGGTGTTGGAAAAATGAGACGAGAGGGAGAGCGGTGATAGAAAGCCGGCTAGCGTTAAGAACTCGAAATCGCCAGTTGGAATGGGAGTTGACTCGAATTTACAAACGCTAGAGTGGGAATGATGTTAGGTACACCCCGGGGGACTTTACGCTCTCTCCACCCCCTTTCCTCCGAGCGGGGCTTGCGCAAATAGTACAAAGTAACTTCGAGGTTCCTGGAATCCGTCATCCTGAACACATCGGTGACGTCGAGACGCCGCTTCACGCCGCTGGCCTCGGGTTGTCGTATTACCATTTACCCAAAAGGCAGCTTCTGTGTTACATTTGCGCGACCGTCCAAACATGTTGAAAAACGAGGACAAGCCAAGACCAAGGCCACGTTCATCGCGAACAGGCAAATACACAGCAGTAGCCCCGCAATCCTGTCACCGCCGTCCATCACCCTGTGACCTCCCCCCGTCGTCGCTAACCAACCGCACGGTACCACACCGCCACACGATCGCCCCTTCCGTCACCGACGCACGCTACTTTAGCGGGCGCACCTACATACGTCTGAGATCCGCGCGTGAGGTTACTACTAATACACCTTAACCAAAACCTGGCTTTGAGACAAGACAAAAGCGTAAAATCCGATGAGCAAACCCATGGCCTAGGCATCACAACAAAAAAAAAAGTGTGAAAACGCACACAAACGGCATTCCAAGAATATTGAGTACGAAGCTGCTCCTCGGTTAAGGAGCCTCAAAACGCCATGCCATATGCGGAAGACCGTGGTTTTCATCCTTTGACTGAGCTCTATTCCTAAACTAAATATACTTCGCAGCATATTAAGCCAGCTCGGCCTTTTTCTTTCCAAAAGACGCTACCATAGGAGGCCGTGGGCCCCGACAGCCAGAAACGACCAAAGAAAATAGATTGGCCAAAAAATATGTTACCCCTATCGTAGCTAGCGTCGACCACGCACCTCCAGCACGGGCACTACGGCACTGTCCGGCATCATGCTCTTCAGGTCCAGCACCAGGGAATCCAGCGGCAATCGCTTGATCTCGGAGTCGGCGTGCTCGCTCATTATTCGCTCTCCCATCACCCTCGAGTACAGTTTGTACACCGTGCCGGGCCGGACCCGTCCCGTCCTGAAAAAATACGAAAGAACACGAGCAAAACGGGATGCGGATCAATAGGCAGCAGGAGAGGAGGGTAGCAAGAGCAGGAGCAGGCGCAGCAGCAGCAGCAGAAGCAAAAGCAGAAGCAGAAGCAGAAGAGGAGGGAGTAATTAAAGCATTAGGTACGTGGATCGCAAGAGGGGGGCAGGGGAGAACATGCTGCTGGGGTTGTGAAAGCGACCTTACGCTTTGAACTCGTACACAGTCCCAAATCGCTTAGGGACTGCGGTACGTATTGCTCGCACGTCCGTCATATATGGCGTGGTCACAGGGTATATACTTGTACAAGGGGGATGGAGCTTCGGGGATACCCGCCAACATACATAATAGCCCCCATTTGAACCGCAAACGCTTTTCAGGCACACATTACTTGAAATTAGAGTGATACCATTTATGTTGCGGTGAAAGAAAACCACACACTGGTAAAGGCTGACAACGAACAACTGACAACGAAAACCTGGCGATAGAAGCTGAAGCATAATACAAAACCAAACAAAAATAAAATCGCGATAAAAATCGTCTGCTTCTACGCCGGAAAATAATGAACATACCGAAGTAATACAACTATCAATAGCACCGGTATGCATTTCACTAAAGTTGGGGCTTTCACCACTCCCCCCATATGTATTGTATATCGTCCCGCCAGAAGATCGAGATTAATTACTGTCTTGAATCTGATTGTTTTTTAAATAGCCATCTCGCGGTAGGGTATGCACTTTTTGAGCCAAAAAAAGGTATACCTGTCCGGCTGTTCCTCAAGTGAGTATTTTACCGGTCAGTCTGATACTTTTTACGAGTATATTTGTTTAAGGGTTGGCGAATACAAGTGCTGGTCGGGTTGCCCGACTGAATGTCTTCGAAGCCATGCTTCGGGTGAGCTATTCATTCAGCTCCTCCTGTTAGGAGCTCAGAAAAATCTTGAAATCTGCTGTGCTCCTTCCGTAGGATGACCGCATAAAAAACTAAAACGTTCACCACCCCACCCCAAAGTAGAAACATATGTATTAGGGGGAGCGTTTATGGCATTTACCAATGCTTTGTAATGAACGAATAGCAAATAGAGTCTTGCGCCAGCATGTAAGCACTCTGCTGTGTGAGGATTTTCACATGGGCGGAGACGCTGGTTGACGCGACAGCCTACCTGCCCGCCCGCTGCACCGCTGAAGCCCTCGATATCCACACGGGCGTTAGCGTGCGCCTCTGGGTGCGCTGATCGAACACCATCTATGAACAAAGCAAGAGAGGGGAGGTATGCGATGTTAACGGAACAAACAGGTACGACTAGGACACCATCCATTCACGCGCGGTATACGTGACATACCAAACGAAACCCCTATAAACACGCCCTAAAACCGGTATGGTGCTCTGATTGGGCCATTGACAGCAAAATCCAAGTCACGGTCTACGCCGCGCCAAAGATAGACGAGGCTGAGGCTGCCGCCGCCCCCTCAGACTAGTTGGACCCAGCCATAGGGACCGCTGCGACGGGTGCGCTCTTTCCTCGTTCAACCTTGGGAGAGGCGTCGTGCTTGTCACAGCTTAACCCGTTGGGGCTAGAAACTAAAATTAAACACACACGTGAACACACATACGTTACACAGGCGAGAAAAAACGGTTTGGGGATCAAAACAAAAACACACGTGAAAACACACAAGAATGACACACGCGAGAAGTAAGGTGCTCCTTTGGGAGAGAGATTCGCCGCCGGAAAGGACCCTGTGCCCTTACCTCCATATCGAGAAGAAAAAAAAAGGAGAAGCACATCAAACACAAAAACAAACAACGCCCCCTTTCCGAAGAAACGTCACCACGACCAAATACATACAAGCAAATACAAGAGCACGTATCGCACAAGACCAATTTCGACGAAATCCTCAAACTTACAGCTGAAGTATAGTTTTTCATCATGTTTGGGTTTTAATGTTCTAGAGCAAAAAAACAGCGCATCCTTCGGGGAGAGACATCACCACGACTGTATACCTGCTTGCAAGAGCCAAGACAGATCACATTGTCCACGTCGGGCAGGGTAATGGAGCTCTCGGCGCTGTTGGTAGCCACGACCACCTTCACGACCCCCTTTCCCGCGGGCAAAAACGCGGACATCATCTCCTCCTTCGGCAGCTCGGAGTGGAAAGGAACCACCTGCGTGGGGAGACGTCCACAATATCGTGGCGTGGTGGATGGGGGGTGGGGGGGGCGAGCGGAATGCTTTTCAAGCGTTGTGATGTATCCAAGAAGCGTTGGGGGAAGCATGCACGAATGTAAGGGGACAGGGACGAGAGCGTGGAAGCTGAAAGAGCGGACCGCCGAGGTGGAAGGGTTTTCTCGCAACAAAATATTGGATGAAAGATGGAATGAAGTTGAAGAAGGGATAGAGAAGGGCAGAGTACCGTACAGCACAGTACAATACAGTGGAGCAAATTATCGTACAGGACAGTGTAGTGCAGAACAGTACAGTACAGCCCAACCCCGCACAGAACAGCCCACGGCACTACAATACAGTAGAGAAGAGTACAGTACAGTCAGTACTGTACGGTACAATATCATACTGGACAACACCGCACAACACTGTACAGCACAGTGCAGTTAGCAAGCATAATGCAAACCAGCACACCAGTGCTGTTCAACACGGCCAGCACAGCTAATACTGTACAGCCTAGCCCAGTACAGTACAGCGCAACACAGCGAGGCGGTGCGACCCTGCCCGTACCTTGTAGGTGACGTCCGCGGACGAGATGAGCTCGAACAGATCCATGATGGCGAGAATGGAAGCCATGCCCGGGACAAAAATCAGCACAGCCGATCCGGGCGACCCGACGGCCCGTGCCACCTGCACCGCAAGGCTGTGCTGCACGGTCAAAACCTGATATTGGAGAAAAGGGGCGGGGGTGGGAGGTGCACTCATCTCATGCATAGCCGCAGTCTTAAGTCCATAGACCGTCGCATCCTTAAAACGCCTGGACGGAGCATGAACGGTTTTCACAGGCCAGGCGGGCATCGCTTGCACCAACCGCAAAGAGTCGTGAGGTAGGGGGGCGGGGGGGTTACCTGGGCATTCGGAGTGCTTTCGCCGCTGCTGGTGGCTTGGACTAGGCTGCGGCAAGCTTTCCTCATGACCTGTCGGTAGCTCAGTTCATCCGCTAGCTCGTCCACGTACACTTCCCTGCGAGTGGTGTAAACAACGAACGACAACACAAGAAAAGGAAACAGGCAACAGCTAAAACAACAAAATGAGGATTGGGGGTCATATCCCCTGGATTGTACCAGCCTAAGTACTACACACACGGTTTCGCGGAGTATCGCTGCGCACCGCATGACAACACGCCGTGTGCCCTTCGCATACAGCTATTGAGGAAAACTTTGGGGAAAGACTAGGGTCATTTTTGCAACAGAATAACTATTCGCTCACAAAAATAAACGTCGGAGCACCGGTATATGATTAATGGTGATGAAAAAAAAAATGTGTCCTGAGGCGTGAATATAATGGAATCAGCTCGCCATCCCCACTTCCCCTGCCGCCTTACCTGACTGGAAACCGCTTCGAGCCTACGAAGAGGGGGAGCGTGTTGAGGCCGTAGTAGTTGCTCACTAGCCTCGCGGAGAGGGTCGCACTCATGACCACCAGGCGCAGGTCAGGGTGAGACACCATTAGTCTCTTGGCAAAGAAACACAGAAGGTCCGTGTCCACGGAACGCTCGTGCACCTGCGTGGGGTCATGCCAGATAGACAGACGTACAGACAGACGTATAGGCGGACAGACAGACAGGCAGTCAGACAGACAGACAAGACAGACAGAAACACAAGACGCACGCGCACACACGGAAAAAATGCCAGAAAATACAAACACGGGGACATGCGAACAAACGAACGAATAAAACAAACGAACGAATAGACACACAAACAAAACAAAGAAATGGACGAACAAAACGCGCACGAACACACACGTAAATTTGATAACATAACCCTTCCCTCCATCGCAGCTGCCGCAATCACCGCCGCCATCGCCACCGCGACAGGAGCCGCAGAAATACCCGCAACACCCACCTCATCAATGATGAGATGCGTGTGAGAATCCAACAACCCCGGACTGTTCGCGATGAGCCTGACGATGTACCCCGTCGTAGCAAACGTCACCTCCGCTCCCCTAGGCCCCTCCCTCACGCCGTGCCCCAGCCGCATGGCGACGCTCCACTTCCCCCCGGACTCCTCCGCCTGCTCCCGCACCCGCTGCGCGAGCGCCCGGGTCGCCGCGCGCCGCGGCTGGGACACGAACATCTTCGCGCGACGTCCGCCCCGCGCCATGGCTTCCTCGACGAGCATGACCGGCAGCCGCGAGCTCTTCCCGCTCCCGGTCTCTCCATGGATAACCGTCACCCGATTGTTTCTCACGTGCTCCAGTATTTCCTCCCGATGCGCGTCGATAGGCAGAGTCAACGGCGGGCTCTTCGCGCCGTCCTCTCCACTGCTGCCGGCAACGCCACTCTCAGCCCCCGTCCCCGCCCCAACCCCTGCCCCAACACCCGCTCCCGACCCCCCTTCTACCTCTGCCTCCGCCCCAATACCCTCTTCCTCGCCGTTGCCTGCCAACTCAGGCCTGGCGTTCTCAGCTCGGTAATCGTTAAGGAGGGCGTGAAAACTGGGTCCGTGGAAGTGGTCGAGGGGCATCACGATCGGCGGACGGGAAGGCCGGTCCGCGATTTTATCGGTAGAAAACCCGTCAGGAGGAGCGGAGACGGCTTCGGAAGCCGAGGTCGTGGCCGCCGTGGCTGAGTCGGTGGTGGCGGCGGCATTGTCGGTGGTAGCAGCGCCGGTGTCTTGGTTCAGTAGTCCACGGCTTCGGTACGCCTCCAGGAGGTTCTGCTGGTAGCGCATCGAGAGAAGGACGTCCGCCCACTTCACCTGCAAAAGGTGGCAGGGTTGTATTCGTTTCACGCAAATGAGCGAGCGTGCGCGAGGGGGGGCAGGGGGGCTACTCTTTCGTTGCTTGCGCGAGTCATTTGACCATTGACCACGCATCCCTTTCGAGACGGAGCACCGTTCCTACTTCTAATAGAATCCCTCAACAGTTGGGCGCTCAGTACGTTTCTTCCATATACCACATATAAAAAAAAAGTGTATCTCCTTCCTCCTTGGGCGTCTGCGGCCACCATCAATATCCTAGGTTAGCGGTCGCTCTCTCGCTAATATCCAATGTGCAAAATGTCTCCATGTCACATCTGTCTATTCCCCTCATCTCTTCCCCTAACGCATTCCGTTCCGACTTGTACACTGCACATTCTCTCACGACTGCCGTCTGCGTTGTCACCAGGTCGGCTCTGTGCACCTTCCTCCTCCTCCGCCCGACTACAGGTACAACTATTTTTTCTTTCTGGCAGGTCCAGGTCCCCTACACGAAAACCCAGTGCAAACACGTTTCCATTCCTATCTCTCACTTTAACCACCGCACATTTCTAAACGTTGTTTCTCGTTCACCTATCTTTTAGCGCTAGCCTTTCCCTTACGCCTACCCTTCTGTTACGTATGTCTTGTACCCCCCAAACTTCTCTGTGGACAGTACCTCTTCTTAATTTCCTCCTAGGTCCTTCCATACTTTTTGGACTACACTATCCCACGGGGGGGGAGGGGCTTACGCTCGGGCGTGGTTTTGATTGCTTCAAGCGAGCGACCGGGGGGGGGTGCTTACGCTCTGCCATGCTAAAATAGGTTCTCCTCAGAGCGCGGATTCGTGAGTTTTGTCAAAAGCAACGAAAGAAGCGGCGGCAGGGCGGCACGACCAAGAGCAAGGCGTCGTAGCAACCGGAGGCGGCAGAGGACCGGCCGAGGGCAGTCGACGAAGGCCTTGCTCAAATAGTCAACATCGCCAACGGGGTTGAAAGAGGCACGCAAATAGTTGTAAAAAGGAAATCCTTCTTATTAGCTTCGCCTGCCTGCGTGCTTGCTGTACCCTTCGGCGTGGAGGATCGCCAAATACATGGCGTGAGAGAAAAGCTAGGTACGAAGGTTTAGCGCGGGACAGGCAACAACGCTAGGTACACCGACATTTTCAGGTGCCCAAACAAGAACAAACGCTATGTGATTGCTCTCATCCTAGTATTTTTCTTACCCCCCCCCCTTCCCTGCGCGTCAAAGACGGCGCTTTAGCTCCTATTTCAATCTCGCCCGCCCTTTCCCCGCCCTCACCCTCACGCCGTGCGGCAGCTCCTTCCTCTTCCCGAGCGCGACGCCCCACAGCGCCGTCCGCCGCGCGCCGGCCTCAACACGCTCGCCCTCCCGCCCATCCTCCTCCCCCGCTCCCCACGCGCCGCTCCGACTCCAGACCCGTCCCCCTCCCCCGCCCGGCACGGTCTCCTCCTGGTCCACCGTCCTCTGCAGCGCCTCCAGCACGGCTTCCCCGAACGGCTTCGTGAGCAACTCCGACTGGAGCTCCGCCTCCACCAAGTCCAACCTTGTTGGCGGCGCCGCCCTCGCCTGGTGCCCCCGCCGTGCCCCCCTCCCCTGGTCGCCGCCAAACCCACCCCCACCGGCAGCGCCTTTACGGGCACCGCGTTTCTTCTTCAACCGCCTAGAATGCCGGTTTCCGCCTGTATCTCCTCCTGTTCCGCCAGCACTCTCCGGGCCCCGGCTCCGCAGCCCCGGTAGTCCTCCCCCGGCCTCTGCGGCGACGGCTTCGTCCTCCTCCTCCTCGTCGGGGTCGTCCGGGAAGGCATCTAGCGGCTCCAGCGCGTACAGCGCCCGAGAGAAGTTTAACGCACGCTGGGCCGCGTCTAGCTCCTCTTGACGTCGCGCTGCATCTGTCGCTTCCTCTGCCGATCCCTCCGCCACCTCCGCCTCCACCGGCGCAAACACCGCCTCCTCAAGCGCTTCCGCCGCTGCTGCTGCCTTCCTCGCCCCCACCCCTACCCCCGCCGCCCCCGCCCCCGCTCCCGCGTCTGCGTTTGCTCCCGCGCCGTGTACCCCTTCTGGCGCGCCTACACCCTTATCCGCCGGCAGCGTGAGCTCTCCGTTCGAAGCTTCTATATCGTCTTCGTCTTCTGGGTTCTCTTCTAGTCCCTCCTCCGTGTCTTCTTCGTTGTCGACGCCATCACCACCGCCGCCGACACCACTGTCATGGTGTAACGGAGTAGACCGCGGGGGGGGTCTGGCGTCCACCCTGAACCCGGGCCCCCGTGCCTGGATTAACTCGAGCGTCTGGTGGCGGGAGTGTACCACCAAGCGGGACAGGCCAAAAATTAAGCGCGAGAGGTGGAGAAAAGAACACACGGAAACCGACGCGGCGGACACGATTTTTAGCGAGGGTGCACGGTGTAGAGCAGCGCCCGGGAAAAAGAAAATGCTGATAAAAGGCGTAGACAAAACGAGGGCATGGAATATAACTCGTGGCTCCTTGCTGAAACGCCGCCAACCTGTCTCTCGCTCGCCTCGCCCCCTGCCCCCCCCCTCGACATCCACCGCCCCCGCTAAAATGCTTTCGCTTGCCTTAACTGGGTGGAGCTTCCTGCTCGCCAGAGGTTTCGGCAGGGCACGTACTTATCCCTCTCTTCGACAACGCCTTATCGGCATCTCAACTATCAAGCAGTCACGGGCATTAAAATCGCGTACTTTCGCGCTCTCCCCGTCTGCCACCCGTCCCCTGCCTCCCCCACTTCCACCCCCACCAGGCTCCCCCACCCACGAATACCCGTTCGTTGTTCTCTCCCACCTCACCAACTCGCGGCTCGCGCAAACAACACAAAAATAGGACAAGGACACCTCTATCGCCCCGCGCCCACCCCCCCCCCCCCCCCCTCCCGCGCGACCCCCCCCTTCCTCCATCGCCCCTTGTCGCAAATAACGCCTCCACCCACCCTCTCAGGTCTTCCCTTGTTGCGTCCGCCCACGCCCAGGTGGTCGAACGACAAGTGGCGTGTGTAATCGTTCCCCATCAGTATTGCCCACTCCACCACCTGCTGCTCCTCGATGCCGCAGAGCTCAGCCAAGCGCGGGCGGGTCCAGACGCGCGCCTTCACTCCGCCTCCATCTTCCGCCACCTGATGAAGAAACCAGGCATGGGAGGGAGAACGAAAACCGGCATGAGGGGAGGACGAAAAAGAGCACGGAAGGGAGGACAGAAGCACAAAGACAGGCATGGGAGAGAGCAGAGGCGGTCAGTGCCTGCGCAAGTCCAGGGACGTTGTCGTACGGCCATGGGGAGGGAGGAGAGGCAGTCAGTTCTCGCGCAACAGGAATAATTGCTACGGGCATGGGAGGGAGAAGAGGGGGTCAGTGCTCGAGCACGCCCAAGAACATTTCTTAAGGGCACGGGAGGGGGGAGAGGCTAAGGCAGTGCACGCGCGTACGTTCAGGAATATCAGTTTGTGATATTGAGGGTGAATTGAGCTGCCGACGCATCGGTTTTATTCGTTTTGCATTTTTCAAGCATCAACAGCGATAACAACTAAGCAGCGAGAAAAAACGTCGAGGAGGTGTGGAAACCCTACATTTGGCGATGCGTCCAACCAGGTGCAGGGGCGCAGGTTACCTTCAGGCCGCGAAAGTGTATGTAACGGCAGCGCTCGAAGATAAAGTAGTCGCTATCGCTCCCCAAGGCGAACGTTCTCCCCGTGGGGTCTGCTGAGCTAGCCTTGGCAATCTCCTGGTCCGCCTCCCCGGTGCACCTTGACAGTTTGGAATTGGTCGAGCGCAATGGGACGCTGTGATTGTTGCGAGGCGATTACTAACAATCATAGCCATGAGCTACTGCAAAAAGGACAAACAGCAGTAGCATACTACAGCAGCGAAAACAGTAGCTGATACTGCAGCAACAAACACAGCACATCAAAAGTGAGAACAATTAAGAAGACGCGAGGAACAACAGCAGTTGATACTACAGCAGCAACAAAACGACAACATTATTAGCGGATAGTCTATCGAGAGATACAGAAAAGAGCTCATCAGCGGTACCATACTGATGACAGAGGTGATTGCCTATTTCCCGTCGACGAGGACAAAAAATCTTCCAGTTGTTGCAAATCAGCACGACGGGTGCTGCGAAACAGCATTGCACGTAAAAGCACTGCACACGCATTGAAAGCGTAATCTGTAGAACTGCCGAAAATTATGGTTTCCGTCCCTAAAACAATGCATGTACAAGTCTACAAACACCTAAGATCCTAATGACGTGCACCAGTACCATATAATAGCATAAGTCGAAAGCAGAAACAGAGTCATGCTGTATGTCACAGAGGCGGTAGTTATAACTCACTCGACCACCTTCACCCCCAAGGAGCGCAGTGATGCGTAGAACTGTGCGTCCGCCATCTTGGGGACAGGGAAAGAGTTTATGCTGCGGTCGGGCCCCACCCCCGCGCCCACAAACGCGCCCCCGCCATCCAGGGTATACCCGTACAGCCGCGCGAAGCTCTCGGCAACATTCTCCCTCCGGTGCTCTCTGGTCAAGGCCTTCATTTTGCGACTCCGACCGTCCATGAAGACTACGAGCGAAAGACCCGCCTGAAACATTGTCGTTTAGAGCACGCGGAAGGGGAGAGGGGGGGGGGGGGGGGGGGGGGGGAGGGAGGGAGAGGGAGGGGCAAGGGAGGGGGGAGGGCATGTTGAGGTTTTCACGTGTTAGGGGCCAACGGGTCAATGTCATATTTGACGAGCTTACGTGCTAACCCTTTTCCAACTGCACCCTAGTTCCGGGGCCGCAACTACTTGGAATCCGAGCTGGACAATTCCATTATCCCGTAGCTGTAAGGACAACGGCCAAATCATATTGAAATCATGTTGGGACAATTTACGCGTCCCGCACATTTAAAAGGGAGAACCAGTACCCGCAGGGTGCTCCAAAGAGCAAAATATGGAATCGATAGGAAGCTCACGGTTTTGTGTTCCAATTCCAAACAGCTCGCGTCACATCAAGTACACGCTGCGATGAAAAACGCATCGTTTCGAATTAGGGGCTAACCGTATCCCCGACTCCAACCATAACCCCAAATACAAACAAAAGTCCTGAAACCCGGGGATAGCTCCTAAATGTCCCCTCAGTCTTGATTTGAACCTCGCTTACGTCGTCGCGCCTTTCAGTTTCCAGCAAGTATTATGCATATTATATGATACGGCATTGTTCTTGACACCACAACAGGTACCCCCCCCTCCCCCCGAAGCAAATCCTCAATCTAGCCCCTCCCCCCTTCCCCACCCTGATTGTCGACGTACGCACCTGGCGGAGTCGGGAGACCTCCAGCACAACAGCTTCGTGGAGAAGGTCATAGTCCCCGCCGTGGTCAACGCGTTGGCCTTCCAGCAACTGGAACACCCACCCCGACCCATCGATTGCCAGAGTGTCGCCCTGTGGATGAACAAACACCAACACGGCAAAACGGCACATTAACCCTTTTACCACTGAAAAACAGTCGCACATAAATGCCAAGAACTTTGTCCCCGAAAACGCGGGTGTAGTTTTCAAGGGTTAACGGGTCAAAGGGTGTACCGGGTATACACGAGACATGCAGCACACAGCTACGTACCATGCTACCCAAGTGGTACCTGGTATAACAGCAGCAGTAGTGGTGCCAAAGCTGAAAAAAAAACTAGAGCTGTGTGCGCTGGATGTACCACGTATGCCAGGATTTTTCACCAAAACTTGTGATTGGCGCAAATGGTCGTGTCCGGGTTCGGCATGCTTTGATTGACTAGTAGGATGTCGGCCTTTGTTCAAACTTGTTCTTGTGAACGCATCGGTTCCTTGGAGTTGACATGGTCGGATCAAATTTAGACGCGTGCTACGACAGCGGTACACAACTTTTTTTTCTGGAGTTCCTCAATTTTGGGAGCTTAAGGTCTGTCCCAAAAACGTGTACGTATGGAGAAAAATAAAAACTGATACCGGATGAAAGATCCCATGGCCTAGGTACACAACGGGAATCTTCTTTTTCTTTTTTTCTTGTTCCCTCTGGCGGATGGGGAAAAAAATAATCATGCACAAAAAAGATGGGTCTATTTCCGATGATTTTGGGTCAAGGAGCCCGCCGTTCGGAAACCATTTCAGACGAAACGTGCTAGAGTGTATCGTAGCACGCGTCTTGAGCCCGTCCAACTCGGCTTTTTCGGGTCGGCAGTTCCTTCGGTTGAATCGGCTGGAGGTGCTTCATATCGACAAAGATGCGCACTACGTCTGCAGTACCGAGCACGTACCTGGTATACGGGTATATAAGCCCTGGTGTTGTGTTAATAGAGCTATACTATACTCGTTTCATGTCTAGTACCCTCATACTGCGAAAAAACAGTGCGGCACTGGTATCTCCCGCCCGCAGCCCACAGGCGGTCATGTCTCTGCCAACGTACCAGTGGAACCCGTTGGAAAGTTGGAGCGTCGAGCCTCGTGCTTCGAACCACGAGTGGTTTACGCACATTTTATACCGGATACTACTGCTGTTTCTAGGTTCTCTTACTGTTACATGGCACGAGTTTTACTTTCGCTATGTACACCTGGGCTCAGCCGCCCACAAACCTTACAGCATGGTCGTGCGAAAGGCCACAACAGGGCTCCCAAACCTGCAGTAGTAACTAACCGCAATGCTGCCCCAAAGCGAGCTGCTGGTGCTGTTAAGTACACTCCCGAATGTCAGAGCTACTTGATGCTTGCTGGAGGTTGGTTGCAAGTTCTGCTTTCCAACTTCTGGACAGGCCGTGGACACAGGTGTCGCCCCTTCCTCCCCTCGGTTGTTGCCTTCAATTTTTATCGCGCATACCTCGAAGGGTTAAGCAATCCCACTGCTCGTCGATTTTTCATCGAATGTTGCTAACTCACGCTCTCGCGCTTTCTGCAAGTAAATTTGTGCACAAGAACAAGTCCCCACGAATTTATACGAGTATGCACTCGGGGGGATTCGGACTCGCGAAACTGACCTATACCAGAGGCTCGAGGACAACCTGATACGCCACCGGGGCGACCGGTTACTATTGATACGAACCTGGTGCTGTGTATCATGCATGCTTATAAACATGTAAATTGAGCAGCAGGGGCGAGCCTTGCAATCCCACTGCTCGTCGATTTTTCATCGAATGTTGCTAACTCACGCTCTCGCGCTTTCTGCAAGTAAATTTGTGCACAAGAACAAGTCCCCACGAATTTATACGAGTATGCACTCGGGGGGATTCGGACTCGCGAAACTGACCTATACCAGAGGCTCGAGGACAACCTGATACGCCACCGGGGCGACCGGTTACTATTGATACGAACCTGGTGCTGTGTATCATGCATGCTTATAAACATGTAAATTGAGCAGCAGGGGCGAGCCTTGATATGCAACACATACCTTCAACTTAGCCAATAGTGACAAGACAATGACCGTACATCGATAGACAGAAGCATCTCGATAGCACGCCATAGACATGTTATGTTGGCAGGCACACGACCCACGTTCGCCACGCATCGTACCCTTACCTCTCTAAGATGCTCGATCGGCGCCGCAGCTCTCAAGTTCTGGTCGACGTAGCTCGTCAGTCCTTTCACGCCCATCAGGCACCGCCCCCTCCGATGAACTTCCCGACGTCGCCACCGCAGCGACGGTCGCTGTAACACTGTTTGCTCCGCGTGCAAGGCCCCAAGCTTGGGTCCTCTAACCACACCTTTACCCGACACAGCAGCAGCACTTCCGTGAGCAAACGCAACTGAGGCAGAGTTGATCGTGCTGGGCCCACCACGCACTTGAGCACTACTCTTACCTCCTATCGCAGCTGCCGGCACTGGCTGTAATCGATTTATGAGATGCAGCAGCGCTAGACTAGAGCCAAGCCTCCGCTTCCACCCCATTGTGTTCTAATCCTAATCACAGCTAGGGATCAACTGGCATGCCAGGCCGCGAGAGGCCGCCCTTTAGCTACCGCCTACCGCCTTTCGCAGTCGATGCAAGGGGTTTCCAACATGTCAAAAGTAGCGTTATTGATTATGTCTCGCCGCAGGTTGAAACGCCCAGAACCACAAAAAGAAACACAAAACAAGCGAGTCGAGAAAACCGACGAACTTCAATTTTTTGTCCAACCAAATACCTGAACACCACGTCTCTCTCACCTCTCTTACTTAGTCTCTTTCGTTGCGATCCCCTTCCCTCCCTCGGTGAAAACTGGACGTGCTCCGTACCGGTTTTGCGACGAAGCCAAGTGCATACATAAAAAGCGAACACAACCTCACCGGTAGCAGATGAGCGAGCGCGGGGGGGGGGGGGGGGCTGGGGACGTACACGAGCTTGTCCGGGGGCGTGAAGGACGGTAGTGTGGTGGTGGTGGCGTAGCTCGTCAGCTCGTCTTCTCGTACGTAGCTGCAACCAAACCGAAACCGTTGAAGAAACATACAGAAAGCCATACAAGACTTCACGAAACCCTGTATTTCAAAAGTTGACACTTGGTTGACAAATGACACTGCCACCTACTCGCTCTTGGCTCGTGACGGCCCGATGGACAATCGATGGGGCGGCTTGGGAGAGACCGGCGCCGGGCTTGATGCGGACAGGAAACTAGCGGAGTCCACCAGAGCCAAGGTGCGCCTTCTTGTTGCTGCTTCTAGACAATCAGTCTTTGCAGAAAATGTCTTTGTGTCGCGACTATTACCCAACGGCAGGTCCTCCAAGCGCTCACACTACTAGTTGGATTGGTTGTAAGTTGTAGGCAAGGCGCAAGTATTCTATGATACGAGTACTCCTGCTATACCTCTGAACTTCAGCAGTGGTAGGTTAATGCACTTCATAATCTCCTGTGCTGCGTTGGTGGGTAGGGAATGTGAGTGTGTGAGTGTGGTTTGAGCATCGACCACTGCTGCTATGTCCTTGTACGCAGCCTTGTTCTACCGAGGGGACAGCGATGTGTACGTACAAACACTGCTGTGCCGCCTCTTCCTCCTGCCCACGGCCACACCGCAACACAACGGCAGTGATGTCCGATGAGAATTCGCCGAACAGCCGTACAGCAGTAGTCTACTCGTTTGCCGTGGTAGGGCCTTGGTGCAAGGTGCGTATAAGTACCAGGTAGAAGTACTGGCTGACGCTACGTCACCACTGGTGTAGGAACTCGCTCAACTTATATGTGTCTGTTGTCAACTTGTCGGCTGTGATGGTCGGCGGGCGCTCAGGCAACTCGAAAGGAGTCGCGCCGTCAAAAATAGAAGCTCGAGAAAGAGGCCGAACTCGAAGCATATTCGCAGGCAATGACCTGCGCGGGCATGTACCCGTGAGTAGGAGGCGGGAGCGTCAGGTCCTGGCAGCGTTGGCGTGGCCGTAATTATTTTTACCGTGACGCTCGCGACGACGACATCGGAAACGTTCAATATCATTGAATCAAGTGCCGCCGAGTTATCCTGTACCAAACGTTTCCGGCGCCGTCTTGTCGAGCACCGTCGTAGTCGAATACAATTGCAGCCGTGTCAACGTGTCCATGACCTGACGTTCCTGCTTCGCGCTCACGGGTACATCTCGAAGAGTGTAAGCAGGCACGGACGCGCCCGGTGCGCGGGTTGTTGTTGTCGTTTTCAAGGTAATGTTCTGTAGGGTTTGTTGATCCAGGGTAAGGGTAGGGGAGTTCTACAGAACTTCTAGAAGTTTCGGGGCCGGGTATGAAAGTGTTCCACAAGTTCCGGGTATTGTGGCACGGGCGTACAGAACTCACAGAAGTTCCGGGCGGGTACAAAAGGTGCTGTACCCGTAACCCGGGTACTGTGGCACGGGGTGTACAGAACTCACAGAAGTTCCGGGTACGGGTATGAATATCCTACAGAACTGCCGGTAACAGAAGTTCGGGCACCGGTATGAAAGTCTTGCAGAACTTACAGAAGTTCCGGGTATGTGTATGAATGTCCTGCAGAACTTACCGAAGTTCCGGGTACCGGTAATACCCGGGTAAATGCACACCCCCTCGGGGGGGGAGTTCGATTTGAAGGGGAGGATTTAATCCAACTTGCATGGCATGTTTTCACTGGGCCAATGTCCCCGAGGCAATCTGTCGCAGCTTGAGGAAATTATGGAATTTTGAATTATCGACAAAACCATCACCGAGAGAGGCGATAACTCGTGAACCTCAATGAGTGGCGACCGGGGCAGCAGCCGCGCTCACTGCTATACTGCGCTGTAACAGATCATACCATGGCGTACCCCGGCTGTGGCGCTTCAATATAAATAATGGCGGTCGCAAGCCCACATTTTTCCACCAGCTCAATAAAAGCCAAATGCCGCGACAAAGAAGCGAAACTACCGAAAACACAGAGGATTGTTCAAGACGTCGATGGTAGCTGCATCGCCGTCACGGCAGATCTATGTATTATTATTCCGCTCGGAAAAAAACATTAACAAAAGGCAACACTTGGTTTCCCGGTAGGAGCCAAATTCGTATGTTTCCAACAAATCCAATCGAATTCAATTCGATTCATAAAAAATGAATCTTTTCGATTCAAAAGTGTCCTTCGTTAAATATATAATACGTGCCCACGGGTAAGAAACGAAAGAAACATGAACAGGACCTACAGCGTAGTAGTTGTAGTAGTAGTAGCAGTAGCAGTAGCAGTAGCAGTAGCAGTAGCAGTAGCAGTAGCAGTAGCAGTAGCAGTAGCAGTAGCAGTAGCAGTAGCAGTAGCAGTAGCAGTAGCAGTAGCAGTAGCAGTAGCAGTAGCAGTAGCAGTAGCAGTAGCAGTAGCCGTAGCCGTAGCCGTAGCAGTAGCAGTAGCAGTAGCAGTAGCAGCAGCAGTAGCAGTAGCAGTAGCAGTAGCAGTAGCAGTAGCAGTAGCAGTAGCAGTAGCCGTAGCAGTAGCAGTAGCAGTAGCAGTAGCAGTAGCAGTAGCAGTAGCAGTAGCAGTAGCAGTAGCAGTAGCAGTAGCAGTAGCAGTAGCAGTAGCAGTAGCAGTAGCAGTAGTAGTAGTAGTAGTAGTAGTAGTAGTAGTAGTAGTAGTAGTAGTAGTAGTAGTAGTAGTAGTAGTAGTAGTAGTAGTAGTAGTAGTAGTAGTAGTAGTAGTAGTAGTAGTAGTAGTAGTAGTAGTAGTAGTAGTAGTAGTAGTAGTAGTAGTAGTAGTAGTAGTAGTAGTAGTAGTAGTAGTAGTAGTAGTAGTAGTAGTAGGTGCTACTATTAATATCATCACTATCATAATACAAGATACGTATTGCTACATACAGCTGTACTTTCGGTGTTCGATTGGTGTCACTGACAAGATATGACATCATAGTAAAATGCATAGTTCACTTTTTGGGTTATAAGTTTATAAGCCTGAATTAATGCATGTGGGCTCCCCCGGTATTGTAAAAAAGGTATACCCGTACCCGGGGTATTAAGCCACAGCAGTCTTACAGAAGTGATCGAAGTTCCGGGTTAGGGTATGGGGGTCTAACGTAACTTACAGAAGTTCCGGGTACGGAGTGTTACAGAACTCACAGAAGTTCCGGGTATTGTGGCACGGGCGTGCAGAACTCACTTTAGTTATAAAAATGATATACCCGTACCCCGGGTATTAGTGACACTGGCGCACAGAACTTCCAGAAGCTCCGGGTACGGCTATGCATGTCCTACAGAACTTACAAAAGTTCTTTGCAGGGTACTACCCGGGGTAAATACCCCGGGTATGGTTTGTGCATACCCTACAGAACACGACCTTGGCCGTTATCACGTTAACTCGCGTGATCAAGTCCGCGGTCACAGGACAGGCTCCAGTCACACTGGAGTGGAAGAATACCCCAGGGAACAAGTACAACAAACCAAAAGCGGTACACGTATGTCTCATAGCTTAAACAAGCCATACATTCCTTTATATATAAAAATGAAATAGGAAGTCGGACCAAACCAATGTACAAATCCGAGCAGCAAAAAACAACTGATAGTAAAGAAAAGGAAAACGAGAGAAATGGAACAACGAAGCAAGGAAAATATACGTACGTAATAAGCTACGTAGACTCGTCAGCAGGGGGGGTGCAGCGAGGCAAGGCAAGTTACGCAACGCCACCAAAAAAAACGACAAAAATACGCGTCCAATCTTAGTCAACAAAAAAGGAGTAAGACAACCACGTATATCTGTATCATAGCCGTCAGTGCGAATCAGGAACACCAGGTTATACATGATCTTCGTTGATGCGTTTACGGGTACAGCTCGAAAAATGCTTGCCTGTATGGAACTGTGCCCTGTGCGGCATATACTCGTGACTGCGAAGCGGGAACATCAGGTTGTGGCTGGGTGGGTTTGCGTGACAGCAACTAGGAAAAAGGCCTCCTGTGTCGCTCTCACGAAAATGACTCAGGAATCTTTCAATACAGGATCAGGTCCCGCGTTCAAGAGCGCTCTCGTGTGGCACCTAAGGGCCCGAATAGGAACTTGCCGAGTCGAATTTCGATAGTATTTTTTTTAATCGAATTTAATCTGCATCTGATTGGTCAAAAAATGAATCACCAACCAGGCATTCTCAGAATTATTACGAAAAATCAAATTCAACAAAGAAGTAAAGAAAGACTTTCTCGGTCGAATTTAGTAGAAAATCGGCATGCAATTTGAGGAGTTTGTCCACCTAGACATGGCATGTTCTATGTAACCCAAGCCGGCCACGCGAATTGGCGCCATGTCATCGGCTGATTGAGAGGCGAGAAGCCACCATTGCGAGAGGTAGGACCACCGGAGCAGCCGCAGCGCGGCCTCCGAAGGTCCTTAGCACAGCCTAGACCGCCTGCAACGCTTCGAAAATAATTGAGACCGCCGCAAGCCCAGTTTTTCGTTGTCCTGCACCTCGAAAGTTACATCACCAACTACCACATAACGACTTCGCTCAGAAGTTTGACCGCTATAAACCCGTCGCTGCTGCCCGTGTCGGGCGGCGGGGTGGCGCCAGCCCATCCAAGAGACGCCTAGAGCCATAGCTTCCAAGACGCTGCCGGCCAACACAATCTGCCGCTAGTCGCGGCGCTCCGGGGAGGACGCAAGCCATCGCTCGCCTCGGTCGTTGCCCACGGGTGTTCGTTGACCCTTTTGCGTTTTTTAATTCTAGAACGCCCTACGCCGTTCCTTGATAAGAGGCAGCGTTGAATTTTTCGTGTATTTTTCATGAAATCAAAATAAAAAAATTGAATTACGATTTTCCTTTCTCTTCGTTAATCTGGGCTCTTATCCCTTATTGACTTGTTCTTGTGTCATTTTCGTGAGAGCGACATAGCGGTCGCCTTTTTTTTTATCCCAACTCAACGCAGCCAAGACCCGGCGCTCCCGCTTCGCACCCATGGGTACATGCGAAACTTTCGCTGCGGTGCTCGCCACAATGACGCAGGAATTATTTGACGCAGAATTACATCCCACATGCACAACTGCTTTCATATGACATTTGATCCTGTTTTAAATGTGGACATAGAGAGCTATCTTGGTACCAGGGTATCAGATAGACATTAAAAATCACTTCTTCCCCACTCCGGAGGTCGCCCTCTGCATATTCCCCCACCTCTCAGCCATCCTCAGCTCTTACATTGCCGACTGGAAAATTGCTTTTTCCAGATCGATCCGTGGTGTGATATGTTTCTCCTCTTTGCCGCACGACAGAAAAAAAACTGTGCTTTCCTCAAACGACAGCTTCCGCCGCCACCGATTCCTCGCCTCACACAGCACGAGATGGCACCAAACCTTCGAGGCTGTAGCGCCATTGCTCTGAGAGTGGTCATTGCCAAGGTTGTGAGACGCTGATGCTGTGTGGCTGGACCTCTCGCTCGGTTGTGTTTCGTGTTTTTTGTTTGTGTTCTTTTAAACCTGCTTCCCTGCGCACACTACAGCGTGAAGGCACAAACCAATATACAGTACGTTTCTCTGCTGCTGTAGCCATCCGTGCTTGTTGTTCTCGCATTAACTTGTCGCCACAATCTAGTATTCCGCGGTCGCAAAGCAGGCTCCCAAAATATCTGGGGTGAAAGAACAGCCAAGGAAAAGATGGTAGAGCTGTCTCTAAGAACGCTCGCAGCTACGTGGTAGATGCTTGAATCTGGCGGCAACGTGCGTGCGCTGGTTATCGATGGACGCTTCAGAAAACTCGACAGGGGTGCCTTTTTTTTTGCTCGGTCAAGCTAGAAACTCGCATTCGCTCGTCCATATTTATCCGCTGTGTGCGTGTATACCATGCGTACCGGAATAACAGGCATCGGAGTTCGAGAGAGAAAGAGAGGCGTACATCGAGGGGGCCAAGCAGCTGGTGCTGCGAGACCTCTCCAAGACGGGAGTGGAGGGTCGAAAAGGTGGGAGGCCGTGCTGCTGTCGGTGTGTGATGGCGTAAACCGCCGGACCGTCGCTGTCTGTGGCTGTTGCTGCTGCTGCGTTGTCGATGGATGCTGCTCCTGCTTTGTCGACGGCTGCTATTGCTGCTGCGGCTGTTGCCGTTGTCGTTGGTATTGTTGTGTTGTTGCTGTACGTTGTGGTTGACGTGTTTCTCTCGTCAACTCATCGCGGCAATCGGATCCGTGCCCACGGAACAGGCTCCAATATCTCTGGAGTGGAAAAATACTCCAGGACCAAATATATAGATATGTAACGAACGAATTAGTACACACAACTGAGGCAAGTCGCTGCCTGTGTCAACGTTGCTGCAGTTGCTATTGCTGTTACTGTTGCTGCATCTATGGTTGGTGCTGCTACCGTGTGCTATGCCGACGGTTGCGTCTGCTGCTGTCTTGTCGTCGCGGTGCTCTGAAGGCGAATCAATTGCGAGCGCGCGTTGCTTTTTATGGGGCCGTGGCGCGAGCGAGACTTGGTATTGATTGCATCAAGGACCACAAATTTTCCCAGTGGCGATCGGGGTCTCTGCGACAGAACTTTTGTGGTGAATAACTCTTCTACTCTGACCATTTTGGAGCAATTTCTTAACACCAAACTTTTGCATACTACGGCATGTGCTATTAGCATTTGCCATATACCAGAGTATAATATATCTTGCTTCGGGTGTGATACATCTGATATGCAGGATTTTGCGTTGTGACCTTTTTTCTCTAAGTTTCATGTTTACATAGGCAAGGCTTATCAGGGTGGTGCCCTGGGCCATAACCCCGCGCCCCCTTCCCTATATGCCCACCGCGTGGGTACGCACGGGCTTACTACGTACCTACCTAACACAGGAACAGATGGACGAGGCGTCAGATCGCGTCTTGCGCGGGGTGGGCAGGATGAAGAAGACAAAGAAAACGTCGACGAAATTAACGCGAACGTTGTCAGCAGAAGCCCGACATCTGCAGCAGCAGCAGCAGCAGCAACACCAAAAAAATCGTCATCATCAGCAGCAGCGGAAGCTGAAGCGACGGCAGCGGCGGTAGTAATGGCGGGAGCGGGCGGGAGCGTAGGGCGACAGCACAAGCACCTCGGGAAGGTTCGGGCGGCGCCCTCCCTTAGGCGAGCGCGCGAGGAGCGGCGAGCGGCGAGCGAAGAAATCAGGGTCCTCCAGCAGAGGAAAGCGGACGCCGCCGTCAGACTACAGGGCGAGAGACTCAGGTGCTTATTGTAAACATAGGGACATAATCCCCCCCCCCCCTCCTTCCCGCCTCCGCCTTCTCTCCCTCCTCTTCCGCGCCCGCTCCTTCTGACCCCTGCGTCGGTTTTTGCTTGTTTGTAGGCTGGGGTCGGGGTGCCTAGCTGTCTGCTACCATATGGTGTCCCTGTTTCTGTATGGCTAGTGTTTATTATTTTACGATGTGTCGGGTGTGCGCGGCGGGAGACGGAGGCTCTGCGACTTTGGGTGGGAGGAGAGAGTAGGATAGGGAGGATAAGCGAGGGTATGATGTTTTTTGCTTTTTGTGCCTTTCTGGTGTCCCTATGAATGGTATTCTTGCCACCACCCCTTTCGGTTTCCCCGGGGTGTGGAAGTTGTCGACATACCAGGCAGCCGTAATACTTGCTGCTACTAACAGTGCAGGTCCCTCTACAAGGCTGGTTGAGTGGGGTCCCTCTACAGAGCTGGTTGGGTGGTGCCGGTTACCCGCTTTAGTGCCGGTGAAACTGTCAAATCGCGCGGCACAGATGGCAACAACGGGAGAACCAGTAGTGCCAGTACGTGGAGTAGTGCCGGTTACCGCTGTAGTGCGGTTGTTTCCAGCTGGCACATACCGGCACTATAGAGCGACGACTACTCTATACTGTGTAGTGTGTTTACTACTGACCGTTTGGGCCCCATGTATAGCGACCAGGACACGACGAGTGCGATGGATAGTAGCAAGCGTCTAGGAAGAAGGCGCTGGAGTACTACTACTATAATGCCACCATGCTGCCGCGACGTTGTGGTACTGTAATGCCTGCATGGCAGCTCGGACACGCGCACTACCCCGGCAGCCGGGCTATTAAAGCTTCGTGTGCCAGATGCCGTAATCGCCATTTGTTTTCGACGTGTGTTTCCTTGTGAAACCTCAGAAGGGTTGCTGCTGCTGTAGAACTGCTTTTTTTTATTTTTTCGTCTTTTCATATTTTTCCTTTGCAAATAGTCTGGTGTGCTGGCTTGGGTTTGTTCCGCCCTCGTGATCATTGCGGTTTGCATTGCGTGGCCTAATCGCCTTGCTGTATTCGCTATGGGTAGCTCTCTCTTGTAGTTTGTGACCACAGAGCTCGTCATTAAGGCACCGGCACGGACACGTCGGATGTATGCTGATTATGTCTGATGCGTACTGGTGGAAATATCAGATTAATGTGAAGAGCGCTCACCCTGCGTGTCGCTGGGCTTGATCTTATTGGTGCAAGCGTACGCTCAAGTTACCATCCTACCCCCCCCCTCCCACCCTCCTGTTCTCTGTTGCCTTCGTTGTTGTCTTTTTCTGTTGCCTTGTTTACAGCAACCTCGAGCAAGGCCTGGAGCTGGGAGTTTTACGACTGGAGAGGCTTCTGGACCGCGAAAGGTGGGAGTGGAGAAGGGGGGAGGGGTGACAGAGTACAGAGTTTGTTATTGGCGGTTGTTTCAAGCAATAGTGGAAACGGTGTGGCGGTGCCCGGTTTTTCATTTTGTTTTGGATTCTCGCATAATTTAGTTGTTTCGTTGTTTGTTTGATTTTTTTTGTGTACGACGTGGCTGATGTCGTCTCTCTCTCGGATATGAAAATTTAATGTTTTCTTGAATTTGTGCGTACCTGGTATGGATTTATTAAATCGATTCGTACAGCTGCCGTTACGTATTGATCCGTATAGTTGACGTCACCTACAAACGAGAAGGAAAAAAATCATCCCCTCGAAGAACATGTTATTTGATTTTTTGTGTTGATATATGTACTAAAAAATAACACGTACAAGTACGTGTAGTGCACTCAAACTTGCAGTCGTCTCTCCTTTCTGCGGCGCCCGCTGCCCTTCCTGCCGACACAGCAAGCTGCCCGTGCCATCAAATAGGACAACGCATTTTGTGGCGCCACCCACCCTCAACAAAGTCCCTGTCTTGCCGCTGCCCCCCGTGACAAACACCTTACAGGATTCTGGAGCTACTTCGACTGACGGACCCTAATCGTCCGGCGAAGGCTACGGGTGCTGCCTCGGAGGAGGCAGAGGTGTCGGAGGAGCTGATCGACGAGCTTGAGGGCCGGGTAGAGGAGGCAGAGGTCAGCCGTCGAGCTGCGCTCTGTTTTGTATGAATAGGAGCATTCGTAGACGGGCGAGGCGGCGTGTCCGCAAACGACACTGTGGTTTTATGTGTTGTTTGTTTTTTGTTATTTTTTCCCTTTTTTTTGGGTTTGTTTGGTTTGTTTCATTTTTTTTTTCCCTTTGTTTGTTGGTCGTTTGGTGTTTGTTGTGTTTTAATTGTTTTCGTTTATATGGAGGTGCTCATTGTTTAGCGAATGTGTGTGTTGTCTCGGAGGAGCTGATCGACAAGCTTGGGCTGGCAACGAAAAAAGGAGGCCAGTCGTTTCGCGCTCTATATATGAATAGGAGCACGGGCAGACCAGGCGGCGTGTCCACAGACGATCATCGTAGCTATCTTGCCTATGTTAGCTGTGTTGACTCTGCTAGTCATGTAGACAATGTTGGGTTGGCTCTGGGACTTACCGTTTGCTGGCTGTGCTGGTTATTATTTGTAATGGTCACTCAAGGCATACTTTCGTTTCCATGTATTCGAGTATCCCGTTTTTTAGATACCAGGTACACCATTATCCCGTGAGATTCTTTGACTTTTGGAATTGTGGTCGCGTTGAGATACACGGTATACCCGTGAGACTCTGTGAAAATTAGCAATGTGTGCGTCTGGAAAATCGATAAATTCGTGAACTTCTGCACTAGGATAGGAAAATTCAAGTGCATTCAGTTAAAATCACTACGACAACAATTTCATTGTTTTTTTGCTTGTTTTGGCCTACATTTCAGAAGCAACTTCTTTGTACAGTCTGCATATTATATACCAGTTGCACGCGCTGGCAAACACCCTGCTGGGAAAAGATGAGTTTCGACTAAAACCCTCGACTTCACAGGTACGGTGTCTTCTTGAAAAAGCAGCTACCGCTCTGTCCGGAAAAATAAGCATCATTTGGACATCGCCGTTGGGATAAAATGTTGCTTATATTTCCGGAGAGAGCGGTAAAATGTAAAGTCGTTGTGTGTCGGTCGGTGTTACTTGCCCGGTTACTTGTGCGGTGGCTAGTTGTTTTTCCTCTTAGTTTTCGGAGAGTTTTGTCCCCCTTTTCCAACTCGCAACACCCGGGGGGTTTGAAGCTAGCCACATCCCGGAGGGGAACCTTGTACGGGTAAACCTGGCATGATTTATGCGGGGTTGGTGAACCTATCGCACTCTGATCGCCCTTGCAGGAGCGGGTTCGAGGGGAAGCCGCCAAGCTAGGAGCCAAGATGGCCGGCCGGCTCGGAGACAGGGCGAAGAGAGAGGGGGGGTTTCGAAGAGAGGTGCGACACGGTAGAGGTTGGGTTTGTATTGTTGGGATTGTATTGCTGGGATTGTAGTAGTAGTAGTAGTAGTAGTAGTAGTAGTAGTAGTAGTAGTAGTAGTAGTAGTAGTAGTAGTAGTAGTAGTAGTAGTAGTAGTAGTAGTAGTAGTAGTAGTAGTAGTAGTAGTAGTAGTAGTAGTAGTAGTAGTAGTAGTAGTAGTAGTAGTAGTAGTAGTAGTAGTAGTAGTAGTAGTAGTAGTAGTAGTAGTATAGTACAGTATATTGTGCAAGAATCAGGAGTAGTAGTAAATAGCAAGGGTGTGTTCGGTACGGTACGTACCGAGGCGTACCGGCGGTGTTAACCGGACACTTTCGGTAAGTTCCGTACGGCCACAATACCGGTACCGAAAACTTCAGTAACTTCGGTACGACATCAATACCGGTACCGGAAACTTCGGTAAGTTCGGTACGACATCAATACCGACACCGGCGGTGCCGGAACAGATTTTCGTACCAGTACCGGACACTTCTGTAAGTTCGGTACGACATCAATACCGGTACCGGACATTTTGGTAAGTTCGGTACGTTATCAATACCGGTACCGGACACTTCAGTAAGTTCGGTACGACATCCATACTGGTACCGGACACTTCGGTAAGTTTGGTACATCAATACCGGTACCGGACACTTCGGAAAGTCCGGTACGACATCAATACCGGTACCGTCGGTACCGGTATGCACGTATGCTCTGGAGCCGGTACCGGTATCGGTACAACATCGATACCGGTACCGGATACTTCGGTGAGATCGGCACAACATCATCCCGGTACCGGACACTTGGGTACGTTTTGGCACGATATCAACCCGATTCCACCACATTGTGACGTCATCCCATGGAGCTTTGGCTCCAGGCAGCACTCCAAACCGCGCACACCCCGGCCCCAAGCATCTTCCCGTACGCTCGGTGTACCGAGACTCTGAGCACGTATGAGCAACGGCGCAACGTCCCAGAACGAGGTGGCCTCCAACAGTAGTGATGCCACCGCTTCTGGTGGCGGGTCATCTTCGCCAACTCCCACACACACCAGCGCCGGCGGCAGAAGTTATCGACGTGAACGCGGAAAAGACAGCCGTGCCGGTGATTTTGCCTGCTTTTGTGTACAACTCGCTCACGGGAGCCCGTGTACGAGTTGCCGGCAGAGACGATCGAAGCCGTCGATGGTTTCCCGGTGCCGGCCGGTTTTCGGAGGGAAGGGACGCGTGAAGCCTCGTTTATATTCTCGATTGGCGTGTACGTCAAAACGATCGACGAGAAGACGGCGCCCTGCTGATAATCCACAGGGTGCCTTACCTTTTGAACAGCATATCAAGACAAAGAAAGTAAGATAAAAGTATTGAAAATATAAGAACCAACCATAATTCAATTATATTATATACCTCAGTGGATACCCCCGGCCATTACCGGATTTGCTCTGTACATGTACCGCCGGTTTATGTCCAATTTATGCACCTAAGCGCAAGTGTGCGCCGGTACCTTGCCGGCGGTATATACCACCGGTATATACCACCGGTACTGCCGGTATATGCATTTCAAGTGGGTGTCGGTACCGGTACAACTTTCATACCGGTACCGGAGGCTTCGGTAACTTCGGTACGGCATCAATACCGGTACCGGAAACTTCGGTAAGTTCCGTACGACATCAATACCGGCACCGGAAGTTTCGTTAAGTTCGGTACGACATCAATACCGGTGCCGGAAACTCCGGTAAGTTCGGTACGACACCCATACCGGTACCGAGCACACCCTTGGTAAATAGGAAAGGGAGGGAAAGGTATTAAATAGTACCCGACTATACTCGTAGTGCTAGTACGTACACGAAGTGGTAACCACTCACCCCTCCACTGGTACTGTTTGTCTTTTCCACGGTTGGGGTCAGGCTGTGGAGGCTCGAGATAACGTGCTTGGTCTGCAGAACGCCCTGAGGATCAAGGAGGAGCGCCTCGCCCAGACCGTCGTCGACTACTTGGTGAGCGCCAACGCTCTGCCAACGCTTGCCTAAGTAGATACATGATCCACGCCCCGTGCCCTGACCTGCGCTCTTCGGCTTCCGTTTGACGTGTTTTTTTGGGGGGGAGGGTCGTGTCTGCTCGCGACGACGTCCGCCCCTCGGTCCGCTACTTCCTCATCGTTCTCGTCGACTCCGGTTGCGCCCCCCGGCGCCAGGGACGCCTCGCCCGCTCTCGGGTGGTGTCCTGAATCAATGTAGAGTAGAATTTTTCCGGCTCATATTACTAACATTGGGTTATTAATAAGGTTACGAAGGGTTTAAAGTTTGTTTTATTCCAACGTTTTTGTCTACCAAGGTCTGTAATACAGGCCTCGCCCCCGCCTCCCCCCTGTTTTTCCGCAGGAGCTGCGCCACGCCATGCTAAAGGTGCAGCAGGCCTCCTCGGTGGCTCGGGAGGATGCGGCTGCCGAGCGCATCGTGCAGGAAGCAGAGGTAACGCGTTTTGGTTGGATCGTAGATTTTGATACGTATGCTAGGGTGGCTTGGACTTCGTAATCTGGTAGATTTCGTAGAAATCCTCCATGGCTCGGCGTGATGTGTCCGCCGACCTCCGTGGCTCGGCATGGTGTGTCCGCCGACCTCCGTGGCTCGGCATGATGTGTCTGCCGAGTGCATCGTGCACAAGGAGGAGGTAAAACGGTGTCTACATGTCGATAGTATCGCTCATTTCGTATATTTGATAGACTTCGGTGGATTGGATTTCGTAGATTCGTCGACTTCGTTGGATTGGATCTCGTGTAGGCCTTGCGTATTGTCTTGAACCCTCGCGTGTGATCTTTGTGTTCTCGCTCGCTGGCTGGTCGTCTGTCTTAACTGTCTGTGCAGGTGAGGGAATGCAGGAGAAAGACGGCGAAGCAGAGGAAAGACGTGGCGGAGCAAGTCGGACGGACTTGCGAGGAGGTCAGCAGCGAGTTGCGCCGACAGATTAAGGTATAAAGCATAATATACGACTCCCGTCGCCCCCTGTAGAATCTAGATCTAAGACGCACCCTGCCATGAGCGTGTCTTCGGAGCAACATGCGGTACTTCGTATTCGACGTATACCTGGTACTCGTTTTTTTTTGTGTGTGTATTATTTGGGCACCAGCATTCTGCCATGTATGGTTCTCTGGGGTCGCCCATCGTACGGCGTCAGCCGGACGGGGCTTGTGCTATTGTAGAGCTACAATCTGCTTTAGAGCTGTAGTATGGTCTGCAGTATAGCTGCAGTATGTGCGGTGGTGACGCCGACTGCTGATGGTGCTGTCAATCATTTATCGACCGGAAAAGCCCGGCCTAGTGTTGGAAGTCAACGTTCTATCAACCCCCCTCGTCCCCCCGCCCCCCCGAAAGGCCGCCTTTTGAAATACACACACGTGAGAAACACATGACGCGTACTTTGATGCGGGTGTTGTTGCTCGACAGGACACGTTCAGCCTTCGTGCTCACCGCAGTACTCTAACACCGTCCTTTCCCCCCCCCCTGCCAAAACGCCACCCCTGTGAACGTCACCAAACACAAAATTCACGTTACGCATCGATACGTACCTTGTACCTGGTTAAAAGTATGTGCTTAGATGCTGATGGTGTTTGCCACGTGCAGATTGACGGAACGCGTTCCTCCTTACTTTTCACCGCAACCCTCTATGTCAGACCGTACTCGCCCCCCCCCCCCCCCCCCCCCCCCCGCCAAAAATTGGCTCTTAAAATATATATTTTTTAACGTGTCAGCTGCGAGAGGATGAGGCGTGCATGCTGCAGGAGCAGAGGGCGGAGGCAGAAGAGCTATACGAGGCGAGAGCGGTGCGGTTAGAGAGTTTGCTGGAGGACTGGAAGACGAAGTACGCCACCTTGAGAAGAAAGTTCGCGCTCGAGACTGAGGGGTTCCGCCGGGACGCAGACAATATTGGCAGGCAAGTCTCTGGGACTGAAGGGGGGGTGTAGGAGGGCGAGAATGGGGAGGCGCCTACGTTTTTTTTCTGGCACTGCAGAAATGCTTTCGCCGCCAGATGTATTGCCAGGTGCCTGCGACGTTAGAATGCGTGGGTTTGCAGGAGAGGGGGGCATCCGTGGGTTGACCGCTTCCACCTCATTAACCCTTTTAGCCCTGCACTCCCAACATGGGTACAAAACACTTGGAATTAGACTAGGAACAGTTTTGGAGTTGGACGAGGTTTAGGGGTGCATGGTGGCCCTAGTCGACCCGGTTGTCACCACAATATTTTCGACATTTTTGTTGTTGTCGGCGCTTCTTTTTTTGTGTTACGTCGCAAAATATGCACCGCCAGGGATGCCGAATCGGAGAAATACTCTTGTCACCTCATGGCGTAGTTTCCCTACCCAACACCACCCTCAGACCCCCCCCCCTCTCGTCTCCCGCCTTTTGTTGTTGACGAGCTCCGCTGTGGAGGCTTTTTGTTTCATGTTTCTTTCTCGCCACTCATCACTCAATTACTCGAATAATAAACCCCGGGCTCTCTCACTCTTTGACTAGTGATTGGAATTACTTTTTTAATGCGCCGCTTTTCCGCAGGCGTTTCGAGCGCATCCGCGCGGGACCTCCGGGGGGGCGACCGGCCATCTCTAGCAGGGGCGGCTCAAGCGCCAACCACGCCGTGGAGCGCGCCATGTACTCCACACCGAACGTGTCCACCGCTCCCGGGGGTCGAGGTCGAGATCGACCAGCGGTGGAGGCGGCGGGAGTGCGGATGGGGGCAAGAGCGGATGTGGCGAAATCAAGAGGGAGGACTGGAATGGGGGCCGCGGGAACGCGGCGGGGGGCTACGAGGGTGGGAACGCGTAGGGGGGCTAGGGGGAGAGCGGGAGGGAAGGTTACGGCGGGAGCGCGGGGGGGGGGTAGGGCGGGGGTGACTGCAGCTTCAGAGGCTGCATACACGACATCGGCGTTCCCGGGGCGGAGGAGGGGGGGCGTGTAAAGTGGCCGCGGTAAAGGGGTCGGGAGTGGGAGGGGGCGTTAGGGGGGGGTGGCGGCGGTGTTGGTTTAAACGTTGTTGGCTTTTGGGGGACAGACCAGAGGGGGGGAGGGGGGGGGTTGTCTTGCTGTTGAGGGTGTCCGTCGGAAAATATTGGTGGTTGGTGTTGGTGTTGGTGTTGGGATGGTTTGTCGGTGTTGGTGTGTTTGTTTCGTGCGTTGTGTTGGCGGTATGCGTAGGAGTGACCCGTGCCGATTTGTTGTTTGATTTCGTCGCCCACCGTGATACGAGTAGCGGGGGGATGGCCGGCCTACCGGGTTACGCGTGACGGTGGCGGGCGCGCGCAACGCGCGCCTCAGAGCTTGCTAGTTTTTTTTTTTCGCTTTCGGTGGGTTCGATGTGACGCCTGCGACTGCCACATCGTGCCGCTTTGCTTCGCTTCGCCTGCCTGCCTACTTACAGCATGGTATCACGCATGGCACTTTTCTCGCGCATGGCCGCTTAAGCGGTTTCGGTGGCCGTAAGTTGAGGGCGGAATGTTTACCTCAAAAACAAGGATACAGCAGTATGTACCAGGCATATGCTAAGTTTGTGCACCTGCTGTACCATGTGGGGCTTCGTGTAGAACTCTATTAATAGGACGAATTTGGTTGTCGGTTTCATCGTGCAGTTTCGGTTCGTATTTTATTCCAAAATTTGATCTTCGGCTTTCCGGATTGTGTCGTACGAACACAAGGGTAGGATGTTTTTGGTTTTCATCGCGCAAGGCGGAAGCTGTGCTGTTGTGAGAGAGGGGGGTGGATGGGAGAAAACTGCCATCGCCGTGACGTGTCAGGTGCAGCAATAGTGGTCCCTCTATAGTGCTGATTGAGCAGTGCCGGTTGCCCGCTATAGTGCCTCCGAAATCGCTTGGCACATATGTCATATGGAAACAACCAGTAGTGACAGTATGGGGAGTAGTGCCGGTTGCCGCTATTGAAAGACAAACTACTGTTGTGTGTTGTTAACTAAGGTGGGGGCTGGTGTCCTCTGCGACCTCTGCGGGACACTTCCAGTAAGAGAAAACTTAACCACACCGAACACACGAGACACCTGTTGATGCTCTGTGTATTTTTGGGCAGACGGATCCCTGGTCGCAATGATATGTATGGTCTATGACATGCGTAGTAGGTTGGATCTGTGCTACACAGATCCTGCGATCTGTGCTACACAGATCCGGCGATCTGTGCTACACAGATCCTGCTGAACACATCATTGCGGTAGGTGTAGGATATATCCATAGATTCTTCTAGATGGTCTACAGTACGTAGATAGATCGTGATCTGTCAGATGTGTGATGAAAAATGTGATTGACCAAACCGGTGCACGGTGCAAAACCTTGGCATTTTGAATGCCTGCTTTCTAACTCTTCCATAATATTTTATAACTAATTTTCAAGGACGTCAGCCGTGAGTTCGACGAATTTCAGGTCAATACTCATGCAAGCTGCGTTGTTGGTACTCGTAATATACTATATGGGTGAGTTTTTGTCGGAAGGTGTCCTATTTTTTGTCCACTATAATGGTAAGTGTTGGTATTTATACTTTGGGTGGGGAAGTTTGAGCTAGGTAAAACATCACATCTATTTAATAAATTTATTACTTTAGTTTCCACTATACTGCTCTATCATATGTATGGTTGGCGGTTTATTTTGTTTTTTCTCCCCCCGGGGGCTTTAATATCGGGAAGAGTACGAATACAGAATATTACTGAAGTATAAGTTATCTATATGTTGCTCTTAATACAGCATTCGAGAATTAAAGTCAGCTACTCCCACCCCAAAAAGATAATATTATTCTAACAACGTCAGTTTTGAGTTCGACCAATTTCAGCTTTTGAGTTCGACGAATTTATGGTCGATACTCATCTTTGGAAGTTGCGTACTACACCGGTCGTCCGTTTTTATTTAGTTTTCATTGGTTAAAAACTAATGTATAATGATATTGTACAAATTCCATTCATTTCCCTTGCAAATAGTCGGGTGTGTGTTGGCTTGCATATGTTTTGCCGTGTCTTTTGACCGACGAAGCCGGGGTGCGCGGGGCAAAAACCTTTTAGCATTCGTGTTAATGTTTGCTTTCTTGTTCTCCTTTTTTTGTTTTCTCCTCGCAATGTGTGCGGTGTGCTGGCTTGCATATATATTATGTGAAGAACACACGCTGCTGTTTGCGGCCCCAACGACATGCGTGTGTGTCCGTGCTGGTCTTATCTACTTAAGGTCGGACGGCCGGACGAAAAAGGGGATTAATTTCAGCAACATTCGGGTGTTTGCGAAGTATCCACTTCGGTTGGGTTGGAGAGTTGGGTGGGATAACATGTAACAATAAAAGTATTGGAACAATCGAACGTTTCACAATCCAAGGCTAACCCATCCCACGAAAAGTCAGCGACAAAAAAAAATGGCCTAAAAAAAGGACACGCGTTTTCCTCCAGTATTTTCTTGTTTTCTAACAACCTAATTATCTAGTGGGTTGGTTGGATGGCCTTTGAGTTATGACATTTTTGTCGGTTTTTCAATACTATTTTATTTTTTTCCAACCCAACAGAGGTTGGAAATCGCTAGGGCTTTTTTCAAGGGACGGGCCCCTTCTCGGTATAATACCAGGCGGATCGTGTCACGGTGACCCGGCCCGAACCGTAATATTTGAAAACCTCCTGACCCGACCCGACTCGACCCGTGAGATTCCCAGGGTTTTCACGGGTCGTGACCCGACCCACTGATCTTACCAGGAGGTTATCAAAACCTCGTGGGTCGAGTATGGTCAGGGCAGGACGTATTTGAAACATCACGGGACGGGACGTGTCGGGTCGGGTCAGGAGTTTTTTTTCATCACGGGATGGGACGGGACGGGTCGGGTCAGGAGTTTTTATCACGGGACGGGTCGGGTCGGGTCAGGAGTTTTTTATCACGGGACGGGTTGGGTCGGGTCAGGAGGGTTTTTTTTCATCACGGGATGGGACGAGTCGGGTCGGGTCAGGAGTTTTTTGTCACGGGACGGGTCGGGTAGGGTCAGGAGTTTTTCATCACGGAACGGGACGGGTCGGGTCGGGTCAGGAGGGTTTTTTCATCTCGCGGGTCGGGATGGGCTACTCTGACTCGATCTGACCCGTGAGAAAAGCCCGGTATGGAGATTTCCAACACCTCCTGGTACGACCCGACGCTATCCGCGGGTTTTCGCAATACCTCCTACACGAACCGCGGGCTGGGCTCATGACCCGCGAAAAGCTTTGGGGATCGCAAGCACCGTATTACGTGTGAAAGGTGTGTGTGTTGCAAGTTGCAATGGAGAGCGAAAAAAAAACGAGACTGCTCTGGCGATGTCTATTATAAAAATAAAATTACACTCCAGCTGTGTGATCGAAGATTGCATCAAAACTCATCTTTGCAAGCCGTGTGTGATACTCCGATCGCGCGTACTACTGGGTGTGTGTCCTCATTAAGGATATAGGTCGGCGACTCCCCTTAGAACTACAGTGTAGCTTGTACCAGGGTCAACAGGGTGATGTTAACCAATATGTGCGCGGAAACTATAAAACGCGTGTGTTTTTGAGGGGGACAAAATCTGACAGCTGTGGAAGGAAGTGCAATAGTTTATCGAGTATATCCTGTAAGTCGTATAACCGGTGAGGGGAGGACAGAGTTTTAAGGGTGTAGAGGCCCGGGGCGGGGGGGCGGGGGGGTTGACAAGGAGGGGGGAGCGGGGGGCGGGGGCTGTACTCAATTTGCGCATGGCCGTAGTCGTATGACCATAGACCCTCGCATCCCTACTATGCCGGGATGGAGCCCGTCGAGTTTTCACCAACCAGGCAGACATTGCTTGCACCAAGCGCGAAGCGCCGTGAGGTGTTCGGCGAGTTGCATGAAGGGTGAACTACATCCTTCCAAGAACCGCTCGTAAGACGGACTTCGACACCTTGTGCCTACTTTCTCGCTTATGAATGACAGCGCCAATGAGTTATACTTTGTTTTCTTGTGTGGCCACTCCAGAGACAGCGGGGGGGGGGGGGGGGGGAAGGGCAACTCGACCTGTGCGTGGAAGCCATAAACCCTTCAAGGACAACATCTGACGGTTATATATCTCACCATGCGGAAACTTCAATATTTATCACCGGCGGCTTATAGTTAGAGCCATCATGTATGTGTTGCACGAAACGTATCGTGTCCTTCTGGTAATAACAGCACCGTTATGCGTGCATCTGGAGTGCTCGCGCGGTAGCAAAACGTCAAGAGTCTTCGATATATTTTACCGGCAGCTTAGAATGACACAATGCACACACTGCAGCACACACACATTATTATGTGCCAGGTATAATTAGTACCGTGCCGTGCCGCTATACAACCCGAGTGCTCGCACGGCATGAAGTGGAGAAGTAGATAAGGTGAGAAACCAAACCGTTTCGTTTCGTTTTTGGGTGGATTCTGAACCATTTTGACGTCAAAGGGAGGTACCTGCCCTGTTTAATTCTGGCCATTATTGATGTGAAAACCCCCCCCACCCCGCTCTGTAAGTTTCACGTGCCTAGCATGTACTGTGCACAACTTTTTTTGTCTTTCGGGTTTCAGTTAAGATTCTTGTGGTCTTCTTGTCTGCCGAGCTGTAGGTCGTATACGAGAACAAACATCCCCCTGAGAGCTGCATCCATCGCTACGACGGCAACATACCCGGAATAAATGCGGGTAAATTCGCAGCTCTAAGAGACAAAAGTCTCGCCCGCCTGCAAGTAAGTACCGGGTGGACACTCTTCTGTGGTGTGTGGACTATAGCCCCTTGGGCTTGGGTTAGGCACCAAAATTGACGGGAAAAACTGCGGGTTACAGCATCGGCGACATGAAGCAACCCGAGCTGGTGGTGTAGGAATGTGTTCGAACTGTAGCGCAGGAAGCTGTTGAGGCGAAAGCGTGAGGCCTGACGATACTCGGACTGCCGAAAAATCTTTTCCTAGACGCTTAACTAGATCGCGCTCGCCGCTTTTTGGTTCGTGCCAATGGGCCCCAAACGGACGTTCATTAAATTCGTTTCTAGCTCTTTTTTTCCTTATTTTTTTCGGTCTTTTGTTGGCTCCTTCGCCGAGGCCGGTCCTTTCAAAGCAGACGGCGGACCCCCGCCCCCCTCCCCCCTGGCAGACATCGAAAAAAACGCCTGCAAATATCCTCAACAACCGATGGGCACATCTGTGCAATATGCTACTCGCTGCTAACCCCTTTGGAATTATGAGTACCATTCAAAATGATAATTGCACCTATTACGGTTTTCGGGGCAAACCACCTACTTGGACCAAGAGAAGGATAATTTCTGCATAGTAAGAGCACCAAATACGAGTAGTTTGTCACGGTTGAAGCGCCGAAAATATACGCGGCATAATTTAGAAATCCTTCTATAATAGGCATGCACCCTTGCGCTGTCTCGGCCTCTTATTATAGGAATCGTTGTGCACCAACACGCTGCGCTCTTGCTATCAACATCAGCCGCACACGCCAAAAACCCCTCACACACCAACACCTATACAGCCCCCCTCAATCTCGGGGGCGTGTGACGACCGCCGCTTACGTACACGAGCGAGCGCCACCTCCCCCGTCGCCGCCCCCTGAAACCAACAATCTCATATAAAAAAAAAAACATAGAAAGAAAAGGCAAGTCCGACTGCTCCGTCCCCCGCCATTATAGGGATGCGAGGGTCTATACCATATCATGGTCATGTTCATACGACCACACAGCTGTGCATGAAATGAGTACACCCGACCCCTGCCCATCGCCTACACCTGTGTCCCTGCGAGCGGTTACCCCGCACATACATAAGGAAGCCAATCTCCAAGTTCGTTTCCGCAGCGGCTGAGGAAAGCGTGAAGTCAATGTGTTAAAGCCGAAAGAATGAAAGCTTGAAGATACGAATGAGCACGGATCGGTACCCCTCAGAGTGAAGTTGGCCCCGGTGATAAAGCGGGAAAAGCAAAAGAAGTTGCGCGCTTATACCGACCCCCCTAAACCCCATCCCTTCGTAATTGCGCAATAAAAAACCAGGGTGTGAAAAGGACGTCTCAGATCGAAATCAAGACTCCAGCAGAATTAGAAAGATGTTTTTGCCGATAACGGCATGTTTTCTAGTCTAGAAAAAACGAAAAACGAAAATCAACACAAGCACCAGAAAAACCAGAACTAGAGGCTGACGATAATACACGCCATGGCAACGGGTAGCTTTTCCAAAACGAAAACCAATACAAGAATCTGATGCCGTAAAAAAAAAAAAAAACGCCGAGACCTCCTCCCACGCGCAGCGGTCTTCCACCAACTGGCCAAAAATGACACACTGTGAAAACGTCAGTCGGAAATGGCATAAAAGACTCTGGCATCAGCAGAGGAGTCACCGACCTGTATCCTTCACGAGGCATACACACTCCTCAACACGCGCAATTGATGAAAAAATTGATCTCACAGCTGAATTATCATTTTCATATTTTCTAATAAGTTGAGCCAACACTAAAATCAAATTCAGAATCAACACAAAAATCAGACGCTGTCAATAACGACGTCGACCTCGTGCCAGGGGCAGCGCTCCTCCACCAGGACCGCATTAGGGAGATCGTTGCGCTCTACCCTCAAGCGCGCCTCTCCTTCCTCGATTCCTGTATTCACATGCCTTTTTCTCACCCTTGAGGGGAGGACGGGGGGGGGGGGGTGACAAACAGCGTACGACACGGGGGGGCACACATACACATGTTATAGCGTACACGGGCGAGAGCGGGGGGGGGGGGGGGGTCTACGCAGTGTACTGTGTGCGATTCCACGAAAAAATATTACGCATGGGCTGTCTCGGAGACCACCGCTGCTGCTGCTGTTCCTGTCGAGAGGTTACCAGAACAGAAGGCATACAAATTGCGCACGCATTCAAACAAAGCACGCGCATATACACATACACAGCAACAAAACATAGATATGTACACAGCCCAGCAAACGCAGACGAAACCACACCACGCCCACTCCACCACCACACCATACCAGACGGTTGCATAGACAACGACCCAGCAGCTTCGACTAAACGGTTAGCACAACCTTTTTTGTAAGCCCTAACCCTGACCCCGATCGCCTGGAAAAATGCTCGATACGAAAATTCCACGAAACATCCCACGGTCGAGGAGGGGAGCACCACTTTTCTTGCTCAAGCTCCTCACGTAACCCCTTTAGAGCCCCAAAAAATCCCTCCTTAGATACTAACTTTACTTAATTTTTTTCCCAAAAAGGGTTTCCAGTTGTAAAGGCGGTCAGGAACACTATGCCCCACCTAAATATATATACCTGGTACAAAATATATACATACCTGGTATATTTTTGAGGAAAAATACACCGATATACGTATGCAATATATATACATACCTGGTATACTTTTAAGGAAACATACACCGATACATTCAATATACTCCGGAGTAATATATACCTACCTGGTATATTTTTGAGGAAAAATTACGCCAATTATTTCTCACCCTCAAAAAAAACGGTACCTCGTATATATTTTGAGCAAAATGACGGTTTTGTTTCTTGAGGCACCTCACTTCAGAAGACCTACCAGGCATGCCGCACCGCCCCCAAAAACAAACATCTCGAGAGAAACAAAACGCCCAGCCCTGATAAACAAACAAGCCCACGGCCTAGACACACACAAAAAAAAAACACTCCTCACAAAACAAGAACGACATTCCCACGATTCTGGATTAAGATGGGTGAAGGAGGGAGGGATCCCCGACATCCAGAAAATATGCTATCCCTCCCGAACTAATACAAAACCCTGCAGATTCCCACTATTCCTATACTATATTACACAAGAAACACGTAAATCCCGCCGAGAGTACGTACGAAGCCCCATGCCGATTCCATACTAAAGGTCCAACAAGTGCTGGTCCTCTTGTAGCACACGTCTGACCAAAAAATTGTGTTCTACCACACAAAGAAAGTCCTCGTACTGACGCCTGCTACGACAGAGGCATTATTAAGGTGTTACGGTATACCGCTTTTTGGCGAAAAACAGTTATGATTGACGGCGGTTCCTTTACCCAAAATCGTCGGAATGCCGTTCTTGCTTCCCAAAATGATTGTCTTTGTATACCTGGGCCACGGGTTTGTTCATCGTATTCCTGCACTTTCAGTTTGCTCAAAATCATTTTTCCGGGCGGGGTATGGAGTTCCTCAAGCGAGAATCTCCAAGAAACAAGATGCTGCACCTGACCTGTACCGTATGATAGCATGATAGCATGATAGCATGATAGCATGATAGCATGCGTCTACTAGGCACTATTGTCACGCCACAGCACGCCACAAAGCCTGACCTTTCCCCGCATACTTCCGACGGGCACCGAATGGCCCACGTCTCGTCGAAAAGCAAGCTCGCGCCGTCCCACGGGTCCACCCCCTTCAGCAGCAGATAGTTTCCCTCCACGATGACGACGGCATGCGACGGCTCCACCTGCCGTACAACAAGGGGAAATAGTGCCGTGAAAAAGAAGCAAGAATACTATCACCCCACTCGTAGCCGCCGACGACGACGACAAGGACGACAACGCCCGGGGGGGGGGCACTTCGTTTGCTTGATGGTCGTACGTTAATATTTTCATGTTCATCTGCACCGCAGTCGAGTAGTCCCATCCATGTCTTTGGTGGACGAAGGTATCACATCGCCGCGAAAAACGCCGACACAAAACGACTTACGAGAAACAAAAAACACAAGACAAGATAAGAAAAGCAAGGTAAGACAAGAGAAAACAAAACAACACAACACAACACAACACGACACGACACAACACAACACAACACAACACAACACAACACAACACAACACAACACAACACAACACAACACAACACAACACAACACAACACAACACAACACAACACAACACAACACAACACAACACAACACAACACAACACAACACAACACAACACAACACAACACAACACAACACAACACAACACAACACAACACAACACAACACAACACAACACAAGCACACCAACAGATGTCGCGCCATATCTCTCACCAGACACAACACGACACCCCACCCCACCCCAACCCCACCCTACCCCACTCCACCCTGCCGCAACTCCTCTTGGCTAATGTCCGTTATATCATCCCGTCATTTTGGCTACTATTGGGCGCTTTTAAGAGCGCAAAAACAGCTTAAACCGCTTCGGGACTTGATTAAAGCACAACCATAAAAATCATTCCAAGACGTGCGGCCTCACCAACCAACCGTCCACAACAGCGCGGGCGCACAGCAAGAAGAGGAGCACCACGCTGCAAGCAAGTCTTACAGCTCGTATGACGGGATACACCTGGCACCAGTAGTTCGGAGCGTACAATAACCACCTCCTAAAGCCAGCAGCTCTACAATAACCACCTCCTACGGGATCGAGGCTACTGTAGGGGGGTTATGTTGGTTGGAGGCGTTTTTTCGGTAGTGGCTCGGGTTAGCTCGCGCTAGTGACCCCCCTATTCCTTTTGCGGCCTTTCAGCTTTCGCGTTGTTTATCACTTGGCGATATGAATCCACAACGGAATGGTGGGCCATGCTGCGACAAAAAACGCACGCCAAAAGTATTTCTGTCCGTGAGGTACAGAGTCACTCGTGCGAGTATGATATGATAGTATGATAGTATGATAGTATGATAGTATGTGTGATATGATAGTATGATAGTATGATAGTACGATATTATGTGTGATATGATAGTATGATAGTATGATAGTATGATAGTATGATGATAGTATGATAGTATGATAGTATGATAGTATGGTAGTATGATAGTATGACAGGATGACAGTATGATAGTATGCTAGTATGATAGTATGGTAGTACGATAGTATGATACTACGATAGTATGATAGTATGATAGGACGACATCATGATAGTATGATAGTATGATACTATGACAGTATAATAGTAAGAAGTATGATAGTACGTGTGATATCATATGATAGCTCAAAACCGGTGGCAAACATGGAGGTATGATACCACAAGGATACCACAACGACACTACGATGATACTACAATACCGCGGCCTTGGTGAATTGTTGGTTTTGTCGATACGCCGAGACCGCTATCGCCGACCAAATTCCGCCAACTTTTTTAAGGGTTGTTTTCATGGGTCAGATACCTTTTCGAGGGTTGGATCATGGCCGAGTGACCCCGCCCGACCCGTGATATATTGAAAAACCTCCTCACTCGACCCGGCTCGACCCGTGAGATTTTTTCAACGCCTGCTGACCCGACCCGACTCGACTCGCGGGTTTTTGAAATACTTCGTGACCCGACCCGCGGGCCGGGACACGACCCGTCAAAAGTCTTGAAAAATTCCGTCCGAAGTCCGAAGACAGTTAAATTGTATTTTCATTCGGGCATAACGAACATATTTTGGGGGCAACGTGGTTAGTACGTGCCAGGTATACCGGGTACAGTTTGAATCCTCCTTATCAAACAAAATATACTAAGAAAAAAGGGGGGGTGTACTCAATTTGCGCATGGCCGTAGTCGTATGACCATAGAACCTCGCATCCCTACTATGCCGGGACGGAAGCATGTCGGGTTTTCACCAACCAGGCAGACGTTGCTTGCACCAAGCACGAAGCGCCGTGAGGTGTTCGGCGAGTCGCATGAAGGGTGAACTACATTCTTCTAAGAACCGCTCGTAAGACGGACTTCGGGACCTTGTGCCTACTTTCTTCTTATGGATAACAGCGCCAATTAGTTATACTTTGTTCTCTGGTGGGGCCACTCCAGAGACAGCAATGGGTATTACTAGTAAGAATCAGGGGGCGGGAAGAAAATTGGATGCGACGTGTATAAGGCTAAACCCCTCACCACCCAAAGGTTTTCCACGGGATCTCCCGCGGCGTGATCGAACCCGGGAAAGCTTCCTCGACCACGGATTCTGGCCTCTCTAATCTCCCTCAAAAAGCGATCCCCGTCAAACGTCCAATGCGCCCCCCGCCTCCGTCTAGCTTCCTCGGGGTTTGGCATCGCAGCTAGCTCGCGCCTAACATGCGAAGGCGGGCGGAAGTGACCGCGAGCACACCGAGGGGAGCGGGGAGTCGAGGGGGTGGGACGGAGAATGATGGCGGGGGAGGGGGGGGAGAGGTCGGGAGGGGGAACGGAAGGGGGGGTAAGGAGGGTGGGGAGGCGGGTGGGGAGGGGGGGCGGGTTGGTGTTGGGGTTGCGGGTGGGGGGTAGATGAGGGATGCCAGGTGGAATGGGGGATAGCGTTGGGGGACGGGGGGGGGTGGAGTGGGGGAGGGGGGGGGGTGGGGTCGGGTTAGCGGTTGGTATAAGGGTGGGAGGGGGGATGGGAAGTTCAATGGGTAGAGGGGTGAGGTAGGGCGGAGGAATGAGAGGGGGGGGGAGGGGGGGCGTACTCATTTGTTGCTATGAGGGGGGGGGGGTGTACTCAATTTGCGCATGGCCGTAGTCGTAAGACCATAGACCCTCGCATCCCTACTATGCCGGGACGGGGCACGTCGGGTTTTCACCAACCAGGCAGACGTTGCTTGCACCAAGCGCGAAGCGCCGTAAGGTGTTCGGCGAGTCGCATGAAGGGTGAACTGCGTTCTTCCAAGAACCGCTCGTTAGACGGACTTCGGGACCTTGTGGCTACTTTCTTGGTTATGGATGACAGCGCCAATGAGTTATACTTTGTTTTCTGGTGTGGCACCTCCAGCGACAACAATGGGTATTGCTATGTAACTGCCTCGTGGGTGCCTTACCATATTCACACTACGTGATGCGATCATTCCCCTTGAGCGGAGTTAGGGTTCTCAACCCGCACAATATGATGTAACTCGATAACCATCATGGTGACTGCCAAAACACAAAGAAACGGTACACTGGTTGTCTAGCTCACGCAATGATTGGCATGTTTTACGGCGTCGTTGCCAACCAACGCCAACCCCAATATACATTTAATGTTTTACAGCGTCGGTGCCAACCGAGGCCAACTATTATATATGTATATATATTATGAGGGGGGGGGCGAGTTACTCGCGCATTGGTTATCCATGTAAGCTGTGGCAACGGGGGAAACTCGAGCGTTCTTCGAAAAGCATCAGAGGACAGGAGGGCCCGAGCGTCAAGAAAAACATTTCGACGTTCTCATGAGTTGGCGGCTGTTGGGAAACGGCCCAGCAGGCAGGCGCATTCGCTCCGCTAGGCGGGGATCGGTTACGGGATTGAGGCGGGGCTGCGGCACAGGTTGACGACGGGAAACAAAAACAAAGGTGGACGACGGGGGGATACATGAAACGGGGGGGGGGTACGTGGGGAGGGGTGAGGGTGAAGGCACTCTTGCGCTCCAGGGTCCTCAAAAGACCAAACACACCAGCAGGGAGTTCCCCAGGGCATGTTTGCGGGATGGAGATACTCCCAGAGCTTCCGACCCAGCAGCGCGAGGGCTGAAACGAAGAAACGCCGCCTATGCCGGGAAAAGGCTCGAACGATTTGCAAGGAAACCCTCCCTGCCCGCTGGACCCAAATTTGCATTGTCAGCGATATAACGGCAGGTTACCCTACCCTTGCCTGCTGGCCGGGGAGGACGGGGGCGGCTCTACCTGTAAAGGTGATAGCCGTCCATGGGTACGCATACCGCCGGAAATTCCTCTTGGACAAGCCTGCATACCTCCGCCTGCGGTAAGGTATGGTGCAGTGCGGGGCGACCGATTGGAATGGCGTGTGGCACCATCGAGCAGACAGGGAGGGGGGGGAGGGGGGGGGGAGGGGGGGGATCGAGCCCGTTAATGCCTTCCAGCACCAACTTCGCTTGCCCCTCGGGGAAGAAGATACCCCAATGAATGAGTATGGTATCATGCTGGTAGGCGTTTCTAGGAGCCAAGTATATTATATTGTTATTATAAATACGTCAGCTGTGAGTTCGCCAAATTTAGGGTGGATGCTCATCTTTGCAAGCTGCGCGACACACCGGCGGCTCATTTTGACAGATAGATGTATTATCCTTTGAATGCATATGACTCCCTTGTATGTTGCCAGGGTGAACATCAACAACCGAAAAATTACGAATAATAATGATAAGCCACTATCTGTACGTCATCTCAAGGTATTAATAGTAAGTTGCTATGATTCGTCATTGGCAATGGCAATATTTGCTACATCGGGTGAAATCTCTTTACCATCGCACCTACTTTTTCAAGGACAATCTACTTGGAATTAGTGTTGGATACTACTTGCAGCTCTACAAGAGGTAACCGCGAGGCAAGAGGTGTGTTTGCAGTTGCAAATTTCGAGCTGTACAATAAAGCAGGGCCATTTCATATCGTTCCAGCTGGGCGAAAAAAATGAAGCCAACAGTATCGCCACAGCCAAACGATTCGAACGCCAAGCGTCAACCAAGCCCACCGGCCGGCCCTGCTTTGAGCTGGCGGTAAAAACGCTGTCCAAGTAGATAATGAGTGGGGGTGGGGGGGGGGGCGAATCTGGTGGGCATGGGCTGCGAGCCTCGCCAAGCAACGGTAAGAAAAAACCTGGACCTGAACGCTCGACTCAACATTTCAAGCGAGCAAGAGCAACTCGCGAATACAGTGTGTACATAAACACACTACAATATCAGGTATACAAGTACCAGGCTTAAACACACCCGGATTCGCCCCCGACAGATACAACGCAAAATCAACCATTTTTTAAACGAAAATCCAAGCGAAAAAAAAACAGACATTAACTTGGAAAACGGAGTCCAAGCAACCAATCCAGCTACCTCGGTAAACCCAAAATCCAAATAAAGGCAAAAACAAAGAATAACCCGCAAAACAACTTTCGATGCTAAAACAAACAAATCTACCCGTGCGGGATCACACCGTGGAAAAGCGTGACTTCTTCGACACTACCGCGGTAACAGTTGTTTTCCTTTTCCTCACCGCCAGCGTAGTCTTCCCCGACCCAGGAGCCCCCGCCACAGCCACCCACAGCTGTCTCTCCCCGCCCTCCCCGAACCCACCACCACCACCACCACCGCCGCCATCACCACCACCTTCTCCCTTCCGTACCACCCCCTGCCTGCGTCTCTTCCGCACCTCGAACCGCAAGCGCTCGGCTAGGCGCTCGTATACCGCTTTCATTTTCTGGTCCGGCCGCTCCGCCGGTTCCGGTAGATCCGACGGCGTGTCTACGGTGGGATCAGGGTGCGGGTAGTCTCGACGCTCCACCTGCACGCCATCCCGCCGCTCGTTTGCACCCACTGGGTGATACGACGACGCCCCCGTGGAAGAACGAGGCTTTTGTGTATCCCCATCTGGTGCAGCGACCGGGGAGGTCGTTGTCGAGGTCGCTGTCAGCGACGGCGGAACCAAAGGCGGAGAAGGAGGAATTAATAGCGACGTCTCGGGAGGGGGGGCAAAGCCACCATCACTACCCACAGCAGTTGTTTTTTGCGCTCGCTGATGAATGTCACTGCTGCTGTTGGAGCCAATGCCAAAGCCATCCGCCTCAGATGGAAACCCCGACCCCGACGTCTGCCAGGGTGTCCAACGTTGTCCATCTCCGTTTCGAGGTTCTACCACCCCCTCCGTCACCACCGCCTCTGCTGTTGCTGCTGCGTGGCCACCACCGCCACCACCACCATCGCCACCACCACTATCGCCACTGCCTCCACCATCACCGGTGCCCCTACCGTGCACCTTCCTTACCTCCACCAACAGCGGTTGGTGTCCGTCGGGATTGTAAGCCACGGTTGCAGCACTACGGCCATCCCGATGCCCGCTGCTCTCTAGGTACTCCCGATGCATGTTCCAGATGCGCTCGTCGTAGCGCTCCAGCAGTCTAGCCTCGAGCACATACCTCTTCTCCTCCCCGCCGCCCTCGGTTTCCCCGATGTCGCTGCTGCTCTTCATGGGAACGGTTTCGGATGCACCGCCGCTGCCGCCTCCGCTACCATCGTTATGGCCACCACCACCGTCACCTCCTTCACCACCACCACCACCACCACCACCACCACCACCACCACCACCACCACCACCACCACCACCGTCATCACTGATACCGCCACCCCCGCTACATCTACCGCCGACACCACCAAAATCACCGCCGCCCCCGCCGCCCCCGCCGCTCCTGCTACCGTCGACGTCCCTACCCTGGCTGCTGTTGTTGCTGTTGTCCATGTTTTTCTCGTTAATGTTGCCGCTGCTGCCCGTGGGAGCATCGGCGGTATTTTCCGAACGACCGTTACTGCGGCTGGTGTTGCCCCTGCTGCTGCCGCCACCGCTACCGCTGCCACTGCTACCGCTGTCACTGCTGCTGCTGCTGCTGCCGCTGCTGCTGCTGCTGCTGCCCTTAGCAGCATCGGTGGTATTTCTCGGACGATTGCCAACGCTCTTCGAAGGTGGCCCCTCGGTGCGGGCGATGCGCCGCATGAAGAGATCCACTGTTCCGCCCCGCTGGGGTTGCACGAGAATCGCTCGTCCGTTCGGCGCGAGAAGGGTCTCGATCGTGTATTTTAGATCACCGTGGAAATCCTGAAGCCGGAGAGACGGGGGGGGAGGGGGTTGCAGTCATAACTATGCACATCTTCCTGCTGAAGACACAACCAAAAACCTCTTACGTTATTACTGCTGACGTCACACCTATGTATATACGCCTCACTATAATACTGCTGCAGTCACAACTAAACATGCTACAACCTAAAGACACGGCCTGGAGAGGAATCCGAAAGGAGAGGAGGGAGAAGAACCCCATATGCCAGTCCACGCATGAACAAAACAAGCAAACGCCTCGAGCACATCACCCCACACACTATTGCTACAACCGAATGCGGGTTTCTACTCTACACCGGGCCAAAAAACTTGTTATTTTTTCGAGATGGCTCAGGTCTTTTTTCTGCTTGATTCAATAGTTGATTTTGGCACGCGGGGCAACGTTCCCCGAAGCGAAACCCTCCAACGCACGATTGTAGTACCAATAGGGCACGCAGAACGACAACACGAACAGCAATAATGCCGTAAAAATGAGCACAATGAGAAAGCTGGCGACGACTCGCCTTGAAAAACAAACAGTCCGAGGCGATGATGAGGTCGAAGCCGCCGGGATGAGAATCACACAGTGCGGCCGTGTCTCCGTCCCTGTCAAGGCTATCCCACATCAGTCGCCGGGCCGAGACCTTCAGGGACGAAGAAAAATAATAACAAAACGGCAATGGAGCGTACACAAAAAACGTGTTTAGCATTTCAGCGGAGGAGAATACGTGCTTGTGACGAAACCAAAACCCAACTACCGCTGTGCAGACGGAATAGAAAACAAGGGAAGATAAAAACATGCGATTTGGGACGCTAAGAATCGTAGAGTATTTTTGCAGCAACGAAGTATTCTTGCAACACCAACACATATCTTGTAATACTCAAAAGGGCCTCTTGGAACACCAAGAAACCTCTTGGAAAACTAAGAAACCTCTCGGGAACACCAAAGAAAGACGTACACATCCTGGTACGAATTTTCGTCAAATATCGCAAAGGCGAGGGCTCAAAGCGAGGAAGCCGCGCTTTTTCATGCTCTGAAACGCATCGCGAAGCACACTGCGTTGGAATGTTATGCGGCCAGCACTTATCCGCGACCTCGAGCCGCGTTCCCTCTCGTCGCCCCTATCCCCCTTCCCCCCCTCCCTCCCTCCCTCCCTCCCTCCATCCCTCCCTCCCTCCCTCCCTCCCTCCCTCCCTCCCTCCCTCCCTCTCCACATACAGCCGTCTCCAATCAAAGCATTTGCCCTTGCCGCTACCAAATGGCTACCTCCCCGCGCACTCGCCTTTGTGTTTCCAAACACGCTCTTCTTAGCGTTGAGCTCCACGCACGCCTGGTCGGTAAAGGGAACAATAACACAAACCCAAAATGAGAAGGGGGCGGGGACGGGGGGGGGGAGGGATCAGTCAGAATTATTTTCGAAAACATGCTTCCCCTATCGCAGTACGCCTCTTTCCGTTTTCGGCGCTAATTCCTCCCATATGTTTTGGTTTGCGGTCCGCCATCATCCAACCTTTCCAAGCCAACACCAACCTGGAAATAGAAAAGAGACTATCCACCCGAGCTAGCGAAGGTTCAGTGTTTCCGGATAGGCATCGTGCTCCTAGAAAAAAGCCAGTTCCAACGCATTAATAATCATTTTTATAAAGCAATCGATACGAATGCAAAAGGAGAGAAAGGAGAAGATTAAACAATAACATTTCTCGAAAACGGAGTGCAGCAAATAAAATAATAAATTCAACCTTATAAACAATCGAGACGAAGCAGAAAAAAAATAAAAATAAAATACCAATCTGCACCAACAATGGAGTGCACTATCTACCTCTAAGTTTCGTAGTGCGTCTGGATTTCCGTCGGTAATGACGACACCGGCCGCTCCCGAACAAGCTGCCACTCCAAGCCCCGCGAGACCGGTCTTGCCGGCCCCTAGCTCGAGAACCCGGCTCCCCTCCAGAGATGAAGCTAACGGCCTAATAACAAGGGTACAGCAGGGCATGGAGACATGGGTGTCGTGTAACGTAAGCGCAACGCTACCGAAGCACAATCAAAAATAGCCTTCGTACCAATACTAATGGTACAGAGGTAAGGGAGCCCGCCAGGAGCACGAGCAATGGTGTGCTGGTTAGAAGACATAACATGCTACCAGGTATTACATACTACCTGATGAGCGTTGATTAAGTACAGTAGTTAGAAGGGATGACCTGCTAGCGGTAATAATATAGTGGGGGACTCCCAATAATGCCGGTATGTGCCAGCCCAATATACCGGCACTACCCAGGGCACCGGCACTAGGGGGAATAGGGTTGCTATAGAGAATTCCGGCCCTGCCAAGCGACTCCATCGGCACTATAGAGAGCAGTGGCACTATTCGACCGGCACTATTGGGAGTCCCCCACTGTATAGAGCTTGGCGAGGGACGCCCCCCGGAGATTGTGGATAGTTATTTCGTTGGTTAGAACGGGTAACGTGCTACATCAAATTAGTTGTGCGTTGATTTAGAAGGGACAAGCTGGTAATTAAGTTGATAAACTATTAGGCCATTTTTTACACAGTCGGATTCCGCCAGTCGAAAGCGGCCCTTTCCGACTGGACTTTCTTTCGACTGGATTCTTCTGGTCCCTCTTCTTATCGTCAGTCGAGTCGATTCATAGTTTTTGTGCTCTTCCTAGGGGCGGTTGGTGTGAGGGAGTACTGCTGTATGGCAGTCGAAAATCGGTTGGAAGCTCTGTCAGCTGTGCTTCGCGAGTTCTTCGCGAGCATCGCGCGCGACGAACCTTCGTCGAAGCGGGTGGGTGGCGTTGGGCTTCACCGAAAGCCGCCAAAGCTACGTCCGTGGCGTTGCACTCAGCCGAGAGCCGCCAAAGCTACACCAGGCGTAGCCGTTGTTGGCGAGATGGCATCGATAACGCGCGCCATACTGCTGTCGTGTGATACACGCTGATGGCGAGCGGAGCTAGGAGTGCGCCACGTTGACTTGCGGCGAGAAGCAACAGCAGTGATAGTCAAGGCAGCGTCGACGCTGTTGTATGATACTGCTGTGTGGTGCCTGGTATGCGTGTGGGTGTGTGCTTTGTGGTGGGATGAGCGATGCGATGGGTTCAAAATTTAGGTGTAAAAGTTTTTCGCCTGAGCTTTTAGACTGGCAGATCCAGTCGAAGAAGTCAAGTTTTTCGACTGGATCCGCCAGTCGGAACTCTCAGTCGAAAAAAGTTGCGCGAAAAAGCCCTTTTTCGACTGTGTAAGAAAGCCCGATTTGAGCTTCAGTCGAAAACGGCCGTTTTTGACTGACAGATCGGACTGTATAAGAAATGGCCTTAAAACAATTATCAACCCTGACTTTCTATTTAGTTGTGGCACAACAATTGCAGGTTATCTCTTCTGGCCAACACTATCTGTCGCTTCGCCTCGAAGACTTAACATCAATGCGGCTGTTCCTCGCGCATCTCACCCGTTTAGGAGCACGTGCAGCAAAACCTGCTCCGCCGGCCAGACGCGCACGTTTCCTGTGTTGTCTACGCCGTGAACACGGTGCGCGAAGAGCTGCTGAAGGGTCACGGTGGGCCGCCCTCCCCTCCCCCTCCTCAACGACGCCTCCTTAGTCACCACCTAAATATACATATATATATGGGTGGGGGTGTTGGAGTATAAATCGTGGTGGTGATGTTTTTCGCGAATTGCGTTGTTGCTTTTACTGAATGTGAACAAACCCAGGGGCTAGGCGAACTAGAAATATCAATGGTCATTTGATTTAGACCCCAGTGACTTAGCAGTGACTACGTCGCAACGTCACTAGGATCGGTGTTGCTGCTGACCTTTTTTGCGGCCAAGTTGTTCGTTGTTTTGCTTGTTGCTGCGTGGAGGGTCACACGCTACACCGGAGGATGGTTGACGGTCCAACGAGCAGTTGTCGTGGCGCGTGTTTTTGTTGTGTCGGAGAGCCGGGCAACGACGTTTTGCGCGAATAGTTTTTTCCCGGCATATGTCATTCTGAGCGAAATCAGACATCGTCATTTTCACAGGCAGGAAGCTTCTTCGAGCTGAAGAAAAGCGAGGGGGGGCGGGGTGGGTAAACACCAAACACGTGGCTGGCGATACGTGCATCGTGTATCGATTTCCCTCTCGATCGCGTACGATTTATTGTTTGTCCTGGAGCTGCCGTAAATTGGGAGATGTGTAGGCAAAGATGCAGCAGCAGTCTAGAGCGTGTTTTATTTGATATCTGGTACCAGCCATCAGCTATCACCAAAAAACGCCGCGAGTCAGCCAATGCACCTCGAAAAATGGATCGCAGCAGCTCCCGCCGGCATATTATTGCGGCGGTGAGACAAACATGCCTCTTCAAAGCAAAACCCCGGCTTACCACGCTGCATTGAGGCGCCACGGGACGGCGCGCTGTTCAGGTGAACAAATCTTGCGCTGGTGTACCCTGAGTTTACGGACGAGGCGAGAACGCTCGCTGCCCAAGCGCGCAATACACGAGCCGTAAAAAACTGTGTGGACGTGGGACTAGCAAGCTACCACTCCATTGATTCACCATTCACCTTTCACCATTCACCATTCGCATTCAATCACAGGTTCACAGGTTCACAAGTCACAGGACCTGAAGTCCAGCACCTGCAAAGAGCTTACCGACACCTCTTCACGTTCGAATTTTGAATTATGGAGTATTGCTTTACAGCACTGCTGCTGTATCGCTTTGTTTCACGATGTTTCCTGTGGACAAGGGCGGACTCGATATTTGGGATGTGCCGTGTGAGCCGTGCTCGTACCTCTGAGCCGTTTGGCAGCGTGAATGTCGCCAGGATAACGCCTCCGTCAAGCTCTCCGTCCGCCTCTTCTTGTCTGTTTCGAACGTCGCGCGGCAAAGGCAACAGAGAGCAAGCCAACCGGGGCGGGCATAGATAGCATAGGGAGAGGTCGTTGTACGTACGTACAGGAAGGCGGACATGTCGAGAGACAAGCACGCAGACAGGCTCGTTGTGTGGGCATTGTTGAAATTATTTAATACTGCTGTTGCAATGCGGACAGCACGACCCCAAACCCACTCTCCTCCTGCTCTGTCCTGTTCGAGTGCCTGCAACATCGCCCATTCTCTAATCTCACCGCTTTCAGTTGGGTACGGCAGTAGACTATTGACATAGGCAGTACGGCAGCAGCTGTGCAGCACAGCCGCAGTACAGTGTAGTACATGTGCATCACTGGAGATCGTCGACCACGCGTCTGTGATGGCTTCAACGACGTGCTCGCAAGAGAGGGGTCGAGGCGTTGAAACTGCTGGGTTGAAACAGACGGCAGTCGCACGCAAGAGCAGGAGCATCCCGCATCGATCTACCCCTCAAGGTAGAGATAATCAACAACGCCGTCTAGATTAAGCGGTAGCACCAAGTTAAGCACCTGGGAAAGAGTTGGAAACCCTCGAAGCGCTGACGGTCATCTGCAAGGCCACGACTGTTGCTCTTGTTGCTGTTGCTGTTGCTCCTGTTGCTGCTGCTGTCGGCAGCAGAAGCAGCAGAAGCAGCAGCACTTCCTCCTCCGCCTCCTGTCTCGGTCTTGGAAGCTGCCATTGCTGACAAAAACGCATTTCGAAGCATCGACCATTTGGCAGACGGAGCACCACCATCAATACCATCACATGTAGCACTGCCTCTGGGCATGATATCCACCTGCCAGAAGCCTAGCCTAACAGATGGCGCTGATTCCACACCCTTCGAGCTTGCGAGATGCTGTGTGCTATTAATAGATGCTGAGCGCCGGGCGCTGAGTTGTTTCAAATACGTTAGATGTGAGTTTTACCAGTTGAGTGATCAATACTCAACTAAAGTTTGCAAGCGCTGGGCGCTGAGTTTCCCGCTTCCGCCGGTGTGGAAATGCGGTGGGTTTAATGACGTTTGGCGAGGCTACTCGCGACATCGCAGCTGACGTATTCGAAACAACTGGAAAAAACTGACAACCCTTGGAGTGGACCCTTGGAGGTTTGGCGGTTTCGTGCTTTTGCCGGCCGGCAAGTCGGCCATGAATTGCAACGCACGCTGCTGCAGCTGAGATCAAGCTGTGACCAGGTTGTGACGCTGTGTGACAGGCTGTGATCAGATTGTAACGCTGTGACCTGTCGCTGCGCCCTGTGCAAACCACAACACACATCATGCATGCGTGACCGGTGTTTGCGTCGCTCAGCCGACGTTTGACGAGGGGCGCGGGCCAGAGAGCATCTAACTCGTGGCGGTTGCGCATTTTTCCACCGGAAGAAGGAAGTTCGTTGTGAGCTGTGAGCTGTAAGATCTGTGCAACCGCAAATTAAAAACAAATTGCCGTTTTATCTAGACTGGGTGACCACGCCAGATTGGAACGCTGTCACTTTCGGTTACGCTTTTCACAAGAAAGTACTACCTTTATTGCATGCATGATGACCACCGGTACCGGGTGGTGTTATATGTAAATATAGCCGGTCGCCCCGGTGGCGTATCCGGTGATCCTCGCGCCTGGTATAGGCCAGTTTCGTGAGTTCGAGCCCCGCCGAGTGCCTCCTCGTACAAATTCGCTGGGACTTTTTCTTGTGCACAAACTGACTCGCGGGAAGCGCGAGAACACTCGATAGGTTATCCTCGAGCCTGGTATAGGCCAGTTTCGTGAATTCGAGCCCCGCCGAGTGCCTCCTTGTATAAATTCGTTGGGACTTTTTCTTGTGCACAAACTGACTCGCGGAAAGCGCGAGAACACTCGATAGGTTATCCTCGAGCCTGGTATAGGCCAGTTTCGTGAGTTCGAGCCCCGCCGAGTGCCTCCTTGTATAAATTCGTTGGGACTTTTTCTTGTGCACAAACTGACTCGCGGAAAGCGCGAGAACACTCGATGAAAAATCGACGAGCAGTGGGAGTGCTGAACCCTATGCGCGATAAAAATTGAAGGCAAGAACCGGGGGAAAGAAGGGACGACACCTGTGACCACGGCTTGTCCGGAAGCTGGAAAGTAAAAGTGTGACAAAAAAACAAACAAACAAAAAAAACATCGCTCAGGTTTCGCATTGCTGTGTATCAACCGGTTTGTTTGGTAGACCCAAGTCGGCAGAAGCTTGCGTGGCAGAGTGAACACGAGAACGAGGTACGTGCGCATCACGCGATGGCACAGCAATGATAATAATATTAATAATGGCATATAATGCATGCCATCCTGCGTGTGCCTCTGCCTGCCACCCCTCCTTACTATGGAGGCACATCTATATTTCGTCTACGTACTACGAGTACGTTGGCCCTATTCATCCATGCTCCGCTACCTAGAGGCGATTGTCGAATCAGCACGAGCTCATGCGCACAGCACAAAGCTATTATCTGATGACCAAGAGGTACATTGTGTTCCAGAATAAAGCAGGCCACTACAAGCAAAAAGACGAACACGCAAAACGTATACGTAACTGTGCAGAACAGGTCGGTCTTCACCCCTCCTTGGAAGTACTGTACACCCGCGTGTTTGGTGACAAATTTCTTTGAATTAGTGCAGGATAAGTTTTGCAGTACGGTCGTGGTCCCTCAATGGCGCGGTGCCTTGCCAGACGACGATGCCCGCACTAAAGTGGGACCCCCACTATCCCGGGGTGTGGTGCAGTACAGTACTACAGTACTACCCTATAGCACTCTTTAGGACAAGCAGGTGCCGTGACAAGAGATTACTCACCGCACCAAACTAGGGTACCGCACAATGGGGCACCGCACTACCATGACTGCACTAACGTAACTCTGCAAATAATTAGTATCATAGGCGCCAACACATCTAACACGTGGAGCGGCGTATGTATGGGTACGATCAGGTCAATGTTTGAGTATGATACCTTGGATCGAACGAAGGCTACATGGTGCTCCTGCGAGCCGCGATTTGCTGGCCCCTGTGTTGCGAAGGCTTCGAAAAGGACTACAACACACAAATGACATGGGGCCTAGCCAAGGCGCCGAATTCCCAAAGAAGGACTAACGAAACCATGTAATTAATTGCATCAACTGCAACTACTAAACGGGCGGCGCTTAGTGCAAGGATACCGTAGCAGGTTAGCGGTCTGCAGAAAGATACCACCCATATTATCGGCAAAAATCACGCCTACAAAAAAGAGAACACGTCGGCATACTCGGGAGTCCGTCACCACGGCAACTTGCGCGGCTGTAGTCACGGTGCCCGTCGGCAGTGACAGCTCGCGCTGCCGTTGCCATGGAAACAGAGAGACGCCAGCCAGCGCCGGACTGCGACTGCAACTGAGTTAGATTGACACCCACGGCACGTATGAATACGTGGGAAGTGAAGCGAACTCAATCCGTACTGTTTACCCACCTGCCGAGGGACAACAAAACGAAAAAGTCGAATATTTCAAAGTATGTATATACCTGGTATAATAGTAGTATTTGTCGTACGCTCGTCTCAATCTCTCAACCCAACCCTGACTGCAAACACACAGTGCGCTGGACTCAGTGTCCCCGTGCGCAGCCAACCCCCCCCCTTCGTTTTAGCGGGCCTTGACGTAAATGCCACCGAACAAAATAACTTTCGGAAAACAACAACCGGAAACTGGATACAAAAATACCAAAAGCCGCTAACTAATCTTCTTCCGAACCAGCACGTATGCACTACGAGTACCCCACCCCCGCCCTCCTTCTACAGATGCCAACGCCTGCAAAACCGCACCGCCAAGGGAAACGCTGTAGCCCTCGTCACTGTTATGACCTTCCTTCTAACCGGACAGATGCCCCCAACAAACGAGCGCATGTCTGTCCCACCAGCGACGAAACCCGCAAAACGACCACGCACCATCCCTCCCCCTCCCCCTTCCACCCCCCCCGGACCTCCCAACCCACCCTCAACTCCCCCTCTCGCTCGAAGTTCCGCGTCCTTGGTCTCGCCATCAAAAATATTTCCCAACGAGATCGCTTCTGATTCTAATAACGGCGGGAAGGAGGGGGGCTTGCCCACCCCCCCCCCCCACCACACAACACGCCCTCCCGTTCTATGGTTTTCCTTGAAGTGCCACGTTCTCCCCTGCTCGGGTACAACAAGCTATAGCGTCCAACCCCCCCCCTTCCCCAACACGCCTCCCATTCTACGGTTAGTTTGGGGGCGTCACGTTATTCGCGTTGGGCTCCAACAATCGTGTGCCAGCGTTGCCACTTCTGCATCATCCCTCCTTCTTCATAGCGACGGTGGGTGTGGGCATCAGGAAGACTCCCACTTGAAAAGGCTCGTGTAACATAATCAGGACGACTTCCACTTCAGAAGGCTGGCGATAACGTCCTCGGGAAGCTTGTGGCTGCCGAGGATTGCCATCAGTTGCGCTCTCCCATTCCTGCAACGCACGGAAGAAAAAAAAAAAACAGTAACATCAACAACAACACATGCGTTCCCCGTCACAAAAGAGAAACAGCACAATCACACATACACATACACGTGCGAACGAAACAAACAAAAACGCTAAGTATCATATCATACGTATTTACATCATCTCTCACCTCCCTTGCATGTGGAAAAAAACAATCCACCCCCATATTCTCGTAGTACGGTCGTCTCCCTAACGATGTGGAATTAGTGTGCTGATTCGATTAATCGTGCTTGAACTTTCGCAAGCTACACGGTTAAAAACTGCATATTTCAAGACCGTAACAACACGCGAGTTTTGCCTTTGGCGACGTAGTTCCCCCTCCTTCTCTCCCCCCTTCTTCCCCTTCATTTCTGCCTTCCCCCCCACCCCCTCCACCTAAAGTGAACCCAAGCGGATAAGCAGATGCCCCAACAACGAAAATAGTAATCATTCGGGGGAATGATGGCGAACCGGGCGTCCGAAATTTCGTCGTCACTCTACGAAATAACAAAAAAAAAAACGTCAGCCGTCGACATCAAGTATTGTACTTCGTCAAGAATAATCGGTCGTGTGCGCGGCGAAAAAGAAAACAGACACGCAAAAATAAAACGAAACCCTTGGGTGACACTCCGGGGTCAAACGGCGAAACAGAGGGAATCGGGCCCACAGCAATCACAGTAGCAGGGTGCGAAACAGGTAACATTAACATTGGCTTGATCTAGCCGACTACTGTAAACATAAGACGAGTCAGCGGGAAAATCGATAAAAAAGGACGCAACGGGCGCTAAGCGCTTACTAAGCACCCCACTACCCAAGTTGACAAGCGGACGTAGCCCTCCCCCTGCCGGCCCACTATGAAAGCAAACGCAAGGAACCGGTCTAAGAGCAGGCACGCGACGGGCCGGGGGTGTCTAAAGCGTTGAGCCCGCGCTGAGGCCATGACGGCTCCGCGCGGCGCGTCAATATGGGAGAAAACATGTAGACGCTAACACCAAAATTTAGCTGCGCGTTAACACAAGGAGAGAACATGCATAAATGAATACACAGAAACCACATCGCAGCTGGATGACCGGCTGATATCGTATGAGCACGGCTGTATGGTTGTGTACTATCATACCTCGCGAGCACGGCTATATGATTGGCTGACTCTCCTCCACTGGCAGCAGTTTGTTCCCCACGCCGAGGCAAAAACGGGCCACACGGTGAGTCAACAAATGATGACACACAGTTTGACCTGAAAACCGCACTGTAGCTGTATGATTGCTTCCGTACGTACCTGGTACTGCTGTATTACTGTCTCATATCGTGTTACACCAGTACTGCTATACGATTGGTTTGTATTAAACGTGTGCCGCTGTATGGTTGGCTTGTGTCGTACAAGTACCGATACATGATTCACTCACTCTTCGCCACTGGCGGCAGCCCTCTCCTTCCTCAGCAAGTTTTCGAGAAGCCTTTTGTCTTCCCTGCGCATGTACACGGTCTCCTCGCCTTTCTCCCTGCAGCGGACGGATGCGGAATGCGACCCACAGTAACATCGTACCAATCAACACCACCACCTCCTTTCCGGTTTAAACTTCGATACAGAGGGCCGCCCGCTCCTTAGAAATTCGGCCGAAATAAATCGAGGCTCGTTTTTTTCTCACGAAAAAAAGACAAGAAATAGGACTGAAGAAACAGTGCGCAAGGGTCCGCTGCCATACCAAATATCATATCGTAGCCTGCACTCAATCAATGGTAACGACAAAACTAAGAAACTGGGCCTCGGCGCCAAATTGACTTCTCTTGCTAGCGGATGTCTCCTGTACTGCTATTGCAAGCCAACGTGGATATCATAAACGCGGGCGGTATTCCACGGCCAACGGTAGCACCCTGAGGACACCCGATCGCCATGACCGTACGCGTATAGCATACTGATAAAATGTACCAGGTACCTTTCTGAACGGAATATCAAGTACCGTTCGGTCTCGCAAAATGAGGGATATATTAAGAGACAGCTCGGAAGCATCGCTCACATCCAAACATGTCGGTAGCCATCCAGGAACTCGACATTAAAACTCGCACTTCACGCCAAATGACTCTTTGACGGGGCTAAAACTACTAATAGACCGTCCACCGAAATACACTCATATCTCGTTTCATGCGATGGGAAACGCCTCTACCACTACGGCAGTACACCTTGCAATACAGCCGTCGCACTGATGACGGAGACATCGGACGAAGCCCCGGATCCACTGCTTTCAACCAAGAATGGCGTCCAACAAGTTGCTACCCCTGTCGAAGCACGCGCCATGTGTGCATACATTGAATACCTCGATTTGAGGGCGCCCCGTGAAAAGCCGAAACAAGCGCTCTGAACTACACATTGCTCCTATCTGCAGTGGGAAATATATAGCTTTTAGTATAGGCGGGACATGCCGATTTGACATCTCTCAAGTCCCGAGTGCTCTTATCCTGGGCGCTCTTAAATCGGTGTGCCCAATGTACACCTCTCCATTAAGGTGGTCATGCCCCTGCGCCTAAGAACTCTCCACACTAAAACTAGCATGGAATAAAGACCTTAGCAGGACGAAACTACTGGAGACCGTCAACCGGAAGAAAACGTTTTCACTCAGCAGTAATTGCCACACATTTCCTGACTTCCATACTTTATCCTAGAAAATAACCCAACGGTGTGGTGAAGGCGGCACTTTTCACCTCTCTTCGAAGGTGGTCATGCCCCTGCGCCCGGAGACGGCCAGAGCGCCGCCGGCGGCGGTCGAAGACTTCACCCTCGTCAAGTACGCAGCTCGCCCCGTAGCCGCCCCCGCCCTCATGACGAAACCAGATAGAGACATGATTTTCCTATGATATGCCCGCTGCAAGCTGCCGGAGACCGTTCTTAAGTTATGTCAGTCTTCCTAACCTGGTATGTGCGTGTGCGTGTGCGTGTGCGGGGGGGGGGGAGGGGGGGGGGGGGGGGGGCAGTTAGAAATGATAAATCAAAGGCGCGCTCGTCCTCAAGACGACAGTAGAGAGACGTAGGACGTGGCTACTAAATGGTAGCTGCTGGTGAAGTTTCTTAAAGATGTCGGTCTGCGTAAACTGGTATATGCGGCACCCGCGCGGGGTGTGTTTGAAAAAAACAACAGTCGGGAAACAAATTTTCAGTGCATGTGAGATTGTGCGCGTGCGACGGTGTCGACCCGTGAGCTGCTGTCACATGATGGCTTCATAGACCCTTACATTGTACTGTTAAGTCTATGCCTCCGCCCCGTGCTGTAAAACATGCCTCTCAATACGTGAGCTAGACCACCAGAGCACCGTCTTCTTTTCTTATCGTTTTCAGGGTTTGGTGATACCCGAGATGTTGGTCGAGTTAGAATATGCTGTGCGGAGTAGATTACCTCAACTCCCCGCAAGGGGGATGCTATCACGTACCGGTATTGTGCATATGGTAAGGCATCCGCGAGGCAGTCACATAGCAATGTCATTGCTGTCTGTGGAAGTGGCCAAACTAGAAAAAAAATAAATGCATGCACGCATCGAAGCTGTCATCTGACATGCAACAAAGCACGCACAAGGTGCGGAAGTCCGCCTTACAAGTGTGTTTTAGTAGGATGCAGGTCACCATGCAACTCGCCGAACACCTCACGTCGGTCCGTCCGCGCTTGGTGCATATGATGTCTGCCTCGTCGGTAAAAAACCGACGTGCTCCGTCCCGGCTTTGTAGGGCCTATGGCCTCAAGATTACGGCTATGCATGAAACGAGTACACTCCCGCCCCCCCCGTGCAATTGTGGTGCTGCTCCCTGCCGCTGCAAATCGCGGTTTGCTATCGTGCACGAGGAGTTGCACAACACGTGCCACCGATGTCTCACGCAGCATGGAAAGTTGAGATTTCACCACTTTGGTTCGCAGTTCGCGTGGAGCAGGAGAAGGTATACCATATTCTGGTGCGTTAATGTGAGCGAAATTTAAGACTGCCCCGGAGTCTCCGGTAGAGTACGGTCACAGTTTCAACGCAATAATACCCTACGGTCATCAGTATTGTTCTCCTGCTGGTTGCAGTCTTGCTCTTCTTGCTCTCGATCGCCCTAACCGAAGTGCAGCGGGCAACATTTAGTGGCAACACCAAATATACACTAAAACCCACGGCTAGTTGCGGCGTGTTTTGTACAACTTCGTGGGTCGGCACAAAACACAAATATCCACATATGGTCGGGAATAATGGCTCACTGGAGGCCAGAAGATGGCGTGGATCGGAGCGCTCGAGAGCGATCTGCAGAAGTTCGGTATTAAACTTCGAAGGATGGCGAGAATCAGCACAGAAGGTCAGCAAATCGTCAAGACAGGTCGGGGACGGAAGGGCGGCCTTCACCCGGAGATGGCACCACGGGAAGAGGGGTAGAGTGGCAGTGCCACACGCGACGGTTACAACCTCGCCATTGGCCAGCGACACCAACGCGCGCGCGTGGGGAGGCGGGGGGTGGGGTACTCATTTAGGAGCACATAGGTTTTTCACCTACCAGGCAGGCAGACATTCGCGTGCACAAAGCGCCAAGCGCCGTGACGTGTTCGGCCAGTCGCATGAAGGGTGAGCTGCATTCTACAAAAAAACACTTGTGAGGCGGACATCCGCATCTTGCGCGTACTGTCTTGCACATGGATGACAGTTTCGAATTAATTATTATTATTTGTGCATTTTGGGGTGCAAGCGTTAGAGGCCTGCTGGCTGCTAGCCATTATCATCGTTATGTGTGCCTCGCCTAGTCGAATTCAGCAGGGGCTCGCGCAAGATTGCTAAGCCTTACTCGACGGGAAAAAACGCAACGCAACGCGCGGTAGAAAAAGTTCAAACGTAACCAACCAACGGTCAGCCTCGTGTGAGTGTGTGTTTCATAGAGCACGGTTTCCACCTGTTCAACTGTTTACCCTCGTCTGATTATTTGTTTCATGTACGGTCTCTCCCACCGCAGTGCACCTTACCACGTTTTCGACAAAATCAGTTCATTGATCAAGTGCTGATATTTTGGGATTTTACATTGGTCGACAACCGCACACACCACATTTGCCCTCTGCCCCGGTTTGGCACCCTGATTCCACCGAGACTTGATCCAACCCGAATCTGCGCCCTCTAAACTGACCCCGGGTACATATGTAGCCGCCGGCGGGGTCCACCAAGCACCCGGGTTTCATCCAGACCAAAATCGAGAATCGGTCGCAGCAAAATCGAGAGTCGGCCACAGCCAGCACCTCTTTCGTCAATCATAGTGTCCAATAAGTGGTAATCCGCCTTCCCCTCCCATGTTTTTCAATCATCGTGTGGTTATGTGTTTGTTAACTCCAGCAGGGCGGCATTCCCTTTTTAGAAACAAGGTTGAGATTTGTGATGCCGTGGGATTTTAACGCCGATCGAAAACACTCCATGTGGAGACCTACGTACTTACTAGGCATGCATACTACTGCGTGCTACTGCGTACTAAAGCGTACTACTGCGTACTATTGCGTGGTTTTGGATCTATCCGACGTGGCACGAAGGGAGGGACGCTTTCGGTCAGAAGGGGGGAAAAAATATAATCACAACGGGGCAAGTACAGCAGCACAGGACGCCTCATAAAAAACAGGGCAACAACAAAGCCAGGCTGATGTTTACCGGAACATAATAAATCCGGGAGCCGTTATACTGAACATAATGCAGAATTCACCCTCTCCCAAATAAGAAACCCATCCTGGGCCAGTCTTCCAGTTCCCTATTAGGTGTCCTCTACTGTACCTGGTATGTACATAGAGTAGAATTACGGAGGCATATCCCCCCAAGTTGTGGTCAAAACGGGGACCGTGCTGCCCCCTCCCACACCACGGTGCCGTCAGCCCTAATAACACCAATAACGTGCCCGAAAAATAACAACACGTGTACCAGGTACGTACTTGCTCTGCGTGGGCTGTGAGCGCCTTGCCAGCGAGTCGCAACTGATTTTAAAGCAGGTTCGAGCATCCGCGTACACGTCCCGCGGGCCTGTTTTCCCTACCCCCTCGTTCGGCTGAGAAAGCCGGGGGTATAGCCCTTTTCGGGCAGGTTCAATACTAAAGCTGCGCGGCTAGACCACCCGGGCGGGCATGTTTTCTCGATTCTAATAATAGAATGAAAGGGATAGCAACGGGGCGGGGGGTAACTCCTCGGTAAGTTCTACCCCGTTCTACCACGGGTAGAATCCCGGGTATGGCATAAACCCGGGTAGGATATCGGGTATGATATTACACCGGGTATGATTCCGCGTATAATACTAAAGGTGTGTACTGGTATTAAGCGCTGTGACTAAAGCTACCTGGTACATGACTACGTACGATACGTTCTCGGGTGCAGAGTCTTCATTCAACCCGGGTTAGGACCGGTGCTAATGGAAAGCCGATAGTTGAACAAAAAATAATGCAAGTATTTTTTGGAATTGTGTGCTCAAAGATTTCCACTACTGTCGCTGAATGGGGAAAAAAATATTAAACAATATTTTCCCGTCTCTAAGTTTTTCAAGCGTCCCAATAGGTCAATTTTCATCAAGCCTCAATCAACATTTTCCACCACTCGCGATTGACCTTCGATCTCGAGATAAGAAACAACCCACGACCACTCTTATTCGTTCCGGACAACGTCACATGCGTGTGTACATGACAGAGTTAATCTTGGTCTACGTCCTGGGGCGTGAGAGGTTGCTTGTGTTGTCCTTTCGTCTTCCGTCAAATCCGCTCCAAAATTATATTGTTTTGGCCGTTGGGAGACGACAGAGAGTTCCACACACCAGCCGCCAAATGTGTTTTTAACCCAAGCTTGGTCGGCGCCCACCTCACATCACCGGTCGTAGCGTGAACACTGTACACCAAGGGTGGGTTGGAGCCCCTAAAGAGCTCACCACGTTCAGATTTGACGACGTTCCCGTTGATTTCGTCGAAGTGTGTAGAGCACACGAAGTCATGCTGCGTCTAAGCCAAGATCTGCTTGAGAAATTATCAAGCAGATGTTGGCCAAGATCGTCGACAGAAATTATATTTTCAGGAAAATTGGAAAGTTCCAAAGATAAAAACCAAGGATACGTATTTCCCGGTAGCGGCAATTACCCGAAATTGATAGGTTTTGAGGTAGCAATACGTTTCAGTGGTTATTCCCCACTTCCCCTATCCCCGGGATAACGCCTTTATATATAATGGAAACCCCTGCTGAAAAAAAACGCTGTGTGGCCATGCACAGCAGAGGAGATGGAGAGCTCGGACTCCGACGACGATGTTGGCTTCGATGTTTGATATTTAACATAGGACTATTTGGGAATGTAGCGCTGTCCATTATGTTGCGTACACATGGACGCTTTGCTGCGAATGCCACACGTCATGTTTTATATTTTATGATGTGGATTGATATGTAAGTTATGGCGGGCGGAGTCATGAAAGGGATACAAATAAATAGTTATATAACCATGCGAGGTATCATATTCAAATGGAACGGGCGAACTCGGCGCAGATGCAACTGGGACGTTGGGATTTCATTGAGGCGTGCATGTTTATGTTTACAGTCGCGGATACGGTCGCGCTCGCTACTACACACGTGCTACGTAGCAGCGCAGTGCTAAGGCTGCTCGCGTCCTGCCTTGTACGTTGTATTGTTGATTTCCCTCGCGAAATAAGTATATTCGCGCATCAGAGATACCTATCAGCACTACAGAGTAGTTGTACTGGTTTTCCAATATTTGATGAACGGCTTCAGAACGAAACCAACGAGGGCACCAACAAGGGAAATATCAACTGAAACCGAATAACATAACTCAGGCACTCGCATTCTGCCCTGTCACTACAAGGGATGTACATTACGCATTACGGGTAACTACGGGTAATGTGGATGGACCGTGCGTAATGTTTATATTCCGCGGTAATGTTCCGTGTTTCTACGGTGCGTCTCTTGTGCTACAGTACTTGCTTTAGAAGGTTCAAGTTTGAAGCAGCTGGGTTAACGTTTGATCGCTCCGAGTAAGGACATGGATAATGGAGAATGAGCATGATCTTTTTTCTTTTTGACTTTTCTGAAGTCTGTACTCTGCGCTATGTACCATACAACACACAACATACAACATGCTCTCCAACGGTTGCTGTAGGGCTGCAGCTGTGGCGGTAGGGTATCATCAAACATACAAACATACTACCAGACACCACATCTCGGCGAGAAAGCGAAGCAAGAGAGCAAATAAATGCTACGTACGGAACCCCTGGGTACAGGGTAACACAGCTATACACGGAACCCCCGGGGATGGGGGGCTTTTGTCCCCGCACGGTAGCCGTAATTACGCGTGCGTAATGTCAATCCCCGATTTGCCGCAATTACGGGTGCGTAATGTGTTCAATCTGAAGTTATGTACATCCCTGGTCACTACTGTGTGGGGTGAAAACGACTGAAAATGATTGCCCAGAGGCCTGAACGCATCGTATACTCGTGCTTAACGTAATGCGTGGACCACCGGGGGATGAAAATGTTCGCCCCCTCAAAAAAATGACCCGTGTTCCCTGGAACGAGAGGAAATAGGGGAACATTTTAGGAAAAGCTGAAAATTGCTGTTTCCAGGAAATATTTGGGTTCCAGGTGAGGAAATACGCATCCTTGAAAAATATGGGCCCACCGACGACCGTCCTGGCAAAGCTTGGCTGGGTTCGTCGGGAATTAAACTTTTCCCTACACATCGCAGTGTTGCTACTTGCTGGGTGGCTGCTGTGCTTCGTTGGTTGGATGGCTGCATTTGCTTTGTTTTTGTTGCTAGTTGCTGGCTGGCGGCTGTGCTTTTTATCATTTTTCTCGTACCGTCCTGTTTGTTTTCAATTGCTTTGCCTTACCACGTATTTTTTCGTTCTTAGGTCATCTCTTACATTTGAAAAAAAAAAAAAATACAATCGAGCTGTGAGATCGACCGAAAAGAAATTTGATCAAAAATCAGCTTTGCAAGCTGCGTGTGATACTTTGATCGCGCGTTTTACGGGGTGTGTATGCCCTCGTGAAGGATACGAGTGGGTGACTCGCCTGCAAGTGTCAGGGTCAACAGGACTAAGACGTTCAGCCTTGTTCTGCACACGGAAACTGCATAGCCCGCATTGAGGGGGACAGAACCAGACATCTGTGGAATTCAGCATGCAAAAAGCAAATAATTGATATATTTATATCATAGTGTACAATTCGACGCGAGTCGACGAGGGGAGAAAATGCCGAATTCTTCTCGCGATAAAAATCAAGGAACGTACCGTAGTGGGGTGGGGGGAGGCGGGTCCGCTATGTGACCCCGGATCTGAGCTACTACTACTAGGAGGGAGGGCGAGAGTAGTGCGAGGTTAACAAAGGGGATGAAGAAATTAGAAAAAAAAAATTACTCAACTTTTATGGTGGGCGGGCTACTTGGGTTTATCGGGTTTGTACGCAAGTTCCTGTGTACTCCCTGTATATGTGGCAGGCCAGCGGAAGGCCAGCCCAGGCCTGATACTCGGGTTGTTAGTGCTGTCGAGTCATGATGGAACATGCGGTGGACGTCGATCGCTACTGCTGTTCCGAAGTTATCTATCTTCCGCTCTTGATGTAATTGAAACGCACACACACACCAGAATTGATCGAGCGAAGACCGACTCATCTCTTACAATAGCGCAACCGAATCCGAAAGACAGCAGCACCCGAATCCGAAAATTAGATGGATTTTCGGGTCGCAGAATCAGACAGCAGACCTAACAATGTGGGTTAGTTTTTACGCTCTCTCATTGGCCGAGTGCTAGGTGGTGGTCCGCAGATCGGAATAAAAAATAAATTTCCAAAAGCGGCGCAGCTTCGTTTCTCGCCCATTTCTGGCCCGTTTTGGGTCCGGCTTGGGGTCAGGGTTACGGTCAGGGTTAGGGTTAGGGTTAGGGCTAGGGTTAGGGCTAGGGTTAGGGCTAGGGTTAGGGCTAGGGCTAGGGCTAGGGCTAGGGCTAGGGCTAGGGCTAGGGGGTGGGTTGGGTCTACGCCCGTACCTCTATGCGACTAGGAAGTGCTTTCTGCTCGCAAACGCGAACAGCCCACCGCCCCAAAGATCCGGGCGGACAACTTGTTAGGTGAGCTCGAATCAGACGGGCAGAATCGAATCGACAACCCTTACTATGAAACCCGTTTTCACATAATGCTTTTCAAGGAATTTCTAGCGAAAAATAATCAACAACGGCGATCGCTCGACTACGTATTCGCACAAGTTCGCCGTACCAGAGCATCTCAGCGCACACGCAGATGGAGCTTTGTAGGTGGGGCGAGGAAAAACGCGCCGTGTGCGCTTCACGCGAGGAGGCTTGTTTTCCCCCTCGTTCCCGTCGATCTCGTGCATCAACAACGATATGTCGCAGACGGCGGCTGTCCTTGCCCTCGACAAGAACGAGTAGTAAGTAGTGTGCCTTGTATTTAGCGAATGCTGCCATCGCGACTGCGAGGAGACTGGCAAGGTTCTCGTAGTCGTCACCATCACTATCAAATGCCATCGGCTCGTGGTGAGGCTCGAGGTGCGCGCCAGTGGATAACGGAAAACAGCAGCACCACCACGAGCACGCCTATGGCACGTGTTGCTTGCTTAGCAGGTAGATGTGTCTGATGCGTGCCTTGTGTCTTGTATTACTACTTACTACAGTACTAATGCTGTTTTCGGCTTGTTACCACGGTTGTTGCCTCCCATGACATGTTGAAAACCCAATCCGGATGCCATTTTCGGGTAGGGATTTCATCCGAAAATGGACGCCATTTTTCGGGTGAAGGCCGACCCGATAACGATGATATCCGAAACTGGGAGCCTGAAAAAACACCAGTTTCGGGTCTGTAAGATAGGCAAACCGGTTTTAATTTTCGGATCCAGAAACGGTGTTACAAGATATGGCCTTATTATCGTTTTACTTTGCTCCTTTTTTTCCCTTTTTGTTGCAAGTAGTCTGGTGTGCTGGCTTTCGCATCTTTTTTTGCCCGCGTGTTTATTGCGCGGTTCAAAGCGGTTCATTGCATGGCCTAACCACCTTGCTGAATTTGACATGCGTAGTTCTGTTTCGTAGTTTGTGACCACATCATCCTAGCTCGGCTCTCTCTACTAGTTGTTGTTCTCGCATTAACTCGCATAATCAAGTCCGTGGCCACAGGACAGGCTCCAGTCACTCTGGAGCTGAGGAATACCCCAAGGAAAGAACACAAACAAACCAAAGATATTTTTATAAAATCAGGGTACACGCATATATCACAGCTAGCGCAATTCATGCCTCCACCAGAAACATATAAAAAGTGAAATCTGGAGTCAGCCTACGATGTGCCAGATCCATACCGGTGCATACGTCTCACTACTCGCGCCTGGAAAAACCGACTATACCGCTTGCCACTCAAGAAAGACTACCACGTGTATATTGCACGTACGAAGTACCTACCACTACGCATACGCACGACAGACGCAAGTCAATTGGAAAAAAGAAACAAAGAAAAGGAAGAAAAGAAAATAAGATAGAGGAAAGAAAAGACAAGAAAGCGCAAAACGAAAAAGGAAACGAAAGAAAAGACAACTATTGATATTAATAGTAGGAGGCATCGGCACGGACACTGGTTGTGCTGGATATGTAGTCTAATGGGTGCAAATACCTGTTTGATGAGAAGAACACATACACACCTGTGGGACGAGTCATCAACCATCACCGGACAGGCGGCCATTCGTCAATATCCCACAACGCAACTACAGCAGTATGCGGCACCCAAGATTAGAGCGGGTGTTGCCTTCTGCGTACTCTGCGGCCTGCGGCCACTGCTGCACGATATCTGCTGCTGTGCTGCTCTTCAATAGACTAATACCTGATACCTGGTACCTGGTGTACACGAAAACGCTTTCGGGCGTGTAGGACTACGATACGAGGCGTACTGCGTGCAGACATACACTAAAGGCCGCATAATACGAGGCTGCGATTTACTGCTTGTGTTGGCATACTCGTACGAGTACCAGATGTGAAAGCTTGCAGTACAAGAGAGTCAGTGCTGTTGCTTCTTGAAGCTTCACAGAGCATGAAGAAAACCAAACTTCAACCGTCCTTTCCAGACTCCCATCGCCCACCCCGCCCACCCGCCCGTTCCAGCGAATACGCCCGAATGCAGCATGCCCGCTGCTCACGACCCGCTCTGCTATTTTCTGTTTGTGTACGTAAACGGGCAAAACCCTACGAGTACTCGTACGCACCCACGAACGAATCTGGCTGGGACGGGATGGCATGTTGCCTCAAAAATCGTTTACCGATCCGGCCCGAAAGGTGTATCCACAAGTTCCACACGGGGATTAGAAGAGGTCTAGCCGTCCAAGGGAATAGGAGCCAATCTTCATGGTATCCCTCGGAAAGGCTCGGCGAAGTGTAGGGTGCAGGATGCATCACCAAAAGCAGGAGGCGCCAATGCGTCGGCGTGTTGCAACATCTCTTCAAGTCTACACAGTCTACACAGAGGGTACTTTTAGTTCAAGATACTTGGGACACTTTTTGGAACAAACAGCAGCAGACGACAGGGATCCTCTTTCAAGTACAGACGCTGGACGCCTGCGTTCGTTGTGCAATCTCGCAGGCTGTTCGAGACACACTCCAACACTGCGCTTGGCGGTCAGCCATTGCTCACCTTCGTCGAGATTGAGCTCCTGATTATACGGCGTTAGGCTTGCTCTTGTGCTACGATTTGGTGTGGTGCTGCGTGGTGTGGTGGCGTGATTTGGTTTTGTGGTTTTGTTGGGTGGGTGTTTTTAGAGAATTTGGGCATTTTCGAAAAATCAAGAAAGAGCCAGTGCGGAGTATCCTTTCTTCATTCTTGAACCTCGTTGGGGTGGTTCAGCGCTCGGGGGTGTAGCGTTTTAAGGGTCTCCCGCCGTGAGGGCGTGCGCATTACGGGAGTGGGTTTGAGCAAAGGACCCTCCCCCTCCCCCCCGTGCATGTATCATAGCCGCCCACTAGTCGTACGATCTTGTCACGGTCGCTGCACATCACATGTCGCACAGCATTTAAGTTCGATGTGCTCAGTCCACACTATTTCCAAGTATTGTGTCTACAAAAAGCGTGGGCGCAGTTTTAAGGGTCCTGGGTTCCTAAACAAATGGTCAATGAATATTGACCCGAAATTCGTCTAACTCACGGCTGACGTCCTTGAAATATTTTTATAAAATGGTCAACACAACGTGCACACCAAGTACCTGGCACTGCCGGCCCACAAGATCATTCATTAGACTATAGCAGTGCACGCACGCTATCTATCCTGTTTATTCGTACTTTAGGCAAGTAAGTGCCGTAGTTGTCGCGGTACAACACCAGATACAAGAGCACGAAAAATTTGCCTGGACCTGGTGTCGTACACGCTTTTTCATCAAGTATCACAGAGAAAGATAGATGATGATGTGGATTGGCCTGAGATCAAATGACGAGATGGCCCACGTTTTCATCTTGTTTATTTTATTAGACTAGAGTATATTGATACTTTTTTTCATGTGCAGAGTACAGGCGGTGCACGGATTAATACGGGTAAGGACCAGGAGGACGAAGAGGGACGGATGGGGATGGGAGGAGGAGAAGGAGAGGGAGGAAGGGCGCCCGTGCGGTTGAGAGACGCGCTCGAAGCTCTACTGCTCCAGCCCCCCGGGGGGGAGGGGTGGAAGGTCTACGCCATGCCAGGTACTAGTTGCACGTCCCAAGGGATGAGGGAGCCCATCTAAGACCAGCTCTAGGGACACTCTGTGGGGCAAAACAAGAAGAAAGCGAAGCTTGTCTGGCGAAACTCATCGTCGATAGCAGTACCGATGCAGCTGTCTTCTTATCATCAAGCCCGAGACGAAAATCCGGTACATGCAGTACATGTTTTTTCGGTCTCGAGTCGTCAGACTATGTCGCGGGGGCCAAGAAAAATGAGGATCTCCGTGAATGTCGAGGCGCGCAAAATAGGTGCGACGTAGCGCGGAGGTTTGACCCTTGGACTGACCGCCCCCCCCCCCAAAAAAAACACATTTTGAGGTAACAACAAAAGTGGCTTTGAAGCGCTCAAAAAGAGCGTTATCCTAGCTGTCTGTGATATAGTCTAGAGGTTTTATTAATAGCACCCCGATAAGATATGACGCCCTCTGACGAGGGACGTACATTATTTGTCTTTTCGGTGGAGCACCGCGTCAGTGTCCACGGACCTTCACGGCATTCCACGGCCATGTCCACGGCGTTCCATGAACAATCGTGGACACTCCACGGGCTACCACGGACCTTCCACGGGCTTCCACGGACATTCCACGGGCTTCCGCGGAATGCCGCGGCAAGTAGCGGAATACCGTGGAGGCCCATGGCGCTAACCACGGCAATCTCCACGGCAAACCTCCACGGCAGCACCCACGGCAAAGCCGCGGTCACGCACGGAAACGTTCACGGGAACAACCACGGTAACGCCCACGGACACACCCACGGACACGCCCACGGAACCACCCATGGACTTGTCCACGGAAACGCCCACGGACATCCACAACTAGGTCCACGGAAACACCCACGCCCGCGGACACCGGGTGTACGTTATTGTGTTTTCCACAACCATGGAACTAACCCTAACCCTAACCCATAGGAAATACCGGTCGAAGTGCCCCCTGATGACGTCACTGGGGTAAAATGGTTGGAAATGTCAAATAATGTGTATCACTATCAGATGATAGCCGTGGCAATGGCCGCGGACGGCCGCGGATGGCCGCGGATTGTTGTTTTTGCTGCGGTTGGACGTCCGCGGAAACTGCCATGGCAATTGCCGTGGACTTCCGCGGACTTTTGTGGTGATTGCCGCGTTTCCGTAGCAATGGCCGCGGATGGCCGTGGAAACTGCCGTGGTAATTGCCGCGGACTTCCGTGGGTTGCCATGATTGGTACGACGGACTTTGCCACGGACAGAACCACGGCGCGTGCCGTGGCCTCATCCGTGGCATTTGCCGTGGAAGTGCCATGAGCCATGGCACTTGCCGTGGAAACCCGCAGATTTCTACGGTAGCCCGTTGCAACACTCACGGAAGTCCACGGAAGTTCCGCGGTCATTGCCGCGGGCCTCCGCCAAAAAGTCAAACAATGTGCATCCGTGCCTCTGCCTCGGTAGTTCCCCCCCCCCGTGGCGTGCCCCCCCCTTTTGGGGTTGGCGTCGGTTGGTAACGACACTGTAAAGTTCGTCTCTCACTACGTTCACGAGTTAGACCACCAGAGCACCGCGTCTTTTTTGTTCTCGTTGTCATGGTTTGGCGGTAACCGAGATGATGGTCGAGTTAAATATTATTGTGCGGAGTGGAGAACCTTAACTCCGCACAAGGGAGACGATATCACGTAGTGTGCGCATGGTAAGGCACCCACTAAGCAGTTACAGACCCCATCGCTGTCCCTGAAAGTGGCTACACCAAAACACAAACAAATTAATTCGAAGCTGTCATCTGATATCCAAGAAAGCGCGTACAAGGTGCGGAACTCCGCCTCACGAGTAGTGCTTAGTAGGATGCAGCTCACCCTTCGTGCGACTCGCCGAACACCTCAAGGCGCTTCGCGCTTGGTGCACGCGATGTCCGCCTAGTCGGTGAAAACCCGATGTGCTCCGTCCCGGCATAGTATAGGGGTGCGAGGGTCTACGGTCTTAAGACTACGGCTATGCATGAAATGAGTGCACCTCCCCTGTGCTCCGCCTCGGCATTGTAAGGATGTGCGGGTCCACGGCTGTGCATGATAATGACCTCACACACCCCTTGCGCCTTGTCCGAACGTGAACCACTGCGCCTCGAGGGCAGCGGTGCTGGTGTCTACCTCAGGCCAACCACTCTCTGCGTAAACGTAAGCAACAAACAGGGGGAGGGAACACTCTATCAGACGCACCGCATTTTTCACTCTTTATACGCTGTGCTCGCATAGAAAAACTCGCACGCATATCGCAGCACTCTTCAGCGCGTTGCAGTAGAGCCAAGAATGAAGCCGTGCACCGTCCTGCGCCTCGGGTCCTTGAGATAAATGTGTCACACACGCATTTACAGGCAGAAGTGAACCCGCGCAGCAATATCCACCAATTTCGAACAAGTCAAGGGCCCAAGGATATGTGTGTTGTATCGTGTGTGCCGAAACGGAGACGACCGGTGTCGGCACTCGGCTTTTTGCGAGCTCCTTTTCCTTCCCTGGCACCACTCTATCCGGGAACAGAAGATTTTATATTCATTGTAATAACGTTAAGGTCATGACATTTCTGGACAGAAAAGGTAGTTCGAGCATGTGATACCTGGCAAGATACTTGTGTGTCCCAGCAGAAGATCAACCAGCAACAGCGCTACGCATGCGAGGACGGTCGACCTCTCCCCCTCACCCTTGCAACGGGGCCTAGTCACCCTCCTCCCGCAACAGCGCTCTCATCCATGCCAACGGGGACGGCTGTGGCAGAAACCTGCATCGCTCACAGAACGGAAGCGCCAGCATTGCCGCCACCACCAAAAAACAAGGTGTTTTATTCACAGGAGGAGGGCGGGGTGGGGGTCAACAATTCTAATAGTTATTTTTTACGATTTTAGGCATCTACTTGGTATCAGAATAATATTAATAAAAAAATTACACCGAACTACCTATTGTGATGCTTGGTCGACGCTGACCTTACTGTCCAACGGAGCGTGCGGGTTCTCAGGGTAAAGGGGGTCGTTTTATTCACAGGAGAAGGGCAGGGCGGGGGTCAACAATTCAAAAATATTCCTGCCTGTGTCGATTATAATTATAAGCTAAAAGGGGTCACAGATTAGAGTGCGTGGTCATTGCTGACTATAGCCCAGCAGGTAGAGCCGTCTAACCAACGGTTTGACGGTCCTTCGAGGGGGGGGGGGGGGGGGGTGGGGTGGGGGGTGGAAGGAGATGCGGCCAACTCCAAGGCGACACTCAGAATATCTACGCTCTTTGGAAGATAACAGTCTGACTTGCGCCCTGAACCCTTTTCGAACTGCATCCACGTGTTTGGGGACAAGTGACTTGGAATTTAGTGGGGGAAACTAGCTGTATTCAGTTCTAAAGGGGCAGCTTATTCGCGCTGACACGGTCGTTTTTTCGGCCTAGCTGAGAGTCGGGAATAACGTCGTGTACCATCGAAATCATTGGAAGAAGGACCACAGTACGCATGTCGAAAAAACTGGAAGGCGTCCCAGTCAGTTGTATCAACGCAGATAAGCGAACTCACCAGAGTTAGTGCAGCGTGTAGGGGGGGGGGCACAAAGGGCTCCTCCACGTCGTGGGGGTGCCGTTGCTCGATGACGATGTTGACCTTCGTTGTAAAAATATGCTTGTACAGGTGGAAATGCCGATAGTAGCTGCGGAGAGAAAATATTACGGAACGAGGGCATCAATCAATACAAAGCGCAAACATAGCAAAATCTTAAAGCGTGCGCTCTTGGATGGTGTGCAGCTACGTTGCTGGAACGTTGTTCTGCACACGTAGCCGTCACCGGCGTGGTGTTTCTTGCTTGCCGGACGGCTGGAAACTATGAAAACTCACGCCCGAATGGGTAGGGTGGACCGTAACTGGACCAAGTCCGGCGGAAGGCCATCTCCCATGGCCAGGGGTTTTGTTAGTGGGTGAGCTTGCGCAAGTCCCACACTACCCGGAAGTATGACATTCCGGGTGGTTATCTCCACCGAAACTGACCCTCAGGGGACAGTCCGGGTCGACATACACACGCATCCGTATACAATGGCAGCTTGCGCTGCCGGGGTTATAACGAAGACCACTGATAGGGACAGCTTACGCTATACCTACAATGGGACCCGAAGGGTGCGCCAGCTAGCGTTGGGCTGCGAAAGCAGCTGAGTTGAATCGACACACGATGCGTATGAAAATACGTGGAAGTGTGGTGAGCTAAAGCTTTATTTTTCCCCATCCGCCGGAGGATAAGAAAAAAAAAAGAAAAGAAAATCACACAGAAAAATACGGCAACGCCTTAACGGGCAAGTGGAAACGGCACGAAAATAATGTATTCGCAGTGTGAACGAAAATTCCTCTGCGAACCACGCTGAAAACAACAGGGTTAAATACAAGATGGACGAAATGTATGAGGCACGGTGCGGCAGGGTCGCTGTTCGTTAGAAATAACCTCCTGTCGGGATACCTCGACCAAGTGGTCCAGCACGCAGTTTTCTAACCCTAAACTAAATAGCCCAGCACGTATTATCTTCTAACAAGGGCATCTCTCTGTATGGGTGAAAGGACGGCCCTCGTCTGAACCAGCCCAAACCCAACCCAACACCCCCTACCGCCAGGACCGGGAGACAATCCTCAGGAAGGTCAACGGCATGAAATGACTCAGCATTCCTGAAAACAACATCACCAGGTACCAGCACACCGACATCACGTGTTATATCATACCAGGTACAAAGCCACAAGCTATGTCACGATCGGATGTTGAGCAATTCAAGAAAAGGGTTCGGTCGGTGGAGGGAGGGGGGGGGCAGGGGGGCTCGCCTGTTGGACACGTAGTCCGTGATCGCGCCGATGTCTTCGGGGTCGAGAGCTCCGGTCGTCCACGGTGGTCGATCTACGGCATGCCGAAGGATAAGCTCTTCAAACCGGTCAAAAGAGGCCCTTAATGACGACTTAGAATCGTTCGTGGCCATGTCCTTGAGAGAAAGTGATGTGCAAGTGTACCATCGGATTCAGAGAAGCGATAACGTTCGGGTGGTGGTTGTCGAGTAGGTTACCGATAGGCGCTCTGTGTCACGTTGGGGATGAGCAAAGTTTGTGCGAGACGCCAGATACCTAGTAGTTCGAACGAGCGTTAGCAAGTTCTTCCGAAGTACCAATATCATAATAACTGGTAGCGAGCAGAGACGAATGTGTTTCCATGGTCACCGACAGGGCGAGGCCAAAGGGGTGAACCTGTGCGTTCAAGGCACGATCCGACGATTATACCACGCGCGCGCCCAACAGGCAGGACGGTTGGGTAGGCCTCATCCTCCTGTGCTAAAGGTGAACGAGACCAAATCGGCAACTCAGCAAACTCATAACATTTCGTCGAAAAATCAAGCAGCAGGTCGACCTTAACCACAACGCTACGTCATGCCTTATCTATAATGCTATTTAAATGATTGGGAGGTGTTTGGTTAGGCTGAAGTACTTGGTCTGAAAAATCGTGCTCGTCAATCATGGGAAAGATATGTCCCCTGTGGCTGTGTGCGATCAGAGTCATGCCAGATCTGGCACGAGAGGTAAGCACTCAAGAGGCAGCAGCTGTTATGCTGCCGTTGCTATCAAGTTTTAAGCTCCGCAGGGCTGATTACACAAAGATGCCCGAAGGGCAGTTGGTGTGTGCATTATTAGCGCGGTCTCGAAGAAGAGACGAAGAAGGAAAAGTGGTGCTGTTGAGTTGAGTTGGGTTGTGTGAGAGTGTGCGTGGTGCATGCTCGATCGATTACATCTCAAGACCCTATAAAAAAGCGTACGAAGCAAGCAATGTGAAGACCCCAAAAAATATGCAAAACACATCGGGTCAACCGTAAACTCCAACCGACATTTTAGGTACTGCCGCAATCTACGATATACAATCTACTAGATTCACGTGATCCTATGATCCTATGAGGTACGTGTGTGTTTGATATCTGTGTGTGATACGTACGTACATATCATACTCCTTGCAGTGGTATCGCCGAATCGCCCCGTGCTGCTCCGTACCAAAGGCTAGTACCTATCCTTAACGAAACGATCCGACACTCTCTGAAAATGTCTACGTACGAACTCGTGTATACCAGTCGTGTATAACAGCGCTTCATGCTGCTGCGTCCTACCAGGTACGAGCTACGTGTACCAGATTACTTACGTATGATATGTTAACGACAGCGCAATCGATAGGTTACGATGGACTACCTGGTGCTCCGTTGTACCAGTAGCAAGGCAACTATCCCCAATAATAGCCAACACTCGCCGTCTCAGACGCTGGTCGATTTCACGGGGGTTCTTTCACTCCCGCTTTTGGTAGCAATACCCGAACCGCAACCAATAAATAATGTTAATGTCTCAACCTCAAGAACCAAAGGCAAGCAACTTCAGTAACTAGCTTGTATGTGTAATGTGACAAGGCTCACCCTGGGCTAGGTAGCACCATTGCGTACACCGCAAGGCGTCCACAAAAATCTAGATCTTACGGCGAGGGTGTCAGGAAAAATCGTGTAAAATAGGTTTAGTTAACGTGTGGTCTATGTGTCGTACACATTTCACCTCATCCAAAATATCTTTCATGATAGACAGGAACGTGGACGTCGCACGAGCGTCGAAACGCCGCTCCTTGCAGAAGGCGTAATTGTAGTAGTGGAAATCCAGCACGATGTTCTCCTTGTCCGTCAAGCGTTCCGCTCTAGTGCAGGCACCGTCATCACCCACTCCACCCTCTCCCCCGCCGCTCTTCGACTTTTCTCCGAGGCCAAGGTACAAAGCCAGAAGCCTGGAGGAAAAAAAGCGATCAAAATGCTACGTATTAGCAAAGAGGCCAATGAGACAGCGGTTTAGGCCTGTAACGGACGGCCTTTGAGACGTAAAGTGACGCGTTCTACGGTAGAGGTATCATTGATTCGCCGAAATATTTTCTGAAAAATTTCAGGACTCCTTAACCCAATATCGCTGGAATGTCGTTTTACTTTTAAGTACGTGTATTGTTTTTTCGTTTCATACTTAAGACAGAGGTTTTTTTTCACAGGGTTGCGCTTTCATATTTTCTCAAAAATCGTTTTTTTGGGTTGGATATAGAAGCGCTCAGGCGAGGAGCCTAAAATGGGTGCACCTCTACCGTAGCATGGGTCAAGAGTACTAGTTTTAGTATGGGAGGTCCTCAAGGTGCCACCGACGGCGCGGCGCCGAATACTGCCGTCTCCTGGCGTCTTCTGCTGGATGTGAGTGTCGTGTTGCTGTCACCGCTGTTGTGTTGCAGAATGCGTGATTACAGGTTATGATTGCGCTTTTGTTCGATTGACCAAAGGTTCGAGATAACTGGGGAGAGGGTACATGGACAGATCGCGAGCCTCAAACCTTTACTGCCACTCGGTTTCCTCGTGGGTATCATTGACATCAATAAGAGCCATCTGAAACATAGTTTAGAAAATAACAGCGTGTCACTGTGGGTTCGCCAACGCCTCCGAGCTCAACATTAAAAAAAACATCGCCCCATACTACTCGCACCAGCGAGCGGTTTTGGGGGTACAGTACGCGAATGCTCGGCCGGGCGCAATTGCGTCGCTACTACTATTACATAGTGCTGCTGTTCAGCACCCTCGTAATGATCGCATAAATCGATATTGCAGAGCGTTTTCTTACGAGGACTTTTACGTACTCCGCATCACCTTTCATTCAAAGGCAAATCGCTCTAAGGATTCCCTTATAGCTTCTCACGTTTTGCATTGGGTGTGCTCTAGCGCAGCTTCGAGGCAGCTGATTTGCTCCGCGCTGAAGTGCTTCCATGCGACAGACGTGGCCTGTATGTACGCAATATGTAAGGTAGCGCAAGATGTTGGTTCAATACGAGTGCGAGTATTATTCATCTTCCGAAAACCAGCACATTTAAGAGGATTCGCGTGCACGCAGGTTCACATCTTAGCTGCAGTCGACTCTATCGTACAACCATGCCTCGCAGCAATGACAGCAGAGTCAGCACGATTGATTCTTACTACAATACACGGTTCCATACGCAAGTAGCCGACACGGCCGCCTTGTGCAGAGTTTGTGCCAGCCCGACAACCGACAACTGCACGCTGGCGAAGAATACGAGGTTCGATCTTGTGGTATTCGCCGAAAACCATCCAAATAATCCTGCTCGCTTCGCTGCCTCATGGCCAATGCCCGAAACGACCACCGAGATCGATTGTTAGCGATGCCTCACCATAGGTCTCCTGCTTGCTGGTGACGGCCCAAATCCGCGCAAGGAGAGCGTATCTCTGTCTCGGTGCTGTACCCGGACGCGAGGATATGCACGAAACGGCATCACATGCGGCGGGATAACCGGCCAATCAAATGTTGGACGAAATGCGGCGGAATTGAAAGCGACACCTACGTGCATGAGGCCGTCGTAGTAAGGGGAGAAGCCACAGTGCAGTGACCTCCCACAGCACCCCGGGCGAGGTGGTTTAAGCACAGGTTAGGGAGACGAACATGGCGATAACCTACATGTTGCCCTCGTATCGTGTTGCACGTACGACCGATGCCAACTGTACCAAGGCGTTTCAAACGCGTACGTCTTGCGATGAAGTGTACTCGAACGATATCATACCTGGTACAGCACAGCATGTACGGCGTAGCCTAGGTGAGCGTCTGCGGTCCATATCGGAGGCTGTACGCCACCATCCTTGCATGCGATCACCCACGAGTAGGCTGATGTCGCCCGTAGGTGCACCACTGGCATGAAACACAGGATGGGTCACTACGAGTACAACATGTCATCATGTGTCACCAGCTGTCGCGACTCACGGACGGCTACCGATCGGTCGATGTCGTATGTTTCGGTGCCTGCGTGCGCTTGCACAAAGTTGACGTATAGCACGAGCGCATCTTATAGGAGCGTGTATCATACGGTATTCGCATTCAATGACAAAGCACTGCTGTTGTGATCACGACTTGTCCAGAAGGCCGCTGACGGTTCGTAACACTTCCAATACATTTAAGGAAAGTAAAAATGACATACGCCCCACCCCCCTTGATTCGATCATCACCGTTGATGCGACTTGCCTTCCGTCCAACAAAGTGCAGGAGGCACGATCTTGGACCTCGTGTTCGAATTCAGGAGGATCTGTTTACGTCTGCTGTCGGTATATCTGAGGTCTACGCCTCCGTGCGCTCGCCTCACGAAGACGTATACTTTTCAACGTTTTGAGCAGCGTCGGCCAATGATCGTCATGAATAAACCGAACCATCAACACAGACAGGAAAACACAAGCAATCAAGCGATCGACAATCGAGAAAACCTCCAGCATACGAAGCTGCGATTCGGCCTATAGCAGTTGCCACACATGAAAAAAGCGTATTTTTGTGGACAGTAACGTTGACCGGTTTTGATTATTTTCCATCTACATGAGTCTCCAGCCCCCTTGGGCCAGGGGCTGGAGAGTAAACACCGTTAATATCTACAACTCTTAACGCTGTGGAACAGCACTCCAACCGGTGACCCCGAAGACCATTCAACAAAATAAAATGACACCCATCATCTCTTAGGTGAGGGAGAGTCCTCCGCAAACACAATCTCCTTTCAGGAGTATTTCCACGCCCAACCAAACAATGCTGTGTGTCGCCCACTCTCGATTTTAACCGCTATGCATATACACGCGGACGGTCTACGCGTAGCAGCAGACGCCTCGCTTTCAGTCCCTGCGGGGCATAAACCTAGCGAGACTCCCGCGAACGGCACCGTTCAAAGCCCCCAGCCTCCCCCCCGCTCCCGCGAGACTCCCTCCCCCGCTAACCCCAACTTCCAGCAGCGCCTGCTCGAAGTTTCTAATGGTTACCACAAGCTTATTCCCGCCTTCCCTTGCCGGCGCAACGTCGCCATTAATCCCACTGCTCCCCAACTTCGACTTTCGTGAACCCCCCTGCGTCGCTACCGCCGCCTCCTCCTCTACTGCCTGCACCGAGTCCGCAGTTAATCCCAGCGGAGGCGGTGGCAGTGCGGGGTTAATGTCCCCTCGCCCCACCCCGCTCTTAGCACCATTCAAGCCGTTGTCGTTGTCGGTGGCGGGTGCCTGGCTGGGGCCTCCCTGTCTCCAGTCGGCGATGGCAAAGCTGGTGGCGGATCGCACGAGCCCTGCCAGGTCGGCTCCGCTAAACCCGCGTGTTTTCTTTGCCAGGTAGGCGTCGTCCACATCGGGGGATACCAGCCCCGCGTCCCTAGCTTTACGGAGATGTATCGCCAGGATTTGCCGTCGTCCGTGCCCGTCGGGCAGCGGGATGGGCATGCACACCTGTGTACGGTACCGAAGGAAGGGGATGCACGAGTGAGTTGGGGAGGGAGGGCGACCAATCATTGGCATATAAACGGCGACCCAAAACATTGCCGTTGGGTCAACCTCAAGATAACCCACGCGTTTAGTGGTGTTGATGATGGTGGTGCAGGATCGGAACCGGTCCGAGAGAGCAATGTTAAGACGTCGGCACAAATTATAGGGTGCTGGAAACCGTGCCCCCCCCCTCTGTTCTCTCGGCTCTTCGCTCGAAATCAGCATTTCTATTTTCCGAATTCCTCACTTCCATCCTCCCTGGTCTCAATAACGCCTCGTCAAGGAGCTCCTTGCGGTTCGTCATGCCCACCACCAAAACATTCTGGAGGTTCACCAGTCCGTCCATTTTGCTCAGTATCTGCTCCGCAGCATCACCAGAAAACATGTGCAACGCCAACATTCGAAAGCATTTCCAGCGGCGTTAGTAGGAGGGGGAAAGGGTCGTGAGTTTATAGCAGTAGCTGCTCTTGACTGACCAAACTAACCATCCGACGGTATCCCGAGACCCGGGGTAATGGTTCACTGTTCCTTTCTTTGCCGTTGCGGCACGAAACTTGGTAGCAGTGGGTAACCCGATTCAAGAGCACCCCGTGACAAGCCGAAACAAGCACTCTTAACTACACCTTGCTCTCATCTGCAGCGGAAAATATATAGTTTTTAGGATAGGCGGGACATGCCGATTTGACCGCTCTCAAGGTATGAACACCCTTATCCTGGACGCTCTTAAATCGGGGCACCCACTGTAACAGGTAATGATATATACATAGCATGAGCGCACGCTACGATAGGGGTGGCACCTAACTTTTTCTGAGGGTCCTTCATTTAAGGAGCCCTATATCTCACCCAAAAGTGACCCCAAAAAATAAGGAAAAGTGCAACAAGACAAAAAAATCACATGGTCTAGGAATTCAACAAATGATATCGCAAACGCGCACATGACACACCAACGGTACGGCACTGGGTAGTTTTCTCAACTAAGGAGCCCCATAATTCAGACATAATGTTGCCACAAAGTGCTACCTCTATGGCAGCACGAGCCCATGGGTCGTTTTCCCCTTGTCTTTTCTTGGGCTGCGTTGCCTCGATTACCTGATTGACGACGCTGTCCCTTACACCCGAGGTGTCTCCGGAGAGCGACCCCCTTCTCCTGCACAGCGCGTCGATTTCGTCGAAGCACACCAGGTTCAGCGGTAGTTCCGCCGGGTCCTCCCCCATCTGAACGCACCTATATCGTTTAACAATCGGCAAATCCAACACCTTATTCTTGTCCGTTTCGTCTACGAATGAACAAAGTGGTATTTTGCCATCATACTTTAGGCTTTTAGCAGAGCAAAAACGCAACAAACTTAACAACAAAAACGCGCAAAACTCGAGCACCCGTTTCTCCTCTACGTAGCCCCGCGCAAACACCAGCGCACCCTACGCACCTTTCGTGCTCCAGCTCAGCGTCCAGGAACAGCAAGCGCACCTTCCGCTCTGCCTCCCCGACCCATTTGTCCAGGATTTCAGGGCCGCTGACGAGCTTCGGTGGCCGCGCCCCGAGTCGCCGGCTGAGCTCCCTGGCCAGCAAGGTCTTGCCGCAGCCAGGAGGACCGTGAAGCAGAAGGCCGCGTACGTGACCTACCCCTAGCGCTTGCCGCAGCTTACGCGGTGTTGTATGTGGGGTTGGCAGGCGGAAGGAGGGGGGTGGGGGGTTACAGAAGCATTTACCACAGCCAGGTGGGCCGCGCAGCAGAACGCCACGCACGTGGCCTATCACCTGGCGCTTGTCGCAGCTTATGCGGTGTTCTATGTGGTGTTAGCAGGCGGAAGAGGGAGGAGTGGCGGGGTTGGTGTGTGCTGTTATGTTAACCCGTTATTTTTACCCATTGATGTCCAGCACACCCAGTGTCCGCGCCGATTCTCCATCGTCAAAATAAAGATGTGTCTGTGGTTACAAACTACCAGGTACAAAAACATAGATGCACATGGTGAATACAGTAAGGATATTTGGCTATGCAACGTCACATGTACTGGATACGTAAGGCGGGTTATACGACGTAATCCCAAGAAGAATATCGCGTGCCAAAGAAAACGCCAGGCAAGCTGCCTTCTGACGAACGGAAGGTACCGGGTGAATTGTTGATAGTAACGGATATAGGCTGTAGTTATGAACAGTGGCATGCTAAACCTCGCGCTCGGAGCCGTCGGAGTCTCGATGACGTCAGACGCGAAATACCTTCGTGCCGCTCTTTCACATCACGGCGAGTAAGCAAGCGAAATCAGAACTTGCAATAGTTCCAGATAATACAACATGTACCGCGCGCACCGCTTTCGTCCCGTCCTCACCTCGGAGGGGATCGACCTTGTCGACAGCACTCTCCGCACGATATCCTCCAGCTGGCCGTCTAGCCCACCAACATCGCACGCAAGCTCATCCGCCGTAAACAGCTCCTTAAACGCGCCCTCCCCCCCTCCATCGCCCGCTTCACCCCCACCATGCCTGCTCTCCGCCACTTTCCCGTCTTTTCTCACCAGGGTCAACCCCCCGCCGTTGTCACTCTCCCCCTCCTCTTCTTCCTCGTACACATCGCCGTCTCGAAAGAGGAGGCCGGGAGGGCAGGGGCACTCGTCCATGACAACTATCGGAAAGACGCCCCCTCCCCCGCCTTCTTTAGGCCTCGCACCCGTCCTCGTCCCTGTATTCTCGCTCGATGAACCCAACGCTCCCCCCTCCTCGGCCTCCGCCCGGCGTTCCGCGGAGCCGGAATTGCTAGTGCCCGGCGCGGCGTAGCTTCCCGAATAGCCCGAGCCCCTTGACCAGTCGTACAGTACAACTTCCAGTATCACCGCCGGCTGAAAGTTCTCGTTGACGAGACGCCGAGCTGGAGAATGGTCGAGCACATGCCGAGGAGGATACGTATATGCAGTATATGTGTAGATGTTGGCATAGTTAGTCGCCAAAACTGCGAGGGGGAGGGGGGTGGCGACCCAGTTGCACGAAAATAATCCCCCTGGGTTTTTGTTCAAGGCCGCGTTCTTGCCGTGTCCCGAAACAGAAAATACAACAAGCGAAAAACAAGCTGTTTCTGCTGTGGTTGGGTATGCGTTTGCTCATCCGCCGGGATGTGAACGTACCGTCGGCAAACACGCACTAACGCACCGAAAAACAAAACAAAAAAAACAGGGGGGTAAGGGTGGGGTGTGTAGCTCCTGTGACGTGCGATCGATGCCCTCCCTAACGTGTACCTGATACATTCGACGGGCATTTACCCCCCCCCCCCCCCCCCCGTCCGCTCCCACCTTTGCCCCCATCCCAAAGCGGGAAAGGTTAATATGAAGAAATCCGAAGGAGCAGTGATAAAAACGTTGGAACGTAGCTTCTGTTGATATCGGTAGATGTGCTGGGTACGGAATCGGTAGCACATATTGCTGCTGCTCGCCCCGCGCCTATGGTCCAAAGGACTGCGGCCATGTAAGTTTTCAACGTATCATGCACCGCGAATGGTCACGCTGATAGAGTCGCAAGGCTGGGGTTACGGTCGTGCTACAAATCTGGTACGAGTACACGAGCGTTGTATGAATCTCTTGACGCAACCTTATTAGAAATCCACCCACAGTCATGGTGACAAACGCCTTCGAAATAGCGTGGAAATTATTTTGCAGTTCTAAACGGGTTAATAACGATTTGGCACCGTTCTACGTATACCGAAGACCGACCTCCACCGCCGAAGCTCGACCACACCGGGGTCTCCAACGAGTGAGTAGACCGCCCGATGACGCGCTGACTGTTGGACTTGACCTTGCCAGAGGGTGACGTCAGGCGCGGGGGAGGGGGGAGCGGCGCAAGTAAAGAAAACGTGTCCCACCGGTCAGATAGGGTCCATGCAAATCGATATGCTCAAACGTTAGGTTGGCTCTAGGCATCCAATATCCATCTCGAGCCTTCCGAATGACGCAAGAGCAGCCATGAGAGTGGGGGTTGGGTTGGGGGTGCTGATGAGGGTGGGGTTAGCGGTACCGCCCCCATACGGGCATCGATCTGAGAATACACAGTTATCTCGCCCCACATATCGGAATACAGTATACAGCAGATACCGGCTCATAACGCTCGCGCGGTGACATCGTTATTGGAGCCCGCCTTATGACCACGCGACGTGTTGTCGTTAGTGTTGGGCCAATTTGAAAGCAACAATAACGACACCACCACCACCACCGCCACCACTAACAACAACAGCAACAACAGCAACAACAGCAACATATCTGTAAGTGTATCATGGAGACAGCACACTCCAGCACCACATACCCCCCTCCCCCCCCCCCGCCCTTCCCCCGTCCTCACCTGCTGCACCTCCCCGGCCAACACCCGCGACAACATATGGCATCCGTACATGGGGCGGTGCGACGGAGGATTTCCGTTTCCCGCTGGTAGGACCGTCAAGTACACCCCAAATCGTGGGTCAGCTGCCGCAACCGTGACCCTGACAGGGCGGGGCGACAAGGTCAGCCAGGACCAAGCCATGGCGGACCCATCGGAGTGGCGGGATCGCTGGCGGGCGCGTCCCAGTGAACTTCGTACACCCTGTTCGTGGAGGCAGCGGTATTCGACCACGGGGCGGGGGGGAGGCCACGGGGGTAAGGAAAGGAGTGTACTCATTCCATGCATTTCCGTAGTCGTATGGCCATAGCTATTAGACCCTCGCAAATGCCGGGACGGAGCACGTCGGGCTTACAACGACCAGGCAGACATCGCATGCACCCAGGGCGGGGGGGGAGGGGGGGGCACTCATTGCATACATAGCTGTAAACCGTCGCAACCCTAACAACGCCCAATGCCGGGGCGGTGCACGTCGAGTTTTCACTGACCAGACAGACATCGCGTGCACCGCAGTGCACCAAGGGGGAGGGCTGTATTCAGGACGCACATCTTCAGCTTTGGGAAGTTGCCTGTGTTTCTTGACAGCAGAAGCAAAACGACAGCCGTTCAAATGCTTGCAAAAATCCGCGGTGAAAGCGGACGCCACGACACTGGGAGCGGGGAGGGCAACTCGTTCACGATTGCTGCCATGATAAAAGACATCGCAGATTGCAGTGCGTACAGCCAGCGCGGACAGCCGTCCAAACGCTTGCAAAAATATCCGTGGCGAAAGCGAACGCCATGACAATGGGAGCAGGGAGGGCAACCCGTGTACGAGTGCTGCTAGAATATACCTCGTCGCAGATGGCGGTGCGCACAGTCAGCGCAGCAGATAGGGCGTGATTTACTGGTAGTCGCTGTTCAACTTGGGCGGGGGGAAACGAACACTCTGCGACATAGTGCCCCGGCTGGTTGCAACGGTGACACAGCCCCCTTCCCCGGCGAGCCCTTGGCGTACCCCCCGGTGGCTGACCCTAGCCCTGCGGAGAGATAGCCGGCGCCCGAGGCACGGCACCCGGCGGTGGCTCATTCCGGACCCAGCCCATCGGGGGCACTTGCCCCCCAGTCCCAAACGGCTGGGGGGCTGCAGCATCGCAATGGTCCCGACCGGTCGAGGCATCCCAACGCCACTTGGACCAGTTACACCACTCGGCATAGGCTCAGCATGTAGGTTACGACGACGCTGCTGCTGCAGCAGCAGAGGCAGCAACAGCAGCGACAGCCTCAGCAGCAGTAGCAGCAGCAGCGTCGTCGTAACCAGCATGGTGAGCCTATGCCAAGTGGTGTAACTGGTCCAGTGGCGTTGGGATGCCTCGACCGGTCGGGGATAACGCAGGCCCCCAGTCGTGTGGGACTGGTGGGCATGTGCCCCCGATGGGCTGGGTTCAGAATAAGCCACCGCCGGAGGCCATCCGGCGGGCTCTCCTCAGGACTGGGGTCATCCACCGGGGGGTACGCCAAGGGCTCGCCGGGGAAGGGGGCTATGCCACCGTTGCAACCACCCGGGGCACTATGTCGCAGAGTGCCCGTTACCTCCCGTCCAAGCCAACGTCATGCTACCCCCTAGGCCCGCGTACGATCCCCCAGCATTTTCTTTCTACGGCGGTGCTGTAACTTCGGCTACATTGTTTTCCCCGGCCTACCACAGTGGCTGGCAGCATGAGTCGACCTATGGCAGCGGTGGATATACCTCGGCCGGAGCTCCCCCGACTGCAACATCTCCGACTTCTCCCCCGGACCTGGCGAACAACGGCAGCGACCCGGCTACGTTCGACCCTCATCCCGTCACCGCACAGGTTGCGCAGCAAGGCAAGCCTGTTTGTGATAATGTTCTGGAGCCTGGTGTCGTTTCCGGTGTTCATGAGGGGGAATGGTGGGTAGCCGACACTGGTGCGATGTACCACGTCACCGGAGACCCGTCATGCATATTTGAGCACAAGCTCCCCCTGTAGGTAAGAGTAAGCTGATGGTAGGCGTCATGAGGTCGCTAGAAGTCGTTTTTTTTGGGAAGCTGGTCATGAAGACGCACAGCGCTGATGGACATTGGATGTGACTCTGACAAGCGTTGCTTTTGTACTGGGAGCACGTTTCCACCTGTTTTCCTTACGTGAAGTCATGCCTATGTGTTGTGCGATGATGGATGCTTCTGGAGTGCATCTGTTGGAGAGAAGATTGACTCTCCCTCGTGGTGAGCCTGGGTCTTATATCAAAGCGACTAGGATCAGACATGATTTAGTTGTCGCTGCCGCCGTATTAGCCCCAGGGAAAACGCCACCGATCGATATGAACGTCCTACACGTCGCCCTTGCCCACTCCCAAGCCGACACGTGCCGCGAGACTGCTCGTCAAATGGGTGTTCAGGTTTTCGGAGAATTGGTTGCGTGTTCTGGATGCTCGGAGCGAAGGGGAGGAGGATAGCTGTTCCGCGGAGGACGGAATGCCGCTCTACTAGGCCCCTGGAGCGCCTGCTTGTGGACGTTTCGGGCAGGAGGCCTCCGTCCGCCGGAGGCCCGGAGTACCTCATAATGGTGGTGGACGACTACTCGCGGCTGGGCTGACCATATTTTTTGAAGAGCAAGTCTGGCGTGCCGGTGGTTTCGCTCGCTTCCTGGCCGACATCGGTGCTCATGAGTCCCCTTTTGAAGTGGGGTGCATTCGCTCGGACAACGGGTCGGAGTTCGTCAACCAAGCACGACCTGACATTCCAAACACGGTTAGGGCCGTAGCTAGGTACGCGGATACGCCGAGGGAAGTACACTGGAGGACTACGATTGGTATTTTAGAGTACGTTTTCGTCACGAGGGATTTCAGAAATGCGTTTCAGAGGGGCAGTGGACTTGAGCTGGTAGTATACGCCGATGCTGACTATGTTATTAATAGTAACGCTACTGATAGGAGGCCGGTTTCTGTTGGGGCGGTTATGTGCGTGGGGGTATGCATGTGCCGTTTTTCGAGGACTGAAAAGTGCGTGACGCGTTCAACCACAGAAGCTGAGTATGTAGCACTTGCCGATTCTACCAAAGAGGCGACGTGTATGTGTGGAGCTTCATTTTTCCTGGCTTTGGGCCACAGTGTATCAGGGTTTCGAAGATAACGATGGGGCGGTACAGCTGGCGCAGAACCCAATATGCACGTCGAACTCGAAACATATTGATATTTGCCACATTTTTTTTAGAGAACTTGCGTTCCGGGGAGAACTTGACATTATGTCCGTGGAGTCAGAAATACAGCATGCAGACTTCTTAACGAAAGCCCTCATCAGGGGTACGTTTAGTTTTCACCGGGAATATTTGATGATTTTCGTATATACTTTTCGGGATGGGGGTAGCTATATCTTGACTTTAGAGTGAGGTTTTACTTGCCACTTTCTGGGGGGGTTGCTTTGTTGTGCGATATGTGTCTGTTTTGCGAGAACTACCAAAATGAATGGTCAGGCCTTGGCAAACAAGGGTGTGGCAGTTATGTAGGCCCGGCTCACCGGCCGGAAACTAGAAATACTCACTGCAGCAGCAGCAACGGTAGCTGGTAATCGCCGTTACTATTAATAGTAGCAGTGGTAGAGGTGCACTGGCCATCGCTGAATCAGTAACTAAAAAATTGGCCACGACATGAGGAAGAGAAAATCCAACGACCTGGAACCACATTTTCAAGCTTCAGCGACATTGTCGGGGTAATTACATGTCACCAAAACTGCTGCCGTTTTGCCACACTCCAGTGACAGCACCTAAAACCCCATCGCGGGGTGGTGCATTTTGGGATTAGCTGTAATGCTGGAGTTATGGCAGAACTGTGGAATATCGTACACAAATATTACAGTGGTAGAAGTGGTTTCACATCTGTATTTTGGCCTAGTTTGGCTCCAACACATTTTTTTTGTGGGCAATGCAACACAGGTGGGTGGCGGGCAATTTGCTTGGGTATGATGCATTGCCACATGATGCCCCTTGCCTCACTCGTTGGTTCAATAACATACATGAGTCTGGCGTGATCATTTGGGACTCTAGCTTGTCCCGTGTACGTCCATCTAAGACGTGCCAACACTTTGAGGATCCAACCAACAGTGTTATGGCAATGGTGTGTTCTTGGCGTGGGTTAGACTCTTAGCAGTTTACAGCCTCACTCAGCGCGACGGCCGGGTTCGAAACCGACGACTCCCTGAACTGAAGCCTCGTGGCAGCCAATTTTGCTGGCTCTACGTGTAGAACAAACCGATGTACAGCTGCAGAACCGCCTGAGGACCAACGCCCGAATGGGTAGGGTGAAACGTAGCTCGACCAAGTCCCGCGGAAGGCTATTTTCTCACGGCCGGGGGGTTTGTTAGCGGGTGAGCTTGCGCAAGCCCCACACTACCCGGAATGATGCCGTTCCTGGTGGCTATCTCCGCCGCGGGATCAGGTCGGGTCGACATAATCACGCATCCGTATACAACGGTAGCTTGCGCTGCTGGAGCAGTAACGGTGACCTCCAGTAGGAACAGTTCGCGCTGTCGCTACCACGGGAACTGACTGAAGCTGGACCGTAACTGGACCAAGTCCGGTGGAAGGCTATTTTCTCATCGCCGGGGGTTTTGTTAGTGGGTGAGCTTGCGCAAGTCCCACACTACCCGGAATGACGACGTTCTGGGTGGCTATCTCCACCGCACCTGAGCCCCTGGGTTCAGGTAGGGTCGAAATACTCACGCACCCGTATACAACGCCAGCTTACGCTGCTGGAGTAGCAACGGGGACCGCCGGTAGGGACAGTTCACGCTGTCGCTACCACGGGAACTGAAGGACACGCCAGCTAGCGCTGGGTTGCGAATACAATTGAGTTAAATTGACACACGACGGGTGTGAAAATACGTGGAAGTGTAGTGAGCTTACGCTGTATTTCCCCCATCCGCCGGAGGATAAATATGTGAGCAAGCTAATGCCTAGCCGTATATAACGAAGTGTAAACGCTAGATAGATTTACTAATGCTATGTTGATGTGGTACTTGGTGATAGGCTCTTAATACTTTTGGGTTTTATTAATACTCTGACAATGTAAATCTGATTTCATTACGTGTGCTACCCACAACAACAGCGGTAGTCGGCATAATTTAGAAAGAAAAAATAAAGCGTAAGCTCACCACACTTACTTCCGCATACTTTCATGCACATCGTGTGTCAATTTAACTCTTCTATTGTATTTGCAAAATTATCTAATTACAATTCGCTGTTAATGTTCACCCTGACAACATCCGTAGGACAAACGAGCGGCAGGTGTATCACACAGCTTGCAAATACGAGTATCGACCCTAATTATCGAGCTCACAGCTGGCGTGTTTAGACCCATGACAATGGAAAGCTGATAGTTTACCCAAAAAGTTTCCAAACATTTTTTGGGGGGCATTTATGCTGAGAGATTCCGGATAACGTTGCTATGGGCAACAAACCGATTTTTTTTTTCTGGCCCTTTTTTGGGGTCATACGGTCCAGCAGATCAATTTGACTATTTTTCATCAAGCCTTGATCAACACTGTCCACCAAACACGATTGACCTTCGATCTCGAGATAAAGACAACCCATGGTCACTCCTCTTCGTTCCAGACAAGGCCACATGAGTGTAGGTGACAGCGCTGAAGAGTTCATCTCGATCCATGCCCTAGGGCGTGAGAGGTTGCTTGCGTTATCCTGTGGTCTTCCGTCACATCCTCTCCAAATTCTGTTTTTCGTCCGTTTGGAGACGATGAAGAGTTTTTGTCGCAGTTTTCTACCCGGTACACACTAGCCGCCAAATGTGTTTCCAACGGAAGCCTGATCGGCGCCCGCCACAAATCACCGGCCGTAAAGTGCGCGCTGTACTCCAAGGGGGGGTCGGAGCCCCTCTAACGAGCTCGCCACGTTCAGAGTTCACGACGCTGTTGTTGACTTCGTCGAACGAAGTGTGTGGAGAACACGAAATTGCGCCGCGTCTAATCCAAGATCTGCTGGAGAATTTCTCAGGCCGATGTTGGCCAAGATCGCCGCGAGAAATCGTTTTTTTCCGGATTCTGCAAAGTTAGAAAAAAAAATTCCACCAAATTGGGTCCATAGACGACCGTTCAGGCAAAGATTGGCTGGGATCTTCGGGAATTTCAAACTTTTGGCCTTCCATTGTCACCGGTCTGAATCCGGTTTATATTGTTTTGCTTTAAGATAATTATCTCTTCTATCGTAGCCAACTTCTACAGGGCCATTTAGAAAAGTGCTTCTTTGCAAAATCGATGTCAGAGCTCATCGGGCACATTAGGAACTATATTAACGTCATGCTACGGAAATGCCAGTGCATTATGTGCACTCAATGCACCGTTCGATCTGTGTTGTTAGCCCATACCCACCGAAAACAAAAATAAGCTCTGCGTGCTCACGTTTGCTACGCTGTGTATACCTGTGCCCGCGAAAACCAGTCTTCCAAACGTGTTGGACGAAATAGTGGCTAATGCATTATGCGCCCTTCCTCGTAATAACTACAAAAAGAAAAATGCGCCAAAAACCAGCAGCAAACACAAGTGCAGAAAACTACGCGCTCCTCCTCCCGGTTCTCGTCGATGTCCACCCAGAAGCACCTTCCCCTGCCTCCTTTCCATCTCCGAAAAAGTCTCTAATACACGTTTGCTTTGATTCTCTCGACTCGTGACTGCTTATCCAAGCGAGCTTAGCCTTTCGAAGATGGCAGGAAAAATCGGGCATCTCGTCTGCAGGCGTGTGCGTGTGTTGCGTGTGCGGCAGTACTTTTCTGAGAACTCGATATAAGAGAAAATCTCGGGAATAAGACAAATTGCCTCTTTTATCGGATCTTTTCGTGGCAAACCAACAAGCCCAAAAAAATCTCTGATATCCGTACTTCATCTTCTATCAAATCTCTAATGTCGTAGCCACTACTGCTGTAACGGAATACTCGTACACATTTGTATGATACGCTATTTATAGGTGAATAGAGCAAAAGCAGTACCCGTATGTACTCGTGGCAAAGTATGTGGCTAGTTCACGTTGAAAAAAACAATTATCAATAAATTTGCTTGTAAATTTGTCTTCTTTTACGTGAACCAGCGTATCGCAAGCTCATGATCATGTTGCTCTGTCCTGCACCAAGTGTGATTCGTAGTGAGATCATGAGTCAAGCGCAACAATACAAGGCGTAGGACGTCTTTTGAAATTATAATTATGTCGTGCAATTACTGCTGTACATTGGCGAAACATGGATGTATCACGCGGCTTGCAAAGTTGAGTTTCAATCATTCAATCGGTCGTACTCACAGCTGGCGTTTTTTATGTCTATATACAAAATCTGGCGCAGGACTGTCATTTTTCTTTCCGCTTCCGTGGGCTGTCGGCGGGCTGTTGGCGGGCTGTTGGCTCAACAGTCCAAAAACACGTCAGAAAAACAGCAGCTGCCTCTTTTGGTTGAACACGTTTACAGCAACTCCAGCAGGGTATATTTGAACAAAAAATGCCCCTAGCTAGAGCTAAGCACACTGCCGAGAGGCACAGGCCTACACACTGCTGAGAGGAGCAGACCTGCACAGCTATGTTGACACGGGCGTCTGTACAGGGCCACCAGTTCAGCACTGCTGTTGCTGTGCTGCTGTGTCACAGGCCTACACACTGCTGAGAGGAGCAGACCTGCACAGCTATGTTGACACGGGCGTCTGTACAGGGCCACCAGTTCAGCACTGCTGTTGCTGTGCTGCTGTGTTTTGCACAAAAAAAAACACGTCAGCAGCAGCTGTCGGCAGTTGCAGCAGCAGTAATTTAGAACAATAACACGTTTTGAGCACACTGCACTGAGAGCAGGCACAGCTGCTGTAACAGGCGTCCGTACAGGAGCAGCCGGTTCTTCTGTATATCTGGGGCCGCGGGAGTGGGGCCGGGGTTGCTATTGCTGTGTCTTGCATGGGAGCTGCACCGTCAACAACAAAAAATCGCATACATATGCCACAACGACAGAAGCAGTTGAACAAAAAAAAGTCATAGTTCAACAGAAAATCGTCATATGCCAGCTACGAGCACTGCTGTAAGGCACAGCTGTAAGGCACAGCTATGCGCAGCTGTGTTGACACGAGCGTCCGTACAGGAGCACCCGGTTCTGTATGCAAAATCTGGGGCCGGAACTGTTGGTGGTGTGTTTTGCAGGGGGAGCTGTTTCCGTGTACAGAAAGCTGATGATGTCGATTAAGATCGGCAGAACCCAGCTGAGTTTTGCGGGAAGTTTTGCGGGAAAAGAGGCGTTTGAGGTCAAGATCTTTGGTTCAAAGATCTGTGTTCAAACCTAGAGCGCCTCGCGCTGCCCCTCTCTCTCACAACCCTCACACGCTCTCGTTCCTGACCGACAAACCATACACCGAACAGCTTCGAGCATGGCCCGCACGCCCCGCACCCCTGCACTCCCCGCAACTCCCCCGGCCGCTTCAGCTACTGCTGCTGCTGCTTCCACTGGTGGGGGTCCTTCGTCCCCTCCTGCTCCCCGTTCTACGGCAGAATCCCCTCCCTCGGCCCCTGTCAAGGACAAGCCCATCTCCTCCTTCGCCGACTACAAGGAGAAGTGGAACACGCCTGCGACTGCGAAGACGACCAAGCTCGAGTTCGACGAGGAGCTCCGCTGCAACCGCCCTTCCTGCCCCTTCACCCTCGTGCAGTTCATTCCCCCCGGAACCAACCCGCAGACCGGTGTGACCATATCGTCATACTACTTGGGGGCTGGGTGCGCCGCTCAGCAGTGTTGACACGGGCTGAACATCCGTATGCGTTCGTACAGGAAGTGGTTCGCGCTGTGTTTCGGCAGCGGGTTGTTGCGGGAAAAGAGGCGTTTCAAATCTATATCACTGTTTGCTTTCGTCTTGCATCACCCCCATCCGCTGTGCTCTCATGAGCCCACTCCGAAGGGAGATCTTGTAATTCTTGTAAAATTATGTTCAAGATCAACTCTGTATTCACCAGTGAAAGAAATCGTACCAGGTACATATCATCGCTGTGGCTGTGACAGCACTCTTCAAAGACATGTACGGGATGCGCCAAATCAAGCAGGCAATGCATCTATTAATAGCCGTCTAATCCTATTAATAGTCCCCTTGGTCGCTTGCACTCGCCTCTAACAACTCCGGAGTCGTCTTAAACCCGGACCACTCGCTTGACCCCGTATGCGAGGACTCGACGGCACCGTCGCGTCTCGTCGCCTCTGTACATCGCCCCACAAGTTCGTCCAAGAAGCATAGGTCGCCGTCAATAGGTCCGTTGTCGTTGACTCCACCCACCGTGACCGTGCTCGGGTCTCCGTCTGCAGTCTTGTGGGCACTCTGCTGCTGCAATCTCCTGCGAGCGGGTCCGTGGCAGTGCTCGCAGTGAGCTTGTCCGCCGCATCGTCGTCGTCCCCTTTTTAAACTTTTCGGCGAAAACGTCAGCGTGTTGCATGCCGACAGTCTCGCGGCACCCGAAAAATCGCTTTGCTCGTTGCCGCACAGAAGCAACTGCTTCCCACTCGTCAGCACAAAAGAAGTAGCCTGCCCGAGGACGAGGGTCAAGATTGCAGCTGCCGCAAAGCTGGGAGTCATGAGCTCTCTCCCTCCTGCAGTTGTACTGCCGAGGCATCGCAGAGGTTTCCATCATTTCAAGAGGCCTTTTACGTTTGGGTACCGGGGTAAAATACAAAAAATATAAAAAAAACACAAAAACGAATCTCGATAACAAACAGCATCGACAAGAACTGCTACTCGTGCAAGTAGCTGTTGCTGTGTGCTGTGCACGAATACGGATCTACCGCACACCAAGGGATCGGCTGCAATATAGCCGTGGGCGAGTCAGATAATCTCTCCCACGCATAGACTGCGCGTATCCTCAATTTTGTCGTTACTGATAGGTACTGTTTTTTTTTAGTTTTTAGCTAAATTTAAATTATTTAATTTTTAATTTTTGGTATGTTGGGTTTTTTATCGTATGGAAGCTTGTGTATCACAGGAATCATGCCGAACAACACCCGGCGGGCTCTGACCGTTTGGTTTAGCACAGCAGGAATCAGGACGCACTGCTGCGAGGGCGCTTGCTGCAGACCAAAAATACACGACGAGGACTACAAAAAGCCCGGAGGCGTCTCCCTGGGCAGCCGTGGTGCCTAAACCACTGATCTCCTAGGGACGCGAATGCAGTTGGCCGTTTAGAGGTTGACGCGGTTAACGATTTTTGGCGCGATTAACCGCTCATCGTTCGCGAGAATAATCCGCATACCTCACCCTCGCTCGGAGCTCGCCGGTCGAGAAGTTGCTCTACGCTCGGGGTAGGGCACTCATTGGACCACACACACTCCTTCCGTGCAACAGTGTGGTACCACCCTGGTAACGCTTCCCTTCCGTGGCGTGAGATTGCTTTCTGCATAGCTTTGCTGCGTTTTTTCTGTCAGCCATTTTTCGCGGGAACCACGGAGGAAGAGGAAAGGAAACGCACAGCGGGATACCAAACTCACAGACAGGAATTGCGCGGACAGTAGCTAGCGGAAAGGCAACAGCAAGCTGGGAGGGAAGCCAAGGCAAGCACCATGTTGAAACGCCCGAACCCCTACCGCAAGAACCGTGCAGCTGGCACGCTGGATGACCTCATGTTCGACATGGACAAGCGGCGGCACACGTCCTTCAGGTTCCAGAACTACCAGAACTTCATCACCGATCGACCCGGCAAATTGGTGAGCCTTTTCCATCATTCTGCGGTTATTATACTGCTTTTTGTATGTCTTTCTGTGTGCTTTCTGCACTCCGAGCGATGACCTACAGCAGTACCTGCGCATGTGTGTCGCTGCTTGCTGTTTGTGTCTTTTGAGTGCAGCACAGCGTAGGGAAGATATGACTGCTACGAAGCTGTGTGCCATCGGCTATTTCTTTTGGGTAGAGCACCGCCGCTCGTACTCATAGGCAGAGCCGGCAGGGGATGCAACGGGGTACAGCAGGAGTTAGTCGCTGGGCGTTGTGCGAGATCCGTTAACACTTATTATGCTGCAAGTACGTTCGAGACTTCGAGACTACAGAGTGCTTGCTGCCGCGAGAGCGCCGGGAGAGCATGCTATCGTTGATAATCTGAAATTTTCATTAGCTGATCGTGTGTGCTCTGCGCTTTTTGCCGTAGAGCTGCCGTTGTGCAGTAGAGCTGCTGTTCTGCTGTGTGTGTACGTGAACAACAGAGTACGAGTGTTCGCCCGTGCAACGTTTTTCTTCGCATCCTTTTTCCCTTGGTTCGATTTTCCTCGGTACTCACGGGCTACCGGCTATTTATGTGATATCTGGTATAAGAAATCGGGAGAAATAGAGCCGTGCGAACGAACGAATACGCTGTTGGTCTTGTTGCCCGGCGCTGACGGCGTGTGGCTGACCGAGACCTCGTTATTTTATAAAAAATATTTTGAGAACGTCAGCCGTGAGTTCGACGAATTTCGGGTCAATACGACTCATCTTTGGAAGCTGCGTTGTTGGTGCTTGTAATATACTAGACTATACGAGTCGTATGGGTGAGTTTTTTATTGGGAGGGGTCCTATTTTTTGTCCACTATAATGGTTTTAGGGTTGGTATTTTTACTTTAGATGGGGAATTTTGAGCTAGATCCAACATCATACGTGGTATCTATTTTTTAAATTTATTACTGCAGTTTCCACTATACTGCTCTATCACATGTTATTGTTATTATTTATCCTCCGGCGGATGAGAAAAAAAAAACTTGACCCCTTCAGAGCTCCCAAATCCATCCCTATACTAACTTCGAGTAAATTTGTCCCCAAAAGGGTTTCCAGTGGTAAAGGCGTTAAGCTCACCACACTTCCACGTATTTTCATACTCGTCGTGTGTCGATTTAACTCAATTGACCTCGTTACAATCCTAGAACTGCAGCACTAAACGGCTAGCCACAAGCTATTTTCAGGGTTTTCATGTTTTAGGGCCAAAGGCGTTGTCGGGCCAACCCCAATCAATAGACAACACCTCCGTATAGATTGGCCTACCCTAATCCCGTCACATGCTGATCTCACACCTCCGTTTAGATTGGCCAACCCTACTCCCGTCACATGCTGATCCCGCACCTCCTTTCACGTTGGGGCTACGTTAGGTCTTATGCTCCTGGTTGGAAATTGTGTGGCTTGCAACTATGAATAGTGCTGCAATCCCAAGTGGCTGTACAGGACACTTATTAATACTAAGTAAGCAAGCACTAAGAAACCCAGGTTGATACACGCGAACTGAGAAGTGGGTTATTTTGGTAGTAGTTAGTGTAGAACGCGCCCGGTCTCACATGAGAAGTCCCGTTTGAGCCAGCATTCCTTCTTGGGTACCAGGTACCTTCTCAGGGTTCGTTGTCCCGTTTCCTTCGCTTGTACCTGGTACATATGTCAGCCAACCCAACGCGATACGCACACTTCGGCCTTTCAACTTTCACCGTATGCCAGCCGCTGTTCATCGGCCGTCGCTCGTACTCATGTCTTGTGTAGCGCAAGCAGGGAATGGGTGTATCTGTCATGATGCTTTTTTTTTTCTTTTTTTTTTAATCCTCCGGCGGATGGGGAAAAATAAAGCTTTTAGCTCACCACATTTCCACGTATTTTCATACGCGTCGTTTGTCGATTTAACGTGGTTGCTTTCGCAGCTATCATCGCGTTTATTCGCGCACAGCAGCAACAGCAGTGCGCTGTTATTTACAGTAGCATTAGCAGCTGTGTACGGCATCCAGGTACCTGGTATGTAGCAACAGCAGCAGCAGTGTACGGTACAAAGGCATACGTTGGTAGTATACAAGTTGGTACGTTGTGTAGTACTAAGTCCCTGCTATGTGCCAGTATTATCGAAGAGCATGCCACATGGTACTTGGATTTTTTTTTTAGAAATTAATTTAGTTTGCATCTGATTGGTCAAAAAAAAATCACCGAGCAGTCGAGCAGGCATTTTCACAAGGGAGTCACCGACCTATATCTTTTATGAGGATCAAATATAACAAATGTAACACGCGCGAACGACCTTCCGTAAAATTTGTGCAACTACTCTGTATATTAGCGAAACATAGATGTACCACGCAGCTTGCAAAGTTGAGTTTCGACCATTCAATCGGTCGTACTCACAGCTGGCGTCTTTCAATTTTTATAAAATTTAGACGAAAAATCAAACAAAACAAAGAAGTAAAAACTATTTTTTAAGAAGTAAAAACTAATTCTTTCGTCGAATTCAATCGAAAATTGGATTCAATTTGGGGAGTTTGTGCACCTAGACGTGACATGTTTCTTGTAACCGAAGCCGGCCACGCGAATTGGTGCCGTGTCGTCGGCTGACTGAGAGGCGAGAAGCCACCATTGCGAGAGGTAGGACCACCGGAGCAGCCGCAGCGCGACCTCCGAAAGCCCTTAGCACAGCCTAGACCGCCTGCGACTCCTCGAAAACAATCGAGACCGCCGCGAACCCAGTTTTTCGTCGCCCTCCACCTCGAAAGTTGCACGATCAACCAACGCATCACGACTTCGCTCAGAAATTCAACCGCTACGTCCCCATCGCTGCTGCCCGTGTGGGGCAATGGGGCTGCGCCAACCGCCCTAAGAGGCGCCTAGAGCCATAGCCTTCTAGCTGCTGTCGGCAAAAACAACGTGTCGCTAGCCGCGGCGCTGCGGCGCTCCGGGGACTACGCGAGCCATCGCCCGCGTCGGTCGTTGCCCACAGGTGTCCGTTGACCCTTTTGCGTTTTTCGAATTCTGAAACGCACTACGCCGTTCCACGATAAAAACAGAGCAGTTTTTTTGTGGGTATTTTAAATGAAACTCTAGAAACAAAATCGAATTGCCATTTTTCATGCTCTTCGATAGAACGGGCCCTAACGAACATCTAACAACAGCTACAGCAACCGCCGCCGCAGCAGTAGCAGCAATAGGAACTGCAATACCAGCAGCGCTGGTTATCTACGTCATCAATGTTGATCTCCATGATGCAAGCGCTTATGTCTTGGGGTGAACGTATCGAGGTCGCACCACCTCCTGTCATTCCGCTGGACCAGGGTAGACTTGGAGCGGTACAGGCGGTACACTACAAAATTCAAAACCGGTACCGTGGGCGGCTCCCAACAGTGCCGGTATCATATGTGCCAGCCCAATATACCGGCACAATTCAGGCCACCGGCACTATTGGGAATTAGCATTTAGTTATAGAGTTTCAGTCGTACCAATCGATTTTCACCGGCATTATAGAGAGCAGTGGCACTATTCAACCGGCACTATTTGGGAGCCCCACCACCCCGATACAGTGACAAAAGCGACAAAAACAATGGCAAGCGCGGTCTCGTCAAGCTCCTCGTAGTAAGAACGCGCGTCAGTGCAACTGGCACCTTGTCGCCAGCGTGTGTCGTACATCTCCCTACGCTGAACTTCGTACACATCTCTTACCCCAACAGCGCAGGCTACTTGGTGTTCTGCCGATGCTGCAAATCGTCGCCATTTTTCAGACGTTTTCCCTCAAGGCCCAAAATAATCAATAGATGGGACCAGAACTCCCGCGAAGGTTGTTTCTGTAACCTCAATATTCCTTCCCCCACGGCGACTTTTTTACAGGCCTTTCAGCCGCGGTATGTACTGCTGTTGGATATACCAGGTGCTTGGTAGCATTTTATCCTCGGAATATTTGTGTAAGTCAGTTTTTGTCTTTATGGTTAACCGTCCACGCCCCGCGTTGTACGGTATGCTGTATCATATCACATCGTTTATGGAACAGCGCGGTACGGTTGGCGGCAACACGAACTGTATGCTTTCGCTCGTCTTGCTGTAGAACGCCCATTACCCCCTTTGGCACTTCCAAGGGCAAAAGCGTCGAAATGGGTGTTTGACGCTGTCAGCGTTCGCCACACGAAACGGCCCATGCTGCCGGGGTAGGGGAGGTTTCCGAACTGCAAGTAGGGAGCTGTATGGCCCTTGCGCAAGCAGCGTGGCAGTATGTGTACTGCCGCACGCCCACACTGGGCGGTTGATGAATAGCGCTTGATGTTTTTTTCATGGACCCCAGGTCCAGATTCTTGCTCCATTGAGGTCGTAACCAGCTACGGCTTGGCTCTTAACCGTTGTGTATGTTTCTTTCGTTTTTTTCTACCAGTTGAGTCCGTTTGCTGGTGGAGATTAGGACTTCGGACGGCAGCGGCTGTGGCAGGGCCATACGTGACCCCCTTCCCCCCCCCCCCCCCCTACCATTTCTCGAAAGCGTTTGGTTCAGTTATCCCATGGTCGTGTCTGCGCACGAACTATTGAATCCTCTGTAATTCTGACCTTTAGATGCTGGTCTTCGCCTCGTATTTATAGCAGTCATGCTGATGCCACCGCCGTGTTGCTCATCTCCGGATAACACCGACGAGCTGTCGATACAAGTTTATGATCTACTGACTGCGACCATCGTGACGGTTGCTACTGTGCGGTAATTGCAGCCGTAGCTGTGCGTACCTAATAGCCCTTTATTTCTGCAAAACTCTACCTTCGCCGCAGCAATTCCAAGTACTTCCACGCATGCATATGGGTTGTCCCCGAAAACGACCAAGGCTGCGGTGGGTCGGAGCACCCTATTTTTCACCGCCGGATTTTGTGCGACTCGCCTTGCAGAGTGACTTCATACCTCGCGACCTCGCTGGAAAAAATACTTGGGGCGATTTGTTTGGTGCAGCTTTGGCTAACCATTCCTTGGCGGTGTCGTATCGCGCGCGCTGGCAAACAAGAAATAATGCAACGGGGGGGTGGATCACTCGCACGAGTCAGCCCCAGCCGCCGAGAAGAGAGCCCCCAAAAGTGTCCCCGCTACCATAGCCCCTAATTCTTTGGGACTTCAGACGCATACATCAAACGTTGACGGAAAGAAACTGACGATTACAGCATCGGTCACATGAAGCAATCCCAGCTGCTGGGGTAGGGCATGTGTTCGAACTGCAGCGCAGGAAGCTGCGAGGCGAAAACGTGAGGCATGACGGACGGTGCTCGGATTGCCTCGAGCTTTTCCTAGAAGCTTGAATATTTCGCGCTGGTTGCTTTTCGGTGTGTATACTATAATCAAGTCCCAAAAGGGCTGGGGTTTAGGCCTTTACTGATATTTTTAGTTGTTGATGTACAACTAGTTTAGTCTAATGCTCGGGCTGCTGTGGGAAGTGGAGAGGAGGGCGAGAGCGTTTATGTGTATACCTCCTTGTTTAACCAACGGAAGGGCTCAACGTGCATTCACGCAACACGTATATTACCGCTGTACTGGTATGCAATACCGTACTTGCCGCACCTGGTACAGCAGTACCTGGTACAAGGTATGCAACACGCTGCATATTACCTTGTTCCAGGTTGCTCCAGGTTGTTGGTGTTATACGGTATCATATTCACAGCAGTACCAGGCATACATGACCTACGTACCAGGTATATATCACGGCAGCTATGCCTCCTTTCGAGCCTGGGCAGTTGATTGGGCGGCATTATCCCGCGATTTCAACCTTGCCTTTCGCCTACTCACTCACTCATTCACCCTTCTAGCTTATCACTTTATTTCGCTTGTTGGTAATCAATGCGTTTGGCTTCACTTGCTGACGCCACGATCAACGTGTTCCGCGGCCTGTTTTGGCTGTCCTCTGTCCTCTGCCTCGGTGACGAACGATGGACCCCCTTCTCGCATGTCCAATATCTGCAGGATGAAAGGTATCGCCAGAAGTTAAGCTGGTGCGCTCTGGACGAAGGTGGGTGGGTGGGTCGGTGGGTGGGAGGGTGGGTGGGTAAATGCATGGGCGGGTGGGTTTGTGGACGGGTGGGCTGATGGGCCGGTGGGGCGCTTTCGTCCCGAGGCAACCGGACAACAATGTTGCGGTTGGCGTTGCAAGTGAAGCAGCCTGCAGGCCGCTGCGCGGTTGGGTTGGGAAGGGTGATGGGGTGTTTTTTTTTTTCGCAGGGTTTATCTCAGCGTATCGAACTTGGCAAAGCATGCGCGGAGAGAACGAATTTTTGAGTATTGGTATGTATTTTGTCCACCTTCTCACTGCACCCACGTTTTTTTAGACCACCTGCTTATGATTAGAGTGGGGGTTGTTTATCAGCTTTTGCACACAGTATATATATATAATATCATGAGTACCATGTAGTGAAAATGGGATATGCTATGCTGCACAGATTGAGCCCTACAAACGGTTTTTCGTCTCTATCAGCTCGTGTCGACCATTTGGCGATGCGTGCACAGCGGGGGGCTCCCAGTAGTAGAGGTTTGTGGCAGTCCAATACCCTGGCACTGTTCAGATCACCGGCACTACTGGGGAAAGGGCTAGTATGGAGAGTTCAAGTCGTGCCAAGCGATTTGACCGGCACTATAGAGAGCAGTGGCACTATTCAATCGGCACTATTCGGAGCCCCTCAAGGTATTTTCGTACATTGAACCGATTAGACGAGTGCTAATGGAAGGTCCATAGTTTATCCAAAAAGTGTCCAAAGCTTTTTTTGTTTGTTTGTTTGCTGAAATATTTCCAGTACCGCCGCTATGGGGACGAAACGATTATAGTTTTTTGTTTCTGGCTCTTTTTTGTCAAGCGGCGGCCCGTTTAGTCAATATCCATCAAGCCTCGATCAATATTGTCCACCAGCCGTGATTGACCTTCGATCTCGAGGTAGAGACAAGCCACGATCACTCTTCTTTGTTCCGGACAAGATCACATGATTGTAGGTGACAGCCGTTTAGAGGCCATCTTGATCCATGCCCTAGGGTGTGAGAGGTTGCTTGCGTTGTTCTTCCGTCTATGCCAAATCCGCTCAAACTTCTGTTTGTTGCCCGCTTAGAGAGGACAGAAAGTTTTTGTCTCTGTTTTCCACACACCAGCCGCCAAAGGTGTTTTGAACAGAAGCCTGATCGGCGCCCGCCACACATCACCAGTCGTAGAGTGAGCACTGTACACCAAGGGAGTGTCGAAGCCGCTAACGAGCTCGTCACGTTCAGATTTCACGACGCTGTTGATTCCGTCGAACGGAGTGTGTGGAGCACACGAAATCACGCCGAGTCTAATCCAAGATCTGCGTGAGAATAGATCTGCTTGAGAATTTCTCAAGCAGATTTTGACGAAGATCGCCGCCAGAAATCCATTTTTTTCGGAGAAAATTTTAAGTACCAAAAAAAGTATCTAAAACATTGGGCCCGTAGACGACCGTCCAGGCAAACTTTGGCTGGGATCTTGGGGAATTTACCTTTTCCCGTAAGCATCGGCTTTCTATTAGCACCGGTCTTAGCGCACCAGCAGCAGTCGTCGTCCTTTCCTTGCTGAACGGGGGTGCTGGCGATGCGGTAGAACTAACCAGACAAGTCTTCGGTGGAGTCGGGGTTATAGTATCAGGAAAACAAATATTTGCCAGGAGGCGGGCAATTGTTACGCGGTTAGGCAGTCAAGGCTGTCTGTCAAGACATTTCCATTTGGTTAGACGGATTGTTCCCGATCCCCCCTCGTAATTTTAACGTATTATGTATCTATGTGTGGAAACCCCTGTTATATATGCATGCGTTTTCAATGATATGTTCAGGCGTTTTTCAAATATGGTGTTTTTTTGTCGTGCCCCCCCCCGATTATGGCTGTCAAGGCTGTCTGTCAAAGGGTGAAAGTGCCGGCTCCCGATATCTTCGTTCCGAACTGCTGTGTTTGAAATCAATACCGCTTGTTGGCTCGACGATACATGCATGGAAACCAGACGATACATGCATGGAAACCAGACGACGAGAGGCGGATACTGCGTTTTTCGAAACTTCCCCGCAAGTGTCGACCGCAAGAAATAGTTGCGCCACAGAGTAGTACTAACTGGGTATTAAGCAACAACAACAACAACAACAACAACAACTACTACTACTACTACTAACGCGGCTGCATTGCTTGAAATACGTTTTGTTAATCCGGGACGTGAGGAATACAGCGGGGGGCTCCAGGCAGTGCCGGTATGTTCCAGCCGAGTATATCGGCAATATTTAGGGCACCGGCACTATTGGAGATAGGGGTTGCTCTATGAAAGAGTGTTTCATTCGTGGCAAGACATTACATCGGCACTATAGAGAGCAGTGGCACTATTCAACCGGCACTGCATTGGGCAGCCCCGCGCAAACTGTAGCCCGTGTTCAATGAGCGCCTCTGCAGTTTTGTTGTTTGTGTTTTGTATTGTTTGAGGTAACAACCTATGAACCAGAGAAAACGTTGTAGCTGTTTCTGTCCCGCTTCACGTGCTGTGGGCTGTATCGTATATAGCTGCCAACCGTTGTGAACCCGTTTCTAACTCCTAAAATTTTCGCAGTCTAACTCCAGCTGTTTTGTCCCCCTGTTGGGACTGCGGTGCTTAACGGGTTAATATACCAGAACTACGTGGCTTTTACAGCAGCCGGCAGGTTTTGCTATGGCCAGCAAGGTCGTCACCAGTTTGTGGCCAAGAGTGGTCCCTTGGCAGCGAAAGCGTGATCTTTTTGCACGGGCGTTTTCGTAGATCCTCCTGTGCGCATTTGGTTCCGCGATTGCGCGTAGCGTTGTATTTCGGCGTGTGGCCCAATACCCGCTGTGATACCGGTACGTTTTTTGTGAAGGTGTGAGTTTTGGTGTTTTCCTGTAGTGCTTCCCCCCGTTGGGTTCGACTGCGCCCGCCTGTGCGCCTGCGCACCCGCCACTTTGCTGTCCCTGTCTATCGTCTAATGCCATTCTCCATTCTCGCTGTTGGGGCTTCTGCTGTGGCTTGCTACGCTTTTGTTACTAAGCAGTGCAGTGGCATACAAATAGACTAACTCACGGTTTCCGGTGTGATATCATATCATATATATACGGTGCTGTGTTTGGGGTGCTTTTTTGTTTTTGGCTCACTATTTCCCACCTGATTCCTACGTGGACCTTCAGCACTACCTGTTGTCAGTACTTCGCGACTACTACGCGGCTCTGACCGGGCACTATCTGACGTACTTCAGCAGTAGTAATGTTTATGACGACGTTAGCCCTCTCTTGCCGCAAACCATGGACTTCGCATATGAATGTTAAACCTTTTGTTTTCCTCCTCGCAACAAACCGCTAATTGTGACTCCACTCCAGCACTTATATTATCTCAGATATCTGGTAATTAGCACCATAAAAGGTGCTTGGTTCTGTAGTTTCCCCCGCTCTCATTCGTTTCGTTTTCTTGTTTGTCGTTGCTTGCGCTTTTGTTCGTGTTATTTTGCTTGATAGCTTGCTTTTTCGGTTTATTTTTATTTTTTGTATTTCGTGCTTGTTTACTTCGTATCTTACCATTTGTTTTTTTATATTTTCTTTCCTTGTTGTCGCATCTTTTCGCAGAGACCGGAGCACTGGACTACCTAACGGAAGGCCTCTCCCCCAACGGCGGCGGTCGGCGCATGTCGACTTCGTCAGTGGGGTCGAGATCGGGGGCGGGGGACCGCGACTCCCTTCTTCCCCCCGCGCCGGAGTCAGCCTCGAGCAGCTCTGGGGGGCGGGACGATGATGCTCTCTCGTCGTCAACGAGGGAGGTGTGTGCAGGCCGCGTTGCGAAACATTTTTTTTTTTCAACACGGAGCCGCGCCGGACTATCGTCGGAGTGGTGTTTGCTGGCTTTGCTTTGCGTGTTTCACCAGGCTGAATGCGGGTTTCTGATTTACACCGCACCAGTTTATACGGACCCGTTTTCGAGGTGGAGGTTACGACCGCTGATCGTTGATCACCAACGCGCGTACTTGCGTTGACGACAATTACTAATAATATCCCCCTGCGCGAGGTCTTAGCGACAGCTGTTCTCATTTTTTTTCTCATTTTTATGTTTGTACTCGCTTGCTTGCTCGCTCGCTTGTGTTGTGTCCGTACTCGCTTGCTTGTTACCTAGTCACATGCTGCTACGGACTTGATCGTTACACTCGCTTGACTCGTAGACTCGAAGTTCTCACCTGTCTCCTTCGAGTAAAAGCGTGTGTGCGTAAGTTGCTGGAAACTTGGGGCGACGATTAAGAAGGGGGTTTCTACTAACTAATAGGGTATTTAATGGAGTAGCATACGCCCGCCCCTGTGCATGGGGACGGTGGCGCGCAATCGGCCCACACGCGGTCGCCACCTGTTCCTCGTATAGTTGTAGTAGTGGTATGGCAGTAGTAAAATACACCCGGTACCTGGTAATACCAAAGAAACGACCACTATTAATTACAAGGATATGCTGAGGTGTAGTAGAAATTTGACATCCTGACACGGTTATATTGGAGCTAGTGTGGGACACTCTTGCCTCAGGTGAGACCCGAGGCTGGGGCCAGCTTCCCGGTTTATGTCTTATGGTAGAGGTCATGCGCTGTACAGTTCGCTTGGAGCCCGAGTTCTTTACTGATTTGGGAGTAGTACGTACGCGGCCTGTTTCCTTCCCTGTCTGTTGACATTCTGTCTGTACCGGCTCGCGCGACCGTGGGCCCGGTGGTATCAGCTCGGAGGACTTCCCCTCGTAGGGTCGGAGTGCGTTTGTCCACAATAGGCAATAGTTCGTTCGTTATCACACGGGGAAGTGACATAACATCGGCCATGGACCTTCCCGTTTGTATCTCAAGATCTCAAGGGCTCACAAGAAATGCCAATAATGACAAATGAACTCCCTGACTAAATGTATCCAACCATTGTACGGTAAAATGCCCAATGATACGACTACAGCGGTACACTTGCCTGAAGTAACCAAAATCTATGTCATGCGTCTAGTTCGCGTCTTGATCGAGATGCCGCCGTGCCTGCTTCCCCCCCGCCGACACCCCCGCCGACTTTTTGTGCCTGTGTCCCCTTGTGCCTGGTTAAATAGTATCACCATCGCTGTGCAGTGTTTTATGTCGACGTGAGGCCACGAAAGTAATGGGCCTTTGCTCTTTTACCTGCGTTTTGACAGCGACACAGGAACTTCCACCCCCGCCCCCAGGCGGGCGACGAAAGACGTCCCCCTACTCCCCCCGCTTCGCTTCGCGTCGCGATTTTGCAATGGTTTGTTGTCCTTGGCTCTCACTGTACCCTTTTCCCTTTGCCGTTACCGTTTTTCATTCGGGCCCTACCTACCGGTCGTCGTCCCACCGACCGACCCGCCCACCCACCAACCAATCGGTTGGCGTCGCGAAGCAGGACTTCGGCGGTCTGTCACCCATGCGTCGCAAGTCCCCCCCACCCTCTGGGTACCTCACGCCCCCGTCCATGGTGCCGGGAGAGGGTGGGAGCGCCACCAAGCCCAATAGCGGCCGCTCGTGGGTGGCACCTCAATTCGTCATAGGTGTGTGGTGGTGTTGTTGTTGGTGGTGGGGGTGGTTACGTTTGTGGGGTTGGGGATTGGGAACGTGGTGAGGGTGTTGAGGTTGGATTGGGGGCTGGGGTGGTGGTGAGGGTGGTGGTGGCGGTGGGGTTGAAGGTCGGGGTGGTGGTGGTGAGGTTGGTGGTGGTGGTGATCGTGGTGCTGGTGGTGACGTTGGTGCTGATGTTTGTGTCGGTGTTTTCGGTAGTGTTGCTGTTGCTGCTGCCTACTGCTTTGGTTGATATTTTTGCTCTCGCATTCAGCCATGGCCATGTTAGCTTGAGTCCGTGGTTGCAAGAAATGGTTCCGAATCCGATTCCGATATCGTTCTCAGCTTATTTCTCGATTTCGTTCCCGATCATGTTCCCGTTGCAATTCACTCTCAGCGTTACGATTCTGAATCCGATTTCGATTCCGAATCTAATCCGATTATGTTCTTTCGTTCCTGTGTGCGCTTTCCTTTCTGTGCGTGCCCTCTCTTTCCTTCGACTGTATGCATTATCCTGTTCCCCTGTTCGTACCCTTTGATGCCCTCGGGGGAATCTTCGCCTAGACTCGGAGAAACACACTCCGAGCACTCTCCTTGAGGACAAGCCAGCGCACGGCAAGCCATCGCCGCCTTTGCTGTCTTGCAAGTTGTCGTTGTCTCCGACGGTCGCGGAAATGGGCGGATCTGTCGGCGATGGTCTCACTCCCGTCGGGAAGGGTCTCCAATCCTCCCCTACTCAAGGCTCGGGCCGAGAGAGGATGCCGAGGGTGAGTGGTTCTAGACCGTAACGTGGTTAGGTAGGGGGGCTTTTTGGAAGGGGAGGGGGGGGGGGGGGGGAGGGGTGGTGTACTCGTTTGTTGCGTGCCTTAAGTCAGTTTTACCGTTGACCACGCATCCCTTTTGAAACGGAGCACACTTAGTGTGTATATGGGAGGGTTGAAGATTGAGGGTTGTCGGTATGTGCTGTTGACCTTGTTTGTGTGAGCGTATGCTGTCGGTAGCGGAAATGGCGGTTCCGTCGGTGAAACCGTCATCCCCTATCGGAAGGGTATCGAGCCGTTTCCTTCTCAATGCTCGGGGCTGATTGGGATCCCTAGGTCAAGTAGTTCCAGAAGGCATTGCATGCTTCGTACGGGTGACCATATTACTTGTTTTCTTCTCAAGGGTTGTGGACAGGGAGAGGATGCCGAGGGTAAATAGTTCCGAAAGGCATTGCATGCTTCTTACGAATGAGCATATGGTATGTGTCATGCACAGCACGCTGGTGAGGAGGCTTTTGGCAAGGGAGGGTTGGGGTGGGGTGGAGGGGGCTTGGGGGTGGGGTGGTGTCGGTATATACCTTGCTCGTATGAACTTATGGGAGAGAGAGGGGAGGGTGGGGGGGGTGGTTTTAGGCGGTTAGTTGGTTGAGTTTGTAGGAGGGCTTTTGCAGAGGCGAGGTGCGAGGGGGCTCAAGAGCTGGTATGCTGCTTGTGCGAAGGTGGGGCTTGTGGGCGTGGTAAAGACGGCGTCTCGGTCGTGTACCCGTGTGGGTGGGTGGTCGCGGAGGGTTTCTGGGGAGCTGGTAAATTTGTTGGCCCCAGGTTGAGTTCGGCTTATGCCGTGCACAGTGGGGGGGGGGTTCGGGACGGGGACGGGGGACAAGCATGTGGGATGTGATGGGCTAAGATAGGATGGATTGTACTCTGGCGGGGTTGGATGGGATGGAGTTTATTCTAGAGATGTGGAATGGGATGGGATGGGGTAGGTGGGGGATGGCACGGGGATGGCATGTCATGCCGTGGCATGGGGTGGTTTAGGATGGAACGGAGTGGTACAACATGAGATCGATTGGGCGAAGACCGCCGATACGGACAGCTTGCGCTATCTCTATATTGGGAACCGAAGGACACGCCAGCTAGCGCTGGATTGCGAAGGCAATTGAGTTAAATCGACACACGACGTGTATGAAAATACGTGGAAGTGTGGTGAGCTTGAGCTTTATTTTTCCCCATCCGCCGGAGGATTTATTAAAAAAAAAGTTAGTTGGTGTTTGAGGTAGGTAGCCCGGGGGGGCGCCGGGCCAACTTTGCTCCCTTTTTTCTGTACGAGGGCCCTCTTGCTCTTTCGGGCGGTTCTGCGCGATGCTATCTTATCGCTTTGCGATGAGAATACACGGCGGCCGGTCCCACTCCGCCATGTGCTTGGCCACCACCAACTGTATGGCTCGGCAACGTTCTTTGTTTTTCGTCCTGTACATGCACGTTTTCAACGAATGCTACTATTTTGTTGTTCAGGAGTTCCTATTGCATTACCAGATGTCAAGCCGCTCGACCCCAATTTAATCTGTACCTGTCCTCGCCTCATATTTTCACCTGTCGTTTTTCGTTTTGTCATCACCGGTGGGCTTTCAGCTTGGCTATTCTCCCACGAGGCACAGCGTCGGTTCTTCCTCTAGGCGCTCCTCCAGCTCGGCGTTTAGCCTCGGCACTGCTTCTGCGCGTGGCGGAAACACACGAACTCGCGGCGGTGGCGGTGGTAGCGGCAGTGGAAGCGCCAGTGCCAGCGCCAGCGGTGGCGGCAGCAGCAGCGGCAGCAGCACCAGCAGCCGCGTGAGCGGAGGCGGTAGCGGCGGCAGCGGCGGTGGTGGTGGTGGGGGGGGGGGGGGGTGGCGGCACAGGTAGCAGCGGGTCGAGGGTTAGCGGTAATACAGCGGTGGTGACGACAGTGAAGGAGAGTGGGGCGAGAGAGGGCAAGGAGGGTGGTGATGGAACCTCGTCGTCGTTGTCCTTGTCGTTGTCGTCGTCCTCGCCGTCTGCGCTGAAGCATGAGGGCGCGGGCTCGCCGTCGGAGAGAATTGGGGGAGTGTTTGATAGCGGTGTGAGTGGTATTGGCAGCGGTGACGGGGGAGCGGAGAACCCTGGGCGGGAGGCGTCCTATGGAACCGTCTCGCAGCTGTTCATGTCCGGCGCTACCAGCGTTGACACGAGGTAAGTGGCGTTGGTTGCTGTGGTGTTAGCGGTGATGGCGGTTGTGGTGGTGGTTGTGATGCAATCGTATTTGTATATATATTTCCCTTTGAATTATCTGAGAGTTTAATGTGAGTGCGTACAATCTTGGGATTTAACGTACAATGACAAGCTGCTGTGGCGCAAAGTAACACGCCCTTCCAAGTGCTGCGGAAATTCTTCGTGGTTCGTTTGGTTATTGGAGACTGGCGGATTCGCACCTCGCCATACATGCGGGGCGTGCTTTCCTATTTTGTGTCCCATTCGCCAACAAAGGAGGCTTTTTCGTCAACCCCCGGCCCCCACCTCTCCTTCCCCGTAATCTGTTCGTTCCTCTCCATGAACTCCTGCGAAAACACTTGGCCGCAGAGGATCGCTTCTTGCTTCGAGCACAGGAGACGGCATCAGCGTACCGCGCAAGTCCGAGGAGAGCATGTACTTCGCCTCCAACGCTAGCACTACGGCAGTGCACTCTGGCTTTGCGTCCAACCCGTCCACGACCGTCGCACCCGCCTCTGCTGCTGCTGACGAGGCTTTCGTTGGGAGTGGGTCGGGGTTAGCGCAAGGGAGGGAGGCGCTCGAGGGGGCGGTTAAGGCAGGCCAAGGGGGCGGGGGGGAGGGGGAGGAGGGAGGCGTTGGCAAGCACGGCGGCGGTGGCGGTGGGAAGTCGAAAATGGTGGTGTCCGCCGCTGACCCCGCTGTGCAAATGCTTCCTCCGCGTGTGGGCGACCGGAAGCTAGAGCACGACAAGGAGCGCCGGCTGGGAGTTGCTAGTGATCTGGAGGCTGTCGTTGCGGTGAGAGTTGTGGACAAGATGGTGCGGGAGCGGCGGCGGGGGGGCGACGCGGGGGAGTAGAACGTCGTGTTTTTGGTTGTAAGGAAGGGTGGGTGGATGGGTGGTACAGCAGTATGTTCAGGTGACGCGCGCCTACGTGCCTCCCTGCCTGTTGGCTGCAGTTGCAAGGTTTTGGCGGGGGGTTTGCTATGCCGAGGCTGTGGGGATATTGTATCGAAAGTGTTGCTGATATCGGTTTTGTTGTGTTCGTTATCGTTCTCGTAATTTTTGTCGTTATCGCTGTTATTAATAGTAGCATAAGAGCTGTTATTGGTTCTCCTCTATTCTACGACCCTCTCTGGTCAGGCCACGCGCTGTGGGTGGTTTGTGGACAGGGCGTCCTTGTCTGGGTTTACTCCTCAGCTTCTCGTAGAGTGCTCTCTCTATTTTTATTTTGATGTTCGAAACGTCGCTGTTAGGGTGTAGATTGGATTTTTCTAACTTGTTTTGTTGTAACGTTTGTGCCTTGCACACTAAATGGACACTGTCTTCTCGCACTGTTTATGCTCCAAAGATCGACGTATCATTACATTAACCCGGAATACGAACTAGATTTTGAGATGCAGCTCGGCGTGACGATTTAGGTCAAAAGTGAGGTCATCGTTGGGATTGATGCCATTTACAGTTCACATTGCAGAGTAATGTACTTGGTACATGACGGAATAGTGTAGAGTCAGACTAACCTGAAAAACGCACATGAGCACATTGTCATAAACTGTAGTAGCATGTTACGGTTGATCAGTTGACATCGCATTTGTCCTTCTCGCTGGCAGGAACTGAACCGCCGCAAGAGTCTGCTCGGGTGGGAAGACGGGGAGGCGGCGTCCGACCTTGGCGAGGTGTTTCCCTCGGAGGGGGCCGGGGCCGTGACCGAGGCCTTCGATGGGGCACGCGGAGCGGCGGAAGAAGAGACGCTCACGCCTACGAGGTGAATTCACAGTGCGCACGTTTCCGTTCCGTTGTGTATAGTAACCTTTTTAAAGTTATGTTTTAATTTGTGCTCATCACGTTTATTGTCTGCTCACTTTTTGCTTCTCGTTCTGCCTCCCTACCCCTAACTCAGATGCAGGATCATAAAAAAGGGTCTTCTTACCCCCCCCCCCCCAACTGCGGTACGCGCCTTCTTTTTCATCTCGAGAAGGGTACAGCACTTTTGCCCCTCGTCGACTCGCGTCGAATTTGGCGTACGCACGCCAGGCGCTATCCGCAGTCGATTTGGTTCAATGTGAACAACCCCATCGTAGGGCTCGAAACGGTGGCTTCGACCTTATCATGGTAATTTTCTAGGGTAACCGCTAGACTACCGGTGCGAAGGCAAACGGGTAGGGTTAGCGTTGGGGGTCCACCTCATTAGAACCGTTTGAACCGATGGCTTGGAGAATACCTACTTGGGAGTGGAGTAGGTTCGTTAGGTTCATTTTTGCAGGTAGGCTGCTGTTCGCCGCTCTCCCTAGATTCCATTGCACCCGCCTCCATCGGTTAGGTTAACACTTTTTTCGTTTTATTTGGGAATTTATTGGGGTTATTCTTGCCTACCATCCTCCTCCTCCCTTCCACCTTCCTCGCTGATTATTTTCGTAGTCTTATCCATGTTTCCCTGTTGATCTCCCGTGCTCGCCCCCGCCCCGTTGCAGGAGCCCGGTGAGGCCAGAAGGACACGTCGGGGAAGAAGGCGACGGAGCTCGCGGGTCAGCCGTTTCGCCTGCTGCTGCTGCCCATGGGGAGAGCGAAAGTTCTCTCTCGGCCATGAAAAAGCCCGCGGTGTATTCTCCGACGCGCGGAGAGGAACCCGAAGCCTCGTCGGTCGAAGCGCCTTCGGATGTAACCGCCGTGCTTACTGCCGCCGCCCACGCGCCTCCCAACACTCAGGTAGTTGAGACTCGTGGTCTACCTGCTACAGCCACTATGCCCTCACCGGCAAGGGCCGACCCAATGTCGTCGACGAAGGGGGGTCGTACTTCCCCAGCGCCAACGCCGAAAGAAGGTGGAACAAGGAGCAAAGGTGTGGAGATTGAATCGGCCAACGTCGCGTCGGGAGTAGCTGAGGAGGATGCCAATCTGCAAGCGACGATCGCGGCGGCCGAGGCGGCGAAATCGGCGAAGACGACGGCAGTGGCGGCGGAAATGGTGGCGGCGGCGTCGGCTGTAAATGTTGCCAAGGCTAAGGCTGCTGTGGTTGCGGCGGCGGTGGCAAAGGAAGCAGCAATAAAGGTGGCGGTGGAGGCATCGGCGAAGGCTAAAGCTAAAAGCGGCTCTCCTAGGGTGGTATCCCCGTCGAGTTCTCCAAGGGTGGTGATCTCGTCGAGCTCTCCCGGGGTGGTGACGCCTTCGAGCTCTCTCAGAGTGGTAGCTCCATCGAGCCCCCCCAAGGCGTGCGTGACAACGACAGCTGTATCTTCTAAGGCGGAAGCGTCTTCTCAACCTGCGGCGGCGGTACCTAAGGGAGCACCGTCTACTAAGCTGGGCTCCACTGTCACCTCCGCTAGGGCGGCGGCCGCGGCGGCGGCGGCAGCGCAGCCGCACGCCCTTAGGGTGTTGGCCTCTATGCCGAGCTCGCCCAAGATGGTGGCCGCGCCGGGATCGCCCGGGACCGTGCTTACACCCGGCGGGTCGAAGGCTTCGAAGAGGTCAGCCCTTTTGAGGGGCTTGGCAATGCCGAACTCACCGCGGCAGTTAGCCCAGCCGACCAACTCGCACTGGGTTGAGGGGGCTCCGAACTCCCCCTGGGCCTCACCGTCGCAGAGATCGCCCACGACGGAGTCTATGGCGCGCTTGCCCACGCCCTCGGTGATGGTGAGCCCGCACAAGGGGATGGGGGCGATGACGAGCTCGCCCAAGCCTACGCCTATTTTGACTCCGTCTGAGGGGGTGATGACGGTGGCGGCCACGCCGGCGGTAGCGGCTGATCCTGCGTCTTTGAGGGTGCGTGCAGGGCCGTCCTCTCCGAGGGCTACTGCTGCGGCGTTTCTGAAATCGCCCGGCGGGTCGTCGTCAAAGAAAGCGGGGTGTTTTAGGCAGAAGATGGGGACTCCCGCCTCCCCTAGGGGGAAGATGAAGCAGGGCTCGCCCAGAGCCGGCGCGGCGATTGGCTCGCCTAGGATGACGTATGACACGCCGGGAGCGGCGGGGGGGGGCTCGCCTAGGGCGGCGGGGGGAGAGGTGGGGAAGGCGGGTCCGGTAAAGGCGGCTTCTGGAGGACATTGTGCGCCAACGAAATCATCAGCGGCTAGGATTGCTGCTTCGGCTAAGGCGAGGGAACGCGGTGGTGGTGGCGGCGGCGGCGGCGGCGGCGGCGGCGGCGGTGGTGGTGGTGGTGGTGGTGGTGGTGGTGGTGGTGGTGGTGGTGGCGGTGGTGCTGGTGGTGGTGGCGGTGGCGGTGGTGCTGGTGGTGGTGGCGGTGGCGGTGGTGGTGGTTCGAGGGGGGGAGGGTTTAGGGCTTCGCCGTCCCAGCGGCGGGATCGCGGAGGTAGCTCTTCCCGTATTGACGCGATGTGCTCGGACATTGTGACCTCTTCTGACCGTGTGACGTCGATTCAGGTGAGCCGGGGGCACCGACGTCAGGGGGGTGTCGGTTTGGCGGAGAGATGTCATATCGAGCGGTGTACGTGGACCTGATGGGAAGGGGCGGGATGAAAAAGGCTGCCATAGGATGAAATGTGACATAGATGCTGTTGTTTTTGTTCGCCCTTTTTTTGTTTCTGGCGCGAGAGGGTCGCTCGCGGCTGTTTTGCCCCCCTCTAAGGGATGCTTGTTTACGCGCTCGAAAATTCCAACTAGCTGCCGGAGCTACCTCAGCCGTGTGGGTTTTGTAGATGCCCGTGCACGTGCTGGTACCTGCCGCCGTGAGAGCTGTAGAAGGTGCCATCGATAGGGTTAGGAACTTTGTGCCAAATTGCTTTTTCGGTGTTGAAGAAGGGACCTCAGCTGTGAGGTCAAGAGTCGCGGCGAAACTCATATTTGCCAGCGGCGTGTAACGTGATGGTCTGATTCGTTGTTGGACGGTAGCCAGATTATTCCGTACGTTCGTAGTTGATGTGGTTGCGACCACCGCGGATGGTTGTTGATGCTGTCCGTGGCTCGCCATACTTATCCATGCCCAATCTATTTTGCTGTGCGTGGTGTATCGATGTCAGCAAGGCGTGTATCGAGAGCGGACCGTTTGTTGTACTTATCCATGCCCAATCTATTTTTGCTGTGCGTGGTGTATCGATGTCAGCAAGGCGTGTATCGAGAGCGGACCGTTTGTTGCTTGCTCGGTTTTGACGTGTCGTGCCCCGTGCAGCAGACCTGCAAGGGGTATTGTTGATATCTTAGTTTTTGAACGGCCGTGTGAGCTAGGGGGTGAGGGTATGGCTCGTTTTCCAGATGGCCGTGCGAGCTGTTTGAACTGCCTTCCCTTGAACTGCTTGTCACCGTTTTTGTTTGTGGGAACGACTCTTTACAGTCCATGGACTGCAGATATTAACTGCCGTCCATACGCTGTTCCACCAACCGCAACCCTGACCCTAACCCCAACCCTACAATAATACATGTGCACTTACTGAGAGGGGAGCAGGGTGCCAATGGCATCCGGTTCGGACGGGATAAGAGTAGAGGTGTTGACCAATGAAAACGGAGTGTGTGGTCTATTGAGCAACCCGGTTCAACCATTTCAACCCTAGCACTTAAAAGCACAATAATGCGGTGTGGACCGTACTAAAGTTCCGCAGTCCATAGTTTTTAAATAAGTGCCGTCTTTGTTTGTTGTCGACACTCGTCCTTTGTTTGTTTGTCGACACCCGTTCCGTTTTTTTATCCGAATACAGGAAAGCGCCAAATTTGCTCCACCCCTTTCCGGGGTCCCCGCTGCCACTTCCGCTGACGCCCAGGATGTAACCGCCACCGGCATTACCTCAGCGAGTGCTGACGCAGCTGAAGACCGGGTGTTGTCCGCCGCAGACTTGGGGCCGAGTGATGCCAGCCCCACGGCTTGCGCTGGCACCCCTGCGCAGCAAGCGGCGATCGAAGAAGGACGGAAAATGCACCCGGCGCTTGAGCGCAGGGACGCCGCGCTTACCCTCTCCGCCGTGAAGGTGGAAGCTCCGTCTGATTCGGCCACCGGAGATGAACAGTCTCCTCGCCGCCGAGGGTTTGCAGATGCGAGGAAGGGCAAAGCAGGCGCCGCTAACCGCCACGCTGCGGCGGCGGCGACGGAGGCCCCTGCCGCGTCGTCCCCCCGCAAGGGCAAGTACCAGGTTAAGGATTCCTTCAATCGGCTCAAAGGTTGGATCAACGGGGGCTTCGCGGGAGGCAACAGCCGTAAGAATCACGACGGGTCATCGTCGTTGTCTCCCAAGAGGAAGGTTGGTGGCGGGGAGAAGTGGGACCGCGGTCGCAATGCTTCCGCCGCGGCCGGGCCTGGTACCACTCCTGGAGGCGGTGCCCCCAGGGGGGTAGTGGACTCGAAAAATCTAACCCCCAACGCTGCCGTCGACAGGGCCGCAGCCCGCGTGGAGGCTAGGAAGACGGCCGAACGCGAGGCTGTAAGGGCGGCCAAAGAAGCAGGAGCTTCCCTGGCACGGCAGGAGCGCTTGGCTAGGTCTCCCAAGAAGGCAGGTACCCCGCCTACGCACTCGCAGGGTGGTCAGGGAGGCAAGGCTCTTCGCAGGAAGGCTGCTCCGAAGAGGACCCCTATCCCTTCGGGGTCTGCCGAGGAAGATGTTGCGTCTGCTGAGCCTGGGGTAGGTGTGGGTGTGGATAAGGGCAAGTGCAAGGGAAAGGGGAAGGAGGCTGGGAAGGAGGCGTCGTCGACGTCAGAAAAGAGGGGACGGTCGCTGTTGCGTCCCCTGGAGATGGCCGTGGCGGGGTCGTCGTCGTCGCCGGACCCGTCCCCGTTGCTTCTGTCCCCCGACGTGCGCGAAGCTGAATGGGCCTCGACGGCGGCAGCCGCTGCTACGGCTGCTGCTGCTGGGGCGGCGTTAGCGGCTGCGGGTGCTGGCCTGACTCCGCGGAAATGCAAGGCTCCTGCCTCGGCCGCTGCGACGGCTGCCGCCGCCGTCGCTCTGTCTCCCGCTTCCGGTAGGATGGCGGTGGTCGAGCCTGTGGCGTCGTTCCCGCGCCCCGGTTCGAGAGTCAAGACCATGAATGCGGCGAGGTCTCTCGGGGCCACAGTCCCGCCGTTGTCGGGCGCTAGCCGCGTCGGTGGCGGTGGTGGAAACAGCAGCAGTGGCAGCGGTAGCGGAAGCGGTAGCGGAAGCGGCAGCGGTGACCGCAAGGCAAACAGATCCCCGAGAGCGGGGAAACCGTCCCCTCAAGCGGGGATGGCGATGGCCGCGCCGCCGTTGGAGTCGCCCCGCGTGGTGCGGTCGCCTAGGGCGGCGACTGCCCGCGGTTCTCCAAGGAGCGGTGGCGACTACTCTGGCGAGGACGTGAACGGGACGCCAAGGGGGCGAAAGCCAGGACGGGCCGTTCGGGTTGCATGAGCAAAAAAAGGGGACGTTCGTTCGTCGCTGTACCTTTGCGAAAGCAATGAGCAAAATTGTGTACCAGCTATGCGGTATGCATACAATTGGTATGGCATGTATTGAAATATATATACCACGTTGGACGGAAATGCAAGTACCGTTTGGTATGCATATGAATGTCCCAATGGTACCTATGTTGCCGTCCAGAGTGATGTATGTATTGAAAATGGCGTCGGCTTAGCGTATTTTTTCGTTGGTTTGCCTTATGTCGACCGTGGCCCAATTAGGCATTGGGCTCTACTTATCTTTGTGTTGTGCAGGGATCTGCTGCCGCGCGGCACAGCTTTTTGTTATTGGCGCTATCGATGTGGAGGTAGGGTGGGAGCGGAGTTTGCCGCAATTCTGAAGGCATTGGCGCAGGGGGTGGGGGGGGGGGGGGGGGGGGGAGAGCCCCCGTTGTAGCGGTATGACGTGATTTGCTTCGTTTTTATTGGGGAAAGACGATTGGCCCCGGCATTGAGTCGGAACGGCTTGACTCTTTAGCATTGTTGACGGGGAATGGGCTGCGCGGAGGTGATCTGGGGGATTGCTCCGAAGGGTTTGCTGGGTAGGGGAAGAGGGCGGGAAGGTATTCCGACTGGCTCCGGCTGTGGTGCCTGCCTCTTCCCACCGTTGCTCGTCCCGGTTTTGTTTTGTTGACTCTCATGTAACTCCTGTTTTTTGTTGTTGAGTTTTTCAGACCGGCGCGTAGCTTATTTCGCCCATGAAGGCGAGGGGGACGGGGGGGTGTTGGTTGGGGGACAAGGGAGGCGATGGGAGGCATTTCGGATAGTTTCGGCTGTTGCCTGTGTGCTCCTAAATGTGTTTCCCGCTCCTCTCTTGGGTAGCAGGGTTTCCCAGTTGTTGCGGCTTTATTCTGGCGGTGCTGGCTTACTTGCTTCTGCCGCTGGGTTGCTGGTGCGGTTCCACTGGGGAGAGGGGTTGGCAGCCTCGTTTGTCTCTGTATCTGGGGGGGATTGCTTCGCTCACCGTGCTGCATTTATTTGTATTCGGCATCAAGTATTGCTGTCACTACTGCTGTACCGCTGTTTTATTTGTTCGCTTGGGAGACATATGCGTTTGCGCCGACGCGATTGATAAGTGTTTAGTGAGGGCGGATGACGTGGGCCGTTGCTGCCGGCGCGGTGATTTTATTGGGGGTAGGGGCGGGGGGTCGTTTTCCGAAGTAGAAAGGTGTTGAAAGTGGAGGGGTGAGGTTACGTTAACGCCTGTACAACTGGAAACCCGTGTTTGGGGGAAACTTACTTGGAGCTAGTATAGGGGGATTTTGGGGCTCTAAAGGGGATATTAGGTGCCCCTCAAACGCGTCGGGAGCTACATGAAGGTACTCTTTTGGAAATCGGTGATCCACGCTCCAACCTGAGCATCATTCCTGTAGGGACTTGGTGCGGCAATGACAGACGGTGCTTGCCCGTCAACCACCCCTTGCGATCTGATGGGCTGTTCCTGGACGTAAAGCGTGGGGACGAACCGAAAATCCTGTGCATCATGATAGGGTTCTGCAGAGGGGGCATGCCGGGGCATCCATGCGGATTTTTCCTTCCACCGCCAGCCACCAAGTATGCCGCCGCCTATTATGCATGAAAGCGCAAATATAGGCACGCTGGATGGATACTACTTGCTGCTGCTTTGTTCGCGCCTCCACCAAGTCCGTCGGCGCAAGGGGGCTGCTCGGCTGATGTTTAGCTTAAGCGTTACACGCGGGTTGTTAGCGGGGGTGCTCCCGTTCGTTGTGTCGTGAGATTGTCCGATTTGAAGGAGGGTGGGGGATCTGGCGAGGTCCCGCTTCGGTGATGGCGTGGGTGAGAGGCACGTAGCTGGAAGGGTTGGGCGTGACAGGGGTAGTAGTAGCAACGCATTACAGCAGTAGTAGTAGTAGTACATGTTGACGTGAGCTTGTTGATTGTTTTTGTTGTTCCATAGATAGGACCATCTAGTCTATTTATTCTACTGCTGATTGATCGGTCGTTCGGGCTGTCTCATCGCGTTTTTATCGTGGTGATATTTCACTCTCTTTTTGTACACCACCCTTTCCGCTTATGCGCTTATGATGATGGCGGGCGGCGAGGGGGGGGGGGGGGGGCGGTTAAGGCGCGCGTATACACCTGGGCAGTTTCTGGGATGGATGTTGGGTTTTGTGTAAGGGACAGGAGTAGAAATATGGACGTGTCCCTGGTAGGTTCAAAAACAGAATATGGTGTACACCGATAACGCTCCTTACACTTAATTGTTGTTGCGATACTAATACTATTACTGTAAAAGAAGCGGGGCGCACATGTCCCTCCATATATTTGTCGGTGGGCGGCACAAGGCGTGGGCAGGGGCAGGAGACGCTATGGGGAGTTCCAGGTGGATCAGGAAGGCTTGTGCCAGGGTCGACGCGGTTTATAATATATTAACAAGTATACACACATTTCGGGGGCTGATCAACTCATGCGCAACTATTCAACGCATCGTACATTCTGGACGCTTTATACTTGATATTTCGTACGAGGCCACGACTAAGGTTTTCGGCCCTCTGCGGAGGAAAAGCCTCGCCGTCAGATACCGGCCAGTGTATATATCTTGCGCCAGTATATTTACACGCAACCGTATCAAGTAAGCTACACACGATGCTGAATGCTGATGGTATGTAGCTGCCATGTTTTTTCATCTTTAACCAGGTCAGATAGCTTTTAAGTGAAAGCAAAACGTTTTTTTTCTTATTCCAACCAATTTCTTAGTATTTTACCCCAGGAGGAATTATAGCTGCTGTTCTTGTCCCATCGAGGCCGACTGGGCGCGGTTGTTTGTGCGCTCCGCTACATACCTGCAACTTGGCACATACGGTCTCCTGCACTAACTACGTGTTCTTTCTGTGGAGGTTCATGGAATCTTCAAGCTTCCACCGCTTCCATGGATGCTTCCACGGAAGCAACGGAAGCTTCAATGGAAGCGCGGAAGCTTCCATGGGAGCATCCGTGAAATCTTTGACGGAAGCTCCCGAAAGCGTCCAAGGAAGCTTCCAAGGAAGCTTCCGGGAGTTTCAGTGATAGCTTCCAGGGAAAAAAAAACTTTCGGACGCTTCCTTCACAGATTATCCGTGGAAGTTTCCATGGAAGTAGCTTCCACGGTAGCTTCCATGGAAGTAGTGGAAGCTTCCATGGAAGCCACTTCCATGAAAGCTTTCGTGTACCGCGGAAGTTCCCGCGGAAGCTTCCACAAAAACTGAAAGCTGTTGTCATGGAAGCTTTCATGGAAGCTTCCATGGAATTCAAGCTTTCATGGAAGCTTGGAAGCTACTTTATCAGCGTTTCGACGGGAGTTTGCATGAAAGATTCTATCAAAGTTACTCCCAAAGAAGCTTGGATGGAATCTTTTTTTCACGGAAGCTGAATCCGTGGAGGCAGCTACTTTCATGAGCGTGTGGATGGGAGCTGCCATTAAAGTTTCCATGAACGTCACGGGGAAAAAGCTTCCCGGCTTTGGATATGCTTCACAGTTGCATCTCCCGTTCAAACTCCCGCACATATCACAATGGCACAAATGGGTCCCGATCTTCTTTCCGCGGAAGGTTCCATGGTAGCAGCTTTCGTGGACGCTTCCGTGGAGGAAGTAGTACGGTTATCGTACCACATTTCCATCGCCATCGTTGAGGGAGGAAGGTCCTTCAAGCGAAGGTTCCGCAATCCGCCATCTTTTGGCTTACGCTCATGGAGAAAATGCTAGGAAATTCCGGAGCGCGCTCCCGTGGTACCAAGGACCAAACACGCACCCGCGGCCCGACGCGCACGTCCCTCCACGGAAACTGTCCCCACCTCGGATAACGTAACTCGTAGATGTTACGGATCAGCGAAAAAAATTATAGCATTACGTTACTACGTTAAGTACTTTTTGGGTTTTGAGATAATAACGTAATGTTAGTAGTGTGTTTTGCTATTATTGACGGGCCACTGCGTAACATTGTGTTAAGAGTGTTACCTTGATCCCGTATTGATCGCAGTATATGTGTTGCGGTGTTACGGTAGGCAGCCCATAGGGATTAACACCATGTTAGCGTGTTAGCGGAATTCCTTGTGGCTATCGTAACACGCGTCAAAGGGATAACGTACATGGTCAATTAAACGTTAAAATTATGTTACTGTGTTAGCGACAGCAGTCAACTAAACGTTAACATTACGACGCGTGCTACGATAGATGTTAAGGTATTGGTGGGGTATTAGTCCGTTTGACCGTTTGCAAAAGGTTAATGTTAAGGTAGTAGTGGGGTGTTAGTCCGTTTGACCACTTGCAAAAGGTCAACCAATAGCTTACCCAAACTAAGCCTTATAACAATCTTCCCCCCCGAAACGGCGGGATAGCAGGTCGGCTCGTTAGGATTCACGGGCGGACCTGTCAATATATCCAAGCCGTTTCATTTCCTGGGTATACCGGGGAGAGTATTTTTCAAGTTCGACACATGGAGAAAGTCTACAAAAAGTTTATTGTCGTGGATGTGGGACTCGAACCCACGACCCCAAAAAACCATGGTCTGTCGACGACGCCATTTGTTGAGGCATTAGCGGGGTTAGTCCGTTTGGTCATTTGCACAAGGTTAACCAATAGCTTACCCAAACTATGCCTTATAACACTCTCCCCCCTGAAACGGCGGGATAGCAGGTCGGCTGGATATACGGGCGGACCTGTCAATATATCCAAGCCGTTTCATTTCCTGGGTATACCGGGGAAAGCTTTTTTCAAGTTCGACATGCCCATATACATGGGTAAGTCTGGAAAAAGTTTATTATGGTGGATATGGGACTTAAACCCACGACCCAAAAAAAACAGAAACCATGGTCTGTCGACAACGCCATTTGTTAAGGTGTTAGTCAGGTGTTAGTCCGTTTGACTACTTGCACAAGATTAACCAGTAGCTACCCAAACTAAGCCTTATCACATTAACCAATAGCTTACCCAAACTAAACCTTACAACATTCTCCCCCCCTGAAACGGCGGGATACCAGGTCGGCCGGATATACGGGCGGACGTGTCAATATCCAAGCGGTTTCATTTCCTGGGGATACCGAGGAGAGTACTTTTCCGGTGTGCACCGCTTTTTTTCTGAGGTCCCTCAATTCGGGAGCTTAAGACCTCTCCCCCAAAACTGATTTGGGGAAAAATAAAACTGCTCCCGGGTGAAAAATCTCATGGCCTGGGTTGTAGGTACACGACGAGAATCATAACAAAATGGCCTATTATTCATTTATTTTCCGGCGATTTTGGGTTAATTAGGCAGCCCCGTCATTCAGAAACCATTCCAGACGAAAAATGCTACCTATCTCTGTCGTAGCACGCGTCTTGAATTGCCGTGTTAGCGACAGCAGCAGTCTGTAGCGAGTAACGTTACGTTCGGGTGTCAGTGGAATTCTTGCTTGCTATCGTAACACACAGTTTAGACGGATGACAACTTACCTGTTGCCCAGTTAAACGCTTACATAACACTGCGTGTTAGTGTTAGTGGAATTTCTAGTGGCTATCGTAACACGCGTTGAAGGGATAACGTACATGCTCAATATAACGTTAACATTATATCACTGCTGTATTAGCGACAGCAGTCTTTTTCGGTGAAATAGGATAACACCCGGCTACTCCGCGCATCGGGATCTCGGTGAAATAGGTCAACATGTGGCTACATCATGTTACTCAGCGACGTGTGAAAGAGTCGTGGTGCCGGAAGGTGAGAGGGGAGGGGCGCAGGGTTATCAGCGTCGCTTGGAGACAGCACCGGTTCTTCTTTGTGGATTTCTTATTACTGGCTTTGAGCCATGAGAAGCTCGAGGAGACAGGAAAGGAGGAGGAGGAGGAGGAGTGAGAGCACCAGGGTGGGGTGAAGCTCACAGAGTTCGCTTCACCCCAGCATTGCTGCTGTGCTCTCTTCTGGACCTATACCTGTGGAACGTACAAGGAACGTTCTCTTGGATGTTCTATGTTCTCATGAGCGATTAACGCGCTTACTTCTATCTATCTTGTGCAGAGGAAGAACGTTCCATTACCGAGAACGCTCTTGTGGTATAGACTATGCTAACGAGATTCTACGGGTTATCCGCTCCTACTCAGAATATTCCGTTTAAGAGAATCTTCTTGTGGCCAATAGACCACAACTCTGCGGGCTATCTTACCGAATCTATTGCCAGCTATACTGACACTCTATTACAGACGCTGCTTGACCGCTAGCACAGACAGGTAACACATGCTAGATCCCGGGAGGATCCACAGGGTAACATCACAACATAATGTTAAAACGACTTCGGCCCCAACGGTGACGCAGCAACATAGTGTTGGGATCGATTGTTATGGTAACAAAGTAGTAACAAAAAGTTAAAATCAGATATTTAACGACGGTAACATCGTAACATACATACGACACACTGACATGCCATATATATCCTCCCCGGGTTGCGCTGGTCTTATGTCCGAGCCCCAACCAATCAGCGATCGGCCAGCGGCGTTGGGGCTTCTGTTAAGGTATTAGTGGGGTATTAGTCCGTTTGACCACTTGCAAAAGGTTAACCAATAGCTTACCCAAACTAAGCCTTATGACGCTCTCCCCCCTGAAACGGCGGGATACCAGGTCGGCCGGATATACGGACGGACCTGTCAATTATCCAAGCCGTTTCATTTCCTGGGTATACCGGGGAGAGTATTTTTCAAGTTCGACATGGGGAAAGGTATTAGTCCGTTTGACCACTAGCAAAAGGTTAACCAATAGCTTACCCAAACTAAGCCTTATGACACTTCCACACCGTGCGGGCGGTGTCGATTTGGGAGATCATCGTTTTCGGTCATGGAGTGTTGGAGTTGTAGATATACGGAGGGATTTATGATTCGGGCATGGGGCCATATCCTCCCCGGGTGGCGCTGGTTCTACGCGCTCCAGTCAGTCAGCGATCGTTCAGCGAGATTGGGGTTCCCACATCGTGTGGGGCGGTGTCGACCCGAGGGACTCCCGTTTTCATCCCCGGGGTGACGGAGTTGTAGTGATACGGAGGGGTTTCTGCACCGGGGACGAGGCCATATCCTCCCCGGGTTGCCTTCGCTTTAGGCGCCCCAGCCATTCAGCGATCGGTCCGTGGGGTTCGGATTTCCACAGGTGTCGACCCGGGGAAACTCGATTTTCGTCCCCGGGGTGTTGGAGTTGTAGAGATATGGAAGGATATCTGAACCGAGGATGGGGCTCAATTCTCCCCGAGTGCGGCGGGATTGGGGGGGGGGGGGGGGGGGGGTTGCCCCAGCCAATCACCGGTCGGCCCGTAGGATTGGGTTTCCACACCGTGCGGGGCGGTGTTGACCCGGGAGAAGTCGATTTTTGTCCCCGGGGTGTCGGAGTTATAGATGTATGGAAGGATGTCTGAATCAGAGATGAGGCTCAGTTCTCCCCGGGTGCGGCGGGACTAGGGGGGGGGGGGTTGCCCTGAGGGGCGACTCCCGCCACGCGCGCTTCGTCCCCTGATTGGCCGAGGGCGGGTGGGGGGGGAAGAAAACCTCGGCCTATGGGATTGGGACTCGGAAAACGCAGGGAGGGATGAAAGCTATATATATATATGCCTATTATTGTATTATTACATAAATCCAGTCTCTCTGTCTGTCCTTGTATTCCATCCACACATTTTCCAAAACAAGGTTTACCGAGGGCATTGCGTACATTGGATGTAGCCGTACGTTAGACACAAGTATTACAACATTCCCTCGTACCATCCGCACTACTATGTCAGGAAAAGGTACACCGTGAATATTTCCCAGGTAGGTGTGACGTAAAAAAATGTTGTTTCGCCGTGTGAAGCGTTTTTTTTTACCTTGAACTGGCGTAGAAAACACCGGTATTTTGGCTTTCCGGGCAGACAGACGGACAGTCGGACTGACATCCGTACAAAAGCGGCGACAGACACCTCAACAAACTGGGGAATATGGGCCAATAGGCATTATAGTATGGTCAAATGGACAAGACAGATAGACAGACAGCCTCCTCTTTCAACTATCAGAGACCCCAGGTACACGCGGGGGAATATCCTACAGCAGTACCTGGTACGGCCGAGTCCTCTTGCATAGACTATACTCGTAGGCATTCCGTTTTCCTCGTGACTCAATTTTCAGGCTGTTTTGTGTGCTTTCGCTGCGAAAAGCATACGCGTTTCGTACCTACATGTATATATCGGTGTCGTTTTGCTGTCTATGTTCAACTCTGGTCCGTTCAATGCCTTTAGCATTCCAGCCAGACATGGAAGCATCCAACTTTGATGGGTTCCCGTTGGTAACTGGAACACATTGATTTTCCAGCGCGGTGGTTGCATGTAATTGGGAGACGGCACCAATCGTTGGGTACTGATTGCTGCTAATAATTAATACTTCTATGACTCTACAATTTACGGAGATTAGTAACAGCATGAAATGATACACAGAAACGGAAGCATCAGTCGAGCTCACCTACTCTATGTTATAGTTGCGTTCGTGTAAGGCTCTGCATCCCGGGTAGACCAGGCAATACATTTCGAATGAAAAGCTAAAAAACAGACGAGTTTCTTTCCCCCCTTTTTTGTTTCGTATTCCATCCTACCAACAATTGATCTCGGTAGTACAAACAGCCGTATTCAGAGATAACTTTGTGTCTTGGGCGGTGGAAGGCGGAATGACGCCTCGACGCAAACATGTGTCATCAAACGCCGGCCCAGCGCCGCATAATAATAATGAAAAAAAACGCGAATGGTAAGGAAGTATTGTGCGCTTTGAGCGTGTATAGCCCTGCTTTGTGGCGGCAGGCGTTTGGGCAGGGCACGCGCGACCGAAACGATAACAATACCACCACTCTAGGCGTGCTTGACAGAATGGCATCATGGGTACAGCCATACCTCTACGCCTACCCCTTCGATTGGACGTCTGCGCTGTTCATCTCCGTCCTTCTTATAACGAGAGCTACAAGTACCGCACGGAGAACACGTTTTCAGCGTTTGATCCTCCCTCAACCTCGTTTTCACCCCGGCTGCCGACCCGCAGCTATCACACAACGTTTCTCATCACACGTTCTCTTGGTTTTTATCGTCACATAATACATCGAACGAACTCGTCCTCGCTTCGTTATCCCCCCCTCGAACCACAAAACCCCCGCAAAAATCACGCCTGTCGAACCTCGAAAACCTCGTCTGCCACCAATCGCGCAAATCTCACACCACCTGCCTTTGACGATCAGGCAGTCACACGGCATTCCAGCGTATGGCAATGCTCGCAATAAAGCAAAGCCTCCATAACTCTCTGCTACATGTACCCCACCCCCCCCCACTCCCACACCCTCTTTTCCTCCCTTCGCGAACTTATACCCTGGATATCCGAACTCCTCTCTTTGGACCCACTAGCGCCCATCAGAATAAAACAGTTGTTTTCTCCCTTCCAAGCCGTTCCTGCTAGCAGCGCTCAGCACCCCACGGATAAAGAAAGCCAAGCCAAAATACACGCAACATTCCACCAGCCCTCCCCCCCCCCCCCCCCCCCCCCCGGCCTTCCCCATCCTCCACCTTCCCCTCCTTCCTTTCAGCGTCCAACGAAAAACACAACTCTCCTTGCCACCTCGCTCTTCCTCCCCTCCCTCCCCGGGTTTTTCAGCCACGCATTTGGCGGAAACTGCTTCCCGTGAAACCTGCCCCGGTACTGCTGCCACCGCCCGCACCGCCTCCAAAGCCGCCACCTCCGCCCGCGGCCGCGCCGAAGCCACCGCCGCTGCCACTCGCTTTGGCCTGGCTTGCGAACGTGCCGAATCCTCCGCTCGCAGCTCCGAAGGACGGCTGGGCTCCGCCCGAGGCGAACGCGCCGAAACCACCCTGGCATAGACAACAGCGACCACGATTACAAGCCCGGCGGAAACGAAAACATGAGCACCATCAGAAGTAACACCAACGACGATGACGAGTGATTGATTGATTAATTCGATGGCGGGTTGGTTGTTTAACTGCACTGCTCGATCGCGCACTGAGATGGAATCTACCTTGGTAGTTCTTGTTTAACGTACGTATTGATCGATGGATGGATTGATGGATTGATTAGTTGATTGATTGGTTGATTGGCTGATAAACGTATTGCTAGATTGATTGATTGATTAATGCACTCCCTGAGGCCGGGAGGTGGCAGACCTCCGACCCTATCCGGCCTTCCCTCGAAGAATTCATGACCGCACTGTGCATGGTTCAACACAGACGACGACCAACCGAGATCGACCAAACAAGCGTGAAAGGGCCTTGCCGGGTATCAGTAGCCCAACCTACATTGTAGAAAGTCCGTCTGCTATATCTTGTGTTGGAAGCAAGTAGAGGGGACGCGAGGGGAGGAGCTTTTCCAAACACATACCAGGTGCGAGCGAAACGAAAAACAAGCAATGCGGCTTTATTGCCTCACTCTTGCGGACCAAAGTGCCTTCACAAACACCCCACGTGCAAGCCAAAACCATCGGTACGCTTGCAAGCTAGAACAAAGCTAAACGAAAACAGCGAAGGCCTCTTCTACGAGAAGAAAAAAAACTGCCGGGCACGTCTTCGTGCCCATCCACCCCTGACCCCTAAGGTGCCACCGTACATTAGACCGAAACAAAAACAAACCAAACCGAACCGAACCGAATTAATAAGGAACCATAAAAAAAAAGGTTATGAAGAAGAAAAAAAAAACTAAACAAAAATAAATTCGTATAGACTAAAAGGCAAACTGCGGGAGGCGTGCATCACTTTCACTGCTCCTTACCGTAGCCGCTGCGGCCGGTGCCGCCGGCGCCGCCGCAGGTGCTCCGAACACTGCGCCCCCGCCTAGCGCGCTTGGCGCTCCGAAACCCGACGCACCCCCCCCGAAGGGTGACGGTGCGGGGGCTGCCCTTGCCCCAAACGCGTTCGCGGCACCTGTGAAGGGTAAATCAAGTTCGGGGAGTGTTTTCGGAATCGAGAATGGACAAGTAGCAAGATGGACAGTGATATGATACTAAGTTTGATGGGACGAAAAATAAACGAAACTTAATTAGATTATAATACAAGGGCTCCGCATGGGTAGGGTAGGGCAGGGAAGGGATTAAAATTGTTCCATGCGACACAAACAAAAATTGAAATTGAAAGGAATGCCAAGAGTTTCATCCGAAAAGGACAGTTTGGAAGGTGTGCGGTACAGCAGCACACAAAATGATAGACAAAAAACGCTTGCGCTGGCTACGTGTACTCTTGGTACATATACATACACACTCGTACAATATGTGCGCTCGTGTGACTGCCGGGTGTGCAGCTTTGTTTCAGAAATATATCCCCGCCTTTCAACCATTCACCCATTCTTGATGTATCAAAGTGTGCCATTTTCCAGCACTGTTTTAGTAGGGGTGCACGGGGCCAAGAAAAATGAAATAAAAATGAAATTGCAAGTCTTTGTCCGGCGTTTTCCATACGGGATCGGGGGTCTACTCGCGAGTCTGCCGGCAGAACAATTTGTTTTAACGTGATTTTTCGACGGCCTACGAACAACTTCCCACACACCCACCGAAGCACGGACTACCGGCCAATTGCGCGATCGACCGCTGGCCGTGGTTGTCACGTGTCTCTGTGTTGGGGGCCCCTGTGCCCTGCACTCTTGTTCGCTCGTGTATGTAAAACCTGCCGTGTGCTCATGGTCTCGCGGCAGCAGCACACCAGAACGTCCGCTCGCACGACGCATTTTAATATGAACATGGTCGTAATATTTTCGGACAGAGCGATGCGAGTACGACTAAACTTGCCGAAATGACATGGAGTATGTCCACAAAGAAGCGAGCACAGCGGAATAGTTCGCTGTGGATCAACCGCACTCGTCCATGCCTGCAGCAGAGGCTGCCTGAGTGTCAGCGGTCGTGCTAAAGCCAGCGTCAAAGGCCGAAGACACGACTCTACTGTTTGGTTTCGTCTCGATACTCTGTTGTGATATGTACGTGAACAAAACATCATGTTTTGGGGGGTTTTTGTCACGAAACGCCTTGCCGTCTGAAATTTGTGTCACGTTTTTGGTGCACCTACACTAAAAAATCGACCGTGCAAGCAAGCGTAAAAAAACCCGGTGCATTATTAGTAGTACCTTTAAGCTGCGTACATACGTTGCAAGAATTAAAAAAAACAAATGGGATAAGAGACCAACCATATTACGGGAATTTTTGACAAGATGGAAGGCCAAAAGTTTGAAATTCCCGAAGATCCCAGCCAAACTTTGCCTGGACGGTTGCCTATGGGCCCAATTCTAAAGAACGCTTTTGTGAAACATTCCAGAATTCCGGGAAAAAACGATTTCTGGCGGCGATCTTGGCCATCTTGGATTAGACGTGCCGCAATTACTTCGTGTTCTCAACACACTTCGTTCGACGAAATCAACTACAGCGTCGTGAACTCTGAACGTGGCGAGCTCGTTAGGGGCTCCAACCCCCCATTGGTGTATAGTGCTCACTCTACGGCCGGTGATTTGTGGCGGGCGCCGATCAGGCATTTGTTAAAAACACGTTTGGCGGCCGGTGCGTAGAAAACTGAGACGAAAAGCCTCTATCGTCTCCTAACGGGCGAAAGAGATAATTTCGAGAGGACGTGACGGAAGACCCCAGGACAACACAAACAACCACTCACGCCCTAGGGCATGGATCGAGATACATTCTTGAGCGCTGTCACCTACACTCATGTGGCCTTTTCCGGAACGAAGAGCAGTGACCATGGGTTGTCTCTTATCTCGAGATCGAAGGTCGATCATGTTTGCTGGAAAATGTTGATCAAGGCTTGATGAAAAATAGACAAATTGGCCTGTTGGACCGCATTATCAAAGAAGCAGCCAAAAAAAAATATTTTAATCTTTTTTCCTCCATAAGACCGGTGACAATGGAAGGCCAAAAGTTTGAAATTTCCGAAGATCTCAGCCAAACTTTGCCTGAACGGTCGCCGATGGACCATATTTGGTAGAATTGTTTTTTTGAACTTTCCAGAATTCCGTAAAAAAAACATTTCTCGCGGCGATCTTGGCCAACATCGGGCTGAGAAATTCTTAAGCAGATCTTGGATAAAACGCAGCGCAATTTCGTGTTCTCCACACACTTCGTTCGACGAAACCAACGACAGCGCCGTGAACTCTGAACGTGGCGAGCCCGTTAGGGGCTCCGAACCCCCCTTGGTGTACAGCGCTCACCCTACGGCCGGTGATTGGTGGCGGGCGCCGATCAGGCTTCTGTTAGAAACACGTTTGGCGACTGGTAGGTAGAAAACAGAGACAAAGACTCTCAAAGTCATTTGAGCATTGACCACGCGTCCCTTTCGAGACGGAGCACCGTTCCTACTACTCCTAATAGAAACACCTCCAACATTTGGGCGCTCCTTACGCTTCTTCCACATACTAGAGAGGCGGAGGGGGGGGGGGGGGAGGGGATAGTTCATACTAACTCACGACGTCAACTAGTTCCCATGATAGAGGGAGACAGCACACGCGGGAACACAAAAAACAAAAGGGTACGAGAGAAAGACCTCACCGAACGGGGTAGGGGCTGCGGCCGGCTGTCCGAACGGAGACTGCCCGAAGCCCATTGTTGACGGCGCGCCGAACGTTGACGTCTGACCGAACGCGGGCGCCCCCTGAATAATAAGCAATGTAGAGCCCCGAGTCAACAAAGCAGGGTTGGAGCGGCAGGGTCGGGTTCAGCGGGATGGGTGGTGGGTGGTGGGTAGGGTCAGCAAGGTGGGTTTATAGATGGGGGGCTGGGGGGGGTAGGAGAGATGGGGATTATCAATATGCGGTTGCAGTGTGGGGTACAAAAGGGGCAAGGATCAGCAAGGTAGTTTGGGGCTGGGGCGAGCGGGGGGGGGGGAGGGGGGGCGTCAACGAAGGGCGTGCTGTATTTTGCTTGTCGCCAGGTTTAAATCTTTAGTTATTTCGGCAGTTAATCGGGTAGTTGATAGGGTGCTCCTCTTGCTCTTTGGCGAAGAACGGCTCGCCCGGTTTCTAGACTCTCCTTGTTGGCACGGAGCGGCTCCCGACAACTTTTCAACCAGCACCGTTTGCAGCCATCTACTCATGCACCTGTACCAGGTGCTGTAACCCCCACCCACACCGCCCACCAACAAGCATAATCAAAACAAAACAACAAAAAACTAAACTAAACTAAACCGTAGCAAAAAGTCATTCAGAATGGCAAATAGGCAAAAAGGATTAAACAGGAGAAGCGAACCCAAATTAAGCCCAAATCGCAAATCCCAAATCCCAAATGCAAGGCCAACCGAACCTCGCACTCGCAACACATCATACCCCAGCAGCAGCAGCAGCAGCAGCCCCCTCGCTCACCTGCCCGAAAGCCGTCGTGGTAGCAGTCGTGGCCGCGGCAACTCCCGCCGCCCCCCATCCCGGGGGTGCGCGCACACCGTGTTGCCCGTATTTCTTGATAATGCCTTCGATCATCCTCTCCTCTTGGTTCCTGAAATCCGAACGAGGATCGATAACGCCCGTAAACAACGCCCCACATCTGTCATACTTGTAGCTCGCTCACTAGGGGGGGGGGGGGGGGGGGCAGGGAGAGAATATATATATATATATGTACCAACTGAACCCGGCGGCAATACATCATACATTACTCGAGGGGTGGAGGTGGATCTGGGGGCGGGCGGGGGGGGGGGGGGGGGGGGGGGGGGGGGGGGGGTCGAAAATCTACGCAAGAGCGACGGCGTTCCCAACCACATTTACCGCATCGACAAACAAAACGCAAGAGCCGAACGGTTGCTTCTTCTTTTTTCCTCATCCCCCCGCGAGACCCCATCCTGCCCCCTTGCCCACACATACCTTCCTGCCTCGCCCTCACTTCAAAAAAAAAAAACAGCACTGGTCGCACTCCGGTAGCAGAAAAACCGTCCGGCATAAATACCACAGTTGTCACCCTCCTACCCGGCCCCGGCCCATTCCTCTCGCTCCCCCCTTAGCCCCACCCTCCCCCTTTCATTAACGCCACCACCGCCAACGTAAACAACCCCCTCCATCTCTCCCTCACCGGTACTTGGCTATGAGTTTTTCGATCTTGTCCACATTCTCCGGCTTGAACCTGCTGAACACGTCAATCATCCACGTCTTCAGGACTCCTGGGTCCCCCCTACCCGGCGGCGGTGGCGCAAACGGGCTCGGTTGTTGCTGCTGCGCTCCGCCCACCGCCGCCGCCCCAGCCGCCGCTGGGGCACCGAACGGCGAAGCCACCGCTCCCGCAGCGGCTGCCGGTGCGCCGAATGGAGAGGAGGCGGAGCTTGCGGGGGCGGCAGCGGCAGCGGGCGTGGCCGTCCCGAAAGGCCCCGGTGCGCTTCCGATGCCCCCACCGCCGCCGCCGAAGCCTCCCGTTGCCGAGAACGGGGTGGCCGTGGGTGCAGCGGCGGCTGCAGGCTGTCCGAACGGGGATGGGGCGGCCGCCGCGGGCTACAGGCAGGGTGGAAGAGGACGGGGTAGTAGTTAGGGGTGGGGAGGGGTAGGAGAGGGGCGGGGGGGGGTAGGAGGGGGGGGGGGGGAGGCGGGTGAATGGGGATTGAGAGGCCCGCGGGGGGTTTAGTGCGCGTCTGTTATACGGGCGACACATATATGGGGCAGAAGTCGTGTCGACGAGCACGGTGGGAAACACTTGTTTGGGGACCACGCGTGCGTGCGGCGCACCGATGCCAGAGGCGTTGGGGTTATCCTCCCCCCATCTCCGTGTTCAAGGCCTTCAATCACATACCTTTCCTCTCTTGCCCTCAACCAAGCGTCATTCTTGTGCAACGATAACCCTGCGCGTCAAACCCCAGCCCAACCCTCGCTGCGAGACGAACGGACTGACCGACTTATCTCACTGATCGGCTGATCTAATAACGCTCCCCTCACCCCCTCCCCTCTTCCCCCACCACAACCCTCTCTTCAACCCTAACTTCCCCTTCCTCCCCCCAACCCCCTCCCCCCCTTCCTCCTCTGGCCCCACCCCTTCCCCTAGCGCCCTTCGGCAAACCCAAGATTCAATTAGAAAACTCTTCACCGCCACTGCCACCTACCTGGCCGAACGCTGAGGCACCCCCGCCACCACCACCACCTCCGAAGGGTAATGGCTTAGCTGCCGCGAATCCCGTCGCCCCCGCCCCAAACGGCGAAGGCCCGACCGACGACTGCGCGGGCGAGGGGGTGGGCCCTCCGAAAAGCCTACCGGTACCGCCACCGCCACCAGCCTTGGCTGGGGTGGAAAATGGGGCTGCGCCCGCGGTAGCACCGGCGGCGGCGGTAGCGGTGGTCGGCTGAACGCCCTCGTACTTTTTCTTTAGTTTTTCGATCAGAGTTGCCTCTCGCCCCCTGACGCGGGGCGGGCGATGGTAACGAACAAAGAGGAAGGGAGAACAAGCAAGGCAAACAAACGAGCGTGTGCGAGAGTGGGGGGAGGGGGAGAGTGAGAAGGTTCTTCCATATCACCAATTGCTGTCACCACACAAGTAGAGCACACGCCCAGCCTTCCCTCGATGCACGGTACAGTGGCATCCAGCCCCTCTCATTTGCCCCCCCCGTCCCTCTTCCCCCCTCCCCTCCCCTCCCCTCCCGGCTTGGGTCGACTCTCTAATATCTCCCTCCCCATCTCTCTTTATGTCCCTCGTCCTAATTGTCTCTGTGTATCTCTGTTTCTCTAAATCGGCCTTTGTCTGATTGCCTGTCTAGTGTACTCTCTCTCGCCTGTACTTTTCCAGGATCGTGTCCACCTCGCCAAGCTTGGCCTTGTTGTACTTGTTGTAGATCTCAAGAACCTGCGTTCGGTAGTCCCCCGCCGCCGCTCCCCCCGCTGCTGGCGCCACCGCTCCATCTCCAATTCCTGCTCCTGCCCCCGCAGCGGGGGCCGCAGCGGCCGTTGCCCCCGCCAGCGCCGCCCCGAAACCGCTCATGCCAAACGCACCACCACCGCTAGCCGAAGGGGCAGCCGCCGATGTGGCTGAAGACCCCGCCGGGGCAGGCGCGGCGGTAGTTGCCGTGGTGGATAGAGCGCCAACCCCACCAAACCCTGTCCCCGCCTGTACGGGGGCCGGAGCCGGCGCAGCCGTTTGCGCAGTTGCGGGGGCCGCGGAAGCAGCGGGGGCGGCATTGGCAGTGGTGGTGGCAGCGGAAGAGGTCGCGGCCGCCGAAGAGCCAAATATGGACCCGCCGGTGCCAAAGATGGAGGGTTTGGCCGAGCCGCCGAACCCGCTCCCTGCGCCGAACGGAGAGGGGAGCGGCGCAGCCGTCGCCGCCTTCGCCGTCGACGCTGCGGTTGCCGGCGCCGCTCCCTTCGCCTCGGCCTTCGCTGCAGGCGCCGGAACGGTCGCGGCGAAGGCGGAGGAAGAAGGGGCCAAAGGGGCCGGGGTCTGGCCAAACACGCGAGGAGCCATAGCAGACATAGGTGGGTAGCTGGATCCCGCCGACGCCGATGCCGCCGCTGTTGGCTTAGCATCCGCGGAAGGAGACGAAGCCTTGGCCCCGTCGGCGGTGGCTGCGGTGGCGGCGGCGGCGGTAGCCGAGGTGGCCGTGCTTGGAGGTCCGACGGCCCCGCCCCTTTTGTGTCCGAATACTGTGGGTGCTGCCGAGGACATGGGCGGGTAGCCGCCGCCACCGCTGCCGCCGCCGCCCGTAGCTCCCCTTGCGCGCCCCTGAGTGGCACCACCAGTTGCCTGCCCGCCAAACATAGGAGAAGGGACCGTCGCCGCTACCGACGCGGACGCAGTTTTCGACTCGGCAGAGGCCAAAGCAGCGAGCGAGTTCGACGCGGGTGTCGCCCCTGCCAGGAAGGTCACCGGCTTTGGTAGTTTTCCTCGTCTTTCGGCATCATCGCCGTCGCCGCCACCACCACCGCCGCCAGTGACGGCGGAACAAGCTCCAGCCCTGCCTCGCTGCGCGCCGGTGTCTAAAACGGTGGTTTGCCTAGACAATAATCCTCCGCCAGTGGTGGTGGCGGTGGAAGCGGTGGTGGCGGCCGGAGCAGGAGCGGCGGAGGCAGAGGTGCCCCCGAAGCTTAGCCGCGACGAGATGGCTGTCGGGGCGTTACCCGCGCCTTCCGCCGAGGCAATTTTAACCCTGATGTTCCGAGCCGTGCGGATTACGAAGGGCATACACCGCAGTGGGAAGGGGGAGGGGGGGGGGATGGGGAGGTGGGTGTGGAACGGGGGGGGTGGAGAGGGGGGGGGCTCTACATCACCGTACATCACACCACACTACGCCACATAACACAAAATCGTCCCACTCCATCCCATCTTATGCCTTCCTATCCCATCCCATTCCGTCCCATCCCATCCTATCCCACCCCATCCCATCATATCCCATCCCATCATATCCCATCTCATCATATCCCATCCCTTTCCATCTCATATCATCCCATGTCATCCCAGCCCACTCCACACCCTACAATACCTTACTCTTACGTACTAAACCACACCACAAGATACCTAGACGCCGGCGACGGCTGATGCACCGAACCGTGTCCCCTACTGCCCGTAACCAGCCGAGATGGCGTCCTCTGCGGGGTGGTGATGCTGGGCCTGTTGCCCAGGTGCTCCGCCAGCTGATCTTCGGTGATAACCTTGCCCACCTGCCACCAAGCGTTTAGTTCGCAATCGCAAGAACGCGCACACAGGCAGCACGACGAAAAACAAAGGAAAAACACGAAAAGAAATGAGTCGGGGTGTGGTCATCAATCGTACTCCCTTTATATTCATTCGGTCGGGCCGGCGTCGAGAGAGTTAACGATACCGCAAGGCAAAAACTATGCGCTCGACGTGTGAGGAGGACGACCAGGAATGCTGCAGCTACTGCCGCTGCTACCGACGCCACCGCTATCGGCGCCGCCGAAGCCGCAGCAGCAGCAGCACCACCACCAGTAGCACCAGCACAAGCAACAACAGCAGCACCAGCCGCAGTACCAGTCGCAACATCAGCACCAGCACATGCAGAAACTGCACCAACAGCAGACACAGCCGCACACGCACGCACACACACTAACACCCTTCCTCCCACCCCGTACCCTCAAAAACGTCATGGGCACACAACCACAAACGCAATAACAAATACATAACAAACGCAAAACACCCACCTCGCGCTGAGGGAAAGAGAACGACAGCATCGAGACCTCCTTGGCGAGGAGCATCACACCCTCGCTCTCCCGCCGCAGCCGCCTGCCCCTGCTGAGGGGATCCTCCCGGTCCCTCCCGCCCTCACCGCCGCCACCGAGCCTTAGAGGCGTCGCGGCCGATGACGAGCGAGCATTCGCCGCTGTCTCCACCGCCACCGCTGCCGCGCGCTCCAGGTCCTTGAAAAACAAAAAATGGTGGTAGGGAGGTGGTGGTACGGTTAGGGCTAGGGTAAGGACTACAGCAAGCCCGCTGGGGGGGTCATGAGGCAGACAAGTTACGGAGCCAGCGCCAAGAAGTGCTCGTCGGCGAGGTTCGCCGAAGCAAAGTGCGACTGATCGCTCTGTCGATTGAACAGCGGATCGATTTGCCGCTTGCATTGACAAGGCTCGCGGCTAACGTTTGACGTTTCGGGTATTATATAGCTCGCATGATCAATGCGCGGCCGAACCATCAACGTGACAAAACGAACACAAACACAAACACAAACACACAAAAAGCCGAATCCTTCCCCCTCCTACCCCCGCCCATCCTCCTTCAAGCCTTCATTTTCCCCCTATTCCTGCCCCAATCCCCTCCCTACCGCCCCCACCTTCTCCCAGCCAGCACCCATAACAACATACCAGGAAACTACTAAATAGTAGCCCACCTTCACTTTTGCCTCCGCCTTGGCAACCCACGCCTCCACACCCACGGTGGCGTCGTACTGCGAACCAACAACCCTCAAAAGCCTGAGCCCAGCCCGCTCGGTCTCAACCTTCGCCGAATCTCCGTGCGTGGCACTAGCGGCGGAAGAGGCGCTCGAGGGTCGAGCCGCGCGGGCGGTGCTGCCATCGCCACCACCACCGCCGCGAGTGGCGGCCGAGCCCGGTGTAACTGAAGCCGAGGGGGCGGCACGCCCTTGCCCGTGCCCTTGGGCTTGGCCTAGGCCTCCGAGCGACGACCGCCTTCTCTGTGAAGCTGCGCTGGGAGCACGGTCCGGTGTCGCTGCTCCCGACGGCACCTGGGGACGAACGAGGCAACCAATGCAGAAGAAGAACGGAGGCGGGGGGTAGGGGGTAGAGGGGCGGGGGTGGTGGGTAGGCGGGTAATAATTTACGTGGGGTTTCAGGGGGGAAGAAAGGCTCGCCCAACAGACGGCCCATTTGTATGCTGAATAACACTGAAATGAAGTTCAGCTTTAAACGCGTCTCGCCGGCAGGGTATTTGGTGCTATAAAGCCCGTCCATCCGATCGGCCAGCCGCTGCTTGCGCTCTCGTTCGACCAAAAATTCAACACCGTGCCAGCGCTGCTTAGATCGTTTTGCTATCGGAAGGACGTGCCGCGATAAAGCACGTTTTTTTTCTCATCCGATGCGGGCGCATTGCGGTTAGATCCCGACGCAGGAACTTTGCCCGATAACTGTACAATTCAGCGAAACAAGGCAAACCGGTGGCAAGCGCGACAGCAGCACCAACTTCGCCACCAACAACCATCATTATCACCACTATCGCTATTACACCAACGCCACCAATACAACAAAAGCCACCAATCCCCACCGACACCACCATTACCAACGCCACCGCTACAACCATAAAAAAACACAGCCAACGCCACCAACACCACCAATATCACCACCATAAATATCAACACCAACACCACCACCAACGCTAACAACACGGCCAACGCCACCAACACCACCAATATCACCAACACCAACACCAGCATCAACATAAATATCAACACCAACGCCAACACCACTTTCCAACCCTTCCTGGCCGGTGGAAACCCTACGTGCTCCATCCCGGCATTGAGAGGATACGAGGGGCTATGGACACACGACTACGGTCGTACACGCAATGAGCCCCCCCCCCCTTCCCCCCCCCCGACCCCACCCCCACCCCCACTCACCGGAGTCGCCACTCCTTCGCCCGCACCACCAGCCCTAACGCGATGCCCTCCACGCCGAGCGCGAGGCAAGGCACCGTGGATCACCCCCCCGCGCGCAGCCGCCGCCGCTCCCGACATCACCATCACTCCACCCGCCGAAGCCGCCGCCGCCGCCGCCGCCGCCGAACCCCTCCTACCCTCGCCTCCACCCCCTGATCTCCCCCCGCGAATCTCAGCCGACGGCATGGGAGAACCGGCCGCTGCTGCTGCAGCCTCCTCCCCGTGAGATTGGCAAGAAGACGTTCTGGGGGTTGCCCCTGCTTGTCCGACGGTGGCGGTTGGTCTGGCGCTGGGTCGCATGGAGACGTCGGCGCGACGCTCTCGGCGGCTTTTGAGGGTGGTCTGGAGGTCGGACATCGCCGCTTCTATCTTTCTCCTCTGAATGGCGAAGGAGGGGGAGGATGGAGGGGAAGGGAGACATGGAGGGGGGTTGGGGGAGGGGAGGGGTGGGGGGGGGGGCGGCGTACTCATTTGTTGCTTGTCTTAGTCATTTGACCATTGATCACGCATCCCTTTCGAGACGGAGCACCGTTCCTACTCCTAATAGAGACACCTCCAACATTTGGGCGCTCATTACGCTTTTTCCATATACTATATAGAAACTGTTTGCTTATCCTATCCCCGTCCTGTTTCGCCGTCTGTGGTCACCATCTATCTCCCAGGATAGCGATCGTTTTCTCGCTACTCTCTGGTCAACAAAACTGTTCCATGTCACACACGTCTAATTTCCTCATCCCCTCCTCTAACGCATCCCGTTCCTCCTGGTATACTTCACATTCTCCTCCTATGTGAGTCCTACTCTCTATTATTGTGCCACAAGGTCACATATTTGTAGTCACGTCATCCTCCTCCCGACTTCTGGTATATCTCTTTCTTCTTTCTGGTAGGTCCAGGTCCCCTACAGGAAATTGCAGTTTCAGCTTTTTCGCGTAGTTCATTGGGTCGTGCAGATATGGTGGGGGTAAGTTACAGGTCTTGCGACCGCGTGCTTCGGCCTTAACGTCTTTGAATACAGACACAGCAGCATCTCATCACACCAAACAACACCACACCACATCACATCGATATCACATCGCATCATATCACATCACATCACATCACTCACCACACAACATCACATCACATCACATCGCATCACATCACATCACATCACATCACATCACATCACATCACATCACATCTCACCACATCACATCACACCACATCACATCACATCACATCACATCACATCAAATACATCACGCGGCGCACATTGTTCCTGATGCCCTTCCTGAGGTGCACCAGCTCGGGGTCAAGAGGCTCCCTTCCGTCTCCCCGCTCCCCGCCCAGCTCTCCCACCTCCTCCCCATCGACCTCCTCCTCGTCGTACTGCACCAGCGCCTTCGCCGTCGCAGTCTGCAAATAAAATAAACATCAGTGTGTATGAAACGGCAACGGATGGAAAGAGATGGAGGAGAGGGACAGGGACAGGGGCAGGGAAAAGGAGAGGGAGAGGAAGAAGAGAGATAGACGGCGGGGGGGGGGGGGGGCAAACAGAAAATATTACGAAATAGTTCCGCTCGTGTGCTGACACACTCGCATCGAGGGCAGCGTGGTAGTGACTACAGCCGTCCCCCATTAATCGGTACCATTTCAGAGTATTAATTTCATCTTCTCGTCATCAGAATTAATATCTACATCGCTTTGTGCGCTTGTGCACGAGGCGGCATCGGCAACGGCCCCCTCTCAACCGACTGAGGTCGCGGCATGGGGTGTATCAGTGGGAGGCAAAGCGGGAGAAACGGCGGCCGCTGAGCGCCCGCGAACCCAAACAAACACAAATATATCTACACACTAAGACACATGGACCTACAAGTACACACATACGTTGGTCACACACACGCACATCGCACACATAAACACGCAAACATACTACTTTAACAGAAACCAGCGCAAATACACCAACACACAGGAAGATTTCGAGGAAGAGAGATGTATGCACATACCACGTGTATGTACGTACATAGGCACAAAGATGCAAATAAAACAAACATCCACGAAACCACAAAAATCATACACAAACGAAGCCCATCACCACACAGGGAGACATTGAGAAAGAGAGACGGGGAGAGAGCTGGAAGCGAGCAAGGTTTTGATAAAACAGTCGATGCAAGGGGGGAGGGGAGACCTACCTGCCACTTGATGTCCTGGTTGTTGGCCTTGAGATTCGCTATGTCCGACACCTGCTTCGCCATGTCCCGCCCCAGCTCCCTCACTGCATCGCGAAGCCTGCCGAAACGAAGAAACGAAACACCGACAATTGAGCGGAGGCAGTAACAAACTTTACAAAAATACGAAAAAGAAATACCAACAGCAACAGCGAAAAGCCAAGACGAACACATACACAAACAAAAAACAAAAAACACAAATACGAAACACAATGTTCTGAGCCACAGCCGCCCGCAAAATAGCCAAGACACCGACAAAACAAAATCGCACAAACACAACCCTCTAACTCTCCCTCGCCCCCCCCCTACAAGGCACAAAACACGCCTCTAACCCCCAGCCGTCCCCCCGCCCCCCTCTCCCAATCCTCCCTGCCCCCCTCCCCCTCCCCCTCCCCGTCTCTCTCCTCTCCCAACCCCTCCCCCTCCTCCTCTCCCCCCCCCCCCCTGCCCATCCCCTCCCAACCACAACCCCTACCCCTCCCCCTCTCCCCCCCCCCCTACCCATCCCCTCCCAACCCCAACCCCCCCGTCCCGCTCTCGCCTTTCGATTGTTTCCTTCATCCCGTTAACCCCGCGATCCATCTTGTCAGACCACCCCGCGTCACGCATGGCGCCCGTCCCACCCGTCTCGCTAAGCTCCTCCAGGTGGTCCAACACCTCCAGGACATTCTTCCAGGCCACGCCCTCGGCGGCGGTGGAGGGTATAGCTCTCCGGACGGCTGCGCTCCGCAAAAAGGTAGCGCAGACCGAGAGAGAGAAGACGAGGGCGACGGCATAAGGTGGGGGGGGGGGGAGGGCGCGTTGAGAAAAGCGAAAACCGTTGTTTTTCCCTGAATTTTTAAACTCCAAATTGTACCTCAACTCCGATTCCTTCTTGTCTCTCTCTCCTCTCTTTCTCCCCCTCTCTCCCTTTCTCTCCCTCCCGTCCTCTGCATATCACCTCAATCACCGTCCTTCCAACCACCCTCCACCCTGCCAGCCCAACCCAATGTCCGTACCGCCAACGTACCAGGTATACATTTTGACAGCCTCTCGCCCACAACGCGTCCACCACATGCCCACCACCCCTGTCGACGACTAACATTTATGAAAAACAAGCACGCACCGGCTGCAGCACTGCGCCCCCCCTGCTGCTGCGCCGCTGTCTTCGACCGCCGCGGCCGAGGCGTTTGCGCCTGCGGCACCGGGGGCACGCTGAACTCTCGCCCACCGTCCTCCTTCTCCTCTTCCTCCTCGTCTCCGCTGCCGAAGTCCTGCTTCCATTCCTGCGCCCCCCTGTCACTGCCCCTCTGAGCCGATGATACCGGTGCCCGGGCCGCCAACGCTGCTGCCGACAACGAGGAATGAGGTCGTGGTGTGGTAAACGCCTCCGACGAGCGACCTACGGATGACGCTCCAGCACTAGCACCGGTACCGGCACCGCCGCCGCCGTTGCCACCACCACCACCGGCACCAGCCGTAGAGGCCCCCCTTGTCGTGTCGGATGTCCCCGCAGACGCTCCGATACCACCACCAATACTATCCCTACCACCCGCACCACCCTCACCACCGCCACCACCACCACCACCACCACCACCACCACCACCACCACCACCGCCACCACTCGTTGTTGACAGTCCAAACGCAGACACCGTCGCGGGGGCAGGGGTAGGGGAAGCGGAAGGGCCAGGGGCCGCGGCCGCAGGAGTGGATTGCCCCAGCCCCCCGAACCCCCCGAACCCAGAAGTTTTAGGCGGCGCGGTGCTCGAGAATATCGAGGCTGCCGGCTTAGCACCACCGAAAGGGTTGGGACCCGTGCCGAACAGCCCCGAAGTCGTCTTAGCCTGCGCAAATGAAGGGAAAGCAGAAGGCGCCGTCGCTGATGGCGGCGCGGCCGAGGACGGCGCCGCCGCCGGCACCCCGAAAGAAGGAGACAAAGATGACGAGGACGAGGCCGCCGGCTTCGCCTCCGCCTCCGCCCCCGCCCCCGTTGGCGCACCAAATACAGCGGGCGCCTTCCCACTCATGGGAAGGTATCCTCCTGAACTAGCCTGCGCCGCCGTTGATGAAGGCTTCGCCGCTGCTGCCGCAGGTGCTGCAGGTTTCGCAGCCACACCAAACTCCATCGGCGCGCTCCCGCTCATAGGCGGATAAGAGGAAGAAGAGGATGGTTTTGCGGCAGTCGTAGCTGCCGGACGCGGCGCGCCAAACTCCGTCGGCGCTCTGCCGCTCATTGGAGGGTAGCTAGAACTAGAAGATGGTTTGCTTGCCGCCGCCGCCACTGGTGCCGCCGTCGGTGCCGCAGCCTTCGCCGGCGCGCCAAACGTGGTAGGAGCCACGCCGCTCATCGGAGGATACCCGAACGGCGTAGCCGACGGTTTCGCCCCGTCATCGACAGGCTTGGCGGCAAGAGACGCGGAAGAGGCCCCGAAGACGGAAGGAGCGTTCCTGCTCATCATCGGGTAAGCCGCCGCCGCAGGCTTCGCCGCCGCCGCAGGCTTCGCCGCCGCCGCAGGCTTCGCCGCCGCCGCAGGCTTCGTCACCGCCTTGGCACCGAAGGAAGTCGCGGCGGCGGACGGAGCCGCTGCCGCTGCCACAGGCGTCGAAGCGGCCCCAAACACCGACGGTGCGCGGCTGCTCATGGGTGGGAAAGAAGCCGAAGGTTTCTTAGGCTCCGCGATTGTGCGAGGTGAAGTAGCGGCCGCCGAAGCGGCCGCCGCCGCCGGCTTCGTCGCAGGGGCCGCCGCCGCCGCCGCTCCGAACACCGCCGGGGCTCTGCTACTCATAGGCGGATATGATGATCCGGCCGGCTTCTTCGATTGCGCGGCGGCGGTGCCGGCCGCCCCGAACGTCGACGGAGCCGTGCTGCTCATAGGTGGGTACCCCGCAGCCTTAGCGGGCGCGGGCGCGGGGGAAGGCGCCGCGGCCTTCGCCGCCCCTTCTCCAAACACGGCGGGCGGCTTCAAGCTCATGGGCGGGTAGCCGGCCGGCGAGGCCGGCTTCACGGCAGCCGGGGCCTTTGGCGCCGCCGACGCGGCCGCTGGGGTCGACGCAAAGGAGAAGGACGAGGGGGGCGGCTTGAACTGGGACGCGCCGCTGAAATCGCACGCCCCCGCCTTCGCCGCCGCCCCCTTGTCCTCCCTCGCGGCGGCCGCCGAGCCGCTAGCACCGCCGCCGCCGCCTCTCCCGAAGAGACCGGGTGCGGTACCGAACGACCCGAATCCCCCAACCGTCGTGCCACCTGACGCGAAGGCCCCGAAAGCTCCCGGCGTCGCCCCCGAATTACCGCCGGCCCCAAACGACGGCGTCGAGCCACCGAAGGGCACAGTAGCAGCAGCGGCACCGGCGGCGGCTCCGGTGGAAGTAGTCGTCCCGAATGACAAAGCAGGGGTCGCCGCAGCCCCCGCGCCCCCCCCGCCATCATCCTTGGCCGATGCCCTTGTCGCCGCCGGCGCCCCTGCTGGCGGGGGACTAAAGCCGCTGAACAAAGGCTTCGCACCCGCTCCTGCTCCAGCTCCAAAACCGAAGCCGAAGCTGGAGCCACCCCCTTCCTTCCTCTCCGCGGCCGTGGGGTCCACAAGCGAGCCGGACCCAAAGACGAGAGATCCTGCGCTGCCGCCGCCGAACACGCCGGTCTACAAACGCATAAGGCCGGGGGTCGGAGGCAGGGACGAGGGGGGGGGGAGGGGAGTTAGGGTTGGGGCAGAGGGAGGGGGGTCGAGGGAGAGGTTGAGGGGCCGAGATGAGATTGAGGGAGCGGAATGGGGTAGGGGTGGGGGTGGGGGATGGGGGTAATAGGCATTAAACAGGACGCCTTCGGAGGGACGGTAGGGTTGGTGACGTCCAGTGCCAAGCGTCCACTCGAGGCGCGTCGGCGCTGCTCCTTCCAACAAAAAAAAACTTTTACCTTGTCGAAGCATCCGCTGGCTAGCTCGCTCGCTAGCTGGCTGGCTAGTCTAGCTTGCTAGCTGGCTGTGAGTGTGTGCGGGTTTGTCTGTCTTTGACGAACGCGAATAAGGTTCGGCTTTGAATACACCAGAAGCAACAAAAACAACTAACACAGCGTATCAAACAGCATGATCAACCCTTCTTTCCCCTCGCCCTATAGATTCTGCACATGTGGCGCCAGTATGACGCAACCAAGCCAAAGCCAAAACAAAACATTAGCTTCGCACACGTCTCAAGTACCGTCTCGCTCACATTGTTTCCCGCCGCTCCCCCGCCCATCCCTCCGCTCGGCTGTTCTGCCTCCACCTCCTCCTCTTCCTCGTCTTCCTCGTCTTCCTCATCTTCCCCTTCCTCGTCATCCTCCGTCTCATCCTCATCCTCCTCCTCATCCTCCTCATCCCCCTCTTCATCCTCTTCCTCATCTTCCTCGGTGTCATCCTCGTCCTCAATAACATTAGCACCACCATCACCCCCCCCACCCCCACCAACATCCCCGCCATCATCAATGGCCACCGCTATTTGCGGCGGAGCAAAAAATACAACCGGTGGCAGCCCGTCCCGCCGTGTGCTGATCTCGGGTCGCAGCGGGTGCACCACGGCATAGCATTCCAGCTCCCCCTTAGTGGTGAGCCTGAAAGCCAGCGGCGAGGCGCCGAAGCTACTTTCCTGTCTCACGCTCTGCGCAGGAACCGACGCCTCGCAGCACTCGGAAAAAACTAGCCCTCGAGGGAACGCTCCTGTTTCAGGGGGGCGGGCAGCAGCAGCAATACCAGTAGGTTTGAGCGGGTGGGTGGTTTGGCGCGTGGGTAGGCGGGCGGGTCTCGCAGACGGGTGGGTAGGCGGGTGGGTAAGAGGGTGGGTACGAGAGTGGGTAGTCGGATGGGTAGTCGGTGTGTAGGAGGGTGGATGCGAGGGTTGGTAGGTGGATGGGTAGCCGGGTGGGGGAGGGTGGACAGGCGGGTGGGTGGGTGGGTGGGGGTGGGTGGGTTGGTAGGTGGGTGGATAGGCAGGTGAGTAGGAAGGTGGGTAGGCGGACGGGTATGCAGGTGGGTACGCGGGTGGGTAGGCGGGTGGGTAGGCGGATGGGTAGGCGGATGGGAAAGCGGATGCGTAAGCGCGTGGGGAGTCGAATGGGCGGGGAAAGGGGAGGGGCTATATTGAAGACGAGTTTATTTTTACGGCGTGAATATGTATGGGCTAGGCACCGGAGGGCCGATGACAAAAGAGGCGGAGCCAAGCCAAAGTCGACCAGCCAAGGGGGAAAAAACTCCAAAAGCATGGGGGGTTCGACCACCTGCCGTGGTAGGAGGCATTATTGAATCCCGAATCACACACGCTTAAACGGCACTACTTCGGCATGCTACAACAGAAATATCGATGTCGAATCAACGAGAAATAAAAAAAACGAATGAACCTTCCCTTTCCACGTTTTCCCATACTTTTGATTTTTCGGAAAACCAAAAAAAAATCCCGAATAGGAGGGGCACGCTACTCCACTAAGGGGAGGGGACAGACAAAAACACGACGTAGCACGATACCTGGTGCCTCAAGTACAGCAGACTGAATAAATTACCCTTTACCACTATTCCTAGCCCCACTGTCCCTACCATAGACTGAACGAAGAGACCCCCACTAACCCCAACCCACTTCCCCCCCCCCCCCCCCCTAAAAAAAAAAAGCAAAATACAAAAAACAATAACAAAAACACCAAAACACATACGCACCAAAAACACATAAAACACGAAAAAATCGTCTAACCTGTCGGCGGTGCAAAGTCCCAGCCTTCGTCCAACTCATACGCCGCCCATTCTCCATGTCCGTCTGTCCGCGACGTCAAGATGCTGGGGCAGGAGCTGTTCATGCTGTTGCTCACCACCATCAAGTGCTCGCCTTTCAGAGACACGTACTGCCACCGGAACCGGGAGGGCGGGTGGGCGGCGTCGGTGGTGTGGGAGGGGTAGGGGTGAGGGGGTGGGGGATAGAGACGGGAATGGACGGGGGACGGGGGTGGACGTGGGGAGCGCTAGAGGGGATACGCGGGTGGGGTGGAGGCAGGGGATCTCTCTACCGCCCCCCGCCGCGCCCCTCTCTTTCCCTCTCTCTATCCCACCCTCTCTGCCTCCCTCTCTCTCTGTCGCTGTACCGTTCTCCCTTACTGTGCATGTCTTCTTATCTGTCTCTCTTAGCATACGTGTCTCTGAAACCAGCACTGGACTATTATAACCTGTCTGTCTCTATAATACTACACAATCTATGCCCTTCAAATTCCAACTAGTCAGTCCCCAAAACGTGAGCGAGTGCGATCTTAATGAAGTAGTGGATACCCCGATTTAAGAGCACCCCGTGGGAAGCCGAAACATGCGCTCCTCAGTACACATTACCTGGTACTCTTTACCTGCATTGGGGTGAACATGTGGCTTTTGGCATGGCGGGGCATACCGATTTGACCGCTCCTGAGTCCCGAATGCTCTTAAATCGGGTGCCCACTGCTGTACCGTACCAGTATAGGGGATGAGCACAACCGAGAGATACACGTTGCTGACGCGGGTACGGTTGTGGACATTAAAGGAAAGCCCGGAGAAACATGAGCGCCGGCCAGGCGACCTGCTGAAACTGTCATGCTTGCTATGAACACCATACAGCAGCGTGCCAAGGGTTTCACCTCGACATGGCGACATCCTCATCTCCTACCGTATGAAAAATAATAGGGCCTTTTACCGGCCACGATCCGACTCGCGGGTCGGTTCAGGAGGTTTTCAAAATCTCGCGGGTCGGGCCGGGTCGGGTCAAGAGGTGTTCGAAGCCTCACGGGTCGGGTCGGGCCGCGTAGGGTCGGTTTAGGAGGTTTGTAAAACTCAAGGGTCGGGCCGGGTCACCCCGATCCCGCGAGAAGCGACCCGACCCGCGAAAAGCCCTGAAAAAAAAAAAACATGGTCGCGGCGTACTGTCAGAAACATCTTGAGCAATGGCAGCACATGGTCAGCTGGTAGAAATGTGCAGTGGTATCCGACTCGGCACAACAACAGATTTGTTCTTCACCCTAACTGTTATCTTCTCACTTTTTTCTCCACCCCCGTCCCCTGTCGTTACTCGGATCCAGGGTCACCCCACAAAAGGACAACACGTTCTTCGACACAAGTTTACAAACGTGAACTTGTCTTGCAGAAGCGCCACACGGCAAAAAAAAAAAGTCGCTTTGAAGAACCCACACTGAAAACCTGCAAATAAGAACACGTTCTTCAAAGCAAGTTTACATGCAAACTTGTGTTGTGTCAAAACTTTTTTAGAAGGAAGCCACACGGCCAAAAAAACAAAACAGTTTTTTGAAAGAATAAACGCGGCGAAAGAAAAAAAATGTTTTTCAAAAACACAAGTTTACGATTGGAAACTTGTTTTTGAAGAACGCGCTTTCTGTTCATTTATTTTTTTGCGTGTACACTTGCTCTTAACCACGAGCTGCTATGTTGCAGTGTAGCCCTGCATCCGAGCTATAAACAGCGACGGAAGCAAATAAAAAAGTACGATGACAAAAGCTAGCATGGAAAAAAAAATGTTGTCGTGTTGAGTCGGCTATAAGCACCACCGCAGTTCTCGGCCAGCCGGCCATGTCGCGCCTTTGCTCAAGTTGGTTCTACCGGCACGCCGCGACCCAATCATTCAACACCAGGGATGGGGATAACCCCAGATTTTTATATAACCTACCGGTTATAACCTCAAATCAGCTTTTGATATAACCTACCGGTTATAACCTCTACCGCGAGGGGACGAAAGTGCCCCATCCCCGGGGGTTCCGTGTCTAAATGTTGTACCCCATACCCGGGGGCTCTGTGGCTAGTTCGTCGTTACTCTTCGGGCTATTGCCGAGAAATACCTGAAAAATACAAAAATACGGCTTTCAAGCGCTGCCCTTGCCACATTTGTAGTTTGCAGAAGTACTTGTTTTGTAAGCATGCTGCCCTACACCCTACTCCCTGCACCCTGCACAGCTGCAACGGCCACAGCGCACAGACTTGTGCAGAGAAAAAAAAAAAAACTTCCGCCCTATTATTATTATTATTATCATTATCATTATCATTATCATTATCATTATCATTATTATCATTATCATTATCATTATCATTATCATTATCATTATCATTATCATTATCATTATCATTATCATTATCATTATCATTATCATTATCATTATCATTATCATTATCATTATCAATATCATTATCATTACCATTACCATTACCATTATTATTATCATTATCATTATCATTATCATTATCATTATCATTATCATTATTATTATTATTATTATTATTATTATTATTATTATTATTATTATTATTATTATTATTATTATTATTATTATTATTATTATTATTATTATTATTATTATTATTATTATTATTATTATTATTATTATTATTATTATTGTTATTATTATTATTGCCCTCCGACAATTGAAGATGTTTCCTATCCTTACATCCTTACCGCTCGCTCAAGTACTACGAACAATTCGCCAGCTTTCACCGAGCAACACTAGTACGCGAGCCCACAACTGCAGCGTCGACTGCTGTGTGATCGTATACAGCGACTTGAGGGCTTCCCGACCCTCTAGACCATCGGGCTCGGTGGCAAGGGTGCTGCTGATGTTGATGGGGTGCTGCGCGCTCATGATGTGGTCTGCTGTTGTGGTCTGCTGTTGGCTGTGTTGCTGTCTGATGGTCATGGTGTGCGGACTGCTACGTGCTGCTGGCTGCGGTGGGTGTGCTTGGAATTTTTTCAATTTTGAGGGGGGCCCGCTGGTAGTGACGCCAGGGTATGGGGGGGCACCGCGAAAATGACCGGGAAATAACCCGGGACAAAAAATATAACCTACCCTCCCACCATATAACCGGTAATAACCGGTTATAGGTTATCCCCATCCTAGTTCAACACTACCTATCATCAGCGTATCATATGCATAACTACCACCACACAGCACCAAACCAACGACTCTATGTCCCTCCTAAACAAAGATGTCGGTTTGACGGCGCTCTAGCCCCTCGACGGACATGACATATGTCGGTTGACGGCGCTCTACGCCCTTGACGGACTTGACAGCCTGCCGTCAAGGATCTCACACTAAGACTGGTATATTAAGCCCAAAGAACCCTTGACGGGCTCTTACTAAATCGTCATCCAACATAGTTCCTCCTCAACACCCCCCCCCCAACCTCCACCCCCCCCAAACCTCCGTCTGGGTATTGTTGGGATGCAATGGATGCAATGATCCACGCTCATTAGGATTACGACCATGCATGATATGATTATAGCCTCTCCTCCCGCTCAATAGCAAAACAAAAAGGGGACAAGATAAGCGAAAAATAATAATAAACATGTACGGAAAAAAACATAATCCGCGCCTAAATATTGAACGTGCCTCCTTTAGGAGTAGGAACAGTGCTCCATCTCGAAAGGGATGCGTGGTCAAGGGTCAAATGACTAAGGCAACCAACAAATGAGTACGCTCCCCCCACGCCACCCCTCTCCCCTTCCAATCCCGTCGCGTTACTCACCGCCACGAGGGAACGGAAGTTGTAAGACTCGGGAACGTCATAGGAAGGGCTGGAAAAGAAGGTGTCTCCATTCGGGTCTTCAAAAAACTTCAGTATCGGCCCTGCGGCCGCATCTTCCTCCAACACGCTGAATTGCGCCAATCTCGCGGCGTCCTGGTTACAAGGACAAGGACAAGGACAAGGACAAGGACAAGGACAAGGACAAGGACAAGGACAAGGACAAGGACAAGGACAAGGACAAGGACAAGGACAAAGACAAGAAAGCAGCGGCAGCAGCAGTAGCGTTAAATTGTTTCTAGTGCCAGGTATTTATTATATATTGGTGTTTAGTTTTTTTAAATTTATATTTGGTATTTTTCTAGACTGTTTTATCATTTCGTTATTTTGGGCAAATCTTCCTCCAACACCCCGAACTCCGCCAACCCCATGGCGTTCTGGTTCAAGGACAAGAAAAAGGACAAGGAAGCAGCGGCAGCAGCAGCGTTAGCTTGTTAAGAAAATGGTATTATTACTTTGTAAGGTTGAAAATTTGTAATTCGTGTGGTTTCTTACGTTGGTTATTAAGTTATTTTGGACCAAAACGCCATCTCTCTCTCCCCTTCCCTTCCCTTCCCTTCCCTTCTCTAAGCACTTCTTTTATTTCAGGAGGGGGGAGGCACTTACATCAACACCGGCGCCCTGGTCGTAGTACACCGCCAGCAGGGTGCCCATCTGGGTTATGCTCAAATGGTTGACCTGCACGACACACAAGACGGGGTGGCGAGCGCGGATTGCGGATGTGAGGAAAGAGATAACATGACGGCGGTGCACAATCTCCAAAGGCTCCAGTGAGTGCAGCAGCGGAAGCGGCGGCGGCAAAAGCAACGACAGCAACAGCAGGAGCAGCAGCGGCGGCAGCAACAGTACCGTCGCGCAGCAGCAGCACTGGCAGTAGCAGCAACAGCGGCAGTAGCAGCAGCAGCGGCAGTAGCAGCAGCAACTACAGTAGCAGCAGTAGCAGTAGCACACCAGCAGGAACAGCAGCAGCACACCAGCAGCAGTACACCAGCAGCACATCAGCAGCAGTACACCAGCAGCAGTACCGTCGTGCACCAGAAGCATCGCCAGCGCCATACCAGCAAGCACAGCAGCACCAGCGTCAGCACCAGCACACCACCAGCAGTACGGTAGCAGCACAACCAGTACACCACCAGCAAGCACAGCAGCAACAGCACGCCGGCAGCGGCAGCAGCAGAAGCAGCAGCAGCAAACCAGCAGCAGTACGGTAGCAGCACCACCAGCACACCACCAGCAAGCACAGCAGCAACAGCACGCCGGCAGCGGCAGCAGCAGCAGCAGCAGTACCGTCTCGGATTACCTTGCGCCGGGCGGGCGTCACGTCAGAAGCGTCCGTTGCGCTCTTGACCGGTGACGCCAAGCACCCGAGAGCCGGGTACACCGTGCCCCACCTTTCCAGCTTCCCCTGCCCGTCGCAACCCTGCGAAACAATAACCCACCTCTCCCACGCCGGTTCTGTTCCGATGGTTCGCCGCATTCTGAAGCAGTGGCAGGAAAATAATTAAAATATAATTGGCACCAAACCCTAACCCTAACCCCGGCAGACCGCCTGGGAAATTTCTCAGAATGGAGACGTAATCAGGAGTTTGTGTGGACTATCAATCATTCTATCTAAGCTGGGTCAAGTCGTAAACACTACTGGAGGGGTAGTGAGGATTTAGTGTGAACCAATCAATCATTTCATCTAAGCTCGGCTAAGTCGTAAACAATACTGAAGTCGTAAGGAGGATTTAGTGTGAACTATCAACCACTTTATCGAAATTGCGATAAAAGCCGTAAACACCGCTGAAGCTGTAATAAGGAGTTAGTGCGAACTACCAACCATTTAATCGACGCCGGGCCAAGTCGCACACACTACTGAAGCTGCAACTAGGAGTTAGTGCGGTCTACCAAACGTTTTATCGAAGTTGGGCCAAGTCGCCAACACTACCTGTACTGAACCTGCAACGAGGAGTAGAACCATTTTATCGAAACTGGGACAAGTCGTAAACACCACTGAAGCTGTCATGAGGAGTTAGTGTTGACTACGAGTTATCGACCATGTTATCGAACCTGCTTGGCCAAGTTGTAACAACTCCAGAAGCACCCTGCAAGCACAATATTCCGACAAAAAAATATCGACAAACGCTGCGCGGCCCTCCCGGCCGCTCTGCTCTGCTACGTGGCCATGTTTCTTATCTGTTGACTTGCCTCTTTGTACGCGTCTGCTTCAATCCCTGTTGATGCATCCTCTTGTCTGTTTCTATATTCTACGTTTACCTCTGCCTCTGTATGTGTGTCTCTGTTTCAATCTACATATCTTCCTTTGTCCTTGTGTCTGCCTGTCTCGGTCTATGGTTGTTGTTTCTGTCATCGTTATACTTCCCCATCTCCAACCACCCCACACCCTTCACGTGAATGGCCGAACAGCTCACCGCGCTTCGCGCGTGGTGCAAACAATGTCTGCGTGATCGGTGGAACCCGAAATGCCCCGTCCCAGCATTGCAGAAATGCGCGGGTCTATGGTCGTAACGATGACGGCCATGCACGATACTAGTACACCCCTTATGCGCCGTCAAACATCACCTCCATCGCCCCGGAACCCGCCCACGCACCACACCCCACCTCACCTCCGTCTCGCCAGCCATGCCAAGCTCCGGAGGGCATCCCGCCACGCCTGCCGGGCTCGCCAACCCGCCACCACCGCCCCCGCCACCATCACCTTCCCAATCGTACAGCTCCACATCCCCATCCCACGCCCCCAGCGCGAACCGCCCCAACCCCTGCAGCAGCGCACACCCGGCCGTAAACATCTGCTGCCCGTCTGCAACATCCCTCACTACAAACTCCCCGCTCCCGCTCTCCCCCCCACCACCACCCTCCCCACCACCACCGCTACCGCTGCTAAGGTGGGCCACGACCGCAGTTCGGTCAGCGCGGACGACGAGGAGGAGGTAGCCCCCAGCGCTTAGGCTGCGGCCCCACGATAGAGCACGTGGCGGGGGGCAAGTGATGCCACCGGCAGCGTCGGAAGAGAGGTCGATAGTTTCTTCTGGTTCTATAGGACCGTCGGCGGCCGCGATCCTTTCTGTGTCGAATATGAGAACCTATCGTTTGGTTGTGGGGGGGGGTAGGGGTGAAGGTAGGGGTGGGGGTAGGGTTAGGGTTAGGGGTAGGGTAGGGTAGGGGAAGGGTAGGGGTAGGGGTAGGGGTAGGGGTAGGGGTAGGGGTAGGGATAGGCGTAGGGTCAGAGGTAGGGTCGGTAGGGTGAGGGTGGGGTGGAGAGAGGACTGGACGATTGATTAGTTGGTTGATTGATCGATTGGACGAGTGATCGATCGGCTGTTTGATTAACTTCGACAACTCCTGACACCGAACACCTCAACCGCCATCTCTCCTCTCCCGACCCCACAAAAAAGCCAGTCCCGGTCTACAGCTGCGCCCACCTTGTCTCCCACAGCTACCGCCACACGGAAATTGTCTTCCGAAACCGCCATATAGGATGGGCGCTGTTCCAGCGTGACATGGCCGTGCGGGGAGATTTCGTCGTTATCGTCATCATGGCCTTCTTCGTTCACGGGGGCCGCGGCGTCTTGAGGACTCCCGAAAGCGGCCGACCTTAAGTGTTCCGTGGAGTACACCAGAACCCCTTTTACGACGACAAGCACAAAACGTAAGAGAACGAAACGGAAAAGGAAAACGAAAACGAAAACGAACGAAAACGGAGGCGAAAACGAACGAAAACGGATACGAAAACGAAGACGTAAACGAGAAACGAACAACGAAAAACAAAAGCGAAAACGAAAACGAAAATGAAAACGACCACAGAAATATGAATGAAATCAATAACGAAAGCGATAAGCGAAAACGAAAACGAGCATACAAGCGCAAACGTAAACGCAAACACACAAACGAACACAGGCATAAACGCGCGGGAAGGCGCCGAGGAAAGAGAACAAATAAGACAAGAACACGATGATGGTGATTACGAAAGCCGTGGCAGTGGGCTGGTTGGGATTGGAGTGGTTGATTGGCTCATTGATTGGTTGATCGATCGGTTGGTAGTATCGCTGATTGGCTTATTGCTGGATTGATTGATCGGTTGGTTTTATGGTTGGTTAGTTGGATGACTGATTGGTTGGTCGGTTGATTGATTGATTGGCTGGTAGGCTGGTTTGTTGGTTGGTTGGTTGGTTGGTTGGTTTTGTTGGTTTGTGGGTTGATTGGTTGTGTGGTTGTTTGGTTGGTTGGTTGTTCGGTTGGTTGGTTGGTGGGTTGGTTGGTTGGTTGGTTGGCTGCTAGGTCATTGGTTGGTTGGTTGGTTGGTTAGTGTTTTGGCTAGTTGGTTGGTTGTTGTGGCAACCTTATCGTTTCGACACGCTCCTCTCCCGGTCATGCCAACTCCGCATGAGGATCTCTGCCCCGATCTCGAAACGCGTGCACGATTCGCAGATATTATTAATCTATACAGTGCTCGTACTCGCATGTAGAGTTGGCGAAGCTAACGCGATTGATTGATCGCTCGATTGATTTGATTGGTGAGTTCCCTGACGGGCAAGGAAATAGTCCCTCTCCACACGAGTCATATCGTATCGAGCGCAGAATGATTATGGATCAAAATCGCCCTTGGTAAAATTGTCCTGTTGGGCCTGACAGCATCCAGTAAAGTCTTTGACCCAAATCTTGAAACAAAAAAGAGTAATAGCCTAAGCTATAACCTCGTCGGTGGGCTGGTCGGTGTTAGTTGCCAGGTGGCTACGTTTTTTGTTCTTTAGTTTTCAGTTGTTTTCCTTCCCTTTGTTTTTCTATACTTACGACGCGCCCGGAATTTCAAGCCAACCACATCGCGAACGGGAAGCTTGTACATCTGATAAAACGCGCAGCCGGAGGACCACCCACGCAGCGTGCAAATATGAGTATCGACCATTCCATTGATCACACTCGCAGCTGACGTATTATGAGTATTTCTATAAAGGGGAGTGAAATAAATGCTTCAAAAAATTGTTTAGGTTTTGACTAAAGAAAACTTACTGAAAACGGGCGACCGGTGTATTACACAGCTTGCAAAGATGAGGATCGACCCGAAATTTGTCACAGCGAACGTTGTTAATAATTGAACGATCCAATAAAATTGAAGTAGAAAAGACCTCTGGACGCTTGCTCTATTGGTCAGGTCGCCAGCCCAGCATGCGGCATGCTGCACCCAGACCTGGAGTTACTGGCAGATCCACTTGGACGCCAGGTACAGGTGGCCTTGGCCACAGCCAAGCGGCCGCGGCCACAGCCACGAGCATCACCCCGCCGAGCATCACCTACCTGCACGAATTACTTTCTTTACTGGCAGTTGTACGCTTGACTGGCGTTATTGAATAAACATAACTACCCTTATTTCGGTCGCGGTCGGTCGTTAAACTTTCGTTTTGGGACTTTTGGGCTGTACAGACTTCCAAAGCTGCACCTGCTGCTGGACTCTTCAAACAGCTCCGCAGCTGCTGGGGCATTCGAACGGCTGTCCCAGAACGTCAAAACGTCAGCTATGTTTTGTAATTTCAATGCTGGTGGTGGTGATTAAGGCTGCAAATGTTTCATCAGCTGTTGCTGCCGTTCGTTTTTTCCCGCCTATCCGCTGCTGCTTACAACGTCAGCAGATTCCGTGTCGTACTTGGTGCTGAATTTTACCGCTATACCACAGCGCTGTCGCCAAAACTTTCAGCGCCACCGCCAGCCCCCCCGCGCCGCCGTGCTGCTGCTGCTACTGCTGTTGGTGTCTATACTGCGTAAGTTTTTAAAGGTAAAAAATCGGCTGTCTGTGGTCATGACCTCGCCTAGCCTATCTTCCTTGCTACGTACTCGTTCCATGGCGGAGTGCCTATGCGTGGGGAGCATGGGAGGGAGGGAGCTGGCTGTGATAATGGCACTAGTGCTATCTGCGACTGGGCACCTTAGGGGAAGGCGCTCAAGTGCTGGCTGCGGAGGTCGCCGTTGCTGCAGCAACGTGTTGCGCGAACTCGCATCGTTTGTTTCGGATCGCCCAACACAGTTGCAGCTTCGAGTATTTATTTACACCAAGACAGCAGTCAAATCGCACATACATCAAAAAGTGCACGCAAATTGTTGCACATGGCCGGTCACCCATCGACCAGTCAGTGTATTTTTCAAGAAGATCTGGAAATACCTGGTAGGCTACAGCAGCATCAGATCACCATAATGTATTTGGGCTGTCCTTACAGCAGCAGCATCACAAATACAATCCTTCCATATTTCCGATACTACACCCGGATCAATTACATTGCAGTATAGCTGCATGCTTTATCTGCCGTAAGGATGCGGGCGAACGCACGGGGGTGCAAAATGCAAAAAAAGCATCCGCCTCTTGCGTCACCCGGCCTCCGAAGGGGAACCTTGTATGTTGTACCATAACCAAAGCTGTCCCTAGGCCTAAGAGCTCGCGCAGCAGGATACTTGTACCCGTCGTCAACTTGTGCGCTTTGTTGATGGTCGATGGTCGGCGGACGCTTTAGGCAGCCCGAGAAGTGTCCCGATGTTTAAGCGCCGTCAAAATCAGAAATTCGCATTCGTTTGTGACAAACGGGGCTCGCTGTGGACGTTGGTTAGTTCCGCTCGTTCCATGTACCGAGTCGTGTTATCGAAAAACTGAATGCAGGAATTATCGTCGTCTCGTCGTGAGCAAGACCGGAGAGGCCAAAATGAACATCAGCACATCTGGGTGCCCATGGGTAATCGCCAAACACGGACAAACTAACGTATCTCAAATAAATGCTTCGTATATATTACAAAAAACACACCACAAACGAGATAAGGGATTGGCAAGAAGTTTGATATCATGTAGGCCCAAGTATGGGATTTTCGAGCGTCGAAATTATCGGTTACATTCCTTTGTTCGAACGCTTTCTTTGATGGTCGGCTTCTACGCCCCTTGCCCTTCCTTATTCGTTCCGTACCTCGTTATGGACGCGTGCGGGGGGCTAAATGAGACAAGCGAAAAGTAGCCGCGATCTTGGATTTTGAAAGGCACTGTCCAGCGTTTCTTTGAATCTTGATACAAGGAGAGGTACAAAAAAAAACATGGAATAACTTTTCGACATTGGCATCTTACTTTGTCCCAAAACAGAGTATTTCTATTTTGAAAAATATCCCAGTAGTGCATTTACTCAAGCTCGGTACATACAAGGCAAGCGCACGCATGATTGGAACGAGGAGGTAATGATACGAGCACAACTTAAGACACAAGCGACACCAGATTTACAGCAGCCCGAGTGGCTGCATCCCGACCTCGAGTGGTGTACGAGTGCGAGCACATGTATGTAGTGAGAGCGCACGCGCTCTGTCTGTGAGCTTGATCTAATAATGGTGAGTAGCACTGCTGTGCCGGTACGTATTCTACGAGTATAACATGTACGTGGTACTCGTCCTCGTTTTCTTTGTTTTATAGATTGGTGTCGAGTCTCAATCGAATTATCCTGACAAAAGCTGGATCTTGGATTCAACTTGTGAAAAAACAATCTGTTTGTACGTTAGTGCTGGGGAATTTACGAGCAAGAACGGGCGAGAATCATAGGAATGTGAAATAAAGCATGTATCTGGTACGTGCATATGAGCGATACGAATATGAGAAAGTATGAGAGACAAGCTGCACGCAGACACCATGAGCTGCACCCCGAGTATGAGCACGTACGCGTTGTACGAGTATGAATTCACACGAGCATTGTGCGCAGTGGTGCTGCAGTACTTGTTGCGTAAAAAGAAGCAGCGAGCACTTCTACGGCAATCCATGCTACCTCGTCGCGAACAGCAGCTCAGATGCGTGCAGGGGAAACGTGCAAGTAGTCCAGTCGCACACCCTCGGCACGATGTTCAGACGGTGACCTCATACGACGTCGATGATAGTTTGCGAGCTAAACTGCTGGCCGTTGCGATGTCTGCTGCCCAACACCAACCTACGACGTGTCCTTCGTAGTTGTGCTGGACGCGCTCTACGAGTACACTATGCGACACCGGTTAAGACAGTCTTATTTCTGGCCGGGCTGGAATTCTCACGTAACGCAGGGTGTGTCATACACTATTTTCAGTACAACAGAGGCCACGTTGTTATTTTCGCCTTACGCGAGCCTGAATTATTACCAGGTAATTGCCAGATTCTGAAGTGCTGTCGCGTACTGTATCTACTAGAAATGGGTGATCTACAGCAGCAAGCAGCATTATATTAGCATTCGACGCGTTGAATGACGAAGGCAGCGACCGTGTTTCGCGCTTGGAACAACGTCAGCAAATCTCTCCGTGGTCAAACTACGTACAGTCGGTCTGCGAGCTCGGATCTACAGCAGACAACCATGGTATATCAAAGGCTGGAGCAGTGCGTGCCTCTCTGTGGCTACGTAAAGAACATGAAGCAGACGTACTCACTCACCTTGCTGGCCCCGGATGCTTGATTGAGTAGAAACATCAAATGAAACGCACTCGTCACGTCTCTTTGACTAGAGGGTCAGTCGGCGTGGGCTCCGATTTTCCAGCAAAACGAATTTTGTATAGCTGGAAAATCCGATCGAAATCTCAAGCTCGAAATCGGATTCGCATAAGAAACGGCATAACTAGTACGAAGTAAGACCTGTAGTCCATTATTACTCTATGTTGAACTCTAGGCATTACGTTACATACTGCACACGTAGACTATGTTTATGTGTGTAGTATGTTTTTTCACTCTCTATTGAATATTGAATCGATCAAGTCGAAGTGCTGCCCTGCCCTACTCGAAGCATGAGTGCCAGCGAATACCAGCATCCATGCGGAGCCGTTGTAGTTTTATAGAGACAAGAAAGAAAAAAAGGCTGCTTAGGGACGGTGTTGAGACCGCAGGGGGTCCCTCATAAATCTGTTGAGTAGGAGCTCGTATGGAGGCATTTCGCGTACACATAATAACCACTTGAAAATAGAGTATGGCATCTGCAAACAATATCCCTATTTCTCAAGTCCAGAAAAATGCTGCAAAGAGCCAATGATACACAGCTTTTCGGGTGTTTTTAGCCCTTTTTTGGATTCCATAACTCCCTACCCCTCACGGGAATGAAGTATTGTTTGCAGCGCGCTTTTCGGACACGACTCGAGATGAGCTATATCACCCGCCTGGCGAGCAGCAAACTTTTGATGAAACCGTTTTTTCATCGGTGACGTACCCATCGTATTAGGCTCCCGCGCGTGAATTGAAATACTTCAGCGATTTCGGGAGCTATTGGTGTTGCTGGCTCGCAAGTTCGAAATCACGAAAACATATCGTGAGTCGCTTCTGGCTTCCTACGACTGCTGTCTGGCGCACCCGACGCCGTCATTTTCTTCTTTTTCTTTTTCTCACACTTCTATTTTCTAGCTTCTGGACAAGCCGTGGTCACAGGTGTCGTCCTTTCTCCCCCCCGGTTCTTGCCTTCAGTTTTTATCGCGCATAGGGTTCAGCAATCCCACTGCTCGTCGAGTTTTCATCAAGTGTTGCTAACTCACGCTCTCGCGTTTTCCGCAAGTTAATTTCAGGGATGTTCACGGAGTGAAAAAAAGTCCGCGGAGCGAATTTTTACGGAGCGGATTGACAAACCGCACCGCTCCGTGACAAAACTAGACAACGGATAACCGATCCGTCCAAATCCGTGAAGTAGGTCAGGGGCGGATATCCGCTCCGCTTTGCTCCGTGACGCATTCTGGAAATCCGCTCCGCTCCGTCCAACTTTTTCAAGGCAGAAATCCGCTCCGCAAAAATCCGTGATTTGTAAAGAGCGCGGATATCCGCTCCGCTCCGCTCCGTCACAACAAAATAAAATCCGCACCGCTACGTATGATTTTCTTTTCCAGTGGCCAGATCCGTAAGTAACGGATTATTTACGGAGCGGATTGGTCTGCTCCGTAGATGATCCGTGACCAATCCGTAGTACAGTGACGGATTAAACCGTGTGAATGTCACGGGTTTTGAGCCCTGAACAATTGTTCTGAATAGCGGATAACTTATGCAAATACTGTTCTTGGCCAGCACTCTCCAGATATTTTATATATTTGTGCGATTTGTGCTGCTGTCAGCCATACACACCGCGGTTGGCCGACGTCCTGCTCGGCACACACAACGCGGACCCTACTCGTGAGAGGTACGAACACACAAACACACTTGCAACGCAGCAGCGCAGCAGCGGTACGCACGCATAGGATGCCAGATGTCATTGATTCTGGCGATGCAGAGGCTGAGGTGCAGCAATCCTCGCCTTCAACCGAGTCTCCTGCTCCTTCTTCTCCCGCTCCTTCTCCATCTCCAACACCGGAGAATCCTACTAGTACTGCTGCAGATTCGCATGAGCAACGAGGTGGAGGAGTACAAGCAGCCACCCGCCGTAGCCAACAATAAGGACTTCGACGTGTTGGGCTATTGGCGTGACGCTGGAAGCCCGCGGCTTGATCCCCACGGAAACGTCATGGTAGCGGCGCAATTTCCCATCTTATTATCCGTGCGTGCCCGCGTGTACCTTTGCATCGACAGCACAAGCTGCAAGCTGCCAGTCGGAGAGGGAGTTCTCGCAGCTGGGGTTTGTGCATTCTAGCCTTCGTCGCCGTACGACACCCAACCGCGTTGAGAAAATGATGTTCCTCAGGACTAACCCGGATCTCATTCCGGAGGTCAACTTGACAAGAAGCTTGGAGATTCATAGATTTGATCGAAAAGATCTCTCAAGAGCAGGAGAAAGCAAAGGCCAAAGTGGTCGAGGTGCAGGCCGCAGAGGCCGGGAAGGATGTCGTAATCGAACTTGATGAGTAACGAGTGGCGAGCGGTAGGGTTGGAGCAGACGGGTGCAGGCGCTCATCTTTCACTGCCGTTGAGTTGATCTGTATCCCTGGTTTTTCCGTTTTTCCCTTCTTTCGCCCGGGCTGACTTTTCGAATTTTCGAATTTTCGCATTGTCGGTACTTCGGTGGTCTCACCATGTACCGCTGTTGCTGCTGCTGAGGAAAGTGTCTCCATGTTTCACTTCTGCTGTTTTTCTGTCTCTGTTTTCTATTTTCTATTTTCCTGTTTTTTGTTTTTGTCGCGGCGATGGAATTGGTGAAGTATCTGGTACTTTGTAGGAGTACTTACGTACTTACCTACTTACCAGAGATGTGCGCGGAGTTCCTGCTCTTGCGCGGCTGCTGTACCAACTCTGGTCACTCTGTTCTATTTCTTTTTCACCCTTCTCTTAATCCAAGTGTTTCTTTCAGACATCCTTTCTTATGAAGGGGACTCGACGCGTGCGTGCGCGCGATTCTTTCCCTGCTCGCCACCCTCCTCCGCCATGTATAACTCCGAGAACAACGTGTCTTTCCGTAGTTTCTGATACCAGGAGAAATCCGTTCAACATCCGCGGATAACCGTCCAATACTACGGATTCATGGATACGGTTTGGCGTGGAGAAACGCAGCGGATTTGTACGGTTTGCTCGACGGAGTGGACAATCCGCTCCGTGAAAAAATCCGTCTGACGGATATCCGCTCCGTAAAAATCCGTGACTTTTTCTGTGAGCGAATATCCGCTCCGGTCCGCTCCGTGACAAATTAAAAAATCCGCTCCGCTCCGTGACATCCATGAACATACGGATATCCGTTCCGTCGTAATCCGTGGATTTTTTATGGACGGAAATCCGCACCGTGACAATCCGCAACTTTTTGCTAGAGCGAATATCCGCTCCGCTCCGCTCCGTCAGATTCTAAAAATAAAAAATCCGCACCGCGGTGCGGATCTTACTCCGTGAGCATCCCTGGTTAATTTGTGCACAAGAAAAAGTCCCAACCAATTTTTACGAGTATGCACTCGGCGGGGCTCGAACTCACGTAACTGACCTATACCAGGCTCGAGGATAACCTGATACGCCACCGGGGCGACCGGTCATACACCCCACCAGGAGCGTCTCTCCATTTCGCAGGCCATGGGTGCTTGTGAAGAGCTGTAGCTGCCCGCTAGTGAAGTGCACGCGTTCAGTTGATATCGTTTTTGGTCTCGTGTTGTGCACCCCAAATTTCGATCAATCTAGCGCCTCAAAGTCGAGGTGTGGGCCTCTGCTGAGAACCAGCGGAAAAACAATCTGAAGGGGCTCACACCAGCTGTGGATGAAACACTCTTGAGCACAGTAAAAAAAAAATATATTGTCGTACCCTAACCCGAAGCCACGAACCAACCGAAGTTCTAAACGCAGCGTGTTACCATCGCCATGTTTTTTCTGTTCCGATAAAACATCAGAAGATGAGAGTCAACGGAAAACTGGGGACCAGGGGACACTGACTAGCGACTTGCTGCGTTATTCCGATTTCCCACCTATTTGAAGAACAATGCGGCCTTTGCTCGATAGGAAGCAAATCAGTTTTTTCGCGAAATCAAAGCTAAGGCCATTTCTTACACAGCCGGATTCCGCCAGTCGAAAACAGCCCTTTTCGACTGGGCTTCTTTCGACTGGATTCTTCTGGTCCTTATTGTTATCGTCAGTCGAGTCGATTTATAGTTTTTGTGCTCTTCCTAGGGGCTGTTGGTGTGAGGGAGTACTGCTGTACTGCTCTATGGAAGTCGAAAATCGGTTGGCAGCTCTGTCAGCTGTGCTTCGCGCGTTCTTCGCTAGCAACGCGTGCTTCGCGCGCGACGAACCTTCGTCCAAGCATGTTGGTAGCGTTGGGCTTAGCCGAAAAACGCCAAAGCTAAGTTCGTGGCGTTGTACTCAGCCGAGAGCCGCCAAAGCTACAGCAGCAGGCACAGCCGTTGTTAGCAAAATGGCATCGATAACGCGCGCTACTGCTGTCCGGTGATGCACGCTGCTGGCGAGCGGAGCTAGGAGTGCGCCACGATGATTTGCGGCGAGAAGCAACAGCAGCGGTAGCCAAGGCAGCGTCGGCGCTGTTGTGTGATACTGCTGCGTGGTACCTGGTATGCGTGTGCGTGTGGGTGTGTGTTTTGTGGTGGGATGAGCGATGCGATGGGTTCAAATATCAGGTGTAAAACTTTTTCGACTGAGTTGTTCGACTGGCAGATCCAGTCGAAAAAGTCAAGTTTAGCTTTTTGACTGGATCCTCCAGTCGGAAAACTCAGTCGAAAAAAGTTGAATCGAAAAAGCCCTTCGTAAGAATGCCCGATTTGGGCTTCAGTCGAAAAAGGCCGTTTTCGACTGGCAAATTCGACTGTGTAAGAAATGGCCTAAATAGGAAAATATTTTTCCAAATGTTTTTTTTTTCAGTTGTAACAACTGGCTCTTAAGGCCAACTCTTATACAGTCGGATCCGTCAGTCGAAAACAGCCCTTTTCGACTGAAGCCTGAATCGGGCTTCTTACAGTACACAGTCGAAAAAGAGATTTTCGACGTTCAATTTTCTTCGACCGAGCGATTCGATTGAATCTGCCAGCCGAACAAGTGAGTCGAAAACGTGTTTTGGAATCCATCACATCCCTCATCCCACCACAAAACTCGCACCCACCCCCCCACCCCCCCATACCAGTTACCACACAGCAGTATCGTGCAACAGCGCTAACGCTAGCTTGGCTACTATTATATCACTGCTGCTGTTGCTTCGCTGCATGTTAGCGTGGCGCATTTTTAGCTCGGCCCTCCAGTAGCGTATATCACACGATGGCGGCAGCGCGCGGTATCGATGCCACTTCGCCAACAACGGCTACGCCTGCTTTACCTTTGACAACTCTTGGCTGAGTGCAACGCCACGAACGTACGTAGCTTTCGCGGCTTTGCCAAGTCCAACGCCACCAACCCGCTTGGACGAGGGTTCGTCGTGCGCGAAGCACGCGTCGCTCGCGGAGAACCCACGAGGCACAGAGATTCCACCCGACTTTCGACCACCATACAGCAGTACTCCCTCACACCAACCGCCTCCAGAAAAAGCACAAACACTATAAAATCGAATTGACCGACAAGGAACAAGGAGGCCCTGAAGAATCCAGTCGAAAAGGTCCCGTATCAAAAAGGCCCTTTTCGACTCACGTATCCGACTGCCCAAGACAAAAAACATCCTGATTACAACATCAATGGAAGAGACGGCCAGTAGTTTGCGGCCTGATCTATCACGGTCCGATCGTGACATATCATCGTATCATCTCATATGGCATGCACAAGTAGAGGCACAGCAAAGGATACACAACAACAGCGTTATTATACCGAGTGTGCTGCCGCTGTGTGTATGCAGTCATTCATGTGCTGCAGGTACCTGTGGTACCTGGTATCCTTATTATATACGGAGTACTTCGAAGTACTTAGCAATACGTTAACGTCGTGGTAGTGACGTCCAAATGGCCTTTGGAAAATATCTTGGTTGTAAGGCCATTTCTTATACAGTCGGATTCCGCCAGTCGAAAACGGCCTTTTTCAACAGGACTTTTTTTCGACTGGGATCTTCTGGTCCTTCTTCTTATCGTCAGTCGAGTCGATTTTTGGTTTTTGTGCTCTTCCTAGAGGCGGTTGGTGTGAGGGAGTACTGCTGTACAGCAGTCGAAATTGGTTGGCAGCCTTGTGCTTCGCGCTTTCTCCGCGAGCAACGGCTTGACGAACCCTCGTCCCAGCAAGTTGGTGGCTTTGAGCTTAGCCGAAAGCCGCCAAAGCTACGTTCGTGGAGTTGCACTCAGCCGAGAGCCGCCAAAGCTACAGCAGGCGCAGCCGTTGTTGGCAGCATGGGATCGATACCGCGCGCTGCTGCCGTCGTGTGATACACGCTGCTGGCGAGGCGAACTAGGAATGTGCCACGCTGACTTGCTGCGAGAAGCAACAGCAGTGATAGCCACGTCAGCGTCAGCGCCTTGTATGATACTACAGTGTGGTACCTGGTATGGGTGCGTGGCCGTGTGGCCGTGTGGGTGTGTGTTTGGTGGTGGGATGAACAATGCGATCGGTTCAGAAAACACGTGTAAAACTTCTTCGACTGAGTTTTTCGACTAGAGGATCCAGTCGAAAAAGTCGAGTTTTTCGACTGGATCCGCCAGTTGGAATTCTCAATCGAAAATAGTTGAGTCGAAAAAGCCCTCTTTCGACTGTGTAAGAAAGCTCGATTTGGGCTTCGGTCGAAAAAGGCCGTTTTCGACTGACAAATCCGACTGTATAATAAATGGCTTAACACCCCCCCAAAAAAGCTGCGACTCCCGAGCTCCACTCGGCCTCCCGCGGCCTCGCCGTGCCGCCATGTCCCACCCTCACAGCAGCACTACGACGTGCCGGCGAAAGAACGGCCGTCGGTGCACCACCTCGGCGAGGCGGGAGCGTGGAAAACGCCCTCCCGGGGACGGCTCGCTTGCCCTCCCCCGCCTTTTCTTCGTCGCTGCCCGCTTCTTTTGTTTTCGAACTCCAACTATAGCAAAATTTCGAATTGCTTTTCAACCGCTTGAGCCATGGGCACGAGACGACAAGGGCGCCTGCGTCAACAGCAAGCACAATAACACCAGGACCAATCACGCGTCGAGCCGTCGCCGTCGCCCGGCGCTCTCGCCGTGCGCAGAAGACGGCTCGCTTGGCCCCCGGCGTGGCGGGGAATAACAAACAATTGCAAATCCAGCCCAGCCCGAGAGCGTTAGAACGAACGAAGTTGCTGCTGCTCGCCTGTCAGGTGTATTGCTCTACGTACTGCTGCATTGCTGTACTGCTGTACTGGGTAGGCCCGTGGGTGGATGGTGGGTGGTGGGTGGGTGGTGGATGGCGGCTCGCTCGCTCCCCGAGATGGTCAGGTATCGTCAAAAAATGAAACTCCCCCCGTTTGTTTCTTGTTTCATACAAGGTCCTCAAGAACCAACTAACTAACTGCTCCCCGCGTACCAGGTGTACTGCTTTACGTACTGCTGCACTGCTGTACTGCTGTATGTAGTAAAGGGTTGGTCGGTGGGTGGGTGGAGGGTGCACTGCGTCGTCCGTGGTGGGTGCGTGGGCCATTCCGTACGTGGGAGTCTTTTTTTGTCCTGTGGGAGATGAACCTTTTTTGTTTGTTTGTAAAATATCGGTCTCCCACTGGTGCTTGGGAGTAGCACCGTCCCCACTGCTGCACTCCTCTGTCCTTTACTACCGTACGTACTGCTGCACTGCCGTACTGCTGCCCTGTTATTATTTTGTTTTTATAGTACTTACATAGAGAGGATGATACAGCACCAATTTGTTTTTGTCCGCCATACCGGCCGGCAACTGGCATACTTCGGAGTACCACTTTTTTTACGGAAATAATACCCAAGCAACTAAAACATGCTTGGAGCAGAACTATGATAGCAACAAAAAGGATGAGGTACACAGAAAGTCGGCGTGTTACACATCAATGGCTCGACGCATTGCGAGCTTGCAAAACGGTGCAGCAGCAGCAACCACCACCACCACCATCACCACCAAACAGCAACCGAAGATCACACTACTATGCCCCCTGCAGTAGTTACGCGGTCCGTTGGTTATTCGGTGGGTACCTTCCACCCTCCATCTCACCTGTGGCACAGGATACCAGCAGAAAACCAAACCGCTCCATGACCGCAAGCCCTGCCAGGCACCCGTCGTCCCCTTCTCTGGGCTCCGGGCCGACGCCCGGCAGAGCCAACCGCCTCCGAGCGCGCAAGAAGCCCAAGCTCTCTCGGTACACGGAGGTCGGGAAAGCGACCCCGGGGCCGTCCGGATTTGCCTCGGGGTTTGCCTCACCATGTACCTGGTCGCTGTTTCCCACATAGTTTGCGTAATCTTCCTCGCCATAACCAGTCCCTGCCTGCCCTCCTCCGCCGCTGTATCCCCCATCAAGGGCCTCTCTTTCTTCCCCCCCTTCGCCTGCCTCCATATTTTGGGGTGTGTTCCTGCTCGTACTGGATGTGCAGCGCGGCAAGGGTGTCTCTAAAGACGGGTCTGTGTCCGTATGTTTGAATTGCGGTGGCCTCGGGAGTTGGCTTTAGATTACAGGCATCTTCCACAAGGAAAAATTAGGTGAATTTCCCCTAAATTTCGGTTACTTTTTGTGTTTATTTTTAAGATGATAAATTTTTCAAAATCCCGCATAATTCACGCCTGCAGCGCGTTGAAACTCCTCTAGCACCAAACACCGAAAACGGACCCTCCGCCCTCTGCTGTACTGCTGTAGGAACCGCAAGACCACCAAGTATGTGGAGATGGTGGCTGAGCGGCTTAAACATAGGCAGCGACCACAGAGCGCTGCGCAAGAAACAACTCGATGACCTCTCGCCAATGCAGTCGAGTCAACTAGGACAAAAAAACAGATCAGCAAATGGGCCGTACTCCAGCGAGCTGGCATCACCTTCGCGCGATACCAACAGAAGAACGTGCTGCTCCCATTTCATGGCCATCACTCGTAAGAGGAGACAGAGGTATGCGAGTGCCACTACTGCTGCTGCTGCAATTGCAACCACCGCCACGCTGCTGCTACTGCTGTGCTTCCTGCCCTCTCTCTTCGTCTCGGCCGTGTCCCTTTCCGAGCCGAGCCGAACCGAGGAAGAGCCTTACAACCTGTGGGACGCCATCAGCCGAGATCCTGAGTACTCCAAGCTAGCCGCCTGCCTGGGGATGGCCGACCCTGCAGTTGAAGCCGCACTAAAGGCCTCTGGCGAGCATCCCCTTACCCTTTTCGCGCCCAAAAACTCGGCGTTCGAGAGACCGGACTGGGCCTGGACTCGCGAGGCTTTGCCTTCTGCTCCAGGTTCGGCTTCCACGCCAGCGGTGGCAGGCGCGGTGGCGGCCGACGACAATAGCAGTAGCATCTTCAACTTCAGGCGAGTCGATGCAGCAAGCATTCACTTCATAGCAGAAGCAGCAACAGCAGCAATAGTCGTAAACACAGCGATTGAGACAGAATGCACTCAAAGTTTACGGGCTACCTGTACCAGGTGCTCTTGTGCTGCTTTTGTCTATTCTGTTATGTAATAACGACATGCTGGCTGTAGCGCTTAAAACGGTAGACTGTCAAACTTCCACAAACAGGCAACGTCGGAGTTTCTCCATCATCATCCGTCAGTGAGACGCACTCTTCCCACCCACCGCAGCGCGGCACCTTCATTCCTGTATCGCATTACTGCTCGTACTACTGCTGTACTTGTTGCCTACTGTTTTGTGTGACGTGCGCGGCCCGCCCGAGATGCAGTTGTCTAGGGGGCACAGCACGCGTCCAGTCGCGCAATAGGGCTTACCACTCACGCTGGTACCTGGTAGCTGGTAGCTGGTGTTTAAAGAACCCCTTCATTGGTCAAATATTCGTACTGATATACCGGTACCGGTACTCGGGATGCTTCATTGGTCAACGCACGCACCAACAAATATTTGCACTTCGCACTCTGTTCCTACCCAGAGCCGAGCCCTGTAGAATGATCCCGGGTGTGTAAGTAGTCGCCGGCAGGGCCCACGATGCACCCTGATCCCACGCCGACCAAAATCGAGAGTTGGCTTCAGCGTTTTGAAAGGCGCCCTCTATTCGCGAGCGATTGCTTTCTTCGAGCTGCTTTCCGACGGCTCGCGGGAGTCGGGAACGGACTGATGAATGACGACGCGAGACCACCACGATTGGTTTACGCTGTGCATTGAAACTTGTCTTCTCGGGAAGATATATAAGATGTACAGGTATTTGTGAGTACAGATCGTTCAGACTGCGAACCGTCCTTCATACTCACGATCAATATCACCCTACCTGTACACACTACCTCGTACGCACTGCTGTGTTTTGTTCGCCTCTACGGCTTTCTCCTTTAGGTGCCAAGACGGAGAATCAGCAACCGCGCTCGTGAGCTACCACGTCTCGACGACGACCTCCTCCACGCCTTACATCGGTGAGGGCGACCGAACCTTCTGGCGCGGATACTATACATACGTACATACGGAAGTGTCAAGGGTCGACGTGCTGTGATGTATGGGCGACGAGATTTGACGCGTTTTCATCGGTGTATTAAACGCATTATACCATCATGGGGCGCAGTTACTAATGTCCGCGGCGTCTTTTCGAGCAGGCCAGGAGTTCTAGAATCTGCTCGCCTGCGATATTTGACATGCTTTCAACCATGTGATTAAACGCAGAATATATTTGTGCGGCGCAATATCTACTGTTTACTTCTTAACTTCCGAACACGCAAGGAGTTCCAGACCCTGCTCGGCGACGATGTATTACACGTTTTCGGTCATGTTGTCAAACGCGTAATGTCATTGCTGCGCAGATACTTCTGAATTCTGTTTTTTCCGTTACACGCATAAGCACTATTGTGCGACGCTACTGCTGTTGCTTTGTATTTTTTCGAGCAGGCGAGGAGTTCCAGACCCTGCTCGGCGACGGCATTTCCGCTCGTTTCTACGGGATCCCGAAGACCGCCGACGTGCCGGCCTCGTACTTCCCCGTACAGTTTGTCGACGCCGCTAATATAACGACGACGGAAGCACCTATGGTGGTCGGCGGGACGAGCTACCTCTTCGCGGTCGACAGGGTGCTCCGCCCGCCCGTCGGTAAGAGAACCGGTCGGTGACAGAATCGTTGATAAGAGGGGCGTTGGTAGGGGGGTGGTAAGGGGCGTCGGTAAGAATCCATCCTTGCAAACGATGTTTTTCTTTTCTTTTTTTGATTCGAAAGAAGATAACTGTCAACCGCAGACCCAACGTCAACCAACTGAAGTCGTTGTTACCCTTTTGACACAACCCCTGATCTCCCCGCTCTCGCTTTGCGCAGGTACGATTTGGGAAACCCTGTCGTCGGACCCGTCTTTCTCTCTTCTCACCGCGGCGCTCAACTCCACTGACCTTGCCCGCGCCCTGGACAGGGAGGGCGGCGGTGCGACGCGGTACACGCTGTTTGCCCCGGACAACGACGCCATACGAGCTAGCTCGGACTTTCCTCGAGGTATCCATTAACACAAGACTCTCGTTGTGCGCTTGAGACTCCGCTACTGTCTTTTGTGTTTGAAACTCCGTTGATTGTGTACAATAGCATATTTTGTTTTTTTGTTTTGTCTTGGTTTTTGTGTTCGTTTTTTGTGTTGCTGTGGTCGATGTGCTTTGTGTTTTGACCTGCTGGTAATGTTGGCTGCCACATACCGACACGATAGGGAGATGCATGTGTGACAATTGTGTATTTTGGTGTGTGTTTTTGTGTATTGTGTTTTTGTTTTGACTGCCGGCATCACGCAGCACAATAAGATAGTGCGGCAGTGCTTATCATCCCGGACAGATCAGTAAAAACAACAATTTACCTATCAGGTATGACTATGGAAGTGGCAACGGACAACGCCCCCCCGCCCCCCCTCCCTCCCCCTCCCCCTCCCCCTCCCCCTTCGCTCCATACCGCTGAAAGATGCCGCGGCGCTGGGAGTGCTCCTATCATTCCACACGGTGGCAGCGGGAATCTACCCCCTGTCTCTAACCGGGGCCCACTTCTCCCAGCAGCTATACAGGGTGGACCCTTCGGGGGGCTCCCTGTCCCGCGACTACTATCGCGATTTCTACGCGGCGTCTTTCCAAGGGGGGCAGGTGATCACGCTTCGCCGTTACTCATCTATGGATACCTGTTCGGGCGAGATGTGACCGTGAAATAGTTTTCATGTTTGGGAGCGGGGGGAAGAAGCCTGGTTGTGGTTGCTTTTAGTGGACGAAGATGTGGGGGCGTGTTGGGGGGGTAAGTAAGGGGGCGGGGGGTGTGGGTGATTTGGGGGTGTTTAGAACACGGTAGGTGTGAAGGCTGCGTTTTTGCATGTTTCCCATTTTTCCGTTTACCCTGGCTTTGCCTCCCACCCCTCCTACCCTGTATCTCCCCCCCCCGCCCCCACTCCCCCCCCTGCTCCGTCTCGAAAGGGATGCGTGATCACCAGTCGAATGATAAAGCAAGCAACACAGGGGTATCCCCCCCCACTCCCCCCTTCACCCGCCCCCATCCTCTCTACCCCCCCCCCCCCGCCTCCCCCCCCCCCCACCCCGACGCCGTCCCTTCTTCTCAACAGGTTACTTCCCTCGCCGGACCCCTTCTAAACGTTTCCAGGAGCAGTGTATCTTCTTCCTGCCCGACGGCACCGCAACAGGAGGAAGGCGCTGCGGCAGCGGCGGCAGCAGCGGCGGCACTCGCGAGTACGAGCCAGCGGGGGGAAATCCCTGAACGTTCCGAAGAAGCTTCAGCCTCTTTTTCGCCCTCCTTACCTCCGGCGCTCCTGGCGCGGTGGAATGAGGAAGAATCTCCGTTATTGATTGAAGGAGTTCCTATCTCGGAGGCCGACATTACGGCGACAAACGGGGTTATTCACCGATTATCTGCGGTAATGCCCCCCCCCCTGACAGTAGCGGGGGTGATGCTGTCCCCTCCGTTTCCGCTCTCCGCCGCGGGAGTTCAAGGAGGGGGAGGGGGGGAGGGGGCGGGGTTTGAGGCGTTGGGGGAGCTTGTGCGACTGGCGTGGCCGCTGGTGAACGAGATCCTTACGGAGGAGGGGCCTCTAACCGTGCTTGCTCCTACTGACGCTGTGAGTGCCGCCACGCTGCACTTCTGTTAAGGATTAGAGCCGAAAGAAGAGGAGTGTGGGCGGGGCGAGAGGGGGAAAACATCGTCGTGCCGACAAAAGTCGAAGACGGGTAGATCGCGTCGCGTTGGTTCTTGCTGCCCAGTGTCGTTTTGTTGTGTTTCGTGTCGTGTCTCGTCGTGTGGCGCTCATACTGTACCCCCTTGCAAAGGTGCACACGCGAAATCAAGATGCCGTCAGTGATCATCCGACCAGACGGTTGCTACCAAACGATTGCGACCAAACGGTTGCCACCTTTCGCATCGCTCCAGAAGCGTAGACCACGAGAACCTCGCGGTGCAACCAGTAAGTACCCACCGGCAGCCTAAAAAATGCAAAACATCGCAGCCCTCATTCAAACGCCAACCCAATTATCCTCTCCCTCCCGCCCTCCATCCATCCCTTCCTTTCTCTCTCCCTCCATCCATCCCTTCCTTCCTCCCTCCCTCCCCCCCTCCCTATCTCTTGCACTACTAATGCCCAATAAAACAAACCCCGCTTACAGGCATTCGACCTAGCGATCGCGGCGGGAGACCTTCCAACTCGCCCTTGGAACGACGCCCCCCCCCCATCCTCCCTCCCCCCCCCCTTCCTCATGACCCCCGAGAGAGCACAACGCCTCCTCTTGTCTCACACCCTTAAAACCCCGGAGGGGCCGCTTCTGTTCTCTCCGACCGCCGCGGATCCGTTCGCCTCGGGCTTTACCGACGGCGAAAGGTTTTCCACCGCAGTAAGCAGTGATTTGACGGGGGTGGGGATGGGGGTGGGGGCAGGGGGCGTGACTAGGATGGGAACTGGGGGGGTGGCGGCGGAGGTTGGGGCGGAGTCAGGGGGTGCGGGAGCGGCTGAGGCTAGGGGGGCGGCGGGGGTAGAGATGGGGGGCGGGGGCGGGGCGGCAGTGGCAGCGGCAGTGGAAACGGCGGTAGAAGGAGCAAGGGCAGGGAGAGGGTCGGGGATAACGGACGGGGTGAGGGTGGGGGCGGAGGGAGGGGTGGTGAAAGAAGAGTCGGGAGAAGAAGAATCCCGTGCGAAGGTTGGCGGTGGGGAGGCGCAGAGGGAGGGAAGAAGAGGGGGTAGTGGTGTGGGGGCGGTGGAGGTGGGGATCAGGGTGTTGGAAGTGGGAACGCGATCAACCACGACGGGGACGGCGGACGTGCCAGACCGGGAGGTGTTCGTTGACGGAGCCAGGTGGGCGACGTGTGGCATGCGAGGGACACTTGCTTGCTTGCTTGCTGGTATTGTGATTGCTGGTGTTGTGCTCTCCTTGTGATGTGCTCGGGTTGTGCTTGCTTGTGCCGTGCCTGTGCTCTGGATATGTTGCGATTGCGCTGTTCTTTACGAGTTGATCATGTTGTGATTCCTTGTGCTACATATGCTTCTGTGTATTTGTGCTGCACTTGTGCTGTGCTCGCTTGCGTTGTTCCTTGATCTACTAATTCTTCCATTTCTTATTGCTTTTCTTCCTTCGTAAGCCACCCACTCCCCTCCCTCACCTCTTTCCCGCCCACATTCCTTCTTACCCCGCTGCTGTACCGCTTGTTCTTCTACGAATCCCTAACTATTCCCCTGGCGCAGGGTGTTCCAGTGCGTGGACGGCGCGGGGGTGGGGCACGACTGTGGCTCGACCCCACGCCCCAGCAACACATACGCGCTCAACGCGGCTCACCTTTGCGTCGTGCACGCCGTCGACAGGTACGTTTTTATCTGTTTTATGTTTTTGTCCTCCGGCGGATGGGTAAAGCAATTTACGCTCACCGCACTTGCACTTATGTGTCGCGTGTCGATCAAACTCGGTCACACAAATACAAATAACGGTGCTGCCGTGGCGAGCTGCCGTCACCTCCGGCGGCCATGGCACCGGCATCGCAAGCTGCCGCGACCTACGGCTGTCGTAACCACGTCAGTGCGAGCTGCTACCGTATCCTACCAGCGTATGATTATGTCGGCTCGCCCTGTTCCCCACCTGAGGGTCAGTTGCGGTGGAGATGGCAACCCGGGGAGGGGACTCTCCGGGTAACAGGTGCCTGGGTATACGAAAAAACCCGTGCGGTATGGGAAAGGTATTGCTACGAGCATTGCCATTCATGGCGACATAAAGCGCGCACACGTCGGCCACGTTGGAGTTGTAGTACGACTTTTTTGTTGCGTTGGCGGTGCACAGGCCGTTAGTTTTGTGTGTTATGTTCGTTTTGTTTTTTCTTTGTTTTGATTGTATGTTGTTTGTCATTGTTTTCTGCCTGTTTGTTTGGTCATTTCTCTGTCTTTGTTATCCGATCCTGTTCTGTAATTTGGGGTGGTTTTGGGCCCCTATTCGTGTTCTGCCGTCTCCCACTCTGACGCCCTCTTCGTTATTGCCCGCCCCCCCCTACCTCCCCGTCACCCAACCCGCGTGTTTTGCTCGCGCTTGCGTTTTCCGTCGGCCCTCGCGGCAACACGCGGATTCGCACCGAACCGAACCGAACCGAACCGAACCGAACCGAACCGAACCGAACCGAACCGAACCGAACCGAACCGAACCGAAATACAATATATTGAACCAAACCTAAACCAATCAAAAACCAAAACCGAAACCCAAACGTAAACGAAAACAAACACGAAAAAAAAACACAAAAACACTAACACAAACACAAACACAAAGGGTAATCTTCCCCGCGGATCCGGACACGGACCTAGCCGCGCTTCTTGACGGCACCCCGTCTCTGTCCCGCTTCACGGCCCTCCTGAGAGATCACGGCTTCCTCGCCCCGGCCATGACGACGCCCACCCCCGCCGCCGTGGGCAGCGAGAGTAACGGAGATAGCGACTGCAGCAGCCACGGGAGACGCAGCAGCGGCAGCGGCAGCGTCAGCACCAGCAGCACCAGCGGCAGTGGTAGCGGCGGTGGTGGTGGTGGTGGTGTCGGAAGCAGCACCGGCAGCAGTGGCAGCCGCGGCAGCAGCAGCGGTGACGGCCACAGTAGGGGCGGTAGCGATAACGGTAGGGGTAGCGGCAGCAGCAGCAGCAGCAGCAACGACCGAAGCTTCAGCGTCGATGGCGGCAGTTTCAGGGACAGTTTCAGCGAAAGTTTCAGCGAAAGCTTCAGAGGTGGTTTCGATGGTGTTAGGAACGAGGGTAGGACAAAGTTTACCACGGTGTTCGCGCCTTCCAATGACGCGCTAGACCGTCTGGAGAGGCAGCGACCGTGGCTCTTTCAGAACTCATCCTCGCCCTATTCGCCCTCGTGCGTTACCGGGCAAACTTGCAGAGAAGACCGTGTCTCGGGCGGGGAGGAGGGGGGAGAAAGGGTAGGGGGAATAGGCGAATCCGGGGAGGCCGGAGGGTGGTCTCCAGTGCGAGAGCTGCTGGCGTACCATCTTGTTCCCGACGGCGCGCTGTTTTCGAGGTGTGTTGAAGGTGTAGGGGATCGGCGGGGGGGGGAGTACTCATTTCATGCGTATATTGCCGTAGTCGTATGCCCATAGACCCTCGCATCCCTACACTGGGAGGGGGGGGGGGGGGGGGGCGTTAATTCTGCTAAATGTGCCCAATTATAATTTCAAGTAAGGTGTCTCGAAGACGTGGATGTGTTTGTAGTAGAGGCGTTAAAGCGACCCCCCTCCTTCAACACAAAAAAATGCTTCTGTTTTTGTGCTGCGTGGTTGTCTCCAGGTATTTCAACGCGACTGCCCAGCGAGTCCAAACCCTGTCCTTGGGCGGCCGCGCCCCAATTGCCGTGAGTTTCATAGCCCCTTCTAACGACTCCGCCGCCGCTCCCTCACGAAGGGGGGAGGGGGCGGCAACACGAGCAGCAGCAGCAACAGCCGCCAACGGGGCGGAGGAAGGGGGTAGCGCCTTGCGCGTGAACCTCCAGGCCTGCAATTCTACCGACAGGTCGGCCTCGGACGGCGTCCTTCACATACTGTCTTTCGTCGACGACAACGTAATAGGCGTTGGTGATGGTGGTGGTGGTGGTGGTGGTGGTGGTGTTGGTAGTGTTGGTGGTGGTAGTGATGGTGCTGAGGATAGTGATGGTGACGGACGTTCCGTCGGTGATGGAATTTATTTAGGTAGCGAAAGGTTTGATGGTGATAACGGTGGAGCTACCGACGGCAACAACGGTGGCGACGGCGACAGTGCTGCCAGTGGGGTTGGCGACGGCGGAGTTGGTGCTGGGGTTGGCAAAAACGAAGTAGGTGGTAGGGTTGGCGATGGGGTTGGCGATGGGGTCGGTGGCGGCGTCAGTGGTGGGATTGACGGGGTTGACGGGGCGGGTGTGCTGGTTCCCGACGTGTTAGAGCTGACCTACGCGTTTGGGTTTCGTAAGACATACGAAGCGATTATCTTCGCCGCCAACGGCGCTGAGGCAGCTGAGAAAACGTCGGGTGTTACCTCCGGGTCAGCGGCAACCGTGCCAGGAGACGCGTTAGGAGATGTATCAGCCACGGCCTTAGCAGCAGCAGGGACAAGAATAGCGGCAAGGGTAGGAGAAGGGGCGGGGGCGGGGGCAGAGACAGAGGGTGGCGAAGATGCCCCCCCCGTTAGTGCATCGCGTGGCGATGCGCCGAAGATGACGGTGGCCGATGCTCTCAGGGGGGCCGAGGCGCACACCTTGTTAGCTGTAGCGGACTCTGATACGGAACAAGCCGCTTCGCGCACGATTTCTTTGGGGTCGTCGGAGGGAAGTGGCTCGTCTGCGGCTACGCTGAGGTGAGAGGGGCGGCGAAGAATATTGCGACGAGCTAGCTATGGGGAGATGGGGGCGTATTCCCCTGGGGGGGGGCGGGGCGGGGGTATCTCAGCTATACAGTTGGCAGCCAATAAAGGTCGTGCGAAAAACGTCAAGATGTTGGTGTATAAATACACCCAGGGTACACAAAACAGGAGAAAACGACATAAAATTTCCGCAGAGGTAAAGAAGGAAAAACAAGACAATGGCGTGGGTTCGTGTACGAATTTTAAAAACACGTTTCCCCGCCCGCGTGCGTCATCCACCCCACCCCACCCCACCCCACCCCACCCCACCCCACCCCACCCATCTCCAACCATTCTCTCAGCCCCCCCCCCCCCCCCCTGTCTTGGTCGCTCTACCGCAAAGGTACCAGACGCTCGTGGGCGACCAAACCTTGAGCTTTCCGGGAAGCCCTTGGGTGCGCCTGGAAACTCTCTTCGGGGCAGACGCGCACGCCTTCGATAACTCAGAAAACCCTGGAAATCCGTTCGTGCCGGGAAACGGCTCGGCACTGCACGTCGACCAGGCACAGGTAGGGACTGACTTGGCTGGCTATGGCCGTTTTCTATGTCTCTTGGGGCGTTTGTTTCTCTCGGTTTTTCTTTCAGCGCGCGGGATATGACATGATGGATTAATTGGGTGGCTTGTTGGTTGTTGGTTGGTTGGTTGGCTGATTAGATGGTTGATTGAGCGGTTGGTGACTTGATTGGTTGATGGATTGGTTGATTGGGTTTTCCTCTTCTCCAGGCATATCTCGTTTTTTTCGGTTGTCTCTCACTTTCTCATTCATCTCGCCTGCTCGAATAGCTGCTCCCGTGTCGACTGCAAAGGATCACCCTATTACCATTCCACGAGAAAGCATCACCCCACCCACCCACCCCCAACCCGCGCACGCAAGAACGGTGTGATACGCAGAACACACACGCACACCGCTGCCACCCTCCCGTCCCTCCTCCTGACCCCCTCCCCCCTGGTAACCTTGATGGTGGTCGAGTGTGGTCATTTTGTGCGCAGTAGAGAACCTTAACTCCGCGCAAGTGGGGTGATATCACGTACCGGTAGTGTGCATAGGATAAGGCGCCCACGAGGCAGTTACACGGTATCCCCATCGCTGTCCCAGGAAGTGGCCACACCAGAACACAAATGTACTCATTTGAAGCTGCCATCTATAAGAAAGAAAGAACGCACAAGGTGCGGACGTCATCCTCAGAAGTGGTTCTTAGTAGGATGCACCTCGCCCTTCAGGTGACTCGTCGAACACCTCACGGAGCTTTGCGCTTGGTGCACGCGATGTCTACCTGGTCGGTTGAAATCGGATGTGCTCCTTTCCGACGTTGTGGGGATACGAGGGTCTATGGTATTGAGACTACTGCTCTGCATGAAATGAGTACCCCCCCGGTTTTGTTTGCGTTTTGGCCGTTGCTGTCCGACTCAGGTGATGTCGTGTGATGGCGACATGATCGCACTCAACGGTCGGATCCACCAGATTTCACAGCCGTTGCGAGAGCCCGCGTCCGATGTGTTCTCCCTGCTTTCGTCTACGCCGGAGCTTTCGGGCTGGGCTGACTGGGTTCAGCTGGTGAGTTTCTGCCGTGTTCGCTGCAATTTGGTTGTGCTCTGATGTGTCTGTTAATAGTGCTGTCCTTGCTTTTGTTGTGGTTGTGTGATTGTGTTCGTTGTGTTTGGTTGTGTTATGATTTTGTTTACCTTTAGTGAAAAGATACAACATCAGCCGTTGACGCACAGTCGACTAACTGAGAGGTTATTTTCGGATTCACCCGGACCAAAAACGCCATCGCATCTTAGTGGGTAGGGTTAGCGTGCTACCAACAGGGTTGTACTTGTTTTCTTGGAGTCTTTTTTACCTCACCCAAACACTGACTCTCGAGACTAGTCAAACGCGCACCCCCATGAACAATCCCGTGGCGTATTAATCTCATTAATGCGGTGGGTACCTGGATTTAACTCTGTTATAACTGGAAACCCGTTTTTGGGGACAAATATTTAGGTATTAGTATAGGGACGGGTTTGGGGCTATAAAAGGGTCAAGACCGCCCCGTGACAAGCCAAGACAAGCGCTCTTAACTAGACATCGCACTCATCTGTGGTGGGAAATATATAGCTTTTAATGTAGGCCGGACGTGCCGATTTTTGACCGCTCTCAATTCCCAAACGCTCTTATCCTGGGCGCTCTTAAATCGGGGTAGCCACTGCAGGAGCAGAACGAAGTGTAAAACACCAAGCGTCAGTCCTACGATATGTGTTGGGCAGTAAGTACCCAACCGCAGCATGCACCCACAAGTCCCTTACCCGCTGCCGCACTTCCCCGCCCACACTGATCAAAACACACACGCGCACACGCGCAGACTGGTCTTGCGGAGCTCCTGGCGGACCCAAGCTTGGGACCTTTCACGATATTCGCCCCCGTCGACGCTGCCCTCGAGCTCATTCCGGGGCGTATGGCCATCGCCGCCAACGCCGAGAGTCTCCTGCCCTTGCTCCAATTTCACGTCGTGGTGGGAGCGGGGGGAACCGCCGCTGCCGCCACGGGAGAAAAAGGGACGGCGGCGGCAGCCGCAGCATCAAACGGGGGAGGTGGTTTCTGGGGTCGTTTTGGCCTTGGTAGAGGTAGTGGTGGGGGTGGGGGTGGCGACGGCGGTGGTGACGGCGGTGGTGGCGGTGGGGGGGGTAGTGGTCGTGGTGTTGGTGGTTTTGGTGTTGAGGGTGGCGACGCCGGCACTGGTGGTGGTGGTGGCGGGGGTGGTCTTGGTGTTGGTGGTGTTGGTGTCGGGGGTGGCGACGGCGGCGGCAGTGTTGGTGTTGGTGGTGGCGGTGGCAGCGCGAGTGGGCACAACGAGGGGGCAAAGCTTTTCACGCCCTCGCTCGCAAACGCTACCGTGGAAGAACGTTCCGTTTTTTTCGGAGAGCGCTTCGTGTCGGCACGTGAGCTGTGGACACTGCTCGGCGATAACGCGGGGACGCTTTCGGTGCAGATAGCCGCTGCTTCTACGGCGAGCGGCGATGATACTGGCGGTAGCAGCGGCAGCGACGGCGGAAATAGCGCCAGCGGTGGGGACAGTAGCAGTGGAGATAGCGTGGGGGGTCCGGGTATCCGTGTGTTTGTGGGGGTCGGTCGGCGACGAGTTGAAGGCGAGGGGGCAGGAGGGGACGGGGGGTTGGTCGACGACCTTGGGGACTTGTTTGTGGGAGCTTTTGCGGCGGAAGTTGTGCTGCCGGACTTGAATGCGGTGAACGGGGTCGTGCACGGAATTTCGGGTGTGATTACCTACCCGGGCTATGCGCGGCCGGCTGCTGCGGTCGAGGCGGAAGGTTGACGTTGGTGCCGTCCACCGGAGCTCGGCCCGCGCAGTCCGGAGCGTGAAATGCTACGTCGCGGTTTTTGGCTTTGGTGTGTCTGTATTTACTATGAAAAAAATGTAATTTGTTTTGATTTTGGTTTTGTTCTTCGTTTCGATTAGATTGCTGTGTCTGTTCGTTCATTTATTTATTTATTTTGTGTGTTGCCTAAGCACTTGCAGGTATTGGTCTCACGTTTCCCGTGGGGGCGGGGTGGGGGGGCAGCATCTAACGCTCGTTTTATTTGGTCAGTTAAACGCTTGGATTCAGATATTCACTGATGGTCATCATTAAGTGCTACAATACCCCCCCCCCTTCTGCTTGTCCTCACTGAGCGCCCAAATAAATGTTGGAGGTGTCTATTTGGAGTACGACCCGTGCTCGGTCCCCAGAGGGATGCGTGGTCAGTGGTCAAATGGCCAAGGCAGGCAACAAGTGAGTATGTCCTTCCCCCCTTCCTCCCCCCCCTGGTACCCTGAGAGGACCCAGCCGTTTTCGTGCGTTGATGGCGTAGCTGTGCGCTGTACGCTCTGTATGGGTTTTCCTCGTTGTACTTGCAGGTAAGAGTGTTTTCCGGTAGACGTACGTGGTGGTGTGAGTATGTGTGTGTGGTGATTGGTGATCGTTGCGTTAACCTCGGGTTATTGGTGATTTTTTTTCTTGTGCAGTGCGCTACAGCCGAGGCGGGGACGGAGCGGCTACTGTCTGGTGTTCGCGGTAGATGTTATGTAGATACTTTTGCGTTGTGTCAGTAGCGCGTTTGCGATGTGCCAACTTTGGTCGGGTAGGAAATGGGTAGGAAATCATGTAGCTAATAGTATTGAAACCGTCGAACGTCACAATTCAAGGCGAACTCAACCCACGAAAAAACAGCGAAAAAGTAACTTAGAAATAAGGTTTCTTCGTCCTTTTTTTTTTTTTCTCTCAACTTTTTTATTTTCTGACCTAATTTGTTTCGTGGGTTGGTTGGCTTTGATTGGGTTATGATGGCCGTCGGTTTCATTACTATTTTTACGTTTTTTCCAACCCGGCAGATATATTTTTAACGTTTTTTTCAACCATGCAAAGGCTGGAAAATCGCAAACACCCTAGTACTGGTGCTACGGGTACCAGGTATTATTAGTTGCAGTCTAACGCTGTTACCGAAGAGAAAACGACTCAGTGTGCGATCTTTTGTCAAACGACTACAGTCGGAAGAGCGTGCGGCAACACGAGCATCGCGGTTCTGCGCGCGTGTGTGTTACAGCTGCTTACTTTGCACTGCAGTTCGGACAAGAACATCTCCTACCCGTCTGACTCCAACGACCCGGGCTGCTTGGTGTGTGGTCGATCCTGTACTCACGCGTGCTACGATAGAGGCGATACAGGTATTTATAGCAATATTCGGCCAAAATATGTTTTCTGGACGACGAGGCTCCTTACCCAAAGCAAGCTACCGAACATCGTTCTACGGTAACCCCCCCCCTCAACTTTTCTTCAACGAAAACCGCCGGTTTTGAAACCAGCTCCCGGCCGTATCTCCTGAAAATACGGTGTAGCCCTTGCCACCTTGGTGTCAGTCGTTCGACAGTCCTTCCTTTGCACCCGAGGAAATACAGGAAAGATATTTTCTTCGTAGCATCATTCCTCGCGTCGAGTAGCCATGAAACGTTCGTTGAAGGAAAAAGAAAAAAGAAAAACGCTGGTTTGGGGCGGGAGGGCTATCGAAAAATCAGCCGTCACTTTGGGGGTAAGCTTCCTTGGAATTAGTACAGGGAGGGGTTTTGGGGTTTTCTGATGGGGTTAACCCAAAATCGCTGGAATGTGCAAGTGTGTCATTCTTGACGCCCGCTACGGACGATGGCTAGGTAGCGCTTTCTGGCAAAGGCGCACCCTCTGCATTTCGGGAATCTCCTTTACTCAATGTCTCGCCGGAAATTACTTTCGCTCTTTTTTTGGTGCATTTTTTTTTTGTTTGTTGGCTTTAAATTCCTCGGCCATTACATGTTGATTTTTTGGTAAAACATTCTTCTACAATCACGGGGCCGTGATTATCGTCCATATCGGGTTGTACTTTCACGTTGTGTTCAAAGATCGTCTTGTGGGCGGGGTGTACAGTAGTATAAAGTACAGCTCACTCAACTGAGGAGCCCCAGAGCCTCTAAAAGTGGCACACACCTAGCTACGGTAGCATTTATTTGTCCCTTTGACGCACGCTACTCGTACGATAGAGGTATATAGCAGTGTTTTCGTGTGAAATGGTTTCTGAATGACGGGGCTCCTTGACCCAAAATCGTCGGAAAAATAATAAATAATAGTTAGATTAGTAAGACATATTTTTTTTCATGATTAGACCATTCTCTTTGTGTAACTAGGCCATGGAATTTTTCATGCGGTAGCAACTTGCATTGTTCTCCAAATCAGTTTTTGCGTTTTTGAGGGGTCTTGAGCTCCCAAATTGAGGAAGGAACCTCAGAAAAAGAGTGGCATGCACACCTCTGCCGCAGCGTGCGTATCTCTCTCTCTCTCTCTCTCTTTTGAAAAAAAATGGGTTTTTGTATGCCTGGGCGCCACGGGTTTGCTGATCGGATTGAGCTCTCCGTTTGCTCAAAAAGTTTTTTTTTGGGTGGGGCATTGTTGTTTTGTTTTTTGTTGTTTTCTCACATTAACTCTTGTCAAAAGTCTAGAGTCCGTGGGGCATGGAGCTCCTTGAGTGAACAGCTCCTCCAGAACAAAAAATCATACGCCTCTACCGAGGTGCCATGAGTCGTTCCACGCTGTTTTTCGACTTTTTTCCCCGAAGTTGTTGGCCGAAGTTAGGGGATTCAGTGGCATAATGGCGACGGGGGTCCGCCAGGCTGCGACGGCGGGTGCCGGGGCGTGCACGCACTGCAACGAACGGTGGTGTGATGCAGAGTAGAGGGGCGGGGAGGGATTTTGTGTGATTGCCCGGCTGGGGCAAACGGTAATGGCTGCGAAACAACATACATACGCAGGCGGTGTGCGGGTTTATTATGTGACCGACTGGGGTGGGCGCGTGAGGATTTATTTTGCCGGCTGAGGCAAACGGGGCAAATTATCCCAACGAACGAAAAACAGGAGCCAGACCATTTGAAACTACTACTCGTCTCTTATCACACCTCGGACCTTTAGCACTGACTCTGCGCTCCACTCGCAGGTCATCGCCTACGAACATAGATCTTACGTGAAAAAAAATGATTAGTAAGATGTGTACTATTAATAATGCTATGGTATACCTGTTAATATGGTTACGTTGCGGCGTTGATTGGTTTCGCCGAACTTGTTCCGTGCGTACAAAACACATACAATCCCATACCCCGAGAATACTACGATTTAGTAATATTGCAAGCAGTTAAACAATGAACAAAACTGTCTGTTGCGGTTTAGTCTTTAAAACGAACTTGTTCGAACAAAAGAGAAGCACCTTTGGGCTCAATTCGCCCTCCCACCGACATCATTCTCCGGGGTCGATCAAGCCCCGGAACTCTTTTGTTCAACCAAAGTTTGTAATACAATAGGGGTCCCCCAACAAGGCGGTATCCCTATATAAGGCGGTATCCCGATATAAGGTGGTATCCCTATATAAGGCGGTATCCCTATATAAGGCGGTATCCCGATATAAGGTGGTAAGAATCGCTTGGCGCGACCGGGGAATTGCACTCATAACGTGGAAATCATACATCGGCTTACCCCGTCAATAAGGCGGTGATATTGCTCAGGCACACCACGGCCGGTACTGGGGGATCCCTCCTGCGAACACTAAACCACTGAGTAGCCACTTAATGACTGAATGGCTCAGTGGCTTGATCTTTGTAACGAACATGTTCGTGCCTACGAAGTGTCAGCGAGGGGGGGGGGCAGCCCCAGCAATACCGGTACGTACAGGGTGGTTCGACATTTGGCGAGGGGCGCGGGGAGGGTTATTTTTATGCTGTGACAAACAACGAACGACGTTGTTATTATTGTGCTTCGAAGTATGTGCGTGTGTGCCTATTGTGTTTATGTTGTGTGTATAAAGGTATTATGGGTGAGTGGATCCCCAACCTTCAACGCACACAAGCAAAAACGTTATGAATATGTACCGGTACGTACAGGGTGGGGTTGATTTTTTGGGGAGGAATTGTTTTTAACCTGGTACGCTGTAGCAAGTGTTGATAATGTTCCAAGCACCAAACAACGAACAACGCCAACATGTGCAATATGTCTGTTGTGGTGCGGATGACATATACGGGCCTGGGAGGTGTGAGTGTGAGGGCCCCCCAACGAACGCACAACGAGAGTATACCGCGGTACGTACGCACGGCGACTTCAATTGTTGGCGAAGGATTTTTTTTTTTGAGTGGCGCGAAGAACAACCGTACTTATACTTTGCGCAAAATGATGGCGAAACTAACTAAAATCCCTTTACTTGTCGTTCGAGTACCGAAATATCCGTTGAGAACGCCCCCCGGGGCGCATGCACATTTTTTTGGGCAAAAAGCACCCCGGGGCGTTCTCAGAGATACAGGGGGGTGGTATTTCAAAAACGAAACACCCCGGGGTGAGAAGTCCCCGGAGTGAGCAAGTCTCTTTTTTTTCTGTTCGGAACACCCAACGAACACCCACAAATATATACTTGCCGCAGACTTCTAGCGCTGGAACCTGCGATGTCGGGCCTACACAGCATCTGACGAGAGAACATTCACGAAGCAGAAGACGGGGCAATTGGAGAATCTTGCTCCGCCGCCGAGGGAGAAACCCCGTCCGACGCCGAAAAATGTCGGGCGAATCGAGAGTACGGAGGTGGTGCTCGATGTTACGTTGATGGAAAAGTTTTCGTCCAAAAAACAAAACACAAACAACAAGGGCAACAACAGTAACGACAACAATAACGTTGCCAGATGCCTTGGATTTGACTGTGAACGCCCCGTGGGGCGACAACATAAATACAGGCGAAAAAGGAACGCCCCCTGGGACCATCTCAGAGGTGTAGAGGTGGGCGAAAAAACGAAAACAAACAAACAAACGAACAAACAAACAAACGGGGTGGCGTTCTCAAGATTCTTGGGCTTTCTTTCCCTTGCTTCGCCGGCGGCGTTTAGGGTGGGAGGGGGTGTTCTCATCACCACTTCCCGAGTAATGGAAAGAAGAAGGGAGCGCTCTCAAAGAAATCGTGGGTTCCATTTCCCCTGTAATATGTCATGGAGGGCTCTCCATAGATGGATACTCTACTGTATAGATTAGACGTGAAACTATATGTCATAGTTGTGGGGTAAGATGTCATGGTATTCCCCTGGGAGCCTGACAAGGATTAAGATATGGGATATGGCTGGATATAAAAGGGTTTCAAATGCCTATGAAGGCATGTGCGTATAGGAAAAAGGGGATGCTTTTGCCTCGCGGAATTGAACGCTATTCAGTTCGTCCATGGCGTGTCTGGAATTGAGAAAAGAGCTTGTCTAGTACAAGTAAGTGACCAACGTGGAACCTGCCTAGTAGAGAAACCTGCAAAGGGTGGCCTGTGTCTGTAACAGCCCCTTAATCTTACTTTACATGGCGTCGTCGGCAGGACGGCAGGAATCACCACGACGGCTCCGGCCACAGTAGCGGGGGTGGTGGGAACTGGTGCCGCATGGGCTCGGTATACCGCGTCAAGGGAGGAGGAGGCCACAGCAGGTCTTCTGGGGGGAAATCGAGCCGCCAGAACGCCGGTCGAGGGGCTGGTTCCTACACCTCGGGCCCACCCTCCGCCTCTTCGGTGGGGGGGGGAAGTTGGATCACCTCGCCCTGACGTCAAAGTGGTACAACCGCTCAAGAGGCAAGTTCTGTCCTTGGTAGATGTAGCCTCCTCTACGGAGAGCTTGGCGAAAATGACCATTTCTGCCGAAAGCGCACAGCCGTTGTCATCCGCTCTCGCCCGCGAGCGGCAGGCCGCCGTAGACGAGGCCGCCGCCCGCGCAGAATCCGAACACATAGACACCGTCAAGTACAAATACGTCAATATTGACACGCGCAAGATGGCGCACATCACATCATTGCCCCCCAAAAACCCCAACCAGGCTCTCGCCGCCCAAAAACTGATGCGCTCGGTCAAGGAAGCCCAAACCGACATCCACGTGATTTGCGATTCGCGCTGCAGTAGAAACGGCCCACAATCCCCGGTTTGGGTCCCCGGGTGGAAACGCACCCTCCACCGAGCTGTCGGGCGTGCTATCAACAATGACAAACCGTCCGCCCCCGCCCTCAACACCGTCATTGATGACATTTTTGGCCAGGTCTTGCGAGCAATCAATCGAGGAGATTCCGGTCCGGCGCTTTTTGACCTTCTCCAAGTGCTGAGCCGGCAATTTGACAACGGGGATGCGGCGTCTGCTCTTAGCGAGCTTCATACTTTGGGCGTGCCCAACGGTGCCCCTTACGCGACTTACTACCGCGCTTTTCGGTTGGTTGTTTCGGGAGTTACGGGCAGCGAGCGCGCGTTGGCGCCAGGGTTGTGGGGCTGGTACTGGAGATTGTGCGTCTTATCGTAAACGAGCAGTTTCCGCAGCTCATGCCTAGTTTGTACCCTGGAGAGCTGGCAACTCGTCCTCAGCCTTTTGATTTGATTGATGCCATGTGGCTAGCTTTGGGAACCCTAACCCTTGCGAATAATAAAACACCAGACATTAACGGCGCAAAATTATTTTCGCTACCTGCGGTGTCGGGGGGACGTGTTGATAGGTGATATAGTATATTAATATAGTAGATGTCACATTCACGTCAAGGCCATCATAGATGTGGGGAGGGATGTAAGTGACGGGGGTCCCGGCAGGACACCCCCCCCTATCGCCACTACTACCCTGCCATGCAGCAGGAATGAAAGTGCAACGGTGGTCCAGGCAGAGGACACCCCCCCATCGTCACCGCCCTCTGCCAATGCTCTGCTGTCTTTTAGCGTTCTTTTTGGGCATAATGTCAGCTTGTTTTGTGTATTCAGCGAGCCTTATAGGAGAGATTAACAAAGACACCGCAACCACGAGGAGAACGCTTCCCAACACCGACAAAACCCTGCTCCCCCCTCGGAACACACCTTGACAAAAGTACTATTATTAATAATGGTATACTCTTGACTGTATACCACTCTGGTCGGAAATATAGGAACCGTCGATAAATTATTACCACTTATAGTAGTGGTCCTTACATTTCAGTCCAATGTGATACACATAATACTTTGTCATGTGTAAGGTTGGCATGCGCACTAAAGTTTGCTCGATCCGCCGACCAAAATGCGTACGGCTGATGATGTTTATTTGAAATAAATACTCAAAAGTGCGTTTGTGCTGCTGCATATACCTGCCCTCTGGCACAATAACAACAAAACCAGATAGAGTTAATATATTAAGACATTTTGCTCGAACGAACAGTAAACTTTCTTTCCTATTATTATTAATAGTCTAGACTAGTCTAGTCTAGACCTATATTGCCATAAATAGCAATCAGTCACTCGTGATCCATGTGGATCACCGAAACATCGAGAGGGTACGTGTAGTATAATGCATGTGACGTGTATGTATGTATGTCGTATTGGTCGCGGAAGCGTAAAGAAGCAGTGTGTAGAGAGAGGTACTACTACGTATACCGAGAAGAGCGACCGACTACTAGACTACACCGACTACAGTAACTACACTGCTGTGTGGATGGTTGTATGATACTTAAAAGCGCTCCAGATCCTCTCTCTAGGCACACTGCTGTACACTTCAGGCTGTGCACTGCACTTACTTCAGGATGGCTGCTGACTATCTATAGTCTACTCGTCGTATAGACCACATAGAGGGAGGGGGTCCCCCTTGTTGAGGGTATAACAACGTAGTAAACGGGTAATTTAAAACGAGCTGAGAGATAGTAGAAACACGACCCCGTGCCCTCGTGCCTTCTATTTTCTGAAAAAAACACGTCTTTTTTAATTTTAGGATCGTGCTTGTTGGGCACGGACAGAGTGCGAGTCGTCACAAATTGCTTGCACACAACAACTAAAATTATACCTGGTAATTATCACAGCAGCAGCTGGCTGCTGACTACTGAGCCGGTGAAAATACAAAATACACGCATGCATCCCTGTTTATCATCTCGCGGGGCAGCACTTGAGTCTACTTCTTCTTCTTCTGATGACGCCGCTGGGCCACAGCAGCTCAGCACGCGCCGCACGCGACACCTTGATCATGCATGGCATCGTGCGCACAATCAGTACCCCACCGCACGAGTACTCCTATCTAATCCTATTCTCGGTCTGTACCATGAGGGGGGTGGAATCATCGTCGTGCTTACGCCTGTCTGTACGTTATGCGGCACACATACATCACCAAGAAGAAAAGATCGTATCCTATGGTCTCATACGCACGAAGAAGAACTATTACAGAAATAAAGAACGAAATAAAAGGTCTGAAATCGAAATCAATTCAAAAATCGACATTGTCCCGGTTAAATAACTTTCTAAGAATATTTTCTGGGGCCCAGCATCCCCAACACCTACCATCAAACATTATTTTTTTCAAGTATAAAGCTAAAAAGTCGTGCCGTCGGATCCCGAACGAAATAAAATGAACCAAAGAGCCTAAACAAAAGGCGGGAAAACAACACCAGAAAAATAAAAAATGCTGAAGATACGTATAAAAGTCGATTATGTCCATGGGAAAGAAACGAATACGATTCGGTAATATGTCACACACAAAATTCCAAGTTTTTACAGGGTCCGTGTCGTCCATTGTTGTATCTGCTTATTTTTACTGCTTGTTTTGGGTTTTCGCTCCCCCCCACTCTCCCTCCGCCCCTCCCACCCACATCACTTCACTTCTCCTCTCCCTCCACCTCTCCTCCCTTTTCTTATTGCAGCAGCCTTCACCCTCCTGCTAAACTATAACTTCGAAGTACCTGCACTGCTGCTGCTTTTGGTCGTTGCTGTTGCCTCGAGCACCTAGAGCCCCCGGCCTCTCGTCCTCCGTCTCCTTTTCTGCTTATATAGTCTAGTCTACATACGCAAGCAAGCAAGCCGAGATCTTCGCAGTTCAGTAACGAGCTAGTACAGGGTGAGCCACAGCGTCGAGCCAGCAAGAGCAAGATGGTCTTCATCAAGAGCACGCTGCTGCCCGTCGCCTTGTGTCTCCTTCAAGCGGCCCGGCTGTCCAGCGCCTACCCTACCAAAGAAGTCGTTCAGCTTGAGGATCCAAGCAAGAAGGAGGGCGGTGATGGTGGCTGCCTCGAGGGAATGCACTGTGAGTCTAAAAACCTAAACGTATTCGAAGATACTTCTTCTTTGTGGTGGTACAATTTTTTCACAGCAAGTAGATCCCGTTTGTTTGTAGCTACGAGTATTGCGTGGTGCTGTTGGTTGTTGCTTGCTGTTGGTGGTGGTGTTGGTGGTGGCTGTCGTGGTGGCAGTGGTTGTGGTAGTTGTTTTGCACGCCGTTCTTTTCAGCTATGGACACATCATCAAAGGCCGCGCGCGAAAATAATGCGGATCCATGCCGATTCCGAGAGATAGATACACTCGAAAGCGCCTGCTTCCGCGATGCACTCGAAAAATCTTATTTTGTCTGTTTTCGCGCGATATCATATCTCCTCCGTTCAGTTTTTGTGATGTTTCGCGATGATGTTTGTTATATCTCGCAAGTAGTAGATCCTCTGGGGTGATCTTGTTGTGTGTACGAGTACAACAAACACAAGGGTGCAAGAGGTTGCGTTTGGTTGTCGTCGCGCCTCGATAGATTGGGTCCTTGCTGTTTCTTCTGCCGTGTGAGAGTGTGAGTAGAAGAAAGATCGAATAGATACAAGATGCAGGTTTCAGCGCGACATCCGCATAGTATGCAAATGAATGCAGTGTGTTTTTAGTTTCAAATTTTTCGCAGAGTGCATGACGCTATTAATAGAAGCACAGCAGCACTACATACAGCAGCAGCAGTAGATAGATCCCCGCATATGTTCTGGTGGTGGGAGTACAAACACACGCAGGGTGTGCACAACAGGAGACGCGTTTGCGAATCGTCGCGCGTCGATAGGATCGTGGCTGTTTCTTCTCCCCACGAGGAGGTGGATAGCGCTTGTACAGGTGCTGTAGTAGGTCCCGTACGTGCCCACGGCTAAAACCACAACAGAAAGCTTTTTGATTTGGATATAGAAACAGGTTTTCGGGTATTGGAATGCCTTCACGTTTTTTTTCTGTCAATGTTTTCCCGCGGAGGATGTACAGCAACAGCAGTAGATCCAATCCGCGTTGGTGTATGTGCGAAGAGTACGCCCGAGCAAACAAGTCGTGAAAGAGAGTCTCGTGTTGGTATCATGGCGCTGCGGTTTTTCCATACATAGTAGTCGTAAACCCGCTCGGCTCAAGGCGAACGAACGCTCATCGAAACAGACGTGTGGGCTGTAAAAAACACTGGTGCAAGTCGTGGCTGTAAAAGTGCTCGTACGTGGTCGTGGCACGCTTTTTTTCTGAGCTGCCCCGCCGAAGATCCGCCCGATCAGCTCCGCCCTTCTTCTTACAGCAGTATGGTATGATACGATGAATTTTTAGTCTTTGAAGAGCAAAACCATTTGCATGCTTATGATTTCTTCCGTACAGCAACGAAAAAAAATAGACCAACCGCCGGCACGATCTTTCCTTCGCGCCAAAATACGTGGCGAGGTGCCGCGTTGCATGAGGTAGTTGCCCCCAATGTTGTCGCAGGGTAGTGTATAGACTAGTCTAGACTATACATGTTGCGAGATATAAACGCAGACGAGCGCCACATAAAAATAGTAGAATATATTATATAGGGTCCTCTTCTATTGATGAGAGGGAAATAATGTTGTGGTTTACGCTCTCGTGAGCCGTAGCCTAAAAAATGCGTGCTTGATTTTATCTGTGTAGTAGTGCGCGATCGCAGCAGTAGGTCGCGGTGCTTGCTGCCCGTAATATACAGGCTACGGGTGGGTCCTCTTCTGGTAAATGGGGAGAAACAAGGTAATAATTTATTCGAGAGTCGTAGGTATCGGCCTAAAAAGTGCACATGCGTGATAGTACTACCTACTATTAATAGTAGTGCACGATGGCAGCAGCTGCAGGTCGCGTTGCTTGCTGCCCGTAATATCGGGCTGGCGCTGGGAGAACTAATGAAATGGCGTGCGCTCACGCGCCCGCCTCGTAGAACAGGAAATAAGGCAGCATGAGGACTCGTGGTCGGGTGGGGTGGTGGTGCCCGCCTTTCTACGCACCATACATGCATGTCTTACAGAGACGAACCACCAACCCCCGAACGGCATAATTCCTTTCTTGAGGGCACAGCAGTAGTTTCGCGCCTAAATCAACAGCAGTGAATGGTGTAATTTTTTTGGGATGACTTGCGACAACGACAGCAGCAGCAAGAAAGCGGAACACTTTTTGTTGTTAAGAGCAGCGATACTATTGCGCCGGCTGGCGCTGCGTCAGCCGTCAGCTCAGCCAGTCCATATAAATGCCATCACATTTACTGCCCTTTCTGGCGCAAAAGCACGCCCAGCTCGTTTCGCACACACCCCACCCCGTCAAGCTGTTGTTGTTCTCACATTAAGTATATAGACCCTGTTGTTGTCTGGTTGTTTGCTGGTTGATTATCTCGCTCTACCCCCCCCCCCCCCCCCCCCCCCCCCCCCCCGATTTCGGCCTTCTTCTCTCGCTGCCGTTGCTTGATAGTTTATTTGTTTTGCACTATTTCTCTTTTGTTTTCCCTTGTTTGTTTTATGATTCTCTTGTTGTCTTCCTTGTTTGTTCGTTTCGTTTTTTGATTCCCTTGTTGTCTCACTTGTTTGTTTTCTCCACCACCCCCCAACCCTGTGTCTTGTTCTCCCAGACACCCAAGTGGACACCATCAGCAACCTCGAGCCAGAGGATGCCAACTACAGCGTTACGTTCAGGTTAGAATTAGCATCCAAGGGGGTTTTCATCGTAGATGGATGGATGCGCGCACACGCACACGCGCTTGCATATTTATAATCCTTAAAACAATCGGGTGGCCCAAACCTGGACGTAGCAGTCGATGTGCGCGCACGCACGTTAAAGGCTATGTTTACGAAATATTTCCATTAGTTTGCCCCAAACCTGGCGGTAGTTGATGTGCACAAGTAAGCACACGCACATAATAAAGGTTATGTTAGTTCATTGTTGAGTTGGTCCAAAAGCTATGCACGCACATGCACTTGAAATGTTACGTTCTTGTTCATTATTGAGCCCCAAAACTTGATATGCGTATAGTTGATATTATCCTCGAGTTAGCACACACGCTTGGTACCTTTGGGCAACTTTGTACCCGCTACGCGCTTTAAATGCAGCATTTTAACGCATTTCCAACTCCTACAATGATCGTAGTATAAGTCCCGAAGTGTTTTTGACCCCTCTCGGGACTGCGGTGCTAAAAGGATTAAAAAATATGTTAAGTAAACGTTACGCCACTCGGTAAGGTCGTCACCTACAAATCGTCGTTCCTCATCGTCATCCTTCTTATCGCTATTCTCCTCCATCCTCTCTCTCCCCTCCCTCCCCCCTTCCCCCCCCCCCCGCCATCATGTGCATGTCTGGAACAACAGGCAAGTGAGCGCGGAATGCGGCCAGCCCCTGACCTCCGAGGGGTTCTCTATCACCGGCACTTTCGCACCGGGCGACATCGAGCCTGACGAAAACGACCGAAGCCAGCTGAACCTTTACGTCTGCGTCCCGTACGGGAACTACGAGATCGATCTCGTCATCACGGGAGAGTTCGAGAAGCAGGAGGGCAGGCGAATCGGCTGGGAGATCGAGGACGGCCAGACTGGGGTAAGCGTAAGACGCCGTGTGTTGTGCAGCAGAAAAGGATGTATGTATGTTGTTTTTCGTCTCAAAAATTCATATATATATTTCTGCTGCACTATGGTTTGCTCCCCCCCCCCCCCCCCGCTATTATTAGTTCAATTATGTATTTTTCCCTGCTGTATAATGGCGTTCGGGAGACCCCCACCCCTCTCACCCCCCCTCTCACCCCCCCCCCACACCATACGACTACGGCTATGCAAAAATGAGTACACCCCTGCTACTCCACCCCGATGCAAGAGTCTATGGCCATTTGTCTACGGCTATGCATGGAATGGGTACATCCCCTTCCCCCGAGGGCGCGCCTTTTCCCCACAAACTATGGTCATACCACTACGGCTATACATGAAATAAGTCCCCCCCCCCCTTATTTCCAAAAAAAGAGTGTGTTTTCGTTCTGTATCTTCTTTCTGCACATTTCTATACAGCCCCCCACCCCACCCTCCCACCCCTCCTCACCATCACCCTCAACCCCGCCACCCCTACCCTCCGCACCACCACCCCTGCCCCCCCCCCCCCCCCACCCCTAACCCCACCTCCCCTGCAGACCCACATCTGGGACACCTACAACGAGAACACCGAGGAAAAATACAGCCCGGTCGAGCCCGGCTCCTACACCTGGCCCCTGCCGGATGAAACCGACGCACACATGGCAAACTTTTTCATAGGACTTGACCCCGCTTCCGCCGAATGCGACGGGTACGAAGGGGAGGGGGAGGGAGAGGGGGAGGGGGAAGGGGAAGGGGAGGGGGAGGGGGGAGAGGGTGGTGAGAGTGTGGCGTATGCTGAGCTGGGATGTTATACGGACTCGCCTGCGAACCGCATCTTTATGACGCCTGGGGAGGCTGCTGACGGCAGCGACATCACCGTAGAGGTAAGAGTTGTGATTGACAAGACAAATCACGATCGACAGGCCTTCTGCAGTAGATAGTGTATCTGCCGTTATGAAGTGTTGCACAAGATCTGTACTACAACAAATCCAAAACCTGGAAACTTTTGCTATACATTGTAGACGATGCAGATCGGACGGCTCCCACCCGATAGCATGAGCTAGACGATACAGATCTTGCCTGAAATAGCTAGATTACATAAACACACACTTTGACTCGACTTTAACACAAACCACGCGTTTGCATACGGAGGAATTCATGCATTCCCCCGTATCTGCTGGCCCACGCACCCTTGTGTGTTTTGTATGACCGTGCTTTTGTATACTTCGCTACGAATACAAATCGCGATTTTTGCGATTAATCTGATTTCGCCTCGCTCATTTCGTTTTATCACCCGCCTAATTAACTGCCTACCGACGCTTTTGTCTCCTTTCGCTGTGCTGTGCGCTCTCCGCTACGATTTTATTTTTTGCAGTCCTGCGCCAACTTGTGCTTCGACATGGGATACCCTTACTGTGGCGTAGAACACTCTGACGGTGAGCAAAAAATCTTTTGGTTTTATCTGCGCGACGTGTAGCTATTAATCGCATGCTTTGCTGCTTAACCCGTCCTCCCTTCTCTCCTCTGGCTGCTTGTCGTTGATGCTATTATTGGGTATTCATGCCAACAGTGGGACGGGGGGGTAACCCATTTTTTTTTTTTTTTTTTGGCGACATGGGGAAATTAAATAATACCGGGTTTGCTTTGCCGATGATGTTTCCTGGTTGATTGACGTCGCGGCGTGTTTTCTTCGAGAACTGGATAGCGCGTGCGAAGTATATATCCCCCCGCTAGTTTGGGCGCTGTTTTTCTCTTGCGCGAAAAGCACAACAACAGCCAGGTCAGACATTTAATTTACGCCGAACTGACGCGCTCTCACAACTCTCGCAACCACCGACGCGCTCAATCCTCCTCCGCCTAGTTATATTCTTCTCTTGAGCGATCAAAGCGCAACAACAATCAGGTCAGGTATTTAATCTATTGCTCCCCGAGCTGACGCGCTCTCACGCTCTCGCAACCACCCACCACCGACGCGCTCGAAAACACACACCGTCTCTCCCCTTTGACCTTGACAACTGCAGAATGCTACTGCGGCACCGCCCTCCCGGACGACATCGACAGCCGCGCCATCTCAAACGACGAGTGCAACATGGCCTGCACCGGTGACTCCGCCGTCCTCTGCGGAGGATTCGACGCAATCATGGTCTACACGCTCGACGACACCACCGACCCTACCGACGTCGAGGTGGAGGGTTGCTTTGCCGACAAGAAGGGCGCCCGCGTCATGGACACCGCCGGCATCTACAAGAACCACGCCATGACCCACACGGTGAGACGCTCAGCGACTGACGGACTGGACTACCTACACATCTTGCTACTCGTGTAATAATAGCTCACGGCAAGGTTAAATGAACGGTGTGGTTGGTTGCAGCATGCATCACTTCTACCGGCCAACCCGAAGACATGTTTTTTCGTCTCTCACATCTACCACCCCAAACTCTAGACGTTGTTTTTGTTTCTTTTTTTGTCACATCTACCAATCAATCCAACACTTATTATAATTATTTTTGCCCTCCGACAACATAGCGTAGATGCCGTTCCGATGTAAATCGAATAACCTTCCATAAAGCAGCAGTAGTACCTAATACGAAGTCCAATGATTGCACCATGAAGCTGTGGTATCCTCGGCCAACCATAGTCTCTTTCTTTCTTTTTAACATCAATCCAACGCAACGCTAACGCTAGACGGACGCTAACGGCTGGACATTTTTTGCTTTCTTTCTTCTAAAAACCAACCCAAACTCAAAATTAATTACAGTAAGACTGTTTGCATGTTTTTTCTTTCGAAACATATCTGCTATTCAACCCAAACACTGCTGTCCTTTTTGCTTTGTTTTTGTTGTTTACATCAATCAATCAACCAATCAATCAAATCAATCAATCAATCCGACGTAAACGCTGGACGTTTTTTTTTCGCCCCCTTTTTTTTTTGCTCTCGCTGTTCAGATGTGCAAGGAGCACTGTTCGACCGAGGGAGTCGAGTTCTACGGGGTGGAGTTCGACCACGAGTGAGTGCTTAATATTTTCAAAAACGTTTCCAATACAGTAGGTGCCCCGATTCAAGAGTGCCTCGCGACAAGCCAAAACAAGCGCTCTTTAACTACACACTGCTCTTATCTGCAGTGGGAAATGTATATTTTTTTGTGTGGACGGGTCATGCTATTTGACCGCTCTGAAGCCCCGAATGCTCTTATCCTGGGCGCTCTTAAATCGGAGTACCCGCTGTACTTTCTAACTGATCACATTAATAGCGCGACCATGAGTTGAGTGGTTCAGCCTCAATACGTTGAAACCCTCATTCATTGCCAGCATTGCACCGTAGTAACTGTAAACGGCGGCCGGGACAGCTCGCGCTGCCCGCCGTTGTGCTGCCCGCCGTTGCCACAGAAAACCGAAGAGCACGCCAGCTAGCGCTGGATTGCGTATGCATTTTGAGTTAAAACTGATACCCGAGACATATCAAAATTTAGTGTGGTGAGCTTAAAGTTAAGCTCTTCGTTTCCCCATCTGCCGGAGGATTGAAAAAAAAACATCATTATTGACACTTCAGCCATGAATGAGTGGGTGCCGCAACATCTTGAAACCCCAATGCGAGTAGCAACATAAAAGTAGATTATGTCGTGAAACATACAGCCAAAATCACCCCGCCCTCCTTTTGGTGTGCGCCTAATACATGTTTATTCAGTACCGGCCGCTCATAAGAAAGTAGACCCTTGAGAAAGTCATCCTAGAATTTTACCAAAAGCAAGCATGTTGAAAAAAGGAAGCGTGCATACGCCTTTGAAATCTGCCCCCTTCTCAGGGCCAGATTTCAGATGTGCTGCGATAGGTCCGATACTATTTTACTCGTGTACTACGTCATGAATGCGACCTGCTAACAATCGCGCTCCCTCGTGTGCGCCTGCCTGCCTTGCTTAAACAGGTGCTTCTGCGGTCACGGTGTCGATGCCATCTACAAGATCGATGACTCAAAGTGCGACATGGCCTGCAGCGGAGACGAGTCCGAGAACTGCGGCGGAAGGGACGCAATCCGGGTGCACTACCTGTAAAATCTTCGGACTGGGATTACCTTTGTGTATGGCCGACCTCAAAGCGTACCCTGGTGTATGATCTCAAATGTGAACTTTTTATTCGGATGGCCTTTTGACCTGCTTTCCTCCGGCTGGGTTTGTGTATGACCTCAAGTGCGCTGTACCTACCTGGCGGTGTGTAGTTGATCTCTTTTGCGTTTTATGCGTATGTAGCGTACAAAGCCTCTCTCTGTGCGCTACGTATTATAGACCCTGTGTAACCTCTGTACGCTAGTTCTCAATAGGATCGGGTGTACGCTGATGCGAGCTCTAGTTTTGATAGGGATTGGTGTGTATATAGATAGCCTCGTATGCTATATATACATGGTGCCTGCTGTGAGCGCGGTCGTTCTTAGAAGGTTGATGTTCGTCCCCCCCACCCCCCCCCCTCCGAAAAACATCCTTTTCTATCTGAAAACCAAAAAGATTTGTGTGGATTGTCGGAAATACAGCGTGCACTGTTGTAGTCAAGTCGTCGACCGGAGATTTTGAGGCATAGTTTTCAAACGTTCGCGATTCCACAACGCGGGAACAACTGCAGTTGGTGGTTTTGAGTCGGTTGGGCAAAAAAAAAAAAAAAAAAAAAAAAAAACATATAGAGATCCTTCCCGCTTCTCCCTAAGAGTTTTTTTTCACTCAATTTTGTTTTTCGGCGTGAGAAGCGTTGCGAGCACGTTTTTTTGTACCGACGACCATTTCTGAGTTGTCAAAGTTGGTATTGTTTTCCGCCCTGAAAATAATAACTATTTTTGTTTTGCCGTCTTAAAAAGCTCTTGTCGGCCGCTTGCTTGTGCATGGCTGTTTTAGAAGTATGTGTCAGCTGCGTGGTTTCTGTTTTTCGTCTGCTCTTGCGAAGCAAAACGTTCGAGCTGGTTGAGCCAAACAAAAAAGCCTAGAGATCCTTTCCGCTTCTCGCAGTAGAGTTTTTGTTTTCACTCTTTTTTTTTGTCATGAGAAGCGTTGCGAGCACGTTTTTTTGTAGCGACGACCATTATTCAGCTGTTAGCGTTAGTATTCTTGTCTTTGTCTGCTCTGCGAAGCAAAATGTCGAGTTGGTTTTCACTCAGTTTTTTTGTCTTGTTTTTTTTCGTGAGAAGAGTTGCGAGCACGCTTATTGTAGCGACGACCAACCACTATTAAGGGTGTGAAAAACTTGGTATTGTTTTGCTGTCTGAAAACAAGTTTCAGCTGCCTTTGCTTCGCTGCCTTAAAGCTACGTGTTAGCTGTATGTGTTTCAGTCTTCGTCTGCTCTGCGAAGCAAACATGGTGGTGGTGGTGATGATGTGGTGCGCGGGTGGGGGGAGGGAGCGAGCGACCGCCATGCTAGGCTACACCAATTGTGGTGTTTTGTCAACGAGCTTTTCCTTGAAACATAAACCCCAGAGGCATAACCAATAACAATACCTTGGTATGTAGTGGTGTACCTAGTCTAGCCTTCGTAGTGGTTTATTGTGATCATTTACATCAACCAGTGTGATACTAGTTCACTCGTATAGTGTGGGTAAAGCGGATGGGCGTTGTAGTACAGTAGAGGCTTTCCCCCCCATTTTTCCCAAGACGATAAGAACACATGGTGCAGTTTTGCAAGGTCAGGGTAGCATTAAAGTTTAGCATTTTCAAGTTTATGCGAGGCGAAAGCTGCTTGAGCCAATTTTGGTTGCAGGCGGGGATGCGCTAGCAGCATGCTCAGGACTCAACCTAAATGTAGGACGGGGGTATGCAAAACATTTCCTGCAGGTCGTTAGTCTTGTTGATGTAAGCTGGCATTTCAGCCACCTTCGTATTTGTCAGATTTTTGCGGGGAACCAGGAAGCGATGGATGGTCTTTTGCCTGGACCGATTTCTGTTGTTCTCTTCGTCTTTTAAAATATTAGTGCTTGTGATTCGTATATTGTTTTTACCTTGGCAATATGTGATGGCGGTGGTAGTGAACTTAGCAATATTTATTGCTGTACTTCGTATTGTTGCCTTGGCTATATACGTAATTCGTATTGTTATTACCTTGGCGATAAAATATGGTGGTGGCGATGTTAGCGATACAATATGTTTCGTGATTGGGTTTGGGTTTGTGTCGAGCTACAACACACAAGAGTGCTTCCTACGGTGAAGTTTTGTTGCTTAGGGGGGTTAAAGGGGGAAATCAACGCAAGTGCAGGGTGCACAGTGTGCATACCTTAAAAAATAAAAATGTAATGTGGTACTTCAATCTCTTCTTGGGTGTTTCTTCAAACGTGGACAACGTTGACTAACAACTCTTCTGAGTTAGGGCTCTTATAAATAGTGTTACGAGCTAAGACTTGCCTTGCCGCCGCTTACCATGGCTCACCAAAAGCTGCCATGACACGGTTATCATCGATCAACCTTTCTCCCCGCAAGGCTCATAACAGGGCAGCTCTCGGCACTCGACCGCAGTGTCTTTTACGCCCTCGGCCATGACAACCCCGTCGGTATTGACGTGCATTGTTTTCGTTTGCCGCACCATCGGGCAACATCGGGCACGGTTATCGTCGGCTACTAAATATTTCATCCATAGAAGCTCATCATACGTGGACTAATGTTGTAACTGTTGACCAACCTTTCCCCCCAGGGGCGGGGGGGGTGCTCGGTCGTAGCTCCAGGCACTCGACCGCAGCGTCTTGTATATGCCCCCAATCATTTTGCAACTCCCACAAAATCTTGATTGATCTGATGATGTGGATGTGTTTGTTGTGAACCAGAAAAGATGCACATGTGCTGTCTATTGCATTGTCTGGAATCGACGCGTGTTACGATGATGGGGGCGGGGGGTGCAACTCACTTTTCTGCGAGGCTCCTTCCTCGTTTTGAGGAGCACTTATGTATCCCCGACAAACGAACGGATTGTGCTCGAAATCTTGACAGTGTACTAAAAAGCTCGGTGAAGAACCGCAACTAAAGGCCTAGTTACATCAAATAATGTCATTTAAGAAAACATTACCTGGTATGAAGGACCTTCCGACGTTATTGGGTTGACGAGGCCCGTCGCTCAAAAACACTTACCAGGTACTTTATAAACACTTTTGGTCAAAAAGTGCTCAAGAAGTGCTTCCCCCATCTGCATGCAGCACGCGTCCATCACTCAATCATGAATCAAAGGACATAGTTTTTGTGTTTGATCAGGCAGCGCCGAGTTTTTTTGTGGCGCACCCCGTTGACAAAACCTCGTGTATGGGTGGATTGACCGTGCACCTCCACGACACACTACCCGGCGTTGAAATATCATACAATGAAGCTCGCCTCATGTGCAGGAGGAACCTGCACATATTTTGTGCAGGTCGTGTGAGATCAAGTTGGTCGGCCAAGACCCATCCTTAACTCTACCCCCACCCTCAGGGGGGTCGAAGACGGTAAAGGCAGTTTTACGGCTCCGCCGTGTGTTTACGTGGCGTCCCCCCCAAAATAAAACTGACGGCTGAAAGGCCAGTCTCGACCAATCAAGGCCAACCATCTGTGCATCGTTTCGTGCAGGCCGCCCCTGCACATAGGGTGAGCAATACAATGTGGACGCTGTGACAAATTAAGAATGTTGTCAAAGAGTTTGACTCGTGCGTGCACACGGTAGTTGATAAGTTTGCTTTTTCGGTTTTCCTTGGTTAAGTTTCTCCTTGTTGAGGGCGTTTTCGATTGGGAGACTTTGTGTTGGGTGTGTTTGTGCTGCACATTTTCGAAACGGAAAAAAACAGGTCAAAAGCAATAGCCTAGGCTTACCTTTGCTGTAAGGTCGCTGTCGCGAACACTCGGAACGTGTCCGTCTGTCTGTCCGTCTGACCTAATAATCAATGGGGCGAGCAAACCGCAATTCGTTTGTTTTTCTTACATGTCAACAAATAATACACGAGACTACGTCGTCTTCGCTGCATCGTCCATCAATCCATGCACAATCAAGCCGTTTTGCGCAAGAAATTCGACCCTAAGTCAGGCACCGGCGGGATAAAAACGAGCGTATTGCACCCATGAACCAAGCAATAATAGCGGCGGCGGTAGCAGGCAGCAGTGGCGGCCCTTGAAAGCACGGATAGACACCACAACAAGACAAGCAAAGGACGCAGTCCGCCGAGTTCGTCCTTCGTTTGTCTGAACGGGTGCGATTAATAAAAAGAGGGAAAGGAGGGATCATCGCACACATGCTCCCCTGCCTTCCGTTCCCTGTGCCCCCTCCTCCACTCCACCCCACTCCCGAGTTCGTCTTTTTGTTTGTCCAGACAGATGCGTTCAAGAAGGAGAAAAACGGCGAGGTCATCCTACATATGGCCCTCCCCTCCCCTCCCCTCCCCTGCCCTCCCCGTTCCTCCCCTCCCCTTCATAATAGAGTGGGACTCACGTAGCAGGAGAATGTGAAATATGAAAAAGGAGGAACGGTTTGTGTTAGAGGAGATGAGGAATTTAGACGAGCGTGACTTGGAGGAGTTTGGTAGACTAGAGAGTAGCGAGAAAACGATCGCTATCCTAGGAGATAGATGGTGGCCACGGGCGGTGAAACGGGAAGGGGATAAGATAAGCAAACGGCTATTATGTAATATATGGAAAAAGCGCAATGAGCGTCCAAATGTTGGAAGTGTCTCTATTGGGAGTAGGAACGGTGTCCCGCCCACCCTAGCCACGGTCAAAATAGCCACTCCTCCTTTGCGTGTGAGGGGAACCGAGACAGCCCCCTAGCTGGACACCACTCTGTTCGGAAACCTAAGTACCGTGTGTATGCATATGCGTACTGTAATGTCTAGTCGGTCCTTGCGCTTCCAGACAGAGTGGTAAGCATACCGGGTCCTCGTGGCTTCTTCGTGTTCGTTATAGCTTGTCTCACCGAACAACCTAAGTTACGGTTACATGTGGAGGGTCACGGAGTTACAGTTACACAGAGCGTCTCGTGATATCGCATACGAGTAGACTAGCATTTGCGAGTAGGCCGTACGAGGAGGCTTATGGTGTTCGACTTGGAGCAGCTGCAGAGCTGCTGTGGTGAATTGACCGACACGCTCACTCCACCTTTCCCCTTGCCGTGGCCTACCTTCTTCCGGTATGATAAAATAAAGACATCTTAAATATACCAGCTTCTTCATACCGCACAATATGTGTTACAGTGCCCAGCTCCCAGCCTAGTGTGGCTGTTGGGGCTTATTCATCCATCGCATATCAGCGCTATCTGAACACGTCGAAGCCTCGTTCAAGAGTAGGCTGATCATGGAGAGTAGTGGACCTCCAACACCGGAGACGACCACAACGGATGACCTGGCCAGACTAACGATGCAGCTGGTGCAGGACAGGCAGGAAGACAAGAGACCGATGAAAGAGTGACCGAGAACTGCGACAGCAAGAAGATTTACAACTGAGGAAGGATATTTTCAAGGAGCTGGCTGCGGTTCGTGAGCTCTGTGGTCGTCAGGGGACATCTGGGACACATCTCCGGGTTTTCCATTATTTTGATTTGCATCTTGATTGTAAAACGGATCTGCTGCTTGCTCTGAGATCATCGCGGTCAGTAGTCGGTGCGTGGTCGCAGATGTTGGTACTGGTGAGCGGGTCGGAACCGTTACACGTACAGAGTCTGTTGGTACTGGTGAGCTGGTCGGAATCGCTACCGGTACAGGAGTAGAGAGGGGGGCGGGGCGGGGCGTACTCATTTGTTGCTTGCCTTAGTCATTTGACCACTGACCACGCATCCCTGTCGAGAAGGAGCACCGTTCGTACTACTAATAGAGACGCCTCCGACATTTGGGCGCTCATTACGCTTTTTCCATATGGTAGAGAGGGGAGTCAACTCTAGTGGGAATTTTCCCAGCTCTCGATGAAGTGGTAACCGCACCTGGAAGTAGTGGCCCGAATACCATGATAGATAGCCACAGGGCTGAGGTTGGTGCTCAGGAGGTTGGGAGCTCGAAGCAGTCGGTTCCCAAATATGAGTGGATTGCCAGAAGATTTTGCCTTCTGGCAGGAGCACTTTGAGGTGTACATTTCCATGGATGGGTGCATGCAGGCGCTCCTCGTAGATCATGATGACATGTCTGACGCAGAGCATTTTGAAACGAGATATACTAGGTAGAGTATTCGCAACAAAGTGGCCTAGTGTTGTTCGGAGGATGTTGTGTGATTGGTTCATGCCCAGAATACCATGGCCGAACAGTTCAAGTGGTCGGAAGTGTACGACTCGGTAAAAATGGAGAAGGGAGAGGAGCCTAAACACTAATTCATTTAGTCGGATTGACAAGATCAGAAGAGTGCTCGCTTTCCTTGGAGTAGTGAAATCGGTTGACGATGTAAACCGCAAGATCATTATGACGCTGACGTCAAACTACGAAATGTAAGAACGCACTATTTCGTACCGTGAGGGAGTAATCCGAGCGGAGATCGAAGGTATTATCCGGCAGCGGCACTTGCACCTTTCCAAGTCGAAAGGCAAAAAGGTGGGCCAGGGTCTATTTTCGAATTGATCCGATGGGGGTGGTGGCGCAGGAAGAGGCAGACATCGAAGTAACGGTAACGCAAGAAACAGAGGTGTGAGTGTCACAGCAAGCAAGAATAGTCGAGAAGGAAGCAGTAGCAGTACCCCCCCCCGCCCCCCCGCGAGACCTCCCAACGGCTTTTGGTTAAGTTACGGGGAAATACATCCGTTGCTTAGAACCCCGGGAAACCGCCGGAGTCAGTGCAAGGCTGGCATTTTTGCTGATGCAAGGCAGACTTCTGCCGGAGGTGATCAGGGCCAGAACAACGACGGTGAGGCTGTGTGTTGTCTTGTAAAGTTGCTGGTACGAATGATGGCCCGTGCAATGAAGAACGTCGTGATTGCACAGGTGATAAGTGGATAGAGGATAGTGCTGCATCCTTTCATATGACTCATTCGGCTGACCTTTTGAGCGATATTCGACCATGCGATGACAAGGTCAGGGTCGGTGACAACCATCTGATCGACGTACTGTGGTATGACACACTGACTGTTGCGTCCGCGGGGGATCCGAATGTCAAACTCTTGGATGTGGCTTGCGTGCAGGACATAACGTTCAATTTGTTCTCGTTGATGGCTGCACGCACAGCTGGAATAAGATTTACGACTGAGAAGGAAGACTCGTGAATTTCTCTTTTCAACGGGAGGCTGAGGTTTGAAGGCGATGGATCTAGTTACTCTGGATTCGCGTACAGGATAGAACCAGACGACGGCTATGTACCGTTTTCCCTTTCGACCTCCAACCCCCGTTAGTCTTGTGTGGAATCTGGTTGCGATTTTCCCCTGGCGTTTCCTGTGCTTTCCCCCGGTAGTGTCACGAGCACTGAGACTAGCGTGGACATCAGCTCCCAATGCCTGCACGGTCACTCTAATGAATACTGTACTGCTGAGAGAGACCGAAAACCACTCGGTCTAGAAGTGGTAGGAAATCTTAGACCCTGTACTGGTTGTTCTATGGTGAAAGGCTACCGCAAGCCTATCCCTAGCGGCACAAAAACACGCGCGACAAAGAAGTTGGGACGGTTTTTTATTGACCTGAGCGAACGAATGAGAACACCTTCCCTGTTGGGTAAGCGGTACGTCATGCTAGTCAAGAATGACCGCTCCCGCTGCGCATTGGTGTATTTCCTGAAGCATAGGCCTGTTTCAGGAGATGTTTGTAGGAAATGTTTAGCTGACACCCGCTCCGATGGGGTACCCTAGCAGGCTGAGATTGTAAGGTCTGACAACGGGGGGGGGGGGGGATTGAGGAAGTATGCAGATTTCGCAAACGCCGACAGTCCTGAGCAGAACAGTGTTGTAGAGAGAGCGCTAGGTTTCATCCAGAACGCGGGCCTCGCCGCATGCACACAAGCATCCATCATATATCCCTACGTTCAACTGCCGCCGCCCAAATCACTGTGGGCAGAAGCGTTGAACTGTGCTTGCGACCCCCTGAACCATACTGCGACCACCGCAAACCCCTGGAACAAGAGGCCGCACGAAATGTGGTATGGGACTGCCGTACCTGCTTCACCGCACCCGTTCCATCGCCCAGCGTACTGCCGCTGGGATCGCCCGTCGAAGTCGCACCCACAAGTCGAGAGCTGCGTCTACCTCGGACCGGGCATCGACCACGCGAGTCGCGATCATCAGAAGGGTTGGAGAGGATGATGACGGTGATCGTGACTGCGTGCTCGGCGTTCGGGCTTACGGTCTTCGAGGCCAAAACGGGGATAATATGCCTGCAGACAAAATATGGCGAGAAGGTGTCGTTCGCCATCAATGCAGCCGGCCAGGTATACAAACAAACGATCGAGTTTGTGTACTCGGGCGGGGCCATCAGCGCGAACAGAGATCTCAGCGTCGAGGTAACGCGGCGTCTTCAGAGGGCCTGGGCGTTCTTCCAGCGGTACAAGATGGAAATCTATGATCGCCCTGGTGTGCGCTTACGGTTGAAGGTACGGTTGCTGAAAGCCCAGGTGATCGAGACACTACTCTACGGTTGCATGACGTGGAGCCCGAACAAACCCAACTATGGCAGGCTACGACGGGTTCACCACTCCATGCTCCTCCGATTCCTCGGATATCGGAAACGGAAGCGCGACGACCACACCCTATCGTACGCCGACGCGCTTTCCAAGACAGCTCCCGAGAGCATAGAGGCGATAGTGCGCAAACGGAGGATAATGCTTGCGAGATTCGTAGCACGTATGGGGGAGGAGCGTCTGCCACAGAGGGTGATGTTCGGGGGGCTTGTTGGGGGTAAGGGCTACTCAGGGGGGCAAGAGAAGAACTAGATGGTGCACCCGAACGAGAAAATTTCGGCCTTTGGGATGAAGTTCAAAGGGCGGGCAAAGGACGCACAGAAGGCCGGCAGTTGTTTCGACGGGTAGAGGAGGGAGCAGAGTCATTCGTGCGGAAATGTTATGACACGGAGAGATGCAGAGCTGCAGAACGACACGCAAAGGCCGCGGCAGCACCATCCACCGTCGACATCTCTGAGCCACCGGGGGGAGGGAGGCGGGGGGGGAGGGAGAGAGGAGGGAGGGGGAAGGGGGGAAGGAGGGAGGGGGGGGGCGGGGGGGCGTCATGCCCAGGAGACTGAGGTCTGGGTCTGGCCATCATTGTCTTGAAGCTTGTGGGCCTTCCAATGGCCGTCACAAGTTAGCGTAACGCCGCCCTGACTTCCTCGTCTTGTTGTGTTCTCCCCCCAGTGCCATTGATGCACTTGATACCCTCTATAAGCCCAATGCCGTCTTTAGCCAGTTCATAGGGTCTGCTAGTATGGTGTTTTTGTTCCTTTCCTTTCCTTGCTTCGTCTTGTCTTTTGTTTTTTCTTCTCTTTTTTCCTTTCCTTTTTCGATTTCTTTTTCTTTGCTTTCTTTTCTTTTCTGTCTTTTCTTTTCTTTTCTTTTTTCCAATTGACTTGAGTCAGACGTGCGTATGCGTAGTACTAGGTACCACGTGTAACATATACGTGATAGTCTTTTTCTGCGTGGCAAGCGGTGGAATCGTTTTTTTCAGGGCTCAGGTCAAGGGGGTTTCAAAATCTCGCGGGTCGGGGTGGGTCGGGTCAAGAGGTTTTAAAATCTCACGGGTCGGGTCGGGTCGGGTCAAGAGGTTTTCAAAATCTCGCGGGTCGGGTCGGGTCAATAGGCTTCAAAATCTCGCGGGTCGGGTCGGGTCGGGTCAAGAGGTTTTCAAAATCTCGCGGGTCGGGTCGGGTCATGACCCGCGAGATACGGGTCACTTCGCGGGTCAAGCCATAATGACCCGTGAGTTGTTTTGGGCTGACCCGCGGGTCAAACCCGCGGATCTAGCCGGCGGATCCGCCTTTTTCAAACTTACAGCTGAGAGCCACGTTGATGCCGTGCAGGCGCCCCGCGGGTCGTGCCCGCGGGTCCGCCAGTAAAATACAAATATTTCGGCTTCCTGCCTCCCTCGTGCCGATGCTCCGATCATATGTCATCACAGCGTGCAGAACAATCACCAGGCAGTACCCCTAGCTACTCGTACCAAGGCATACAGCAGTGTGACGCGAATCCCGTACCTACTGAAGCCGAAACAACAGCAGTAATATTACGGTCATACCCGTACGAAATGTGACCAAACGTAAAAAGGCAAGGAAGGGCAGTCGTCGTCGAAGCAGCCGCAGCAGCAGCAGCAGCAGCACTGGCAGCAGCAAGCACCAGCAGCAGACCCCGGATTCTCACGGATCGCAGCCCCTGCTGACAGACCCACCGCCCCAGTTGTGGGCTTGCTGCCGGAGGCAGCTCAGCTAGGCTGCTTGCCGGGGCTGGAGACTGCACAGATAGAAGACAGATACAGCAGTAGTAGTAGTAGTAGTAGTAGTAGTAGTAGTAGCTAGCTCGAGAATTATCATACCAGTTCGTACGAAATGTGACCAAACGTAAAAAAGCAAGAAGAAGAGCAGCCGTTGTCGAAGCAGCAGCAGCAGCAGCAGCAAGCAGCAGCAGCACAGCAGCAGCACCCTGGCAGCAGCAAGCACCAGCAGCAGACAACGCATCCTCGCGGATCGCAGCCCTTGCTGGCAGATCCACCGCCCCAGTTGTGGGTTTGCTGCCGGAGGCGGCTCACCTAGGCTGCTTGCCGGGACCGGAGATTACATTTATAATCTATGACTAGCTCGCTCGTCGGGTCGCTCGTCGGGTCGACCCGGTGGTCTAACGGTACGGGCATGTCCACGCATGTGGGTTGCGGTTTCTTTCCTATTTCTCGCGCGCACACCACATGACACAATCATCAGCTGCAAACAATGTCGGTAAAAAACGCAGAGAACACGACATACTGGGAAAAGTACGAGGGACCAAGGACCAACCAACCGACCGAGGTATACATGCTTTGACCCGTGACTTTTTTACATTTGACCCGTGAGAAATGTCACGGGTCAAGTTAACGTGACCCGCCAGACGACCCGAATCTCGCGGGTCACCCGGATTGTCGCGGGTCGGGTCGGGTCGGGTCAGGGCGATTTCAAAATCTCGCGGGTCGGGTCGGGTCGGGTCGAGACGTCTCGAAAATCTCGCGGGTCGGGTCGGGTCGGGTCAAGACGTCTCGAAAATCTCGCGGGTCGGGTCGGGTCGGGTCAAGACGTCTCGGAAATCTCGCGGGTCGGGTCGGGTCAGCTGACCCGACCCGACCCGACCCGACCCGCGAGATTTGACCCGACCCGTGAAAAGCCCTGTTTTTTTTCAGGCGTGAGTAGTGAGACGTATGTACCAGTATGGACCAAGCACATCGTAGGCTGACTCCCGATTTTACTTTATATATATTTCTGGCGGAGGCATGAATTGCGTCAGCTATGATATATGCGTGTACCACTTTGGTTTTGATTGTGCGTTTTTTCCAGGGGTATTCCTCCTCTCCAGAGTGACTGGAGCCTGTCCTGTGACCACGAACTTGACTGTGCGAGTTAATGTGAGAACATCAACAACAACAACAACACACGCCGGAAAACAAGGTGGTGGAGGCAAGGGAAGTGACCAGGGAGGCGACGTTTTGAACAGGAACGCCGCCGACCCCGCTGCCGGTGATGCCGGAGCAAGGAGAGACAGTGGACCTAGAAGACGCGCCTGAGCCGGAAGGGGCGAATGCCTATGAATCCGCCCCGACGACTCCAATGCCAGTATTGGGGGGGGGGATTCCTCACCAACTCCATGCGGTATCTCTGATGACAGAAGCTGGCGGCGATCTTCAAGCCGAAAGTGCGGAGCTGACCGACTCATCAACGGGCAGCAATGAACCACCCGAAAACGACACTTCATTTCGGGACGGGACCGATGCGTCATCTTTTGCCGATGGAGCTCAAACCTCCACAGCGGCCCGGACTACTGCGCGCCGGAGCGCATATGTCAGGACCAGACAGCGGTGAGAAGACTCGGGAGGGAAGCACGTGAACACAGATCACGGCGCTCAACCGGGAACCGACAGCGAGGCTGATCACTATGATCAGGCCCGTGATGGAGGCCGTATATTCCAGGATCTACGGGCGGCGAGGGACGCAGGACGTGAGAAGAAGAAGATCCCAGATTGCCTTGTCAGAGGCGTGGAACCCGAACTAAAATCGTACCCCGTGGCACGCCTGTCACGGCATTTGTACATTTGGATGTAGGCGATTCAAATGGAAATGGATGGGCTAGAAGTCGCTGGAACTTTTGCTGAGATTGCTAAAGTTCCCGAGGGTAGTACTATTGTGGATTCCAAGTGGCACTTGACGTGGAAGGGTGACGAACACGGCATGCTTCACAAAGCCAAAACGAGATTGGTAGCCAAGGGCAATAGCCAAGTAGGAGGGGTTGATTTCTTCGATACGTTTGCCCCCACTGCATCAACCACGTCCAACAGGCTTGTAGCTGCCATGGCATGCAAATATGACCTGCACTTGAGACACTTGGACGTGATCAGGCTTTTATCCAGTTAGAGGTGGACACCAATGTTTTTCTGAGATTGCCCCCTGGGTGTGGACGCTTGGTCAGGAAAGGTATCCCGGCTGAACAAGACCCTTTACGGGCTGAATCAGAGTGATTGTTCGTGGTATAAGCCGCTGTCGTCAACCTTGGTCGAGTGTGGTTTTGAGCAGTCCCTGGTCAACCCGTGTGTGTTTCGACTGATGGTGAATGACGAAGTGTGTGTTTCGACTGATGGTGAATGACGAAGTAGCAGCGATGCTGGTGGTCCACGCCGATGACATCAAGATCGCAGGGACCAAAGAGATGACAGATTCGGTAGTGGCAGGTCTTCGTAAGAGGTTACCTTCGCAACATCTCGTTGAGGTTACGCGGTACATGGGTAGCAAGTACAAGAAATCGCGAAAAGGGAACGCTGGAGATTGTGCAAACTCAGTTTATTCAGGCTGTTGTCGAACGCTTTGGTATCACAAAGACGATCCCAATCCACGCTTGACCGTAGTTGAACCTTAAACACGTGAGTGATGACGAACAGTAGTGGATGCGAATTTTTGCGAATTTATGGGGGGTCTACTGTGGATTTCGAACCAAACGGGGCCAGGCATCTTCAAAGCAGTACGATCAATCGCGTGATTCTCGCACAACTCAAAGGAAGTACACGTGAAGGCGGCTAGGAAGATTCTAGAGTGCTTGAACGGTACGGATCACTTGGGCCTGACGTTTAGAAGGGAAAGCAAGTTGGAGGATGTTCCGGTATAGTACGATCTACAGACGTGCGTCGACGCGGACTACACCTACAGGGCCGATTAGAGCCGGTCGGTTTCTTGGTGTGGCTCTCTGTTGCGGAGGTACACCCGGATCTTGGTTTTCTAGGGCGCAGAAGTGTGTCACCCTATCCACCACTGAGGCAGAGTACGTAGCAACGACCGACGGTGTGAAGGAAGCTATTTACGTGAGACCAGTGTTGGTGTTCCTCATGCCGAGCCCGGGGCCGCCGAGTATTGGAGTGTTTGAAGGCAACAAAGGGGCGATAGACTTAGCCAAAAACTCGTTGAGCTCGTCTAATAGCAAGCACTTCGAAGTAAGGTATCAGTTCCTGCGCGAGTTGGTAGGGAAGGGAGACTTGTCGGGTAAGTATCTCCCCACAGAAGACCAACACGCGGATATTCTCACGAACGCTATCGGAAGAGAGAGTTTTGATAAACAACGTGATTTTCTTTCAGGGATACAATGATTTCCCGACAACTTTGCTGTCTGCGATTGTTGATAGTTGATCCTACGCCAGGGAGGGTGCTCGATATAGCTTGTCTCACCGAACAGCCTGACAAGACGTTACGGTTACATACGGAGAGTCCACGAAGTTACAGTCACACAGAGTGTCTCGTGATACCGTATACGAGTAGACTCACACGGATTATGTACGAGTGGCCACTACGAGGAGCTTTTTCGTATTCGACTTGGAGCAGCTGCTACTGACCTGTGGTGAGTTGACCCACACGCCCACTCCACCTTCCCCTTGCCGTGACCTGCCTTCTTCCGGGACGACATAATGAAGACATGGTTAAATACATATGTATGTGATGATTCTTTTTTTTGAGGGAACAGGGATTTGGTCAGGAGTTTTCTTCGTCTCGGCCTCAGCATAGGATTCTCGAACCTGGAATTTCTCGGTCAAATCGCTTCGTTCGAGCGCCGTCTTCCGGGGGCGGCTCCAACGCCCCGCGCCCTGCCGTATCCGTTCCGAACCTCGACGTGAATGCGGATGGAGGCTGAGGGAGACAAGCGTGAAGTTCGCAAAAAAATGTATTCTGAATGTACTCTCCAGTTATTCGTCGGATCATGATGTATGAAGAGGTTGATAAAATATAACTTGGCAAGACATTATTACCTAAATGGCGTCATATTTTGTCCCAAACAAAGAATATTAAAATCCCCATGGTACCGCGGTAGGTATCATAGTAGGTAGTGCACTTATTTGAATTTTCGGTAGGTACGTACGTACATGGATAGACGAGGCAAGCGCACGCATGACTAAAACGAGGAGGTAGTGATTACGATTACTGAGCCAGAAAAAGCCGCACAGCAGCATTTCGAGTGGCTACGTCCCCGGCCTCGAGGATGGTATTATACGAGTTCGGGCACATCGACATAGTTTGTACTCGTGCAAGTAATATGGGCACGAGTAAGAGCACACACACTGATGCTCGATAGTTACACTCATGCTTTTTGTCTGACTTATGGCATGGGGCGAGGGTGTACCAAAAAATAGGGAATAACTTTTCGACCCAAAAAACAAGGGAAAAATCGTTCCTGTTGTTAAGCTGCACCATGCGAAGGTCGTAAGTACCTGGTAGACGGTATCCACGGAAAAAACCAGTGGCATGCGTTCGTCCCGGTATCGCATCGTTTGGTGGTTCTTTTCCCCGAGAAGACTCTTTGGAGAAGTATAGGCGGTGTGGAAGGCGTGCTTTCTTTGTTGTTGCTGTGGTGCCTGACTCCATTGCCGTGGCCGTTTGCCGGTGAAGTGCAAGCGGTCGTGTTGGTACGAAACTGACAAATAATTTTGTGTTGCTTCCTACTTGACGTGTTCCTTGCTGTTGATTGCTGATTGAGAATCTCTAGTGAGTTATATAGAGCCGGTCACCCCGGTGGTCTTGTGGCTAACCTCAACCACTTTTAGCGTTGGTCCTTGAATTCGATTCCCACCGTTGTGGTCTTTGACTTTATTCATTTGCAGAAATGGAAAAAAGATCAACTAACTGCTGAAAGCGCCTAGCAACGTGGCTACGTACAATTCGCCGACGCGAATCGACCAAGGAAGAAAATGCTAAATTCTTCTCACGATAAAAAATAAGGCATGTACCGTAGTTGGGAGGGGGGAGGAGGGCCCCCTATATGACCCGGATCTAAGTTATACTACTGGGAGGGCGAGAGTAGTGCGAGCATAATAAATGGAACGGGAAAAAAAGTGAAGGGAAGTGAATTTATCACTGCTGCTGTAATAACACTATACCCATGCAAGTAGCATCGATCGACTCGATCTGGACTGCTGAATTTTGCAATTGGTCCATGTACAACTTCTCTAATCACAGGCCAGTATGAGATGATAGTAATTGAACTTGCTGAACTTCTTAGTGAGTGGTGGTTTTCTCTCTCCACAAACCCCAGCCGAGCCGATCAATCGAATACCAGGAGGTCGGGTTACACTGCGCGGGGTAGTATCGAAGCAGGGGGTCAAATGAAATGTCCGCGTACCGCGGGGTTGGGGTATACGAATAAAAATTCAGCAGTGCGAGTTGCTCCATTTTTTTTTAGTTGTAAATACCTTGAAGGATTTCTGAACCGGAAGGATTTCTGAACCGGGTGTTGGACCCCTGTTCTGTGGTGCTGGCGTTGTATGCGAACCTCAGCTAGCCAGGGATTCCACACCGTGCAGTGTGGTGTCGACCCAGGAGAAGTCGGTTTTCGTCCCCGGTTTGTTGGAGATGATGGGGTATGGAAGGATTTCTGGAACGGGGATGGAGCCCTATCCTCGTCGGGTGCGTCGAAACGCCCCCCCCCCGTTGGCTGACCTATACTCGTATCCTCCCCGGGTGTCTGTGGCTCTGCCAGCTGCAAAGCCAATCAACGATAAGCCACTGTGAATAGATGATTGTCACACCATCATGCGGGGCTGTGTCTACCCGCGAGAGAAGCCCCCAGCTAATCAGCGGTAGGCGAATATGGTTGGGGTTCCACGCCGGCGGGGCGGTGTCGACACGGGAGGTCATCGTTATTTTCCCGCGTTTTTGGAGCTGTAGAGATTCGGGAGATTTATGAAGCGGGAATGTGACCCTATCTTCTCTGTGTGTGACCGAAATGCCCCCCTTTGATGAGCCTCTATCCGCCGAGAACGGCGCTGTGGAGCTCGAACCAATCAGCGATTAGCCAAAGGCATTGGGGTTTTCTCACCGTGCGGGGCGGTTTCGCCCCGAAAAAGCTCGATTTTCTTCCCCGGTTGGTCGAAGTTGTAGAGATGTGAAATGGCCTCTGGACTGGGGACGGGACCCTTTACCCTCCCGAGGTGGAGCTGGCTCAACATACGAACCATAGCCAATCAGAACATCGGCCGGTGGGGTTGGGATTTCCACACCGTGCGGGGAGGCATCAACCCGGATGATATCCGTGTTTGTCCCCGGGTTGTCGGAGTTGTAGATGTGTGTGGATGGATTCCGACCCGGTATGTGACCCTGTTGTGCCCGGGTGACGCCTACTTTGTGTATGAATCCCGGCCAATGAGCGATCAGACAAAAATGACTGTGTTTTTATTTTCGTCTATGAACGCTCGAGCCTGAAATTCTTAACTGTCAAAATCGTAAGCGCTGCAGTCGCGTACTGTATCAACAAGAAGCGTGCGATCTACAGCTAGCAACAAGCAGCAGCATTGCAAAAGCATCCGAGGAGTTGAATGACGCAGGCAGCGATACCCCCGTGTTTCGCGCCTGGAACAAAGTCAGCACGTCTCGCCACGATCAGATAACACACCGACAGTCGAGTTGGTAGGCTCGGATCTTCTAGATGATGCTATTATTGTGTTAATTTAAATCATGCATTGTATACTTCAGGAGCTGGTTCAGTGCGCGCCTCTCATTGGCTACGAAGAGAACACGCAGCAGACATGGTCAGTCACCTTGCTGACCCCAGATGCTTGATTGAGTAAAAACATCATAAGAAACGCATTCTACACGTTTCGTCGCCAGACTAAAGGATCAGTCGGCGTATGCTCGGATTTATCCGATCGAATTCTGATGAATGAAGCTCGGAATCGCATTCACTTAAAAAACGGTAGCAAATAATCCATTGCTAAAGTCTATATCGAACTCTTGGCATTATTTTACATACTGTACGCGTAAGCTATGATTTTGTGTGTAGCGACTTGTTTTACTCTATCAAGCATTAAATCGAACAATTCGAAGTGCTGCCCTGCCCTACCCGAAGCATGGGTGCCGGCGAATGCCGGCACCAATGCGGATCCCTTGTATACTACTAGTTTCTTCCTGCTGCACATCGTGCGTTGCAGTGCCCAGCTCCCAGCCCAGTGTGGCTGTTGGGGATTATTCATCCATCGCATATCAGCGCCATCTGAACATTTCGGACGCATGCTTCGGTAATAATGGTGCACATAATAAAATGCGTGACTGTTGACAGACATTGGCCACCCAATTGCAGGTCTCTTAACTAGGCTGGTTCAACGTTGGTCACTCACTTGTATTAGATAAGCCCTTGTATTAGTCCCGCAAACCACGGATAGAACTAAACGCTCAAGGCGTTGCGAGTCCAAGAAGCAAATGCATCGTCCCCTTTTCCTATACGTACATGCCTTCAAAGGCATGTGAAACCCTTTTATACTATTTCCGTATCCTAGATATTACGCCTTGCCAGGCTCCCAGGACAATACCATAACACTAGCCCACCCTGATAAGCCGTATGTGCAGAAATACGGAAGCACCGGTTCCGCGGTCTAGAACCTGACTCGATGATGTGGCTCTTCAAATCTCACTCCCACACCTCTACCCTGCGAGGCTACGAAGCCCGAGGGAAAATGCCAACCCAAAAAAACACAAACGAAGAACGGAAGACGGGAAATGGACTACAAAAAACACCAGCAAATGGCGGGATCAACAGATGCGAGAGCTATCACTTTCCGCAGATTAAGAAGGGGGCTGGGAACAAAGGGCACATAAAAGGGAAAACGGGAATTACCGAGAAAGAAGAATGAATGCCAAAACGCTGGGGTCGGACAAGAAGGTCCGGTTCGGGCCGCATCTCCACTCGGACGCGCCGCCATAACATGCACCATTTTTTGTCTGAGACTCCTTCCTCACTTTGAGGACCTCAATACCCCACCAAAAAAGCCAGTTTTGAGTAAAAGTGCAACCCGATAACCGAACCCATGGCCTAGCTATAACAAACCATATTATTGTTGCAAAAAAACAATAGTGGCGTCCCGACATTTCGGGTTAATAGCAGCAGCTGATGATGCTGCATCATATGTGTGTGGTCAATGATTAACGAAAGGAAATTGATCAAAAATCAGCCTTGCAAGCTGCGTGTGATACCTTGATCGCGCGTGTTACGGGATGTGTATACCCTCGTGAAGGATACAGTGGTCGGTGACTCCCCTGCTAATAATTCCAAGGTCAACAGGACTGAGACGTTCAGCCTTGTTCTGTGCACGGAAACTACTGTATAAACTCGCGTTGAGGGGGACAAAACCAGACATACATATAGGTAATCTTTCTATCTGTGGAATTCAGTGTGCACATGAAACAAAAAGATGTTACAGTGTGAGTTAACTTTTGGAGTGGGTGGGCTACTTGGGTCTATCGGGTTTGTACGCAATTTCCTGTTATAAGGCTTAGTTTGGGTAAGCTATTGGTTAACCAGTGCAAGTGGTCAAACGGACTAGTACCCCACTAAATCCTTAACAAATGGCGTCGTCGACAGACCATGAGTTTTCGGGTCGTGGGTTCGATCCCCACCATCCACAATAATGAACTTTTCAGATTTTCCCCACGTCGAACTTGAAAAAATACTCTCCGTGGTATCCCCAGGAAATGAAGCGGCTTGGATATTGACAGAGGTCCGCCGTATATCCGGCCGACCTGCTATCCCGCCGTTTCAGGGGGGGAGATTGTTATAAGGCTTAGTTTGGGTAAGCTATTGGTTAACCAGTGCAAGTGGTCAAACGGACTAGTACCCCACTAAATCCTCAACACTGTGTACTCCCTGTAAATAGTCTATATGTGGCAGGCCAGCGGAGGTCCAGCCCAGGCCTGATGCTCGGGTTGTTAGTGCTGTCCAGTCATGATGGAACATGCGGTGGACGTTTCAAGATCTATAGTCTATGTATGTGGGTTCTTTAATAGGTCGCCCATGGGTCATCGCGTGCTACAGCGGTTGGGGATATCGCATGTTGGATTCGTAGTACCATGTAGAGAGAGAGGTACTTTTGTATGAACGAGCATGTGTCATAATATGTGAGTGGGCTCATACTCTACATGCCAGCAGCTGATGATGTATCTCATGTGTGTGGTAAATGATTCCTGATGATGAACAGTTGATTGTGCGATGCGCATGTGTGTGCATGTAGTACAGAAGAGTATCTCGTATGCAATTGCTTCAAGAGGTAAGACATATTACACTGCGCTGCAATTGCCGCTGCAATTGGCAATTGCATCACAGCTATGTCTACCTCAACCCCCGCGAAGTTGCACGTACGTGCAACGTTTTTAGATTTGAACATAAATTCAACAGCGATTTATGTATTATTGCTCCCTATCTATGTGCAGGTCCGCACAAAACGACGGAGTTGCGGTGCCCAGACCAACCCGACCCCAGACCTGACCCTAACCCTAACCCCAACGTAACCCTAACCCTAACCCTAACCCTAACCCCAAACCACCCTTTGGGAGCTCGAGGTCTGCTCTCGAGGTCGGCAGGGGCAGTATTTAGTTTACGTGCAAATCTGAAAACCTTGCACGTACGTGCAATATGCCTCCTGCCTCTTGAAGTTGAGGTTTGAGTTCATTTTATATGAAACACAGATCTAAAATGAACCACGCAGCTTGCAAAGATGAGTTCAACCATTCAGTCGGTCGTACTCACATATGATGTTTTTCAATCTACTATAAAAACTGGATTTTGTTGTGACAATGATAAAAAAACCATGCACCATGCGGGCACCATGCTTCGCTCTCGGTCGCCTCACATGTTGCGGTTGTGAGAGCATGCCGGGTATGCAGTGTCGCGAGCTGCTGACTGCTCTCTCCGAGGTTGTCACTTGGCGCGTTGCCTCGATACCAACCGAGGTTGCGAGTACTTGCCCCTCTACGTTCTGCCGTCCATGTTCTACATACTTGCTCCCTCTAACCGTACGACCGAAAAGACAAGTTTGAGTTCCGTCAGTCACGTCTATAGGTATGTTCCGTCTAGACTCTCGTCCGTCACAAACCCAAAGCATAATATTTGACCTACTTGACTGACAGTTGAATATTTCAATAATAATAAATAAGTTGGATAAAAGTGACGATAAAGTAAGTCTTGACGCGTCTAGTGTCTAGTATCTAAAAGACCGGTCTCCGACCATCTGTATGCTATTCCGCCGCGTTTTACGTCGGAGCAAGGCTAGAACACATATATCTTTAAACGGAAATTTAATAAACGTTTATCTCCATATTAATATACTAAAGTTCATTAAATTTTCGTCCAATATAGACTAAAATGAACAAAAAATTAATTATCATCAAGTTATTAATATTTATATACAATAAACCTTATATTTCCGTTCAGTGTGGAATAGAAGTATCACAAATCCGGGCGTCGGAAAGTCGAGCTAAGCTGTAAGGTCTCGCTACCCATCACTACGAAGCAGGTCCCAAAGGCAGCTGGACTCCTCCTATTTTGCGTGTGTCTGACTGGCCGGCTACTGCATCTACTCCACGGGCTGGGGGACCCGTTAGTTCTCGCCACCGTTAGTTCTCGTAGTTTGTCCTAAATCCTAAAAAACGTGGACATTTGGAAGAACTGGAATTATAAGTCAATCCTCTCAAAATAGGAGAGGAGAGGGGCACCTTCTTGCCGCACACGGCCACAAGGAGACCTGTACTATCCCATTTTTGCTGGTTTAGAACAACAGGCACTAGTACCACACAACAAGTGCGGACGAATGCTTCGGGTCGGGGAGCGCGTGCTGCTCCTGGCCCTTAGCGAGGAGCCGGACAAGCACCCGTTGGGATATCTATCCTCGAGGTTGCTCACGGATGTCGAAGGTGGGTGGGTAGGTGCTTTGTTTTATCTCAGCTTTTGAATTACAATTTTTTCACAGGTACAAGTAGTCAAGTCTAGAATATACATGGTGGTTTTGGCCTTTGATATTCCATATCGTATCGAGTGTTTCGATCAAGGTTTAGGGTGTGTCGTGTTGTCTGTTCTTGCTTGTTTGCCAAGGTCATGTTGCTGATTGCTGACCATGTGCTAGGGCCACCCCATCCCATTAGGAGCTCCATCCTGAGCCATCACCTCGTGGCCAGAATCACGGCCAGAACCATGGAAATATAATTATGCATCTCTCGAGACTTGACCTCTGCCTATCAATTGTCTATGGTTGCTGGGTGTACTTTTGATCTAAACGCAAACAAGCAGCCTGTAACAAACCACAAAAGTCAAACAACAGGTACAAACAACACAACGAGACGCACAAGCAAGCAGCACCAAAGCAGACCACCTGCATGGCGAGAGCAAGATTGGCAAGATGAAAGAAAACGATACAAATATCCGTGGGGCGATACTCCAGCGATAGGAACAATTAATTTGCTCCGTCCAAGTGAAACGTCGTGAGCCTACTCGCACCGCCCTCCCGGGATATGTACGAGTGCTTCTCGTTGTGTATGAACGGCCATGTATAAACGCCGACCGCGTTTCTATTGCTTCCGTACGTATTTTGTATGTGCCCTTGGTCCTTGATGTTGCGGTCGCCGTGCTAAATCGGGTCCCTGGAGCTACGTTTTGAGGTACCACAGGTTTCGTGGGACTGCTGTATCACAGGCTGTAGACTAGCCGTAGAGCTATACGACTCAGACTTCTATACGTGTTGTCTTGGAGCTCTCGTACAGCCGAGCCGTTACCCCCTACGATTTCTACTGCTTTCCTGCGTAGTAACTGCTTGTATATTGCAAGTCGCGGTGCTAAATCGGGCCCCCACCACTACAACAGCAGTACGTACATAAAGAGGCACTGGTAAGATAAAGCGGTAAGAGAGGTTTCGTAGGCTAGAGCTACTACTACTTGCTGCTGTAAGCTCTACAGCCGAACCGTTACGCCCTACACGCCTGTCTGCTGTCTGCTGTTGCTCACCACATGTAAACACTTGACTGTCATATGTAACGGATGATGCTGTAAGAATACAGCAGTACAAGACACCAAATAAGAAACGGAAATATATAAATAGTCTAGACTAGTCTATAGTCTAGTCTGCAAGTACTGCGTACAGGTAGAGGGTGTTCCACGCTTACTTCAGTATAATTTAATGGCTCCCGGGTTACTTGTGTTCCCACAAATACCAGCCTGTCTTTCTGGTGGCCCTACTTCGTCGTATAACAGGTGTCCTGTACTGCTGTTGGCGGCTTCCGACTGATATGTTGTGTTTTGTGTTTTGTGAACCTCAGCCCGGCGTTCGTTTTCTTGGTATGCGAAATATTACCCTATAACACGCAAGACGACACATCCCATCGGACCAATTTCAGAACCGAGGTTGTCCTATCTGCCCTTCGAGGGGAGCACACGCAACGACACAATGGTGGCTTTTGAAATGTCTTCGGTCGAGAGCTTCCCGAAGAGAAATCGCTGGCCGTTTTGCGCTCTCCCCGTCGTCGAGAAAACCAGCTTCGAAAATCATCCGAGGTGGTGTGCCATTATTGCGTGTTAGCTGTTATTGGCATACGATAGTTGTCCTGTACTACAGCAGTTACAGCAGTAGCGTGTGCAATAGTGCGATTAATGCTTGATGCTGACCCCTCTTTTTAACCGCACTCCCAATATGTGGACAAAACACTTGAATTAAAGTGGGACAATTTTAGGAGTTGGAAATGTCCTAGACTTGTCGTGAGCCTCCATTTATGTTGCAGATTGCAATTTCTTCCACTTTCTCTTGTCGATCGAATACCGGTACGAAGATAGTTCTTGAAAATACGTCGTACCGTAGAGATTTTATCTGCGGCTGCACGTAAACGCGGCAGCACTTGAGAAGGTGGTCGTTGAGAAAAAATGGCTTGACTCTTGCTCGAAAAATAAAAAATATATTTAACTAGACTATTAATAGTCTATATATTTTGACAAGAGAAAATAGTGTCCTCGTAGGAAACACACCTAAATAAACCCTGCCTCTCATAGATACTGGTCCTGGTAGAATGTAAGTTCCGTTGGCGGAAATAAGATGGTGTCGCGCGTTCGTAATGTTGTTGTTGTTGTTGTTGTTGTTCTCACATCAACTCGCATAATCAAGTCCGTGGTCACAGGACAGGCTCCAGTCGTAATAACTGTTTTTGTTTGTTGTTTTTCACACTCCTACATTCAAGCTTCTGGACAAGCGGTGGTCACAGGTGTCGTCCCTTCTTTCTCCCGGTTCTCGTCTTCATTTTTTTCACCTACCAGGTACCAGGTCGTAAAATAGGAACATGGAAATGGAAATACGAAATCGTGACATGTTCCGCCTCTACCACGTGTGCGCCCAACTGCTTAGGGCGTGTAATAACTGAAATCGACCTCGTTGGAACGATTGGAATGGAACGAAGCTGTTCGCATTGGTTCGTTCCATTCCAACCTGTTTGTGTTCGATATGAACTGTTGAATTCTGCGCCCGAACGGATAATAGCTCAGCTGACTTTTGCGGCGGGACCTTGCAGCTCGACTTTAGGGCAGGGGTGCCGTCACGTGGGAGCGAGTGCTCCTGAGGCAGATAACTGCTTTACACGCAATTATACCGCAAGGCAAGCCTCACAGAAGACGGTGCTAGCCGTCCAAGCGGCACCCTCGGGACAAACCGAGGACAAACCTGGAGATTGTGATATTGCCGTCGTGGTTGGACAAGAGCTACTGAAAGTATTCAAACATCGGTGACACACTTTTGCCAGAAAATACGTCGCCAGAGCCTCGTTCGCAACCCGGTATTTGGCCTCGTGAGCCTCATGGCGAGGCCATGGCGGTATCGCGTGGCACCTGCCGCGGGCGAGCCCTACGGCGTCCACAGGTATATGCTCCACCCCATGAGTCCCATGTCATCCCATGTGCACCCATACCCTCGTTGGCCTCCAGAGTATGAAGCAACATTCCCAGCACCAATCAGTTCGCGTTAATCTCGTTCCAAGTGGGCCGTTCGTTTTTTCTGCACAATATTGCCAATATTACTTACTCTCTGCTCTGGGACATATATGATATTCTTCCTCCTTCCGAAATTCGCGGTCAGGGTGGGAACGATAGGAATCAAATCGATTTGATAACCAATCAGCAGCTAGCTTAACATTATTCCGTTTCAGGTTCCAAGCGCTCCAATGCCCTTTGGGGGGAGTTAGGAGTTGACACGCGTAGAGCCTAGAAGGCGCAGTGCCGTTATACCGCAGCCTAAATGTATTCAGTGTTTAGGGTCCAATCATTCCCTCCCCCAGCAGACACGTCATTTTTTTTTCTTTTAATCCTCCGGTGGATGGGGAATAATAAAGCTTGAACTCACCACACTTCCACGTGTATTCATCCTCTTTAGTCCTGCGGTGGGTGGGGAATAGTAAAGCTTGAACTCCCCACACTTCCACGTTTTTTCATGCAAACATGTGTGTCAATGCAATTCAATTGTATTCGCCATCCAGCGCTATTTGGCGTATCCTTCAGTTCCCGTGGTGACGACAGCGCGAACTGTCCCTACCGGCGGTCACCGTTACTACAACAACAAGCGCAAGCTGCCGTGGTATGCGGATGCGTGAGTATGTCGACCCGATTTGGTCCCTGGGGATCGATTGCGGTGGAGAGAAGTCTCTTGATTTTTGTATACAAGTGAAGTTTGTCAGGAGACGGCGATTGACGCCCCCTGGACGGCGGTCTAGACGCAATTATGCTGGTTTTAGTGGGGAGTTCCTAAATATGTGATTGCCGGTGCCTAAAACGAAGGCCAAGACATGTTTTGGAACCGTGACTTCGATTCTCAGCGTCCACAACAACAAATTTCAAGAAACAAGGGAAGTTCCCAGGGCTGGTACCTGGCCCAGTGTGTACTTGCCTGTTCTACTTTACTGGCAGCACTACTACTGCAGTAGCGAGGGAGCTGCCAGTGCTGCCAGTACTTTGACGAATTGCGCACGCCCTACGATAACGCCTTGTATCGCAACAGGAGCGCATCAAATTGGGCGGCGCCGAGCGCAAGGATGATATTTTTTAAAGCAAGAAAATTTCCTAGGGCCTGGCCCTGGTCCAGTATCAATTGCCTGTACTTAAGTACTGGCAGCACGCTACGTCACTGGCGTAGGGAGCTAGCTGCCAGTGCTGCCAGTACTTTGACGACTTGCGTGCGTCCCACGATAATGCGTCATATCACAACAGAGACCCGTGAAATTGCGCAGGGCCGAGCGCCGAACGTGGTTTAGACAAAAACAGAGAAGGGAGAGAAACGAGCCATGCACATAGTCCGCTTTTTGTCGTTTATAAAGAGTCAAACCTATTATACTGCTCCTGATACCCAGGAATTGCCTTTGAAACGTGACCCAAAATCCACTCTTGCTTTAGAACAAGTGAAGCCAACTGGCCTGAAAACGTGCCTTCGGCAGAGCGCCTCGAGCGGGGCCCTCTGCGGGCGCCTCCGACAAGGCCCCCTCACCAGCCGGGGGGGGGCGATGGTTTTGGGTTTGCCGCGACCAGTGCTGTCACAGTACTCCGAGTGGGGGATGCGTGGTTGGTCGGTGTTGGGAAGCGTGCCCCTCATGGGTTCCGGTGCCTTTATTACTCTCTCCTCATGGCTCGCTGACTAGGCTCAAAACTTATGCATTATTTCCCTAAATAGAATGCTTGAAGACAGACATAACAGGGCTGGGCAGAGTAGGGCAGGGTAGTGCAGGGTAGTGAGATGAGGGGCGTCCTGCTGGCCCCATCATCGTCACCTACATTATCGCCCATCTATGATGGCCTTGACGTGAGTGTGACATCTAATGACATCTAATATCACGTGATTTCACCTCAACCGTAACATTGTTTCACGTCGAAACTATAAACTATCCTTGTACGGAGGGCGCTCCATTACATTAGGCCAACCTGAAAAGTCGTAGATGCAGATCACATGGCAATCAAAGGATGTCAACAAAACATCCAGAATTGGAAAGGGGACCGAAGTGCGGCTTTCCAAAACAAACGAAAATGGGGCTATAGATTCCCCCACCTCGCCCTCGTAATATTGAGGCTAAAATGCGTCATTGCAAGATGTACAGCTCTGTGGTGGAACTCAACCCAGATTTGGGCATACTCCAGGATGTTGGTTTTTACTATCGGTATCTGCGTAAACGTGCGGACCGTAAGGCCGGCGTCATCACCCGGCAATAACCCGCGACAACCAGTACCCCTCGTTATAAATGCCGTGGGAACTATTTCTTGGGCCGAAAGCGCCACGATCGCCTTTCTTCCTCGGGCAACTGCTGCGACAACGATGACAACATCGACAGCACCAGCGTGGCCGGCCGACAACCACTACGGCACGAAACCTTGAACGCTACACGCTTATCAACCGATACAGCACCACCATCGCCAGGCCATCTAATTGCGGGACGAGGGTCCAGCTTCACCTGTGCAAGGACTAGCTTCACCCCCGCCCCCGCCCCCGCCCCCCAACAATGCACCACCCCCGCCCAGCCCCACACATGTGAATCGCTTGTCCGAGACTGACCCCCTTGTTCTAGCGATGGTCTTGGAGGTGAAACGAAAGTGTATGGAGCTTAAGCTTTTTTTACCCAGATCCCCAGGAGGATCAAGAAAAAAAAAAAAAAAAAAAAAGTCTTGAGGTGTGGGTGCAAGGAGGCCAAAACGCCGAGCCCAACCGGGATGCCCCACTCGACGTCTTCCACCGATGAGCACTTGCCGAAGACTACGGCTGCCAGCGGTTCCGGACTACAGCACGAAACTTCTGCGCCACATTCCGGGCCAAGTATGTTAAAAGGCAAAAGGCTAACGGCAAAACCAAAAAAAACTACCCGCAAAAAAAAAAGCGGAAAAAAAGTCAAATGCGAAGCGATGCAAGGCCAAAAGAGCTTGCCTTGGGGAGAAAAGAGCACCGGGAGGAGGTCGCGCCATCCCAAGGTCCACACAAGACCTGCCGACGACGCCAAATATGATAGTACTCCGAGTGGGGATGCGTGGTTAGTCGGTGTTGGGAAGCGTGCCCCTCATGGTTTCCGTTGTCTTTATTACTCTCTCATCATGGCTCGCTGGCTAGGCTCAAAACTTATGCATTATTTCCCTCAATAGAATGCTAAGAGACAGACATAACAGGGCTAGGCAGGGTAGGGCAGGGTAGTGCAGGGTAGTGAGATGAGAGGCGTCCTGCTTGCCCCATCGTCACCTACATTATCGCCCATCTATGATGGCCTTGACGTGAGTGTGACATCTAATGGCATCTAATATCACGTGGTTTCACCTCAACCGTGACATGGTTCACGTCAAATCTATAAACTATCCTCCTCCGGAGGGCGCTCCATTACAGTGCACTGTTCGGATTCGGGATACTGGCCGCTGATAGCGAGTACGTGTGCTGCCTGGAGCTACGAGGGCCCAACAGTAGCCTTTACCTTGTTCTTGACAAACCAAGCATAGCAGATAAAGCATCAAACATAGTGCGTCTTTTGATATGGTCGCACAGGTTTTTTCGATTGCTGTTGTATCGCTGTATCGAAACGCGCGGCGGAGGGCGTTCTAGGGTCGGAGCGTTAGCCTGGATTAAGGTTAGTGTAAGGGTCGGGGTTAGGGTTGGGTCGATGCCATCTCGTAAGTTGTAACCAAAAACAGAATTCAAGAGCGCAAAAAAACTAGGACATCGTGACATTTCGGCGCTTTATCTGTTATGTTTTGTCTGCTAGGACCGGTAAAGGCGCCGTGAGCGCAGCCCTAGAATTCCCCCGTGTCAAACGTGAATTATTCCCTCCCTGGACCTCCATATGAATTGGAAACCCTTGGCTTGGGCACGTCGACCCGTATGTCCAGCCGACCTGCTTTGCGATACACATCCCGCCGTTCCGGGAGGGGGCAGTGCTATCACGAGCAAAGCGGTTTTCCAGGTTACGAGGGTATCGAAAGAAGATGGGCTCCTTTTCAGTCTCGCATGCCCGAATCTCCGTGTTTCGTGTTTCGTCCCACGACCGGAATCTCCCGAAAAGAACGAACCGAAGAACGGTCGAGTTCTTTTTTTGAAGCATACCATCCCTCGAGAGCAACCGCAGCAGTTGATTGCACCAGCAGCAGGTGCCGTGGGAGCGCTTGCCACCAACGCACACAATTGACGACAGTGACAAATGTTCACGCGCGCGAGTTCCTTGCGAGAGCTGCAATGTCGTAAGGGTTAGTTTGGATGGGCGATCAGCTATACTGCAGTAGTGGTTCCTCTATAGCGCCTGTATGTGTCAGCCGGAAATACCGGCATTATGGCGGCCACCGGCACTACTCCGCATGCCGCCAATACTGGTTGTTGTTCCCATCTGTGCCAAGCGATTTCACAGGCACTATAGCGAACAACCGGCACTACTCAATCGGCACTGCAGAGGAACAACTGTTGTAACATCTTACCAGTAACCCGACGGACTAATTAATTAACCCTCTTTGGGACTTCTGGCGGGGGAAAATTGTCGAATTACATTGACGATTACAGCATCTACCACACAAAGCAAACCGGGCTGCTGGCGTAGGAGGTGGTTAGTGTGCGCTGCGAATTACAACCGAAGGAGTTTATTTGACACGCGTGCAGCATGAAACTGCCTGCTCATCGTGCGGCGCGCTGACTTTCGACGGTTGACAACACTGCATATCACCCCAAAGATTTGATCAGCCCGTGTGCTATGAATGTATGCATGGGGGGGGGAGGAGAGGAAACATACGGAAACCACGGATTGTTCGGAAGACTACCAAGTGTAGAGCTCCTCCTGCGAGTTGAGCCTGAGAGTTCCTATATATGTGATGATGGTGTAAAGCAGGATGAAACACAATTCGATGCGAATCGGCGAGCGAAGAAAAGGCTCAACTCTTCTCACGATAAAAATAATGGCACGTACCATAGTGGGGAGCGGGGAAAAGAGCCTGCTTCGTGACCCTGGATCTGAGCAACGTCTAGGGAGGGAGGAAGAAGAAAAAAAATGCAAAGGTAATAGATGGGATTGGCGAAAAAACGAACTGAGTACCAGGTACTCTTATCTACAAGATGGACAGATCACGATCTTCTTCGCCTATTGCTAGATCGTAAAGATCATCAGTGGGTTGGGATATACCGGGTACGTTCCACCCAGCTCAAAAGAGGGTCCTAACTGGTGCTTGGCATTTTTTTTGTCAGCCGTGCGAGTTAACCACTCGCTTCGCGCGTATTAGCTTTTCGAAATATTACGATTGCTTCACTCAACGAGCCGTTCAACGCTAATTTTCGTGCATTGGTCTGCATCGATCGTCATTTGTTTGTGTCGATGGTGAGATTGCGGCACTCAACGCTACGGTTCGTAACAACATTCAAAAATGCATTAATAGGTGGTACGCTATTAATTGTAGCCTACTACGATCTGATATTACGATATGACAGCATTGGGCGGTACGGCCCGCAACTTTTAATCATATGCGATGCTTATATTCGTGATACGCTGATTTTTAGCGTTCAAATCAGTTGCATAACGGTCTGAACGCAGCATCAAGCATTCGTTCGTTCGTTCATTCTTCATTATTCCTGATGCACCTACATCATAGTTCGTTTAAGGTTCTACGACGAGTAGCTTCTTTTTACTTTGTACCCTCTGGTGGATTGCTGTGAGAAGTGAACTCGACCTGTAGCCTCATTTTTCCCGAACTACACTGACTTACGACGTCATAATCTCCCCAGTGCCATTGATGATGCACTTGATACCCTCTTTGAGCCCAATGCCGTCTTTAGTTAGTTCCTAGGGTCTGCTATTAATAGTAGGGCATTTTTTCTCACCACAAGCTTCGACGTATAAACATAAAGCTCACCACAAGCTTCGACGTGTAAACATACCTACAGATATCTTTCGGCTGAAAGTGCTCGGTTGGTGCACCCCTGGCATTTCCGGGGGTCCCACTTCGACACCGCCTCCTGGCATTACTTGCGGAACGGTCCAGCTTTCCTTTGGTTTCTTGCTCCGCCTTATTATTTTTGTTTCTGCTCGTTTTGCCAGTAGTTTCTTGACATTTCAGCTGCTTCCTGCAAATTTGTTTTTTCTGCCAACAACACGATTTTGAACTTTTTCGCGATTTTTTCTTACTTTTTGTGTAGTAAGTTAAAGTTCCTACCATTTGCCGCTAAATTGCCGTCTGTGCATTACTTGGGAACGGTCCAGCTTGAACTTTTCTTTGATTTTCACCATTTGATTTGTACTTGCACGAAGTTTCGTCAGCTGAGATCTGGGCTTGGCTCATCAGCTCCGCGCCGCCCAACACCCCACCGCAGTGCTTTAGATCAGCAGCGCAGCGCCGTGCAGTGCCGTGCCCTGCGATGCCCTGCAGCTCAGCGCAGCAGCGTACCGCAGCGCTAGCTCAGCAGAGCGCAGCTCTGTGCTTAGCCGTGCTTTGCCATGCTTTGCCATGCTGCGTGCTTTGCCATGCTGCGTGCTTTGCTGTACTTTTATTTACTAGTTCGTGCATGCCAGTAATATTCGAAGTATCATACCACGTACCGGTACTAATAGTTCTACACCAGGTTGGTACATATTACCTTATTATTGGATTTCAAACAATGCATCCCCAGCTCAGGTCAGCACGGCTATATATAGCTCAGCAGCGCAGCGCAGTGCGGTGCCGTGCCTCGCCCTTCGTTTTGCGGTGCTGTGTCATGCGGCGCTGTGCGTTCTTTTGAACATTTAGCAGCAGTTAGTAGTAATAGTAGTAGTAGTAGTAGTACCAGGTATGATACAGGTACCAGGTTTATGTACGTGTTTTGTGTACTCGTATTTTTACTTTCTACAGTTGATTGTCCTCTCTCGGTCCCCATGTCCCTCCCCCCCCCCGCAAATATCACACGTACTGCCGTTCAGAACGTGACATCAACAAGCACACAGCACAGCGCAGGGCAACTAGCTCTGCACAAGCATCTCTTGGCATTATTATCAATTCGTGATTGGCACCAAATAATCACGGGCCCCTTCTTCCTGCCCCATTCATTTACATGTTTCAGTTAGTTGCATTCTTCCTTGCGCGAGCGTAGCAGGCGGCGTCAGCAGCCTTGCGGAGCGGAGCCCTGTGCTTTCTTTAGATCCACACAGAGTACCACCAGTTATTGGGCGAAGTACCAGGTACCAAGTACCGGTAGTACGTGTGTGTACTCGTCTTTTTGCTCTTTTGTCGTTGATTTCGTTTTCCACCTCGGTTCTCTTCACGATTTTTTCTTCGCAAATTACACTCGTACTACTGCCGATCAGAACGTGACACCGCCAACATACGGCACAGCGCAGACAGGGCAATCAGCTCCGCACAAGTAGCTCTTGGCAGTATCAAATAGCTAGTTGCACTAAACCATGGGCCTCTCCTTTCTGCCCCCTTCACATTTAGTTGAAATCTTCCTTGCGCGAGAGTAACGGGCGGCTGACGCCGCCCGCGAAGCGGAGCCCTTGTTTATATTATACAAGTAAGAATACACTCCAGCTGTGAGATCGAAAATTTTGTCGAAACTCATCTTTACAAGCTGTGTGTGATACTCCGATCGCGCGTATTACGGGTTGTGTGTCCTCATTAAGGATATAGGTCGGTGACTCCCCTTGCAACTACAGCAGTGTAGCTATCAGAGTCAACAGGGTGATGTTAGGCAGTCTGTACGCGGAAACTATAAAACCCGTTTCTGAGGGGAACAAAATCTGGCAGCTGCGGAAGGAATGCGTCAGTTTATTAAGTGCATGCTGTAAGTCGTACCAGCAGTGAGGAGAGGGCGGGGTGTTCGAAGGGGTGGGGGGGGGGGTTGGGGGAGGGGGAGGGGGGGTGGGGGGGATTTCCAACAGCTTTAGGTCGCATAGATGTAGGGACTTGCTATACACGTGGTGCTATTAATAGGTCTAGTCGATGGTTCGGGTGGTGGGGAAGGAGGGGGCGTTTGGGAGGGGGAGGATGAATTGGAGCTACGGCATGGATGTCTAGAAATATAATGAAGTGATATCAACTGCCTGGTAGTGTTTATTACTCTGGCATATTTTGATTTTAGGTGGGGTGTTTGAACAAGAGGGAGCGGGGGAAAATAAGAGGGGGGGGGGGGGGGGGGGGGGACGGAAATAAAATTGGAGCTACGGCATGGATGGCTAGAAATTAAATGAGGTGATATCAGCTGCCTGGTAGTGTTTCTTACCCTCGCAGAATTTGATTTTAGGTGGGGCGTTTGAACAAGAGGGATCGGGGGGGGAGGGGAAACGGGCGGGACATCTCAATATGTGCGTGGAAGCTATAAATCCTTCTGTATGTATGCTATTACACACCGTGTGTCAATTTAACTCAGTTGTGTTCGCAATCCTGCGCTAGCTGGCGCATCCTTCTGTTCCCGTGACAGCATGTACGGAACAACGAATGCTGTACAGTAAGTAGTGGTATACGAAATGGCCCCTCTATGGTGCCGGTTGAGTAGTGCCGGTTGCCTGATAATCGCCTGTACGATCCCTTGGCCAGCTGGAAAAAAACAGTAGTGGCAGTACATGAATTAGTAGTGCTGTTGATAGTTAGCGTTGCAGGACTGGTATTTCCGGCTGGCACATGCGGGCACTTCGCCTAGGCTACTTGCTTTCATTTTTTTTTAAAGGCTAACCTTAAAGTCTACTTTCTATGGGTGGACCGATACTGTAGATCAGATGGAAAAAAATACATTTATTAACGCTGAAGGGTTGGCGTCGCATTCTGTTTAGTGTCGCGCTTCGGTGTCGGCCGTCAGCTCTGGTACGTACGTACGTAGTTATCGGGTACCAGGTATTCGTCTAGTGCTAATATCACGACCAAATAACGAATTCGGTTCGGCCGACCCTTCCTTTGTCCGATGGTCTTGGCATCGCGACGACTTAGCCTAGCGCGTCAGCGCAGAAACCTTGTGTTATTAACCATAGAACCCAACCTGAATTCTGAATTCCCCACGAGTATCGTATCATACTGATATCCAACACGTTCGCGCGAAGGGGGCTGCGTGATACCAGAATAGTTATAGGATATCATAGGTTACCGGTACTCGAACGGCTTTTACCCGTGATGATTCGCGTTGTACCTGGTACCGTTTGGTATGGGCATAGCGTGAACAATACCGGCATTCCAGGTATATAGTAGCATGGTTGGTGTCAATAATACCGTTACTCGAGTCATTGATGAGGCTCTCCCATGAGCACGATAATTCTTCAGTGACGTAGCGGGCACCAGGTATCATCTATACCAGGTATGATACTTGTTGTTGTTGTTGTTGTTGTTGTTGTTGTTGTTGTTGTTGTTGTTGTTGTTGTTGTTGTTGTTGTTGTTGTTGTTGTTGTTGTTGTTATTCTCACATTAACTCGCATAGTCAAGCCCGTGGTCACAGGACAGGCTCCAGTCACTCTGGAGCTGAGGGATACTATGGCATGCCGTACATGTGATGATCCTATTGCAGTGGACCGTGTTCATGGTGATCAGAAACAAATAATAAATATAAAACCCCATGTATTCCACGACGTATTCTTTAATGACCATAGATGGTGCTTTATTATATCATCATAAAAAATGATACTGAGTATATTATATTCTATACTCTGCTGGGGCCCCCCGTAATAAATACCGTATGATATCTACCGTATTGTAGCTACTCTATCTTAGTGGTCATTAACCAATCAATCAATCAATCATGGGTTCGCCCTCTTGGGTCTTGATTCAATACCAGTACAAAGTATTGATTGTATCAGGTATAGCGACCACAACACCGACGCGTGCGATCTTTGTCAAGCGAGTATTAATACGAATGTTACAGAGTACCTGGTATAGGAAGAGCTTGCAGCAGCACTACTACTACTACTACTACTACTACTACTACTACGACTACTACTACGACTACGACTACGACTACTACTACTACTACTACTACTACTACTACTACTACTACTACTACCACTACTACTACTACTACTACTACTACTACTACTACTACCACTACTACTACCACTACTACTATACTACTACTACTACTACTACTACTACTACTACTACTACTACTACTACTACTACTACCACTACTACTACCACTACTACTATTACGACTTCTACTGTTACTACTACTACTGCTGCTCCTACTACTACTGCTACTACTACAACAGTATCACCATGCCGCGTGCGTGTGTTGTGAAACTCCTCACATTTCAGTTGGGATGGCACTCTACCCCGACAGCTCGGGCTGCCTCGTGTGGTCCGGTGCTGCTGCAATCGTCCTTTTTTTCGCCGACATGTTTTCAGTCGGAAGCCTCAAAGGGTTTATTCGACTGCTGTATGACACGGCGTTGGCGCACATGCTTGCTGGATGCTGGGTGGGATCTGTATGGTGTGGCGCTTGAACAACCTATCGTAACGGTAAATATAGGATCTAGATGATCTGGATCGATCTATCATCTAGATGATCTAAATCGTCATGTCTGCGATGTGCAGAAGCTTTCGCAGGTGATTTCGACCCTCGGGTGACCTCTCTCGTTTGCAGATGATACGCAGCACCCCTCGATTGCCTCTGCTGAAACCACATGACCCGTCCCCCACACGCTCCCCCATGGCCTTCTCCCCCCCCCCCGCCTGCCCCGTGGTCTTCGTCCACCCCCCCCCCCCCCATGCCCCTGCCTGCACATCGCAGGCCGATCAGCGTTCGTGACAATGGATTGCGCCTTGACCTCTTTCCGAGATGCGCCCCCCGGGAAGAGGTCGTGGGAGCCGGTGGAAGTCTCCGACTGCGTGTTCCGGGTGGAAGCGTGCGTGGATCGACACGACGCCGCTCGGGCAAGCTTGTCTCAGCGTCGCCTTGATGCCGGCAGCACGGGCCACATGGGGATGCAGCCGGTGAGAGCGCGCGCATGAATCCTATTATAGACACACAGTAACCACGGAGCTATACAGTGGGCGCCGACTGTATGTGGCTCAGCGGTCATGCTGTGTCTCCAATAAATCCTTCGGCCCCTTGTTTTTTTGTGCCTTCTCCGCGCGCTTGGTTTTTAAAATAAAATATACATATGTATAAGAGCGATGGCCGAAATCGGGTACACCCGATCGACCTATGGCCGTTATCGGGTGGTACCCCTTGAACACACAGTCCCACAACGACTCAGGACGACATCTCATTGGTCGAAACCACACCGCATCCGAACGCAGCCGCATGTCCATCGGGTGTACCCGATTATGGCTGAACAAGTCCTCGACATGTACCCGACTCGCATACAAGCCACCCGATTATGGCCGGACTACTCGACCACCAGCCCACACGCTCACGCGCACGCGCAGCGGACGTGAACTTGCGCCACGTCACGAGGCGGGGCATTGTTTGTTTTTTCGTCTCGGAGCTCTTTTTTTCCGGAGCTCTTTTTCCGGAGCTCTTTTTTGTGGACCTTGAAGTCGCAGTTAGGCCATTTCTTACGCAGTCGGATACCGCCAGTCGAAAACTGCCCTTTTCGACTGGATTCTCCTGGTCCTTCTTCTTATCGTCAGTAGAGCCGATTTCTTATTCTTATCGTCAGTCGAGCCGATTTTATAGTTTTGGTGCTCTTCCTAGAGGCGGTTGGTGTGAGGGAGTACTGCTGTACAGCAGTCGAGAGCTCTTTTTTCGGAGCTCTATTTTGTGGCTTGTGAGACCCCGCTCCGCTCACGCCGGCGCGCCCAACCACAGCCACAGCAGTAGTGATGTGCGACAACGGCCAGTCGCCTGGCCAGGCGCAGGCCCTCGAGGAAGGAGCGTGGTTTCAAGACACGAAGAGCTTACGAGCAGCCGCGGGCGAGATGTTCGCCGAGGCAGGGCACTCTTTCGTCGCCGCACCCCAAATATTTTTCCCGTGTGGGACGGCGACCAGGGACGGTGCTACGAGGAACACCAGCGACAGCCGAGTACACACAAAATTGGCAACACAACGCAACAACATGTGCACGAATATACATGAGACTCCACACATAACATGAAGCACTGCTGTGTACAGGACTGCTGGATTTTGGCCATTGCAAAACCAATTCCTATGTTAGAGAGGTACAAGCACGACCCACAGAGCTTTTCCTGAAAACGGCGTCCCTGCAGGTCACCTGTTAGCGAGACCTAGGAAATCATGTGACTCAAACCATTTGATCAAATCATTTCTCGGGGTGTGATGTGACAGGTGGCGGCAGTACATTTCTCGGGCCCGACACGCCACGAACATTTCTCCCTGTGCCATTTGGAAAGGAGCATCTGAATCGTTAGCCCTTTTCGTGCCGTGTCCGAGCCCAGGTAGTCTGTGATCTGTCTAAACCGTCTGCATAGATGCGCTTCCGTGCCTTATGTGTAAGGGGTGCTGAGGCCATTTCTTATGCAGTCGGATGTGTTTTCGACTGAAGCCCAAATCGAGCTTTCTTACGCAGTCGAAAAAGGGCTTTTTTGACCAAACTTTTTTCGACTGAGAATTCCGACTGGATACTCCAGTCGAAAATCTCAGTCGAAAAAGTTTTTTACGTGTTTTTTGAACCGATCGCATCGCTCATCCCACCACCAAACACACACCCACACGGCCACACGGCCACACACCCATACCAGGTACCACACTGCAGTACCATACAAGGCGTTGACGCTGGCTTCGCTATCCCAGCTGTTGCTTCTCGCAACAAGTCAGCGTGGCGCATTTCTAGTTTTGCTCGCCAGCAGCGTGTATCACACGACGGCAGCAGCGCGCGGTCTCGATCCCATGCTGCCAACAACGGCTGCGGCTGCTGTAGCCTTGGCGGCTCTCGGCTGAGTGCAACTCCACGAACGTAGCTTTGGCGGCTTTCGGCTAAGCCCAAAGCCACCAACTCGCTGGGACAAGGGTTCGTCGAGCCGTTGCTCGCGAAGAAAGCGCGAAGCACAGAGCTGCCAACCGATTTCGAATTTCAACTGCTGTACAGCTGCAGTACTGTACTCCCTCACACCAACCGCCTCTAGGAAGAGCACCAAAACTATAAAATCGGCTCGACTGACGATAAGAATAAGAAATCGGCTCCACTGACGATAAGAAGAAGGACCAGGAGAATCCAGTCGAAAAGGGCAGTTTTCGACTGGCGGTATCCGACTGCGTAAGAAATGGCCTAACTGCGACTTCAAGGTCCACAAAAAAGAGCTCCGGAAAAAGAGCTCCGGAAAAAAAGAGCTCCGAGACGAAAAAACAAACAATGCCCCGCCTCGTGACGTGGCGCGAGTTCGCGCCCGCCGCGCGTGCGTGTGAGCGTGTGGGCTGGTGGTCGAGTAGTCCGGCCATAATCGGGTAGCTTGTATGCGAGTCGGGTACATGTCGAGGACTTGTTCAGCCATAATCGGGTACACCCGATGGACATGCGGCTGCGTTCGGATGTGGCGTGGTTTCGACCAATGAGATGTCGTCCTGAGTCGTTGTGGGACTGTGTGTTCAAGGGGTACCCGATAACGGCCATAGGTCAATCGGGTGTACCCGATTTCGGCCATCGCTCTATGTATAATTTCAACCGCCGACACTAGAAAAGCCAACCAACTGAGGGACTGAGGGTCTGGTTCTGGATCTCCCGCAATAGCGGTAGTCTTCCGTTGTGTTCTGCGGTCTTTATGTGAAACGGTGCAATCTGTTGCCTCTAGTTTGACACGCGTTCTATTGTTCCAGCACAGTCTTCTTCGTGTTCAGCGTTTTTTTTCTTTCATGTCAGGGTTGGCAACATCGCGATTGCTTACATACCGAACGACCCGCACCTCGCCCCGCTCTGGTTCTAACCCAGCCTTCCCGCGGGGAACCCGTTGGAGTATTCGAAATCGGCGCTGATAGTGGACGGGTTTCAACGATGCGCTCGCTCTTTACGCAAAACATCACCCGTAACTGACCAGCCCGCTTTCGCTTGGTGAGGCCGATGCTGCAATGGACAGTCTGTTCCAACTTTGTTTTCCCTCTAACGCGTGCTACGGTAGAAGTAGCACTTTTTGGACGAAAAACATATTTTGTGGATGACAAGGCTCCTTAACCCAAAATCGTCGAAAACTGTCGTTATCATCTTGCAAAATCATTGTGTTTGCTTACCTGGGACACGGGCTTGTTCATATCGGATTGCTGCACTCTGTGTTTTTGCTGAAATTCAGTTTGTTGTGTGAGGCACAGAGCTCCTCGAGTGAGGGGCTCCTCCATGACAAGAAAACGATCCGCCTTTTCCCTAACATGTGTCCTCTGAAGAACCTACAAGGGCAAAAACCCTCTTTAGCACTGCACTCCCGTTTCGTTGGCAAACTACTTGGAATTAGAGGGAGTTATACGTTTTTGTATAGTGCAGCAGTAATAGTTAACCCCGCCCCGCCGTCCATCCGTCCGTCCGTCCGGAAGGGAACCCCGGTGAGGTACTCCAAGGCGGTGCAGCTGGTGCACGAATTTAGCGGTGCATTGCTCTGCATCGACGTCCAGGAGAGGGCGGCGATCGAGGGGTTCGCCATGAAAGTGGTGCTTAAGACTGTAGAGCCGCCGTCAGGTGATGATAAAGCGGGTTGAGTTGTCGATAGTCGATACTCAACTTTAGCAAGCTGCGTTGCGACGTGTCGGCCGCATAAAATACCGGATACCGTGCTATCTTGTGCGGTCGGGTGTCGACGGGAGGCATTTTTCTTTCCTATGCTGCGCGTGACGCGGAATTATTTTCTCGTGCGGTCGGGTTTTGACTGGAGACTCTATTCCTTGCCACGCTGCCCGTAAACTCCTTTCCCAACTCTCAACCGACATCCGCCGCGTTTGTCAACAATTCCTAGGGTGGCTAAACCCAACTTGAAACCCTGTTTTCGGGCACAAATAACTTGGACTTAGTATAGGGATTTTTTTGGGGCTCTGAAGCGCGGTATAATACTCTGGGAATACCCGGGTACCTACCCAAGTGTAACTTTTTTCGGTACCCAGGCACCCCTGAGTATACCGGGTAGATCCTGCTAAGCTCACGCTTGCGATTTTCGTCGTTATCAAACTCCACCCGCCGCGTTTGGGCAACTAAAGCTTACTACCATTCTGGCCCGAATATAAGCCACGTTTACATTGGATTATAGTTAGGAAAAGGCGGTTTATATTTAAATCGGGTGTTCGCGATTTCCAAAATTTTCGGTTTGGAAAAATAATATGAAAACAGTGTTGAAACCGACCGACGTCATCACCCAAAGCCAACTCACGAAAAAAAAATGGTTCGAAACTCCAGAAATGGTAGGAAAACATATTTCTAAAGTCTTTCGCTGTTTTTTCGTGGGTTGGGTTGGCCTTGACTTGTGACTTTCGACGATGTCAAGACACTATTATTTCCTGGTATATTTTTTCCGCTCCAACTTCTACCCAACCGTGCTATCTTGCAAACACGCTACCTGGTATATTTCATGTACTTCGAAGCATGTTTTTTAGGCCTATTCGAACCAAAAGATACATAACCAGGCAGGCAGGCACGCAGTAAATAACTAGTTTAAAAATAGATATTATCCAATGAACTAACTGTAACATACTGGGTTCATGCGGCAGGGAAGGGAGCACCGAGCGACGAGTGGTCAGACACGTGGTGGGAGCTTCGATCGCCGGGAAACGTCCGCATCAGCCAGGCAAGAAGCTTTTTTATCCCCTTGCTGCTTTCTGAATAGTGTTGGGTCAGGGGCCAGCACTCTGTCGATATAACATGGATCTGGTAGATACGTTATACAAATAAATGCGGCTCAACCTGAGCCAAACGCGGTGCAACTTGGTCAACTGTGGTCCAACCTGAACCAAATGAAGTGCAACCTAAGCCAAATGCGGTGCAACTTGAGGCAAGCGCGGTGCAACCTATTTTTTGTTAATATAAGACGAATGCGGTGCGACCTAACCTGGATACAGTGCAGCATGAGCCAATGGGCTTCAACCCATGCAGATTATCTGCTAAATCAAAGTATAGGAGACGCTCCTGGTGCAACCGCAGAACCGCAGCGTGCGTGCGATGTCGCAGCAGCAGCTCCGTATATACGCGAAAAGGGGCTATTGCTTCTCTCCGGGAACGGGACTGTTACGGCGCCTGACTGCCGATCGTGAATCGTTTAGTGGATGGATGGGACACGGTGTTACCCCGTGAATTGCTGAGGGGGGGTGGGGGGGGGGGGCGTACTCATTTGTTCCTTGCCTTAGTCATTTGACCATTGACCACGCATCCCTTTCGAGACGGAGCACCGTTCCTACTCCTAATAGAGACACCTCCAACATTTGGGCGCTCATTACGCTTCTTCCATATACTACATAGAAACTGTTTGCTTATCCTATCCCCGTCCTGTTTCGCCATCTGTGGCCACCATATATCTCCTAGGATGGCTATCGTTTTCTCATTACTCTATAGTCTACCAAACTCTTCCATGTCACATACGCCTCATCCCCCCCTCTAACGCATCCCGTTCCTCCTAGTATATTTCACATTCTCCTCCTATGTGAGTCCTACTCTATTGTTGCGCCACACGGGCACAAATTTTTAGCCACGTCCCCCTCCCGATTACTGGTAGTTATATTTCTTCTTTCTGGTAGGTCCAGGTCCCCTACACGAAATTGCAGTTTCAGCTTTTTCGCGTAGTCCATTGGGCCGTGCAGATAGGCTTTCATTCCAATATCTTCCCTCAACCCCCGATATATCTCTTCGTGCTTCTCCTCTTTCACCTTATTTCTTAGCGCTTGCCTTTCCGTTTCTTCATTATTTATTTTACTTATGTCTTGTACCCGCCAAACTTTTCTATAGACATTACCTCTTCTTGGTCCCCCCCTAAATCCTTGCATATTTTCCCCACTTAGCTATCTCATCTTATTCCAGCTCGCCCTTTTGTTATTTTCTCCCTTATAGCCCTATCAACTATGGCTGTCAACCTCTTTTCTGGCATATTCTTTACTCTATATTGCCATTTCAACTTTCTCACGTCTCTTATTTGTTTTAAGTGGGTACATTCCTAGTTCTGCTCTTAACACTGTATTACTCTTCGTACTTGAGCATCTTAATATCGAGAAAATAGCCCGACGCCAACGGTAGTGACCGTCGGTAACCGACAGGTGGAACAGGGTACCAGTGCAGGGGGGAGCAGGTAGAGTGGACGCGACCGCGAGTGATAGCCAGATACGCGGCGTTCTGGTTTTCGCGGTTAGCGGGCAGAGGTGTGCAGATCTCGGCCAACGAGTATCAAACCTGGTGCATGCGGCTCGAGAAAATAGTCAGGCACCACAAACGATAGCGCGCAAGGGTGTGCGGATCTCGGCCAACGAGTATCATACCCGGTGCAAGCGGCTCGAGAAAATGGCCGGACATGACCGCCGGTAACCGACATGCGGAACAGAGTACCAGTGCAGGGGGGAGTGTACGCAACCGCGAGTAATAGCCAGACACGCGGCAGTCTGGTTTTCACAGTTAGCGGGCAAGGGTGTGCGGATCTCGGCCATAGAGTATCAAACCCGGTGCAAGCGGATCGAGAGAATAGCCAGACACCACAAACGGTCGTGATTGCCCACGGGTCCGCGGTTTACACGCAGAGGTACATAGGGGCCTCAGCGAGGCACCACGCACAAGTCATGCGGCTACGAGAAATCAGCCAGACCCCGGAACCATTAGTGATCGCTGGCGAGGATTTATGTACGGTAATAGGTTATAGCGATGCGGTAATAAACAAATAAGCAACCAAAGAAAATACGTTGTGTACAACTGAACAGATAGTAGTGTGTGGTGCCGGCATAATCGGGACGAGGTAGTCGTACGCAGACGTGGTACGCGACACGGCGTAGGGCGTTGACACGTGGGACACTCGACCACGCGCCAGGGGTGTAAGAAAGGACGAGATGCATGGGCCAGGCGAGGCGTCGGAGCAGATCAAAGTATCAAGAGTAGGGAAGCACGGGAACCGGAAACTCCAACCGCTATGTCCCGTCGTACGCGCGAGGGCACTAACGATGAACGTGACGGGAGGAGCTAGAGCTGACGCAGCTGCGGAGGTTCTTCTCCACGATATAAAGAGCGGGAAACGATTTATTTTGCCTTTTGCTCCAGGCCAGCTATTTTAGTTTGTTTTATTTATTTATTTTTGGGTTCTTGCAAAACTAAACTGCGCGATATATTCATCGTTGTGTCCATTTTTTTTTTTTTTGTTACATGTTTTGTTTTGCTTTCTATCCTTTTTCGATTGGGGTCTTTTTGATGAACCGCCCATGTATAACTTGATTTTAGCATAGGAATATGTTTGTGTGTGTTTTTTTGTGTGTTTGTTTTCTCGACGATGTTCGATTCCCTTGCTGTAGCCGGGGTGATCACGACCAAGGTCGGTATATTTTGCAATTCGAAATTAGAGTAGACAAATTATCCTGCGCGGACTATGTGTCCCATCGCATGCTCGGGAGCTCCAACGCCGAACACGACGGAACAATTTAGGGCTGACACAGCTGTGCCTGCACTACGTGTTCCTACAGTAGCACCGGCAGCGATTTTTCCCGCAGCTCCAGCAACAGCCGCCGGCAGCAGCAGCAGCAAGGGACACATGTAGCAGCCGCAGAAGCACCGCGAAGCAACAACGGCACCTATGCTGCGTGGCGGCTTTAAAAACAGAACCCATGTGTGACGCAGATATATTGCAGGGAATTGCGGATTATATTCTATGATTCACCAGGTTCTGCCGGTGAAAATGGTCAAAATCTTCAGCAAATATGTATGCGCGGAACCACTGATGGTGCCCATTGTACGCCATGTCTTGGCAACCAGCGACGCCCGCCAGCACTAGTTGATGTGGAAAATCATATGGCATAGCTGGGGCACCTGCGAGCGGCGAGGTGTCCGACCACATTCATATTCACTCCTTTGCGTAGGAGGCTCTTGTGAACAAGTCGTTGGGACGTACGGCAGTAGGAGTGATGACGAAGAGCGGAGGGTGGAAGACGGTGACGTTAGCCGCGCACTGCATCTGGTCGACCAAACGTACACAGCCCCCAAGCGTGGAAGAGACAACAGGGCCACGACTGCGCGACCGCGAGCGGGTTGCCACTGCCGTCGGCCGTTCAAGTAGTTCCCCCTCGTGCACGCCGAATCATGCTTAAATTATACCAGCACAGAAGCAAGTTTGGGTGGGACCACGCAGCGCTCCGGTAGGTGGCAAAAGACAGCCAAAATAACACAAGGAAGTTCGGGTAGAACCGCAGATCGGGGCAGGAGGCCTCATCCAACCCAATAATTACATTGAATAATCGGCGGCAGCATAAGAGAATACTGTAGTACTTGAGCATCTTAGTATTTTTTAGCTGCTGTCATCTGCACTGTTTTCGTTTGGTTTACGAACTTCGCGTTCCTTTTCCATACTTCTCCTGCATACTCTAGCTTTTGTACAAATACATTCATCAGAATACATATTTCAATCCTAGTGTCAAGGTGGGGGTCTGTTAGGGTCGCATCCATCTTGCCTACTTGTGATTTACCCTTTCCTATTACATTCGCTATGTGTGCACCCCAAGAGCAGTCCTTTGAGATCTCCACGCCAAGGAACGGATATTGGCCTACGATCAGTAGTTCATCTTCTCCCCGCTTCCATTTGAAATTTACTGGATTCACCTTATCTTCGTTACATACAACTACTGCGTATTTTTTCACGTTCGCTGTCGCTCTCCGTTTCCTAGTGTACTCTAGTGCTTTCTCTATTTGTTTCTGCAATCCTTCGGGTGTTCCGATATCCCCACGAAATCATCCGCAAACATCAACCCCGACACCGTATCTTCCCCCGTTGTGACTCCTAGATTTTGTTGCTTCGGCTGCTACCATCATGTCATTAATGTATACCTTGAATAGATTGGGTGATAATAGTATACATCCCTGTGCAACTCCTGTAAAATATCAACATATTTCGATATTTCCCCGTCCAGCATCACCGCACTTCTCGCACATCCCGTAATATTTTTCATCATTCTCCACACCTTTCTTCTGATCCCAAGTTGCCACATCTTTTTCCACAACTCATTCCTCCACACTGTGCCATAGGCCTCCTGTATATCTAGAAAAACAGTACGTCTTTAGCCCGGCGTCTTTCCTACCTTGAATTATCTTACTTAATGTGTACACATGGTCTACGCAAACCCGTTTTGGCCTAAGTCCTGCTTGCCCTTCACTTATTTATTCGTCCTTCTCCAACGTTGTTCCCATTTTATCGTTGAGAATCTTACATAATGTTTTGCCTACGGTGCTTGATAGTGTCATCCCTCGGTACTTCCCCGGGCCAGCCTTGTCTCTTGAATATGTTTACTACTACTCGTTCTCTCCGCCTCTTAGGCGCGTACTCGTTCTTCCATATCCAATTATACAACTTAACGATCGTAGTAAGCATGCCTTCTCCCCCGTATTTCATAAGTTAATTCACTATTTTATCTGCCCCTGCTGCCTTTCTATACTTTATTTTAGCTACATACTTCTTTACTTGTTCTCTTGTGAACTCTTTCTTTTTGACCCGTCTGAACCACGGTCTTCCCTTTCTGACGCACCTAAGTTCGCCTCTGCCCACGCGTTAATTTCCTTCTCGAATTCCGCGTCGAGCGTTTCGTTGGCTGTGGGCGTTCTTAGCTTGCGGTAATGTTCTACAAGTACTTCCCTCTTCCCCCTCGAGCTACTAACCTTTTTACCGTCCTGTGCTCTTAATGTAGCTATTCCCGTGTCTGCCTCGCCTGCTTGTTGACCCGGTATCCCTCTTATCCCTACCCACATCTGCTTCATCCCGTCATCAAAGCCTTCGTTTGTTTGATGAATTACGTATTTCCATAATCCCTTCTTGTTCACTATCTCTTTTACTTTCTAGCCGTGGCATACTCCTCCCATCCTGCCGTATTCGATGTATATGTGGGGGGGGCGTACTCATTTGTTGCTTGCCTTAGTCTATTGACCATTGATCACGCATCCCTTTCGAGACGGAGCACCGTTCCTACTCCTAATAGAAACACCTCTAACGTTTGGGCGCCCATTGCGCTTTTTCCACATATTATATAAAGATGGTTTGCTTATTGCTTGGGGTGACAATCTTGTTCCAAATGTTTTATCCCCGAAAACGTATTTTGTGGCTTCGCAGGAGAAAATGGGGGAAGTGACTTGATTACAGAGTTGGCCACACGAAGCAATCCATGCTGTCAGGGTAAGGGGTGTATCCGAACTGCAATGCGAGTAGAGCTGTACGAGGCGCTCGCAGCAGCATGGGGCACCTCTACCATAGCTTGCGTCCCACACGGTTGACAAGATTTAACAAGATTAACATTGGCATCGTCGCTTTTCTGGTCGGCATACATGGGGTCCTCGAAAAGGACGACACCTGCTGTCGGCAGACCGCCTGTGACCCCGCGATGATGATTTTCTCCCGCGACTGAATTACACTCATTCGCGTTTGTAGCCAGCTTTTCCCCCATGGCGTGCCCTTCTCATTGATGTGCCCCTGTCCCGAGACGTGTCCTACTGACTGCTGCGTCCTTTTCCCACGGCGCATCCTCTTGACTTGTTTGTCCTTGCCCCACGGCGCGTTTTTTCTGACTTCGGTTTTTACCCCGCATACAGGTGCTACACTACGACGAAATTTCTCTGCATTCGAATCGATGGCACAGGAACATCCAGGCGCGTCCGACGCTGTCGGGGGGGCGTAGCAAGCGAGCCACGGGACCAGCTACCTATGCAAGGGCTGAGCCTCCGGTGCTGGGTGGGACGACGTTCATCGGGGATGACGCCGCCGGAGTGGTGAGCCATCGGCGGCGGCAACAGAAAGCATGCTTCCCTTTGATTAGCCCTTTTAGAGCTGCAACTACGGGGAAAACTACCTGGAAATTAGACGTACGAGTATGGGATGATGTTTGCAGGGTCTACACGGGTTAAGGCCTTTGTTTGACGGTACGACGCTCATCGGGGATGGCGCCACCGCCGTGACAGGCGATCGGCGACGGTGGGGGGAATATATATATATATATATAATATTATGTTCCCCTATTTGACTCCGTTTGGAAGTAAGCACACGGTTTTTGGGGAAAACTAATTATTAGTATTTACGAGTAAAGTAATAATTTTTGCAGTTCTACAAGGGTTGGTGGGACGACGTTCATCGGGGATCACGCCGCCAGGGTGGCACGCAGGCGATCGGCGGCATAAACAGATGCCTATGTTCCTCGCCTTGACCCTTTGCCCATTCAGATCGACCAAAAACACGAGAAATCCGATCACTGTCTGGCCTCTTCCGTAATAGTTTTTTTTCCCCAACAGATTTTCCTCTTGAAATCCCCTTTGGAACTGCACCCGCGTTTTGTAGAGGGGACGAAACAGCTTAGAATTTGTGTGGGATCTATTTTGCAGTGGTCAATGGGTTATGTATTCCGTGGGATGCTATGACCCACCGGCCGCGCGGCAGGCACCCGGCGCTGCTCCCTGTCAACTTATGTCTGAAGCGTGGTGCTGACGCAGCACTCACCCTCTTGCAACGGCTGCTGCGCTGCATTGAAAGTAGGCACGCCGTCACGCTGCAGCGCGCGCTGTGTGTTTCTGAAGAAAAATCTGGGTGTCTTCCCAGCGCAATTCCAACCAACCAAAATATTCGGGACTTTGAGGCAAAGCCAATCCTCCTTCTCCCCTAAAGATGAGAGAATCTGAGCCGCCAGCCTCTATCCGCTGCCCTTTCTCCGCCATACATGCCGCGAAACCGCATAAACGCCTCCAACACCGTAAACGTTAAGGTCTCTGACACCCCTCTTTCACCCCTAAAAGCTAGGAAATAGAAAGTGCCAGCCCCTCTCCCCCCCCCGTAAAGCTTAGGGAGTCTGAAACCCCAGCCCTTCTCTCCCCCCTAATAGTAAGGGATTCTGAAGCGCCAACCCCTCTCCCACCCTCTTCCCCGCTATATATACCGCAAAAACCCAAGGTAGACGCCTCCACCAGCCCAAAGGTTAGGGATCCGATAGAGCTCCAACCCCTTTCTCCCCCCTCAAGGCCAAGGAATTTTATTCCGTTCCTTGCACGATTCCGACAGCTTAATGGGTACGTCATCTGAAATCGCCAGCCCCTCCCCCCCCCCCGCTTCCCCGTCCCACAGGTAGACGCCTCCTTCACGCACTCCCTTTTGAGGGTGGTGCCTTACGACGACTGCCCCCCACTACCAGTACCCGAAGACGACCTTACCGCTACAAACGCTTCTTCGCCACCGCTAATGTTGTCATCATCGTCATCATCCGCGCTTACGTCTAGCGCTGACAACCTCGGACGCGGCAGTAGTAGCAGCAGCGCCGCCCTCACCGCGGGTGCTGTAGCAGACGGGGGGGGCATTATCCGGGGGGGGGATGTGGTCCGCTTGTGCCACCTGACCTCGAAAGGGTTTTTAACCCACGAGTCGGTGCTACCGCCGGCGAGGCGAAAGACTGGGGGGCTGGGTGTCGTTGGGAGGGGGGATGGTGTGGGGGAAGGGGAGGGCGTGGCCAAGAAGGAGGTGCGACAGGTTGAATTGTGCCTGACATGGTGTTTGTGGTTGGTGTGTTAGTTTTCGGTGGACTGCGTACGGGTATACGTGGGGAAGGTTTGATAGAAGGTTTATTGTGTAGCTAGCGGAAGGGGCCGATTCGCTCGAGCTTAACATCGAGAGTTTTGATCGGCGGCTTATTGTATTGACTCCGATTTCTCCTGTCCGTTCAGCATCCGACTTCGGTGCACGGCGTCATCCTGCTGTTTTGGGAGGGTTTATGCTAAGTACGTTAACTCTTTTGGGTCAGAAATTCATATTGTCGTATAAGTGTCGCTTACAGCATGAGTCACACGAAGCAGTCCAGGCCGCTGGGGACTGTGATATGGCGCGTAGCATGGTGATACCCGTACTGCTGTATACTCTTCTTCAATGGCTGATAAGATCACCTTTCCCGTTCTGTGGTCGCTGTACACGGGTGTCAATGCGGTAAACTTTGCGTGGTGAATCCTGTTCGTTGTGCACGATCGTGGGAAGGTAGTATAGCTCACTGGGCTAACACTGTATTGTTTTTCGCTTCACGATTGCCGCGCGTTTCGTTCGATTACAGGAGAGCCATCGCGAAGGTCTACGAGGGTGCGGCAGCGCACCTTTCCTGTACGTTTCCACGACCCCAAGTCGCCGAGAGAAGTTGCAGAACGCCAGCAGCAACTGCCTCTGGGTGCTAGAGCGTACCCACTGCGCCCTCGGTGGGCGACCGCTCCGGGGGAGCTCTAGCTCCACGGTCGACCATGAGACCAGCTCGCGTAACAAGACATCGTTGGTAACGCCGTCTTCTGCAGGAAATCCCATTACGAGCGGACACCGTCGGAGGTTCAGCGATTCTAACGCGGGTGGGATTGGCCCAGAGGCTAGGGGTAACAGCGCTGGCCCAGGAGATGGAAGTGGCGGCATCGGTGGTGCCAACGCTGGCATGCCTTCAGCCGCCTTCGGTGGGCGGGATGCATACGCGGAGGCGGTGGCGACGAAGAGGAGGCGACAGGGGGCAGGGGACGCGGTAGAGTACGTTCGTGTGAAGCACCTCGCGAGTTTAAGGTACCTCTGCGTCGGAAACAGGTGCGACCCTTTGAGCGAAGAGGATACGACAAGGCCTGCTGTGTCTGGTGTAGGCACTGAGGGGGGACAGGGCGTGGAAACCGGTCGGCGACGGGGGGAGACCAGGAAAGGGAAATATCTGGCCGCGCGGGTAGGTATGGTGACCGTTGAAAGTCACGCAGCTGTACCGGGGGCGACAGTTTTTATTGTTCGGCCACGTAGCGTTGTCGGCGCTGGGGTGCCTGCGAATGCCGCGGAAGATGGGTTGGACCGTGGGCTTGGTCCCGATGACCTAGTCCATCTCCAGCACAAGGACACGGGGTTGTTCTTGTCGGCTCTTCCTCACGACGAAGGCTCGGTGGGGGGGAGCATCGGGCTGACGGTGATCAAATCTCCGTTAACTACCGAGGTGACTTTTTATCCAGTTTTTGTTATTTTATAGTGAGTCAGGTAGCCTGTTTGGTGTTAGCGTGTCTTTTTGTTGGTAGCGAAGTACGGAGTAGAAGGTGAAGAGGGAAGCATCGGACTGGCATATATCAAACCTTCCACATGGTTCAGTTTTTTTTGTTGAGCTCACGTTGATGAACGCAGACAAGAGCGTGTTTTTTTGTGTACCCTAGTGCTCCTCGAGTTATGATGCGTTTTCGACACCGCAGTTGAGTCTGTCAGTGGGAAATTACTTGCCGGTTAGTTACTAGTGCAACGACGTTGAAAATCGAGGTGAGCCTAATTTATGTTTGTTGTTATTGTGGCACGGAGTGGAACCGTAAACCGGGTGGATCCGCGTTGACACTCGTGCTTGTAAAAATGTCGGGACGCGACGGTTTTTCGTTGATACAGACGCGCCTACTGCTGTGCTCTATCGCATGCTATCGTCAGAGGTGGAATGGGAAAGACCAAATTGTCTCCCTGGTGTTCCGCAATACCGCGCCATCCATTGTGAAAAACCGACCTTCCCTTGCGCGTTGTTCCCCTACCAGTTATTTAGTCGCCAACATACTAACTTCTTTTGGCAGCCATCTGTTACTTTGTCGCCAGCATGCTGTCTGCTTTTGGCAGCCATCCGTTATTTTGTCGCCGGCATGCTAACTTCTTTTGTCGGCCATCCTTTTTTTGTATGTATGCCGGTGTGCTAGCTATACCTTTGCGGTCATCCGTTGTTTTTGTTGCCGGCATGCTATTAAAACGTAACTACTATTCGCTGCCATCCGTTATTTCCCCCCCCGCATGTGGCAACTACTTTTGGCGGGGCGTCGGGTGCACTGCTGCTCTGGCGCTCCTCGACGCTCCGCAACGCCTCGCTATCCGGCAAAAAAGTATTGGCGTCTCTCTCGAGCGCCGGACCGCGAGCGGAAGGCGACGAACCATATCATGACGGCGTTGGCGCAGCTCAAGGCAAGAACGATATAGGGGTAGCTGCACTTTTTGGCCGAACCATGTATGCCCTTTTTGGAAGATCGATCTTACTACCTCCACCCTTCAGCATTCCTTTTTGTAGCGTCACAAGAAGGGTGTCTCACAAATGCATGTATTGCAGGCGAAGATGGCCTCCACAGGTTGGTTGTCCGTTCCTCCGATAGGTATTTAAGTCCCCCCCTCCCCCCCCCCCTTCATCCTTGATGCGTGCTACGATATAAGGGTTGTTAGTCGTAACGTTTCTAATGACGGGGCCTGTTCGTTTACAGTGCTGCCCCGGTTTAAGAGTACCCTAGATAGGAGCATTCGAGACTTGAGAGCAGCCAAATCGGTTTGCCACACCTTGTGACGCGTATACTAAAGCCTGGGTGACACCTGATCCAACATAGGAGCGGTACGGACACAAGAGCGGTCACATTCCGGTGTCGCGGAGCGCTCTTAAACCGGGGTACTCCCTGTAACGACTACACTACCTGATGTCTTTGGAATATTATCTTGTGTTTTACGATATCATTGTACAAGCTTCCCCTTCGGGGTGTGGTTGGCTTGAAATCCATCCCAAGGGTGTCGCAAGTTGAAAAAGGAGGGGGGGGAGGGGGGGAACCAATGGCCACTGCGCAAGAAGCTCGGCAAATTAACTCCGTCCAGCCCAGACGGGTGTATACCAACACTTACCATTATAGTGGACAAAAAATAAGACCCCTCCCAATAAAAACTCACCCATATACTACATTACAAGTACCAACAACGCAGCTTGCAAAGATGAGTATTGACGTGAAATTCGTCGAACTCACGGCTGACGTCCTTGAAATATTTTTTATATAGTCTAAACCTAGGCCATGTGATTGGACGCCTGCTACGGTAGAGTTGGCACGTCGTTTTCGCCCCCCCCCAAAAAAAAAAATCGAGACTCCTATAAACCCAGAATCGCCGGAAGAGTCATTCTTGTTTTGCTTTTTTTTCCGCTTTGTACCTACTGCTGAAGGGCATGAGATTTGTTCCTCGGGTTGCACTTTTCATTTTTTTTTTCTCACAAATCAGTTTTTGCCTGAGAGGGGCATACTATTAATAGCATACAGTACTTTCAATGGTATAGAGGTCCTCAAAACCCGAAGAAAGAAATTGGTGCACCTCTAACCGTTGCATGTGTTGTTGATCATCGGCTTCCGCTTTCCTCTCTTTCTGGAAATTCGTTGTTGGGTGAGCGATAGATCTCCCCAAGCGAAGAAAGTGCATCAGAGAGAAAGAAGTGCACGCCTTGCCGTAGCATGCGCCTATTGTAAGCCATGCGCTCTTCCTCGCCCCTTCGGTGTTCCTAAACGCCGCAAGAAAGCTCTCAATCGCATTGGGCTGTGAGGTGGCTGACTAGAAGCCACCGATTAGTTTTTCGTTGGCTGCGGTTGCCACTACGGTTAATTGCGTGCGGTAATCTTCGGAGTGCTGCGTCTCTGACGGTCGCGTTTGTGACTCGACGTATATTGTTTATAGAAAACAAAGGCTGATTCAGTTAGCTGGCGTTTACTTACTCCGCCAAACCACTAGTATCTAGCCCCATACACGTCACGCATGCGGTGCAGAAGAGGTTTTTCCCGTATATAGTTGTCGTCCAATCATTATTTAGTCGCATTTACTTCCCCCCTCTCCGCGCCTCGCTCCACCTCCCCTCTATAGCCCAACTCCCGACCCTCTTTCCTCCTTTGTACAGGCCACCCTGCAGCCTTTCCTGCAAGAGGTCGAGACAATGTCGCCGTCGTCCGAAGATACATCCTTGGTGTTCCCATCTCCTCCTCCGATACCCTCCGCCCGTGTTTTACGGCCCGCCACGCTTGCGGTCGGGCATTTCCACTCGGTCCTCGCGCGCGGGGCCGAATGGTGGGGAGAGAAAAGGATCAAGGCAGTAGAACGCCCTGCAGGGGTTCCTTTGGCATCGCTTGCAGCGGCGGATGAACCCGATCGAGGTGACGTCCCGAGCACCGGGGGTCGGGGACTTACGGGGCTAGGCGAGCGCGCGGGGAGAGGCTCGTCCGTTTGGGCGGTTGCTCGCGGCACTGGGAATAGCTTGGGAGAATTGGGGGACAGGAAGAGAGATCGTTCGATGTCTTCTTCCGGGAAGGGGAAATCGGGCAGCGGCTCGTTTTCGTCGGCGGGTGCAGGGGCGGGAGGGGGGGTGGGGGCCGGGGGCGGGAAAGGGGGGCTTGCAGCTTCTGTGGTGACCTCTTTGGACGAGTATCATGCCTGCCCTCGCCTGAAGTTTCAGCTCCTGCTGAGGGAGCAAGGCATCATCGTGACGCTGTTCGACGCAATGGAGAAGGTGAATCATTGTCTCAGCGGAAGAAAAACAGAACAGTACGAGAAGATGCACACATGGCACACATCAGATCCCGATTGATGATATATGCTTTCGAGGGCAGATAGATCCCTGTTGTGTATGATCTATGTGGTCTATAGACCACGTGGCTGGGCGAGAGCTGAATTATCTGATTGATCTAGCACGTATTTCCCGAGTTGGAACTGTGCCGCACAGATCATGCACAAAATGTCCTAACGACAGACGTGGGGTATTGATAATCTGGATCGCCATCTGACCGATGTGTGGAAGGTTGTCTGAAATGCACAACCAGTGTAGTGCCGCGATTATTGATTGAATACCTGGTATATGGTTACCCTCTGCACATCCTAGGGGGCCAATGTGAAAGTCAATAAGCGCTACCGGTGTATCACAGGTACCAACGGTTGTTGTTGTTGTTATCGCACATTAACTCTCGTAAAAATCTAATAATCTAAAGTCCGTGGTCACACAAAGGTGCTGGATCTATCAAAACGTAGTGGAATCAAAATTCGGCCGGTACAGGGTGCTAGTGGCCCGCCGTACGGCTAACCGCCCCATAAACACATGGATACAATATTTGCGCGATATAAATACATGTACGAACTTGCAGCTTTTGCTCGGAGAGGGCTCCTCAGCTTTTCTTAGACGTATTTTTGAGTGTTTGCCGTGCTAGCTTGCGATGAGGATCGCTCTCGGCCCGAAACTCCCTCATCTTGCTCCCCGACCCCGACTGTCAGAGGAGGCCTCGGGCGTGCTTTCACCGTGCCCGGGCTGCCGGCTGGCAGGGTGTGCTGTACTCGTGTTTGCTAAATTATTTCAAATGCGTCATGTGTGAGTTCGACCAATTGAGCGGTCGATACTGAGTTTCAACAGTTGAGCGGTCTGGATTCAACGTTGCAAGCTGCGTAATTCATGAGTCTCGTGACCAATCCATACGTAGTAGTACTGGCATACAGGGAGAAGAGAGGAGGGAGGTCCAAGTACATGTGGTTGAACTGCTGACAATGATGATACAGCAGCAGTACGTTCGAGGTACGAGGTGGTTTGGCAATTACTGCTGCTGCTGTTGCAGTAGTCCTGCCATACTACCCGCCGGTACTAGTATTTGCATCTGGCATATTATACGATAATCATGGATTTCTCGTCTTCCCAACCGTTCCATTGCTTTCTCCCTTCAATATGTACAAACCCCTTCCACACTCGCTCCACCTCATACTTGCAACACTATGAACTGATTTAATACCACACCGTACTCCTTGGCAATAATTTGTCGCTTCTACGGTCCCTCTTCGCTTTGTTTGCTATTAATACCTGTCTTACGGGCGTGCGCGGAGCCGCAGGCGGGCGTCAGCCCGCCGCAGCGAAGCCCCCCTGGTATATAATATCTGTCGAAGGCTTCAAGAAATTGTGCCGAGTGTTGCGTCTGTTTACCCACTGCACTTGCTTGTTCCTTTTTCCTGGTATTCCGGGCCCAAGATGGCATCCTTGCTCGAACTCTTATGGTGAGACGATTCCGACACCCTTGTTATTTTTTCTCTCGAGGAACCCGCGTAGTAACCAACGTACCTCTATGGATCGGCCATGTTGCGACTCTCTTCCCGCCCCACGTGATTATTCCTTGTTGCAGGTGTTCCGGGCCCAAGGTGGCATCCTTGCTCGGACTCTGTGGTGGGACGATTCCGAAAACTTTGACTCTATATCCCTCGGCGGACCCGCATTCCAAGATTCAAGCCATGGCGGAAGTGGGGGCAGCGAGAGCGGTGACGGGTACGACGACTGGGAGGTGGCGAGAGATAGGTCGGACGCGCGCCACTGCCTCCGCCAGCTTGTCCGGGAGGCGATGGCTCTTGCTGATTTCTCTGCGAAAGATAACCCTCGCGGAAAGGTGGGACGCGGGGGGGCGGTCAAGGCGGTAAAAACGCGTCGTTGCCGTGTTTCGGGGAGATGCGTGCTACGGTATGATGTGATCAGCACCTAACTTTTTGCGCGTCTCCTCGTTTGAGGGGCGTTAGTTAAGACCTCGCCGACAGAAACGAATTCCGAGAAACTTTGTAAGCCAAAGCCAAGCTGGACAGACAATCGAAGACGCGTGTGCTACGATACTGGTAGCGCCTGCGAACTGTTTCTGAGGCTCCTGGCTTGAGGGGCGTCTATGCCTCCACCCGAGAAATGACTTTTGAGGAAAAAGTGAAAGTGATATCCGATGAACAGGCTCATGGCCTATTAATAGGTGTGTGATTTATGATAGCACTCCCATTTCCGCTCCCCCGTGGCGTACCAGGTGATGCTGGAGCGATTCACCCCCCTTCTGCGAGAACTGATCGGAAGTGGTCTAGGCGCGTGCGAGCTGTTGGCGACGATTCGGAGGGACAACCCGCGCACTTCCGCCATTGTCACGGCGAGAAGAATCCAAGAGGTGACGCGGGATGAAGACGGCCCAGACTCGTGTTGCGATAAGATTACGAGTAGCACTTTTTAGCCAACATGTTTCTGACTGGTGTGGCTACCCAAAATGAGTAGCTATCCAATATCGTTCGGTTTTGTTATGTATCTCTTTCGAAGTGCCGCGTATTATTGTTGTTATTCTTATTCTTCTCTTGTGATCACGTGTCTGAATGCGCCTTTTGCATCTAGAAGGTCACGCTTTTGATAGATGCAAACATGCCGTTCTCTCTCTACAGAACCAACAATATATTATAGCGTAACACTCCAATCTGTCACATCTCTCTTTGTAGTAGTAATCGCTTGCAATACCTAGGCCATGGGGCAGTTCATCGGGTTTAGCCTACGATATGATCTCAAAGTCCTTTTCGGGTGGCGTACAGCGTCCCTATAGTGGGGGCCCTCAAGTTTATTAGGTGCAACCCTGCCCTAGCATTAATGCCCAGAAGAACGAGAAACGGCCACTTGTCACCCAATTTGTCTGATGACGGCCCGTCACGAAAAGAACAGGCACCGGTCACGGGCGTACGGCCGACGCAATCCACACTAAGACCTAGTAGTTGCGGTTATAGGAAGCATCCGCCAAAAAAAAAGTTGCCGCCCGTCACACCCCTAAAGTGTCGTCTTGCCTGGGGCTTGGAATTGCTACAACCCGCGCGCTTCGCCACCCAAGTAATAGCTAGCCGTAAAGCTCAGCCAACTCACAGCCCTCTCGATCGCGGTAATCCCGCTGCTGGACCTACCGACAGATACTTGCCACGCTGCCGGAGTCGCGCGACCTTGCGAACAGTATGCGCTTGCTAGGCAGCATCTGCAAGGTAGGGCAGTCCCTCCTCCCGTCCATTCAAGGCCTTGTCGCCGTCACTGTTCTCGTTTCGAACACCTCGACTGGTACTAAGGGCAACGTTTACAGTACCGATGGTGGAAGCACCATTAGCGGCGGCGGTGGCGGCGGCGGCGGTAGTGGCGGTGGCGGTGGCGGTGGCAGTGGTGGTGGTGTCGATGACAGCGAAGGTGGACGCATTGCCGCTGACGCCAAAGTGGAAGGAACCGGCTCGCTAGAGGGGCAGGGCTCGCGAGGGGGGGAAGGAGAAGGAGCAGCAAGCCCTCTCGGCATCGCTCGGGGACTGTTCAGGTACGAGCTTATCCGCGACACCCACAGCGGCGCCAACGCCGGCCTTGGCGGCGACGATGATCCCACCGCGTCCACCCTTCCGTCTAGTGGGCAATCATTTGTTTCTGCCGACGGTACCCGGGGGATCCGCGTACGCCTGAAGCGGCTGGTCGAGGGGCCATCCCTCGGCAGAAAGGAGCGCCATCTACGGGAGCTTGCGGGAGAGACCCAAGTTTCTTCAGGCGAGGGAGTTCTGTTTGAGGCAGTACAAGAGGGGACCGGGTACGCGTCGAAGACGATTGTTCGCGTTTTGAGCAGAGGTGGGGCGAATGAGCCCCCACCGGGGAGCGTTGGGCCGGGGGCGAGCTCTGGTGCAGGGGCATTGTTGGAGTTTTTTGTTGAGTCGGTGAGGCTGCTGTCGACCCTGTGCCAGGAGCGACACGCCGGGAACGTCTCCCTCGTCCGCTCGCTGAAAGGAACCAGCTATGAGGTGAGTTTTTTTTCGGGGTGGCAGTTGTATGCCACAACTATCATGGAGGGTGGTAAGGCTAACGTAGAATATGCAAGACAACACACCCCCTGGGACGGGTTTCCATGGTCAAATTCTCGACGACCGGTAGAGTGCATACGTAGAGCGACGCGTCTATGAAATAATCCCGATTAGATCTTCCGAAAACCGTTACTTAGGTTGTTTTTCCCCGCTGGTTTTGGAGCATACTGGTGTTGAAATTCCTCGTAGAGGATAGAGGGTGTGCCATACACTGGCATATACAAGTATCGGTAGTTGTAAGGCACTTTTTTTGTCCGTTTTTCCTTTTCTATTTGTCAACTAATTGTTGATCGCGTACAAGCACCGGAAAATTGGAGATAAATCCTGTGAGACGTGCCGCAAAACGTAGCGTCGTGTGATTTGGCTTGAGGTTAACGTTTCGAAAAAAACATCAAAAGTCTCCGTGCGGGTGTTGTAAGGGTAGCGCAACAACCATGATGACCGCATCGCGTTTTAGTACTTCGGGTGCGGCCTGGTCGCGTGTGGTCCGATTCGGTGGGCGAGACGAGTTATCGGCCGTGTCCACCGCGTGTACTCGCCCCCGGGTTTTTACGAGACTACAGTACGTTGCGCTTGAAACGGCACAGTGTCGGTCGCCAAGGGAAAAACGGGGCCGGCCCGAACCTCGGCGGTTCGTGCGGGATCGTGACGGTTACCGAGACGAAGGTGTGGGTTGTGGCCTTGCCGTGGTCTGAACTATTTGCGCAAACCACACCCCTTTGGATCATTCCTAACGAGCGCCTAAAAACACCGTTCGTGATATTTATAAATTGGAGTTATGTCCCGTTGTTTAAAAAAACTTTTTTTTTCGTCGCGAATCGCGATATTACTTCGATGGGCAAATATTTTTTCTTTTTCATCTTTACGATTCGTGATGGACATCACAATTGGCGGAAACTTCACGCTTATTTGTGACGAGTCGTTAGGTTGTTTTTGTTCGTTTGGAATAGACCCTTGCCGCCAGGGTTGGTAACAGGTACAACCCCTTGACCATCCCTGCCGCCTTGTTTGCCATGCGCTTTTTCCATGCTTCCTCAGGAGCTGATGGATGTGGTCCGGTCGGAAACTGTACCCCTCACCGTGCGCAGCGCCTTCGCCCGTCTCGTTGAGAATTGCCACCTCGACGTCGCCCCTCTCTTGCCGCAACCTCCCGTCAGGTATGTACGCGCTGTTACCATGCCGTCGTACGAGTAGGCATGAAAAGACTGTCCGCGGATACTGTTTGTTTTTGACGCTTTTCCGGTCCGTCCACAGACTGTACGGCGATTCTGTTTTTTTTTTTTGCGTTTTTGCGTGCCGTTCATGGCGCAAGAAGTGGTGCGAAAAAACATGTCAAATTCTCCCGCTTGGGCCTTTGCGTGGCAACTTGTTATCAAGAGCGGTACGGCTCGACGCCAACACCTCCGAGAAGCTTCATTCGTGGACTATTCGCGTGCATGTAAGCTGTACCGTTCTGCCCGAAGCGGAATCCACCACTGCTGAACTCGAGCCAAGTACTGGAACCACCTCAGCCTGTTTGGCGTGGGTGAGGGGCGACGCTACTGTCGGCCGCGCACATCACTCGCGAGACATTGTAGAAGCGTTTCGGAAATGTGTGGACACTTTGTAACCCACGTGCGTCCTGCTCTGTCGACCGTATCGCCGCCTATGTGTTGCTTCACGATCGCATTTGTGTCACCCTCGTACTTATTTTTCTTTGTTGCAACGCCGGCATTGGGCGTCGTTTTTTTCTTGTCACATGTGCTGGGTCGGGACGCGGCTGGTAGATACGTACGGTTGAAGGCTGACGACGATGAGGACGACGTCGGCGATCTCTCCACCGCTTCGGAAGGGAGCGAAAGAAAAGAAGAGTGCACAAGCCCCTCCTCCGGGGTGAGATTTTTGTTTTTTTGCGAAACAATGCAAGTTTTCTATTTTGGGCGACGCCAAAAAATGGGGGACTTCTTTCGAGATTGCTGTTTTCTATGCATAGGTTACACCGTATCAAGGTTTGGGAGCCCTTGCGAGATCGCTGAAGCCGGGTTACCCGACCGCTGCCACCGATGCTGACTCACAACGCGCTCAAATTGACAACAGCTACGAAATTTCCTGCTGCGATATTTACAACGGACAGTTATCCTTTTTTTTAATTGTTTTCATACTTGCTTTGGCAGTTCTGCTGACGGTACACACCTCGATCTTTTTTTTTTTTCACGATTCTGTTTTGAGATGCATGGGCTATGACATAGTGACGAAAAGTCGAAACACAAGTAAATTGCGTCGCTTTGTGCAAGCAACATTTCGAGGATGCGGTGAATAAAGTATACCTGGTACGCTTTAGGAGTGCTCGCGTAAATACTCGAGCATCAGAGTACTCGGGTAAACACCCGAGTGTGGCTTAAAGAATCGGGTTTGGTACCCGGGTACAGCAAAGCATCTACACTATTAAGTACACCCTTCCAAGCCCTCATCTGTGGGCAGAAACGAACGGTACTGCGACCTTTTTTTCTTTTCTTTCCGCAGGCCGGCAATGGGGGGAGATATATACCCTGAGAGTACTCTTGTAAATATCCCGAGTACGACCAGAACAACCAAGTTTGGGATCCGGGCACAGCCAACTACAAATATCTACCCTATTTTAAACACCCTTGCAAGTTTTCCCCTGTGAGCAGAAACGAGCGTTCCCACGACCTCTTTGTTTTTCTTCTCTCTCCGGCAGGCCGGCGAGCGGCGATCGACCCCAAGGAATTGCGGCGAGCACGAGGCGCAGCGCAAGCGACTCAAAGATGTCCTCGAGGTGAAACGGCGCTCCTTGCGCACCCTTGTCGAGCAATTCCTTCTCTCCAAACGGGACGCATGATATATGTAGACGATTCAGTTTTCGTACCGTTGATGCGATTTCTGTTTGCATGCTTGTCGAGAGACGCCTTGCCCGAAGACGAACGTACTTGATTTTCTTCTTCACGTCGTCATGATCGTTTCGGTTCTCGAGACGACTCTGGGCTGCCTTTCGTCGCTCTTTCCCCCCACGTGAGCGCTCGCAGTATTTTCGCACTTGCCGCGGTGTCATGGGTGACTGTACAACAGTATCGCCTTTCCCTGTTGTTTCTTGTGTTGCCGCCTGTTTTGAGTTTCCTCGATCGTCGTATTGCTCGTGCTGAACAGAAGTATGCAGATACTCGGGGTAGGAACGCGGTCGTCGCGTGCTTCCTGTGGGTCTGATTTTGTTTGTGACGTCACGGGTAGTTAGTAGTTGGGTGGCCGAGTAAACCAACTAGCTGATTTGCACTCTTTTTTTACATCGAACACGTTTTCGAGTCAGAAACGCGCCATTAGATACAAACATTCAGAATCCCGCTAAAGCTTGTCATGAGCAGCAAAACTTTAATCCCCACCCAACGAATGCCTAGTCGGCAACCTCTGGTTGGCGAGCTTTTTAGCCCTTGTGTTTCCCGTCCCAACTGCTCTTTCGCAAACCCTTCGCAGTACGTTGCACGTAACGTGTGCTTGCTGAGCCGACGTGCGTGGATTATCCCGCATCGAATTACGCCTCGGCGTGGCATCTAATGGACTCCTCCACCTGTTGCACGGTATTCTCCATCGGATGATCATCCTCTACCACCCCTTGCGCAGTTTGTCCAACAATTCCTGTTCAAGCATACTCGCCCGGGGGGTGGACTACACTTCGACCAATGGAAGAGCCGGTAAGATGGGCAGAATAAAAAACGGTTGTGAGGGCCAGTAAGATAGCAGAGCAAAGCGTCATGATAGCTGGTAATGTAGCAGTCTCGAGCGTCACAAGAGCCATCAACGATAGCAGTCTCGAGCTTTACGAGAGCCGGTAGTGTAGCAGTCTCGATCATTGTCAGAGCCGATAAGATGGCTGTCTCAACCGCTACGTAGTCGGAGGTTGGTGCTATCCCGAATGCCAAGAGCCGCACCGCACAGTACTCAAAATCAACAATTCAACACAACCGTAGCGGATCGCGTTCCTTAGCAGAGAAGCCTCCACCACTAGTTGCCCGCATCGTCGCAATTGACTTATTTAAAACTGGACCCACGTTTTTTTGGAAAAAATACTTTTGCAACTGTTAGAGGGTTAATCGCCCGCCGACCCCCGCCATCCCGCTTGCTGTAAAGCTCATAACAAAACATCCCCTGCTTGCTCTCGCGGTTCCTTTTTGCAGAGTGAGGGAAGACACGGGAGGGCTGACGAGCCAGCAGTGGGAGCCGGTGTACACGAAGGACGGAGGACGTAGCAGCGGTCTTATTCGCTCCTTTGCTCGCGGGCCTTCGAATGTAAGTTGGGGAGGACGATGTCTTGTCTGCCCCTCCTTTTCTGCATCTGAAGCGTTGAGTGATTACGATGCATTTTCTAAAACCGAACGACAAGGTTTTTTGCCCCTTTAGAACCCCTACCCCCCCTCCCGATACTAATTCATAGTAGCTTGTGCCCAAAAGGTTTTGGGGTTTTCAGTGGCAAAGGGGTTATAACCCTTATACGCGTGACGATACATACCCCACACTAATTCCAAGTAGTTGGCCCCCCATAACGCCGGTGCAGGTCCGAACGGGGTAAGCCCTTGTCCGACTCCCAAAATGATCATATTGTTCATTTACAATGTCCATTCAGTGTGAGTCTCCCAAAAAGGTGATGGCGTGCCAGAGCAATATCACCGCCTTATCGCGGGAGGCCGCCTTGCACGTTCCAGGGTATTTGTGCGACTCCCCAGTCGTGCTCTGACCGCCTTGTATAGGGATATCGCCTTGATCAGACCGCCTCATGGGGGACACTTACTGTTTTTCAAAAAATGTATTGTCCCACGAAAACGTGGGTGAGTTTCCGTAGGAGTTAAACAAGCCCGGCGTGAAACAACGAAAATATGAAGCCTGCCTTGTGCGTAAGTAGGTTGGACATCGTGTCGAGAATCGTTTGATTATAGGGGTGCTGTTTCTCGTACAGAGCTCCCTTGCGTCCCGAGAGGCAATGCGTCACGCCTGCATGCCAGGACGTCAGTACGCGGTCGGCATAGTCGGCATGTCGGCATGCCGCACATACCTCTTAACCCCTTTGGGAATTCAGAGGGAAAAACTATAAGAAAAAAAAAGTGCGTTGGCCACGCGAAGCAGCCCGGGTCACTGGGCTATGAGAAGCATCCGAACTGCAACGTAAGGGGCTGTGGGACACGCGTGTGGCATGGTGATAGGCCTACTGTTGCACGCCCTTCCTAGACTCTTCGTTATATCGCAATCATCGGCCTTCTGTTTGATTTTTTGTTATTTTGGTCGCTATACAAGCACATGATTCCCGAAAAGGTTAAATGGCGCGCTCCAAAGGTATTGGTATCGATCTCGGCTTTTTTCTGCCCGTGCAACCCACCGCCCGCCGCCGCCCCCCCCACTGCTGTGCCGAATCTATCGCGTCGTGTACCTGCATGCAGTTCGCTGCGGGGAAGACGGAAGCAGCGCAGCGACGGCCATCGCCCTCTCCGCCGTCCAGCCGATCGAGCCGCGGGATGACCTCCGCCGTTTCGAGACCGTTGCAGCTCACCGAAAGCCTGCGGCTCTTGGGTGCTGTTCTCTCGTTGCTGCGGTTGACGCTTTCTCTTCTAGGGAGGCGTCCTTTGGGTAGGGGAAGGGGAGACTCTGACCCCTCCGCGACTTTGTTCCGCCGACTGTGTTCCCTGTTGGACTTTTTGGAGGACGTTCGCGAGATGCGCAGCGGGATACTGGAGAACGGAGGCATGGGCGGAACGGGAGGGAGGGGCGCGGGGGTGGGCGTTGCTGCGGCGGGAGGAGGAGGAGGCGTGTTCGGTCGGTCTTTCCAGGCCAGGTGCAGTACACCGAATCGCGTGTTGCTCTTTTTTTTTGTGGGGTGGGTGCGCTCACTGCTGTCTCTGGTGCGCAGCTCGTGGCGCGCCGTCACGATGAATTGAATGAATCATGTAATGTTTTTCTTTGTGAAATAGATGCACTCGTTGCTGCCTCTGTCGCGCAGCACGTGGCGACCCATAATGATGAATTAAGATGGTATGGCTGTCGCTACGAACTCGCTCAAGAGGGTATTTGCAGCTGCCGTCAACTTCTGTGCGTTAGTGGTAGCGGACGCTTTAGGCAATTCGAAAGATATTTTTGAAAAAGTTGCTTCGCTACCAAAAATACTTTAAGGTCATCATCATTGCAGGCTTACTGTCTATTGTTACCATTGATTAGGCTTTACTACTGTATATATTTAATATTGCCTTTTAACAATGATGATTCATGGCAACTTAACAAAAACGGGCGGCCGGTGTGTCACGCAGCTTGTAGGGAGGAGTATCGATCTGGATTTATCGAACTCACAGCTGACGTTGTTAGAATAATTTTATAGAATTTGTCACGAGCCTAAACTCTCTTCTCTCTTAACCCTCCCCACACTCTCGCTGCTGCTTTCTGTCACGCAACACGTAGCGCGCCGTCACAACTATTGTTTTATTTTTTTCAGAAGCCGTAATGCTCTTGTCTCTCTTATAACCTCCCGCACAACTCGCTGCTGCTTCCGTCACGCAGCACGTGGGGCGCCGTAACGGTGAGTTGAAAATGTAGTCAGAAGTCTCAGTGATCTTCTCCTTTACCTCTCCGCACGCACACACTGCATGACAGCGGGTAAAAAAACTACCTGGTACTTTTCATGTATCTTGACGTCCCGTATACCTTGTATGACACCAATCAGAACTGTACGGAGATTCTCGGTTACAATGATGCATGTCGAGGCTCTGATTCTGTGATAAGAGCTGCAGAGGTGGCACCGAAGTGTCTGTGAAGATCACTTGTGATGGAGAAGAAAAAGAGAAGATAGTGTGGAAAGTGGCGCTTATGACCAAAACGTGAAAACCAAGGAAGGAGAAGGAAGGAGAAGCAAGGAGTGAAACCATATTCCAGTTCAGTCAACCGAGGAGCTACCCAACGTCTTCGCAACCTGTAGACTGTGCTTGTGTCAGCATACGACCATGACGACAGTTTACGTTATACTAGAGAGTGCTAATTGGGTATGGCTTTATTGTAGTGAAAAATTCATCGCGGAATATCCCCCGTTTAGCGTCATTTTCATTTGATTGTTCCGGCGAGCCCACTTTGTGATGGACTCTTGTGATGAATCCGTGTCTACTCGAGAGAAACTTAATATACCTTGACACATTTTCTATTTGCGTATCTGCCGCTGACCCCGCACCCCAGCACTGTCTACACGAGCAAATCCCGTCACGCTTGGAGGATTAAGACACACGCTCCATCCTACGCTTTGCGGCCCTTTGGAAGCCAGGGCATCGTGCTGTAAACTTTCCAGAGGGGAGCATTTTTTGGCTTCAGATGTAATCCATGTCTGGCGAAATCGAAGAGAGCGTAATACCGGCCTGGAACCAGCTGGCATAGGAGTTGGAAGTGATGACTGAGAAAACGGAGATACTACGACGGACGTGGATGGAGGAACTGGGAGCGCTGCTCATGTCGATCAAGACCCTCGATAGAAGCAGCGCTCCCAGTTCGTCCATCCGCGTCCGTTGTAACCTCTCCGTTTTTTCAATGATCATTCCAACTCCTCATCACTGAGAAAACGGAGAGATTAAAATGAACCCGGATGGAGGCGCTGGGAACGCTGCTCATGTCGAGGTCAAGACCCGCGATAAAAGCAGCGCTCCCAGTTCCCCCATCCGCGTCCGTTGTAACCTCTCCGCCTTCGCAGTGATAATTCCAACTCCTTCCTTGCCAGGTCACTCCAGGCCGGTCTCCCGCTCTCTTCGGTTTCGCCAGATAATGGGATGCCTGGTAACGGGATATCAGGATGTCGGGATTTGTGTTGTGGACATGGTGTACCCGAGCCCGCACATGACGAGGACTCCGAGCCTGTGGTGGATTTCCGTCATGTGGAGCATGTCGATGGGCTACTCGAAGTCAATATAATATACTACTTGTACATGGATTAATATATACTCCGGAGTATATGGTTACATAACACTATCCACTACCAGGTAGACCACTCCGTCGTATGTACTGTATATGGTTTAATATATGGTTATCGTATATCAACAAAATACATTTTTTGGAGCTCGTAGCAACAATCTCGTCAGCATTGATCTCCGGGGACCTCCCCTTGCCACGGATGAACATCTAGAAAAAACATATATCGAAACCATTAATATGATTCTCCAGCGCTCCCTCCACCCCCCCCCCCCCCCCCCCCTCCTTTACGTTATTAACTCCCCGCACACACTGCGTGACAGCAACCAACTCGGGGACGGCAGCGTTGTGGCGGGGGTCGGGACCGACTTTGCGTCCTCCTCGAGGCTGTTGAGCTCGCTGGCAGACGAGGACGCTGTGGGAATCACAGACACCCAGGTATGTTCTTCGTCACGGCAGCGTAGATGCACATTCAACCGGGAGTAGAATCTGTTCACTGTTTTTCTTTGTTTCAAAATTCCAATTTTCCAATTTACCAATTTACCGTTTTTATATTCACTAGACTATAAACTCGTTTCGGCTGGCCGGGGTTATTTGCCCGGTTATTTGCGGTTGGGTTATTGTCTGTTGATTATCAAGGGCTTTTTTACGTTATGCCTGGTTATAGCTCATAGAAACGCCTCTGTTCTTTCTTTTCAGCTGGCATCGCCCTGTAATTTCAAGCCAACCACATCCCGCACGGGAACCTTGTACATGTACAACATTAGAGACGTTTGTTAGTCTCCGGCAACCCGAGGCGTAAAAAAAGCATTGCTGCGCTCTGCCGGACCCTGTTGATGAATCACGAAACGAAACGCTTCTTTGCCCCGCTTTGGCGCCTTGGTGTCGCCGAAGGTGTCTGTTATGGGAGTGCTGGCTATCCTTTTGGGGCACGAGCAGGATGGCCAGATCGACGAGGTCTTGCAGCTGGCGCACGCGTACGATGAGGACGAAAGCTCTTTCCGCTTCAGGTGCGTTACTTATTTTTCAGGGCTGCTCGCGGGTCGGGTCAAACCTCTCGGGCCGGGTCGGGTCGCGTTGGGTCGGGTCGCCGATGAAGGCTTGAAAAAAAAACTTCGAGACCGTTCTGTTTTATTCCGGTATCATGTGAGGAATTTCTGCCCCCTCCTCGCTACCCCCTTTATGCCGCATGAACCCTTTTGGGGCCCATATACAACCGATACACAGTCGTGGTCCCTCATGGGTGCGGTGCCTTGCTAGATGACAGTAACCGCACTGTGACGGTATACTAGAAGAGTTCTTTCTAGCACGAGGTCGTGAAGAGAGGTTTTCACCGCATTGTACTGGGGGCCCGCACAAAAAGGCTACTACGGCACTAATGCGGGACCACCACAGTAACACAAACGAGCGGTGCGGTCTTACCATAGTGTGAGCACGCAGCATATAAATACGATAGTGCATCCGCCGGAGGATAAAAAACAAAGAAAAACAAAAGGTGCATGCTACGCGCGTATCGCGAAACTCCTTGCATTGGAGGAGTTCAGCATCAACAGTAGTATCACCCACCATAACCTTGCTGCCCGCGCCGCTTCGTGTGGCTGATTCTGTTAGTCGTCAGTGTTTTTCTTTTTTTTTTTTCCGAGGCTTTTCAAGGGTCATGACTCGGCCCGCGTTTCGGGTCAGGAGGTTTTTCGAAAACTCGCGGGTCGAGTCCAGTCGGGCCTGGAGCTGGTCGAAATATCATGGGTCGGGTCGCGTCGGGTCGCGTCGGGTTGGTTGAGGAGGCTTTCAATTATCGCGGGTCGGGCCGGATCACCCTGACCCGATCCAACGCGCGAGAAGCGACCGGACCCGTGAAAAGCCCAGTTTTTTCCCCTCTGAATCCTCCAGACCGTTAACCTCTCCTGCCTCTCGGACATCCGATCGCCCGCAGACACCAAGCCGGGGAAAACATGGTCGCGACGTTTAACGGTGAAGACATTTGGGGAGTGGTGCACCAAAGCGGCGTCGGCTTGTTGGCCGGCAGGGTGGGTGAACTCACGGCGTACAACCTCGGCAAGACCCTGTTGAGGTTGGCGGTGGCGGGGCAGGAGAGCGGGAGGGTCGGCGGATCGAAGCTTACGGCAAAGTGGGTTTTTAGATCTACAAAGCGAACTCATCCCGTTTCAAGAGGTCGTATTTGGCGTTAATGTTTTTGAGAATTGACTCGTGAACCTGACTGGCGTTTTAAAAAAACTGTATCGTACTACGTGACGAGTCTCTTTGTCCCTGCCGAGATTGCCTGTCAAAACTAACCTAAATCAATATTGAAGCAGTGTGTGCCCTTAGCGAGGCTGAAGTTTTTTAAGGGGTTGATATTTCAACTAAAACAATTCCCGCTCCAACTCCATGTAATACTGTAACATAAACCCCCAAACAAAGTGATTGACGGTCGGGATGTGATCATCTGCGCCAACCTTGTTGGATCGCCACCTCGTACTATCTGCACGAAGGGTTTTGTCCGCTATTTCTACGGTATTGGGGTAGCATTTTCTAACGTAGTCACCACCGTTTTGCTTGCGAACCTTTTCCAGTGCAATAGTACACGTCTGTTTGCTCAGGTAGACGTCACCAACGGGCCAGCACCGAAGGCGTTTCGAACCACGGGCTACTTCTCTTCTACCCCTCCCTCTTAGCTTCCCCGCACTGAGCCACTTTTCGCTACCCGCTTCCCCCCCCCCTCCTCTTTTCCTCGCACTGAACTTTTTTGTTCCATCCCATTTATTATCCTCGCACTTCTCTCGTGCTCCTTCACAGTAGTAACTCAGATCCGGGGTCACATAACGGGCCCTTCTCCCCCGTCCCCACTTCGGCACGTGCCTTCCTTTTTATCGCGAGAACAATCCAGCCTTTTCTTCCCTACTCGACTCGCATCGAATTGGACTGAACCTCAGCAAGGGTGACTCCTCTTTTGTCCCATCTTCTCGTTTCCTCGCACGAAACCTCTCCCTGCTGCACTTGGCACGTCGCAGGTCTTTCGCGCTCCTGTTCCGTATCAGCGACCAAGGCAACCAGCTGGCCCGAGAAGCCCGCAAGGTAACTCTCCTGACCGGACACGCCGCGGCCGAGACACACGGCCGTCTCGCCCGCGCCGTTGCCGCCCTCCGCGCCTTCTCGCGCCGACGCCGCGGACGGCCAAACATCCGCACGGAGACCGCCTCGGGGCCGTCCTCCACCCTCGTCCGATCTAGGAGGTCCAACGCTTCTGCCCCTCTTAGCAGTGGAGCCGTTCCCGCCCCTCCGGGGAACCCTAGCGGCTCACCCTCTCCCTTCCCCCGATCTAGCGGTGGCGGCGTTGCTGCCTCGACGGGGGATGCTAGGGAGGTACCACCACCCCTCCGCCGATCTAGCGGGGAGAACATGTCTGCTGGGGCGCCACGTGCGGGCGGGGTTGATGCAATTTTTTCCCTCCCTTCGCGGTCGCCGTTGTTAGCGACGTCGCCTCTGAGTCGGTCGATATCGAGCGATGGAGGTCCTTCGAATAGTATCGATGTAGACAATGGTGGTGGTGACGGCGGCAGCGGCGGTGGCGGCAGCGGTGATGGCGGCGGTGGTGGTCGTGGCAGGGGTGGCGGCGGGAATTACGACAGGCAGAGCAGTAGTAGCACGGCTATGGAAGCCTGGGCATTGGCCGCAGCGGCTGCGGAAAAAGCGGCGGCAGCGGCAGCGGACGCCGCGGTTGCTGCGACCGCGGCGGCAGCTTCAGCGGCGAAAATCGCGTCCGATGCCGCGGATGAAGCTGCCTTAGCTGAAGAAAACAGCATCGTGGACGCCCTCCTGGAGGTGCGCACGGCGCTGGCGGCGGGAGAAGAGCATGCCGCCGGGGCTGGGGCAGAAGTGGAGCGGGTGGCAGCGGGGGTGGAGCTTGCGCCCGCCCTCTTGGATGCATTGAGAGCCTTGAAGAGGGGAAACGGGAGTGGACCTGAGATGTCCGGCGCTGGAAAAAGCGGAGAGCTGGCCGAAGATGTGGGTGGATAGTGCATATATTGCGATGGTTTAAATTTTGACGTCGGGAATAGAGTGTTTTGGTTTTATCAGTTTAGTGTGGATGCGGAAGTAGTAGTGAGATTCGCTCCTGTTGCAGTGTAAGCGCTGGTATTTTGATGTTACCGTGCGGCAGATGGTGTGTTGATTTGCCCGTTTTTGCGTGGATGCGGAAGTACAAGTGATATTCGCGTCGGTTGTAGTAGAAGTTGTGCCTGGGGGGGGGGTGCATGCTCTCGAGACTATGATGTTCGTCGACATGGCCGTCTTCGCAAGCCCCAATATTGTTTGCGCGCCTTCTCTCCTTCTTGGAGTTCAGGTGGGCTGAAATCGCTCGGCCTCTCCCGTGCTCCCAGGGTAACGGAGACACTTTTAACGCGGCCGGAAATCCGCCATGGTGTTCAACGACTCTGTTGAAATTCTCTCTCCTAATCCGCCGGTACCCTTACAGAAAGGAGGCGCAGTTACTGGGCCCGGTTTGGTGTTGTGAAATTGTAAGAAGGTGTCACGAGGTTCATGGAGCACCATGAACGTAATGCCATGAGGCTGATGAAGTGCCATCATATGCCCTAAGGTTTCGTAATCGCACCAGCCCTGCATACGCAATTTGACTTCCAGGCGCTTGTCCACGTGCATGGCTCACCCACCCACCCATTAACACCCCCCCACACATGTCTCTCGCTCTCATGGGCAACCTTCAGATGATGGATCTCCTTCGCCGCCTGGTGAAAGCAGGCCCGAACGCGGACCTCCGGCGACTGCTGTTCTCCAACTTCACGATGCTTCTTTCCTTCCTCAAGATGTGCTCGTGCGAGACTGAGTCCGCGACAAGCCGCCGACGGAGTGTAGACTTTAACGGCGTTTCTGATAGTGACCGTGATGGCGAAGGCCGTGGCGGCGGCCGTCGGCTCTACTTTGCCGGCCCTGTTGCTCGTCTCATGGGGGCGGTGGTGGATGGGGATGTGGTGTTGGTGACGAGCGTTTCTGATGAGCAGTTGACGCAGTTGGCGAGGGGTGCCGCGAGCAGCAGGCGAGTGGCTGCACGATCTAGTTTCCAAACGCTTTCATGAGAGTGTGTAGGCCGCCAGTTTCTGATTTTACACCGCGCTAAAAAAATGTAAACCCCTAGCAAGATGCCTAAAGCCTGTTTTCGTGCAGGTTTTATTTACGCGCCGAGGTTCATCCTACCGGCTCTCGCTATTATCAACCAACGCGTACAACGTGACTACCGTTGCAAGTATCCTACTGTGCGAGCTTCTAGCGAAAGCTATACTAATGAGTTGCCTAGGTACTGCAGTTCGTTCTTTGCGGTATTTTGCGCAAATCTGTTTTTATGTCGGAATATTAATGTCGGCTGGCTGGCTGGCTCACTTTTGCCATTCTTACCTGGTATCTGATTTTCAGCCGTCAAGTCTGGGCAACGGGCAGCCCTAATGAGCGCAGTCCCTCTGTAGCTTTGTCTTGCAGGGTGGTGGCCTTGCTATACTCAACTCACTCACTCACTCACTCACAACCTCTTTGAAACTCATGCATTCGATATAAGAGGGGTATTCCTTTATATACCGGAATAGGAGAACAAATCGTAGTTCGAGAGAGGTCTACTTCGCCTGGTACACCCATCTCTTCAACCATAACCCCTTGCTAACGATTGTGCTACTGCCAGCCGTGGTTTGGTAAGAGAGATTCCTCGCTATTTCGCGTTCCAGCCGCCCCTTTGGGTGGACCAGAGTCTCCCATGGTGCTGTACCGGCAACGAGATGGGCACTAGCTACTCACTATTTCTACATAGATTGCGTGTGTAATGTCGTGAGCAGTGATTTTCAGTTTCAATAATTTGACCCACCGAAAAACCGACCGATCCGTAGACGGATATGTGGACCGATCCGTGAACGGAACGAGCTTAGCCGCCTGCCGCCATGTTTTTTTGTGGTAGCCTGCCCTCCCTAGCCGCTGGGTGCTTGCACTCTTCTGATAAGGCGCGTTGACCAAGATTTGAACAGATACTCAAGTTTCCGGTTGAATCTCAACTCTGGCCCCGCATTTACATGCAGAATATCAACGATTGTCCGTCATCACATGCACTAGCGGCTGAATGGTTGTAGTCAAACGACACAGCAGTAAGAGTGCTTCTTCATTACAACCGCTTATTTCGTGGCCCATCCCGTCCTGGAATCCGTTCTTTTGCAATTTTCCAGGGAAATTGATCTTCTGACTCTCCTTCAGAAGTTCGTGACGTGCCAGGGTGCCCCGGTCCCTACCATGCAGCGGCGTGTCCTGGTAAGAAGGACGTGTCAAACAATGCGATTCGCCAAAAATCTTGCGATGATTACCATGATAGCAACCGCGAGATGACACGGGGGGGTTCGGAATGTCTGGTGATGTGGGGCGCTGTAGTATGCGTCCATGCAGAACCACTTTACACCGACAGAATAGTGCCAATGTAGACTGGGTGGGGAGTTCGCATTTTGCTGCTGCTCCTACCGTGCGTACTAGGTATTTCTTTCGCTACAGGAGATTGTGCCGTACGTACGAGGGCGTTGCTTTGTTTCTTCAGAAGGTCGGCGCACAGCGACACTGCATACTAGTCGTCTCTCTGTTTGCCGGCGTGAGGTTGATAACTCCGTGCACCGCGCCTGCCCTAGGCGAGCGCGTCGGGCGGGACTGGTAGAGGTGTTCTACGATATGGGGTAGTTTTTTTTTTTCAAAACACGTTTTATAAAATTGTTTTATATCCGTCAGCTGTGAGATCAATAAACTTGAGGTCGATACTCATATTTCAACGGCTCTCGTGACGGTTCATTTATCCAGCATCGTTAGAGTACATGTTGTTTATTATGACATTTTTTAGTTGTATGCCCCGGCCATGCGATTATTCATGGGGTTGCACTTTCAATATCCACACCTCGGATAGATCACGATCTAGATAATCTGGATCATTTACAGTAGATCCTATAGCTGCTGCAGTTTTGAGATGTTGCAGGATCTGTCTATGTGGAATACAGGCTCATGCCGGGAAACATGTGCTAGATGATGCAGATCGTACGGCTCCCACATGACCTAGACCATGAAGATTTCCCTGAAATATCTAGAGCATCTAGTGGGGATCGATGATCTGTCAAGACGTGTGAATAGAGCTCCTCGAGCGGGGAGCCTCAGAAAGAAAAAATGGATCCATACCGTAGCACGCATTGGTAGCAGGGTGGGTAAATTGCCTACGATGCTGGCGCTGACGCTTTTTCGGTGTTCTTGCAAGAAAAACGGTGTCACTTCACCGCTAGTTCTGATCCCCTCTGCCACGCCCAGACTCGTCGAATATTCCCTCATTCCGAGCGGCAGGGTGCTTCGTTCCGGTCACTACCTCACCAAACCTCTCTTTGCCCCTCATCAAACCGCTGCCTTTCCCAACGTGCTTAAGGTGTCGTTGCTACGGGAGCTCAGCCGCGCCGACTTCCACGCAGCTTTCGGCTGGGAGGATCCGCGCTCATCCCCCCGTAGCACTCGGCTGCAGCGTGGCGCCGACTTCATCCATGTCTCCTCGTCCGCAAGACCCGGACTCGTTTCGCCACCCTATGCAGCGACCCCTATCACGAGTTCCACGTTGAACGGCGCCGCGCGGGAAGTCACGTGGGGACAAGAGGTTAACATTGGGGAGGAAGGAACGCCTGAGAGTGCGTCGGCGACGAGCGGGTTGGGGTTCATGTCGGCCTTGCAGCGGGCCTTGGTGCGACCGCGGGCATCAGAGGCGGGTGGGCGAGATGGAGATGGAAAAGAAGTGAGCAGCGACCGACACGCTTTGGAGCTTCTAAGCACTTTGGCGGCCTGCTGCGAGGTATTACATTGACGGAGCGTGTAAGTGTGCATTTTTTTACAGTACAGAACACCTAGTGAGAAACACGTTAATAAGAAAGGCAGGCTGTTATTTACAGGGATGTACGAAATCCGGTAGCCGTTGTACTGAAATTTGTGCAGAACGCACCCTACCTACAATATGAAAGCCCGCCCGGGTATTTATGTTTCTTATTGTCATACAGGGGAAGAAGTAGTTCAGGACCAGATATGGTTAATAAAAAAAGCAAGGCAATATATGGTTTAAGTTTTTGTGTATATCGTGGGTCCTGACTGCTATGGCTCTGTGTTTGGCGTCCTGTGCTGTATTGTTGCCGCCCTTGTGTGTATGGTTCACTGGAGGGCACTGCTTGCTACTTGCGTTAGCATGATTCGGATGACTGTGCTTGAGGCGTATCTGACGAGGAGGGGTGTGTAACACAACGGTATTATGTTCCTCACGCGAATAATTTGTGAGCAGGCCAATAGATTCGACTTCGACGACATTGAAAGCAGCCCCGTTCGACTCCCGGGCCAAGTGGCCGTATTACCACGCTCCTTGAATTCCACCAGCGCTGTCGATAGTACACGCTTCGTGGCGTGATGCAACAGTTTTGACAGTGGCTGACCAACCGAACTCATCGCCAACTGGGAATCTCTGGTCGCGACGCACCTTACACTGAAACGTATTCCTCACACTCATCACTGACATTAATATTCTGTGCACTTGACACTGAAATGTATTTTCCGCACACTCTACACTGGAGCATGTTTTCCGTACACTTATCACTGACATGTATTTTCCGCGCACCCTACAGGGCAAGAACCACTTCACGGAGGTCCAGTGCCGCTCCATGGTGTGCCTCGAAGACCTAGTCACCCTCCTCACTCGCCGAACTCCAGGCGACCTTCGCGGCGCACCCGCACGCTCCCGCGGCAACACCACCGATGTCACTGAGATGTTTAGAGACGAGGAAAAGCGAGAAGACGGCAATGGAAAAAGCGTCGCAGAAAAACTTCTTGCCAGGACGGAAGCTGGCGCGACTGCCGCAGTTTTGGAGGCGACCGCGGCGGCAATGTTAAAGTTGCCTCAACGCACGAGCGATGCTTCATCGAGTGCGTCCCCTGCGGGAGAACCGGTGCGTTCGCCTCCGGAGCTACCCCAGGTAGACAAAGGTGCAGAAAAAAGTACCCCCCCTGTGCTTCCACACGTGAGCTCGTGGTTTAAAGATCGGCGGACACCTAAGGGTGGCGGTGGGGAGGGCGATGGTGTGGACAATGCTGAGCGTCCCCTTCCGGCTGATGTACGGTGGGCGCTGACCTGGCTTCTCGATTCGGTCTTCTTCAGCGTGAAGGAGCCTGTGGAGGGGCTGGACCGACACCCGGCCGTGCATGCTCTACTTGAAAACTTTTTGGCTGTGAGTTTTCGTGTAGACGTGTGCTGCGATCGGGGTACCGTTTTCTGGCCGAAAGCCATCCCACGCTAGGGGTGCAGCAGAAGTTTCTGGGCTCCTAACATGAGGAGCTCAACATCTCACCCGAAACATGACTTCGAAGGCATACGTTCGCGCCCCCCGACCAACAGTTATATGCGCTAGTGCTAAAACAAATGTACTCGTGAGGTTATCGTACTACCCGATAGCGTTAACACCTGAGGAGCTCAACCGGTTAGAAGGTCAGAAAAGTGTGGCCCAAAAAGTGCAATCCCTATAGTGGGATGACGCTCAAAACTGTTTCTGCCTAACGGTTCTCCCCAGCTAAAGCATCTACACAGCAACTAACGAACGCTATCCTAACATCGTTGGAACGGGTCTGTACCACAATAGTGTGCAGTGTTTTTCGTTGTACATTTTGAGTCAAGTCATGGGATTGTTTATCGGGGTTGCGTTTGCTTGTTTTTCTCCAAAGTCGGTATATAGTTGTTCCAAGTCAGGAATTTCGTAAGACATATATGCACCCCTCTACCGTATCATGCGTCTTCAATTCTAGCTCTGTCAGAATAACGGTTGATCTTGATTGGTCCCGCCGCAAGTCCTCTGCAGAGGGCATCCATTCTTGCTGTAGAAGGCGGGGAGAGGACGGGGGGTGATGCACGTGTTCGTTCTAGCCCCATATTTCCCCGCGCATGCCGCGCACTGCCGAGGTGGAATCGTCAGCATGCTTATGGCTATTTACGGGTCCGGCGCTAGGCTCCAGCGAGACCAGCTCCAGCCAGCCCATGCACGTGAAAGGTTTTGCTCCCATGGCCCTCCGCTCCCCCGCTTCGAAACCCTCTCTCAATATTTTCCTCTCTCTGTTCTCTCGCTGTCCCCTTTTCTGTGTCCTCTGTGTGTCTCTGTGTATCTCTTTGTTGTCCGTCGGTCTGTGTGCCTGTTTAGCTCTCTATGTCCCATTGACTCTGGCTATATATATCTGATATGGTTATCACGTGAACACATCGCGTTAATCTAATCCGTCCTCACAGGTCGGGCTCCAATTACTCTGGAGTCGAAGAATACCTCTCAGGAATTACCTCTGTCTGCCTATTTATATCTCTTTCCCCGTCTTAACCGTGCTTTACGCACCCTCGGCGTCCGTTTGCCTCGTTATCCCTGTCATACTTCAGACCACGCAGTTCTGTACGAGAGTGCCTGCAAGCAACAGGTGGGCAAACGACGAGGTCAACTTCATCATCTCAACGGCTGTGCCGTGCGTGCACAACTTCTTTGAAGGCGAGGCTCTTCGGGGAGGGCAATTATTCCCGCATTTGTGTGTGTGTGGTTTTTGGGCGTTTGCGTGTTTATCGGGGACATTTTACATTCCTGTCTCTGCTTTCAGTGGCGTTCGCGTGTTGATCTAGTATGGAAACGGAAAGCCCGATGGCGAGCCGCTCGACAGTGGTAACGGCAGATGTATTGCGGGGGGTGGGGTGTGCCTGCACGTCTGTTCTCAGATAGGTCGTCGAGCTGCGTTCTTCAGATAAGTTTAGCAAACGTCGTGGTGACAACCGACCCTACCCTTACGCTTTCCCGAAAACGCCGTGTAGGCTGCTGGCGGGATCCGCTGCCTTTCGTTGCGGCAACGGCGCGCGCGCTTGTCTCTAAACTGGCCGTCCTGTTCAACACCTTGGTGGAGGACGTGCGTGTCATGGCCGAAAACGCGGGACTAGAATGGCATTGGCGAAAGGTGGATGGCGTTACTGTGGACGAAGGGGCGTGGGAAGGGGATTGCGACAAGGTACGCTGAGCGCATGGTACGGCAGCGGATGTTCTGAGGCTCTTCATTTGAACAGCTCTATACCCCACTCATACTAACCGACGTAAAAAATAAACGTAAGCTATTAATAAGCCAGATAAGAGGGTGCCATTGGGCTAGGTATTCTAAATGCACACATTGTAAGTACGCGTCGGATCCAAAGATTTTGGGCGGCGCTCCTCAAACGAGGAGCCCCGTCAGTGAAATATTTGGGCTCAAAAGGACAACCCCGTCCGTAGCACACGTCGCAAAAGAGAGGTGGACGGTTGGAGCATGTCATGCACGACCTCCTCATCGTAGGGTAATTATTGGCTGCCATTTTCGCGTGTTCAATGGAGCACATACTGCTGTAGGTAGCGAGAGGGGGGCGGGGGGCGGGGGGCGGTCAGGTGTCTTACTGCTTGGCGTGCGTCTGTCAATTGGCCGTCTGTACCGTAGCGGAGCTTGTGGTACCTTTGTGGTGCACCGACAACGTTTCACTTGTAAATTTTGGACGTCCCGCCACAGCTGCTATGAGCGGATTTTTCTGTGGTGGAACCTCATTTTTCCTCGACTCGAAAAGATATCTCACTGGGAACGCTAGAAAAAATACTTACCGAATTTTCTGCTTCCCATAATGTTTTTTGCTATTTTGGTTTTTGCTATCGCTGTCTCTATATGTTCATCCGTTCTCTTGGTTCCAAATATCTCACGGAAAAACACCCGCTATCCTCATAAAAAATGCCTGCTTCCCTCGCGAACTTCGCTTCTTGCGCTCGCTGTCTCTGTTCTCTTGTTTAAACTTTCTCGGCAAAGATTTCATGGGGAACATGCCAGCAAGACCTTCTCAAAATGCTTGCTTCCTCTCGCGAACTTCGCGTTTAGCGATCGCTGCCTCCTTTTTTTTACCTTGTATTCCCCCTTTTCCGGGCCACCACCTGCGGTCAGTGTCTCTGTCCGCTCTCTTGTTTCCATCCACCAGCCGCCATGCCATAACCGAGGTTTGTTTACCTGGTCGACCCCCCTGTCCATTCTCTTGATACTGCACACCTGCCCGCCACTCGCGATTGCTGCTGTCTCTGTTCATGCTCCTAGTTACATCCACCGACCCTTTTCACCCGCTGTGCTATCGAATTGGAAGTGGAGGAAAAGAGCGCACGACTGGAGCTGCGTGAGCGCAAGCTCCGTCCTCTCCTCGACCCCATCTTCGAGTAACTTGCCTGGCGATCGTCGAGCGAATCGCTGTCTGTATCCGTTTTTTTGTTTCCACTCACCGACCCGCCTCATGCGATCGCTGTAAAATCTATCCGTTATCTTGTTCCCCATTCACCGGCCTTTCCACCCGCTGTGCTATCGAAATAAACTGGAAAAGGAAACGAGAGCACGACTGGAGCGCCGTAAGCGTAAGCTCCGCCCTCTCCGCGACCTGATCTTCGAGCTCTACCTGTCCGGTGATCGTCGAAAGCGCGACCTCTTCTCGCAGTTCCACCACGAGCAGCTGCGACTACAAGCGTACAATCGTAGCGGTCGAAGCGGGGGGAGCGGAGGAAGAATGAGGGCTCTTGTGGGCGGATTTGATAGGGATAGCGTCGATGGCGGTAGCGACAGTGGTAGCGGTGATGGCGACGGAGACAGTGCGGGCGGAAGCGAAGACCCCTTTCATGTTGTCTTCCGGGCTATTCAGGAGCTGGACATGATCGTTGAGGAGGGCCCGTCGAACACGTCGGCGATAGAAGCTTCAGGGAAGGAGCGGAACGCAACCGAGGAAGACGCCGCAGCGGCAGCAGCAGCGGCAGCGACTCAGATGGACGTTAGTACGGGAAAAGAAGTTACGAAGGCAGTGCGATCGAGGGCGTTTTGGCGAGCTTCTGGAGAATCTGGCGCGGCACTTAAAGGTCGCGGGTTCTCGCGGTCGGGAAGCGTTCGATTTGCCCATCACAGGTCGAGCGGAGGCAGCAGCGGGTTCTACCGCGACGCGGGCTACCTAGGGGAGGACCACTGGCAGTCAGTATCAGGCTCTTTGCCCGACTTAGCCCCGCGCTTGCCCGCGCAATGGACGGGAGGGAATGCTAAGCTATCCGAACCGTCCCAGCCGTTAACCCCAACTACTTCCGCGCGTGGTTCGTTGACCTCCCAAGTGCCACATGGAAATGTCGGTGGTGGAATTGGTAGTGCTGGCGCTGCCGACCCACGCGTCAGTAGCAACCGCAGCGCCAGCAGTACTCGAAGCGCGTTAGGAACCAGCAGGAGCGGACGGGGAACCACCAATTCCGGCGGCAGCGGCGGCATCGTCGGGGGGGCTAGCATCAGCAGCAGCTTCCGTGCGGGGCGCTCCTTTAGCGCAAACACCGATCTGCTTGGGGGGAACGATCGCTCGGAATCCTCCAGTGCGGGGGGTGCAGCGGCGACGGCAGCGGCGAGCGCGCTGCTTTACGGTGTGGGTGGATCAGCCAGGGGATCGGGGTCATCGAGGCAGTCGATGTTTGCGATCGGTCGCGAGGGTTCGGTACCGGCGTGGGGCAGTACTGGGCAAGGTCCAGGCGCCGGGACGTTTCCGGCTATTCCTCCCAATAAAGAAAGCAGCTCAAAGATTGCGTCCTTCATGCACAGGGAAAGCTTGAACGACGCGCCCAGGCTGCAGCTCAGCGAACATGGGGTGAGTGAGCCCCAAGGGTGTGTCTTAAGTAGTTTATTCTTGCCGCATGAGGCGTAGGCGGAAAAACAGCGCTAGAGGTTGTCGGTCAAGTTTTGTTCGTGTACGATCCGATCGGCGAACATGGCGAGCGGGTGCTCTTGCGGCACCGCGGCGAGAAAAACATCGCTGCATTTTCTCGGATGAAGTTGTCGGCTGGCCGCTCGCGTTCGGTCTAGTATGGGCGGAGTTTTACTTGCATTAGGCTAGCAGCACATGTATCCCTGGTCATACCGCCGTTGCTGCTTCCACCGTTCCCACAACCGTTCGAGTAGTACTCGCCGCGTTCGTTCTTTCGTGGCGTAGTGTTCCGTCTGCCGCCGTTACCACGGCCAGGTCCATCGGACAGGACGTTTTGATACATCCCCTCGTGGTTCCAGGCTTTACGCGGGTCGGGTCACTTCTCGCGGATTGGGTCGCGTTAGGGTGACCCAACCCGACCCGTGAGATTTGAAAACTTCCTGCCCCGACCCGTCCCGTCCGGTGAGGTTGGGCACACCTCCTGACCCGGCCCAACTCGACCCGCGAGATTTTGGAACCCTTCTGACCCGACCCGCGGGTCCGGTAATGACCCGTGAAAAACACTGGAACACTTTATCCAATCTATGGTCGTCAGGGGACATCCTGGCTCTATCCCCGTGTTTCATTGGTGGATATGTATGGGTCAATGAAACCCGGGGATGGAAGAAAGATGTATGGCTACAGATCGTATTATGTTCAACGGACTCGTGTCTCGCAAGCGCTTACAATGCAGGTTGTTACTGTGCGGTTCATTTTGCCCACCAGCTCGTTCATCTGTGCGCGGTTTTGGCGCCAAATCCCTCGAAAATGCATTGCCGATCTCTGGGCCTCTGTGACGAATAAACTTAGGTTTCTAGGTGCCTGGTGCATGTTGTCGGTCAGTTTGGTTGCTTTTGATAAGGCAAGAAACCTTCGCAATATTTGTGCGGCATATTTTGGATATCGGTACCTGGAGCATGCTTTGCTGTCGGTGTGGCTCTTGCTTTTTGCAAGGAAAGACGCACTGGCAACTTTTTTATGGCATGTTTGGTGAAAACTCCGGCCGACCGGCGCTGCTTTGTGTGCAATGGACTTCGTATCATAGGTCCTCCCGCTGCTGGAGGCGAGCGTTGCAGGGAACGGCGACCTTGAAACGCTCGTGGCAGACCTTCGAAAGGTGCGTGATTGTGTGATTTTGTCGGCCTAGTCGGGTATTTCTTCTATTATATCGCAAACTATTTTGATTGCACGCTACCACGCGGTGTATTTGCGGCTGTGATATGTCTGCGTAGGTTTTACGAAGAAATATAGGCAACATTTTATGTTTTTATGGCCCGTTGGCTGGCATTGCCTCTTGGCAGAAGCATACATCAGTGTAGATGTCGTTGCTTGTTTAATGCGATCCGGGCGGGACGTTGGCTGGTTTTTGGTTTGGTTTGCGGAGTGCATGGAAAAACCTAATGTCATAAACCGAAACTATTGCGATACGCTTCTAGTGTCCTTCCTTAACAGCCCCGCAACGTTAACTCTTTGCCAACTCCTAAATGTAATTCTTCATGTTTTGTCCGTATATCGCGAGTTTAGTCAGTGCTAAAAGAGTTAACGGTGCCCCACCACCCCCGCCCGCCCACTCACTCCCCCGCCCCCGCCCCCACCCACTCACGCACCCACCCCCCCACCCACCGACATACCAATCCACCCACCCACCCACCAGCCCGCCCGCCCGCCCGCCCACACCCTGCCTCCTTTTCCGGCAACCAGGCGTCTCGAGACGACCATGTACGAGCGTTGATCAACTATGTTTGCGCTCCCGCTGCGGGGTCGGAAGGCGGCGACGCGCCCCTAACCAGGACGGGAGCAACCTTCCGAGCCACTCCAGCCGACGCGGATTCCGAGATAGGCCTGAAGAGGTTCGGGCTGCAAATTTTGCGGGCCGTAATTGAGACAGCCCCACCCGAGGGGGACGGGGCGAAAGGTTTGCCTGGAATGTGGCAGGCGGGAGGCGGGACGGGGAGCGGGGTTAGCGCTAATGAAGGGCGGAGGGGACAGAAGGTCGACGAGGAAGCTATAAGGCTGGCCAGGGTGAGCGATAGGGTAGGGGCGACGGGGCCGTGGGACGGTGGGAAGGTGGAAAGGGGAAGGCGCAGTAGAGTTTATGCACTAACTATACCAAAAATTAAACTAAGACCCTCCCCTCTACCCCCTACCGGACAGGGTAGGGGCGATTAGGCGATGGGACGATGCGGAGGGGAGAGACGCGCATGAAATTCCTGACAGAAAACTAAGACCCTCCCCTCTGCCACCTACCAACGACAACGGCTGCTCGACTGCTCTTTGCTGCTTGCCTCTGTGCGCAATACACTGCGAGAACTGCCTCCTTATATACCAGGATGGACCCTGGGATGCTCGATGCCGCTGGGTAGAATGAAATACACACACGTCTATCATACGTACAAAAGGTCGCTGTTTTCGATGCCGCCGCCGCGCGCGGGCTGTTATCCCCGTTTCACAGGTTCTGCTCCGTGCTTCTCCCCCTGCCACGGCCTCGAGGGGGATGCATGGTCAATGGCCAAATGACCAAGGCAAGCAATAAATGAGTACGCCCGCCCCCCTTTGCAAGCAATAAACGAGCACCCCCACCCCCTACCTCCAGGAAAAAGCTGGGACGAAGCAGCAGCAGGAGCGCATTGCTCGGCTTGGGGGAGGCCGAACTATTTTGCTGTTCGTGGGGGGGCTGAGCTCGTCATCCACGAGGGATACGGCGGCTGATGCTTTTATGCTGGCGGTGGAAATGCTACGGGGAGGCAACAAGCAAGTTCAGGTAGTTATAACAGTTGTAGAGGAAGGGAGGGCGGCGGGAAGGGAGGGAGGGAGGGGGGGAGGGAGGAACGGAGGTTAGGAAAAAAGGGAAGAAGGAAGGTCGACGCTGACCGTCGCATGACCAGCGCCAGTCGAAATCTTGCTTCCGAAGGCTTTGAGTTGACTCTGGCTACAGGTCGCCGACCATTTATTAGTTGGCTAGGTATTACAATTTGTTGCGTGCGGTAACTTTAGGAGTTCTGCGGTTTTATATCTGGTTGGTGCGTTTGTGGCCCGCCCTGTGTTAAATATCGAGGAAGACTGCAGTCAGTTGGTTGGCGCACGTTGACCCCCCAGCTAATAACCAGCCGTCAAGTCCAGTCAACACACAGCCCTGTTGTTTCATCTTTTCGCACTGAGTATGTTGCTTTGTTCGAATTGTTAGGGGGTGGTTGCTGTTTGCCTCACGCACACTCCGTAAATATGTGCTGTTGCCGTGGTTATCTCATCTAGAAACTTACCCTCGTTCTCGGGGGCAAGCTACTGTAGTTGGAGTGTGAAATCGTTATGCAGCGCTTTTCAAATAGTTTTAACAATATTGTGAAGCATGTTTTACCACAACCAGCACACTACGGTTAATCTTGCGGTTGCTGAGTTCACCTTTTTCGAGTGGACAATAATCCCCTGCCACAGTTCACCGAGCGTTTCCAGGCTGCACCAGCTGCTTGTTTTTGCGCACCACGTCGTCCTCCATAGCTTGGTCCCCCTAGTTTTATTGTGCGTCCTCCATAACTTGAACCCCACACTAGTTGATGCTGTGCTGCCGTACAGCCAAACACAAAATGACGCTGAGGCTCTGCAGAACCCTACACGCAAGTTGTGCTGCGGTCGCTTTGTGTTGCTGTTACTAGGGGCAGCTTCAACAGAGGACACCGACGGCATCGCCAGTGCACTCAACGAGGGTACCTCTGAACATTTTACTTCGATTCTCCGCGAGCCGTTCCACTCACTAACGTGTGTGTTGTGTCGAACGAAAGCATTATCTAACCACTAGCGCTGTGAGTCGAGGCGAGTCAAGTCACCACAGAGTTATTGGTTGGACAGATAGTCTCGCTTCTCGGAGGTGCCGACGGCCCGACTTATTGGGTTCTGTACTTGCAGAAAGAATTATTTAATGCGAGGTGCGTTTTTTATTGTTTGGGCGGAGTCCCCTCGGCCCGGCGGAGCTAATTTAGCTCACTTCGCTCGCCTAACTTGAGTTGACAAATCGGCCGGCCATCAGCTGGCTTCGCCACCCGACTTGTCGACTAAAGTCAGTCAGTTGGCTAACGGCACCTACCGATTAGTTATTGGTCGTGAAGTGATGCCGAATCACAGCTCTACTAAAACATCCCCCTCTCACCACCCCCGCCCTGCCGCCAACCTGCGTGTCTTCCCCTCGCCAAAACCCACCCCGCCCCCCAACCGGTGTTTTTTTTCCGCTCGCAATACTCTTAACTTGTACAGGAACATTTTTTTGCCGTCTTGCGGGACTCTCGCCAAGACGAGCGGTTCTTCGCAGCGGTGACCAATTTCATCCGATCCTCGGTCGCCCGCCTCGCCGACGCGCGGCGACGCCGCATCGTCCTGCGCCGACGGGGGGTGGCGGAGCGACAGGTGCGAAAGATGGCAGCAGCGGGGAGCGCGCGGTCGGCGGGCAGCAAGAGTCGGCGGCGACTGCGCCTGCGGCGCCGCGGTAGCTCCTCGAACCTTGTGAAGACGGGGGAGGAGAAAGGGCGTAAGGTCGGGAAGGGAGGAGGAGGTGGTCTTCGTAGTCGATTTGGAACTGAAGGTGAGACTTTTTCAAACTCGGTCATGGTTAGCAACGTTCTGGGGCGTGCTTAGTTGGGTATGCAGGGGTCCCCCAGTAGTTCCGGTTGAGTAGTGCCGGCTGCCGCGGCTGTGCCGGTGAAATCGCTTGGCACAGAGGGGATCAACCTGAAGTGGCAGCATGCCGGAGAAGTGCCTGTTCCTGCCGCAGTAGTGCCGTTTTTTTTGTGACTGGCACATACCGGCACTATTGAGGGACCCCTGCTGTATACACTGCGGGTACATGCGGGTACCCGGGTACACACCCGAGTGTCACCAATAACAATCAGATGTGGTACTCGGGTGGGTACCCTAGAAATTTTACCCTGCTGAACAAAGCCTTGGCACGTTTGCAGTTGTGCTTGCCGTTTTGTTGTGTCAAAAATTGTTGTGCGCTCTATAAACCATAAAGGAAATCGCCTTTCACTGCAACACAAGTACTCTTGGTGTCGCGGCCTGAGCCGCACGAATCAATGCGGCAATGAGGAATCGCGCGGGTAATATGGACAAGTGCGCCTGCCCGTTTGCCGGCCGCGGCAGGTGGAAGCGTGGTCTACGTGAGCTGACTGATGCGAGTTCAGTTTTCTGAGCACTTTCGATTTTTGCTATTCGAACACTCCAAGTACGGTAAAGTAGTTTTTTTCCAAAGTATACCTTTAGAAAAGACGTCCCGACCATAGACGACGTTGTCGACCACATATTTCCACCAATCGGAGGTTTTCTTTAACATAGGCGACTCATGTATTGAAAACTGCGCGCAGGGAATACCTCTCTCTCTATCCCTGCCTACTCCCGCCCTTGCCCTTGCCTGTGTTGGTTTGTCGTGTTCGTTCGTTCCTGTGCCAACCAAAAGACAGACCACCGATGAGGATGACAGGAGTCAACACTTTCACCCCTCGACAAAGACAAAATTTGCCGTGGTTTTCCTCGACCGATACTGCACCACTAGGTTTTAGTGTGGAACGCTCGACCCAGCACCCTTGACAGCGCACGTCCCCCTTGCTTGGCGTGTCTTGCGACATCTGTGACCCAGACGGACTCCTTTCGAGAGGCTCCGGACTCGAGTCTGCGTACCCCAGATCGCGAAGCCTTCCGCGGGGCGGGTCGTTGGGCACCTCTTGGCCTGGGACCCGGCGAGTAGGGGCGGCGGTGCAGGGAGCGGCGGCGTCCAAGGCAGCGGCAGAGAGGGTCCCGAAGGCGTCGGTAAGTCCGCCTGTAGACGCAAACATGCTTGCGCTACCCCCCCACACACACGTGCTTGTTATCGCCCGCCTTTCCGCGATGGAAACCCTGTTAACGTCGATATTCTGCGAAAACCGCTGTTCTCTGCGACTCCTCCTTTAATTCATCCCCCCCCCCCCCCTCTTACGGCGATACATGAAATGAGTACACCCCCCCCCTCCTTGCGGTAACCCCCCCCCCCCAACCCTTGTTCGCGTTTTTTTTTTCGTGATGGAACGCCTGTTTATGTCGATAAATCGCAATGAAGTACGGTCCTATAATACTTCTCCTTGAGCTACTCTCCCCCCCCCTTGTTCTCGCTCGCCTGTTCGCGAAGAAAAACCTGCTTATGACGACATACCGCGAAAATAATACTGTGCTCTAACGCCCGATACGCTACTCCCCCACCCCCCACCCCCCACCCCCACCCCCACCCCCCCTGTGTCCTTGCTCATGTTCCTCCGCGCTCGAAAAACTTATTCATGTCAACCTTTGCCCTCTGAAGACTGGACGAAAAGCAAAGGCGGCCATCGCTAACATGTCTATCACGGTCGTGGAACCGGGAGGAGGGGGTGGAATTGGGGGCGTTGGTGTGGATGAAGTGCAAAGGGACGAGGGCGAGACGCAGCCAGTGCTCCCCGCGGCCGGAGCGACTACCGGAGAAGGGGAGGTGAACACTGAGAGGGGGAGGTTCGGAAAGCATTGGAGTGTTTTAGTGACGTGTATTTGTAGCATAGCGTTGTAAAAGGGGATGGAGAAGGGTACTGAAAGGTGGCTTTTTTCTTTGTCGGCTGCCAAGCATTTTCAGTTTTTCTGTCGTTTTCACGCGTACCTGCAACCTGTGTTGCCCTTTCGTTTGTCTAGAAACAGCCTTGCTATCCTTAGTAGTTGTCAGTCTTTGGTACATGCTGTTTTGTGTGCTCTGTACCACCTGCTGTGCCGCTCGTTTGGCTCGTGCGTCGAGCATAGGGGGGGGCGACAGCTAATAGTCGTATGTTATCTTTACAAATTGTTAGATAGTGCTTTACGAGGTATGCTTTGGGGGTGTGCTGCCTGCCTGCCTGCCGCCTGCCGTGTCGCTAGCTTTTCTAATTTTATGCGTGGGTATACTCTTGTCTTTTTTCTGTTTTCGTGCAATATGTGCTTCCTATCGCCTGCTGTGTCGCTCCGTCAATCGGTTTATTGACAGGAGGAGGTGTCGAGCCTCTCGGCGCTCATGGAGTTTCTGCGCCTGCTGTGCGAGAACCACTATCTGTGCATGCAGGACTACATGCGGACGCAGCCGGACAACCTGAGGAGTTACAACTTGGTGAGCACTTCTCGCGTGTCGATCGAGTCAAGGTGACCCTACCCTACCCGACTCGACCCGACTCAACCCGACCCGACCCGACCCGACCCGACCCGACTCGACCCGACTCGACCCGACTCGACCCGACCCGACCCGACCCGACCCGACCCGACCCGACCTGACCCGACCCGACCCGACCCGACCCGACCCGACCCGACCCGACCCGACCCGACCCGACCCGACCCGACCCGACCCGACCCGACCCGACCCGACCCGACCCGACCCGACCCGACCCGACCCGACCCGACCCGACCCGACCCGACCCGACCCGACCCGACCCGACCCGACCCGACCCGACCCGACCCAACCCACCCGACCCTTAAGGTTTCGAGCACCTCCTGGCCCGACCGGACTCCACCCACGATATGCTGACAGTTCCTGACCCGACCCATGGGTCGGGTAACGACCCGTGAAAAGCCCTGGAACAAAACGCCTTACTGCCCGCGCGGAAGACACGAGCTAGTTGAGGGCTGTGATTTGTGGCATTTTCGAGTCCTTAGATTTCTCCGGGCTAAATTTTTGTAGCATCAGAAATCCGGAAACAGCAGTTCCGGACGGAGAAGTATTCTACAACCGCCGTCCACGGTTGTCCTATGATGCCAAGCGGTTCGAGGGTCGCACAGCCGTGAGATCCAAAGCTAGTCTGACTCACGCCGCCACAGGAATCACGAGATAGGTTTCGGGAGTTTCCGGGCTGCTGCCGGACCCGAAGCTCCGGCGATGATTTCTGTGTACTAGACTAAATCGTTCGGGGTGGTTATTGTTGCTTGCCGGGTTTCTTGCGCGTTTACTTTTTTTTCTGGAATTTTCAAGAGGTTTTCTCCCTTTTCAACTTCCGACACCCCCGTGGTTCAAGCACGCCAACATCATCCGGAAGGAGAAGCTTGTATCCTTCATGTTAATATGATACCTGCTGACCTTTTGCCAAGCGCATCGATCTTCTTTGTATCCTCAGAAGTCAGGAACCCTCCATGATGAGTGGTAGGTAGTTGTCTGCAAGCGTCGCCCACTGCTGCATGATACCCAGCGGTTCGAAGCAAGACTTCAACCGCGTGGCAAACGATAAGCCCGGCCCACGCACCGCCTGACAAGACAGGTATCGGAAGTTTCCGGGCTGCTACAGGGACTGGAGTGGGTGGTCCTTGACGACGTGAGCCACTGGGGAATCGACTCAAGGACGATCGACCTCGCCTATACGGTAAGATGTCAAGTAGGGGTAGGGGTAGGCGCAGACACAGGGGTGTCGCTAGGTCGCGGCGTAGGAGCAGGCGGAGGCGCAGGCATAGGGGGAGGGGTGTTGCTTCTTGGCTGGTGGGAGATCGTGACCAGGAAAGAGGGCGGGGGCGAGAGAGAAATGTACAGGTTGTAGCGTGCATGCAAGCGGACGGAAGATCAAAAATCGATATCAGAGGATATTGAAATACTTGTGGTATGGATGTTGTGGATTGTTTAATTGGTACGTACACAATGGATTCACGGAATCAGAAGCGGTTGGTTCTTGTGAATCGCGCCGAGCCGAAGACTGCGAAACGCATCAACTCCGATCCGGAGTAGGTCGTGCTGTTGTAGTGAACATGAAATTCAAAATCGACATCCGCTTGCGTACCTATATGTGCGTGCCTGTCTGTCTGTCTGTATGCCCATTTACCTCCGTTGCTATCACCTGTCATGGACAAACATGTCAACTCCGATTAGGCGTGGCTCGTGCTATCGTAGCGAACAAGAATGCAAACTCGGGATCCGCTTGCGCACCTTTCTGTGCGTGCCTGTCTATCTGTCTGTCTTTGTCTGTATGCCCATTGACCTCGGCTGTCATCACGTGGACAAACATACGTATGATACGGTTCTGTTTTTCGGACTTGTGACGCGTGCAATGATAGGCAGCACGTTTTGGCCACACTACTGTAGTTGTGACCGACGGGGCTTCTCACCTAACAAACACTACTCAGTGGCGTTTGAATACCATTTTGTGCTTTACAACATTGTTCGTCTTATAGCTCTCAATAGGCCTTAGATGAGTTTTTCAGTCGGGTTGCGCTTTCTTTCTTCCTAAAAAGCGTTTTTTGGGTGTAGAATAGAGCTCCTCAAGTGAAAACGAATTGAGGCGCACCCATATCGTACAACTAGTAGCATGTATTTTTCTCGTTTATTTTGCGGGTACGCGTTCTTGACCCTCCCCCCTCCGCGCACCATGGAGGTGTCTATCAGGAGTAAGAACAGTTCTTCCTTTTGAAAGGGATGCGTGGTCAATGGTCAAATGACTAAGGCAAGCAACATTTGAGTACGCCCCCCCCCCCCCCCCCCGCCCCGCGCCTCTTCGCCTCGCCCTCGGGCTCTCCACCCGCCGTTGGCGCTGTCAGGTGGTCAGAACTTTAGTGGAGTTCGCGCAGGGTAACGAGGGGAACAAGCTCACGATCGCGACTCCCACTTTGTCCACGAGCATGAACGACATATTTCTTGAGACGTGAGTACCCGGCGTTATCATTACTACTGTTCGTACTTGCTCTAGCACGTGCAATGATTTTCTCAGTTTTTGTGAAGGTTTGGCTCCTTATTCTAGCATCATTTGTAGCATTATAAGCTCGTTTGAGTATCAATTATTAATAGCAACCGAGCATAATGATGGAAAAATTACTGGTATATGGCTAGCAAAAGCAGGGTATTGGCAGTATTAGGGCTATAGAGCTATAATAATTTAGCCTAATGATGGCATAATTTGGGCTGTAGGGCTAATAGAACTATGAATAGGAACATAATCCGGTAACAGGACGTGACGATACACGTACAGACCACAGTGGTGCATGTTTTTTGCTTCGGTTTGCTGCGTCTTGGTGCTGTTCGTGAGACGGGCGTCGGGCAAAGCGGGGTCGGGCAAAGGGCAGAGGGCGGCCATTGGCGGTTCTTAACCGTTCATCTGCTGGTCACAATTAACCCTCACTAATTCCATGTAATTTGTCGCAAAAAACGAGGGTGCAGTGGCAAAGGGGTCAGCAACGTGCCAAGTAGTTCGTTGACCCTTTGGAACCCCATAGAGATGTAGCGTCCGTAAACACTACAAGCGCGGGTGAACCTGTGAAGGCATAGAGATGCGAGTACAGTAGTACCATGCTATACATGAGCCACCCTGTGCTAGACCGGGTGAGTTAGATCCTCTGCGGTGGCGTTTATCTCCCCTCTGCGACTCTGCTATACCTGAACCGGGTATGGGTATGGTCTTTAAGAACAAAAACAAGAACATAGTTTAGCTGTGAGATTCGAGAGTTTCGTCGAAAACTCCTGTTTGTATGCTGTGTGTTTTCGCCGAACCAGGTTCGACGGCCGCGGCCATGGAGATTCGGCAGAGGTGGCATACAAGCGGGGCGAGTGCAGAGTGTCACCTGCCCGCTTCAAACACCAGGCGTTCGTGCTCTTGTACTCTCTCATCGAGGGCTGCCACGAGGTGCGGTGCGGGGGTGAAATAATTGGTTCGGCGCCAGGAAGGGGGGGGGGGTGCTTTTTGCGTGGGTCAAACGTATATCGTCTCGCGGGGATGTGATAATCCATTACCGTCTTGATATTCATCTCCCCGACCCAGCCATTATTTTTCTGGTAACCGGTACCCCTTGTGTAAATTTGATGTTTCTGCTTTTGTGTGCTCATGGACTATATTGTTCGAATTTTGGGGCTTTCAAGGCAGTGGAAGGCGTTTTTGCGCAACCGCGTGCTGCGGGGGGGGGGTGTAGTCATTTCATGCATAGCCGTAGTCATATGACCATTTGACCATCGCGTCCCTTCGTTGCATGGACGGAGCACGTTGGCCTTTCCTCGACCAGACAGACATCGCGTGCACCAAGCGCGCAGCGCCGTACTAGTGGGGGTGAAGTTTTTGCAGAAACGTTGGTTCAGTGTTGTTTTTTCTCCATATTTACGTGTCGATTGGTGGTGGGTTATACGCGAAGTGCGTTGTCTCTCAAGACTGGAGTTTGTTACGCAGGAGGCCTGCCAGCGATAAACGTTTCCGTTTTGTAAGCCATCACCCGAGTTTGTGTAAGAGTCCGGCCTCGTCCGAGCTCCCGCTATTGTCCAAAAACGAGACACCCCAATTGGACTAACCCCCTTAATTTTTGGCGCGTGTTACGTTGGAGGTGGTGCTTTTTGGTTAAAGCGTTTTTTGAATGACGGACCTCTTAACCCAAAAAATCGTTGGAAATAGGCCATTTTTTTGTTTTTGCTATATTAGTACCTGTATACCTGGCCCATGGGTCTGTCTGTTCATCGGATTGGACGTGCAGTTTACTCAAAATTTGTTTTTGGGCTAGGTATACAGCTCCTCACTTGAGGAAGGCGAGAAAAACAACCGTGCACCTCTACCGTAGCGTTCGTCTACTTCCGACATTGGCTTACGCTGTCTGCAAGTAGCTTGTCCAAAAAACGAATCGTTCGTGCAAAGGTAGAGAGCTAAATGAATAGATACGAGGCACAGCTGACGTCCTGAAAATATTTTCATAAAACACGAGGCACCTGCTTTCGTTTCCCGCCTCTCCTCTCCCCTCCCATTCATCTCTTTCGCTTGCCCTCCTTCCCCCCCTCTTCCATTTTGTTTGACTTGGTTGACCTCCTCCCCTCTTCTCTCCATTTCTTCGATGTTGCTGACCTGCTCCCCGTTTCCCTGATTTGCCCTGGTCTGCTGGCGGGTGTAATTTTGCACCACGGTGGCTTCAGCCGTCAATTTTCTCCACGTTGCTTCTGACGCTCGATTTTGAGGCGGTGCTCGGGGTATTGCAGGAGGCTAGCGACGCCTTCATCTCCGCGTCTCGAGACTACAGGCAAGGGTTATTGTCGACGTACATTGGTAGCGACTGTCAATTTTCTTTGCTAACTTTGTTTTTTGTTTCTTGGCATCTTCCTGGCATCATACTTCGTATCGTACCGAGCTGATTCGTTTCGTTTGGCGTGCATCGCTAGCGGTGATGGCAGCTCCTTCGGCTCTACGGCCGCTGTTTGGGTGCAGTGCCGGTGAGACTTTATCGTTGTATGTCGACCGTAGTGCAGCGCCAATGATATGCGTTGGCGTGTTGCTCCCCAGTCTACTGCTTCATTTTTTAGGTAAAAAGTTATCGTAGTATTTTTCAATCGCCGCGGACAGTTTGTTCAGTGGTTATGGTGTATCTCTAATGAACGCACATCGTGGAATCCGTCGTGCTGTTAAGCCTAGGCCTCGGGTTTACGCAAGCATTGCCACCCCTTTAGTCAGCAAGGATTGTTAGCTCAGTGGTTGTGGTATATCTTGACAAGAATGGTGTATCTCTGACATTTCGGTCACCTTGTGTTGCGTACGTGTGAACAGGATGAAGGAACGGCGATACTTTAAGCTGAGGCGGGCGAAGTGGAGGGCGGGAGTGCTGCTGGTCATCAAGGGGTGGAGAGTGGCCCTGGCGGAGGCGGCAGAGGTATGACATCATACCGTATGTTTTGTCCTTTGCCTCCACAAGCTGACCATTTTTTGGAAAATCGCCCTGTTGACCCTGGTACTACAGTAGCTATTAATGCGAAGCACCAAGGGATGAGTAGCATGTCATCGCAATCGTCAATTGTCATTGGCAGGTTATTCGCCACACCCGAGGAAAACGACCTCCCGTGTAAAACCGTCCGTTGTCCCCCAGGGGCGCTAAGCCCCCGGTACTACCGTAGCGCTCGGGGAAATCACCGACCTACATCCTTCATGAGGACATAATATTTACTGTATTTTTCCCTAGAGGGTGCTCTTTCCCTCTAGAGTGACTGGAGCCTTTCCTGTGACCACGGATTTGATGATACTTGGTACGAGTTAATGTGAGAACACCGACATACACACTCCCGTGACACGCGCGATCGGAGTATCAAACACAGCTTGCCAATACGAGTTTCGACGAAATCCTCGATCTCCCATCTGCAGTGGTTTGTTTTGTTTTTTTTAACCTGCTATACATCATGCCATGACCGCGACGTCGCAAGAAGTTGCACTGCGCACGGAGTTAAAACCCATGTGCTCTATGTTGTTTTTGAACCGCGCGGAAATAAACCTTACCTTGCACCAACTATGTGACTTGAATGTTTTGGCCCCGCAACGCACGAAGACTAAACATTTTTTTCCCGCAATTATTTACTGCGGAACAGACGTATAGTTCGTGTCCTCGCTTTTTGCGGAATGGTCTCTGCTTTTTAGGAAACCAATTGAATCGGTACAACCCGATTCCCTGACAATAGACGTTCGGCCAGCGCGCATGGGAGAGCTTGAGCTTAACACTATAGATGGCATCTCAGGTTGACTTCGTTGATGGCATCTGCATTTCGACAGTGCTGATGCCAGATCAAGGTGTGGACTCTGTAAACGACGTTTAAGGTGTTTGACACTGAAAAACTTGCGTGTCACCCATGTTTTTATTACAACAGCAATGCAAACGACATCGCGCAAGCCGTTGTGGATGTCGGACGGCCGTTTGATGTTGCACGATAGTTCCTTCTTACGCTCTCCCCGTTCAGAACGCCGCTGAATTATATGGAGACATTATCAATTGCGGTTCCGCCTACAAGAAATGCCTACTCTGAGCAAGCCTCGAAATCTTGCTGTGAATCCATCCTTGAGCAACCTTGAGCACAGGCTATTGTATACCAGGTACTCAGTAGGGCTTAATTCAGTCCTCCACTCCAGAGTGAGTGGACCCTGTTATGTGACCACGGACTTGATTACGCGAGTTATGTGAGAACAACAACATTTCAGTACTCGCCACTGAGCACGATCTCTCAATCCAAGCTTATTAGCGTTTCCCACAAGCTCATTTCTTAATCCAAGTTTCTTAGCGTCCCCCACAAGCTCGTTTCTTAACCCAACATTCTTGGCGTCCCCCACAGGGTTTCCTAATCCAAGTTCTTAGCGTTCCCCACAAGGTGCTTTCTTAATCCAAGTTTCTTAGCGTTCCCCTCAAGGTGATTTCTTGCTCCAAGTTTCTTCACGCCCCCCACAAGGTGATTTTCTTAATCCAGTTTTCTCAGCGTCCGCTACGATGTGAGTTTTGATTTTCTCCATTTTTCTTAGCACCCCCTACAAGGCGATTTCTTAATCCAATTTTCTCAGCGTCCCCGACAAAGTGATTCGTTAATCCAAGTGACGCGTGCTACGATAGAGGTACTGTACCTCTTTTTGGCCGAACTGTTTTCTGAATGTCGAGGCTCCTTAACCTGTTCATAACATTGATATTGATATTGATATAACATTAATATAACATTAAGGTACTGTACCTCTTTTTGGCCGAACTGTTTTTCTGAATGCCGAAGCTCCTTAACCTGTTCATAACATTGATGTTGATACTGATATAACATTAATATATCATATGTACAATCAATCGTTGGAATGACAATCTTGCTTTGCGAAAGTGAGTGTCTTGTATACATGGGCCATGAGTTGGTTCATCTGATCGCCCTTTCGGTTTGGCTCCAAATCGGTTTGTTGTGTGATGCATAGCATAGAGCTCCTCGAGTGAGGGGCTCCTCCAGAACAAAAAAAACTGGCGCACCTCTACCCCAGCACGAATCAAGTTTTTCATCGTTCCCCGAAAAGTTAGCCTTACGTTCTCACCTGTCTTTGGTTGTTTCTTACCGTTGGGGCTACGCTGCTGTGTACAGGAGTTCAAGAGCTCGGAGGAGAAATGGCGTTCAGCGAGACTGGGATACAGCACCCCGGTCCTGTTTCTGCGCGCGCTATTCGATGGGGGCAAAGCCGAGCACCCGAAGCTCGTCGCGAGGGAGGAGACCAGGTGATTAGAACCATGAAGACATGGTGTTATTATTCGTCGTACTGTGTATTCCACACCTCGGATAGATCAGGATCTACAGCAAATCATGTACAGTAGATCCCGTATCTGCCGCTATGAGAATGTTGCGCTGGATCTGTATCTATAGAGTACAGATCCAACCCCAGGAACATGTGCTAGATTATGCAGATCGTACGACTCTCACCGGGTATCATGAGCTAGACCACACAGATCTTCCCTCAAAATATCTATGTAGATAATGAAGTAGGGGTCGCTGATCTGTCCGAGGTGTGGTATATTCTTGTTGTTGCCATCCGACAATGGTTGGTCGCATGCTACGATAGAGGTACAGCATTGCAGTAGGGGTCCTCCAGCAAGATGGTGGTGTGCCGGAGCACCATGACCGCCTTGTTAGGGGAAGCTGCCTTTTTTGTTCCAGGTTATGCGCACCATTCCTCAGTCGCGCTAGCCGACTTTGACTGCCTTGTATCGGGATACCGCCTTGCTTAGGCCGCCTTGTTAGGGAACCCCTGCTACTGCAGCACTTTTTGGCTTTTCGGGGGGGGGGGTGACAGGGCTCCTTAACCCAATATCGTCGAAATGTTGTTCTTTGTTTTTGTGCCAATATATGTTTTTCGTATTCCTAGGCCGTGGGATTTGTTCATTATGGGGTTGCATTTCCATTTTTCTGAAAATCGGTTTCCGGGTGGGGGCGTTTTTTGCCCCTCAAATTGAGTAGCTTCATAAAAAAACCGTGAGGAGCAGTAAGCTTCAGCATCGCTCACTCCCAACAACTTACTATGAATACCTTGGGGTGAAGCACGTATACGATCGTAGTAGCTACCATTATGATTATTGATAACGTTTGGTTGTTCATGTTCATTCACCCTGACAACATCTGTAGGAGAAATTTATATTCGGAGAATAAATACATACCGGTATATCTGTAAAAACGGGCGGCAGGTGAATAACGCAGCTTGCAAAGATGAGTATTGACCCTAAATTTATCGAACACACAACTGACGCATTTAGAATGATTTTATAAAACCACAGATGGTATGCGCGAAGCGGACTTGACCCCTCACGGCGAAGAGCACCGTGGCTGCAGCAACAGCAGCAGCAGCAACAGCAGCAGCAGCGGCGGCTCCCGCTGTACATGTATTGCCTGTGGGAAAAGTTTATATCTTGAGATTTCTAAAGGTACACGGCGATGTATGCTAAGAGCATCTTAAAAAGAGCATAAGCCAAAGGCTTACCAGACCATTGGTGGCCTTTTTTTTGCAGTTGATACCGCTGTTGCGTCATCCACCGCGTGTAGCACCGTATCCAGGGACAAAACTTTTATTTTTTTCGTCATGCCATAATTTTTCCGAGAACTACGAGTACGATTGGGCAGGGCGGGTATCATAAACCAAGTAAACAAATTAAAAATAAATGTCATTTTTATTTTATTGCGGGAACCTCACTCGCCTGATTTGAATACCACTTTGACCTGGGCGGGGGGCTGTACTTGTTTCATGCATCGCCGTAGTCTTGAGACCATTGACCCTCGCATCCCTACACTGACGGGACGGAGCACGTCGGGTTTTCACCGACTAGGCAGACATCGCATGCACCAAGCTGGGGGGGGTGTAGATATCGTTTTCTTTTCGTTCCCTGCTCTATCTGGTACCTGCTGCACAGTTTTCCACGTTTCCCTTTTTATTGATACGACACTACAGCTGTAAGATCAAAGAGCTTCGTCGCAATTAACATTTACAAGCTGTGCGTGATTCGATCGCGCGTGCTCCAGGGTGGTGTGTATGTCTTTGCGAAGGATACACAAGTAGGTCGGGGACTCCCCTGATTTCACGCGATAATACCAAGATCAGATCAACAGAACTTTTTGTTCGTAGGGGTTATTCAGCACCCCCCCCCCCCCCTCTCACTGGTATGGTGTGTACCGTGCGGCTCGACAGGTTCAAGTTTTTCTTGGACGAATGGGAGGATCAGGTTCGCAGTATCGAGATCAAGCGCGAGGGTCGCTTGGAGAAGATGTACTTCGTCGTGCCAGACTGGTGCCGGGCACACTGGAAGAAGACGCCGGTCGTCGAGATGAGGTCTGTTGTTGTTGTTGTTGGTGTTGGTGTTGGTGTTGGTGTTGGGGTTGGTGTTGGTGTTGGTGTTGGTGTTGGTGTTGGTGTTGGTGTTGGTGTTGGTGTTGGTGTTGGTGTTGGTGTTGGTGTTGGTGTTGGTGTTGTTGGTGTTGTTGGTGTTGTTGTTGTTGTTGTTGTTGTTGTTGTTGTTGCTGTTGTTGTTTCTCCATCCCTTGCCTACACTGAAATTTGCATTTTTTCCGGCAAATCGTGACCTCGCCCGCGGCAGGAACCAGATGAAGAAGCGGTGCGCTCGGGCCACGTCCTCCCCAAGGTGGAAGCTGCTCAGGTTCTACCAGCACGGAGAGTGCATGCTCAGCCAAATGGCCTACCTGCATGCGTGAGTTGCCTGCGACGATAAGGGTATACTTTTGTCGTGCCAATAATTGATGACTGGACGCGTGCTACAATACGATAGGGCTCTGACCATTTTTTTTGTGTGGCTGATGGGGCTCCCCAACTGAGCAATGCCCAATATCGTCGAAACATTATTATTTTTTTAAACGATTGGGAGTGCATGCTCCACTCATCCGGGTGGCCTCCTCAATTGCGCGCGCGTGAGGCGCGAGCTACGACAGCGGTTAGCCCGTTTCAGAGAAAACATCTCTGGCTGATGGGGTTAGCCCATTTCAGAGAAAACATCTCTGGCTGATGGGGATCGAGCCTTAACTGTGAGTTGAGGGGTGCTACGTTATAACCCTTTTGGGGTCCGTGTATAGCGACCAAAAAAACGACGATTGCGATATTTTTAAAGCGTCTACCAGCACGTGAGCCCGCAGCAGTACGGGTAGGATCAAGTTGCGCCCGGCGTCCCGTACGAATAGTCTTTGCCTTGTTGTCGTCCGGACACCGATTTTTATCATGACCAACCAGTAGTGGCCGGTGCGGTAATCTCCAAAAAAAAATTGTCGTCAATTTTTCCCTCTCAAGTCTCGAAGGGGGTTTACCGCCCGTCCCAACGAGGAAAAAAGAAAACAAAAGCAAAGATCCTTTCTTTAAAAAAAAAAAAGCATGTTCATGCCACCTGATGAACTGCGACAATGTGATACGATATGCCGTATGTACTCGAAATATCGTTGTGTACCCACGCTCAGACCGCCGAGAGTACGACCAGACACGATCCCTTTCACGATTACAAGCATCATCGTATCTCTGTCTCGATCGGGGGCAGAGTCCAATGACATCTCGTTGCCGCGACCTGTGATGTGCATGTGCTTGATCATTATGTTGACTTTGTTGCTATTTCCCCGCTTTTATTCTTGTTTGTTTTTTTGCGCAAGCAACACAACTCGCTCGAACCGTTTCCAAACGCACACACACGCTCTCGGTCCACCAGTTACGAGCATCATCGTATCTCTGCCTCGATCGGGGGTGTCCGATGATATCTCGTTGTCGCGATCTGTGATGCACATGTGCTTGATCAGTATGTTGAAGTTGATTCTATTTCCCCGCTTTTGTCTCTGTTTGTTTTCGCACAAGCAACACAACTCGCTCGAACCGTTTCCAAAAGCACACACACGCTCTCGGCCCACCAGTATCGGGGATTGAGGAGACAAAAAACAACCCGTATGTGCACGTAATATCATACCGGTCAAGGCGAGGCCCGTTGTCGACGCTTCCGCGCTCGCTTCCTGTGCCTCGTATGAAGCGCTTCGCCTTCGATATTGCTTCTTGCTCTCGCTAATTCCCCGATTCGCCGTTTAGCGATGAACTCGAGAATCACGAAATCACGAATTATCTGGTCCAGTGAGCGACCGCTGTCCAGTTGTAAACAACAGCTCTTGTCTGTTCGCGTGTTCTACCAGTCTGCCAGCACCGTCCCGTGCGGTATCCACTTGGTATCTCCACAAGCACGATCAACCAAGCAATGCCAGCTGCTGCTGTCAAAGTAAGCTACGTACGTACTCCGCCACAAAAAAACTATGAAAGATGACGCCGAATTCTCTCTATGAACAACAAACTGCATATTATTCTTACCGGTTCCCGATTCCTAATAGTATTTCTGTCCATTCCAAACGACATACAAAAAGATCTGAAAAAGAAACTGAAAATTATTGACCTTCCACGCTAAAACTCGCGGTGCAACTTGACAGAATAATCCAACCACCACAGCACACCGATTCGCGGCGAATGCACCCAACGACACAGCTGAACACTCCCAAGTCGCACACCCGAGGCACCCCCGAGAATAGGAGGTGCTCGTGGTCCAACCCTGCTCCCCCGGGAGTGCTCTAGAAGTTGTGTTTTGGTCATGGTTGTGTGTCGGCAGCCGATGGGTTAACGAGTGGCACCCTCACCGAAAAATAAATCGCCACCACCATGTCCTGGCCCTCTGGTTTCTTGCATAGCCACCGCTTGGTCATACGCTACTCATATATGCTCGCTTCGACGGCGGACAAGCACCGTGGCAGCCTCACGCACTACCCCGCCCACCGCGCGCCTGCGAACCGGTCGTCCTATGTTCCTCTTCGCGCCGTTTATCCCATATTTCGTAAATTTTGACCCCATTTCGTTTATTTCATATGGTTTGGGATTAAAAAAGACGAAAAAGCAACACGGGTTTATCGGGATCTCTACTGCTTGTTTCTGCTATCTGACCAATGAAACTCGGCTATTCTTTAATTCTGCTTTCCATTTTTTTTCTCTTTTTTTTTTCCTCGTTTGGACGAGCCCTTAAGGGTACCACTTTTTTTTGCCGAAACTATTTTTGGCTGACGGGGTTGTTAATCTAAATCAACTAAATCAAGTAACACACTGCCCAATGCCGCACCTTCGGAATACCTTTTGTATTTAAACAGGTAGATTGCCCGGTGGACGTGTCTACATACGATATAGCGGTACGAAGCATTTTTTAGCTGCAGCATTTCTCGCTGTGACAGGACTTCTCGACTATAGAACACTACCCAATATCGGCGGAATACCTATTAGGCCACGAGTTTGTTGATCGGGTAGCGCGTTTGATTTTTCTAAAAGTTTAGTAAGTTTTGGGCTAACGTATGGAGCTCCTCAGGTGAACGGAGCCCCATAAAAAATATGTGCGCCTCCCCACAAAAAGGTTATAAGACCAGACACACTGTTTTTATTATCGTGCCAAGCCTATTTCTTCTTACGTTTTTGGACTTTATTTTCCCACCTGTTTTTTTTCGGTGCTGCAGGCTGCAAGCGACGTCGCTCCACGTTATCACAGTGCACGAGGTGATGTGGAGCTTTCTGACGTTCTTGCTGGCCTTGGCGATCAACTTCATCGACATCGTCGTTTCGAGCGAGTACGGCGGGGGAGAGAGCAAGCTGTACAAGTGAGCGGTCACATGACTTACCCCTCTTAGACCGGGTGCTAATGAAAAGACGATGTTCAGTCAAAAAACTTTTTCGAAGACCCAGCCAAACTTTGCTTGGATGATTGCCTATGGGCCCGTTTTTTTTTAACTTTCCAATTTGACGGGAAAATGGATTTTGGCGGCGATCTTGGGCAACATCTGCTTGAGCGATCTTGGATTAGAAGCGGCGTGATTTCGTGTGCTCCATACACTTCGTTCGACGAAATCAACGACAGCGTCGTGAAATGTAAACGTGGCGCGCTCGTTAGGGACTCCAACCCATCTGTGGTGTACAGTGCCCACACCACGGCCGGTGATGTGTGACGGGCGCCAATCAGGCTTGTGTTAAAAACACATTGAGCGGCTGGTGTGTATTTTCTGCAGCGTGGAATATTCTGAAGCTGCCACTCCGATGCAAACACAGTAGTGGTGTACCAATGGAAGACCATACGGGTTAAGATTTTCGGGATATAAGACCAGGTGAACCGGCTTGTCCCTGCCTGATAAAGAATAAACTGCTTGGATTTTGTATGGGGTCATGTTTGCAGTACTATAAGATGAGACCATAGTAGAGATGAGACCACCTAAAGGGGCATGTCACTGGGTGGTCTTAAAGTGGGCACATCACTGCAGCTCTACACGTGGTTCCTAGGGCGTCTGTTTGTGCGATGTTTTGTCACTCATGTGAACCTTGTCGGGGTGAGCACGGTGCGGATCGGAGCGGGGCCGGTCTTGATTGTATCACGCTGCTGCGCGAGAGGTGTCGGTATCCCCCGCGATTGAACGCGATGGTTTCCCGACGTTTCTCCCCTGACATCGTCTTCCTCAATTGGGGAAAATAAGAACCGTCTGATGCCGGACCTAACTTCGTACTTTGGGCAAAACAACGGCGTCGTATCATACGGTCATGAAGGGGTCAGGCAGTTGCTTCCTTGTTGTTTCTTTGTATTGGTCAAGGTGCAACATTTTCGTTCTCTTCGATAAAGTTCACTCGTGATGTGAACCTTGGCAGGGTGGGCACGGTGGTGGTCGTCGGGGTGGGGGGGCGCGTGTTGATCTCCCTCCTGCCTTCGCCTGGTGGCCTTCATGTACAACCGACATCAGGAGCGGCTCATGGAACAGAGTATCCTCTTCCTCGAATGTGGAAATTAAATAATGTTGTAATTCGAATTACATGTGGAATTATATCCTCCGTACAGACGCCGTGCAATATTGTTTCTCGCTCGTGATGTGGACGTTGATAGGGTGGGCACGGTGGTCATCGGAGCGGGGCACGTGTTGATCTCCTGCCTTCGCCTGGTGGCCTTTATGTACAACCGACAGCAGAAGTGGCTCATGGAGCAGAGACTCCCCGACCTCACCTTCCTCCGACGGGTGCTGAGGCTTGGTCCGCAGCACATTGGGAAACACGTCGCCAGCCCAGGTAGGACCCTTGTGTACCGACTCGCGCGACCGCGGGCCCGGTGGTATCAGCTCCGAGGACTTCCCCTCGTAGGCTCGGAGTGCGTTTGTCCACAATGCAATAGTTCGTTCGTTATCACAGGAAGTGACATGCCATCGGCCATGGACCTTCCCGTTCGTATCTCGAGATCTCATGAGCTCACAAGAAAAGCCAATAATGACAATTGAACTCCCTGAAAAAATGTATCCAACCATTCTATGTAAGGTAAAATGCCCATGATACGACCACAGTGGTACAGCACCCTCCACAAGCCCATCTCGGGCTACCAACCACAAGTTGGCTCAGACCGAGTAGCTTTGATAAACACAGTTGTCCGTACGCTGGGCAATGCTCAAGTCCAACACATCCCGGTCATTTTCACCATGACCTAAGATCTACCACGTTTACTGCCGTGAGCAACGTTGTTCAGCAGCCGCGTCATCTCCGATGCATCTTCAAGCAAACCACGCACCACGCGTCACACCTCCAATTGCGCAGTGCAACTTGCCGAAAATCCAGCCCACATGAGGAATGTTTATTCCAGCACAACAGCCACCCCTGTAAAACGGAAGATTCAAACGCGGACATGCTCTGCCCACCCATAGCCTCGGCGATGAACCGCCAGCTGTAGCTGCGTCAGGTGCTATCAGCGCCCTGCGCAGAAATCCAAGTCAGAAAAAAACTTGAAATTCAAACTTTCGATAAAACCGAAAATCAGCAATTCAACATTCGGGATACCCCCCAAACTACAATATGACCGAAAACGCACCCATACTGCTGTACGAGTCCCCGCTTCTGATCCATCTTCAGCCGCAGCGCCTTGAGTTATTTTCGCAGCACGGCCGTTGCGCCATCAAACACGCGCGACACCGGCTCCCAGGTGCTCTCCGCCTCCTCCGGCCCCTCCCAGGCCACCTTGACGACAAACTCGTCGTCACTACCAAGCGGCAGTCGGGGCACGACTCTGCCGCACTCCACCGCAGGCGATTACGTTCAGGTGGGGGCTTCGCCCGCACAACCCTTGCCCCTGCATGAAACCGGACCGCCCCAGGCTTCTCGCGTGCATGTGGGTCACCCGGCAACGCCCGACATAACACGTCAAGGTGCGTGCGAAAAACGATATATCGCAGCATCTTGGCACATTCCGGCGGGGAGCTATGGTCAACAGCGTTATCGACAGCCGTCTCCAACACGCCCACACGATCCCGCATTTCCACCTCCGAATCCTGCAATATCATGGGTCGTTGAGACGGCAGCGTCAGCGCGACCTCATCGTCCACGTCGCCTGGCGCGTCACCGCCCGGCACGAAGGCTGTGACAGCCATCGTCGCTCGCAGCACAGCACCATCGTTGGGCTCGCCCACAGAAGGAGCTGTGAGCTCCATCCCAGCGCCATCTTGACGCCCTTGTGCCTTCAGTACAGAGGCCTTAAGCTGCGCCATGACGTCGATGCCGAGTTTCTCTCTCAGCGTTTTCTGCCCGATGATAACCACATCGCCTCTCCCAGGGAGCACGATAAACGGCATGGTAAATCGGACTGGCCCCCATGGTGTATCGATCGTTAAGTGGAATGGACACGATTGCGTCTCAATATCGCACTCCTGGCCCAACAACGTCACCACACGCGCATGCCCAACAAACGCCTGCGTTAACGCGGTTTGCGCCATCCCCACCTGTCCCCGGGCCTGTACCAGCTCCTCCGACTTTGCTGTGATGCTTGAACCAGAGTCCATGAGCACCTTTATCTCAGCAGCCGCCGCAGCACCGGGAACCGCGAGACGCCCCGCGAGATGCTGCGTCAGGACCTTCTCATGCGGTTTGTTATCTACCACATTCACGACCGTCTCACCACATCTGCCAGGCTGCACGACCGCGGCACGCGCGGAAGAAATGGTGCTGGAATCTCCACCCCACTGCTATGACGCGGTTGCCGCCAGCTGCACCGGAACGGTGTGAAGAACTGGTGCTGCATTCTGTGGCCCAGCGCTATGGGAAACCTGGTGCTGCACCGTTTCGGTGAGCCCGTTATCCACTGGCGCCATCTTCTCCCGCGGCACGCGAATGTACACGTAGTCTTCGTCATTCTGTGTAAACGCTTCAGGCGCAGCAGGTTCGGTCTTCGTAACCATCGATTTTGAGGCGGTCTGGTACCCACTAGCTCGAGGGGTGGCAGATGCAGGGCCATCCCGGTTGTCTTGCTCCGGGTATGCTGAGCGGGACCGTTTGTGAACTGCTGACCGTTTGTGAACTGCTGCTGCTGTGTGGGGGTCTGGCCGTGGCTCTGGTCATGGACGCCTTTCCCCGCCTTACCCAGCTGGCTTTGGGGGCAGTCCCACTGCTTGTGTCCCTGCTTGCCACATACGAAACACGCGTTGTTGTCGTACCGACGACTCCGCTCTGCTTTCACATCAGCGGCCTTGGCATTCTCGCGTGAGTCGTCCTCGTCAACAGCACGTCCCTGCGGCTTGGTCCCCGCAGCAGCCATCGACCTAGAGTCACGCCGTTTTGCTGTTTGCCGACATTCAGCATCATTGATCTCAATTACAGCTTGGTCCCGTTGCTGCTTGGCAATAATGTTGAACAACGCGCCAGGGTCATGCGTTACGAAATCGAAACGCATCTTTTTTTCCACCTTGCGGCGGAACTCGAATGGCTCGATTCCCGCCGCTATTGCCTCAACCAGCACCTTGCCATGTATTCAGCGTGTACTGCCGACCGTCGGGCATCATCACCACCTCCGCGAGCCCGCTGTCAGCAAGGTATTTCCGCAAGGCACGTTTTTGCATAAACACCCTGCAATCTACCGGCACGCTCGCATCCATCTTCAGCACACGGAATATCTGGCGGCAAAAATCCTCATCACTCGTCAGCTGTATATCAACGCCAGCAAACCTTTTGAGCCCTTGCATTAGCTCCTCCTCGGAGAGTTCGACCCAGGGCTTACCATCGTAGAACTCGTCAGCTACCATGATTTGGGTCGCCGAATCTACCAGCTCTCGCCTCCTCGGGAGTACCCGGTCTCCTCCAGCTTGGTTTGTGATATGCATCACGGCTCATACTCCGAGTAGGTAACAATAATTTCACGCATATCTTCGGAGGTAGCAACATCACCAGCCAACCTAGGCGGTCTATCTCCCCCGATCGTCACCTTGATTTCTGGCTTCAGCCAGCCGCTGGCTCGGCTTCCCCCTCTCAGGTTGCCCCAGCTTGCAGAATTGACTCCGTCAGCGCCCTGCGCTCGTGCTCCCCTTCCTGCTGTAGGGTCTTCCATTGTGTTCGGCTGGTGTCCCACACCAGCACGCAAAGCAGTGCTTTCCGGCCTTCGAAAAACAAATTGGTCACGTTTTGGGCAGTAAGCAGAACTTAGTCAATTCAATTGAAGTGTACCGACTCGCGCGACCGCGGGCCCGGTGGTATCAGCTCCGAGGACTTCCCCTCCTAGGCTCGGAGTGCATTTGTCCACAATGCAATAGTTCGTTCGTTATCACACGGAGAAGTGACATGCCATCGGCCATGGACCTTCCCGTTCGTATCTCGAGATCTCAAGAGCTCACAAGAAACGCCAGTATGACAATTGAACTCCCTGACAAAATGTATCCAACCATTCTATGTAAGGTAAAATGCCCAGTGACACGACCACAGCGGTACAATTGCCAACACGCACGAGGTAACATTCAAGCACACGATGCCACAGTCAAGCACGCGATGAAGCATCCGAATACACGGTAAAACGCGCACTCTCTTCGCGGAATCACGAGAAACTCGCGTTGCTCCCGCCCACCCCAGGCACAGTTTCCAATGCAAACCCAGTTCATGTTCTGATTATTACCACGCATGTATCTGATGTCAAATATACCTGAGTACACACGTTGTAATACTGTACTCACAAAACATACTTATTGCGTGTCTTGAAGCGTATTATGTGTATGTGCCTGGCACGTGTCATGCCTACACCGAGTTATGAGCTTTTTCGTCCGCCTGATCTACGACTTGCCTCGGTTTTGCGGCTTGTTTCGGTCTTTTTTTCACTGCGGAAATACCATTTGCGCTTTACGGATGATTCGTACTAACACTGTGGATTTCTACTTTAGATCTAAGCCTTGGAGTTAGCCTTCGGCCTGCGTTTTCACCTGACCTGTTCTCAAAGTTGGCTTTAGAGTGAGGTAACGCAATTCGGTGAGAGTGGACGAGGGAAGAAAGGGCTAACGTCATCTCGCGATAAATGCATGAACGTACCGCAGTGGGGAGGGGGCAGAGGAGCCTGCGTGGTGACCCCACGTCTGAGTTACGTCTATTAATAGGTAGGAGAAAAAAAATGTGCAAAGATGACAGATGGGATGAGCAATATATAAATAAATATAAAATCAAGAGAGCTCGAAAAAGTTGGGCGTTCCCGCTGCCATAGCATGAGTCAAACACACGATAGAGCAGGCACTCTCTTTGCGAAAACACGAGCAACTCGCCTGTCCCCCCCCCCGCCCCACTCCCGTTTTTGTTTTTGTTCACGCTTGATATTGGCTCGGGGACGGCGGGAAGAGTTGTTGTTCCCCACGATTTTGCTATCCTGACATCCGAAACACCGACGGCATTTTTATTGCGTCTCTTTTTCGTACGCCCGTTGGTATAACAATACCAAAAGATTGGTCAGTGTTGAAGCTCATGCATCGCAGACTGTCAGACGGCAAACATGATAGAAGTAAAAATGTATAGGTGATGGCACATAATAAAATGCGGTTACCCATCGTTTTCACGTGCACACAATTGACCACGTTTAGCGCTGCACCCACCTTTGTGTAGGACAAACGACTTGGAATTTGTGCATGGGATAATTCGTATTGTAAGTAAAAGCGTTAACCCTGATATCTACCTTCCACGCGTGAACACCGCGCGCGTCCTAAAAACACACACAGGAACGCGCGCTGAACCATCGTCCCTTCGGCAAACGCAAACCTACCGGGGACAAGACACCGTTTCAGACAGTGGTGGGCCTCCCGCCGCGCCTGTTCGCCGCGGCAGCAGCGACAGCAACGACAGCGGCGGCAGCAAACCTAACGACACTCTCAGGAGCAGCAGCCGCAGCAGCAAAGCAAACGACAGCATCAGGAGCAGCGGCACCCTGCGCCGCGGCAGTCACGGCAAGCAACGTCGCGTTATGTTTTTGGAGAGGGTGAGCAGGTCGAACAGCTACAACTCGTCCATGGGGGATTCCAGCCTTCTCGGCGGGTCGTCGAGCAGCAGCGGCGACAGTGATAGCTCGGACAGTGACCAAGAGCTGCGAGGCGGTCGAGGGCGCGCACGGGGGGGGCGCTGGCAGGACATGGGGGGACGAGGGAAGGAGGTCAGAAGCGTGCCGTGATAGGGATATCGCGTTTTGGCTAAAGTGTTTCTGACCGGCCGTTTGTCGCCACTATTACGGGGTAACACAGTAGTCAGGACCTACTATGGTTAGTGAAAACAGTGTCATGTAGCTTTTTACTTGTATCGTGGGTCCTGATTGGTACATGGTCCTCCGTACTAGTATGTCCACCGTCCAATCATCCGTACCTTGATTCTGCGTTGGATATCCCGGTCTTTGCGTCCGTGAACATCGCACTGGGGGCACAGCTTTCCGCCAAATGTCGAGAACTCAGAGGCAATTAAACGACGTAATAAATCAATTTTTTATAGAGACAACGTATCAACTTAGAGCCGTGGATTCGAGGCTCACTGACTCCGTTTTTTTTTTTTTTTTTTTTTTTTGGGGGGGGGGTGGGAGGGCTATTGGATTTTTTATGTTATATTAGGATGACAGCGTACCAGGTATTACTTTATGCTCACCGACTCCTGTTTTGTTTGCCAAGGGTTGATTTTTTATGTTAGGGTGATAACGTATTAATTTGAAACCGTGGGTTCGTGGCTCACCGATTTCCGTTTTTTAGGGTAGACTTTTACATGAAAAATGTTGTGGTGATAGTATAATTAATTTTATTTATCTGACTTTATTTAATTTATAACTTTTAGTGCGAAACTTTTACATGATATTTAACAGATCACTACTACGGTCTTCATACTCCCGATATACCCCGTCATTATAGTGAAAAATAAAATAAAATAAACAATAATAATATAAACACCACCCTCGGGCAGAAAAAACTTACGCACTTAACCACAAGTACCAACAACCATGACCAAGCCATCCGTAAATCATCCACCACACACATGGTAGAGCAATATAGTGGAAATTACAGAAATAAATTTATAAAATAGACATGATAGATTACTTCAAAATTCCCCACCTAAAGTAATAATTAATACTAACACCAATCAATATAGCGGAGAAAAACATTTGTTTATAAAAGAAAAGAACCCCTCCCAAAAACATTTCACCCACATAGCATAGTACAAGTATCAGCAAGCAGATTCAAAATTCGTCGAACTCACACCTGATGTCCTGAAAATATATAAATGTATTTTATAAAAAATGAAAATACACTCCAGCTGTGAGATCGAAGATTTCGTCGAAACTCATCTTTGCAAGCTGTGTGTGATACTCCGATCGCGCGCATTACGAGTTGTGTGTCCTCATTAAGGATATAGGTCGGCGACTCCCCTTACAACTACAGTGTAGCTATCAGGGTCAACAGGGTGATTTTAGTCAGTCTGTGCGCTGAAACTATAAAACCCGTTTCTGAGGGGGACAAAATCTGACAGCTGTGGAGGGAAATGTATCCTTTTATCAAGTGAATCTTGTAAGTCGAATAACCGATGAGGGGGGGGGGCGGAGTTTTGAAGGACGTGGGGGCCTGGTTTTGATCAAAAGCGAGCGGGTTTGGAGGGAGGGGGGGGGGGGGGGGGGGGAGGAAAGGGGGGGGCAATTTGTGCATGTAAGTTATAATCCTTTCAAGGGGATAAATCTGACGGTTTTGGCACCAGTTTATTATTGGGGGGGGGGGGGGGGTTGGGGCGGGGGTGGGGCGTGTGGGGCAGCTCAATATGTGCGTGGAAACTGTACATTATTTTGAGGGGATAAATGTGACGGTTTTGGAAATAATGCATCAGTTTATCATGTATATCCTGGGGTAAGTCGTACAACCAGTGAGTAGAGAGAGGGTGGAGTGTTCGAGGGGGTGGGGTTGCGATGGGTTGCGAAGGTGGGGGGCGGGGGGGGGGCGGGGGGGGGGGGGAAAGAAGGGTTTTACGTGAGGGGTTTGTTATACGTGTGGTGCTAGGTCTAGGCGATGGTGTGGGTGATGGGGAAGAAGGGGGCGTTCGGGGCGGAGGGGGAGGGAAAGCAGCGGCATGGATGGCTCTCGAAAGATAATGAGGTGATATCCTGTGCGTAAAGTGTTTATTAATCTGGCAGATTTCTTTTGGTGGGGCGTTTGAGTAAGGGAGAGCGAGAGGGGGGGGGGGGGGGGGGGGGGAGATTTTTTAGCAGGTTTAGGTCACAAATAATATTCAAATACACTTCGGCTGTGAGATCACAGATATGTAGGGGCTTGTTGTACGCGTGGTGCTAGGTCTAGGCGATCGTGCGGGTGGTTGGAAAAGAGGGGGCGTTGAAGGGGGGGGGGGGGTCGGGGGGAAAGAATTGAAAACTACGTCATGGATGGTCTGTATTTATATATTAGAGTGACAGCGTATAAATTTGGAACCGTGGGTTCGTGTCCTTCAGAGTTTTGAAGCTTTTTGGGAGTGGGAGTAGATGAATTTAATTATTGAATGCTGTATTAAGAGCAACATATAGATAACTTATACTTCAGTAATATTCTGTATTCGTACTCTTCCCGATATTAAAGCCCCCGGGGGGAGAAAAACAAAATAAACCGCCTACCATACATGTGATAAAGCAGTATAGTGGAGACTATAGTAATAAATTTATAAAATAGATGTGATGTTTTACCTAGCTCAAAATTCCCCACCTAAGTATAAATACCAATACTTGCCATTAGGGTGGACAAAAAATAAGACACCTCCTAATCAAAACTCACTCATATAGTATATTATGAGTACCAACAACGCAGCTTGCAAAGATGAGTATTGACCTGAAATTCGTCAAACTCACGGCTGACGTCCTTGAAAATTAGTTATAAAATCAATCTCTGATATTAAGTATGTGAATATAGATCAGCATGCGTTTAATCTTCCGGTGGGTGGGTAAAAGTAAAGGTCAAGCTCACCGCACTTGCCGGTGTTTTTCGTACGTGTAGTGTGCCAACACCACGCTACCACATACTTTTTCCGGCTTTTCGCTTGTCATCTCAACTCCGTTGCTTCCACAACCTTGCTAATATAGCGCATATTGACATCGCATGAAACATGTCAGGAGACAGCACTCTCACCCCTTGGAAGACGCCAAACTACTAGGTTTTACATTGACGGCGCACGTTTTCCCTTGATTGAAATTGCCTCGTGACATATTCTCATCGCATCAAAACGTTACGGCGCAGGTGAGCCGCGTGGACAGGCTGACGCGAGTTACGGTCATGCTTCGCTGCAGCAAGTGGTACGTCATGTACGCCTTCGTGTCCTTCCTGGGCCTGGGGCTATCGTTGGCCGGAAACTACAAAGCCCGGAGCGCCTGCTACGCGTTCTGCCTGCTGGATGTGTCCGTGCGGTACCGCGCCATGCACAGGTGATCCATAGGTTACGGCGATGTATGCGTTACGCTTGTGCAGTATTTTGTGCGCCTGGAGTATGTCGGCAAGCGCGTATTCGTGGCTTGTAAGAGGCCGTCCAAAGCCCTTTTCACTTGTTTTATACTCTTCTAAGTTTTTGTATTTACAATTTTTGCCAATTTGGAAGGCCCGGAGAGCCTTCTACGCGCTTTGCCCCGCCGAATATGTCCGTGCTGTACCGCGCCATGCACAGGCGATCATGCGCGTGTGGTCTTATTCCCGCCTACCGTGTGTGGGCACGAGCGTTGTGTTCTTGAGTTTTTGGTGGTCTAAAGTCCTGGTCACTGTCGTCCTGGCACATGTCAGCACGGGCGTTAGGTTCGTGACGTGTTGGCGGTCTAAGAGGCTCACGTCCGATCTATTTATGCTGGCTGCTCATCACCCCCCTCGCCTCAGAGTCGCCCAAAAGCCGCAGTGAGCACACCCAAAATTTACAGCGTTGGCACGAAAAAAGGCGCTGAGAGCAACATACCTTTGAGGAGTTGCATGGCGTGTCGGCGTTGGTGCCTAGCACGGAGCTTCTGAAGACTCTATGTATTCGTTCTTCCGAAGGTCAGACTCCATATTGTTGTTCTTGTGAAGGTCGGACCGCTTATTGTTCATCTGCTGGAGACCTGGCCCCTCGAGTGGTTGCTGCCCCCCCCCCCCCCCCCCCTCCCCCCGCCGCCCCATCGAGTACACTCGCCCCCCCCCCGCGCTCACCTGCCCCGCCGGCGCGCGCTTCGCTTAACCGACCCCACAGGGTTTTGCGGGCGGTGTCTCAGAACTGGGCGATGCTCTCGCAGACGGCCATGCTCGTGGTGATCGTTCTGTTTATCTTCGCCGCGGTTGGCACGGCCGGCTTCGAGGAGGATTTTGCCTTGGGAACGGCAGCGGAAGCGGTACGAGCTGAAGGCGAAGACTACACTGGTTGCGATACCCTTGGACAGGTACGATGTTGTGGATACTCTCGGGTCATGCATGCTACGGGGGAGGGTCGCGGGGGGGAGGGTACTCGACATTCATGCATAGCCGTAGTCTTAAGACCATAGGCCCTCGCATCCCTACAATGCCGGGAGGAGCACGTCGGGTTTTCACCGACCAGACAAGCATTACTTGTACCAAGCGCGAAGCGCCGTGAGGTGTTTGTCGAGTCGGGGTGGTGGGCTCATCTGCTGCTTGCCTTGAGTCATTTGACCGTTGAACACGCAATCCTTTCGAAACAGAGGCATCGTTCCTATACTCCTAATAGAGACACCTTCAAGATTTAGGCGCTCATTTCGTTTTTTTCCATACACTGGCGCCACATGAAACTTTTACTTATCTCTCCCTTTCCTGTGTGGCCGTCTGTGGGTGCACATGCTGTTCTGAGACTCCGTTATGAATGCCGCATTACGGAGCCGGCGTCCCCGGTGGTTCAACAGTAAGCCGCGTAACTATTGAGGTCGATGTCGTAGGTTCGAGCCCCGCAGGGAACCCTTTCTTACAAATTGACCGGCCGAACGTGTGAGAGCGCGAGTTGGCTAAATTTGACGCAATTCGACGAGCATTAGACGCTGAAAAGGGGGAATGCTGAAACCTTATGCGCGATGAAAATGATGTTTGCAGGTACCGGGGGGAAAAAGGGAAGAAACCTGTTACCACGGCTTGTCCAGAATCTCACTGAGGGAAATAAAAAACTTACGTGTTGAGCTGGAAAGTAGAAGTGGTGGATAAAATAAAGACTAACAATATAACTGTCGTGTCACCTGATGCTAGCTAGGGTAAGGGCGGCGCACATGAATTTTCTGAAACTCGTCACTTGAGGGGGTCTGTACATTACTTGGAGAAAACTGGAAGTGCAACAACCCCATGAGCAATTCCCATGGCCTAGGTATGCAACGAATGCTGTTGTAAAAATAAAAGCACTATTAATAATGAGACACGCTAAGGTACAGGTAGACCGTTTTTATTTTCTTGAGGCTCGTCACTTGAGCTCTGCAGCTCCTCCCAAAACCGAACTTGGGGGTAGAAACGAAGGTGCTACAATATCATACCCCAATGGACAATCCCATGGCCTGAGAATACACCGATTTTTTTGTTGTTGTAAAAATTGCACGAAATTCCGTCGGTTTTGGGTTATTCCAAAAACGCTTGAGACTCATCTCTCTATAGTGCGGTAGGGGTTGCAATTGTTGGGCCAAACAAAGCGTTTCTGGCCTCTATAGTCTAGTGCGGTTGAGCTCCTCAAGTGTGCAACGATGGGTTGGTATGATAGTTGTACGGGTTCGCTTGTTTTAGGACTAGGGCATAGAAATGTTTCGGTCGGGTCGCGCGAACGAATGCCTTCGAAATCACGTTTTGGGTGAGATGCTGAGCTCCTCGTGTTAGAAGCTCAACAACTTTTGCTTCGCCTCTACTAATAGCTTGGGGTGGCTCTTCACCCGGGAGTTGGTCGTGGCTGTAGCGTGGCGTTGGACCTAGTGGCATAATAGTGGGTATAGTGTGTTAGTTGAGGAGCTAAATCGGCCAGAAATGCTTTGACCACAACGTTTTTCCTCTATCGTTTTTCCCCTATCGCAGCACACGCCAGGCTTGTGTGCCGACTTTTGGTGTGCTGTGCCTTGTTCCAAACGCGGGCTTTATTATCTCTTCTGCCTTCAGCCGATGTTTCGTTTGTTCGAGGCTCGTTTTTTTGTTTTTGCCCTTTTGTTGGTTTTCGGCGGGATGCTTGTGGGCGCGTTGGTAGTGGGGTGCGTCTCTCTTCCTTTCTGGTTTGCGATTGCTCCATGCGCCCTCTTCTTCCCTCGCGTATACGGTAGAGACGAAAGCTCAATCGGAGAGAGGCGTGTGTTGCTGTTGACGCTTGAGTGGAAACCCCTGCCGTGACCCTCGCTTCGTTCTTGTGATCAAATCGCTTTACACCCATATTTTAAAAGCAAATCGCTACTTTTGGCAGTGAGGAAGGATTAAGTTCAGGAAACGATGATGAAGATTAAGATTCCGGAGAATCACAGTGTATCGGGTAAAAAAATATGGAATGCCACCCCCTTGCCCCCCCCCCCCTCCGCCCCCCCTCCCCCCATTCCTGTTTGTCTGTATGCCCTTTCGCCTTTACCTTCGGTTGTTGAAATGGCTCGCTTCACTTTTGTACTAAATTTCAGCGGACAATGATGAGGTTGCCGGATAAAACCTTTTATCCAGGTACTAACGGGTGTCACCCCCCCCCCCCCCCCCCCCCCCCTGTCTTTATTCGTGCACGTTGGCCACTCCTTGCTTTCGGCTGTTACGTCTCTCTTTCACGTTGTCAGTGCTCTATCACGTTTTTCCAGTACGCCCTTCGAGGCGACCTGGGGACTTACCTGTTCCTCGTCACTGACAACGATGACCCGTGGGTGAGAAACGTAATTCCGGGCATTTGTTCTTGCTTGCATTCAAACGGCCCGCGGGTGGAGCGCGAGAAGGGCGCGGGGAAGTTGTAAATACGAGGTTATGGAGGGGTAAGCGGCCTCTGCAGTATTTAGCGAGAGCTGTCAGTGTGCTGCACCAAATAATACGCAACTGGTTCCGGGCCGGTTAGAACTTTAGTTTGTAGCGTGCCTGCGCGTTTCCTCATGGCAACGCCGGTTCTTAAAAATGCATGATTGCATGCTTGAAACGAACATACTTGACCGCGAACCGTGAAAAACGATCCCGAAAATAGTGTTTCTGTGATTGAACTGGTCCCTTCAGGAATTTCAGAAGGCAAACACTGTCGAACCTAAAATAACGATTGGAACAGACGACCATAGTTAATAGAACCCACTGTACACCAAAACCTATATATACGTAATCCTCTTTTTCACGAACCATCTTTGGTCCTGATCACTTATATTACCCCGTAATATGACTGCAGCACCTATCATTCGAGGCAGCCCGAGGTGCTGGGTTAGACGAGGGAAAATTTCCTGTCCGCACTGAGTTATACGGCTCTTGCGCTGTATGGCACTACTGGAAGTGCTGCTCGCTCACGGTAGACGGGTGTTATGATATATGCAATCGGACTTTCACTTCTCGATCGCTTTTCCTGGGTACCATGGGGGTTGACCCCGCCCTTCTTGGTCTCCCTCCTCGCTTCCTCCTGGTCCGTTCCCTCTTGTGACGCTGCTTAGCGCGCACAGTATAAGGCGTTATGATTGCAGTAGAGGTTACCCAGTAAGGCGGCGGTGTGCTGTAGAGAGCAATATGGCCGCCTTTTGGGGGAAGCCACCTTATTCATTATGAATGCAATTCCCTAGTGGGGCCAAGCGATATTGATCGCCTTATATCCGGGTACCGCCTTATTGCGGGACCCCTACTGTGCATCTATATTTTTGAATGGCCCAGAAGACCCTTTCCGTCATTAAACCCTGTAGAACTTCACTCCCTTTTTGTTTAGGGACAAGCTGCATGGAATTAGTTTTGGGGGGGAAAATAGTAGCAAAAGGCTTCGACCTCGCCGTCCTGGTCTCTCTTACTCGCCCCCCCCAGTCCGTCCCCTCTCGTGACGTTGCTTCACGCGAACAGCACCGCGTAAGGCGCTTCGTGTTTGACGTGTCCTGTTGTGTACTTCCGCTGAGGGCCTGCAGTAACGATTTTTTTTTTTTCATCTCATTTTGGAAAAATGTAGAATCTAGAGTGTGTTTGATAGGCCCAACAAACAAATAGGACGCACCTGTACCCAAGAATATGATTCCTGCATTTATGAAATTTTATTTGAAACACAACGAGTCCCAAAGCACTTATTTTGCTTGTAAATCAAATCCGAAAAAGGAAGTTGGCCCGCTGCTTTTTCATGGTGGGACGACATGTCCGCGAAAGCCTGGCGCAATTTTTTGGCTGCGTCGACGACCACGATCGAGGCAACAAAATCTCGAACCTTAACGAGAGGCGACCGGAGCAACAGCCGCGCCCACGCCTACATACTATAACACATGTTAATAGTACCCCGGCGGTGGTGGCTAAAATATGATCGTAGCGGCCGCCAGCCCAATTTTCCAATCAGCTCGATCGGCCACGCCGCACGAAAACCGACCCAACGAGCCAAAAACACGATTATTCGCTCAAGAGTTCGACCGCTTCATCACCGTCGCTGCTCCGCGCGCGGGTTTTTGAGGCTTCATCTGCCCAAGAGACCCCGAGGGTGATACCTTCCCAACCTGGGCCGCCAAGAGATAATTGAGTCTGACGGCGGCGCGCACGTGACGATACAAGCTGTCGCTCGTCGGAAAGTATGTTTCCAGCTTTATTTTTTTTCTAATCGTTAATCCAGGCCCTAAGACGGCCCCAAGACCGGTACCATCATTAACCCGGCCGCTCCCGGTCTCCTTTCCTCCATTCCCTCTGATTGACCACTCCATCCCGACATTGTATCATAGGGATGCGGGGGTCTGTAGTCTGACAAAGTACGGCCATGCATGACAATGCTTACCCCCCCCTCCGTCCCCCCTCGTGGCATTGCTACATTGCTTCGCGTGCACAGCACCGCGTGAGACGATTCCTGTTTGACGTGTCCTACTGGGTACTGGTGCCTCTGCTGCTACTCAACATGGTTTCTGGCGTCATCCTTGACAGGCAAGAAAACGGACAAATAGGAAAGCGACCCTCCTATCTGAGGGAAAAACACTCCTGTCACCAGACCGCCCCCCCCCACGTTACCCGTACCCCCCCCCACCCCCCTCCTTTTTCTGCGCAAGCCGTAAGTTTCACTTCTGCCCCTGGGACAACGAGATGCTACTATAGGTGTAGTTGCAGTTGTAAGGGGTGAACTACTTATTTGACTTTTTTAGTTGTACTTATAAGGGCCGAAGTACGTCATTGTTTTCTTGTTAGGGTATGAATTGCGTAGTTTAGTGTTTATTTTGTAGCGTACGGTATGGTACTGTCGTCGTCGATCACGACGCGATGGTTTTACGTTGCCTCTTCCTCTTTTTGGCCCTCTCTTGCCCCCCCCCCCGCTCTCGGTACAGTTTCGCCCAACTGAGAGACGAGGAAGCAGCGTTGAAGGCGGAACTGAAGAGCCGCTGTGTAGTCTGCGGTATTTCGAGGAACGAATTCGACCGAGGGGGCAACGTCTTCTACAATCACGTCACGCACGACCATTGCATGTGAGGACGGGATAATAGGGCATGGCGTGGGGGAGAGGGCTTGAGGAGGATTGAGGGGGGTTGACATAGTGGGGCTGGTAGGGGGCATGGGGCAGTGGGGTGGGTGCGATGGTTGGGGGGGGGGGAGGTGGCATAGTCATTTGTTGCTTGCCTTAATCGTTTGACCGTTGACCACGCATCCCTTTCGAGACGAACAACCGTTCCCACTTGTATCATAATAGAGACACCTCCAACGTTTGGGCGCTCATTACCTTTTTTTTGCCATATATTACTGGGGTGGGGGGGGTGGGGAAGCGTGGAGGGAGGGGAGGGGAGGGGAGTACGAAGAGAGGGATAGTCGACAACAACACGTCTTTGTGGCTTAGCTTTAGGTATTGACAGGTTTGAAACGCCAGGTTGTGTCATCCCCCCTTCCCCCACGCCCGCCGAGCTGACGAGCTTCTCACCGGCCGCCCCTTGCTCGTGTCCCACCCCCCCCCGCTGAACACAAACCTTTGGAACGCGCAGGTGGAATTATGTGCTGGTGCGAGCGTACCTGAACTTCAAGCCCGAGCTCGAACACACCGGACAAGAGAGCTACGTCCACAACATGCAGCGAGGAGGGCACGATGGCATCCCCGACGTATCGTACTTCCCAATCGGCGAGGCGGGGGTTTTGGACAAGAGGCCGGATGGCAAGAGCTAGAACGGTCGGGGGGGCGGAGAAGCGGGAGAATGGTAGGCGAAGAAAAATGCCAGGAGACAGCGCTTTCACCCCGTGGCAGACAACAATGTTTCCTTAATTTTCCTTGACGGACGCCAAAATAGAACGTTTTAGCGTGGAATGTCCGTCATTTCCCTTGACCGCACATGTCATATTTCATAGGCGAATAGGTAACGACGCGGGTTGCTTGTTTGGACACGTTGTTGCGGATGGGAACAGTCGTCCTCCTGGGCCCGCGGCGGGGGTTGTAATCATTGCCGTGCATGGCTGTAGCCTGTAAGACCTTAGAGACCCTCGCATACCTCCAATGCCAGGACGGGGCACGTAGGGCTTTCACCGACCAGGCAGACATTGCATGTGACCATTGCGTACGCATCCCTTTCGAGACAGAAAATCTGCCCTGGGGGTGGGCAAGAGGGGAGAGGAGCAGGGAGAGGAGTATGCGAACAGTTAGCCACGGCGACGATTGCCACGTTTTTGGACGAGATTATCGCTCGTCACGCGGGGGCAAAGGGCAGGTGACCAGGGCGACCGGACGGCGTTCGTTTCTTGCGCTATTGACATTTTTTTCACCATTGCCTGGTTTTTGTTATACGAGTAGGAGTGCTACAGAAGCATTGTAGGGGGCAAGGGGAGCGGGGAGTGGGACCAGGGCGATCGGACGGCGTGCGTGTCTTGCGCTATTGATCTTTTTTTCACCATTGCCTGGTTTTTGTTATACGAGTAGGAGTGCTACAGAAGCATGGTAGGGGGCAAGGGGAGCGGGGAGTGGGAAGGATAGGGGGGCAGATATTGACGCCGGTCACTTGGTCGAACGAGCGTATTGCTTGTGGCGCGGTGAATTAACCATGGTTTTTCATGGATCATGACCAACTCGCGGGTCGGGTCAAGGGCTTTTCAAACTCTTGCGGGTCGAGTCGGGTCGGGTCAGCAGGTGTTCGACACCACACGGGTCGGGTCGGGTTCACCCTGACGGTCACCCTGACGCGGCCCGACCCGACCCGCGAAAAAGTGGCCTGAACCGTAAAAATTAATGAAAATTTGTGGCTTCAATGCCAAAAAATGTTGAAAATACACGACTATTTCAGTATCGGGCACAGGAAGCAGCCCGAGCTACCGGGGTGAGGGGTATGTTTGAACTGTACGACAAGGAGCTCTAGAAGCGCGCGCAGGATGCTGATATCATACCCGTGTTGTTGCACGCCCTTCATAGAAGCTTGATATATCGCAATTGGCGTTTTTTGGTTCGCTATAAAGGGGTCCTATGAGGGTTACCCCTCTTAGAATCCACCCACGTTTTTGGAGACAAGCTATTTGGAATTAGTGTGGGATCGTTTTCGCAATAATAAAAGGGATGGACTAACCGGGGAGGCCAGACGGCGGCGTTTTTTTGTCGAATTTGTGTTTTTTTCACCCTTGATTGTTGTAAGAGTGCCACTCGTATGCACGGAAGTGATGGATTTTTTTTGTTTCACTCCTCTTTCTTGTAAGAGTGCTACGAAAGCAGCGTACGTATGGACTTTTTGTTGCTCTGTTTGTCGTCGTACAAGTAGTGGTATGGCGAGTCTTTTGTTAATTTTTGGTGGCAGTGTGCGCTCTAGGATTCGAGTTTCGCGTCAAGCTTCTGCGCCATATATAGAAATATATATATATATATATGTAGTTTATGCGGGGTGGTTGCCTGCTCTGTATGAATGGTGCATTATGTATAGGTTCGCGTTCCGTTGCTGACTTTTTCATTTTATTTATTTTGTGCTTTTTTTCCTGAGGTAGATGGGCAAAACTGAAGCTTGAGCTCAACACACTGCGAGCGTCCCTGCGCGAGTCGAATCCGGACTACATTCATTCGCAGCGGAGCAGGTACAGTAGCGATCCCTCTACAGTTCCTGTATGTGCACTATAAAGGGAAATACCGGCACTATAGCAGAAGCCGGCACTACTCCGCATACTGACACACTACTTGTTTTGTCCATATGTGCCAAGCGATTTCACTGGCACCTTAGCGGACAACCAGCGCTACTCGATCGGCACTATAGAGGGACCTCTGCCGTAGTCGGTTCGACCACTGCGCCTGCTGCATGGATCATTGGTGACTCACGGGGAAGGTTGAGTGACAGCTAGAGCTCCAGCACATACGCGCCGTAAACTTTAGCCAATAACCGCAAATGTCGGGATGAAATAAGCCTGAGGTATGCGTATGCATGCGCGTGCGTGTGTCGTTTTTGTTTAGGGGCTTAAGAGTTTTTGCCCACAAGATAACGTGTCTCGCCATAATCGCGATACGAAAACGAAAACCCAAAGTGACCGGAACGGCGGCACAGAAGGGAGTGGTACTAGGCTGTAGATACGACGGCTGAATCATGGGGAGCTTCTGATTAGCGGAAGTTACCTGTCCGGATTTAGAAACAGACTTTTGTTATTTTCCCTAAGGTATCCTCGTTTTGTGAGCAGGTGTTTTCAAGATCCCGTCCAACGAGTTTCCTTAGCGTGCAAGTGCAGTGTCGTACCGTGTTTGTGATCCCAGTGTGGTGGTGACTGCAGCTGTTTTACGCCATGATCCCGTTCTGTGTGAAAATATAGGGACCATTGGGTATTTAACATGAATACTTACTGTAACAGCCCTTACACTTTCGCACTCTAGGCAAAAATTTAAGGGCCTTTGTGATATTCATAAGAGTATGAAACAGTCCTTACATTTTGGTCCAGAGTGGTAACTGCTAGGTTTGATTTATTTGTTGTCCCATGAAGCGTGCTGAATTGAAGTTTATGCTGTGTGGTGATGGTGGCGTCGGAGAGGCTCGGCGGCGTTGTCAGCCGGTCTCGGTGTTTTTTCGTCCTAATGTCGTGGCAGCCATTCCCTCTATCACCAGGTACCTTGTACCAGGTACCGTAGCTTTTGATAAGCGTACGAAGCAGATGCATTTGTATATTGGTGTGTATATGGTGGTGTGATTGGCCAAAGCCCAAGCCCATGGTACGTTAGGCTAGTTTAAAAGCTTACAGTAGATCCATGCATGTTTGCTATTTTGTACGTACCAGGTACTGATGAGCGTACGGGCGCATGGGTGGACTCGTATGAGATTCCCTTTTTTGTACGTACTGATGAGTGTGCTACGGTAGTGCGAGTAACACCGACCTGTTATATATAACTCGATGGCTGTGTTGATTTTTCTCGGCCCCCGATGAGATATTTTGGTGTTGTTTAGTGAACCCTTGTAGGACGGCGCCCATGTTTTTGGAGACAAATTGCTTGGAATTAACGCGGGGGCATTTTTGCCGTTCTACAGAGGTTAATGGGGGCTGTGTTTTTCCGTGTTGACATAATGTGCGTGTCTTTTGCACCGAAGATGTATCGCTGCTGCCTGGGGATCATGCAGCTAATGATATCTCGCCGGACGCTACAAAAGGCGTACTACTTGTAGTAAGACCTAAGAACAAGTAAGAAGATCGGTGACAATTTGGGTGAACGCGCGGCAGTAGCTTTCACCTCTGGTATTTTAAGCGGATCGACGCTGCTCGACAGTAAGAATTACCTATTTTTTGTTCGTTTTTTTTTTTAACTTGTGCCTGCTGCTATCCAATCAGAGCATTTCGAGATTTTCCCTTGCTCAGGCGCACCTGTGCGACTGGCGGCTGCGGCTGTGCACTTCTTCCCGGTTGTGAAGAGTTGCTGCAAGTCCTTCAAGAAAGCGACGCTGAGTGGTGACCCTACACTCAGACCGCTCTCGCTCATTCTGTATGAAAGCCCCCTGCTGCGCGGGCCCACGTCCCCTGTGATCCCCTCTCGCGTCCACGCTGCCCGATTGCGGAGACCCGAGTCCGCTTGGAGTGCTGCCTCCAGCGCGTCCCGTCTCGGGTGCAGTCCAGGGTATTGGAGTGGTGCCGGTGCCGTGCCTCTCGCGGGGGGCTCAACCACACACCGAGCGTGGAGCACGTGACGCCCTTGCCCACATGGGAAGCGTAGCCGCTTGGTGCCTGAGCTGGAGCGTTATGCGGCAGACCCCGTACGCCACGTCTCCCCCAGTATCACCAATGAAGATGCTGGGGTGAGTCCCATTCCCGGACCCTATCCCCTGCGCCCTTGGAGATCCTCCAGATGGCGACTCACCGTTAGGTGGCACTGGTGGCACAGACATGCCGCCGTTCAATACAGCTCTCCTCCCTCCGCTCTTTTGTCTTCTCCTTTCTTATTTCTCCGTCCCTTAATCTCCCTGTTCGCGTCCCTCAGGTTTCCGGTTCTCCGTTCCCCTCGCTACCTTCCACTTTCTCTGCTCGGTTCGTCCCGCCCCTGCCCCCGCCCCCTCCCCCCCTCCCACGCCCCCCGGCCTGTGGACCAGTCTCAGGCTGCGAGATTCACTACGCCATACATCAGCAGTGTGAAGAAAACGAGCAGCCGGTGTGTCACGGATCTTGCAAAGATGAGTATCGACCCTAAACTTATCGAACTCACAGCTGGCGTGCTCAGAATGATCTTAACAAAATAGTGTATGCAGATAGCTGGACCCGCAAACGGGGAAACGGGGGCAAAGGGGAAATGCGGACCCAGAGCTCAGGCTGAAAGTTACGGAGTAAAACGCATGCTTCGGCACGGGTGAACCTAGTTTTTCTCAAGCTCCTCGTTGGACGAGCTCTATACCACACCCAAAAATGAACTTACTTCGTGAAGAAACTAAATTGCCACCCGACGAAAAATCCCATGGCCTGGGTACGATATGTACCGAATAAAATGTATCACAGGGTTTATATTCCAGCGCCTGCTCTCAAATTGAGGAGAGCCCTTTCGCGGTCAAACATGTCTTGGCTAAAAAGTGCTATCGTACCCTCACGTATCGTAGAACGCGTCGGGGTTATAAGCGTGGAGGTGGGGGCAAACGCGTTCTTTGCGCGTACACGTTGCAGTTTGAGCATTTGAAGGCATTCATATGACGGTAAGAGCCCCGGTTCAACTCGACGTCTGTGACACTTGATTGTTTTCCTTGTGTGGGTAGCGCAGAGTGCGCGCGAGGTTTGGATGCAGGGTCTGATACAGCCAAACGAGCAAGACTATGTATGAGTGATGAGAGGCGAGTCTCTCGTTTCGCATGTATGCGGATAGAACATATAGGAACATTATCAGCCCGTACACACACGTATTATCAGTGTATGGGAGTAAACCCGCGAAGATATCGCAGAGGACACCCCCCCGACTGGTGTTGCAAATAGGTGCGTTCGGATGTTTGACACCAATCGGTCTGTTTTTGTTCGCTGCCCACCTTTTTCGCGTAGCCTACTCGTATAATATACGAGTACCAAGTACCGAGTACCAACCGAGTAGCGTACGTAGGCATGGTGTTCATAATAATGTCACGACGGTTATATTATAAAGTAAAAACAAACACCAGCTGTGAGATCGAAGATTTTGTCGAAACTCATCTTTGCAAGCTGTGGGCGATACTCCGATCGCGCGTATTACAGTGTACGAGTTGTGTGTCCTCAGTACGGAAATAGGTCGGCAATTTCCCTTAAAACGACAGACAGTGTGTAGCTATCAGGGTCAACAGGGTGATGCTAGTCTGTGCGCGTAAACTATAAAACCCGTTTTTGAGGGGGACAAAATCTGACAGCTGCGGAAGGAAAAGCATCAGTTTATCAAGTGTATCCTGTAAATCGTATAACCGGTGAGGGGAGGGCGGAGCTTTAAAGGGCGTGGGGGGCTGGGTTTGAACAAGAGGGAGCGGGGGGTTGGGGGGCGGGGGGCGGGCGGGGCAACTCAATCTGTGCGTGGAAACTATACCTGGTAAATCCTGTGAGGGGATAAATCTGACGGTTTTGGAACGAATGCATGCGCCAGTTTATCATGTATATCCTGTAAGTCGTACAACCAGTGAGGAGAGGGCGGAGTGTTCAAGGGGGTTGGGGAGGGGGGGGGGGGGGGGGGGGGGCAAAAGGGTTAATTAACAGCTTTAGGTCGCATAGATGTAAGGGTTTGCTATACGCGTGGTGCTAGGTCTAGGCGATGGTGCGGGTGGTGGGGAAGGAGGGGGCGTTGGGGGAGGGGGGGGGGGGTGAATTGGAGCAGCGGCATGGATGGCTCTAGAAAGATGATATGATATCAACTGCCTGGAAGTGTTGATTACTTTGGCAGATTTCGATGTTAGGTGGGGCGTTTGAGCAAGAGGGAGTGGTGGGGAAAAAGGGGGGGGGGGGGGGGGGGGGGGGTTATACCTGTTATGTATTATGGCGATTATACTTTGTAAAGCTATTTTTATACATATATATATGTCATTCAGCCACATAATATTATGAGTTCCGTCAATTTATTGAGGGGTCGACACCTCGGGTCGATACGGTCGATATACTCATCTTTGCAAGCTGCGTGATACTCCAGCCGCTCGTTTCACAGATGACCACAAGATAGTGTTATAAGGCTTAGTTTGGGTAAGCTATTGGTTAACCAGTTGCAAGTGGTCAAACGGACTAATAATACCCTACTAATTCCTTAACAAATGGCGTCGTCGACGGACCATGGGTGTTTGGTTCGTGGGTTCGATCCCCACCATCTACAATAATAAACTTTTCAGACTTTCCCCATGTCGAACTTGAAAAATACTCTCCCTGGTATCCCCAAAGGCTTGGATATTGACAGGTCCGCCGTATATCCGGCCGACCTGCTATCCCGCCGTTTCAGGGGGGGAGAGTGTTATAAGGCTTAGTTTGGGTAAGCTATTGGTTAACCTTTTGCAAGTGGTCAAACGGACTAACACCCCACTAATTCCTTAACAATAGGTAATATCAAACCTGCTGTGAAGCGCAGCAATAACATCAGCACATCATCAGCACTCTAAATTACATGGCGGTTGTATCTGTGTATTGGTACATCCCGTGTCCTGCACATAATAATAATATCGTTCCATGTTCCGCGCTTGTTGAAATTAAGAATGAATGCTAGAAATATGGAGCAGGGGCAGACGGCGCGCGCTAACCCGGCCACATACCTGAGACGCCTTTACCGGCTATGACCTTCAAATCCTACGAGATAAAGTACCAACGCAGCTTGCAAAGATGAGTATTGACCTGAAATTCGTCAAACTCACGGCTGACGTCCTTGAAAATTAGTTATAAAATATATTTCACTTTGTCGAGATTTTTAAGCTGTTTTTTTTTTGGTCTTGGTTTTTGTGCTATTTTTATTTTGTCAAAGCGCGAGAGGGCCTCGACCCACCCTAACTCCTAACCCCAACCCTAACCCTAACCCTAACCCTAACCCTAACCCCAACCCTAATCCTAACCCAGGCCACGGCTCCGACCCGAGCGCGGCTTCGCCGCGCGTTTTGGAAAAACTGATTAAAAATGTGCGGACCACATCAAACATCGAAATGTATTTGGTACTTTATCCCATATGATTTGTAGGGTGAAAACATCGCAAAGGCTACTTACTGACATACCTCACTACAAGCCAGCTAATTAACAGCTAAGAGGGCACACGTCAGTGTGAGAGCAGCACATACTAAATGGTGGTGAAAACTGCCTGTTAGCGTGTGTCCCATTCGCCGCGGAAATGATGTCGCGAGAGTGCCAAACATCATATACCTGGTGGTCAGCAGAACAACACTGAACAAGGAACCGCCTTCCTATTATGATGGTGTTACGAGTACTTATCATATGGTATTAATAGAGGAAGAAGATTTCTTCACCAAACGCAACACACAAGCTCCTGGTGCCACTCATTGCTCCTTCGATTACCAATGTTTTCTCTGGCTTCAATCATGTCCTACTTAGGGAAGCTACCCGCTGCTTCTTACGCCACTGCCAAACGGAAGCTTTTGAATCCTCAACGGGTGCGCGCACCACGCACCCCGTGATGGGCGTCGTCGGCAGGACGTCTCGGAGTTTGAAGTAGTGGTGGGATGTTCAGTACGGGCCTGCCGATATTCTTGGGCGCCCGAAAAAACCCAGCTGTGCCGTGCTCGTGGTGCCGTTGTCCACCACCTCCACCACCACCTCTTCGCTCTCCCAGCTAACAGTGCTGTCCTGCTGCAGGCTGTACCATGCGCGCTGTATCGTCCCTTGTTTCGCTGTCGGCACTGGCCAGCTCTTCGGCGTTCGTCGCTCCAGGTGAGTCGCTTGCTCTCAAACCAAACAAACCAACGCAAATGCATGTGTGCGGAGATAAGGCTTTCACTGCGCGGTACCTACCAGGTACCAGGGTAGTGCCAGACGAGCTCCAGACGGCCAGCCAGCCAGCCAGACATGAAGACAGCTTGTTGGTGTTGGCATTCTCTCGCCCCCTGAAAGTGTTGCTTTGTGGACATGTTGTATATTATAGACGCGTCATGCTATCCCTAGACAGGCAGTTGCGTTTTCTACCAGGTACCTTGGTACATACAGCAGTATCCTACCAGGTTGGTACAGAGTACCAGGCGAGCTCGAGACGAGCGCCAGACAGACATGAAGGGTTCTTGACGTCGGAGCTGTCTCGTGCAGTGCCTTGAAAGTCTGAAGGTACTGTTGTGGACACGTTGTCTGTCGTAGGCGCAATATCCCCACACTGGAATCGTTGCCTGCCAGGTGCAGTAGCAGACAAGCTCGAGGCAGGCGCGAGACATGAACAAGCAAGGCTTGTTGACGTTGACTCTCCCTGAAGTCTGCAAGTCCTGACACGTTTCGTTTTCTATCGTAGTAGATGTGATACGTGACATCCCCAGGCGGTTGCAGCCTTTTCTCTGCACATCGCTTGTCGCTTGTGAATCCGCACACACGTTGTCATTTGACGCCCGGTCTGCTCCATTTGTATGATGATCTGCGTGCGTGCTGTCTTTCTTGTATCTACAGCCAACACCCATCTGTACTATGTACACGGCCGTGCCTTGCTCGTAGAGACGTGCAAGTAGTGTACACCGCCGTGGTCGCATGATCACAACCTTCGAAACAGAAAAGATACATCGCAGATCGCAGAGGAATATTACTCGTGTCACTCGCAATAACGTATCGCGCCGTCTGCTCGTAATAGTTCGTACCTACCGCTTCCGAGTACAACAGCAGTACTCTTGCAGCACATTCCAGTATGCAGCGGTGTACCTGGTACGTCAACATACGCGTCGACCTCCCACCCTACATGTCGCCCCCTTTCTCATACACATAATCAATGTAGCCAAGAACTGCAAGAAGCAGTATCCGTGTATTCGTGAAGACACGAGCCTGCGGGACAACACTACGGCCTGTACGAAAGTTTTTACCACCTGGGTGCTGTACTCCCGCAAGCTGGTGCCTCGTGTCTACGAAAAATGAACCAGATGATGGACCAGTCAACCGGTCGAACTCAAAGCTGACGTATTCCCCCCCCCCTTTCTACACTTACTTGCCACCTCTCACTTTCTTCGGAGTTTCTCTGCCTGTGTACACATATGCATCGGCCACGTTGTACACGGGGGGGTCGGTTGAAGTGCCAACACCACTTCTGCCACCCTGCCATGCACCTCTCGAACCTGTATATACGTATTGTCTGGACTGCGCTTTTCTCCCACTGGCTCGTGTCTAGAAATAACAAAACGCACGGGGCAGATCACGATCTAGATACGCTATATCCTTTATCAGCCGTTTAAGATATGTTGTGCAGGATCTGTGCGGTACAGATCCAACCCAGAAAGCATGTGCTACTGCTGTAGGTCTTTTAGACCACCCGGCTCTCACCCGGCAACGTTTTGCTACGGGCCAAGCAGGTCATATAGACCAGGGATCTGTCGTTCCCGAGAGACGCAGATGATATAGATCATACCTGGTATAGATTATCAAAAGGGATCTGGTCTGCCCGATGTATGAAATAATTTCGCCACTTTTTTTTCTACTTCCACCTGTCCCTTTCCTCGTACCCGTCTCTGACTGTGCGCATCAAAAATGGCAGGAGACAGCTCTTTCGCCCCTTTACAGACTGCAAATTGGCCCTAATGCGCCCTGACAGACCCCACTACTAGGTAAACTACTACCTGGCTGCAAATCGTCCTTGATTTGCCCTGACAGACACCACTACTTGGTAAACCACTACCTGACTGCAAATTGGTCTTAATTTGCCCTGACAGGCACCACTAAACCACTATTAATACCTTAAATTGGCCTCATTTGCCCTGACAGACACCACAATTGTATTGCGTGGTACCATTAGGTTTTAGGGTGGAACACGCGGCCCTGCACCGTTGACAGCACCCGTTTTTTCTATGATTGGCATGTTTTCCCGACATATTTGGTGTGCATATCGTAGGTCATGTCACGTTGTTCGCGAGAGAAGCGGTGGGAGCGCCAACACCACCCTGCCATGTATCTCTCGAACATGTATGTCTTGCCTGTGATTTCCTCCAACAAGCTCGTGCCTCGTGTCTGCAAGTACCGGTCGCCCCCCCCCCCCCCCCCCCCCAGGATGCAGTTCACCCTTCATGCGACTCGCCAAACACCTGACGGCGCTTCGCGCTTAGTGCAAGCAATGTCTGCCTGGTTGGTGAAAAACCAACATGCTCCGTCCCGACATAGTAGGGATGCGAGGGTCTATGGTCATACGACAACGGCCATGCACAAACTGAGTTCACCCCCCCCGCCCCCTTGCAGTTTGGTGCACTAGATAGTAGCGAGAAAACGATCGCTATCTAAAGAGATAGATGGGGGCCACAGACGGCCAAACAGAAAGGAGGTGAAGTCATCAAAATTTAAAATGTACCAGGTGTACTTTATGGCAGAAACGTCATGAACGCCCAAATGTTGGAGATGTCTCTATTCAAGAGTAGGAACTTTGGTCCGCCTCGAAAGGGAAGCGTGGTCAATGGTCTAATGGCTCAGGCAAGCAACAAATGAGTACGCCCCCCCCCCCCCCCTGTACACTTACGCCTTTCCCTTTCTTCACATGAAACCTCTTTTAACTGCTACGTCCCTAGGCCACGTTGTTCGCAGAAGCTTCGGTAGGAGCGCCAACAACGCTGCTGCCACCCTGCGATGTATCTCTCGAGCGCACTTGACGTCCGCGTCTTGGCAAGCGGCTCGCCGGCGACCCGCAGCAGTTGGCGTCGGTGGGGTCTCCACGGTAAGCAAGGAGTAGCAGTGAGCAGCGGTGAGCACTAGCCTACGTTCAAGAAAGACACAAGGACTCTACAAGTGTACACCTGTCTACCGGTAGTTAGGGAAACAAAGGAGCAACAAAAACTTCCGCGGTCCCACGACGCTAGCTATCACTGTGGTCCCGCCTTGGTGCGGTATCCTTTAGTGCGGGTCGTATACGGGAAGAATATCGAGGGACAGGAAAACCTCACACGTGTGTCCCTTTGCAGTGAGCCTACAACTGCTGTAACCCCGCCAGTACTGCGAAACATAACCTACCTGGTGCACTAACTCCAAGTAGTATTTTCCCGAAAAAGTGGGTGCAGTTCTGAAGGCGGGTTACGCAAGAATTCTGGCTTCCGGAACGTTCCCAGAAAGTGATCCTTTTGTGGCATAGCCAATTCGACTGGTTTGCGAGGCATGTTCCCAGAAATTTATCCGTGTCACGTAGACGCTTAAATTGCGACCTTGTCTGCCTTCCTTGCCCCGTGACCGCATTTAGGCGAGAATGATGTCCGATACAGCGGGCGTGGATGAGGTTGGGGTGGAGGCTGCCCCCGTCGGGGAGCTGACGGAGCTGGCCCGGCTGGAGATCCGCATTGGCAAGATTGTCGAGGTCAGCGAGACTGGGTACATATTCTAAGGAGATTAGATGCTGTAGCTCTCGCTAATATAATAACTCGCGCTGGTGAATATTTTTAAATGACGTCAACTGTGTGCGTTGGTGGCCAACCCATCCCAACCTAACCTAACCCAGCACAATTTCTTTGCTGCCATGTGTGTGCGTCCCAAAATGTTAAAAAAACGTTCATTGTGGGAGATTCGGTCGTTGGGTGGGGCACGCGGCACGCATGAAAAAAGGGCACGCAAGGCTGGAAATGCGCCTCTATTTTCTCTGGCTCCAACCGAAATGGAAACTCGCTTAAACGTAATAGTACATAAAGGACGGATATGATAGTGTAGCGGTCGCTAGGAACTCGCGCAACAGGATGATCAGTAGTGTGGTCAACCCATGTACGTTGGTGTACGGCGAACGCGTCCGTCTAATCGAAAGGAGCAGCCCCTTTTTTTTGGCGCCGCCAAAATTAGAGAAAGCGACGACTTTTGAAACAAGGTACAAATAACACTGCTGTCACACAAAATAATAATCATGGGCTATGGATAATGGATAATCGTGTAATTAGAACTGAAACCAGTCGTGCGATAGATATATTAGTCTTCCAAGAATAGTCGTGTGCTGAAGACAATCATGCCCTAAAATTAGTCACGTGATCTTTTTTGAGCAGATCTCTCGTCATCCCGATGCGGACACCCTGTACGTGGAGAAGGTCGACGTGGGAGCGGGGGAGGAGGAGGGTCCAAGGACCATTGTTTCGGGCCTCGTCAACTTCTGCGATGAGGCCGACCTGCTGGGGAGGGAGGTCGTCGTGCTCTGTAACCTCAAGCCCGTCAGCATGAAGGTGGGTGGGCGTGGGGGTGGGGTGGGGTGGAGTGGGGTGGGGTGGGGTGAGGTGGGCAGGTGTGTGGGTGGGTGGGAGGGTAGGTGGGTGGGGGCGGGGGATGAGAGTGCAACGCTAATTTCCGAACTACATTCCGGCAGTGGTAGACCAAGCGGTGTTTAAGAGTCCAGTACAGTAGGTAGCCTTGAAGGTGCATCCGTCTTTTTCCCTGTCCACAGGACAAACATCGAGTGTTGTTGGTGCACCAGCCACGGCCTTTGCATGCCCCATCAACGCCGACTGGGATCCGTGTCCACATTCTCCATCCGAGTTTTTCTCTCCCACATCTCGCGGGATAGCCGTAGTGGTGCCGGGCTACATCACGCTGAAACTGACAGCGTTTCCGCCAATGACATCAACCACTGCTGCGAAAACTCGATGGTTGCGTTTGAACGCCCGATTACTGCGATCGAGCGTATGACGAAATAGTTCATGGAAACCCGGCGTCCTCTCAGTGCCTCCCGCCTCCGCGCCCCCCGCCCGTCGCCTGCCCCGGCCCTCTTCTCTCGACCCCTGTAACCCAGGGAGTGATGTCGGCGGGCATGCTGCTCTGCTCGAGCAACGAGGACCACTCTAAGGTTTCGCCCCTGTGCCCGCCAGCAGGCGTTCCTCTGGGGGAACTGGTGTCGTTTGAGGGGCACCTGTCAGCGCCGGTCGACGCAGGGAACCGCGCCGGTAAGGCATGGAAGAAGGCGTCCAAGACTCTCGTAGTCGACGACAACAATGTGAGTTTCACTGGGCTTATGCTTCGAGTATGCATTACGCTAGCGTCTTGGTTAGGCTTAAATGGCCGGTTTTTAGTAGCATGGCATTATAGTGGTATATTTGGGCTTTGCGCGGGCATAATTGGGTGGGGTTTTCACAGCATAACAGTAGCGTAACTGGGCATTTTGTTCGAGCATAGTGAGTGTAGTTGGGGGAACATGTAGTAGCTTGTTTTTTGTGTGTTCCTTACACAGGAAAACCGTGCCGGTACGGCGTGAGAGGTGTCCCAAGACGTTGTCGTCGACGACAACAATGTGAGTTACCCATATGCTTTGATGTATATGTTACGCTGATTTGTTTGTGGGCAACATTGGGAACTTATTGCTTTGTATATTAAAAAGTAGCGTAATTTGGGCCTTCTTCCTTCAACATAGCGAGCGACTCTGTGGGGGGACGTGGAAATGACCCGTTTGTGATTTCAGTGTGTCTGCAGTGGTACAGGTGCAGATGGGGATACTTGGTGTATACAGGCGGTTTGGAGAGCCGGTATATTTATGCGTGTGCTTGTGTGAGGTGTGTGAGGTGTGAGAGGTATAGAGCTCCTCAGGCGGCGGGGTCAGAAATGTGGGCGTATTCTTACCGAGGCGTGCGTTCTACGTCAGTAGCCCTGTAGCCCGATCGTTGCGATGTTCGATCGGTAAATGCCGGCACGAGAGACGTTGATAGACCACATCATGTGATAAAACCGACCATGTGAGATGCTGGGTATGATATGCGATAACGGTTCGCGTCAACGGTACGAAATTCGTGAGTCTCGCCGTGCTGTCCGCTCTATTTTGTGTTTTAGTAGGCGGTGGAGTGAGAATGAGCAGAAGAGGAAACTTGAACAAGGATATGCTTAGGCTTTGCTGCAGGAACGCGCCACCGTTTTTTTTCGATAGATTCCTGTCAAATCGAACTCTTAATGTCAGTATGACATAACATCATGTGCGGCTGCAGTTTTTTGCCCTCTTCCTTCCCATCTAATATCTTGGCAGTTTTTCTCCGGCTCGTTTCTTTATTCGTGACTCAGAACCGGGGTCACAGAGCAAGTACTCCTCAGGTCTCTCCACTGCGGTGCATGCCTTCATTTTTTTGGCGAAAAGGGTGCAGCATGTTCTTGTCGCGTGGAATAGTGCATACAAACGACACAAAACTAGGTTATCTCTTCATGTCTTCTTTTGCACAAGAAGTAATTTGGAGGGATCAAACTCGTGAGATCGGCCTTAGTGTTATGGCTGCGAGGTTTACCACTAGACTACAAGGTATTTCATGGGTGTTTTGACACTACGCGCCCTCAGTGAACGCGCGTGCGGTGTTTGCTAGAGGCTGGCTGTGCCGCACGATTTCTTTCGGTAGCCTGATAGACCGAATCGTACGGTAGTAGCTGCCAGCGTCCCGCCTGCGTCATAGATCCTTTTAATGCCAAACCCGCTGTTGTTGTCGTCGTTTTTCTCTCACACATTAAGTGATGGCCATGATCTGGTGCTAGACGGGCTCCATTCAGGTTTTTGTTGTCGTTGTTTTCGCTGTTGTGCTCTCAATAACTCATTCCGTCATGGTCAAAATCTCGTCCGTGGTCTCAATACAGGCTCCTTTAACTCGTTTTCACCACTGTTGCGCAGGTCGGGCAGATCATCGATCCCCCCTTGATCTGTATATTTCAGGGAAGATCTGTATAGCCTAGCTCGAGTCGCCGGGAAGGAGGCGTACGATCTGTAGAATCTAGCACACGATTCCTGAGTTGGATATGTGGTATCTAAGTACATGTCCCGCACAGCATCCCATAACGGCAGCTATAGTATCTACTGTAGATGATCTAAATTGTCATATGTTGGAGGTGTGAACAACAGTTGTTGTTACTGTTGTAATTCGTCGCCATGACCTAGGCCGTGGTCACAGCACTGGCCCCCTCCGCACGGTGCCTTTAGCTGTTCCCGTAAGCAGGGTTGCTTTCAAGCAGCTTGCTGAATGATTCATGTTCCGACAATGTGCTGTACGTAAATCCATGCCGCTATTGAACGAATATGCTCGTGTCCGTTTTCGATGGTGCGTAACGCGAAAGGTGAGAAAACTATGTACATAATACCATCTTGCTGTCGATAGGAAAGGACGAAAACGACGATTAATACTGTATTAATACATACATCACAGCTACAAAAAAGCGAAAAAAAAGGACTGGTAGATTTTTCTCGTTTTGACGTGAATCTCGTAAATCGAGCTGTTAACAAGGCTCCTGTGTAACACCCCCCCCCGACCAACTGCGTGTATTAAACGAATAATTCGGACCAAACCCTTGGCAGGTGGCGATGTTCTCCGGCGAGAAGCTCCCCGCCGTGTTCATGACCTCCAAGGGGCCGGTCACTTCTCCGCTGCCGGGCAGCATTTCTTAGCTCGCTTTACTCGTGCGGGTGGCGAGAATGAGTGCATTTAATACCTATTTTTGCGGGGGCGGGTAGCATTTCTTGGCTCTCTTTTGGAGGGGTTCCCGGCGTTCTCACGCTTTTGGTGGAAGTACGTAGATGGACAGCGCTCGTGGGCATAAAAAGTGGGAGGAAGCGCCCTTTTCTGTGGAAGAGGGTATGGTAGGCGCAAGGCGCTCGTGGACAGAAACGGCGGGGGGAGGTGCTTTTATTCGTAGAAGGGTGCTTTGTCCGGAGTCCGCGCCAGGTAAAGATTGCCCCCTGTGCGCGGTTTTACACAAAGTTTTGGGTGGTACTTATGGCGCGAGAATTTGGCACCGTAAGATGCTGTTTTGGCAGTATTACTTCGAAATATGTTGTTAATGTGCGCTATGTTTTAGGTTGTTGTTGCTTGACTGACACCCAGTCTCGTCTTCTATTTATCGCCTCCCTTTTTGTGGCTTGTTCTGTTTTTTTGTTTAGAACATGTTCCTTGCGTCGTTTTCGGTTGAGGATGCTGATGGGTGCCTCCGCCCGCCCGGCCCGTAAACGCGATTGTCACCGCCAAGCCGAGTCCAACCAACCACACGACCGAAACACCAAAGTACGAAACAACTCTAGGTAGCATCGCATGTGATGATCTGATGATCTGATGATCTGATGATCTGATGATCTGATCTGATGTACAGCTCACGCTTGCTACGGTAGGGGTGTACCTGATTTTTTTTAGGTTCCTCATTTGAGTTAACTCTGAACCCCTTAGTAGCTTAGTAACACAAGAACTCGCTTAGAGAAACATGGTACGCTTACTCCCATTGACGATACACTGTGGCAACGGAGGTTTTCATCTACAATAGAAACACGGTAAAACTCTAACGGGATTCCAACGACATTTCGGTGATTCCTTGATTGAGGATTCCCGTCAGTCGGAGAGCCCCTCTCCTGCCCTAACTAGCTACGCTCATTGCTACCCATTGACCGGAGTGTACGTACTGAATGAACGCTTCAGCTACCGGTATGCAAACTTCGATGAATACCAACGAGCGGCGGGAATGCTGAACCGTCTGCTCGGTAAAGCCCATGGCAAAGCCAAGTAGAGGAGGGAAGAAGGGAAAGAGACCTGTGACCACGGCTTTTTGTCCAGAAGGTCGCTACGCCGGCGGTAAAAAATCCTGCGAGATGAGGTGGAAAAGTTCAAAGAGTGACGATAGTAATGGAAACAAAGCGAAACGCTGCCAGTTCGTGCGTTTGCACGTACATTTTTTTTTTGTATCGTCATCGCTTTTACTTTCCGGGCTCAAATCGTGGAAACTTTTACCCTTGACAACCTCTTGAACAAGCGGTAGGCGCAAGCGTCTTCACCCCCCCCCACGTACGACTCATAGTAAGGATGCGAGAAGGTCTATGGTCATACGACTACGGCCATGCACAAATTGAGTACACCCCCGTACGACTTGCCTTCGTTGTTGTCGCGCACACGTAGGGTTTAACGTTCCGAATGCTCGTCGATTTTCTTCGATTTTCGTCTATTGATTCTGGCGTTTTTTCTCCACTTTCAGGCTATACTGGGAAAAACGATTAAAGTGCGAAGTGAAGCAAGCTTGTCCGTAAACGTTGGGGCTGCCGCTGTAATGGGGTTGAATCGCGCGCTCAACGCGTCGTTGCCGTCGATGCTGGTCATTGTCTTGGCGAGACGAAGCAAAAACGAATAAGGCTGGCTAGGGTATTACCAGTATATCATTGTGTCCTAGAATACCCCCCGTTTGACCACCGCACTTACTTAGGTCATTCAAAATCAGACTTGCATACGTTTTGTTGGCGTACGCGTAGCGGAATAAAGCATTATCATTTCATGGCGGTGCATATCGCGAAATCGAAAAATGCAACAACAAAAAAAAACGGTAGCCACTCCCCTCACGCGAATGACTCTGAGCCGCCGAAAAAACAGACCATAAAAGAGAGCTCCCGGCCGCAAAACCACCGCAGTAGTTTCACTCAAAAGATGCACGTTAGGTCTATAAATAGACACGAAAACAGTGCAGCACACCTATTAGCAGTAAGAAGCAAGGCAGTGAGAAAGGCAGGCTGATATTGACAGGGATGTAATTAGTCTGGGACCGCTGTACAGAGGTGCATAGAAAATGCGCCCTGTCCCAAATAAGAAGCCCAGTCCCGGCGTGAGTATTGCTGTTTCTTACTGGCATATGAGTGCTATCTACTATACAGAGAGAGGCTCCGGACGATGATAACGCATCCCACTGAACCACGCGGGGGGCGACCGGCTTCTTGTTTTTTCTTCGGTTGGTTACGAATAATGAAACTTTCCAACTTTTATTACTATCAATAAACTATCAATACTGGCCAAGGCTACGTTGGGGAGGTCACTGCAGTCTGTTTTTTTGTTTGTTTTTTTTGCAGTGGCTCCGTGTCACTCGCGCGAGTGACCCCCCCCGTTCCTTGTGATCTTACGAAGTAGGCTTTCGTGCCGTTTCATTGTGTTGCGAGATACAAAATCGCAGTGGAAGTATCACAGCTACGTTGCGCCAATCAAACCGCCAAGACTATTTTTGTCAGAGAGAGAGAGCAGTACAGTCACTGGAGCGAGTGCTGAACACCCGGTATAGTTAAAACGGTGGTACGCCCCCTACTACCGTAGCCTACCGTAGCCCACCGTAGCCTACCGTAGCCCACCGTAGCCCACCGTAGCCCACCGTAGCCTACCGTAGCCGATGCGTGCTGCGATAGAGGTGTACACCACTTTTTTTCTTGGAGGTTCCTCAGTTTGGAAGATTTAGACCTGTCTCGGAAAAAATGATTTGGAGGAGCTTTGCAACAAATAAAACTGATACCGGATGATGAAACATCCGATTGCCTAGCTATAGGTACACAACGAGAATCGTGCAAAAAAAGATGGCCTATTCTTTTTTTTTTTTCCGACCATTTGGGGTTAAGGAGCGCCGTCATTCACAAAACGTTTCAGACGAAAACTGCTACCTCTATTATCGTAGCACGCGTCTTTACTAGTACTAGTAGTAGTAGTGCTAGTAGTAGTAGTTCTTTGTAGTTACTGCAGGAAACTTCAACCCCAATTCCAAGTAGGTCGCAGTCACCAATGTTCATTAGAAAGAACTGCATGCAGTATGACACCCGTTGCTATTTCAGTCACCTTACACGGCTGAACTAGCTCAGACTGAAAAAAAAGTGGTTCCTTCCCACGAACATAATACGTTGGGGGGGGGTGTAACGCAGATAGATGTAGTCGCAGACTAGGGGGTGAGGGGGAGTGCCCCGGAGATACATATGATACTGCTGACGACACTTGGTGCTACGAACTCTGGAGTAACTTTTTTGTTTCGTTAAATAGAAGGTACTATGCAACAGTGACTGACGTAGCTCAACAGGTAGACGCGTACCAGGTAGTAGGGGTACGTAGCGCGTTTTGGAACAATGTATACAATTCCTCAAATCTGAGGGCTACTCATTGTCGTTGGGATGCGTTGTGTGATTACAATGCTACCTAGTAGACTAGGTTGTTGCGATGGAATTGTTCATCGGGTTGCACTACCGTTCTTAAATTGAAAAGACTGCTTAAATTTTTTTTAATCGGGGTGGCAAAGAAAGGGCAGCGTATTTTAGCAGATACGGCCGTGGTCTGGTTCCAAAACCAGCAATTTCGTTCAAGAAAAGTTGAGGGGGCTATCGTAGAACGACTCTCTACTACTGTAGTAGTGGCCCCTCTATAGCGCCGCTATTTGCTATTAATAGTCGGAAACGCCGGCACTGTAGCGGCAACCGGTACCACTCCGCATACACACTGCCACCACTTACTACTGGCTGTTCTGCGCCGAGAAATTTGCGCTAGAGCGAGCAACCGGCACAACTCAACCGGCGCTACAGAGAGGGACCGGCACTAGTATCCGTATATCAGCCACATGGCTGAAATAAACCATCATCAGGTAATCAACAGATAAGTAAGGGAGATTTTTACGAACACCGTGTGGTACAGAGGACTTTTCACGGATCCGATCCACTGGATCCACCCGTGTGTCGTCGACGTACAGCATCGATCGGCCCTCTGACAAGAAACCGAGATATTATTGTGTTGGTACCACATATTTCCTATTAGAGAGAATATGTATCTAACGCTAACTTCATTCAGTATGACGGCTGTCGAATTTCTTATTTTTGTAAGGGTATTGGGCGGGGACACAGAGTGCCCCCTGCAGGTCTGCCATTTGAGCAGGTCCTCGGAGAGTACTCACTTTCTCAGCCTTAGGAGAGACGTAGCTTTATTAGATTCCACCAGAGCGGAGGATGACTTCTGAGAACGGAGGCGCGCGCCTCCGTTCTATTTCCTAGCTATCTCGAATATAAAACGCCAACCTTATCATACGAAAACCGGCCAAATTATCTCAATTCAATTATTACAGGCCTTTTGAGGCCGTATCTTAACACTAGCCCATCCTGATGAGCCGCATATGCAGAAATATGGGAGATTCGGGGAAACTCCGGTTCTACGAACTAGACCATGAGTCGAAGATGCGGCTCCTCAAAACCCACTCCCACACCTCTAACGGCCTGGCTACGGAGCCAGGAACACGCGAAGGAAAGCAGTTAAAGGAAACGCAGACCCTACAACAAGGCAAACCACCCATCAAACACCTGCCGCGTACCGCCGGTGTGGCGGGGAGGGGGCAGGAAAGGCTCTACGGCAAACCAACCACAGCAAAGGTACTATGGCGAGGCGAGCCTCGTCGATATGGAGGGGAACACAGGCGCTAATACAAGGGGGAAGTCATACTACAAACCTCCCGCGGGCCATCGGCAAGGCGGGGGGTTAGACGAGGAAATGACAAAATACCCGGGATGGAAGGTGGCATCACTTACAGCCACGCGAGGGGGGGAAGTGTTTAGCCGGAGAAAAAAAGTAGAACAATTACAACACACACACAAAAAAAAAAATGACACACAGTCCCGTACATAGCCCTGTACCACGTTACGCGCGAACAGGGTACCCTGGTCGCCCCCCGGCTCTGGGCTGAGGAGGGCGTCGGCAGGGCAAAATTGAACAACGACGAAAAAGCGACAGTCCTGCGCCTTAGATAGCGGCGTTTTTCCCCGGTACAACGCCGTGAGAATCGTCAGCATACGGCTTAGGAGCCCGTGGGCTCTTGACAGAGGCAAGTTTTGCTGCGTTATTGGGCAGGCTAGCTACAGGTACACAAGTATCTTCTGAAACCAAAACAGGTGTCCCCGACAGTACTGTCGACGGTGCCGTAACGCCGTCGAGCTGTCAATTGCCGGTACGGTGAATGTGCCAGGCTGGCGCGCGTTAAGATTTCCGCCCGTTATGCCGGCTCCAAAGCGCATTCCAGGATCAGGAGCGGGGGCAGAAGAAGCGGGCGAGGGCGGGACACCTCCATGGTGATCCGACGTGTATGTATTGTCCTTGTGACAGTTTACCTGACCCTGATCCTGGTGGTACTCTCGCGATTGACTGAATGATGGCGACCATTCTTCTTGTGGATGTTCGGGTGAGGAGATTTGCCGTCTCGGCGATAGCAAACCATGCATGCTTGCCAACGTTGGTATGCGTCATCGTCGCCAAGTTGACCAAGTTCAGGGTTCAAACAGCCGCTCGCATTAATGAAAGGATGCCTACAATGCTTGAAGGAGTGGTTGCCTTCGTGGCAGTTGAGGCAAAGCCCCAGGTTTTCTCGGAGGGCATCAGCGCGAGTGGAGGGTGAAAGGAGGCCGCTCCAAAGGGGTCTGTCTTAAACGAGACACTAACGGTGAAAACTTCTGCATAATGATGCTCTTCTAGTGGCCAGCAGTGCGATGTGTGGTCAAGCCAAGGGTCGGATGAATAATCGATGCGCATGACAGTTGGATGACGCCTCGATCCCGTCTGTCATGAAAGCGACTTCGATGGCACTCGGCCCTGGCCGCGCCCATGATCGGCGGGCCGGGGCCCGCGACGGGGCGGACGACCGCGCTCCCGTCGAAGAAACAGGCAGATAAAAATATGTTTCACCGTTGACGGCAGGTGTCTTATTATGCGCTTAGTCACTAAAAGCCCCACACATAGCATCCAACGAGGCGTATGGCCGCGGGCCCGTTGCCTTCGAACCAGGGTACAACGCAGGCATGAGAGTCGTAAATTGCTCATTCACCGCCACCCGAACCACCTCCAACACCACATCCGTCCCCGGAGACAAAAGACGCTCACTCCCCGCAGCGGTCGACACAAGCACGCGAAACTCCCGACTAAACTCAGAAAAAGGCGTGCCGACATATTCCAAAGGTATACAACTAATGTAGCCCTCCTCCGTGCCAACCCGGTCGAAGTGCGTGGTCAGCAGACGCACCAGGAGAGTGAAAGTCTTAGGCCCAGATGCTCCTCCTGCCATAGCTTTTGACCCCTCTTGCCCGCTACCACGGCCACCTCGCCGTGGTCCGTGCTCGAGGCCGAAGACGAACGGAAGTAGGTTGACGAGCCGTCCCACGCTGAACGTCCTCTCGCGCCGTTCCTCCGCCCTCCGCTGCCTCCGCCAGAGCTGCGGCCACTGCCCCGGTTGTTGGGACCAAAGCTGCCCCATCGGCGGTGCCCTGAGCCACCACCAGCACCCGAACCGCCTCCCCCCGCCTCCACCACCGCTGTCACCCCCCCGGCGGTGGCGGTGGTCGCCACCCCCACCATTTTGTTTCCGCCACCCCCGAAGCCACCACCCCCACGGGTGCGGTCCCCACGGTCGCGACTACTGTCGCTGCGTCGTTCTTTCCACCGGTTGCGTTCCGCCAACTCTTTCTCCGGGGTTCGGCCCTTAGACGGGGTCGGGTGCCTCGTCGTTGGCCATCAGCAGGGCCTTGACGAGGGCAAGGGTCGGGGCGACTCTCGTCTGTCCGGCATAGGGCGTGCAAGCCATGCGAGTCTAGGCCGCCTCCACTGAAAGGGCGTCCGCTTGCCGCGACGCCGGCCTCTCTGCTGTGAGGAGGGCGGGGGCCGTTTCCGCCACCGCGGTCGCCAACGCTGGGGAAAACTCTACCCTCGGTGCAGAAGCCATGCACGCAACGCTGTCCTCAAGAAAGGCGTCGTCCCCGGACGGTGGTCGCTGGGATGCGACACTCCGCGGGCGCGTCGAAGGTGAGGGGGCCGTGGTAGAGCTCCCGCCGCAGCCGACGCAACTGATTGGGCGAGGGCTTGTTGCGCCCTTTTCACTGCCAGGGACGCCTCCCGCTCAGCGGCCTCCGCCTGCTCGATATCTTCGTCAAACCGACGTCGGCGTGCTTCACGCCAGATAATCGTTTGGTTGGCGTCGTCGAGCGTCCGCTGGGCCCGCGCCGCCGCATATGCCAAGTCCAAGGCCCCGGCATGGATTGGAAATCCATCGTAATTCCACGCGCATGTTGGAGTCCTGCCAACGACGCCGTTTGTTCAGGTATTGGCGGGGGCATTAGTCCGTTTGACCACTTGCAAAGATCAACCAATAGCTTACCCAAACTAAGCCTTGTAACATTTTCAAGCAATGTTTAAGCTAACTTCCGTATGAGGCTCTTTCTTCTAGTATATATATAACAAGTGGGCCTGTTGTGCATTCGCGTTCCTACATTAAATAAATAAAGTAGTACAAAGTGGGCAAAATGCCGACCTTCTAATGAGCACCCCTAAGGCTGCAACGCCAAAAATCGCGCAACGTAAGGAGGATGTTGTCTATAATAACACATGCTATGGACTTACGCGTGACACTTGGCGTTCGAAAAAGGTGGTTAGAAGTAAGCCCATCGTTTGGGTCGCCTGACGTACCGTGTGAGATCTGAGCGAGTTTTGACGTCCCAAGAGGTGCTTTATTAGGAGGTTTCTGTGTGGTCGATGCACCCTCGCCGTTCTACTTTGTGGACGAAATCGGAAATCGGGGGGTCCCAGGTGCCAAGGGTTTTTATGCGTATAACGGCATAGATCGCCGTGCTTTCGGCTGTTCTGGGTAAGTTGTGTCTGTATGTACGCCCAGAAAGTAGATCGTATCTCGCGGAGGCACCCAGAGACGAAAGTACCTGGTAGTAACGAAATGGAAACACGTCTGTCTCTGCCTGCCTGCTGCTGGCAACACAGGATTCAATTAATTTGTTGTACTCGTAGTAATATAATATTTCTGTGGACAAATAAGCCAAGTACTTTTTTTCAGTTCGCACTCCTACTGCAACGCTGCAGTGCACGTATTATTGTTATTTAATAATATATACTGTTGTACATACCTGGTGCATAAAACGGAATAGATGTTGCGGTGGCGTTGGTGATGTTGTCGTCGTTATTGTTGATGATGGTGACTGTCGCCCTCTCGATTTCCTTCAATTGGTTATATTGTGGTCTCGCGGATGCAGGGTTCTCGGACGTTCGGCCCCGCGTTTTGCCGTGAGTCGGAGGGGTGTGGGGTTGATGCGAGAAGGAAGCACCAACCAACAACTACGATACGGCTTGTCCAGAAAGCCGCTGAGGGCAAAGCTTATCTGACGAGTTGAGCTTCCTGTGTGGAACGTAAAAATGTGATGACAAAAACAAGGCAAGTGGGTCACAATGGCTGCTGTACGGTGGTATATACCGGTCGCCCCGGTGGCGTATCAGGTTACCCTCGAGCCTGGTATAGGTCAGTTAGGTGAATTCGAATCCCCCCGAGTGCACACTCGTATAAATTCGTGGGGACTTTTTCTTGTGCACAAATTAACTTGCGGAAAGCGCGAGAGCGTGAGTTAGCAACACTCGATGAAAAATCGACGAGCAATGGGATTGCTGAACCCAATGTGCGTTAAAAATTGAAGGAAAAGCCGGGGGGGGAGAAGAGAAGACACCTGTGACCACGGCTTGTCCAGAAAGCTGGAAAGTGAACGTGTGTGGAAAAAAAAAAGGCTGATTATTTCAGCGCGGTAGGACAAACAAATACGGTGGCGCGACCGGTGACGTTGGGGTCGCGCACCAGAAAAGGAAAGCATAGAAGAGCTGTTTTCATTATAGGAAAACAAGAAAAAGTTTTTTTCCATGCCGCACCTTGGTACGTACACGTATATTGTAAAAATTAAAATACACTCCAGCTGTGAGATCGAAGATTTTGTCGAAACTCATCTTTGCGAGCTGCGGGTGATACTCCGATCGCGCGTATTACGGGTTGTGTGTCCTCATTAAGGATATAGGTCGGCGACTCCCCTTGCAACTACAGTGTAGCTATCAGGGTCAACAGGGTGATGTTAGTCAGTCTGTGCACGGAAACTATAAAACCCGTTTTTGAGGGGGACAAAATCTGACGGCTGTGGAAGGAAATGCATCAGTTTATCAAGTGTATCCTGTAAGTCGTAAAACCGGTGAGGGGAGGGCGGAGTTAGACGTGGGGGGGGGGGGGGGGGATCATGTCGCATAGATGTAGGGGTTTGCTATACGCGTCGTGCTAGGTCTAGGCGATATTTCGGGTGGTGGGGAAGGAGGGGGCGTTGGGGGCGGGGGGGGGGGGGGGGATTGCAGCAGCGGCATGGATGGCGCTAGAAAGATAATGAGGTGATATAAAGCGTGTGGAAGTGTTTATTACTCTGGCAGATTTCGATGTTAGGTGGGACGTTTGAGCAAGAGGGAGCGCGGAAAAAAAAAAAAAGGGAGGGGGGGGGGGGGGGTGGGGGGGCGGGGGGGGGGGGGGGGGGGGGGAAGGTTTGCAAGAGGTTTAGGTCACATATAATATAATATATATCTTTGATCTCACAGCCGAAGTGTATTTGAATATTATTTGTGACCTAAACCTCCTAAAAATCCCCCCCCCCCCTCTTGCTCTCCCTTACTCAAACGCCCCACCAAATATCAAAATCCGCCACATTAATAAACACTTCACGCACAGGATATCACCTCATTATCTTTCGAGAGCCATCCATGCCGCTGTGTTTCCCCCCCCCCCCCCCCCCCCCTCCAACGCCCCCTCTTTCCCGACCACCTGCACGATCGCCTAGACCTAGCACCACGCGTATGACAAGCTGATACATATCTTTGATCTCACAGCCGAAGTGTATTTGAATATTATTTGTGACCTAAACCTCCTAAAAAATCATCCCCCCCCCCCCCCTCTTGCTCTCCCTTACTCAAACGCCCCACCAAATATCGAAATCCGCCACATTAATAAACACTTCACGCACAGGATATCACCTCATTATCTTTCGAGAGCCATCCATGCCGCTGTGTTTCCCCCCCCCCCCCCAGCCTCGAACGCCCCCTTCTTCCCCATCACCCGCACCTTCGCCTAGACCTAGCACCACACGTATAACAAACCCCTCACCTAAAGCCCTTCCCCCCCCCCACCCCCCACCCCCGCCCCCACCCCCCACCCTCCCCCCCCAACCCATCCCAACCCCACCCCCTCGAACACTCCACCCTCTCTTTACTCACTGATCGTACGACTTACCCCAGGATATACACGATAAACTGATGTATTATTTCCAAAAATGTCACATTTATCCCCTCGAAATAATGTATAGTTTCCAGGCACATATCGAGCTGCCCCCCCCCCCCCCCCCGCCCCAACCCCCCCCGCCCCCAATAATATACTGGTGCCAAAACCGTCAGATTTATCCCCTCGAAAGGATTTATAGCTTACATGCACAAATTGCCCCTTCCCCCCCCCCCCCCCCCCCCCGCCCCCCTCCAAACCCGCTCGCTTTTGATCAAAACCAGGCCCCCCCTTTCCCTTCACAGCTGTCAGATTTTGTCCCCCTCAGAAACGGGTTTTATAGTTTCCGCGCACAGACTGACTAAAATCATCCTGTTGACCCTGATAGCTACACTGTAGCTGTAAGGGGAGTCGCCGACCTATATCCTTAATGAGGACACACAACCCGTAATGCGCGCGATCGGAGTATCACACACAGCTTGCAAAGATGAGTTTCGACGAAATCTTCGATCTCACAGCTGGAGTGTATTTTAATTTTTATAATATACTTCAGCTGTGAGATCGAAGATTTGGTCAAAACTCATCTTTGCAAGCTTGTGTATGATACTCCGATCGCGCGTATTACGCATGCATGTAGGGGCGTGCCATACGCGTGGTGTTATGTCTAGGCGATCGTGCGGGTGGTGGGGAAGGAGGGGGCGTTGGGGGGGGGGTGGGGGGGGGGGGTGGATGAAAGCTACGTCATGGATGGCTTGAAAGAAAATGACGTGATATCAATTGCGTAGAAGTGTTTATTAATCTGGCCGATTTCGATTGTAGGTGGTGCGTTTGAACAGGAAGGTGGGAAAAAAAAGGAGGAGGGGGGAGGGGGGGGGTGGGGAGATGAATTGGAGCTACGGCATGGATGGCTAGAGAGATCCTGAGGTGATATTAGCTAGCTCTGGCAGATGTTGATTTTGGGTGGGGCGTTTGAACAAAAGAGATCGGGGGGGGGGGGGAGGGGGGGACACTTCAACACGTGAGCGGAAACTATAAATCCTCAAAGGGGGCAAATCTGACGGTTGTAGCAAAAAGACATCCCTTTATATTACCTGCCTGGTATTGTTTAATATTCTAGAAGATTTGATGTTAGATGGCCAGAAAGATAATAACATGACATCAGCTGGCTGGTAGTGTTTACTACTCTGGCAGATTTTGATTTCAGGTGGGGCATTTGAACAAGAGGGATCGGGTTGGGGGGGGGGGGGGGGCGAGCGGGACACTTCAATATGTGCATGGAAAGTATAACTCCTTGAAGGGGACACATCTGACGGTTGTAGCAAGAAGACATCCCTTTATCTCACCTGCCTGAGATATTGTTTATTATTCTAGAAGATTTTAGAAGATTTGATGTTATTAGATGTATGTGGTATGTAACACAACCTTTGGGTGTGGTAAACAACGTGTTAAAGCTTCATAATTTGTTGTACATGGATCGCAAGACAAAATATTTCAATCGATAGGTACAACCAGTTACCATTATTTTCTGACATCGCTAATTATATGAAGAAGATATCTACATATTGCAAAATACAACAGGCGAGGTGACGTGGTCATGCAATGTCACCACCATTGAGCACGAGAGGGAGAAGTGCGAATTGTCAGTGTTTAGAAAGGAACGCTCGGTGTACCCGCGCCTAATTACGTTACTTCGTTAGTCATACTTCGCTTGGCATAGGTTGGGAGGCGATCATGCAGACGGTTTGTACGAAATACCCTACGTAATAGGTTGGTAGTGTGGTCTACCGCAATTTTAACATATCTGCCTGTACTCCCTTTTCCCATTATTATTGGCTCAAATTTACGATTTTACGCCCATGATTTTTACCGTGCCGATGTGGGGCTCTGAGGTTGCCAATTCTAAGACAGAGATACATCTTACAAATACAACAAGCGAGGTGATGTGGGCATGCAATGTCACCACTATTGAACACGAGGGTGACTTTACTTCATTAGGCTTATGCTACTGCGTTTGGTAGAGGTTGTCTGGCAATCATGCAGACGGCAGGTAGGTACGAAATACCCTGCGTAATAGGTTGTTGGTAGTGTGGTCTACCGCAGTGTAACATATCTGTCTGTACTTCCTTTCCACATTGTTATCTAGTTTTGTATAATTATACGCCCTGTTTTCTCCCCGCTGTCGTCAAAGATGTTGTGGTCCTTCCTGTAGATGTCGCGTCCATGTCTGGTGCTCTTGTTAGTGGTGCTCACGAAAACATGCCCTAGCGTGTAGTAGATGATCGCTGAGTGGTGTTCCTGTCCTTTAGATCAAGCCAGGTAGTATATATCAACGCGACCGCTTGCTTGAAAACGACAAATAAAATTCCTCACAACACGTATATTGTACAGCCTGGTAGGCCTGTGAGAGACTGCAGCATGCTGCTGCAGCACACCTGGTAGCATTGGCTATACCTGGTAGCTGCTGTGCTGCTGTAGAAGCTCTCACATCATTCACTGTTGGAAGGAGGAACGAGTAAAAGGCGAATGAAATATGTCGTGAAGAAAGGCGTGAAACGGATATGTGTGTGTGTTCTTCACATTAAACTATGCTACCCGTTTGTTTGGTACTTTGGTGGGCTATCATATGTTTTAGCGCCCTGGCTTCTGTCGCCGAAACGCATACAACTCATATAGTCTATACATACATACAAGTACAACAGCCAGTAAACAAACCAGGATGATTACGAAATTATAACTTTCGGCAACGTCGCAGCAGCAGCAGTGGCAACCACGCTTGGACGACTGTTTGGTGCTGCCGTTCGCTTCATTCCACACCCTGCCCGATGCAGCAATCAAAGTAGACGCATGCCTCTGACCTGTGCAACATCAACAGGAGCAAGCAGCAGCAGTGATACTATGTTTTCACCTCTCTTTTGTGTGGCGAGACTCGTTCTTTTTGTGTGGATATTACTTTGAGGCGTTTTGACGTCATCAGGTGTATGTTCGATGGATTGGTCGATGCTCAGCTTTTTACAGGCTTCGTCTCACGGCGGCCACACGTCTTCTATTATACCTTCTTCCTCGCGAAGGGTTCACCTGTGGGTAGGCCGGTGGTTCTGTGCAGTGCCCTGCAAAGCCAGAAGGCCAAGCTGCAAAAGACGGAAAGGTAAGACACCAGATATATATATGCTGTGATGAGAGATCGAGGATTCCGTCGAAACGTCGAAACTCATTTTTGCAAGCTGCGTGTGACGCTTCGATCTCGCGTGATACGGGGTGTGTATTTCATCAGCAGGTCATACCGGTAGGTCGGTGACAGAGCCCAGAGTGCTACATGTCATCAACAGTACCATGCATGGGCTTTTTTTCGCACGGCGGCGCTCGTTTTCCCCAGCAGGCAGGGCAACTTTGCGCGAATGCGGCGAAATAATCGGCTAATAATGACGATCGATGATCTCGAATGGCCACAAACATTGACCAATTAAGCTTGCCGAATCCTTGACGTGTGCCATATTAGTTGACTGACCGACCGTCTACTTACCATAGCAAAATAGCAACATATTACCGCCAGTATTTGTATTGACGGGTGTTAGAGTCCTTGACTGGTCGTTGACAAGAGTAAAACTAGTATAATAAAATAAATGCTATTAATATAATATATACCAGTAATAAGGCGGATAAATCATCTTGACGCGTCCGAAGACTTAAACACCAGTCTCCAGTCTCCAGTATCCTTGTCACGAAGCCTACTCAAACTTAATACTATATCTATTCAAATATGAATATGAGGTTTAAACAGTCCTTATATTACCGTCTACATTGGCATATTGGTTCTTTCAGGACGAATTGAGCCCTGAGAAGAGAAGGATTACGGATTTTCTGTCCATTCCCATCTCGATTGACCAAATTTCATCAGGTTTACTGCATGGAGCACCAAGCAAGCAGCAGCAGCAGCAGCAGCAGCAGCAGCACTCCTCAAAACCAGGAAAGAACGTGACCTTCCGACTTGAGTACGAACACAACTGCGTCAGTGCTGCTGCTGCTTTCCTTGCCGGTGCTGTTGGTCCTGTTGGTGCTGGAGCTGGTGCTGTTGGTATTGGCGCTATGTCGTACAACCTCCCCGGGCAAAACCCGGGGTTCGTTCGAACGGACCCACCTTCCACTCCTTGCACGGGAGACTTCGCCGAAAAACTCAACTGCACCGAAAATGGGTAAGAATTCAAATCAGTTCAACGCGGCCCGGGCGCGGAACGGATTTCTGTATCCAGGAGCTGGTATCAGCCCAAGCCCCAATACTTGGTTGCCTCGCGGCCTTGCCTGTCTCGATGGTCTAGAGTTCTTGGGTGGGGGCTGGGGCTGGAGTTTAGGATGCTGTTTGATGCGGGGATGATGTTTTCTGGAACTGATGTTTGCCCTGTGTTGCCGGTTGTTTTGTTGTTTTCGAGGCTCGCTGGCTCTAAAACCAGTACAACGGATCTGGTATAAGACTAGAAATGTACCTGGTAGTCGAGTTTGATGGTCGCCACGATATGCTACCAGCAGCACCAGCAGCAGCGGCAGCAGCAGCAGCAGGGCACATACAACACCAAGCAGCAGCATGCAGTAGTATCAGAGCAGCAGCAGCGGTGTTTTATGTAGTGTAATGTAGTCCGTGGTCGGCCTCGTAGCCTGTTGGCACCCCCTTCCTTTTCGGAACGCATCGGTACAGCAGCAGCAGCACACATGTGTTCTTTGTTTGGGCCTTTTTGTTTTGTTGTGTTTTTGTCGTTTTTTGGCCTGTTTTGGGCACAAAATAAATCCAATTTTGTCAGATTATTTCAAATACGTCAGCTGTGATTGTGTACAATAGAGTAGTTTGTACCCAACGTCAATTGGTCTGCGCCGCTCCCTCCCGCCCGCTTTGCGCAGTTTTTTTTTCTGGATCGGAGCTTTTTGCGTCCTGGTGGTGCTCTGCGGGCTGTGCTCCTGCTATGTCGTTACGCCTCTGTTCAGATGGTACCGAGAGAGGAAGAATGTCGAAAAGACTCCAGCAAGCGACGCGACAGATAGGAAACGCAACTCGAAAAAGGTGGGTGGTGGGTGTCATGTAATGATTACTTCATCATGAGACGGCGGTGCTTCATGTTGCATCCCTCATCAACTACTCGTAGGATTGTGCTGTGCCGGTGGTTCATTACAGCCGCCGAGTAACTTATTGCATTGTATTTATTGAGGTCGAGGTCGTAGGTTCGAGCCCCGCAATGTTTTTCCTTTTGCTTTTCCTTCTCTTTTTATTGCATTATCCTTTTCTTTTTCCTCCCCCTCCCCCCCTTTTTGTTGCAAATCGTCTGGTGTTCTGGTTTTCATCCTTTTTTCTACCCGTGTTTTGCGGTTCATTGCGTGGCCAAATCACCTTGTTGCTGTACCAGGTATTATGTTTGCAAATTGTACCTCTGTCTCGTAGTTTGTTACTTGTGACCGCGGAGCTCGTCTCTCTAGCAGGCATCACCGCAGACACTGGTTGTGCTGTAGTTATGTGGAAATATCCAGTTACTGCTGTGAAGGACATACGCACGGTTTGTCCAGAAGGTCGCTACGTGAGGGTGAAACATCTCGCGAGTTGGGTGCGCTGGAAAGTAAAAAGTAGAAAGTGCAGTGATGATAATATACCAGGTATATTCTTCCCCCCCCTTTTTTTTTCCCCCATTCCCTCATCAAACGACCCACCTAGAATCGAAATCGGCCAGAGTATTAAACACTTCTACGCAATTGGCATCAATCACGTCATTATCTTTCTAGCCATCCATGACGTAGCTTTAATTCATCCCCCCCCCCCCCCCCCCCCCCCCCCCAAACGCCCCCCCCCTCCAACACCCCCTCCTTCCCCACCACCCGCACGACCGCCTAGGCCTTGCGCCACGCGTACAGCAAGCCCCTACATATATGCGGCCTAAACCTGTTAAAAACCCTCCCCCCCGAAAAAAAATCCCCACCCCTCCCCCCTTCCCCGCCCCCACCTCTTCTTTTTTTTTTTTTTCACCGCTTCCTCTTGCTCAAACGCCCCATCCAACATCGAAATCACCTCATTATCTTTCTAGAGCCATCCATGCCGCTGCTCCAATTCATCGCCCCCCCCCTCAACGCCCCCTCCTTCCCCACCACCGCATATTCGCCTAGACCTAGCACCACGCGTATAAGTAAACCCCTACATCTATGCGACTTAAACCTGTTAAAAACTCTTTTGGCCCACACCCCCCCCACCCACCCACCCAACCCACCCCCTTGAACACTCCGCCCTCTCCTCACTGGTTGTACGACTTACAGGGTATACATAATAAACTGGTGCATTCCTTCCAAAACCGTCAGATTCATCCCCTTAGAGGATCTATAGTGTCCACACACAGATGGAGTTGCCCCCTCCCATCCCCCCCCCCCCCCCCCCCCGCTCCCTCTTGTTCAAACCCATGCCCCCGCGCCCTTCAAAACTACGCCCTCCCTCACCGATTGTTCGACTTACAGGATGCACTTGATAAACCGATGCATTTCCTTCCACAGGTGTCAAATTTTGTCTCCCTCAAAAACGGGTTTTATCGTTTCCGCGCACATAAATCGTTTCCGCGCACACAAAAACATCACCTTGTTGACCCTGATAGTTACACTGTAGTCCCAAGGGGAGTCGCCCACCTATATCCTTAATGAGGACACACAACCCATGATACGCGTGATCGGAGTATCACCCACAGCTTGCAAAGATGAGTTTCGACAAAATCTTCGATCTCACAGCTGGAGTGTATTTTTATGTTTATAAATGTGAGTCACAGCTCTTCGAATCCACCTACCGACTTGCTGTCTCTATCCATAAAACCCAGAACCTGGGAACGTTCCGTGAGTTCTCGGAATTTTGTTCTCGGAGCGATGTCTCCGCCCTCAAGGCACCGAGCCATAAGGAAAGGATACAACGTCCCGAAGGCACCTAGATGAGTCTCCTACGTGTCTTCCTCGGCACGTTGTCTGTCCCTTTCGTCCGAGGGTGGTGCGAGGGCTCGCCCGCACCTCTCACTCTCCACTTCCGTCTCCGTGTCGCCCTGAGATATCCGACTCTTTACCGAGTTTTCCGTCTGTCCGGTGTTTGTACACACTGCCCCATTCTGCGGCCGCTACCTTTTGAGGAACGCTAGTCCCGACCAGCGTTGGAGCTTCATCTCTCCTTGCGGTGTTTGAGACCCCTTACCCTTATTGGCGTCGACAGCAGGACGATTTCTGACCTGTCTCTCTCGAACACCATGTGTGAAGGTGAAGTTCAAAAACCCCATGACCACCAAAACCTCGGCAACAACAGCGGATATAACCCCACCAACGACGAGAGCACAGTCCTTTAAACCAACGGCGCCGTCGGAGTTGAAACCGACGATGCCGCGGGGGACACCCGCATCGAGTCGACAGCAATGGACGTCGACGAAGGAAGCAACATCCCGCATGACGCTGCAGCCTCCGGACTGCACCTTCCCGACATTCCCCCTGGAGCATCCCAGATGGACGAGACCATCAACGTGCTTCAGAGGCACATCAACAACGAATCTGCAAAAATTGACGTGGGAATCATCACCCTGTCTGCACAGACGATGTCTCTCATCGACAAGCTATTTTTCCAAATACAATTTTTATAAATATTGAAAAAGTCAGCTGTGAGTACGACCGATTAAATGGTTGAAACTCAACAAAAAAAGAAGTGTAGGACATCATTGCACGAGGCTCCGCTCCACGGGCGGCTGACGCCGCCCTCAACGCGCGCAAGAAAGAACACGACAAAAAAATGCGAAGGGGGCAGAAAGAAGAGGCGCATGATTTGGTGCAACTACGTAGCGATTTGCTAATGCCAAGAGCTACTTGTGCAGAGAGATTACCCTGTGCTGTGATGTGTGCTTGTTGGCGGTGTCACGTCCTGATCGGCAGTACGGATGTTGTAGTTTTGTTGGTGGGGGGCACGAAGAGGACCGAAACAGGACAATCACATGAAAGCAAAAAGACGAGGACACGTAGTATAGAACCAACTATCGACTCGTTTTTGCTGGTCGGTGTTACTTGCCCGGCTATTTGCACCGATTACTTGCTCGATTATTTGTCCCGGTTACTTGCTCGGTTACTTGCCCCGGTTCCTTGCCCGGTGACAAACTCGTTCTTCTGTATGCTTTCAGCTGCATTTTTAAGGCATTCGTTCTCTTGCCCGAAGGCTACGAGAAACTTGGTACGAGGAACGAACGCCCTGTGTTATCTCCCTATTGAGCTTGCCACAACCCCCCCGGGACTTCAAGTAAAAACAAAATCCCTAAGGGGAACCTTGTATTAGACATACACACCTACATACGTCGCATGATACCTGGTACTCTTATGGTCGAAAGAAAGGGGCAGCGCAGCGCGGCACAGCATAGGCCCGCACCGCACGGCAAGGCGCGGCGTTCCGCTTCTGGGTTATAAAGCTGGGCTGAGCTGAGCTGGGAGTGCTTTTTTTGTGATTCAACGACGTAGTACGTGCAAACCTGGTGTAGTAGTACCGATATCTGGTATTTGTACAAGTATGACATTTCGAATGACACCTGACATGTACGAACAAGATGTAAGTGCAGCAATGCACGCAGCGCGGCACAGCATCGCACAACACCGCACCGAACGGCAGGGCACGGGACCACACGGCACCTCACGGCCCTGCGCGACTGAGCTTGCGCTGCGGTGCGCTATGCTGAGCTGAGTTGATGAGCCAAGCTGAGTTGATTTCAGCTGGGACCTGGTGATACCGGTCGCCCCGGTGGCGTATCAGGTTATCCTCGAGCCAGGTATAGGTCAACTTCGTGAGTTCGATTTCCCCCGAGTGCATACTGGTATAAATTCGTGAGGACTTTTCCTTGTGCACAAATTGACTTGCGGAAAGCGCGAGAGCGTGAGTTAGCAACACTCGGTGAAAAATCGACGAGCAATGGGATTGCTGAACCCTATGCGCGATAAAAATTGGAAGGCAAGAACCAGGGAGGAGAAGGGACGACACCTGTGACCACGGCTTATCCAGAAGCTGGAAAGTAAATGTGTGAAAAAAAAAATAAAAAAATGATGAGACGTCGTGCAATTAAAAAACAAGGCGAACGAAGAAGTCGAAGAAAAGCTGGACCGTTCCGCGAATAGTGGAAGGACCTGGTTTTCAAGTGGGAGGTTTTGAGAGGAGCCCTGCTGATCCTTTTATTTTCTTGGCACTTTTGATTTCTCCTTCTCCCTCCCTATTCATACATGTAACTCGCAGATCCGGGGTCACTAAGCGGGCTCTTCTCCCTCCTCCCCACTACGGTACGCGCCTTCGTTTTTATCGCGAGAAGACTTCGGCCCTTTCTTCCCTCGTCGACTCGCATCGAATTGCTTCTACCCACGCTACTAAACAGGCTCTATCAGCACTTGATTCCTTTTATGTACCTGGTATTATTTTTCCAAATAAAGCCAAACGTCCGGCCCAAGCAGGATTCGAACCCCAAAACCAAGATTTCTAGTATCATAGCATTCGAGTGTAGTCACTCGTAGACCACCGGGGCGACGTGCACAAGCGTAGTAGGTGCGTACCAGGTACGCCCTTCACGTGTAGAAATGTATATGCGTCATTGTTAGCTGTTTTTCATTTTATTTCTTCTTCTCCGGCGAATGGGGATAAAAAAAATCTCAAGCTCACCACACTTACACGTATTGTCGTACATGCGTATTAATTTAACTCAACTGCATTCGCAATCCAGCGCTAGCTGGCGTGTCCTTCAGTTCCCGTGGTATCGACAGCGCCAGCTGTCCCTATCGGCGGTCCCCGGTACTACTCCAGCAGCGCACGCCGCCGTTCGTCATATACGGATGCGTGAGTATGTCGACCCGATCTGACCCAGGGGGTCAGGTGCGGTGGAGATGGCCACCCGGAAGGGCGTCATTCCGGGTAGTGCGGGACTTGCGCAAGGTCACCCACTAACGAAACCCCCGGCCATGAGAAACCAGCCTGCAGCCGGACTTGGTCCAGTTACGGTCCACCCTACACCCTACCCATTCGGGCGTTGGTCCTCGGTCATCAGCTGCTGCTGCTGCTACAACAGATACTGACAGCTGTTGTTGCCGCTATGTTGTATACCAGGCATCACCTGACGATGAGGTCTCGAATTCCATCTCTGTGGCGTAGTCGGAACATTACAATCGTTGCAACAACAGCAACAGATCACCACCATTAATATTAATTTAATCTAAAATAGCGCCACCAATTGTTGTTTCAAGGGTGCTTGTAGAGGTGGTAGTGCTGCAAAGGTCGTCACAGCAGTACCTTGTTTTAATTTATAAAAATATTTCAAGGACGTCAGCCGTGAGTTCTATTATTTTTCTCCGGCGGATTGAGAAAATTGAGCTTAAGCTCACCACACTTCCACGTATTTTTATGCATATCGTGTGTCATTTTAACTTGATTGTATTCGCAATCCAGCGCTATCATAGCCGGCGTATCCTTCAGTTCCCGTGGTACGAGTAGCGACAGCTCGAACTGTCCCTACCGGCGGTCACCGTTTCTGCTCCAGCAGCGCAAGCCACCTTTGTAGACGGATGCGTGAGTATGTCAATCCGACTTGATCCCTGAGGATCAGGTGCGGCGGAGAACCCGGAACGTCGTCCTTCCGGATAGTGTGGGACTGGCGCAAGCTCACCCACTAACACAACCCCCCCCCCCCCGGCCATGAGAAAACAGCCGTCCGCCGGACTTGGTCCAGTTACAGTCCACCCTACACCTTACCCATTCGGGCGTTGGTCAGAGTACCAGTACCAGATTGGTACTCGATGACTCGCCAGTACCAGTCATGTTGAATGACTCGGTGCCTGGAGTACTTGAAGCAGAAAATGACTGAGTGCCTGCCAGCACCTGGATGGAGTACTTGAAGCTGAAAATGACTAAGTACTTGTCAGTGCCTGGAGTGCTTCAAGCTGAAATCACTGAACACCTTGCAGTACCTGGAGTACTTGAAGCTGAAAATGACTGAATATCTGCCTGTAACTGGAGTACTTGATGTTGGAAATGCCTGAGTACCAGGAGTACTTCTGAATTCAGCTGAAAATGACGGAATACTTCGAGTACTTGAAGCTGAAAATGACTGAGTATTTGCCAGTACCTGGAGTACTGAGTACCTGCCGGTACCTGGAGAAATGACTGGTGGTATTGGTTGGTGCCGGTATTCTGACGACCTTTGTAGTTCTGGTATTAATAGTATGCCGTGTATAGTGCGTACGCTACGGCTTAGCCTGCTGTGTGTGGCATGTCACGAGCGATGCTGTTGATATATTTAATGTGAAGTAATTTTCGTTCGTTCGTGGTCGGGGCAAAATAGTCGCTCGTTTTGGAAAACACAAACAAAATCCGAGACTGTTTTTAGTGAGTCACACCCGAGTGACTACTTCGTTGCCCAGAACAAGCTCTTGACTACAGATTGCTTCACATTGCCCGACTTGACCCTTCTGGGACCTAGGCATAGAGATATAAGCATAGTCTAGAGATATAGGTACAGAGATTATGTAGCCACCTGAAGAGCGACAAACTCCGATATATTCTATTCCAGGTGCTACCTGGTGCTCCCTTTTGGAGCCCGTGTGCGGCCATAGAACGATTGGCAAAAGTGGCAAGTAAGTCCGGTCTCGTCGTATTGTTAACGCGCCACGTGTGAATATCAGTTGTGGATACCAGGTCCCCTTCCTCTAGACGGAGTGCCGCCTCATTCACACAGAAGTTCGAGGCCATCAGAGGTCACAGACTCCGTTCCGTGCTGACCCGAGGTACTGACCCATCTCAGTGTGTCCTCCACACCACAAGCACACATGTTAACTTCCTGCCAGGGGCAGGCCCCACATTGGCGTCGTCGGCAGGACTTTTTTTTCATCATACGGCATCGGTAAGAACGGGTACTCAGTCCTATGATACCGTCATACACCTTGGTATAGGTTTTGGTTGTCGATGCAGACGTTGTGAGGAGATCAAATCACGATCACCACACACACGAAACGGTAGTGATTTATTTGGTTTCTGCCTGCCGGCGGTCGTTGATTTCAGCGCAACTTTCCTCTCATCTCTAATGTTGTATATCGGAACGATGATCGATTTCGATCCGATACGGGCCTAAAAATCCGATATATATATGTATATATAGGACAACAACCCGGCTTTTATCGGATCGGATCGGATCGGTACTATTTCGGATTCCCACACGAAAAGCGACATGCGAATGCTGAATTACAGGTCATGTTACTGCCAAAGGTGCACGCATTTTTTCTTCTTCTGACCTCTCGCGCCGAATTATTCGCCTTAGCACCATCCGAACAGGGGGCCAGGGGACAGCAGAGCGACATCCCCTCCCCGCTAGAAATAAGTCATTCTTATCGGATATCGAGACGATTTTTTTCCGATTGATTACCGATCCGAAGTCCGATGTATCGGAACTTTCGATACAATATGAAACACTACTATCACAAAAACGAACGGTTGTGCTCACCGTCACAGCCATGGTATCATATTGTAAGGCTTTCTTTCGGTAGGGTAGTGTTATGGAGTGCCCTCCGTAGATGGGTAGTCTATAGATTCGACGTGAAATCATGTCATGGTTGGGGTGAAATTAGGTGATAGTAGATATGTCACAGTCACATCAAGGCCATCATACATACCGGTAGGCGATGATGTAAATGGCGGTGATGATCCAGGCAGGACTTCTCACCTTGTCACTGCTCTGCTCTGCCTGCCTGCCTGCCTGTACTATACTGTTCCGTAGAGTATGGATAGCGAGCCAAAGGAGAGATGAATACAGACAGCGGGAGCCATGAAGAGAGCGCTTCCCAACACCGACAACCCTGCACCACCCTCGGGGACCGCTTGACAGTAGGCAATTGGTTAACTTTGTACCAATGGTCAAATGGACCAATACCACCCTGTATTTCCTTAACAAATGACGTCGTCGACAGACCATGGGTTTTTAGGTCATGGATTCGGAACTCAACGTGATTTTATTCGCAGATTCGGGTCCTGCCGATGGTGAAAGGTCAGCCAATTGCCATCGTACCCTAGCTAAGCCTTGTAACAATGGGTGGTGTGGTGGCTCTTGCGAGGAGTTTGACCAACCCGCCCGTGGCCTCCGGTGTTTTCCGAACGGTTACGAACGGTCTTACCTCCCTTTTTTTGTTAGCGTCACAGCCCGTACCGGTATCATAATAGGTATTAACCCCTATTATTTATACTATCGTTTTGTTGGGGACACATCCATGGCAGGAATTGGTGTGGAGGGTCATTTTGTCGGTGGTGAAAGGGGTTTCAGCCCTCCTACGTTTCCGAAGATTCTTGTCCCTTTTTTTTCAACCAGAATTAGCCTTAACTCTCGTATGCCTTCTGGCTATTTGCTCTGTGTGTGTGCTTTTTTTTAGTTCCTTCAGCCCTACGTTTCCGAAGAGTCATGTCCCTTCATTTACAAACAGGATTAGGCCTAACTCTTATAGACTATACCTTCTGGCTATTTTGCTTTTTTTCTGGCTTCTTCTTTGACTTGTTTTTTGCTGTGTGTGGTGTTATTCGTACCCGGCACGCTGACATTTCATTTGATTTCCTCTTATATACCAGGTACCGGGCAGGCCTACTGGTGTATGCTAGCACTGCAAAAATTGTGGCGCACTAATTCGGCGAACTGCTGTATTAACTTGTTCCGAAAGCTGTCATGGTGGGTGCACTTTGAAGGCGTCAAGCATCGTGGTTCTCAGTTCTGAATCGTTGATGCCACTATTGAAACCCTCGAGCCACATACATAGATAGCTTCGTTTGACACCCGCCGTATATTATTCCTATTATACGAGTACCTGCCCTCGTTTAGATTTACAAGAAGGGCAATATGAGACAAAGGTTAATACTGCTGTGCTGCTGCTGTCCCGTAAGCGTCGAGCGCATGAACGCTTTTTTTTTGTTCTTGTCATACCCAGAATGAGCCTGCTGCTCTGAAACTTCACTAGCAAAATGCGATACCTGGCATGATATTATATACCTTGTGTGTTTCATCCAAAGTATTTTCAGCCATTTGGTCGGAGCAGGGCCAAGGTCTGTGCAGCCTCAACTCTGACCACAGCCATCCCTCCTCCCCTATACCCTCCCTCTGCTTCCCCTAACCCCCCTGGCCCGTCATGCGCACGCCCTTTTTTTTTCCAACAGACTCCTGCCAGCAGCGACCCCCGGAAATCCCAACGCTGGTATCTACACGACGTACATCGAGTCTCGGACGAAGAAAAAGAGCACGGCCCTCGCTCCTTCCACGCTACCCCGAGGGCACCGCCTCACGGGTCAGCCCGCCAAAACCGCAACAACAGTACGGCGTCCAATCCCCACGATGCGGCTAACCCGCTCCATGCCGCGGCTGCTCATTTGAGGGATGACCCGTCGATAGGACCCAAGGCTACCAAGTTGGGGGGGGGGTGGATGGGTGCGCAAAATGGTGGCTTGTAGAGCAGTTCTTTGGGGGAAAGGGTAGATATGGCGGGGGGTGGGTGGGTGCTCATACCGTGCATGGCCGTCGCCTTATGACATTAGACCTTACCATGCCGGGACGGAGAGCGTCGAGTTTTCACCCGATCAGTCAGATGTTGTTTGCAGCAAGCTGCGAAGAGCGGTAAGATAGTCAGCGAGTCGCACGAAGGGTGAGCTTCAATGTCTACTGAGAACCGCGTGTGAGGCGGAGTTCGGCACCTCGTGTATGGGGGGAAGGGTGGACGATTACGGAAATAAACGATCGCTGGTAGAGATTTTTCTTACAGTGAGAGAAAATTAAATATAAGATGGGCTGAGATCGAGGATGTCATCGAAAAGTCATCTTTGCAAGGTGCGCATGGTGCTGCGGGAAGTGAGTCGATGCAGTGTCGGTGCGGATCTGTGGTTGATGGTTTTGTTTTTATTGTTGATATGGTCGGTCGGTGTTTGTTGTTGGTGTTTTTGTTGTTGATGGTGTCGATGGAGGTGTTAGGAACGGGCGCGTGCTACAGGAAGGGGTTGTTTCTATGCCAGATCGATACACCTGGTGTTGGTGGTGTTGGTGTTGGCGATGTTGAGGGCGGTTGTGCTTGATACGGAGGCATTGCTGAGCGCGAGAAGGCTTCGTAGGTACTTACGCACCCAAACCTCTACGTAGTGCTTCTGTGTTATGCTCCATGCTGCTGCGGCCGAGATTTGTTATTGTTTTGTTAGCGGCCGTAGCCCACGAAGAAGGAAGGCAGGGGGAGGTTCTTTGTGTTTCCGCTTCTCCCGTGTAAGCTACGCACACCCCTGTGACGGCAGCAAGGAAAGCGATGATAGGCTCTCTTACTATTTACCAGTATTACTTTTTTAAGGCAGTTATAGGCTCTCTTTTTTGCTTACCTGGTATACTTTTTATTTGTCCATTTACGGCACGTGCACCTTATTATTTAGGAAATCAGCGATGGGCTCTGCTGTTTCGTCTTACTCGTTTCCCCCCGTGTATGCTACGTAAACATAGGATAATAGGCTCTCTTGTTTTGCTTACGTTCCCTGGAAGGCGTTGACGGGCTCCCTTGTTTTGCTTGTTGCCATTCTTTGTTTTTTACCCGTGCACGCTGCGTACACCCCTGGTGTATGTTTATCGTTCGCTCTTGATTCTGTTTGACTTATTCGCCAACAAAGACAGTTTTTGGGGCAATGCGGCTGGACGTATATAGGTTGTGTGCGCTTGTGCACGGATGCTTTTTGAAGGCTTTGCATGGATCATGCCCAGCTCTACAGCTTTCCGAAGTCTCGCGGGTCGGGTCAAGAGGTGTTCAAACCTCACGAGTCGGTTACGGGTCGGGTCAGGTGGAAGGTGTTCAAATCTCACGGATCGGGTCGGGCAACCCTGACGGTCACCCTGACGCGGCCCGACCCACGATAAGCGACCCGATCCATGAAAAATTTGTTTCTTCGTGGTTTGGCCGCGGGTAGCTAGCTGCCTTTTTAGGGGGGTGTGATTGTGGATGGACGATTTTTGGTGGTTCCATTGGTCACAGTGTCATAGCCGGTCACTAAATTCGTCTATGTACGCGCTGCACCCGTATGTGCGTGCTTCGAGTCGAGTCTCGACAGGAGATCCGCCAGTCCGTTGCTTGTGGTGTAGGTATTATATATCAGCGGGGAATGGCTTAAGTTTGTTGACGGGACTTCAGGCATCGCGATTTTACTGGTGTTTTATGTTTTTGGAAAGAAGGATAAAATTTTATTCGGCACCCCTCTTCGTCGGCACCTGGAGATTCGTCTGATTCGTCTGATTTACGTCGTGATCCTTACAGATGTCACGATCTTACACGAATCGTATATGTTTGTGTTTGTTCGAGAAATAACGCTTGGTGCATACGTGCGTGCATGTGTGTGTGCAGATCGTGCGAAAGTCGGAAGTCGATGCTTGTAATGGCGTTGTCATACAGGCTGCGGGTTGTGTCATGCTGACTGCAGCATGCGAAGACGAGACGTTTCGCGTTGAAAGTAAAAAAATGCAAGGTTCTGGACTGATACATACATGTACTACTTTCATCGCAACGGGTTGTAAGCAAAAATGCGTGATGACGGTCACATGTCACAACCAGCGGTGTCCCCTATTCCCGATAAGAAAACGCCTTCCGACATTTATGGAAACCTCCAGATTGTGATATGCGTAAAAAGCGGTTGACAATCGTTGCGCCATCATTCGCTTCAAAACTGCCAGCGTATGCTTCGCAAAATAAAAGAAAACGTGTGCTTCGCATTATAAAAGAAAACAAAACGCAATTATAAATGGGCTTTTGTTTTTCTAGTACGGGGGCGTTGGATTGTTATCCCCTGACTTTTATCGCCGAAAGGGGTTTTGGTCCGTTTCCGGTACGCCACGAGCCCGAATTGCCGTCATAATAAGGCATCTTTGGCGCTTGAAGTTGTAAACCAATCAAAGCACGTTTCGTTCACACTCACTCGTCGACATAAAATAAAAAGTTTAATAGAAGCCACGTAAGACTACTAGTCTATATACTGTAGACTACAGTAGGCGGCCCCTTTTAACCCCGTTGGAGCCCAAAAGCCCGTCCCTATACCAATTTCAAGTAATTTGTTCCCGGAAACGGGTCCCGAAGTTGTGAAGGGGTACCACAGTGCGTCCGTGCCGCACCGTCCCATATATACAGATGTCCTTTGTCAAACGTGGCCCTCATTTTATTGTTTTATTTTATTTTTAAATCACTTTTACTCTCCAGCTCAAGTCATAAGAGGTTTACCCCCGGCGACCTTCAGGACAAGCCGTGGTCAACGGGTGTTTTCCCTTCTTCCCCCCGGTACATGCCTTCGTTTTTGTCGCGCATAGGGTTCAGCATTCCCACTTTTCAGCTTTTTATGATCGTCGATTTTTATCGATTTTTTACCAATTCACCCCCTTCCGCTTTCCGCTCATCAATTTCTTTCGCAAGAAAAAGTCCTTGCGAACACGAGTATGCACTTGGGAGGATTCGAATCCGTATCATTGGCTTTAGTAGGGACGATATTCGCCTACTATACTGTAACTACTCCACAGGGGAGGCCTGCGCTCCTCTATCTAGCACATCATGACTCGTTCTTCTAGCAGTATACGTACGTGGCGTTTGTCAAGTGGGAGACAGTGCAACTGCCTCTTTTAAGTAAGACCTGAGGTCCCATGTTGTACCCCTTTTCCTTGTCGCGGGATCCCTTGAAAGGGGACCACCTACCTACTGTATGTACACAGGTATGGCATATCCTCTGAGTTTTACAGCTCCCTGCCAAATTTCAAATGTCGCCATCCTCAACGCGCGTTAAAAAGTCCCGTGCGCAGGTTCTTTCTGCGGGATTGTGTGTTGGTGTTTAGAGAGTTTAGAGCGCGGGAGGGGGGGAGGGGGCGGCGGCGGAGATTGAGCGACAACAATCAATGTCATTCATTGTGAGTTCCCCGGAATGATTAAACATTTTCAGGACACATCATCGACGCATGCTACGATCGAGGTACCAGGTATCACTCTTCGTCTGAAATGGCTTCTGAAGGACGAGGCCCCTTAGACCAAAATCGTCGGAATTTTGAGGATTTTTTTTTTTTGTATGATTCTCGTTAGGTACCTAGGCCATGGGATTTTTTCGTCCGGTAGTAGTAGCGGTTTTACTTTTCTCCAAATCAGTTTCGGGGAGAGGTCCCCTTAAGCTCCCAAATTGAGGAATCTCAGAAAAAAGTGGTGCACCCTCTATCGTACCACGCGTCCATCAGCTGTTTGTGGATATGATGAAGCATTTTTTTTGTGGTTGAGGGGGGGGGGGGCGGAGGTAGAACGACAACATTGATTTTTTAATTTAGAGTTCCCTTGAAGGCCAGGTCGTGACGAAAATGTGGAAACCTGCTGCGTAGTGGTATCTATTTGCGACGGGTCGTCGTGACGCCCATGTGTCAAGTAGGGGGGGGGGGGGGGGGGGGGGGTGGAGCCTTCACGCTTGAAGCAATGATGCAGCCGACGGTATTTTCAATTGGTATTTTTCGAAGTACCAGGTATCACATGCAGCCTGCAATGACGAGTTTCGACGAATGTCCCGATCTCACAGCTGAGATACAAGGTATATAATTTCTTTTTTTAATCATAATACGATTGCTCGCCGCATGTTCTCTAAAAGGAGTAGGGACTAACTCCTCAAACAGATAGTAGCTATACACAGGCAAGGCAAGCGATAATGCCTGACAGGCGTGATAATGCGGGTACCTGCTGCAAACCCTGCCGCCGCATCAGGGGAGAGCGGGATATACCCACAAGATCGCGAATAACCTACCATCGTACCTGGTGGCACTCATTGCCGGATGAATCTTGGAACTCCAAAAAAAGATCGAAAACACAAATTTCAAACCCGGAGTTGGCGACTAACAGAGGCAAGGTTTTCGGTAAAAACGACGGCATCGGTGCTCACCGCTGGTGCGACCACCGTGTTGTGGAAGGATTTGTGTCACAGAAACGACAACGAGGACCTCCGATAACAATAAGATAGAAAGGCTGGGTAAACCGCCACAGAGGCATGAGTCGCCCTGTACAATATGAAGGTAGGAAGGGGGCGGTATATCAACACACAAGTCTTGTGTGCAATATGCCCTTTCATCTCATTAGATAATACTGTATCGCATTATTCTTGGTAAGGATTTCATTCAACGGTTCATGCGAAAGCTCGACCCCAGAACATAACTGGATGTTTTTATGTATTAAACTTTTCATTTCACCATCGAATCAAAACCTAAAATCGAAATGTAGACGAGCAGTCAGTACCCACTGCCTGCTGTAATGTACAAACAAGGCAAGAAATGTTTGTTTAATTTCAACACCAATCCATCCAAATCCAACCCTTATTCCCTACCTGGCTCTGTCTGCATATCAAACACTTTTAAGGGGCCCTTGCTCTCGCTCACGCCACCTTTCCTACAAATGCCCACCAGGGCTCATTGAAGATCTACAGAGACGGATACGTTGATCCCGCTTGCAGTAGGTCTTACAGCTGACGTCGAGTACGGAGAAGGTTTTACTTCATGACCCAACGACAGGAACAGGCGAAAACTGCTCTCTACCAGGTATGTCCTATGCCCTTACAAAGGGAACGTAGCTCTATATATGGTACTATTGCTTGCCTGCGCGGAAACTACCAACACCGCTAGCCTGAAGCGGTCAAACTATGTAACTACCAGCACGGCGGTGCATACCGAGCCTAGCACTCTCTTGCAGAGTTTGCTCATCAGACCTGGCTAGGCAACTATCAACATTATTCCCTCAAATCAGAAATCGAGGATTCCACATCGGGACATGGAACTACTTGAATGCTGGGGTAAAACTGCTGGCAGCACGAAGAAATTGGTGGAAAAATTACTCCAAAAACTCACGTTGCATCTACTATGACAGGCGTACACCCTATCCCGAGCGACGAAACGAGACCCCCTAAAAAGGACATCGCGTACGTGCAGAAAGCTCAACAACGTGTTGAGCGGAGCACCAACACCAAAACCGAACCGCCTGATGATGTATTCCCTTTGGAAAGTCGATTTTGAAGGACTACAAGGGACACGTGGCTGGCGACTGGCACCAGACACATTTCGAACTGCACGCCGCTACGCTCCCCTTTTAAGTCACCCCAACCCGGTAAAAAAACTCCTTCGCTTCATACAACTGCGATCTCGAACAACACGGCCGCCTAAGCTATATGGAAACCCTTGCCTAGCTGAGGTTTCACATGACAAACAGGAAAAACAACGCAACGCCAAACCGAAAAATAATTAGAGGGAAAAATAAAAGAGATTACCAGGTACACATACCTGGTGCAACAGATCATGGAAATGCAAACCAACACCACAACCTCAACCCTCACCCGGTCACACAAAATAACGCCACATTAGAAATCCGCTTCCAGCGTAAACGCTTGGTCTGCAGAGTCGACCCCAACCCCGGACTTGCTGTACTCCCCTACACGCTTTTCGAAGAAGTTAGTTTTGCCCTGAAGGGAAATCATCTCCATCCAGTCGAAAGGGTTTGCCGAGTTGTATTGCTTCTCGCACCCAAGCTCCATGAGCAGTCGGTCGGCGCAGAATTCGATATACTGTCTCATGAGAGCGCTGTTCATGCCTATCAACTCCACTGGCAACGCGGATGTGATGAATTCCTGAAAGTCGGAAGGTGGAAAACGTGGGAGCGCATGAGAAAATGGGAGAGGGGTCAGTACTTTGGTCCATGACTGTCACGACCCGTATATCAAAAGATCTACGTACAGTCGTATATCCATTCCATAAATATTGAAATGACGTACAAAATCGTCCCAAAGGTTGAAAAATGACGATTAATTACCTTCTCGATCTCCACCGCATCGCAGATGATGTCGATTACCCGGCCCGGCGGCAGCTTGTTCACCAGTTTTCGGTAGAGCAGGCAAGCGAAGTCAGTGTGCAAGCCCTCGTCGCGGCTGATGAGCTCGTTGCTGAAGCACAGCCCCGGCATTAGCCCCCTCTTCTTGAGCCAAAAGACGGCGCAGAAGCTTCCCGAAAAAAAGATACCCTAAGGGAAAAAGAGGGGAGAAAAATTCCAGAGGGACGAGAGGGCAATAGGTGCGATTAGAAAGGACATGATCAGAACGGCGAAGCCAAAGACGGTTGTGTTGGGGATGTCGACCAAAATCGCGACAAAAATGTGGTGAGGCAACACCACCAATGCCAACAAAACCCCAGTTTTCTCACCATTAGTCTTTCAACAGAAGGGCGGTCAATAAATACAAGATCTGCGATTATTATGATAACATCATCAGGAGGGGTGAGTGAAGGCCCTCAAGAAATACGAGCAAAACCAAACCACAGCAGCGGCGACATATCTAAAGCATCAATAGCTGTCGCAAGGAGCTCACGTAGCAGGATATTTAAAATGTTTAACATTGCGTTGGTCGTTTGCTGGCAATCCACGCAATTCCAAAGAGTTCATTTTTCGGGGCTTTCAGAAAATAAAAATCGCATTCGCTCGAGTTTACCCAATAAAAATATTACAAGGAGGTTAACCGTGAGTTTCAACACAACGAAATGACATAGCCAAGGTACATGATTTCTTTTGACCTAATGACAGCTTGCTCGCGTTAAAAATTAGGCCTGCTGCCTGTAACCTGTAATGCTGCGCCAAAAAAGCATTACACACACGCTCGATTCTTTTTCCAATTGCCACGTCATCTTCTCATTGACCTCCCTCCTCGAATTTCTTTCATCTCACCTCAACAGCCGCAAAGGCGACGATTCGTTCCGCGAAGCTCGATAGCTCGGGGTTGCACCAGCGCAAAGCCCATCGCGCCTTCCGCCGTACGCACGGCACCGTCTCCATTGCGTTGAACAGGTGGGTCTTCTCCGACGCCTCCTTGACGTAAGTGTCAATCAGAAGGCTGTACACCTCGCTGTGGATGTTCTCGATCGCGATCTGGAAGCCGTAGAAACACCGGGCCTCGGACAGCTGGATCTCGCTACTGAAGTTGCTCGCCAAGTTCTGAGATTGTTGAGGAGGAGGGGGGCGCGTAGGGGGGCAGGAGGTGCGGTAAGATCGACTGCTCTCTCGACTGTGATGGCGGAGGAAGGGGCGAGGTAGGGTCGGGTTGACAGGCTCCATCCAGCCCGTCAGGAAAAGCAACATCATCCCTACAGCAGCAGTCCCCACACATGACTTACGCACAGCCCACCCAAAAACGGCTCCCACGATTGACTCGCCACAATAATTGTAGGAAGCACGCTCACTGTTGATACGTCAAGAACAGACGAGCGGCGGCGTGCAGAAAAAAACAGCAAGTACAAGAGCACGAAAATGTACCTCGTTAACGATGCCGTCGCTCGCCGCGAAGAAAGCCAAGACGTGCTTCACGAAGTGTCGCTCGTCGTCGGTTAGGCTTTCCCAGTCCTTGTAGTCGTGTGCGAGGTCCAGCTCCTCGGCCGTCCAGAAGCTAGCTTCCGCCTTCTTGTACATTTGCCACACCTAAAATCGGCACAGAAACAAATCGAACACGTGGAAAATAGGCAGGGAAGAAAACAAACGTGTGTGAGGTGAAAGAGACAACATTGCACCAACATTGGTTTACTAACTGTAGGATTGGTCGGTTGTTGTTCAGGTACGCGTTTGACGTCAACACCCCGTGCGAGTTCATCAAGACAGAGGACAATCAACCAAATACAGCTGCTGTTTATTCTCATCTCAGATATCGACTACAGCAGCAGTACTTCTTTCTTGTTTTTGTTTAACTGTTGTCTCGTAGAAAGCGGTGCCCCCACAAAAAAAGGCACGCTGTCTTCAGCGAGCGAGACTGCCGTGCGCCGTACCGAGCTGTACGTGACGCTCCAGTTACACCCCTTCAGAGCAAAGAGCACTACGAAGACGGCACGACCTGCATAAAATCTAATTCAAATGTCCAATTTCGAAAATGCGTGCGCTCGTGCTTTTCCGAACACGTACATGCGCTCGTGCTTTGTCGAAAACGTACGAAAACAGACAAAAACGAAAGCGCGAGTGCTGGGCCACGCGCCGTCATGGCCGCAATCGACACATTGGATTTCGTCAAGATCGATAATCGCCAACCATCAAACAACCAAACGCAATGCCGAGGCATCATTAGACGACCCGCAGATTAAAAATAAAATGAAAATCGAGCCCGGTTTGTCGGTTATCCTCGATCCTGTTACGTACAACCGTAGGCAGCATCCTGCGTCAGCACCACATCTTACTGAGAATGTGAAGGGCAACAGCAGCAGTTTACCACTCGGCCAGCGCTGCTGTGGCATTGCGCATTCGACCGCCCACGCCACACAACGCAAGCTACTGTACGAGTACTATTAATAGCAGAAGAGACGCCACGCAAGATCGAAAAACAGGATAACTGCTGGTACTTGTAAGTATTGTACTGTTTTTAATGTGGACTCTCCATAGCTACTATCTCAAGAAATTCAAAAACCCTCAAAAGAAAATAAAGCGACTACACCAGCACCCTCATCCCGTCCGCGTCATACCTCATCATCCTGGATCGGGAAAAGCACGAAGCGCCCAGGGTTCTCGATCAGCATCGGCTCGGGCTTGAGGCTCCCGTCGATTTCTCTCCGTCGCATGTCAGAGACCTCTAAACACCCCTTGAACTCGTTCTCCTCGCCCTCTGCCGTCTGGGGTGGAGAGGATTTTGTATGGAAAGGCAAAATTGAGCAATTCTTTACCAGGTAGTAACTGATGGTAAAAGGGGCAGATTCAAAAAAGAGGCACACGCTGGAGAGGGAAAGGGGCACACGCTGCCACCAGTGTATAGGGATAAATGAGCGCTGAGGGTAAGTCTATAGATGGGGCGGAGGGACGCGCCACATGTGGGGGTCAAAACGCGGAGAGAGAGCTAGCGTCGTTGCCAAAGCTTCGCCGCTGCGGGTGCTGTGGACTGCTGGTGCTACAGCTGCTGTGAGCCGAGCATTCAAAAATACAATTTGAAAGGACTCAGAAAACATCTCAGCCGTTGGGGGATGGGATCGAATCGCACAGCCACGTCAGGACGCGCGTACTACTCCAGGCACCAGGACTCACCAGCGCCATTTTCTTGAGTCCTTCCAGGCCTTCCTCCGAGAAGGATCCCGTGCGGTTCAGCAAGTCGCTCTCCTTCAGCGCAGACGTAGGCATGCTTGAGCTGGAGGTGTTTGCTTCGAACCGGTGTCCGAGGTTTGAAATATCTGCTCGATTTTTTTAAATGAGGCAACGCAAAGTTCAGTTTTCGTCAAAACCGACCGACCGCATCAGAGCGACACACCGGCGGGCTCTGTGGACACGCGCGCGTTTCGGACAGACCACTAGACAGCACACTGAGGACACCCTCATAACCACGGGTTTAGAAAAACTAGGCGGGACACGGCTTGTAGCATCCCCGAGAGCGAGTGCTACACAACGGCTGACCAAAGAGCATCCCCCTCGTACACGCGGACAAGTCGACCTACACAAAAGGGGTCACGCAGACACCAAGCACAAGCGTCCCACCTTGCGTCTCTTGGCCGCAAGAGTGCTTGGTAGGTAGATGTAGGGTTGGATGTCCTGTTGGCTGTGCGGTGGTGGGTGCTGGGTGGGTGTAATGGGGTGGTGGTGAGTTGGGAGCGTGGCGCGTGTTGTGGGAGCTGGGGGGCAAATTTGCTCGACGATTTTCGAAAGGGGAGTTCAACCACACATTGACGTTTTTCCAGCCGTTTTTATTTTTTTTGAATTTGAAAACATAGTCTAGACTAATAAATGAATTACGCCGCATTTTTCCGCACGGTCGTACGACGTACTCGTATCTTTATCCGTATCTTGTTGGCCTTTGGCTACCACTGACACATACATGATGATGATGACTTTTTGCTTGCCGCCATATTGCCTGCAGGCTGCAGGTCGGCGGCGGCGGCGCGAAGCATATATTGTAGCAGCAGTGGGGGTATACCTGATCCCTCTCAAAGCTGTAACACCAGGGCATACACATGCACCAAACAGTAGCTACAGCAGTACCCACAGAACGTCGACGTGAAAAGCATGATGAAGAATCATACCTCTTTGGGCTAAACTATAAGGATCATTTTGTGAAAACAATAATATCTAAACGATTTCTATATAGCCGTCCAAATTGGTATTCACAGAGAGGCCGACTCATGAGCGAAGTCCAAACCACAGGGGCAGAACTCATCACCACTTTCTCACCCGGTTTGAATCCGATGGGGACGAAAATTAGCATATATACTGCTCTGGCATATCTGGAAGGATCGTCTACAAGTACTTTCTTGAAACCGATTAGGGTTCACCGCTTATCCGGGCCGGCGCAGGCGACTTTTACCTTTTTAGGACCTAGCGGTGAATGAACAACCGAAACTCACTAATCCCGATATTATGTGGAAGTATCGAGTAACATGCCTACGATCCATCGCAATTGGTAAGGTGTCAGAGATCATTTTTATGAAGATGTGTTTGTACCACATATTATACGACGAGTACAAAATTTGTGCGATTTTTCGCTCAAATCGGACTGAAGCCGCATTGGGGAAACGCGCACCAAAGGAAAGGTGAACTAATTTGGGAATGATTGTGTCATCTTGGACTGATCATTTTAACCATTTGTTACACGAGTACGAGTACGGAAGAGACCGATGGGCAGTTAGGGGGTGCACCGAGCTACGTCGTATTATTAGACAGACTCACAGCCAATAATGTGGTACTGTAAATAATGTCCAGGATAAGAAAGACGACTTGGGGTTGAGGCATGTTTTTGCTTTAAATCACCCGAGACTCGACAACATGAATGATATTATGTCCAAAAAACAACCACCAATCAAGCGAACAACAAGCAAGCAAATGAACGGGCACCACAGACACAAAGCAACGGTTGGTATCATCGAGCAAGCACTTGGACTAACTTACCATGCAACAGATACAGCAATCCAGCTAATTGCAGTTCGTTCGTGGGTCGCTCCTGTTTTATATTGCGTGTTGCACTCCGTTGGTGGCAACGGTAAGAATGCTCTCAATGTGCACAAGGTGGTGCTGACCTTCGGCTCAATCGGCGGCTCAATCGGCGCTGCTCCCCTCACGTTTGCTGATGCCATGGACCAGGTAACACAGGTAACAACGAACGAGATTGTCGACACTAACCCACTGCCGTTACCATCGCGTATGACTGTCGACACACCAAGAATACGCCAACAGCCGCGACGAACGATTTCGTCGTCCTTCCTCGATCCTAACAAAGCCAACCCAAACCGCCACCCTATCATTCATCCAACGACCGCGCCCCTGCCTGTGCTCGTCCGAAAGTGGGGTTGCCTATCCCCGCCGGATACTGCTACCATCGAGGCACAACACGGGAAGGAGACGGGAAACAGAGAGACTGCCCCGTCCCAAAACCCGAAAAACATCCGTAAGACGGTAGCGGGGACCCTATAGTAATGGCTAGATACGAAATCAAAGAGCAAATCGGATGCGCCACTCACACGGTAGACGGTTGTCCGACCAGTCTTTTGAACGGTCCCGACGCCAGGAAAAATGCCGGTAACGAAATCCGGGAGTCGCGTGATTTTGGCGCCGTGAATTTGAACATTTCTGGTCTTCTTAAGCTTCATCGTTCTTACAAATTCCAAGACTAAATAAAACACAAAACACGACCGGCTCGCTTTGCACGCGAAATCCTCACGTTTGCGGGCGAGTTTGACAGTGAGCGCTCGCGCTCAGTGCGAAGCGACATCGGTTTCAAACGCGAACTATCTGGAAGCTACCTATCATACATGGCTCCTGCGACTAGATGCACAGGCTCCGCGTTTCGCCCTAAAACGGACGCGAGCGTGCGAAAAAACGGCGGCCACGACAAGTCTTTCTCTACACCGTACGTAGCAAATACGAATAGCAATATACACCTATCCCAACAGCAACCGGTACTCCCATACCAGGTATCAGATGTTACGCAAGAAAGGGCAGAGCTGCCCTATGGCAGGGATTTCTTCCGCTTACCCCCCCCCCCCCCCCGGCCCCCCCGCCCCCCTTCGCAAGTTGCGGCGATTCAGGTAGCGTTAGGGCGTTGCCGAAGGCTCGAAGGCTACGTAAAAAAAAACTCACCCCGCAACATGCAAAACGTCGCAGCGGAGGCAGAACGTCTAAACGTGAAAGTTCGGATTTTTTGCGTCGAACGTCGGAACGCAACACGCGCCTAACCCGCGCTTCCCCCTCTCCCCCTTCCTCCCTTCCTCTATGACGACACCGTCTACCCCTTAGCCCCCGGAAGCTCGAAGACCTTGATGGTCTTGAACCATCGGCAGTACCCGTAGAAGGACTACCCCTTAGCCCCCGGAAGCTCGAAGACCTTGATGGTCTTGAACCATCGGCAGTACCCGTAGAAGGACGCCAGTACCGCAAACGACAGGCACCCCACCGTATTCAGCACGGTGTGACTATCCGGCTCCACCACTTGCGCCCTGAACAGAGCGATCGCTTGTAAGCCGTAGGCGATGCAGAAGGCCTCGCAGATGGCGCGCCGGATGCGCCCGTCCCCTACTCCCCGCACCTGAAAAACGACCCAGCCCTGGTCACAAGGGCAATTTTTTCACCACAAGGGCACAGAAAGCGAAACATTGCACACGGTAAGCGTAAGTAAAACAAAAACATTTACCGCAAGGCCAAGGGCAAGGGAATGGAAAACAAAACGGCAAGTGCAAGTAAAACGTACCAGGAAAATCTTACCATAATTCCACGCAAAGCGAAAAACGACACGGAAAAAAGTGCTACAAGGCCACGGAAAGTGAGCAACAAAAACGGCAAGGGTAAGAAAATGAGCGAGAACTCCGAAGGCTGGATGAGGACATCAACCCCGCTCCGAGCGCAGTAGTTTTGTATATGTGAAGGTGTGCCGCTCGCTGCCTTAACACCGTGCACATGTGTGTGCTGCAACGATGACAGCATACGGCAGTAGCTCCAACCTAGACTCATATTTTCCACAATCTTTATGTTCATAGAAATGCAAATTTCCTTACGCAACCGTCCTAGGCATGGTGTGTGAGCGGAGCAGCATCAAACCAACACACTGTAAATTATACTCATAACACAGCACTGGTTTGATCTTAGGATTCAATTATTATACTCATAACACAGCACTGGTTCGATCTTAGGATTCGGGGAGTTGCGCATAATGATAGGCGTTCGCCAATAAGCATGCCAGCAGTATCGATATTCGCATCGCATGTCGTGTTCCCGGCGATGCACTCCTCTATAACCAAATACATATCGACAAGGCGATGCTGCTGTGCGCTAGCTACAGGTACCAGATCGACTGTGTTACGGAACAACAATGGATGGCTGTTGCCTACTGCCTTCCATCTGAGGTCCCTCTATCTGGCTATCTGGCCATACCGTGAACCAATGAACACATACATTAGCCACAGATCGGCGTCAACTGCGTTACAAGAAGAACACCGGCCGAGCGGGTCGGCACATACACGATCATTCCTCGATGCAACTCGGAGGGCCAACACACGCCTCGGCGCCGCAAACAGCACTTGGACCGTTATACGTTCGGAACCTCCTGCACTACTACTGTTCCCCGGTCTTCCGCTACAAAAAAGAGCCAGCTCTAACTCCTACCAGTAGTGGTTTTACCCTGACACGTGTGTGGGCGTTGTAGCGGAGTTATCAAATACGAGGCGCCGAAGGAGGGCGCACAACAACGCCGCTACGAGGGGATATCATAAAAAAAATAAGGCAGATCGATTACATAGGCGAAGCACATCCAGCATTTTCGTCAGGACTCCCCGCAAAAAAAGTGTTGACCGTTTTCTGGCGCAAAAATGATCCAACTCTAATTTTTAGTACTTCTAAACTTCGGCTAAAAAACGTGCGTGGGAGTTGCAATGGCGTTAGCATATACGAGGCACCACAGAAGGGATCACAATAACGCCGCTACGAGAGAATATTAATACTGTGAAAAAAAATCATGGCAGACTACAAAAAAACAATGTGAGACAATACGTAGGTCGTTCTACCACTGGTCCGTTGCAAGTTGCAACGTCGTGTCATACCTAAACAAAATCAAGGCAGATTGAGAGCGCAATGACACTAAAACTAAAATTCACTCGATCGCCGTGCACTGGCGAGTCGCGTCTTGCTTTACCTGAGCCAGCGTCAGTGCGCCGTACATCCTCACAAGCTCATGTTGGAAGTGGTTGTATGCGGACCCAAAGAGTGTTTGTATCAAGGAGTGCGGCATGACGAACGCTAACCTAGAAAACGGAAAACGGGGGGGTAGGACACGAGGAAAAATAACCGGCACAAGAGATGTTGGATCGAAAGAAAGGGATGAAGGAAGGAATGAAGAAAGGAAGAAAGCGAGTGAGGGAGGGAGGGAGAGGGGGGAGGGAGGGGAGGGAGCGAATCGAACTTCTACTTTCTAACGGCGCCAAGAAAGGGGCTCATTTCCAACCTCGTGCCCCACCTCTAGAGCTGTGAGTCGGCAAGACTTTAGTCACCAATTAGGTTTTAGTCAGATTACGAGTTAGTCGTGTCCGGAAGGTGGAGACCATCCGACATATTCGGTTTCCATACTTGTAGGGAGGATTGCCTACAGTGGGATGCATGTTTTCCTTTTTGGGCGGCCTCCCCCCGATCCCCGGCCGGGGGAAACGTCACCAGGCGACTTGCCGACTAAAAGTCAGATCGTCGACTAGCGGCAACTACCGATCCGATTCGATCCGATTCTAATTCTATTGTAGTTACTCTAATTTTTTTTTTTTTTTTTTTTTTTCGCACACTTCTACTTTCCAGCTTCTGGACAAGCCGTGGTCACAGGTGTCGTCCCTTCTCCCCCCCGGTTCTTGCCTTCAATTTTTATCGCGCATAGGGTTCAGCACTCCCATTGCTCGTCGATTTGTCATCGAGTGTTGCTAACTCACGCTCTCGCGCTTTCCGCAAGTCCATTTGTGCACAAGAAAAAGTCCCAACGAATTTATACGAGTATGCAATCGGCGGGGCTCGAACTCACAAAACTGACCTATACCAGGCTCGAGGTTAACCTGATACGCCACCGGGGCGACCGGCTCCATATTAATAGTCGTGGACTCGTGAAATCCTGCCGAACAACAGCTTTACCGATTTTCCATTGTCTCGTGTCACAACCGACGACCGGAATCTTCGAGAGGGAAATCCGAGAAGAATAAGTCCAAACATTAGCATATGTATTGAGCATTAATAACAATATAGTTCTTCAAAGACTCTTGAGCTCGAACTATTTTGGGACGCACAAACAAAGCAAGGCAATTTATTTTTGGGTTGGTTTAGGTTGATTTGGGTCCGGTCGGGTTTATCTGTTATTTAGTCGGGTTGGTTTGGGGTTGGGGTTGGGTTGACGACAGCTACGATTACAAATATCCAAGCATCCACCAGCGCGACTTCCTAGCGTGAGCACAAAAGCAGTGTCTGTATTTTTTTTTATTTTTTTTTATTTTTAGCACACTTTCACTTTCCAGCTTCTGGACAAGCCGTGGTCACAGGTGTCATCCCTTCTCCTCCCCGGTTCTTGCCTTCAATTTTTATCGCGCATAGGGTTCAGCAGTCCCACTGCTCGTCGATTGTTCATCGAATGTTGCTAACTCACGCTCTCGCGCTTTCCGCAAGTCAATTTGTCCACAAGAAAAAATATATAGTGCTGGCCACCTGATAATGATGTGCAGCAAAAAAATGGACGTCGATCAATCAGAAACGGCCACAGAAAGAAGAAAACTCAGGGACACCAATAAAGAAACTTATAAGATTTTTATTGGGCAAGTCTCATCCTTTAGGGAAAAACATCAAAATAATTACGATTACAGCATTGGCCACTGGAAGCAGTCCGGGTCGCCCGGGTAGGGGGCGTATGAAAAGTGCAGTGTAACGAGCTACGACATGTATGAGACACGCGTGCAGCCTGACGATGGTCGTCCTGCTGCTGTTTCATCCTCTTCGTTTGTAGAAAGCACTTCTGTTTTAATTTTTTGGTCGATATTAGGATATGAATGGATATGAAGATATTGATGAACCCCCAAAGGTTAATAGTGAATACTTGAAATGAATATTTTGAAAAAAATTGTAAGTCGTCGTCGCTCGATTCCGCTCCTTCGACTGCTGTCGCGCAAAACCGCTGGTATTCTGACCCGAAAGTTGCGTTGCATCATCGTAACAGCGTAACAGCTGCTAATAACTAATCGAAGAGAATAAAGAATTGTTATTAACAATATAATAGATGAGATGAGCAAAAAAAACAAAAATCAAATAAAATGAATGTCGTCCTGGTTACTAGTAGGGTGTGTGTTGCCTTCACATTAAACCGTTCTTCTATTCGACATAATCTGATTCAGTACACCCAGAGTCCGTGCTGATTTTTCATCCTATAATCAATAATAGAGAAATACAAATTCTGTGGTCACACACTGTGAAACCAAACAGTCGCAATTCATCAAGGTAAAGCAAGTGAAGTGCTAGCGTACCGGGTACGATAACACAACTAAACAAGCCAGTCCATGAAAAAAAGACCACAAAAGGAAGAATAAAAGAAAAAAGGGATAGGCCTGATGCTCGGGTTGTTAGTGCTGTCGAGTCATGATGGAACATGCGGTGGACGTCGATCGCTACTGCTCCGAAGTGTCTATCTGCTGCATTATACTAGGACACACAACCCGTAATACGCGCGATCGGAGTATCACACACAGCATATTTACAAGCTGTGTGTGATACTCCGATCGCGCGTATTACTGGGTGTGTGTCCTCATTAAGCATATAGGTCGGCGACTCCCCTTGGATTTACAGTGTAGCTTGTACCAGGGTCAACAGGGTGATGTTAGTCAGTCTGCGCGCGGAAACTATAAAACCCGTTTTTGAGGGGGACAAAATCTGACAGCAGCTAGCTGTGGAAGGGAATGCATCAGTTTATCAAGCGACAACCAGTGAGCAGAGGGCGGAGTGTTCGAAGGGGTGGGGGGGGGGGAGGGGATTTCCAACAGCTTTAGGACGCATAGCTGTAGGACATTGTATGATAATACTGGCAGACGAGCACTACACTCGGGTATTTGAAAGGCCACACCTCCTTTCATATTCCACATTCAACAGTTCATCTGTGGCGCTCACAGTCGACAGCAGCAGCGCAGCACCATCACTATTAATAGGTAACCAGCACCAGCGCCAGTGTCTGCGCGTTGAACAGGACTGACCAAGATGGGAAAAACCTTCGACGTTCGAACAAACCCAATGCTCCATGCTATGAAATCGCGACCAAAGCCAACCTCGGGACACTGGCCGCACAAGACAGGACTCTACAACTCATCGACGGCGGCAATCTTTCCTATCCGCAGCATACAAGTAGCACCGAGCATTCATCGTGCGACGCGCGTCTCATCTCTGCTATCACGCCGTCTGCTATTATTCCGGTGTGGTGCCGATACCGTGCAAACCAGGGCGCAAACACGCAAGATATTGCAACATCCCCCCAGGACGCATTTCCAAGCTGACTTCCTCCACAACGGAGGGATTGCAAACGCCGAGCGATGCGTCTATGGAAAGACCTCAGCGATATCTTTCCAAATCCACCATTTTCATGGTGTGTTCCCCCCTCAAATTGGACAAAGTAGTCTCGGAAATTCGTCCCAGGGAGGGTGTTTGTGTCTTTTCTTACGCGGAATGTACAAAAGAGAGTCCGCGTTGCTGATGCTGATGAGGGCGTGGCACTGCTGCTGCTGTGGCAAATGCCGTCCGTGATCTTGCTCTCCAATGCAAAACAAGCAGTACATTGGCATGCATGCATGCAACGGCAACACCGAAGAGCTCATAAACAACTCACGATCTTCATTGAGTTGCACAGCCGTCCCTTTATGCTGCTGCTGTACCCGGCGTTGCTCTATGCTGTGGAGCTCGTACTTTGTAGCGATCACCTACCTTGCGCTGCTGTTGTTGATGCTATGCTGCTGACTTTATCTGTGTTGATCGACATTTTTTAACCAAGTGAACTCACCCGCCATATACAACGCAAATTACAGCGTGCAGGAGCAGCACTCGATTCACATCTCCCACCACGCGAGCCAAGATATTTCCTAGCTTTGCTCCTAACCCGCGCCCCCCCGAAGAGGAGCGCTGGCCGCGCTGGGGTGATCTGGAACGCACAGTGCAGTCGCGGCGCCCGTGTGGAGGAGCGCGTCGGAACTGGAACAGAGAAGTGTCTCACGTTTAAAATTAGGAAAAAATAAAATGGGTTTCCATCTTTACAATAAAGCGTTTTCCTTGTCCCCCCCCCTGCCTCATTCATGCCTCATCAGCATCTCGTCCTCCTCTCATCCAGCATCAGCGAAACAACTGCAGCTAGTACAGACGATATCTCGTTCAGAGGGAGCTATCTCCGACTGGGATACATCAATACGTATTTGACGTCGATCTCCCCCGGCGTGTTCACAGGGAGGAGTACTACAAAGTTCTGTGAAACAGGAATACTGCAGTGATCTTCGAAGCCAGATCATGCAACTTTCACGCCGCTGGGATGCTCCCGCGGCGATGCTGGTAACAGCTGCATTGCTGTTGGAGGGGCCCGCCACGAGCTCGGCATTCATCTTCTCGTAAGTGATTGGCGTGTCGAGTACGCCCTCGAGCTATGTGTGGGCTCACAATCGGCACTGATTTACATACTGCGAGTACTTATTGTGTTACTCTGCTGTATGGCAGTTGCGGCGTTGCCGCTTGAACATGTGCAGTTTGAGGAGCTTGTTGGTGAGCAGTGCACCGTACTCATGTGATATCTCTTGTGCCTGGTGAGCAGCAGCAGTAGCAGCAGCAGAGCATGTTACGCAGGACAACAGCCTTTTATGGTAGTTGCGCTGTAACGTCGTGTAGTTGCACTAGCAAGTCGTGTGCAGAAGATGTGCAGTCACTACAGTCAGAATGCGAGATGGGCATAAGAGTGATGCACGCACTTGCTCGGCAGTCAGTTCAGCTGTTGTCCGCCTTGTGACTTTGAACTTTGAACCGACGATCTACATGACGTCGTGTTGTGTGCTTCAAGATCGTGTGGTTGCATGCTACCGTCTTGTACATGCCGTGTTCCTGATGTGTCTCTGCGTGTCTTAGTTGTAGTGCTGCTGCAGAACTGCCGTTGTACTGCTGCCGCTGCTGCTGTACTGCTTCAGCTGCTGATGGTGCCGTGCTGACCACGCATCAGCTGGGAGATGGAGCAATTACTCCAAAGGTTGCTGGTTTATGAACAGCAGTATGAACGTAACGATATTGGCGTTGGTTGGACGACTGCTGTTGTGAGTTGTGACTGTATTCGTGGCGTGGGGTTTATTGTTTATTGGCGTTGTGCACTCAACCTCGATTGCCCGCTCTCGTCGCTTCTACCTGTTGGACCACAGGGCGTGCTGCCCCAGCCAACTTGACACGAGATGAATAACCTACCAGTTCAAAAATATGTGCCCATCCAATCAATCATCAAGCGAGTCCACAACACAATGACCATGTAAGTATGATATAATACGTGGTCTAACAAGGAGTCGTGTTCGATCATCGTTACGTGGTCTAGAACTATACACAGTCGCGTTGCTTTTACGAGTAGGTCCATGTAAGGTTTATACCTTTTGCTGCAGTACAGTGTCAGTACGCACGTTATCGTGCACCGTCTTGTACACAAGGGCACGTGATACCAGGTAGCCCAACACTCTGTCGTAGAGTCACGCTCGCTCCTACGATAGCACGAATCGCGAGGCATCTACACCAGTGAGTAGACCATGCACCGCAACACCGCCTTTGGCGCCTAAACCTCGCCCCGTGTAACCGCGGTTTCCAGCAGATTATACGTTTACCCTTGTCCGTAGATATTTCCGAAAAGCCACTAATCGAAGACATGCGAGCCCGTCTCCCGTTTCCACAGTAGTTGTCGAGGCCCTGCAAACTGCAGAAGAGCCGCATCTCTTTCGCACACCGTGCTCCCCCTGGCGGCTCCGTGTCTCGTGTCTCGTGACTCGTTGCGTTTTGCGTTTTGCGTTGTGCGTGGCCCTCTTCCAGACACCCCACGACACGGGGAACAATCGATCTTGTCCTGCCCCCAATCCCCCTCTCCTTCGTTGGGGTTGGCGTCGGTTGGCAACGACTCTGTACGTTACGCCTCTCACTACGTAAGCTATTAGACCACTAGGGTACAGTTTTTTTGCTCTCGTTTTTACGTTTTGGCGGTGACCGAGATGGTGGTGGAGTTAAATCGTATTGTGCGCAGTAGAGAATCTTGACTCCGCGCAAGGGGGATGATATCACGCAGTGTGCATATGGTACAACCCCCAAGAGGCAGTTACGTAGTATCCAAAATGCTATCTCTGGAAATGGTTGCACCAGGAGACTAATAAATCATTTCGAATTGGTCATTCATATGCAAGAAAAGACACACAAGGTGCGGAAGAATGCCTCGCAAGTGGTCCTTAGTAGGATGCAGATCGCCCTTCGTGCGACTCACCGAACACCGCGCTGTGCTTCGCGCTTGATGAACCCGATGTCTGCCTGGTTGGTGAAAACCTGACGTGCTTCGTCTCGGCATTGCAAGGATGCGAGGTTATCTCACTATGGCTATTTATGAAATGCGTTCACCCCCCCACTTCCCCTACTTCCCCCCTCGACCCACCTACCTACATCAGCACTACTAACCGTCGATCACCCGCACGTTTCGTTTCATTTCCGCCCGAGACCCTGCCCTACCCTACCATTACCCTACCCTACCCCACTCTGCCTTGCCTTATGTTATCCTACCCTGCTCTATCCTAATCTGCCCTACCCTACCCTAACCTACCCTACCCTACCCTACCCTACCCTACCCTAACCCAAGAACAACTCCAGCGGTACCAAGCCTCGCGCTTCGCCAACGTTACGATCCGGCCGACGTCAGCGTCGGCATCAATAGCCAGCGGAACCGCTTGCATCCCGCCGCGAACCGCAGGACAAAGGCTCGCCGGGAAGCGTCGACTATGATCCTCGGGGGGGCGGGGGGGCTGGCGCCGGCTATGGAGGCGATCGTGTCGACGGCGATGGATCAAGCACAGGCGCACGTGTTTGGGGCTGGGGCGGGTATGTTCCTCCTGGCGGAAGAGATGCCCGCACCTCCCAACATTTATGGCCCCATCGCGCAAGGGTGAGAGAAAGTCGTGGGGTGGGTCGGGGGTGAAGGGGACGGAGGGGGCGGCGAGGGCGTACTCATTTGTTGCTTGCCTTAGTCATGTGACCATTGACCAGGCATCCCTTTCGAGACGGAACACCGTTCCTACTCCTAATAGAGACACCTCCAACGTTTGGGCGCTCATTACGCTTTTTCCATATATTACATAAAACTGTTTGCTTATCCTATTCCCGTCCTGTTTCGCCGTCTGTGGCCACCATCTATCTCCTAGGATAGTCATCGTTTTCTCGCTACCCTCTAGTCTATCAAACTCGTCCATGTCACATTCGTCTAATTTCCTCATCTCCTCTACGGCATCCCGTTCCTCCTTGTATATTTCACATTCTCCTACGATGTGAGTCCTACTCTCTATTGTGCCACACGGGCACATATGTGCGTCCATGTCCTCCTCCCGACTACTGGTATATCTCTTGCTTCTTTGGGGCAGGTCAAGGTCCCCTACACGAAATCGCAGTTTCAGCTTTTCGCGTAGTCCATCGGGCCATGCAAATACGTTTTCATTCCAGTATTTTCCCTCAACTCCCCATATATATCCAAGTGCTTCTCCCCGTTCACCTTATTTCTTAGCGCTAACCTTTCCCTTCCTTCTATTATTATTATTATTATTATTATTGCCCTCCGACAATATAGCGTAGATGCCGCGTTCCAGTGTAAATCGAATATCCTTCCATAAAGCAGTAGCATCTACGAAGTCGAATAATCCCTCCATAAAGCAGTGGTATCTTCTGCCAACCATGTCCCCATTTCCTTTCCCCACATCTTCTCCTTTTATCTTCGTACTGCTTCCTTTCCTCACATATGTTTTCGCTCTTAGTCTCCCTTAGTCCTCATAACATTACGACCCCACGCCAGTAACCGTAGTCCTCCCGCTTCTTCCTCCCGTCCCCTCGCGACCTGGTGGTCCCTCAGAGCTAGTCTATATCGATGAACTCTGCGCGAAATTCTATGGTTTATTTAAATCTGTCTTGTACCCGCTTAACTTCCCTATAGACAGTTTATCTTCTTGGTCTCCTCCTAACTCCTTCCATATTTCTCGACTACGTTATCACATCTTATTCCAGCTCGGGGGCAGAGGGGGGGGGGCTGTTGGTGGTGTTGGTGATGGTGTTGGGTGGTGGTGTTGGTTGTTGATAAATCTCTAAAGGTATACACGCAGCTGACGCGGGAAGGCGTGGTGGTGACTCAAGACGGCGACAGAGAACTCTCCCTTATAATATCCAGCCGTCGAGCCCTGACTCGATCTCATAAAGAGCTAAACTACGAGTGACAGCTCATGGCGATTCATGCAGAAAATCATACGGCGAAATAATCCCCTTACACCTTGTACATAAATTCCTTACCAATATATGGAACGCGCCGATATAAGATGGATCATAACCGTCGTGTTCATGAGGACAACCAACATTCCCCCTCCTCATTATACACGACGAACATACTAATATCCCCCTCGCTCTGTGCATGACAAGGCACGATATCGCGGGGTTGATACATCGTCATATCGTAATGAAGTCATATCAAACTCAGAAACCCAAACTCAAAAACAGCAACTAAAAAAACAATGCTCAATTCAATAAGTCCTCCAAGTCTCAAACAAATTAACAACAGCCACATGCCGGAAACATTCAACTGCTCTCGAAAATCATTGCCTGGTGGAAACGGCAATTTTATCCTCGATAATGGCCTACTGAAAACGGCACAATTCTCGAAAATTGACTGAAATGAACTCTCTGATTATCCCCGATTTCCTCGAGATACCAGCACCCAGTACGGGGCCTAGTTGAACCAGGAAAAACAAACTCCGTATGATACGAAAATGAAAGCAACCACAGAAACTCGATCTACTCGTATTCCGCACGTTGCACGACGAAGACGAAGCGTGTAACACGCGTAGCGGCGGTTCATTGCATTGCTCAAAAACTCAATCTCGAATAACAAAATAACCCCCCGGAAAAACTGACGATTAAAAAATCCTTACTCTGAAGTTAAGATATACCTATCCCCGGTGAGTACGCATGCTACGAGTGCTACACATACTTCAGGTAATGGGGTAAGTCCGTGCGACCAGACGACGCATAACCAACGCGTCAGCGGGACAATTCTCAGGTCACGAGTACTCAGACTAGACCGGAGGCGCCTCTGCGCAGCTCATGGCCTGTTCAATCCCGGGCGCTTTGCCGTTGACCCGAGATTTTGTATTACCAAACAATTAAGCCTCACATAAAAAACAAAAGCAATCAAAACAATCAAAACAATCAAGCCGCGATCTCAAGCAGGCTCACAATTCAAAGTTCAAACAACAAAATCGATCACCCAGCATCATATACCCATTTCGTTCAATACTATCTCAATCCCAATGCCCCAATCACTACTGCTGGTGGTCTCTCCGCCACGGCTGCCTCCTTCCGGTCTCATGGCGTCGCCGCAGCTCGGGAACTCCAGCCTATCGCGCCCTTCAAACTTGGTGAATCAGCCGCCTCTGCCGCAAGATTGACTCCATACAAGCAGGGGATGGGTCGTGCAATCGGGGGAATAGGTCGTCGTAGGTTGTGTTGCTCAATTCATGCAGTCATTTTCAGCCCGGAAAACCTTCCATCTGCCACTACTTCGTATAATTCCACTTCTCAAATACCACTCCAAACAATCGATTACTTGTCGGCGTTAATATTGGATGCCACATAACAAGATGTGAGATTGCATCGTATTCATGTACGCCAACCGTTTCCATACGCGTACTTACTGCTGTACTCGCAATGCTACGCGGGGGGGTATTCCTTTCTGCAATGATCCGCAACGCAGGTAGTACCTGGGTGTAACATATTTTGGTAGACAAGTCATGGTACAGTAGATCGTGCTCGTGTTTCATTTGTACTTGAATACTCTTGTATGGATAACACGGGCCTTACGGAAGGAGTTTTGTGGTACTCCTTCTTGTCTCTACTCTACACGCGGCGCACGCGTCACACATGAAAGTTACCGGGTATGCCAGTTGACGGTACTCTTGCCCCTTGACGGACAGCTGTCAAGGACTTATACCCATATTAATACTAGTATGCCAACGCAAGTACAAAAATGATTTGCAGGCAAATAGATTCAAAGATGCGAAATGATACAGCTGCAGGCAAATATATTTAAAGATGCGAAATTATACAGCAAATAACGGGCACAATTATCGGCAGTCCAACGACGGTTCAATATACTGACAACTTGAAATTTGTTTGTAGCACATCATGCAGCACCATCTCAGCAGCACCATACACCAAGCACTCACCCAATTCAAAGGGCATACATTAGCAAGGCAGGCTGATCACTCCTGTACTGCTCATCATACACAAGTCTTCAAGGGGCGTACTTACGTAGAACTGCTCGGTCAGTGGCGTTCGTTCACAACTTTGCTCGAACTTCATTAGCAAGCTGTTTCATGGGCACGTAAAACGCTTGCTGTAGACTACGAAGAACGCACATATCAACCCTACCTGTACCGCTGTGGTCGTATCATTGGGCATTTTACCTTATATAGAATGGTTGGGTACATTTTGTCAGGGAGTTCAATTGTCATTATTGGCGTTTCTTGTGAGCTCTTGAAATCTCGAGATACGAACGGGAAGGTCCATGGCCGATGGCATGTCACTTCTCCGTGTGATAACGAACGAACTATTGCATTGTGGACAAATGCACTCCGAGCCTACGAGGGGAAGTCCTCGGAGCTGATACCACCGGGCCCGCGGTCGCGCGAGTCGGTACACTTCAATTGAATTGGGTAAGTTCTGCTTACTGCCCAAAACGTGACCCATTTGCTTTTCGAAGGCCGGAAAGCACTGTTTTGCGTGCTGGTGTGGGACACCAGCCGAACGCAATGGAAGACTCTACAGCAGGAAGGGGAGCACGAGCGCAGGGCGCTGACGGAGTCCATTCTGCAAGCTGGGGCAACCTGAGAGGTGGAAGCCGAGCCGTCGGCCGGCTGAAGCCGGAAATCAAGGTGACGATCGGGGGAGATGGACCGCCTAGGTTGGGTGGTGATGTTGATACCTTCGAAGATATGCGTGAATTTCTTGTTGCCTACTCGGAGTATGAGCCGCAGATGCATATCACAAATCAAGATGGAGGAGACCGGGTACTCGCGAGGAGGCGAGAGCTGGTAGAATCGGCGACCCAAATCATGGTGGCTGACGAGTTCTACGATGGCAAACCCTGCGTCGACCTCTCCGAGGAGGATCTAATGCAAGGGCTCAAAAGGTTTGCTGGCGTTGATATACAGCTGACGAGTGATGAGGATTTTTGCCGCCAGATATTCCGTGTGCTGAAGATGGATGCGAGCGTGCCGGTAGATAGCAGGGTGGTTCTGCAAAAACTTGCCTTTGCGGAAATACCTTGCTGACAGCGGGCTCACGGAGGTGATCAGGCCCGACGATCGGCAGTACACGCTAAAGCATGGCAAGGTGCTGGTTGAGACAATAGCGGCGGGAATCGAGCCACTCGAGTTCCGCCGCAAGGTGGAAAAAAATATGCGTTTCGATCTCGTAACGCATGACCCTGACGCGTTGTTCAACATTATTGCCAAGCAGCAACGGGGCCAAGCTGTAATTGAGGTCAATGATGCTGAATGTCGGCAAACAGCAAAACGGCGTGACTCTAGGTCGATGGCTGCTGCGGAGAGCAAGCCGCAGGGACGTGCTGTTGACGAGCACGACTCACGCGAGAATGCCAAGGAAGCTGGTGTGAAAGCAGAGCGTAGTCGTCGGTACGACAACAACGAGTGTTTCGTATGTGGCAAGCAGGGACACAAGCAGTGGGACCGCCCCCAAAGCCAGGGCAAGGCGGGGAAAGGCGTCCATGACCAGACCCACGGCCAGATCCCTGTACAGCAGCAGCAGTCCCCAAGCGGTCCCGCTCAGCATACCCGGAGCAAGACAACCGGGATGGCCCCTGCGACTGCCACCCCTCGAGCTAGTGCGTACAAGACCGCCTCAAAATCGATGGTTGCGGAGACCGAACCTGCTGCGCCTGAACCATCTAGGCAGAATGACGACCCGACTACGTGTACATTCGCGTGCCGCGGGAAAGGATGGCGCCAGTGGATTATGGGCTCACCGAAACGGTGCAGCACCAGGTGGCTCAGAGCGCTGGGCCACAGAATGCAGCGCCAGTTCTTCACTCCGTTCCGGTGCAGCTGCCGGCACCCGCGTCGCGGCAGTCATGTGGTGATACCAGCACCATTTCATACGCGCGTGCCGCGGTCTTACAGCCGGGTGGAAGTGGTGATACGAGCGGGGTTACGGTGGAGACTGAACCGCACTTGGAGGCCCTGACGCAGCATGTCGCAGGGCGTCTCGCGGTTCCCGGTGCTGCGGCGGCTGCTGAGATAAAGGTGCTCATGGACTCTGGTTCAAGCATCACAGCAAAGTCGGAAGAGCTGGTACAGGCCCTGCAGGGACAGCCGGGGATGACGCAAACCGCGTTAACGCAGGCATTTGTTGGGCATGCGCGTGTGGTAACGTCGTTGGGCCAGGAGGGTGATATTGAGACGCACTCGTGTCCGCTCTACTTAACGATCGATACACCATGGGGACCAGTCCAATTTACCATGCCGTTTATCGTGCTCCCTGGGAGGGGCGATGTGGTTGTCATCGGGCAGAAGACGCCGAGGGAGAAACTCGGCATCGACGTCATGGCGCAGCTCAAGGCCTCTGTACTGAAGGCACAAGGGCGTCAAGATGGTGCTGGGATGGAGCTTACAGCTCGTTCTGTGGGCGAGCCCTACGATGGTGCTGTGCTGCGAGCGGCGATGGCTGTCACAGCGTTCGTGCCGGGCGATGACGCGCCAGGCGACGTGGACGGTGAGGTCGCGCTGACGCTGCCGTCTCAACGACCCATGATATTGCAGGATTCCGAGTTGGAAATGCGGGATCGTGTGGGCGTGTTGGAGACGGCTGTCGATAACGCTGTTGACCATAGCTCCCCGCCGGAATGTGCCAAGATGCTGCGATATATCGTTTTTCGCACGCACCTTGACGTGTTATGTCGGGCGTTGCCGGGTGACCCACATGCACGCGAGAAGCCTGGGGCGGTCCGGCTTCATGCAGGGGCAAGGGTTGTGCGGGCGAAGCCCCCACCTGAACGTAATCGCCTGCGGTGGAGTGCGGCAGAGTCGTGCCCCGACTGCCGCTTGGTAGTGACGACGAGTTTGTTGTCAAGGTGGCCTGGGAGGGGCAGGAGGAGGCGGAGAGTACCTGGGAGCCGGTGTCGCGCATGTTTGATGGCGCAACGGCCGTGCTGCGAAAATAACTCAAGGCGCTGCGGCTGAAGATGGATCAGAAGCGGGGACTCGTACAGCAGTATGGGTGCGTTTTCGGTCATATTGTAGTTTGGGGGGGATCCCGAATGTTGAATTGCTGATTTTCGGTTTTATCGAAAGTTTGAATTTCAAGTTTTTTTCTGACTTGGAATTTCTGCGCAGGGCGCTGATAGCACCTGACGCAGCTACAGCTGGCGGTTCATCGCCGAGGCTGTGGGTGGACAGAGCATGTCCGTGGTTGAATCTTCCGTTTTACAGGGGTGGCTATTGTGCTGGAATACACATTCCTTATGTGGTCTGGGTTTCGGCAAGTTGCACTGCGCAATTGGAGGTGTGACGCGTGGTACGTGGTTTGCTTGAAGATGCATTGGTGATGACGCGGCTGCTGAACAACCGTTGCTCACGGCAGTAAACGTGGTAGATCTTAGGTCGTGGTGAAAATGACCGGGATGGGTTGGGCTTGAGCATTGCCCAACGTACGGACAGCTATGTTTATCAAAGCTACTCGGTCTTAACCAACTTGTGATTGGTGGCCCGAGATGGGCTTTTAAAGGGTGCTGTACCGCTGTGGTCGTATCATTGGGCATTTTACCTTACAGAGAATGGTTGGATACATTTAGTCAGGGAGTTCATTATTGGCGTTTCTTGTGAGCTCTTGAGATGTTGAGATACAAACGGAAAGGTCCATGGCCGATGTCATGTCACTTCCCCGTGTGTTAACGAACGAACTATTGCATTGTGGACAAACGCACTCCGAGCCTACGAGGGGAAGTCCTCGGAGCTGATACTACCGGGCTCGCGGTCGCGCGAGTCGGTACATACCCTATATTTCGCAATTCGTTGATTCACGCAATTTTCGTACTGCTAGCATTATTGCTGATCGGATTATATAATACAGCAACACTGATGTGTGTATTCTTTCAGCATTTTCTTTCCGTTGCACATCGCACGGCTTGGGCTCTACTCAAACTGACGCTTAGCACGAGTGCCCGACATGGTAAACTCCAAAGAGATGTACTTCATAATCTTTTAAGAGTACGCCTACAAAGATATCTTCAGCGAGTGAAGCTACGAATACGTCAGTTGGATTATACCTTCATTTATCTCCAATCTCAAAACACAATTCAACCTCAATCACTCAATCGTGGGGGGATTCATCGTTCTCAAATCAATATAAAAACAAACCAAAACGGAAATCATCAGCAAGCAAAATCAACAAAGTCAAACGTGCCTGGTGCGGGCGTAAAGCCCTTGCTGATGGCGCGTTGGGCGTTTCTCCTTCACTCGCTCTCGTTTCGGGCAGCGCCTTCTCATGCATGCGTACTCTGCCCCCCAATCGATGGTGCAGACCCAGTGCTCACCACCACTGTCTTAATCTTGTTCCAGTACGCGTACGCGAGTTGCATCGCTCTCGCAATCTCCACTTCTCTTTGGGCACCTGCCGGCCAAGTCATCTCTTATGTCCTTTTATCTTGTCTTGTGCAAAACAAATGAGCCACAGATTCAGATATAGGCCTGGCTTTACGGCGGTGTTGCTGCGGCGGCAGTGACAGCGGCGGCATTGGGGACGGCGGGGGCTGCGGCGGTATCGATGACGGCGGCAGCGGCGGCACTGGTGACAGCGGCGGCGGTATCGGTGGCGGCGGCACTTTTTCGTCGCAGGCGCAGCAATCCTTTGACTGCTGCTCCTCCTGCAGACGGGGCGACTGGGGCAGTTGCTGTTTCTGCAACAACTGCTGCTTTCTAGTGCCTTCGCCACCAGCACCATGCAGATCTACCAGTTTCGGCTCATCTTTGGCTATACTGGGATCTATACTCTCATATCTCACTCTTTCCTCGCTCTCAAACAAAGCCACTTGTTTATCCAGTTTTTGCATCATGTTCGCTTGAAGCCCGTGCTCCTCGCGGAGAAGTCGAAGCGCGTCATGCGTCGCCGACACCCGCCAGGACCAAAGAGTAGTACTGGCAGACGCCTCTTCTGCATACGACGCTCGCAGGGCTGCCTCTACGGGTCCAACCTATCTCTCACTTTTCTTCAACGCTATCTGGATCATGAAGAGCTTTATTTCTTCTATCATATTATCCACGCTTTCCTCTGCATGCTAGCATTCTTTTGAGCTGACATGATCTGGAATTTCCCACCTCTGTAGGCTGGCCTGGACTGCGCTCACCAAAAGAAGTCGAACCGGTCACTAGTGTGTTGATAAGCCCCTGAAGGTGTACACGCAGCTGGCGCGGGAAGGCGTGGTGGTGACTCACGACGGTGACACATAACTCTCTTAAGTCTGTGAGTTGCAGCGAGGCTTCGCGGCATTTAACAGTTTTCTAACTCCTGCCATCCGCCACTTGGCGGCTTGGCTTGTTGCATGCGAAATTCTGCAATGGCATATCGAGTCGTGGAGTCCGTCAACAATCCATATACCACTCGTGCATCCATAGCCTCTTTCTGCGTGTGACACCATTGAGGACCAGCTATACCCCCCGGCGCAGCCCCCCCCTTTTCGCTACCGTTTTTCTTTGGCTGACCGTGCAGCTGCTGCTGCCGCTGCTCATGTGCCTCCCCCCCGTCTTGTTCCCACCTCGACTACCTGAACCGGATTATCGGTTGCCTTGAGGACGTAGAGACAACCAATCGATGGCAGACACGCTTGGAACTTACTACGCCACATTCCGATCCCTCCATAAACGACAACCAGCATACCACCGCAACTCGCCCAGATTATCGATCGGGACAAGGTGCTTCAGATATTCACACAACTGGTCGCATCTAGCCTTAAGCCCTACTGCAAAAATATCATCCACATGAACTACTGTTACTATGGACTCAACATGGCCATTATCAAACTCCTCCTTGAAAATATTTTCTCCCAAAAATTGGTGTCGTGTTTCGACGGGTCGGAATGTGGCGTAGTAAGTTCAGGCGTATCTGTTATCGACTGGTTGTCTCTACGTCCTCAAGGCAACCGATAATCCGGTTCAGGTAGTCGAGGTAGGAACAAGACGGGGGGGAGGCACATGAGCAGCGGCAGCAGCAGCTGCACGGTCAGCCAAAGAAAAACGGTAGCGAAAAGGGGGGGGCTGCGCCGGGGGGTATAACTGGTCCTCAATGGCGGGGCTCGATCTCATAAACTACGAGGGACAGCTCATGGCGATTCACGCAGGAAGTCATGCGGCAAGATAAACCTCTTACATCTTATACATGAATCCCTTACCAATGCATGAAACTCCCCGATATAAGATGGATCATAACCGTCGTGTTCATGAGGACAACCAACATTGGTGGTATTGGCGGAGTATTGTTGTGGTCGTGATGGTGTTGGTGGAGATGGTCGGGGGAGGTGAGAGTGGTGGTGGTTGTGGTGGTGGTGTCGGTGTTGGCGCTGGTGGTGGTGTCGGGTGTGACGGGTGGTGTTGGTGTTGGTGTTGGTGTTGTTGATGGTGTTGTTGATGGTGGTGGGGTTGATGTTGTTGGGGTTGGGGCTGGTGTTGTTAGTGTTGGTGGCGGGTGTGGTTATCGTGGTGTTGGTGGTAAGGGTTGTCGTAGACATGGTGTTAGTGTTGGCGTTATTGTTGGTGCTGATGTTGGTGTTGGTGCTGGTAGGGGTGGTCGTGTGGTGGGGTTTCGTGTATGTTGTGGTTGTGTGTATGTAGTGTGTGGTGTAGTGCAATTTAGTGGAGTGTCCCTGCTGGTGTTTTGGTAGAATAAACGCCTCTGCTGCGGTTCTTTTTTTTTTTGCGTGTTTTTTTTCGCGGACGGGGCGAAACACAAAACGCTGCTCTTCAACAGCCGACGGTGGCCGATCCATTTCAACGGTTGTGCCCGAAGCTCCAGCCCGTCTTCCAGTAGCCCGTCAAAGAACGTTGAGCCTGTTGTTGCTGCAATTTTACATTCTGCACTTGTTTCCCTCCCCACTCCCCTGATGCCGGCATCTTCTTCCTCTTCTTCGTGTTGTTTTTTTCCGTGAAGCAGCAGTTATTGTCTTGATGTTGTTTTTGTCCGTGCAACAGCAGTTTTCTTCTTCGTGTTATTTCGTCTGTGCAACATGTATCTGTTCTTTTTCAGCACGTATGTTGTTCTTCTTGCAGCCTTTCCTTTCCGATCGTCTTGCGTCACATTCTTCAGAACACCTGTCGTTTGTTTTGCTTTTTTTTTTTTTTTCTTCATCTTTTTTTTCTTTTTTCTTATTTTCTTATATTTTTTTCTCTCTTTTTTTCATGGTCTGGCTTGTTTTGTTGTGTTCTCGTACCCGGTACGCTAGCGTTTCACATGCTTTATTTTACCTTGACGAATTGCGACTGTTTGGTTTACTCTGTTCCAGAATCTGTGACCACAGAATTTGTATCTCTCTAGGATGAATCAGCTCGGGCTCTGGGTGTAGTTTGGTAGAAAGAACGCTTTGATGTGAAGACAACACACACAACATACACTAACTCCAAGTGTTTTTCTCCCCAAGACGTGGGTCCAAACCTGAAAGGGTTAACAAAAGAAAGTACACGCTTCCCTTCGCCTCGCTGGACCTGACCCGCTAAATCCAATGAGGCTGGGTGGGTTACTACTACTGCTAGCTGTGCGCGCGATGTGCACTTTCCCAGGTGGCTCCGGGTATAGCTGTGGGACGTTGCCTTCTAGCACGGTTCGGTTCCACAACGCCCCCCCCCCCCCCTTCCCCCACCCCTCCTCACCTCCCTCGCCATTGGCGCGCGCTTATTATGTGCATGATCATGTTACGCCGAAACACCAGGGGCGTCTTGATCGTCTTGTCCGGTGTATTCGCGGCGTACATGATGGTTGTCATCGTCACCAACATGTCGCCAGAAGATCTCATGGAGGTAAGACATGTCGCCAGAAGATGTGGCCGGGTTAGGAAGAGGGGATGACGGCGCTTCGCTTGCTAGCTATCGTGGCTTTTCGCAGTCCGCGTACTTACAAATGTTAGCATTTGTAGTCATGTGCGATACGTTTTCTAGCTGTAAAAAGGTTCAGCGGAGACGAGGATCACCCTAAATGCTTAGTATGAATGGTTTCACCTCCCGCTGATTTTCCAAAAATGTTGAAGCTTGATCATCTCGCCTTCAGTTGATGGAGTAGAGTCCAAATGCAGTCCGACGCGTGGCTTCTCCCCCCGGTTCAGCCTAACTCCTTCCGAAGGCTTGAATTCATGCCTGCCTTTTGAGATCACTGTTGTTGGTGTCATGTTGTGTTCTATCCTGTCCTGTCTGTCCTGTGGTGGCTTTCCGTGCTCGCGCGGGGGGGCGAGGGGCTGAAGTGCTGCTTGATTTGCTGGGAGCGTGCTGAAAATAGAGCAAAAAACATGAAAAAACACACACGAAGAAGGTGGAAACAAAACATTTGAAGACAAGGAGAAAAAAACACGGACACAAACATGAAAACTAAAAGTTTTTTGTTTCTTTTCTTACAGGTGAACAAGGGGCTTGCCGGAGGTGACGAAGTGGACGACCTGGAGGAGCAGAGATTGAGTATACGTAAGAGGCTGAAGGCCATCACCAAGGACATCGAGGAGGGGAACGACCCGACTCTCGGTATGGGCATGACCCCCACCGGAGAGCGGGCTGAAAAGATCGAGGAGACTACGGAGCGAGCGCTGCAGACAGACATTGCCTCCATAGAGGACGAATACGATGATTAGTAGGAATGGTTGCATACTCGCATACGAAGCAGGTGGTATTACAGGTCTCGAGCGCCTGGCCGGCGTTTTTTTTTCCTGCCTTCTTTTTGGGTTTTTGAATGGGGCCAGGGGTGGGGTTCAAGGAAAGAGGCGGAAGCGGAGGCGGGGACGGGGTTAGGGTTGGGGTCGGAAGTGCTGGCTTCATATTTTGTTTCGTGCCCTCTTTTATTCGCTTTCGTTTCGTCGTTTCTTTTTGTTTTTCTCTTCTTTCGTGTTTTTTTTTTTTTTAGCATTTCTTTTTTTCTGTTTCTTCGTGAGTTTTTTTTCTTCTTCCTTTCGGTTTTGTTGGCCTTTGGTAGTGCTTGCTTCTCTGGCTGGTGCCGGCGGGCGCGGGAAAGGAGACGAGACGAGAGGGAGGGGGGGAGAAGAAGCTTACCGTCGTCTCGGCATTTTGTTTTTTGACGGACGACATTTGGGGACAGAGAAGGAAGTTTTTTGGGGGGAGGGAGGGTCGTCTTGCACGTTGCCCCCTCCCTGCCATCTAGAGAACGTAATAAAGTCTGGTGAAAATTTTATTTGCTAATGTGCCATTTAGAAAATGTAATAAAGTCTAGTGAAAATGTTAGTTGCTGGTGTCTAGTGAGCGCTTTTGCGAGCGCCTGAGAACACGCCCCGGGCGCGTCTAGCCTGCTAGGGGTGTAGGGCATAGATCATGGCCTAGCTTGTACCAAATTACGCTGGCGCGTTACCCTTTACCCATTATTGCCACAGCTATCTCACACTAAGTCCAAGAATTTGTCTACAAAACGGTTGGATTGCATATATACCTGGACACTTGACTCTTAACCCTTCTACCTTTGCAAAACCGATCCCATACCAATTCCAAGTAAGCGTCCCGAAAAACGCATGTGCCATTCTGAAGGGGTTTAGCCCTTCTTTTTAACTGTACGTTCGATCTTGAGAAAAAAAAAACTGGGATTTAGCGTAGAAATAATTTTGGAGCAGCAGAGCTATTTGAGGAGGGACATCGTAGTAATGAGGACCACATATGTTTAGGGAAAAAAGGGGGATGTATATATTCCCTGGTAGTTTTTCATGTATATCGTGGGCCCTACTCAGTAGTTACTACCAGGGTATATCCCCCCGCAATCCCAACCGCCTTGGAAATTTACTTTTGAATTCCTCAGTTTAGAGTCGTTCTACGGTAGCCCCCCCCCCAACTTTTCTTTTAACGAAATCGCCGGTTTTGAAACCAGCTCCCGGCCGTATCTCCTTAAATACGTCGCCCCTTGCCGCCCCGACGCCATCGTTCGATAGACCTTTGCAGACATGAAAATGTGTGAGGATGGTTTTTTTCATAGCATCCTTCCTCGTGTCTAGCAGCCATGAAACGTTCGTTAAAGAAAAAGGCCGGTTCCGGCGGGGGGCTATCGTAGAATCAGTCTTCACTGAGGTTTTCTTCCAGGCCAAGGTAGCGGTAGGGCGGTCACTTTTGGTGCCTTTTTGTTGCAGTGCAAAGTGGCTAGGCTAACCCTATGGGGTCACTAGCGCGAGTGACCCCCCCCCCCCGCTCCTTTGCGATCTCAAGCCTTCGTGCTGCTTTGACTTTTGCGGCATGAATCTGCAATGAAAAGGTAAAGCTACGCTGCGACAAAAAGCATGGCATAAAGTTTCGATCTCCGTGAGGTACAGCACAGAGTCACTGGTGCGTGTGAGCTCCATCATAGGGTTGTGTATCTTGCAATGAGGCATTTAAGCGTCGTATTCACGAGGTGTGGGGGAATCTATAGCCTCATTTTCGTTTGTTTCGAATAGCCGCATCTTCGATCCCCTTTCCAATTCTGAATGTTTTGTTGACGTCCTTTGATTTTGGACCCAGGCTACGGTAGGGGGGTCCTCTTTTGGGCCTTTTATTTCAGTGGCTAGGGGTCACTCGCGCGAGTAACCCCTTTGTTCCTATGCAATCTTACGTTTTCTTGATGTTTTACATTGACGAAATCAATCCGCAATGCAAAGGTGATCTAATCTGCGGCAAACCAAGTTCCTAAACCATCTTCATCCGTAGGGTACAGAGCTACTCGTGCGAGTGGCTCAAACACACCAGTGAAAATGGGGGTACCCCCCCTACCGTAGCCTTGGTAATTGGCAGGTGATCAGCACCTATCTACGACTATTCAGGGTGGCCTAATGTAATGGAGTGCCCTCCGTAGAAGGATAGTTTATAGATTTGACGTGAAACCATGTCATGGTTGAGGTAAAACCACGTGAAATTAGATGTCACATTCACGTCAAGGCCATCATAGACGGGCGATAATGTAGGTGACGATGATGATGGGACAAGCAGGACGCCCCACATCTCACTACCTGCTCTACCTCCTCATTACCTACGCTACCCTGCCCTACCGTACCTAGGCCTGTTATGTCTGTCTTTTAGTATCCTCTTTAGGGAGATAATGCAAATAAGCTATTGAGTCTATCCAGCAAGCCATGAGGAGAGACCAAACAAGGGCACCGGAACCCATGAGGAGCACGCTTCCCAACACCGACCAACCACGCATCCCCCACTCGGAGTGCCACTACACCTCAGATCCGGTAATAAAAGTGGTGGTACCCCCCCCGTACCAGAGCCTTGGTCGTCCGCGAAACCTCCGAGCTGTCTGACCATCTGTCCGATGCTATTTACTAGGACAAAGGTCAACATGCGCTATTCGCTGAATCAGTGGCCAGTCTGAGTAAATATATCGTAACCCGAATCCCGATCACCCTGGGCAGTCAGTTCCTTGCCCCCCTCGGGAAAAAAAAAAACGTTCATCATGAGGTATTATTGTAGGGTGAACTACAATTAATTATCTCGCTTTGGTCCAAGCCGCGTGCTATACGAAAGAGGTGCACCACGTTTTTTTCTGGGGTTTCCGAATTTGGGAGCTTTAGGATCTCTCCCAAAAACTGATCTGAAGGAAAAACCAAAACTGCTACCTACCGGAGAAAACAACACCATGGCCTACGAGGTGCACAAGAATCACGCGAACATTTTTTTTTTTGCCAATTTTCGACGATTTTGGGTTAAGGAGCCCCGTCATTCAGAAATTATTTCAGACGAAAAGTGATACCTCTATCGAAGGATGCTGTTTGCTTGGAGAGTCTCTTCCCTGTCTCCCGCCATATCGACGAAAAAAAAACGTCTCTTAGGAACCGTGCGCGGTCTCCACCTGTGTCGGGGTGCCGACTGGTCTCTCTCTCGGTACCCCCACCAACAACTCCCACTGTGAATTCACAAAAAAGAAGACAAACAGCGCTTCGAATGCATTCCATCGAGGGCAATAACTATGTGAACTATACCATCTCTCGCTTTGTCCAAGGTTGCTATGTGCCTGAAGAGTGTACTGTAGTGGAGTACTCTTAGTCTGACATAGATTCGACGTGAAAGTGTGTCATGGTTGGGGTGAGACCAGGAGATAGGAGATGTCACGGTCACATCAAAGCCATCATAGATGGGCGATGTAAGTGACGGTGATGGTCCAGACAGGAAACCCCTCATCGTTCACTGCTATGCTCCGCTGTGCCTGTCCTATAGCGTTCCTTTAGAATGATGTCAGCCTTGTGCCAATCAGCGGAACCAAAGGAGAGATGAAAAAAGACACCGGAAACTACGAGGAGAACACTTCGCAACACCGACAACCGTGCATCCCCTCGGGGATCACCGCTTCACATATGGTGACGTCTGGCACGACCGTCAAACTTGGCTTTGCGTGACCTCCTACGGTTCTTCTGGTGCCCTCTTCATCCGAAAAGGCAAGCTTTTTTTGGCCTCGCTTGGCCTTTTTTTTTGCAGTCATGTCGGCAAATAACCCGACCGCCCGCCCCTGCGGCCCCGCGCTTCAGGCCCTAAATTTGTCTAAGTTTGTCTGGCCTTCACAGTGTGACATGTGTTCCTTTCTTCCCTTGCGACACAGTATCCGCGTCTATATCTTTATATTTTTTCCCATTCTTGCGCACAGTGGCCCCGCCCTTCTTGTTTTTGTAGGCCGATTGCTACTGGTTTACCGTAGGTTTCATATGTGTCATACCTGGCCTCGAGCTCTCACGCGTGTGAGCCCCATCGCACGGTTGCATCTCTTGCAATGTGGCGTCTTGGCCTCGTTACGAGGTGTGAGGGAATCTCCAGCCTTATTTTCATTTTCTTCGAATAGCCGCATCTTCGATGTTCCCTTTCCAATTTCTGGATGATTTTTCGACATCCTTTGATTGTCATGTGATCTGCACCTATGGCTATTCAGGGTGGCCTAATTTTGTGGGGTGCTCTCCATAGATTGACGATCTATAGAGTCGACGTGAAACCATGTCATGGTTGGGATAAACCAGGTTGTAGGATGAGTCACGGCCACATCAAGGCCATCATAGACGGACGATGATGTAAGTGACGGTGATCATGTAAACACTAAATCCGTCATCGTTCACTGCTATGCTCTGTCCTATAGCGTCCCTTTAGAGTGACGCCGGCCTTGTGCCAGATCAGCGGAACCAAAGGAGAGATTAATAAAGACACCGGAAACTACGAGGAGAACGCTTCCCAACACCGGCAACCCTTCGTTCCCTCGGGGATCAGCACTTCTCTCCACCTATATCGACGAAAAAACGACTCTTAGGAACAGTGCGCGGTCTCCACCACTCCCCGCACAGTCTATCACCAACACTACTTTCTTCGTCGACCGCCACAACGAAAAAAACTCTGTCAAGGACAAGCATGGTGACTGAACAGGTCGGCGTGCAACTAGAATGTGGACTACAATCGAGCACGTTAATCAAGCTTGGACCAAGTCGCACACACACCGCTGCCCCCCCTGGCTACCTTTATTGCCGGAGCGGGGCCGCTGCAGCCGGTCTTAGGATGCACGCACGATGAAAACGGACGGCACGCTGCCTTGTTCGGTTTCAACTTGCAGACACGTTTTGGGGGACAAACTACTTGGAATTTGGGTGGAAAACAAATCCACTAAAAGTTTTTTTTTTAAACTGAGGTCCGACGTCATCACCCGCGGCCAATTTTCCACACACCAGTAGTTTTTTTTTTTATGCGAAGGTGTCGTCGAGATCCCGGATTACGACACATATCGGCCAAGGATTATCCGCCAATCGAAATTCCAACTTGAAAAAATATGGCCCATAAGAAGCGTTTTTTTTTTTCCGTCAGTTTTTGGGTGAGATACAAGAGCTCCACAAGCGAGGGGCCTCCGAAAACTTAGGTGCAGATGTCGCTACCGTGGCCTGCATGGGCAGTTTCCTAGGTTTATTTAGTGCCTCTGTCACGGAAACTCGAAACATGTCGGTCCGTCTGTCCAACACCAATTACTGGAGTTAACACCAACAACACGTTTAGTTTTTTTTGCTCGCCCCATTCATTACTATCTTCGCGCTTTTCTTTCTTCTCCCTCCCTAGACGTAACTCAGACCCGGGGTCGCTAAGCAAGCTCTTCTCCCCCCCGTCCCCACTACGGTACGCGCGCCTTCGTCTTTATCGTGAGAAGACTCCAGCTATTTCTTCTCTCGTCGACTCGCATTGAATTGCGCCCATGTTAATCAATTCAATTAGCAAATTACGAAACGAGTACCGGGTAACGCCTAGGGGAAACACACACAAACGAATATCATTGGCGTCACATTTAGAGTGTATCCGTGAACAAAACACCAACGATCACCCGAGCACATAGGCGGAAGGCGGTCACGGCAAAGGAATCATCCACAAAAACTTTGATATTTAAAAGTACATCGAGCCATTATGTCGGGTTATTCCCAGACGGGTTCCTCCTATTAACATAGCTAGATTTCCCCCCTCTGCGGAAACAAACGAGTGCTCGGCCTGGCCCCTGCTGGCCTCTGCCGGCTTAAAGCAATGTGAACATTTAAAACCAGGGCCGGCAACCCTCTTCGAGCGCGTGCGACACGCGCATAGCATCTCCGCCCATCCATGCGGTGTCCGGGACATATAAATCATCCGAGCGGACGTTTCACTCCCCCTCCCCCCCCCCACGTACTCCGTCCCGACTTTGCAGGAATACCAGGGTCTACGGCCTGACAGAATGCGGCCAAGAATGGCAATGACTACACCCCAGAAGCAATCAACCGAACACACTTTTCGCTGTTGCTTCCCCCCCTTGGAAAAAGTATCATCACCAAAGTCTTGCCGACTTCCAACAGACACTCTTCGCCCCCCGCCCCATTTCAATCGGTAAGGCATTCAATCCTTCTCCCCCTCCCTTAAAGTATATATATATATAACAGTTGGCCTTGGTTGTCACCGACGCTGTAAAACATTCTATGTGTATTGGGGTTGGCGTTGGTTGGCAAACAACGCTGTAAAACATGCCAGTCACCGCGTGAGTTAGACAGCCACGGTAACGTTTGTTTTGTTTTTTCAGTTTTTTTTTCGCGGCCACCATGATGGCTATCGAGTTAGATCATATCGTGCGGGGTGGGGAACCCTAACTCCGCACAAGAGGAATGATCGCATCACGTACTGTGAATATGGTAAGGCACCCACGAGGCAGTTATATAGTAATGCCCATTGCTGTCTCTGGAGTGGCCACACCAGAAAACAAACTATAACTCATTGGCGCTGTCATCCATAAGCAAGAAAGTAGACACAAGGTGCCGAAGCCTGTCTTACGAGCGGTTCTTGGAAGAGGATGCACTTCACCCTTCATGCAACTCGCCGAACACCTCACGGCGCTTCGCGCTTGGCGCAAGCAATGTCTGCCTGGATGGTGAAAACCCGACGTGCTCCGTCCCGGCATAGTAGGGATGCGAGGGTCTATGGTCGTACGACTACAGTCATGCACAAACTGAGTACACCCCCCCCCCCCCTCGCCCCTCGCCCAGTGCTCCGTCTCGAAAGGGATGCGAGGGTCTATGGTCATACGACTACGGCCACAAACTGATCATCCCCCCCCCCCCGGCCCCTCGCCCAGTGTTCCGTCTCGAAGGGATGCGTGGTCAATGGTCAAAATACTAAGGCAAGCAACAAATGAGTACGCCCCCCCCCCCCCCCCCCCCCCTCCCCGCCCCTGAAAACCCGACGTGCTCCGTCCCGGCATTGTAGGGATGCGAAGGTCTTGTGACCATGCGTGATAAATGAAAGATACCTGGTAATAAATTGTACCCCCACCCCCCAAATATATTTGACGAAGCTTCCCCAACCCGATACAAACGGTGAAGAGCATGTGGTATCATAACGTACACACAACTATTAATAGATGACACCTTAACTTTTCTGCCGCCGGCAGCCTGCAGTAGTTGTAGCAGCAGTTGCAGCAGCAGCAAAAGTCGCAGTACTTGCAGCAGAAGTAGTAGCAGCTGCACTTCGGTCGGAACAACCTGGCCAATCACATGGCACCGTTCGCACAATCTCCCGGTGTGGTTCGATGCATCCAACCAACCAGAGCCAAGAAAAACAAGCGGCGTGCCTCCTACACTGGTGCCGAATGCGTGCCTCACGCCTTTCGCCTAACATATCTTGCCTTGCGGGCTGATGGGATGATGCTTGGGTATCGCTTCATCCCTCACTCCCAGCGCAAACCATGCCGGGAGACCGCGGTTTGACGTCTTGACTGAACGCTCTCGTACTCCAAAACCAGTGTAATAAGGCCAAAGTAGGTCTAGCGGTGTTCAAAGATGTCAAAAGACGTCAGGAGACCGTAGTTTGACGTCTTGACTGACCGCGCCCGTACACTGAAGCTAGCATATTAAGGCCTACGCAACTATTGATATATAGCACGTTTAGGCCAAAGTAGATCTGCCGGTGTCCAAAGCTGCTGTATAGGAGACCGCTGTTCAAGCCTTTGACTGATCGCCCCTGTATACCAACACTAGTAGATCAAGGCCAGAACAGGTCTGGTGGTCATCAAATATCCAGGAGACCGCGGTTTGACCCCCTTGACTGGCCGCCGCCGTAAGCAGCATGTCAAGGCCAAAAAAAGAGATCTAGAGGTATTCAAAAACGCCAGGAGACCGCGGTTTGACGCCTTGACTGACCACGCCCGAAATCTAAAGCTAGTATATTAAAGCCGCTAAAACTAGCATGTTTGGGCCAAAGTAGGTATGGCATTGTCCAAAGATATCACATGGGAGACCGTTTTGACTCCTTCCTCGATTGACCGCCCCCGTACACGAAAAACAGTGTAGTAAGGACAAAAGACGTGTGGCGGTGATCCAATACCCAGGAAACCGCGGTTTGACTGCCTTGACTGACCTCTCTCGTACACTAAAACTACCTCATTAAGGCAAATAAAAGGTCTGCCGGCGTTCAAACATGCCAGGAGACCGCGGCTGGACGCCTTGACTGGCCGCTTCCGTACATTAATAACACTAGCACATCAAGGCCAAAATAAGTCTGGCGGTGTTCAAAGAGACCGCGGGTTTGACCCCTTGATTGACCGCTGGTACACTTAACACTAGCACATTAAGGCCCCAAAAAACTAGTATACTAAGGTCAGAAAAGGTCTGGCGGTGTCCAAACGTGCTATATACGAAGTAGATCGCTATTTGACCCCTCGACTGATCGCCACCGTACACTAAAACTAGCGTAACAAGGACAAATACGTAGGTTCGCCAACGACCAAAGAATACTGGAGACCGCGGTTCGACCCATTGATTGACCGCCTTCGCACACTAAAACAAGTATTTTGACGCCTTTACCACTGGCAACCCTTTTTTTTTGGCAAATTTACCTGAAGTCAGTATAGGGAGGGATTTTGGGGCTCTAAAGGAGTTAACGCCGAAAGAGGTCTGGCGGTGATCAAATATCCAGGAGACCCCGGCTTGGCCTCCTGAATGACCGCCCTCCCCCACAAAAACTAATACGATGTGTTAAGACCAAAAGAGGCCCCTACGCCCCCCCCCAAAAGTCATGATCTCCTAATACAGTGAGGGGCTCTCCATAGTGCCGGTTGAATGGTGCCACTGCCCTCTGTAGTGCCGTTTAAATCGCTTGGCACGATTGGAACTCTATAATTTCTCTCTATAGTCATTCTATTTCCGATAGTGCCGGTGCCCTGAACAGTGCCTGTACATTGGGCTGACACGTGTCGCCACTGTTGGGGGCTCCTCACTGTAAGAGCATACGCCAGGTATTGGCCTACCATCGGCCGTAACTAAATGGCGGCAAACTGTCATACTTCACGAGATTACTTTGTATCCCACTCTCTGTCTCTCGCTCGACTTATTCGTTGGATGAATTGGTTGTTTGATCGATCCATTGATTGATTGCCTCAGCCCACTATCGTACATCACGGCTGTTTTGCACCTCGCTATCTTAAGCTCGACTGGGTTTTTGGCTGGCTTGAGCGTGCAATAGCTTCTTCACACAATATCATACGCGATTTACTGAATATTTTACCTCGCTCTCTCACTCGATCAATCAACTCATTCGTTGATTTGGTCCGATTATACTTGATTGCTTGATTGTTCGACAACTACTTTATTGTAAAAATAAAAATGTTTACACTTTTACCTAGTACACTTTCCCACGGCTGCAGCAAGACCACGACCACGACCACAATATGCAACAATATGCAATTCGTCGAGAGTACCTCGCGAGAAAAAGCCGCAGCGCCAACTAAAATAAACAACTCCACGCTATCATACATTCCACAGTAAAGCCAATAAAAACAATCCAATCCAAACCCCATAAACCCAACCCAACCCAATCCCATCCCACCCAACCCAACTCGACCCAGCACAACCCAAACGACAGCACAACCAGTAACAACTTGACAACTATAAAAGCGAAGGGGCAGCAGGGGCAACAACAACTAACCACCTAAGCCACCCTCACGACACATCCCCTTCCCCCCTTCCCGCCCCATGGTGCACGCAGTGTCTGTCTGACCGGCAAAACGCGACGTGCATCCATCCGTCCCGGCATTGTCCAGATACGAGAGAGTCGACGGTCTTACGACTACGGTCATGCATGATAATGGGCACACGCCTCTCCCCGCCCCCCGTCCCGTTCCCGCCTCCGACATGTCCTTTGTCGAGGCAACTCCCCCCCGCCTGGCACTATCGACGTCCGCCTCACGCGTGGTTCTTAGCAGGATGCAGCCCACCCTTCACGCGGCTCACCGAACACCTCACGGCGCGTCGCACTTGGTGCACGTGATGTGTGCCTGGTCTGTGAAAACCCGACGTGCTCCGTCCCACCATTGTAAGGATGCGAGGGTCCAAGGTCCTACAGGCTACGGCCATACGACCACGGGTATGCGTTACGTGAGTACACCCCTCCCTCGCAATAAGAAGGTCTCCTGTTTCTATGGAATGGAGCACAGAGTCTATCATTTGGAGTCCAGGCACAGTGAGAGTTTCACCATGGTGCAGTGAGGGTTTCACTATGGTGCCGATTGAATAGTGCCTAATTTCCGGTACAATGCCGGTGGAACCGTTTGGCACCATTAGGAAACCGCTATATTACCACCCAATCTCGGCACTGTACCCAATAGTGCCGGTGTCCGGTATAGTGCCGGTATTGTTGGCTCGCACATACCCGCACTATAGGGGGACCACCACCGCTCTATAGCGACCTAAGAAGCGACAAGTGCGGTGTTTTCATGGCAACCTTCTGCGATATGAGTGCAACTCAAGCAGACCAAGCACCGCCGAACCATCCGAGCGCGTCGCGCATATTCTTCCGCCGCACTTCGAACACATTCCCTCCCCATAGCAGCCCGGACTGCTTCGTGTGAACCCGGTGCTGTACTCGTCACTTTGCTTTCGACGTTTCCCCCTTCCCAAGTCCCACAGGGGTTTTGCAATACAGCAGAGGTCCCTCTATAGTGCCGGTTGCCCGCTATAGTGCCTGTAAAACCGCTTGGTACCGATGGGAACAACCAGAAGTAGCAGTATGCTGAGTAGTGCCGGTTGCCGCTATAGTGCGGTTGTTTCCGGCTGGCGTATACCGGCACTATACAGGGACCACTACCGTACACCCATCATCATGCTGCGCGTTTCGTACACATCTCCTTCCTTAGCAGTCCTTCCCAGTTCGGACAGACCAAGGGTACGGTATTATAGTATTATACATACTGTAGTACTATACTACCATAATAAACCGTAATAAAAAAATCCTTTCACTACAGTAAGGGTTCCCCAATAAGGCAGTCTGAGTACGGCGGTATCCCGATATAAGGCGGTAACAGTCGCTTGGCGCGAGCGGGGAATTGCACACATGACCTACAGTAAAATGAATAAGGCGGCTTCGCCCAACAAGGCGGTCATGTTGCTTTCTATGGCACACCACCGCTTTACCTGGGGACCCCTTATGGGCCGAGTTGAGGCCACTCGCCAGCGCGGCTGCGCATCTTACTCAAAAACGGGCTTCAACCCTTATTTTGCCTGTGCAGGGTAGAGCAACAACAATAACAGCCAACAATTGTGGGGAATATCGTGGAAACGAACAGCACCAAACGCTCCTCGTGGGGGTGGCTCGCTCAAACCAGCGGCCCTACAAGTCACCTCTCTACCGTACAGCACATACAGTCTTGATCAACACACCCCCTGCCCAGAGCAGCCCGGGATGCTTCGTGTCACCGATGCTGTGCTCATCTTGTTTTTCGAGCCGTTTTTCGCTCTAAGGTACCAAAATCGTTGCGCCCTTCGGACACATCCCTTATCCCACCAGAGCCCGGGCTGGCTCGCGTGACCGATGCAATACCCTTCACAAAAATATGATACTTTCTCCCACAGGGGTCACCCGGCGACAGAGCACTTCAGTACCACTACGCCCTGTCAACTTTTCCCTTTCACGTCAAAAAACGGGTTAACCCCCCCCCCCCCCCCCCCCCCCCCCCGTCCCGGCATAGTAGGGATGCGAGGGTATATGATCATACGACGAAAGCCATGCACAAACTGAGTACCCCCCCGCCCCCTGCTCAGTCTCGAAAGGGATGCGTGGTCAATGAACACACATGCTTCAAGGCAAGCCACAAATGAGTACGCCCCCCCCCCCGACACCTCACGCTGCTTCGAGCATGGTGCAAGCAATGTCTGCCTGGTCGGTGAAACCCGATGCGCTCCGTCCCGGCATTGGGTGGATGCGGGGTCCATAGTCTAAAGACTACGGCCACGCATTAAAATTTGATGAATGCACCAACCCCGGCAACATGTAAGCGAATGCCATGGTATCATTTTTCCCTCTGAAGTTTCAGCGGAGTTTTCCCCCCATGGCAACTATGTAATTATTGGGTACTAATGTCATGGAGTCACTTGTTCCCTCTCAAGTCTCGCAAGGGTCACCCCCCGCTGCCGCTGGCAATGTGTAAGCCCCTATGCCATGGAGTCGGCTTGCCCCTGGCGGTCAGCACCAAAAATTGAGGAGGAAGTCGTTCTGCCTTGTCTGGACGATGGCGGGCTGCGAGAGCGCCTGGTAGAGCAAATAAAAGCAAGGCACGGGCAAGATAAGGTAAGACAAGATAAGCCATAAGAAAAGGCACCATGTATGATACGATAAAATTTGAAAATGTACAAGATACAACAAGACAAGATGTAGGATGACATAAGATAGGGTAGGATAGGTAGGGTAGGGTAGGTAGGGTAGGGTAGGTAGGGTAGGGTAGGTAGGGTAGGGTAGGTAGGGTAGGGTTGGTAGGGTAGGGTAGGGAGGGAAAGAGAACGCTAAGTAAGGCAAGGCACGCTAAGGAAAGGCAAGCTGAGGCAAACAACGGCGAAGGGAGGAGGCACACGGTTATCAAGCAGACTCAAGCAGACAGCATCGACCAATCCAGCTGATGCAACCAAAACTTGCGGGAGGCGGGGGAGGGCGGGGGGCGGAAGATGAGGGTCATGGATCGGCGCAGAACCCTCTTGCAATGCCCAAACGACCAAGCGCCTTTTCGCAACTCCGTTTCGTAGGGTTGGGCACTGGCAGAGTATGTACTGGGAGTAGTAATCTACGGGCAGTAGCATCTACTGATCGAACCTGCCAGTAGATGCTGCCAGTAGGTTTATTACTACGCACGTCCAAGACACGTCATATTATAGTATGGAAACCCATCAAAATCGTTTTTGGGGGTCCAGTGCCCAGTTTATTGTGGCAATCCAGTATACTGGTTGCTGTGCGAGGCAGTGTTATATCTACTGGTTGAGGCTACCAGTGCCCAACCCTACCGTCTCACGTTTTTTTTAGCTGGGACTTTGCATGGAGCTAGTCAGGCTCGAGCGTAACTAACCCAAAGGACAACGTCACCACAAAAAAACAAATGTCGGAGGGGGCAAGTTATAGCAGTTTCAGGTAAAATTCAACCCGTGAATCGGCCGGATTGAACGTTAAAAAAACGTAAAATTTGTTTGATTGTATGTTGTTTGAAGCATAATAGTAAAAAAAAAACTTAAAAGTTAGTTGACTTTACGTCGGCAGCTGTCGTTAAACTTACAACATCAGCCACCGACGTAAAATCAGCCAACTGAGGGTTTTCTTCCGGATCGCCCGCAAAAAAAAGCACCACCCGGTCTTCGGACGAAAAAATGTCAGGAAACGGACAAGCGTCAAGCGGTCAGTCAAGGCTGTCCGTCGAGGAAGACGTTTCCATCCGTCTAGACGGATCGTTCTCTAGGCAGGAACAGCCTCCATTTGTATGTGCGAGAACCCCTTTTTTGCTCACCTCGTACTTATTTTCAACAGAATGATAAGGTGCGTTCACAAACCGGGGGGTTGTTTTCGTGTTCCCTGGTCTTGGCCGTCAAAGCTGTCTGTCAAGGCTGTCTACCAAGGCGTTTTGCTTGACAGCGTCTGTCTAGGGGTGAAGCTGTCGTCTCCTGGCGTCTTCCCTTGGGATGGTAGGCAATTTTACCCGGGAAGTAGCCCAGGGTTTGTTCTGGGGCGAACGCCTGAACACAAGCGCTCGCATCACGTGTCAAAATGTCAGCCCAAAATCGACAAATTGGGCTGTGAAATCCAGATTTTGGGCAGATAATAGTACTATTTTCACCTTACAATGCAGATAGTATGTGCATCACACCGCTTGGTAGATATCGCTTGGTAGATACCTCTTGACACACATATCTTGACAGGTATTGAGTAGATTATTATTACCTGTGCCGAGAAGGCAGCTGACGGTAAAAGCTCTTCTAACCAGCTGAGCTGGAAAGTGAAGCGACGATCAAGAAAAAATACAACAAAACTACTGTACTATTGTTTCCCTCCGTTACGGATCACTTAAAGTATTGGATTGGATGAGGCCTCCTGCCTCGCCCGTGAATATACCACGCGCGCTGAGGGTGCTTGAGGCACCTTCAGCGATTCAGCATTTGCCGGAAATGATCGCAACTTGTCTTACCGAGGTGCGGCGGGGGCTGCGATACAGATGAATGCACTCCATACAGCTTTCAAGTAAATGCCATCAAAGGTGTGGTTGCAACCTCTGTTTCGCAGTTCAGATTCATCTGTTTGGATGACGATACTACTGTGGATACCAGGTCCTATCCTCGTACTGCCTCATTGTAATTATCATGCTTCAAGTCCCGTCTCCTCACCCCGCACAACCCACCTCTGTCTGTGTCCACACCCACACCCATCAAAACATATCTACCTGCTGCGGAACTACCGTCCCACAGTACAAACGAGTCGTTTTCTACGGTAGCCCCCCCAACTTTTCTTTAGAAACCGTCGGTTTCGAAACCAGCTCCCGGCCGTATCTCCTGAAATATGGTGTTCCTTGCCACCTCGAGGTCATCGTTCGATAGTTCCTTTGCAAACAAGAAAACGCATGAAATATATTTTCATAGCACATTTCATCGTGTCGAGCAGCCAAGAAACGTTCGTTCAAGAAAATCGCTGTTTGTTTTTTGGGGGGGGGGTATCGTAGAATCAGCCAAATATACATATATATATAACGATGCACCAGGTACACACATGGAGGTGGAGTGGCTGTCTGCCAATTCGTCGTGTCCGGCGGTCAGCCATGGGAACGTCACCGCGAAGAAGCTGGTGGTCGACCGGCGTCGGCTGCCGCGGCGCATCCTAGCCGCGCGTCTTCTCCTCATGCTCTGAAAACAAAAACGTGAAATAAATACGCAAGTAAGACAACATGTAGGGGGGCGGATTAGGAAAAAAAACAGTTGCCGCGAGTCTTCTTCCCATGCTCCGGAAACAGCAACACAAGAGAAGGATATGAGGATAAGGACAGGGTCAAGGATAAGGGTAAGGGCAAGGACGAGGATAGGGACAAGGAAAATCACAAGGATAAGGATAAGGATACGGGCAAGGATAAGGATAAGTATACGGACAAGGAATAAGGGTAAGGACGAGGATGAGGATGGCGGCAAGGACGATAATAGGGACGAGGAAAATCATAGGGAGATTACTAAGGATAAAGATAAGGATAAGGATAAAGATAAGGATAACGATGAGGATAAAGACGAGGATAGGGTCAAGGAAAATCGTAAGAACAAGGATATGGATAAGAATGGCGATAAGGATTTAGGATTAAGGGCAAGGACAAGGATGAGGATCACGATAAGGACGAGGAGAGGGACGAGTAAAATCATAGGGACAAGGACAAGGATGATTTCAAGGATAAGGACAAAGGTATGGACGAGGACAGCGACAAGGAAAATCACAAAGATAACCATACGGAGGAGTATACGGATAAGGATAAGGATTACAATACGGATGAAGGTAATGATGAGGACAAGGATAAGGATTATGATAAGGACACGGATAAGGACAAGGACGAGGACAAGAGACAAGGAAGACCTAAAGGATACGGAAAACGGAAAGGATAAGGAAACGGGAAGGAAATAACTATTAGCAGTAGGCGACTTAAACGCAATACTCGGGTAACTAATACCTACTCAGCGACTTGCTGCGATTAATAGTACAGCCAGCCAACTCACAGCCCTACAAGATAATCAAACGAAACTAACTGCAATACCTAATCCGTTGAATAGGGGGTCGACGACTTACCATGAGGTTACTATTATTAATAGTGCAATCAGCTCGCCACCGAGCCCTACAAACCACCGCACGCAGCAACCAATATCTGTGAATAACTGCAGACTCATGCCACGGTATAGGTGCACCAAAGTCCCTCCCTATACTAACTTCAAGTAATTTTGTCTCCCAAAAGGAGTTTCCAGTTGCAAAGGCGTTAAGGAGCTCCATACCTCACCCAAAAAGCGTTTTAAGACTAAACCGAGAGGACAACCCGATGAAAAAGCGCACGGCCTGAGTATACAAAAAACATCACATTGCAAAAACAAGATTGGCATTCCCACCATTCGGGGTTAAGGAAGCCCCGTCCATCGGAAAACACTTTTACCAAAAAGAGATACTGCTGTACCTCCATCGTACTGCACCTATCTATCGTACTGTACCTCTACCGTACTGTGCCTCTGCCGTGGGACCAAGGCTAGCGAAGGGGGGGGTCACGCCCATTTTCACTGTCGGGTTTTCACCGCTCGCACCAGTGACTCATAGCATGCACCTCACGAACAAATATATATATATATGTGGGCGTTTTGTTTCCCGCAGCGCAGCTTACCATTCCCTCGCGGATTCATATCGTAAAATGAAAACATCACGACAGCTCAAGACGGCAAAAACAAACGGGGAGGGGTCACTCGTGTGAGTGACCCTAAGCCACTGCAAGAAAATGTCCCAAAGGTGAACTACTCCCGTCCCTAGCGTAGCCTTGGTCGTAACACTCGTCTGCGGCAACACCTAGCTAACTACTGAGGCGTTATGCGGTAGAGCGCCTGCTGGCCAAATTAGTTCTGACCCCAAGCGACTTCTCAGCTCAACACCGTCGGAACGCAATAAAATTATTCGAAATTCCAGTTTTTTTCCAAACCGGGGAACTGTCAATAGTACTTGTGCGATACTGGTGGGTTCTATCGACCGGATGAACGTTAAGGATAGAGAGCAAGGCAAAAAACAGACGCGATCACTCTCGAGGCTGCAAGCGCCTCACGTGCATAGCTCTATAGCGAGAAGACTGGAGCACACGAGCGGAACGGCGCCTCCCCCTGCCGATTGATAGGCCTACGGCGGAGACGAGTCTAATGCTGTGGCTTTTGCTGTGATTTCGTCACTTGGCAAGGCAACAGCGGCACCAGCGACGGTTGGCAGCCGACCGAGCACGAACATTAGCGTTGGAGTACTGCAGTGATGCACCCAGTTTAAGACCATCCCGTGACAATCCAACTTAGGTGGTCTTATCTCCACTATGGTCTTATCTTTTACTACGGCAAAAATCATCCCATACTGATTCCAAGGAGTTCATTCTTCGTGACAAGCCGATTTACCTGGTATTTTTCTCTACCATGGCTTGAAATCGGACGCAATTAAAATGGGCACACCACTGCTGTATGAACATTCCATTTATAGGTTATGTCTCTTATGCTATATATACCTATCATAAATAGGCCATGGGCTTGTTTGCCGGGTAGCATTTTCATTTTCCCAAACTGAAAGTAAAGCGTTTTGGGCGAGAAGAGATGAAGAACTCCTTTTGCAAAATGAAAAGCCTCGGAAAAAAACACTGCTACGACACAGTACCCCAATCGTGCCCCCCGCGTCTAATTACTATATAATACAGTGGGTACCCCGACTTAACGCCTTTACAACGGAAACCCGTTTTTTGGGACAAACTACTTTCATATAGGGAAGCGTCTTGGGGGCTCTAAAGGGGTTAACACTTTCACCACTGGAAACCCTTTTTGGAGAAAAAAATACTTGAAGTTAGTATAGGAAGGCGTTTTGGGGCTCTAAAGAGGTGAAGAGCCCCCAAGAAAAAACCATTCGGGACTTAAGAGCGGTCAAATCGGCACATCCCGCCATATTAAAAGCCATATAGTGCCAACGACAGATAAGAGCAGCGCGTAGTTAAGAACGCCTGTTTTGGGCTTGTCATAAAAGTGCTCTTAAATCAGGGTACCCACTGTAGCCAGCGACCAAGTCAGCCAGCTTACAGCCCCACCAACAACCCTCACCACACATACATACCTCGCCGTAGTCTCCCCTGACCACCTCCCCCTTGCTGTCCAGCTCCAGCAAACCATCCACGTCCACATCCGAATCATCTCTTATACCTCCCCCCTCTGAACCAGCGAACTCCGCAGCGGGGTCCCCGGGAAGCAACGACGGCTGGGGGGGTTGGCGTTAGGATTGCGGTCGGGGTCAGGGGAGGCGGGGGTGGTGGTTCGGGGGTTGGGTGAGCGTTAAGGTTGGGGAGGGGGGGAGGCGGGGGGTGGTGGTGGGGGTTGCGCTGGGTGGTATTGATAGTTGTGTTGTTGGGGGGGGCGTGGTGGTGCTGGTTGGGGGGGCGGAAGTTGGGGGGGGGGGGGGGGTGGCGGCGGTTTTGGGGGTTGGGATTGAGGGGGTGGGGACTGGGACTGGAGTTGGGATGGGTGGTGGTGATGGAGATTAGGGTTGGCGGGTTGGGAGTGGGGGGTGTACTAATTTTACGCCTAGGTCTAGACCCTCGCATCCTCGTAATGCCGGGACGGAGCACGTCGGGTGTTCGCCGACCAGGCAGGCATCGCGTGCACCAAGCACGGATCGTCGTGAGGTGTTCGGCGAGTCGCATGAAGGGTGGACTGCATCCGACTGACAACCGCTTGTGAGGCGGACTCCCGCACCTTGTGCGTACTTTCATGCATATGGATGACAGCTTCGAATGTATGCGTTGGTTCTCTGGTGTGGCCACTTCCAGAGACAGAGATGGGGATGCCGTGTAACTGACTCTTGGGTTTCTCACCATATAGACTGTACTGGTACGTGATATCATCCCTCTTGCGCGGAGTTAAGGTCCTCTACTCGGCACAATATGATTTAACTCGATCAACATCTTACCGCCAAAACATAAAAACTAAAAACAAGAAAAGAAAAAGTACCCTAGCGGTCTAGCTCACGTAGTGAGAGGTGTACTTTACAGCGTTGTTGCCAACCGAGGGGGGGGGTAAGTGGTGGTGGAAGTTGGCAAGGGTGGTAGTGGCAGTGGTAGTGGTAGTGAAGTCTGTGGTCGGGAGAGTAGAGGGGGTTAGTCAGCCGGGCGGGAAGGGGGGGGGGGGGGGGGGGGGGGGTTATGGTATGGGAGGGGGGGGGGGGGGTGAGGTTAGGGTTGGAGGTAGACAACAGGGGGGACGGGGGGTGGGGGTTGGGGTGGTGGTGCGGTGGTTGGGGGGGTTGGGGGGTTGGGTGGGGGGTTGGGGAGGGCGGGGGGCTGGGGTTGATGGTGGTGACGGGGGCTGGGTTCGGGGTTGAGGTTGGGGTTGGGGGTTGGGGTAGGAGGAGGGGGAGGGGGGGGTTAGGGTGGGCAAAGCAGGGGGGGGAGGGGGAGGTCGTACCTGAATGTAGGCGTGCGGCGTGAATGAAGCCCACACAGGCTCCGCGCCGTCCCTACAGTTAATCTCGTTCTGCACGTCCTGCAGCACCGCCTTGTCTAGGGAGAGGATCATCGACGTCTGCCGCCCCGAGTGATGCCATCTGAAACATGTCGTTTCGTTTCGAACCGTATCATTGGTGTGGTTTGGTTTGGTTTAGTTGGTTTGGTGTGGTTTGGCTTAGTTTGGTTTGGTTTTGGTTTGATTTGGTGTCGTTTCATTCCATACCATTCCCTAGCCTTTCGGACAGACAGAAAGACACACAAAAACAAAATGCAGCAAAATCTACTTCCATACCCCCACACACAAAAACGAAATGCAGCAAAAGCTACTTCCATACCCCCCCCCCCCCCGTCCCTCCTCCTGTGCTCATCTCGGCATTGCAGGAATGCGAGGGTCCATGGCACTAAGGACTACGGCCATGCACGAAAGGAGTAGCCCCCCCCCCCGCCCCCCTCTCCCCTTTTATCCTGGGGAAGATGGTGGCCACACGAAGCCAAACAGGAATAGGATAAGGTAAGTTATACCAGGCATATAATATATGGAGACGTAACGAACGCCCAAATGTTGGAGGTGTCCCTATCAAAAGTGGGAACAGTGCTCCCTATCGAAAGGGATGCGTGGTCAAAGGGCAAACGACTAAGGCAAGCAAAAAATGAGTACGCCCCCCCCCCCCTCCCCCCCCTTGGTGCACGCGATGTCTGCCTGGTCGGCGAAAACCTGACGTGCCCCGTCTCGGCGTTGTAGAAATACGAGGGTCTACGGTCACACTGCTCCGGCTATGCATGAAATTAGTACACCCCAACCCCCCCCTCCCCCAAACCCGCCTTGCCTGGAAGAGAGGTAGAGCACTATCAAGGGCAGCGGCAGCAGGAACGGCAACTGGCGCAGGCCATTCCTCAAGGACATGTACCCGATCAACGTCACCTGGCCTGCGACCGCACCTACCACCACCTGATAGGCAATGGTTGAGACAACCACAACAAAGGAAAGGGGGACAACACGAGGTGAAAATAGAAAAAAAAAAAAAACGAAGAGAAACGAAACGAAACATAACGTAGCGAAATGAAGCGCAATGTAATGCAACGAAGCGACGCGAAACGAAACAAGGAGTCACGCCAACTGACCGGAGACAGCGCCAACCACCATCTGTAACAAGTAACGACAATTGCAAACTAACCAAAGGGGGACAATACGGAGATGCGACGAGGCAAAGAAAAAGGAAAACGAAACGACATGAAACGAGAAGAAACAAAAACAAAGAGCCACGCCAACTGACCCGCGACAGCGCCAACCATCATCTGAGAGACACTAACGACAACGGCAACTAACGAAAGGGAGACGATACGAGGAAACGACGAGGAAAATCAACCTAATACAAACGATACGAACGAAGCGAAACGAGACGAGACGAGATGAGACGAGACGAGACGAGACGAGACGAGACGAAACGAAACGAAACGAAACGAAACGAAACGAAACGAAACGAAACGAAACGAAACGAAACGAAACGAAACAAAGGGTCACGCCAACTGACCGGCGACTGCGCCGACCACCATATCATACCGACGATTGGCACTATTCAACCGGCCCTGCACCGACAATACGCAAAAAAAGAACCGACCTGTCTGAAGAGCTTGTTGAAGAAGAGCCCTCCCGATTCGTAGAGGGGCCAGTAGCAGTGCATCAGCTGTCAAAAGAGGTATCAGGTCCGTGCGGTACAGAAGCACGCAAAAGAGAAAAAACAGATTAGCAAAAACGAAAAGGAAAAACAAAAATAGAAACTAAAAAAAAAAAAAAAAAAAAACGAGAACAAAATCGAAAACGAACAAGCCAAAAGCGTACGAAGACAGCATCACACAACACGGGGGGGGGGTGGGGGGTGGGGGGAGGCAGGGAGCGAGGGAGACGGGGCTTTACTGGTTGGATTTCAATAACAAAAGAGACTTCTTCGCAACTGAATACGAAGAAAACAGCACACACTACTGCTGTGGGGAGTTTGTACGCAGCAGCTACAACAAGTTGACGCGATGGGCGAGGCAACGCGAAATGATTCACACACAGGACAGGTCACAGTCTAGGTAATCTACATCATCACATCTGGTGTATCTGTCAACATGGTTTGCGTAACAGGATCTGTGCATGGGTGGTATAGATCCAGCCTGGGAAACATGCGCTACAAAAATTCAGATCACCCGCCCCTCACCCGGAAACATGATGTATAGGCCATGCAGATCACATTGACTAGGGATCTATCTGCCCCGGAAGGCATAGATCATGAACAGGTATCTGATCCGTCCGGGGTGTGAAATTATTGTACACGCCTGCCTGGCCCAGAAAACTGCTGGAGACCCCTCTTCTCACCCATTACCGCAGGTCTGGAGTAGCTCCCCGCGGTAACTGTGTGCAGTACGTCTACATAACATCTTTAACATCTGTCAACAGAGTAAATATTCAGTGTGTCAATCTCAAGCTCGATCTCAATCGCAACCACCAATCAACTAGAGCAAGAGTAGTTCTATCAGGATGTCATTGTTCAACAATAGCGCACCACGTCCCCAAGAAAAATGTATCAATAGCACTAGTACTCGGTTTTCTTGCCGTAAAACAAAACTATAAACAACTACCCACCAACGGCAGCAGATGCAGGACAGCAGCACCATCAACAGCAACAACAACACCACCAAAACCGACATCAACACCAGCACAGCCACCACTGCCACCACCACCACAGCGCCGCCGCCGCCACCGCCGCCACCGCCACCGCCACCGCCACCGCCACCGCCATCGCCACCGCCACCGCCACCGCCACCGCCACCGCCACCGCCACTGCCGCCACCACCACCACCACCACCGCAACCACCACCACCACCACCACCACCATCAACAAGACCAATCCCCAACACCCCCAACAGTATCGTCAGAATAGGAACAATGATAACACGAGCAAGAGCAACAGCGCATGAACAACAACACCCTCAGAACCACCATCAGAACAATAACAAGAGAGCAAAAGCACGGTAAAATAACACAAAAAGACCAAAAACAAACCTGGTACTTATAGATGACCTCGGCGAAGCAGAAATAGAGCAGCCCCACGACGGTAACAATGGGAGCGATGACCTGTTTTGTGAGACCGCAACGATCATCGGGACGAGGACACCAAACGTCATGTCACGACACGTCACGAGAAGTCACGATACATCAAGCACACAAAAGGTCACGATCTGCCACACGACACGTCACGAAGACACGGGCAAGTCACGGCACATGAAGTACACAAAATGTCACGACACTTAACATCAGGTTACGAGACGTCACAGCACGTCAAGTCGATATACGTCAAGGTTCGACACGAAGCGTCACGACACGACACCACCAGCCACCATGAAGCACACGAATGGTCACGATACTGCACACGACACGTCACGACAAGACACGGCAAGTCACGACAATTCATGCCAGGTAACGAGGTCCCAAGATCGAACCGCGCGGCTTTCTTCCCCGGAAAATAAGGACCATGACGAGCACCAACAGTAAATCGCCGAAGAAGCAAGCGCTCGTACTGATCAACCAAATCAAGCAATACACAGAAAAAAAAAGACTATCAACGAAGTCAACCAATCAAACCCGACCAATCACTACCGAACAACGAAACCAACCCATCAAAACCGCGCAATCACCACAGACAAACATAACCAGCCACTCAAAACCGATTACTCAACACCGACCAAACAAACCAACCAAAATAAAACGGTAAAGCATCCACCAAAGTGAACCACGCCGTGGAAGGGCGGGCCTTCCTTGCCCCAATATGTTATGAGAGACCGCAGTCAAGGCCTGTGACTGACGGCCGTCTAGACGTAATATATCAATTTTAGTGCGGGAGCCCCTTCAGGTACAAACTGATGGCACATGAAAGTGCCGTCTCATGACGTATTCATCCTTGCCTGGAGAGTAGGTACGATGAAGAGTACCAGAAGGAAATCTGCGAAGAAGCGAACCAACGAAACAAACCAATCAAAACCGACGACAAAAAACAACAACAAAAAACGCATTCAAACATGAACCCAATCGAACCACGCGGCTCATTCCTTACCTGGAAAGTAAATACGATGAGGAGCACCAGCAGGAAATCTGCGAAGAAGCGTCCGTACCACGGCTCTGACGGCTCGTAAGCCCCGCGCGTCCTCCCAGCCTTGGTTCGCAGCCTGCAAACGCATATACAAGAGTAAAGTGTCCGAGAAAGAGGGTGAGATGAGCGTAGACGTGAGGGTAGGAGTAGGGGTAAAGGTTGTGGCAAGGGTAAACGTTGTGGTAAGGGCAAGGGTAAGCGTAAGGGTAAGGGTCAGAGATAGGGATAGGATAAGAGTAAGGGTAAGGGTAAGGGTAAGGGTAAGCGTAAAGGTAAGCGTAAGGGTTAGCGTAAGGGTTAGCGTAAGGGTAAGGGCAAGGGCAAGCGTAAGGGAAAGGTCTAGGGTAGTGGTAAGGGTATGGTTAAGGGCAAGGTTTAGGGTGAGGGTAAGGGTAAGGGCAAGGGTAAGGGCAAGGGCAAGGGCAAGGGCAAGGGCAAGGACAAGGGCAAGGGTAAGGGTAAGGGTAAGGGTAAGGTCAAGGGTAAGCATAAGTAGGAGCGCGTGTCAAGGTGAGGTCTCGTGCTAACCCTGCCTGCTCCCAGCTCGGGTCGCCCCCCACGGGTCAGTTGACGGACGCCACAAGGAGCCCCCACCCCACACCCCAATCCCCTTCCAACCCATCCCCTCCCTCTAAATTCCGACTGCCTCTCCCCCCACCACCCCCACACTGCTTCCCCACTCTCCTCACACCGTGCCCGTGGGCGGACGACACAAAGAGTCCATCCCGCCTCCTCCCCCCCCCCCTCCCCCCACAATTAACCCCGCCTGCTTCCACCCTCCTTCTCGATCCCCCCCCCCCCCCCCCCCTCCCCCCACCACCCCCACACTGCACACTGCTCCCCCCCTCTCCTAACACCGTGTCCGTGGGCGGACGACACAAGGAGTCCGCGCCGCCTCCTCCCAACACCCTCTCCCCACAATTGATCTCGCCTGCTTCCACCCGCTCCTTCTCGATCCCGCCCCCCACCCCCCTCCCCCCCCCCTCCCCCCCCAACCCCGCCCCCCGACCTCTCCTCACCCCGGGTCCGTGAAAAGCTCGGCGCATAGAATCCTCCAGAATTTGAGGGGCCGACCCCCAAAGCACAGCTCCAGCATCAGCCCTGCCACCATCTTTACGATGATGAGGTTCATGAAGTACACGGCTACCACGGGCACTCTTTCCCCCAGGAGAGTCAAGACAGTCGCCGGACTTTGCACGATTTTGGTGATAGCCTGCAAAGAGGAGGGGGTGGGGGTTGGGGTCAGGGTAGGGGTTGGGGTTGGGGTTGGGGTGGGCGTTGGGGTGGGGTGGGGTGGGGTAGGGTGGGGTGGGGTGGTATGAAGTTCACGGGTACTATAGGCACCTTCTTGGCCAGGAGAGTAAAAATAGGCGCCGGATTGTTCCATATTTGCGTGATAGCCTGAAAATAGCGACCGGCAGAGGTGGGGGTTGGGGTTGAGATGGGGGGTGGGGGTGGAAGTGGGGTTAAGGTGGGAGTTAGGGTAGGGTGGAGGTGGGGGCGGGGTGGGTTGGGTTGGGTTGGGTTGGGTTGGGTTGGGTTGGGTTGGGGTGGGGTGGAGGTCGTATCCACACCACTATAATAGAAGTATATAAACTACACCCACGTTTTTCGGGACAAACTGCTTGGAACCAATATAGGATAATATCATTTTTGGCACTACTGACAAGAGGGTAGAAGTGCAAACCCACGTCTTTGATGGAGCCAGCCCCGATGGTGACGTAGACGTTGGCAAGGTGGAAGAAGAAGTAGCGGCTCATCACCGCCCGCTCTACCTCGCTGTAGGTCTTGTACCCCTCCAGGTGTAGCGCCACCGACTGCGCAAGAGCGAGAGAACGAGCGAGATGTAACTCTTTTCAGTAACGGCGGTACGTAACGTGAAAGTTGACGAAGCAATATACTAAATCTCAACATTTCATTTCAATATCGGCAAGAAAAAAAACGAAAGGTCGTACGTTATTGTTGGGCCTTTCTGCCTCGAAGGCTTTACAGGCCCTGTCCCACTACCCTCGCCTTTCTCATCCCCTGACCCCTCTCCCCCCCCCTGCTCTCTCCCTCAACCCTCCAACTCCCCCTCACCAATCAAAACATGGGATGCCGTTGAAGTGCGGGAGGATCGAGGCGACTGCTCGACCCCCGTCTCGAAAGGGATGCGTGGACAACGGTCAAATGACTACGGCAAGCAACAAATGAGTACCTCACCCACCTCCCCCCCCCCGCCCCTGCTCCCTCTCTCCCCCCCACGCCCCCCACCAATGAAAGCACGGAGTTTCTAATGTTGAAAGGCAGGAGGAGCGAGGCGACTGCGCGGCTTCCCCCCCCCGGCCCTCCCTCCATAATCAAGGGGTTCTATGCTCACCTTGAGAACGAAATAGAGCGTGTTGATAAATACGAGCAGGATGATGACGGGGATGTAAGCCGTGACGAGGGACGTCAAGTACTGGTTCTTCTCCGCCGCATCCTTCACAAACGGCAGCACCTGTGTAATACGCCACAAACACACAACGACAACAAAACAAAAATAACAGAACATAAAACAAGCAAACAAAACAATACGCCGGGGGGAGGGGGGTTCAGATAATGCAGCAAAAACACAACGACAAAACACAGACAAAATAACACTCAAACAAGGAAATGAACAAACAAGGCGAGAGGGGGATGGGGGGGGCTCGTATCAGTCGTGGCACCTGCACACACACAAAAACTACACACACAAATACAATCAACAAAGGAATAAGGAAGATGTGGGGGACCGTTTATACCAGTACTAACACCTGCACACCACAAATAACACACACAAATACAAGCAAACAGACGAAAAGGGAGGGACGGAGGGAGGGGGTGGGGTGGGGGGCGCGGGTGAAGGCATTCATACCAGTACTAGAGGGTGTTGGTATGCGTAGAGGCACTCATACACGCGTGCATAAAAAAACAAAGACACACTGCACCATAACACTACATGGCATACACACCTTGGCGATAGTGTCGACCTCGGAAAGCGTCTGGATTCCGGACACGAAGGCCGACCAAAAAATAATGCCCACCGCCAGGCTGGCATTGACCACACGTTTCCTGTTCTGCACGTAGATCACGTGGTTCGTCACGTTTTTCCTGGAAAGGCGGGGCAGAAGGGGGGTTGTGTTGTGTTGTGCTGTGGTCTACATTCCTTGTGAAGGACATACGCCTGTGATCCCCATGGATGCCATACTTTTCCGTCCTGCTCTATCCGCCGCTACTACCTCAGACCAAAACACGCCAACACCCCACCCTCCCCTCCCCGTCCCCCCTTGTCTGTCCTCCCACCTCCTGCCACCGCAATTTTATGTATTTCTCATTCCCCACGATTCTTACCAGACGATATCTCGAGGTTCCGGCGCGGGGGTGAGGTTGAACACTTCTGGTCGGTTGGTGACGAGCGTCGACACCGCGCAGGCTCGGCCGGCGAGACATTTGAACGTAACGAACCCCGTGCCCGACATGCCTCCGGCCTTCGTTAAAACCTGTATCAAAAGTTTCGGTCAACGTATCGTACGGAGATACAGGGCGGGATAGTCTGAGAGATAAAATAAATAAAGACAGAGACAGTGGCAGAGATCATGCGTTAAAAAATGTCCACAAAACCTGTATTGATAGTTTCTTCGACGCACGCTTAGTCATAATAGACAATGGGGGGGAAAGAGACGGCCGGCACGAGATATTACTTCGTAGTTAAAACGTAGGCGAAGACGGTGAGAGGCAAAAGAGCGAAAAACATAAGAACAGTAAGGCAATAAAGGAACAAAAACAAAAAAAAGCAAGCAGACGCTTGTATTATAATATGCCCGCCCCCCTCAAAAACGGGTTGTCTAGTTTCAGTGCACACGTGTGATTAACATCACCCTGTTGACCCTGGCACAAGCTTCTTCTAAGGAAAGTCGCCGACCTAGATCCTTAATGAGGACACGCACACCGTAAAAAGCGCGATCAGAGTACCGCACACATCTTGCAAAGATGAGTTGCGACAAAAATCTTCGATCTCACAGCTGCAGTAGTGTACCAGGTATTTCAATTTTTATAGTACACCCACCTTGACGGCCTCTGCCACCTCGCTGACACTCTCCCCGATATCTCTCAGGCCCTTGACGTTGTCCTCGATCGCTGCCCGAACCGTGCCCATTAAAATAACACACTGACATAATAAAATAAAATAAACATCCAAAAACACAAAAACACAGAAAAAACACGAAAAACACACACACAAAAAAAAAAAAAAAAAAGCACGAAAAAAAAACGCAAAAAATACACAAAAAACGAACAAAGATACAACAACACAATAACAACAAAATACCCACCTTGACTGCCTCTGCCACCTCGCTGACGCTCTCCCCGACCTCTCTCTTGAGGTCCTTAACCTTGTCCTTTACCGTTATCCTGACTGTGTCTCTCACGTCGTTGACCCCCTTCTTCATCTTGTTCCCGGTCTTCACCGCGCGCCCTGTCAATCCACACAACAGTCAAACAACCGTGACATACATGAGTATTGTAGGATACAAAGCGATACGACACAAGCGTAATCGAACGTGTGGTGGCATGACAACAGTGGAAAAGCGAGTCGTGATATGATACAACCCGGTATATATTATCCAATTCGATGCGAGTCGACGAGGGAATAAATAGGCGGAGTCTTCTCGCGATAAAAACAAGGCGAGTACAGTACCGTGGTGGGGGGGTGGGAGAAAAGCCTGCCTATACAAATAGAGACCTCGGATCTGAATTATGTCTAGGGAGGGAGAAGGATAAAGAAAAGTGCAAAAATTATAGGGGGGATGAGCAAAAAAAAACAAAAACAAAAAAGAAATGTACTCGTAGTACGTGTATGTTTCCCCGCCACGAAGTGCGTGTAGCCCTTCTCAGTAGCAAGATGGCGTTTTCGTTGCGGGCGATCCTAAACTAACCCTCGGTTAGTCGACCGTGCCTCGCCGACCGATGTTGGTCCTTCCTACAATGCAACAGACAGCAGTGTGCGTGTTGTCTTCACATTAATCTGTTACTTCTTTCTACCCAACGACATCAGTACACCCAGTGTTCCGTGCTGATTCTTCATCCTAGAGAGATACAACTTATTATGTGGTCACAGACTGAGACAAGAGTAAACCAAACAATCGCAATTAATCAAGATAAAACAAGTGAAATGCTGCGAGTAGCGCACCGGGTACGAGAACACAACAAAATGAGCCACAATATGCCAAAAAACAAAACAAACAAAAAACCAGCAATATGATACATCAGCGACATGATACAACAGCAGTGACACGGTACCAAGTAGCACCTGGTACCTGGCATGAAACAGCGACAGACAAGTGCTGATACAACAGCAGTGGCGAAACAACAACAGTAGTTTATGCAGCAAGTGGCGACACAACAGATGCACCCTACTGGTAGACTACAACTGCTGCAGTAGCGGCACAACAGCGACACCGTAGATGACGGCTTCCAGTAGAGCTTACCAGGTACCAGGTACCTGGTATTCGATAAAATGGCTGAGTCATACGGTGTACACGGCGACGTGGGCTATCCCTACATCGGTCTATTGGGTTTGACTACTATCAATAATAGGTGAGGGTTCGGGACAGGGTTACGGTTACATTTATTAATAACCCATAGCCTTTTTCTCTCATACTTGGTACAGCAGCACCCTGGAGGTCGGATAGATACCGCCATACTTTACTCACACTTGTCGCATTGTATACGAAGCCGTAGTGTGTGTATCACATTACACGCGGTGGCTTGTCCGAAGGCTGTCGGACAGTGGTCCGAGCGAAGCAAGATAAAAAAGACAAACAATACATTGTATCGCGCGGCTTGCAAAGATGAGTATCGACCCTAAATGTATCGAACTCACAGCTGACGCGTTCAGAAGATTGAAAAGAAACATTGAACGAAAAACCAGGTGGGTACATCAATTCCATCTTGTCCCTCTCCATGCTCCATACGTGTTATATCATGCCAGTGCGCAAAATGATCAAGGACCGAAATCGTCCTTGCTAAAACTGTACTGCTGTTCACCCTGGCAGCTTCTTGGGGGGTCATACTGCCTTCAAACAGTAACACACCTGTAAAAACGCTAGGCTTGAGTACCGCGCAGCTTGCAAAAGACGACTATCGACCACAACATCGAGAGACCTCACGGCGATCATCTTTGAAACCATTTTATAAAACTCACCAACAACCAAACATGTCAGGAGACGGCACTTTGACCCCTTGACCGACGGCCATTTTTCCAACAATTCCCCTTGATTGACGCCACACTACTACAAGTAGGTTTTAGCGTGGAAGAATTGGTCATATACCCTTGACCGCTTGGACGTTTGCCCTTGACTGACCCGTCTCCTGATGTATTCACCAACAACTGCTGTAGGGCCGATATGATAGTCGTGAGCACTATCAATACTATACTAAAGTCCTTTGGGCTTGAAGGCAAAAAAATGTCGAAATGGTGGTAAGCCGATTACAGAATCGACCGCACGAGGTAGTCCGGGCAAAATGGCTAAAGGGTAAGGGGGTGGGTGTTCGAAGCGCCTCGTTAGAAGCTATGACATACCAGTATACGACACGCGCACAGCATGCTGATATGTATACCATACAACCCACAATACCCTCAACGCGGGTTGTACCCTCGATGCGGGTTATACAGTTTCCGTGCGCAGAACAAGGCTGAACGTCTTAGTCCTGTTGACCCTGGCATTAGCAGGGGAGTCACCGACCTGTATCCTTCACGAGGGTATACACCCCCCGTAACACGCGCGATCGAAGTATCACACGCAGCTTGCAAAGCTGAGTTTTGATCAAAATCATTTTTGGTCGATCTCACCGCACAAGTGTATTTTTCATTTTTTAAATACACCAGGTTTATACATATCTACCATCCTGATAGTGGTACTGCTGATACTCGTACTGCTCCACAAAATATATCAGCAGACGGCACTTGACCCCTCTGACCAACGGCAAGTTTCCAATAATTTACCTTGACTGACGCCAAACTACTACCAGGTAGGTTTTAGTATGGAACGATCGGTTACTTTTGACCGCTGTGGACGTTTTCCCTTGACTGGCCGTCTCCTGGCATATTCGCTGCTGCATGCCCTTTCTAAACTGTTGATAATACCGCACTTGTCGTGATTTTGACCCATGGATGGGGACTCCAAAACGGTTAGAATGAAGTACTACAGCAGTGGAACAGGGGAAACCACTCACGTTTCATGCCAGAGTTCACGCGCAGTAGCCCCTGGCATACGCTCTCCCTCACGGTAGCGGAGGCCTCAAGGAGGGTCTCGCTCGGAATGCGGCCCACGGAGCTCCCCCAGGGGCTTCTCGTGCTCCCCCACGCGCTTCTCGTCCGCCTGATTTGGGGACGCGATCGAAACAACCAACAGAGAACCGAAGAGCGTACAGCAACATCCGGTGTGAAAAAAAAAACATTCTCGGTTCTCAGTTGTTTGCTTTTGATTTTGTTCACCACCGATACCACCACTAGTGTAAGCGTTGAACATCCTGAAAAAAAAGAAGGGTTATACGAATGTAAAGTCAATCCGAATCTATGAACACGTAAAAAAAAAAAAAAAATGTCGGGGAGAAACAGACAAGAAAACAAAAAAACAAAGAACAAAAAAAAAAGGATCACGAAACGAGCGAAAAAACGAACGAAAAAAAGAACGAAAAACTGAACGACAAAAAATAACTCACCTGCTGGACGAGGGTGAAATATTCTCCGTCTCATCGAACGCCTCCCCCCTCTTCCCCGCCTCGGGCCCCCACTCCTCCTCCCACGGCATAAGAGGCTTCGCAGAAGAAGGCATCGAGGCCGAATTGGACCGCGACGCAGCCTCACTAGCAGTCCTCCTTCGCGCCGCCGCGATCGCAGCCGACCGCCGCCCCCTGTGTCTTAACGGGGAGCGGCGCGGACTCCTCTCCCGCTCCCCCCGCCCCCTCCCCGGTTGCCCCTCCGTCTCTGCTGGTCTCCCTCCCGGGGTTCGCATGGATGTTGGTGGCGATCGGCGACGGCGGGAAAACTGGAGGGGGAGAAAGTGAGAGGGGGTGGGGGGGGCGGGGTGGTCGAGGGTCGACGATTGAGGATAACGCCGACATTATGGGGTCGATGTGTGTCCACACGGCACGAGGATGAGGACAATGAAGGGGGAAGCGAGGAAGGCAAGGGGTGGAAAGGGAGACACCCGAAGACGCTCCATACACGCGCCAGTTGTTAAGCACAGAGAAGGACATGAACCTAGTTTTTTGGTACAGGCATACTCTACATTACAGAATACAAATGTACCGCATCCTGAGATAGGTCGAAGAGGCAAAGAGAGACACAAACAGCGATAGCTTCTTCTTCATTCTTCCGCTCTCTCTCTTTCACACACACACTCTCCCCCCCCCCCGCCCCCCCCTTCCCCCGTTCCCTTGACCCTATTACTCACCAAGGCAGGAAACTGAACCAGCGATCCCCTCTGACGCCTTCCGCCCCCCCCCCGATGCCGCACCCCCTCCACCCCCGCAGCCCGCGTCGGCGACGCCTCTTCCCCCGATTTCCCCTCCCCTCCCTCCACACCGCCTCCTCGCGCTCCAGCCGGGGAAAACGACGACCCCGCCACCGCCGCTGCCGCGGGTGTATTCGCTGTTGAGGAATCCCAGTTTTTGGGTACCAGTCCGACATCGGAGCGGGTCCCGCTTGATTGGTCGCCGGAAGAATGTTCGCGATCGAATGAAACATCGCGAGAGGCATCGCCATCGCCACCACCACCACCGCTACCACCGATAACGCCAACATGGCCGACACCAACACCGACACCGACACTACCACCACCGCTACCAATCCCGCCATCCCCACCACCGCTAACACCACCATCATCACGGCTATCACCGCGACGATGACTCTGCTGCTGGCGTTCGCGATCATCGTACCCATCATCCCCATAGCGGTCATCCCAACCACCGCCACCGTCGCTGTGCTGGCGGAAACGGGGGCGATCGAACTTATCCTGGTCGCCGCGCCCCCCGTCCCCCTGGCCTTGCTCGTACTGGTCTTCTAAATCCTTCGGCAGCTCGCTAGCGGGCACCCTCCTATCCGTCATACTAGTACCACCATCATCCCCCGCCCCCACCCTCCCAACCCCACTTCCGACCCCTCCCACCCCCACCTCCCCCTCCAGCGCTACGCCAGACGGGGAGGTGGCATCTACCACCGAGAGGGCCGACGGTGGCAACGCTGAAACAGGCGAAGATGGACTAGAGGGCGCAGGTGGAGCAGGCGCAGCAGACACAGAGTCATCCGATGGCCAAGTGGCCAGCACAGTAGCCGACACTTGATCCGGCTGCTGGCGCATCAGCAGCAGCGGCTGATGATGAACCTGCACCGGCTGCGGCTGCTGCTGCCCTGGCGCGGCTTCGCCGCTCCTTGCCACCGCTCCCTTTATAGTGGCGCTTGTGGAGAGGGAACGCCTGCGCGGACAATCTAGCTCGGTCACCCGCGGCTTGCTGCCGGACCGTCCGAAGGAGCTTACCAGCGACTGATGGGGTAACAAAAAAATGGGCAGGGGTACGGGAAGAGGAGGGAATAGGGGTGACGGGTAGGGCGTGGGGTGGGGGGGGTGAGAACCGGGGTCATTTTCCAGCTCAGTTATCCTTGCTTTGTTGCTAGATCGTCCGAAGGGGCTTACCAGCGACATGCCAGGAAACACACAAATGTACGCGGTAGGGGCAGGGGGATAGGGGTGTGCTCCTAATCACGCATGATCGTAGTCTTAAGAGCATTGACCCTCGCACCCCTACAATGGGAGGGGGGGGGGGTGATAAGAGGATAAGGCGAGGGGTGGGTGGGGGGGATGAGGACCGTGGCTATAGCCATTTTGCCAAGTACTTCGTCCCAAAACGCGAGTACAATCCTAAAGGAGACAAAGCGCTGCGGATTTCGTAGCACCTATAACGAAATCAGCATCGTATGCTACTTTACCTCTCTAGGATAGACTGAAACGTGTACATGGCAAAGCCCTAATCTGGCCGCCATTTGCGTTCCGTAGCGACAACTAGGCAGCGGACGCGCTCGCGCCTCACGGAATGCCCCCCCCCATTCTTCGCCCCTCTACTCCTCTTTCCGTCCCCCCCGCACTCACAGTCGAACGGCGCCCTCGAGGCTCCTCTGCGCTTGGCAGCATCGTAGAAATATTAGCAAGCACCTCCGGTCTGTCGGCGCCCTCAACCCTCTTTCCGCCCCCACCCCCCGTTCCGCCCAAGCCTCTCCCTCTCTGCCACGACCTCCTCGCCGCCTCACCATCAAATCCACCCCCACGCCCACGTCGGCCCCTTCCTCCTCCACTATCACCACTGCTATCCTCCTCATCATAGTCACCCACCCGAAACCTGTCCGCAGCAGCAGCAGCAGCAGCAGCCGCCGCGGCAGCAGCATCCCTCCCACGCGGAGTGCTAGGCGCGGCCGCAAACGAATGACGCGTTTGTCTCCCTGCTCGTCTCGTCCCCCCCCCCCCTGCCATACTACCGCCTCCGCTGATAAAGTTATCTGACAAGCGTTTCCCGGTGTTGTAAGGCGGAATGATATTACACGGCGGCGAAGAGACCGAGAAAAACGAGCTCGCGATTGATGCGCGCGGGCTTTTCGCGGGGCTGGACAGCCTATCGGTAGCACAACCCCCATAGATGCTGTCGTACCGATCGCTTTGGTGACGGGTAGGCGTCACCGCCCAGCCACTATCACTGTCCCCCACAGCGCTATCACCGTCCGCAGCACCCCCCCCCGAACCCGTCCCCGCCGCCGCCGCCTCCGCCGCTGCCGCTGCTGCAGCCGCCGACGCCGCTGGTCCCACAGACGATCTCCCCCCCCCCGCCAGGAACGCCGCAGTATCCTCCGCGCGAATGCTCCTACTACGCCCCCACCCACCGCCGCCGCCACCGTCAGAGGTGCTCCAAGCCAGCCTGCCGTTGCAGCTAGCGCGTCTGCTGTTGCCGTACGGGCGGGCACCGTCGAAATTCTCGCCGTCCCCTCCTTCCCGGTCGATGACGGGGTGGACCACTGTAGAGGTGCGGGGGGCGGCGATTGACCTGCCCAGGGCACCCACGCCGATTGACTGGTGAAGGCTGTTCATCTGGCGCGCGTGGTCCAGCTGCTCGGCGGGGGGGGGGACAGGAGCAACGACAAGAACACCGGTAAGAGCAATGACAAGAGAGGCATTTTGCAAGTAGGGGCGCACCTAAACGTTTCTACGAGCCGGTTCCAGCAACAGGCGGAAAGTCACGTCTACAAGAAAAATCACAATGGCTTTTGAGAGCTGGGAAACCAATTTTGACAGTTAGTAATGTTCGTCATGGACAGTTAGCAATGTTCGTCATGGCAAGGCGATGCAACGTCATGCTGTATTCATGGTATTTATCTTTCGCTTCTGAACCCATTTCCAACTACTAAATTGTCCAATTCGATTTCCAAATGTTTGCTCCCCATATCCGGAGTACAGTGCTGAAAGGGTTAATTACGGTACTTTTCAACGATTTCTTTGTTTGTTTCGGCACTTGTGATCCAAAAATTACGTACGAAAAAAAAAAAAATCAACAGCATAAAGGTTCGTCTGGCGATCAAGAGCCCTGCCAACTATTGTGTTCCAGCCCTTGAAAGCCATGTCGCTTTTTAATGCCCGCGAAACGTAATTTTTCCCAAGAGGGTTCCAAGAGCTCAATATATTGTTCTAGCATTTGGATTCGCGTTTTTTATTCGGCCTTGTACACCTCACAGAATAATACAGGTATTCCAGATGTCTTCTCCTTGTTGATACGATCATGTCAACATGTCTAGCATCAAATTATTGAACGTGCTGATCTAATTATGATGTGAAGACTAAATAATATGGATTTTACTGCAGAACACCAAAATCCCTATGCAACAACGCCTGCCCAAGCAATACGAGCAATTCCCATATCTCGCGCGCTACAGATCCCACGCCAAAGCTAGCTTCACCGATGTGTTCCCCTCGTTTATGCAGTTGCAGTCACGTGCGTAAGTTTAGTGCTACGATTTTCAGTGTATCCATCGTTTCGTAGCCCGAAGATGGAAAAATTACGTTTGTCGCTGGAACCAGCTCGTAAGACTTTTTTTTTTCTAATCCTCCGGCGGATGAGGAAAAATAAAGCCTAACCTCACCACATTTCAATGCATTTTTATACACGTCGTGTGTCGATTTAACCCAATTGCATGTTCGCAATCCAGCGATATTAATAGCTGGCGTGTCCTTCGGTTCCCGCCATTGCGATAGCTCTAAAGACCGGTGACAACGGAAGGCCAAAATTTAAAATTCCCGAAGATCCCAGCCAATCTTTGCCTGAACGGTCGCCTATGGACCCCATTTTGTAGATTGGTTTTCGGAACGTTCCAATTTTCCGAAAATATACGTATCTATCGCAGCGATCTTGGCCAACATCTGCTCGAGAAATTTCCAAGCAGATCTTGGATTAGACGCGGTGTGATTTCGTGTTCTCCACACACTTCGTTCGACGAAATCAACGACAGCATCGTGAACTCTGAACGTGGCGAGCTCGTTAGGGGCTCCGATCCCCCCTAGGTGTACAGTGCGCTCTCTACGGCCGGTGATTTGTAGTAGGCGCCGATCAGGTTTTTGTTAAAAACACATTTGGCGGCTGGTGTGTAGAAAACTGAGACAAAAACTCTCTATCGCCTCCCAAGTGGGCAAAAACAGGATTGTGAGAGGATTTGACGGAAGACCTCAGAACAACACAAGCAACCTCTCACGCCCTAGGGCATGGATCGAGAATAATTCTCCAGCGCTGTTACGTACACTCATGTGACCTTGTCCGGAACGAAGAGGAGTGACCGTGGGTTGTCTCTCTCGAGATCGAAGGTCAATCATGTTTGGTGGGCAAGGTTGATCAAGGCTTGATAAAAAATTGACAAATTGACCTGTTGGCCCGCACGACCGAAGAAAGAGCCGTAAAAAAAACGTTTTAATCGTTTTTCCCCGTACCGACGTTACCCGGAATCTTTCAGCAACTAACCCCAAAATATAGTTTCGAAACATTTTGGGCAAAATATCGGCTTTCTATTGCCATCGGTCTAAGGCTTCTCATTTCATTAAGCTTTTTCAAATACATCAGATGTGAGTTCGACCAATTGAGTGGTCCTCCTTTGAGAGAGCTCTACACCTTACCCAACGATCGACCTTGAGACATCATTATTATTGATAAGTTTTTGGTTGTTGATGTTCATCCTGGTAACGTAGACTACACAGGAGTCATACTTCGAAGTATACATTCAAAGGACATAAATACACCTGAAAAAAACGAGGGGCCGGTCTATCACGCAGCTTGCAAATAGGAGTATCGAGCCTTAATTCTTCGAACTCACAGCTGACGTATTTAGAACAACAAAATAAAAAATGTACATACGATGAAAAATCTCATTGCCCACGTATACATACGTCCAAATACCTGATAACAAAGGGTACCAGGTACTAAAGAACACAAACACGACTCTAACTCTATTCTATTAAATTATTCCAACAACGCAGGCCGTGAGTATTCGAACAACGCGGGTCGTGAGCTTGACGATTTTAGGGTCGATACTCATCTTTGCAACCTGCGTAATAGACCGGTCGTCCGTTTTTAGTAAGCTTTCATGAGTCAAAACTCAATCAATACCAGTAGTAATATTGGGCATTAACCCTCTCCTGCATGTTATAGAACAACGAGCAGTCTTCACCGGTACACGGGTCAACCAACTCGCACCCCGTAGCTGTCCGGTAGACCCCGACGTGTGAAAAGTGTTTGATATTAAGAGATACTCCATCTTTGCCGTGTGTATTTCGTACTGGTATTCATACGACTAGGAATTAAGCCTGCAATGAACCGTGATGAAGACACTAGACTAATGTGTAAGGCGAGACGGAAATTATCATCCATTGAAGTATGTCATGTGTCATGTCATGTCTAATCAGCTAGCTAGTTCCTCAGCTGAAGAGCCGCGTGAATCAAAAGACTTCGGCCAAACCGAACCATCCCTATCGTGGTACGTTGCCAGAAAGCAACGGCCTTAACGACGGCAAGCGCGAGAGGAAGCGCGTGTTGCGTTGCATGGAGGTGTGGGGGAGGGGGCTTCATCTGGGCACGTGGTCCAGCTGCTCGGAACTATGGCAAGGACTTCACGCGTCGGGCAGATCACCCATTCCCACTTGATGATCTAGACTTCTGATGGGAGATCTGTAAGGTCTAGCTCATGTAGCCCCGTGGGGGCCGTACGATCTGCAGGGTCCAGCACGTGTTTCCTGGGTTGGATATGTACCCTATCAAATACAGACCCTGAACAACATGTCACATCGGCAGCTATCGGATCTAGAGCAGCGGATGGTCTAGCTCGTGCTCGTGATCTGGCCGATGCGGGATGCAATAGATACGGCGAAGAACGACGGTAACCGTACAATATGACTCTCGCTGTAAAGCTCTCGGGGATAACAGAGAGAAGTCCCCAAAAACCAAACGATGATATTATACCACGCTGGAGATGAATGCCCCGTATGGGCTGGAGGTGGTGCCCCCGTTTTAAAGAGTAAAGCCTCCGCACGCATCGTCTGTGCAACACCAACAGAAAAAACTCTGCCGGCTAGGCTCGGCGAGGCTCGGGTTGAATCGGATGAGTCCCCCTTGCAGCAAAATTGCTCAAAAATATGGAGAACAATCCCAGAAAACTACATTATACCAACTGGAAACTCTACTACTGGCTGGGCTATCGGCTCACGTTGAAGCGGATGAGCTCCCCCCCCTGCTCGTTGACCAGCTCCTCTGCGTCCTGTAAGCGCTGCGCCTCGATGATTTCCGCGCTATTGTCCTTCTTGTACACGATATTTCTCCAGCTAGCGCCTCGCGTTAGGACGTCGTGATTGGCCTGCCCCCCATAACCAAACAACAAGAAACATACAGTAGGCAACGTGAAAAAAACAAAACAATTAGGTGGGGGGGACGGGGGAGGGGTGAATGAAGGTGACCACTAAAAGCAGGGGCCGGGCTGAAGGTTGACACAAAAAACATTGCGAGGGGGCGGGGCGGGGGGGGGGGTGCTGAAATCGTCATTTCTGTGATTTGGTCATGCCACTCTTCCTCTCTCAAGGACAAAAAAACTTGAGCTGTGAGTTACTTGACTATACCAATAGTAACTATTGTTCATTAACAATAGCAAGAGCCAAAAAACTAGGGCTGTGGGTTGGTTGATTATTCTAACACCTGGTAATAATTACTAGTAACTAATAGTAACCAATACCAGGTAGTAGCTACTAAGAAACTATAGCCAGTGAAAACCAAACATCTGCCTGGTGGGGCTGTGAGCTGGCTGTCTATACCAATACTAACTAATAGTAACAAATAAAACTGGTAGTAACCAATAGTAACTGATACCTGGTCGTACCTACCTGGCAACAACTTATAGGAAATCCCGAGGTTCGCAAAGCGCGGACCGCGTTGACGTCGCCTTGCGACTACCCAGCCTGCCACAACAGGGAAAGTCACTCGCGCCCCGAGTGCCGTCCGGCAAAATCGCATGAGAGCAAAGGGTGGACGGCCACTAAAACCGAAGAATGAGGGGGGCCACGCCGGCTACCTCAGGCCGGAATGAGGAAGGGGGAGACCCGGCTTATTGAGCCTGCACTAAATAGGATAGCCAGAGTAGCTAGCGTAACCGCAGCAAGTGTCGGCAAGTCTAGCATTGAGAGGAGGAATAAGCGGCGTCGACCAAAGCACACACCCCCCTCTGGCGAAAATCCGTGTTGGAAAATTTCAGACAGGCTCTCGGTCCAAAACGTAACAAATATTAAGAGGCGTAGATATCGTACGTTCGACCGGGGCTTTTAGGTTAATCAGGGAGAAGAGCGCGGTAAAAGCTTGTGTCCACTCGGAGTACAACACGGGAGCTCAGATGTCGATCCCAATACCAGCGAGGTCTAACTCAGACAGCTGCTTTTTCGTCCTCCACTCTAGGCTCCCTAACAAGAGTTGTTGCATGCTGTTAGCGGCGGCTTTGCGAACTAGGAGTGGGGAACTGGCCTCCACGTACGAAGCAAAACTCTCACATATGAAGCAACACTCCCAGCACCAACATGTTGCCGTAAATCTCATTTCCAAGTTGGCCGTTCGGTTATGCTGCACAAGATCAACCACTCTGGCACTTCTTCCTCTCCCAAAAAATCACGGTCAGGGTGGGAACGCTAGAAATCTATCAGATCTGATAACCCATCAGGGGCAATGTCAGCATTATTCAAGCGTTCCAACGCTTTTTGAGGGGGTGGTTAAGACACGTCCCGAACGCCAAAACTCTCACGAGTACTCCCCTCCGCCAGACTCACCCCGAACGACCTTCCGAAGCCGGATCTCCTGCGTTCTCCGACCGAACCCGTGCTGGTCTGACGGCCCGACCTTAAGCTCCCCGCTCTCGAATTGCTTCCTCCGTTCTGATTGGACACACAACAAAAACGATAGTTACGGGATCCGGTGTACCGCAGTGTTCCCTCTATAGTGCATGTTGAGTAGAGCCGGTTGCTCGCTATAGTGCCTGTGACAGTAGTGATCCCTCTATAGTGCCGGTTGCCCGCTATAGCCTGTGAAATTGCTTGGCACATATGGAAACAACCAGTGATGGCGGTATGCGGAGTAGTGCCGGTTGCCGTTATAGTGCCGGTATCGTTAGTGTCGACGCCATGCGATACCGTGCGGCCAACCATACGAACAAAAATAAAAAAAATAAAAACCAAACGGCAGACATGATTCCGAGATGCCGTCGTAAGAAAGCGACCAGGCGCCGTCAACTCAACCACCCCACCCCACCCACCTCCTCGGCAACAGGGGACAGAGCTCTGGCTGCCCGACCCTCGCCGGCCTCCTCATCCTCATTTTCACCGTCGCCATCTTCCGACCCGTCCCCCCCAGGGCGCCATCGTTGCTGTTGCTGCTGCTGTTGTTGTTGCTGGGCTTCCATTGGGGGCGAGGAGTCACCTCTCTCCGTCGTTCGTCCGCCGAGCTCTTCCCACCGCCTGCCTGCGGCTTCCGCGCGCACGTCTCGCTCCGAAAAATCCTCCCCCTATCGCCACGAAAACAAAATAATGCAAGCAATCAAACAACAACAGCAACAAAAAGGAGAGCACCAATCAATAAAAAGAACAGGACGAAACAGAACAAGCAAAGCAAACAGAAACTAACAGAACGAAAAAAAAACACCGCGCCCCGCCCCGCCCCACCATACCCAACGTGACCCCACTCCAACGCCCAAGCTCACCTCGTGCCGCTCAACAAGGCCCCGAAGAGGGTGAGAGTGTAGGTTGTAGTCCATGTCTCCCCCGCGGCGTTCCAGCCAACTGACACGCGCATTACCATCTTCGTCTTCGGCTCCCCTGTTCACAGAGGGCAAGGGTTCGTCGAGACGCAATCGCTAGCTGTCAGCGATCAGCAAATATATTTTCGATCCGTCCCGACCCGAACCGATCCGACCCGGCGCCCCCCTCTCCTCCCTTCCTTTCCCTTTCCGTCCCCTCCCGTCCCCTCCTTCCCGTCCCCTCCCGTCCCGCCCCCTCCCCGTTCCTATCGCTATTATTCCCGCCATCACCACCACCATCATCATCATCACCACCACCGCCTCCCAACCCCTCCCCTGCCCTCCTCCCCAATCCTAGCCTTTCTCACCCCCTATCGAGCTGATCGACGAAATACAGGGCCATGTTTTCCAAGCTCGCCCCCATATTTTTCAGCTCCTTTCGTCTCAGGCGCTCCACTGTCTGCTCAGGCGGAGACGAGAGACACGAGAGAGAGAACGAGGCTTCTATTTGCTACGTTATTTTCCTGAGGTAGGCACCGACATTGCTTGTGAGGTTCTCCGGGCTGAGGACCTCTATTAACCTCACCCGAACACTGTCGCTTCCAGCTCCCAAAATTATCTTATTCTAACTCCAAGTGTTTAGTTCCCATGTCGGGAATGCGGTGCTAAAAGGGTTAACGCCTTTACAGCTGGAAACCCTTTATTGAGGAAAAAACTACTTGAGAATAGTATAGGGAACCGCGTGCTACGATAGAGGTGCACCACTTTTTTTCTGAGGTTCCCCAATTTGGGAGCTTAAGCCTCTCCCAAAAAATGATTTGGAGAAAAATAAAAACTGCTACCGGATGAGAAATCCCAGGGCCTAGGTACACAACGAGAATCATGCAAAATATAAGGGGGCGTGTTTTCCGACGATTTGGGGTTAAGAGTCCCGCCATTCAGACACCATTTCGGACGAAAGGCGATACGAGGTACCTCTACCGCAGCACGCGTCGGGAAGGCGTTCGGGGCCCTAAAGGGGTTAAGGCAGACACTGAAAGTGCAATCCGATGAACAATCCCATGGCCTACAGTAGGTAGGTATAAAACAGGGGAAAAAAAACATCATGAAACGACGACACGTGCTACGACAGAGGTAGCACTTTATAGCTCTTTTGTTTTCTGGATGACGGGGGCTCCTTCACCCAAAATCGTTCGCATGTCACTTTGGTTTTGCAATATATTTTTTTTGTATACCATTGCCATGGGTTTGTTCATCGGGTTGCATTTTCAGTTTACTCGAGAATCAGTTTTTGGGTGAGATACGAGGTATGGAGCTCCAAAATCGTCCGCGTGTCATTTTGGTTTTGGATAATTTTTTGTGTATACCTGGGCCATGGGTTTGTTCATCGGGTTGCATTTTCAGTTTACTCAAAAATCAGTTTTTGGGTGAGATACGAGGTATGGAGCTCCAAAATCGTCCGCGTGTCATTTTGGTTTTGCGATATTTTTTTTGTATACCTGGGCCATGGGTTTGATCATCTGGTTGCACTTTCAGTTTACTCGAAAATCAGTTTTTAGACGAGATTTTGAGCTCAAGTGAGGAGCTTCTCCGAAAAATAAAAAAAAGATGGTGCACACCCTCTACCGTTGCATGCGCGGCACAATTCCAGCGTTATTTTGATATTCTAGGTTTGTTTCAGATTTTGTTAGTTCAGGAGCTCCGGCAGGCAGAAACGTTTCTTGGTGAAACAGTGCTAAGACTGGCTAGCTAAGGCGCATGCCGCGCGCGGTAGAGGTGCGTTTTTCTTTTTCTGAGCAACTCCTTCCTCGCTCGAAGAGAGCTCTATCATACGCCTCCCACCCCAACAACTGTTTTTTCTGTTCAGTAAGCTGAAAGCGCAACTCGATGAACAGACCCGTGGCCTACTGTAGGAACAAAAAAAAACAATATCGCAAAACAAGCAGTAGCCTTTACGAGACGTGTAGATTATTATCCAGGATAGATGATGGAAACCGGGGATCATTTTGAAAGGGTTTTTCATGTGGTCGACCAAATTCTCAAAAAAAAAAAAAAAAAAAATGTCGGTTCTTTTTTTTGTGCGGACAAACTTCTATGGGTATGGGTTGGGGTCAGAGTCAGCGTTAGGGTAAGGGTCTACAATAGTGTTGTTTGGGGCAGTTTTTGATAATTTTCCGTCTCATAATACTGGAAGCACACGTGGGCCAAACCAAATTCCCCGATTTCCATAATTTGTCCTACATAACAATCCAGAATTGTGGAAAAAGGCGGCTCAAATAAGCGTGACATTTCGACGATTTTCGGTTTGGTCGTCGTGCACGAGCGGTCAAGGGAACGGATTTGAAACCAATTGTGATTTCACGCGCAGGTTCGAGTCCTGCCGTCGACGCCATGTAAAATAATATCAAGGGGCTGTTACAGACACAGGCCATCCTTTGCAGGTTTCTCTACTAGGCAGGTTCCACGTTGGTCACTCACTTGTACTAGATAAGCTCTTGTCTTAGTTCCACACACATCACGGACGAACTGAAAGGCGTTCAATTCCGCGAGGCAAAAGCACCATCCCCTTTTTCCTACACGCACATGCCTTCAACGGCATGCGAAAGCCTTTTATATCCAGCCGTATCCCATATCTTACGCCTTCGTTCGTTCCTTCCCCGCGTCCTTCCTCGTCCCTTTCCACCTGCAAGATAGTGCTGCTGCACAGTTCCCCCCCCCGCCCCCTCTCCCTCCTTCCCCCCCCCCCGTCCCTCTGTAGGATGCTCAAGTACGACGAGTGATACTTCGTACAGTATTAAGAGCGGAACTAGAAATGTACCCACACAAAACAAATGGAGACGCGAATGTTAGGCTCCCAGGGGATTACCATAACATTAGACTGTGACTACGATACGGTACGGGTGCCACTCACTGCGGGAGCCCTCTTATTGCGGTGGCTCGCGCGCGTGACCCCTCTGTTCCTTCGCGGTCTTAACCCCTTTGGAGCCCCCAAACCCCTCCCTGTACTAAATCCAAGTCATTTTGTCCCCAAAAAGGGTTTCCAGTTGTAAAGGGGTCAAGCTTTCGTGCTGGTTTGATTTCGCGATATGAAATCCGCAGCGGAATGGGTCGCTACGATTCGCGAAGCAAATCGCGTATTGTCGTTTTTCAGACGCATGCTACAACAATAATAGAGGTAGCAGTTTTCGTCTCAAGTGTTTTCCGAATGGCGGGGCTCCTTAACCCGAAATCGTCGAAAATAGGCCATTTTTTTTTTTGCTATGATTCTCGTTGTGTACCTGGGCCACATTGGATTTTTCGTCCCGCGATAAAAAAGCAGGTATATTTTGCTCCAACAAATCAGTTTCTCGGGAGAGGTCTTAAGCTCCCAAATTGAGGGGTAGTACTAGAAAAAAAGAGGGGCAACTCTTTCGTAGCACGTGTGTTCATCACTCAGGCAGGCACACAAGAGTCCTTCGTGCGAGTGGCTCAAACCCGGTAGAGCGAAAAAGGGGGGATACCGCCCCCTACCATACATAGCCTTACCTAGTCGTCAACTTTTTCGAGTAGACTGAAAGTGCAACTCGATGAACAGACTCATGGCCGAGGCACAAAAAAACAAACACATCAATACCTGGCACTTGCCAAGCAAGAACGATATTCCGACGATTTTGGGTTTAACGCCTTTACAACCGGAAAACCCTTTTCTTTTTTACAAAATCACTTGAATTTAGTACAGGGACGGACTTGGGGGTTCTGAAGGTGGTTAAGAAGCCTTGCCATTCGGAAAAAAATCTAGCCTGAAAGTGCGACCTCTGCAGTGGTACGCGTCCTATCACGCTATACCCTTATCGAAGCACGCGTCGTCTCCAACCCCAGAGTTACCGGAGCCTGTTGTGTACTACTGTGACCGCGCTTTATTTTTTTTGTGCTCATCGCATCTGATATTTTCGCACTCTTTTCTCTCTCCTTCACCCTCCCTAGGCGTAACTAAGACTCGGGGTCACCATGCAGGCCCTTTCCCGCTGCGGTAGCCGACTTCACGTTAATCGTCAGAAGAATTTAGCATTTTCTTCCCTTGTCGACTCGCGTCGAATTTTCCTTTTAGACTACGGCGATGAATCAGTCTGATAACAGCAAAAACACGTCTGTCATCGCTGCCACAGCACAACAATAAACTGTTCTCGTTGATTCCCTCCCTTAGAAGCTTCCAGTGTGTGCTCTTGCTTGGGTGATACCTGTATGATACGGCTCTTGTGCAACCTCTCGGAACGGCAAATACACGATCTACATAATCTACAGGAGATCGTCATCTGTCTGATGTACGCCACAATAAACTGCAAACGTAGGATCTAGGTCGTTATCTAGATCATCACATGTGCGATCTGTGCAACAATGAACTTTTCTCGACTTCATACTTAATCGCTTTCAGTATACGCTCCTGCTTGGGTAGGATCAGTGTGATACGGCTCTTGCGCAACATCTCAGAACGGTAAGTGCAGGATCTACACGATCAGCGGCAGAATCGTCATATATCCGATGCGCGCCACAGTAAACCGCAAACATAGGAGCTAGATGGTCTAGATCATGGTATGTGCGATCTGAGCAACAACAAACTGCTCCCGAGTTCATACCTTAGCCGATTTCGGTATGTGCTCCTGCTTGGGTGGGATCTGTGTGATACGGCCCTTGCGCAACATCCCTTACCGGGCAATAGACGATGATCTGCGCCGTCTGTGCAACAATAAACTGGTCTCGATTTCTCACCTTACCCGCTTTCCCAGTTTATGCTCCTGCATAAGTGGGATCTGTACGATACGGCTCATGCGCAACATCTCAAAGCGGCAAAAATGTGATATAAAATATCTAGATCACGAGTGATCTGTCCAACGTGTACAAGAAATTGCTCTCGATTCCCCTACGACACGTGTAGCCGATCCCAGTTAACGCATAAGGTTGTGGGATCTGTATCATACGTCTCTTGGGCAACATGCCATAACAGAATAATATACACGATAGATGGGCTAGATCATGATCTGTACGATCTGTGCCACAATAAACAGCGCTCACGAACCCTTACCTTAGCCGCTTCCAGTTTATGTTCCTGTTTGGGTCGTAGCTTTTGGTTCAACTCCGCGAGACGCTGACCGTAATACTGGATGGCATCCACCTTCGGGGCAAAACAGCTGGGGCGTACAATAGGAGCGACGTTGAGCGCCTGCAGCAACACAAGAAAAAACAAGGAAAACATTTTCATCAGCAAGACACTACTTGAGCACACATATACCATGAAGAGCGGATCCAGGCAGAAATGGAAGAGCTGCAGAGACAGAGAGAGGGGGGGGGAGGGTACATAGTGGTGGAGGCGGGAGGAGGGATAGCGGAGAGGGGGGGGGAGGGAAGAGGAAGAGAGGGGTGAGTGGAGTGGAGGAGGCGCGGAGGGGGAGGGGGAGGGAAAAGTCTCCCTACCGCCCCCGCCCCTCTCCCCGCCCCGACACAATGCGGGGCGGAGACGGAAAGCTCCTTTTGTCGGGCGTGCGCGAGGGTATGTAATATACCTCTTTACGAATGATGGACCTTTCCAGCGACTGCAGACACTTCGCCCGCTTCGTGCTCAGCGCCCTCAGGTCCGTCAGTCCTAAGCAGACCGTCGCGCTGTGGATCTGCGCAACGCGATGGAAGAATTGATACGCAACAACAAAAAACGAAGTACGACAACGGAGAGGTGAGTCGGAGCGGGTCGGGGCCGGAAGGTGGGGCGGTCTCTGTTATCGTGTGATACGCCAAACGTGAAGGTGACCCCTTGGGGCAGGACGCAGGGGTGCCAGTCAGTGCTGGCTCTCACACTCTCAATGAGTGGCGTTCTTCTAGAACTCTGGGACGCCTTGGGGTCGAGTCACAATAACGCACCATACCGTATAGCGGTAGGATATCATACTAAATCGTATCACACCATATACACCACACCATATACCTGATACCATACCATATACCATACCCGATCATATTCTACCGTACAATATACAAACCTACTCGCCTGCCCCGGAAAGAGGAAGAGGGTGAACATACCATAACCCAAACCATACAACGCACCATGCCAAATACCGCACCATAGTACATCATATATACCATACCATACCATACCATACCATACCATACCACAAAATACCATACCGCACAATACCTGAACCGATTCACCTGCTCCGGAAAGAGGGCGTCGGATATACCATACCCCATATAATACCATACCATACCACACCCCATATATACCATACCACACCATACCATACCATACCATACAATATCATACCATACTATACCATGCCACAAAATTTCATTCCACCAAACAACCGACCCAACTCGCCTGTCCCGGAAAAAGGGTGCTGAAAAACTTCTGCAGGATGGCGGGGCTTCGGAACGCTCGTGGGATGCGCTCCACCCTGACAGTGTAATTCGTCTGCATATCTCTGGCCACGTCTCCGCCGGCCAGCCAATCGTTACGGAGGTCCGAAAATCTGGAGGTGTTTTTTTTTTGTTTTCAGTCAAATGGCGAACGAAACAAAACGAAACAAAACAATCAGATGTATGTCTATAACTTCATGAATATTACCAGGGAGAAGTTTTCCCTTCGGGCCCTGGCAGGGAGGAGGAAACGAAAAAGTGCTGAAGGCGTTTGGGCATATTTTTCAGGGAGACGACAAATAAACGAAACGAAACGAAACGAACGGAAACTAAACAAAAGTTTAACGAGTGTCCACTCTTACTGTGGGTACTCCCTCAGGGGACATAGGGGGCACAAGAAAGACAACCCCCCGCAACGCTATACTGGGTACGGACCGACATCGGCCTTGCAGAAAAACGCCATGAAAAAGGACCAGGAAAAAAATATCCAAACCGATCAAATTGGAACAGTTTGTCGAGGAAATAGGGCCAGAAAAACAACCAAAGAGATCAATATCTGGACAGGTTTCGAGGAAATCGGGCTCGAAAAAGAACCAAATCGACAAAAAAGTCAAATCTGAAAAAAAAATCTACGAAAAGTTACGAGAAAAAACTTGTTTCGACGTTTACACATAAGCATCAACCACCTCAATGGCGAACGAGACCCCGAGTTTTTTTTGGGGGGGTCGCTGCCTGGCACCCGGCGATGGTAGTTTTCAAAACTGCCAAGGCAGCGGGGGGTGAAGAGAAAACAAAAGGTTCAAAGAACAGAAGACAAGAGAGAGAGACGAGAGAGGAAATACCCCACGTAACAAGAGACATAAGACAAGATAGAAAGTTGTTCAGTGATTAAGAACAGAAGACAAGAGAGAGACGAGAGAGGCAATATCCCAGGTAACAAAAGACATAAGAATAAGACAGAAGAAGGTTGTTCAGTGATTAAGAACAGAAGACAAGACAAAGAGACGAGAGAGGAAATATCCCAGGTAACAAGAGGCATAAGAAAAGACAGAAGAAAGTTGTTCAGTGATGAGCGTTTTTGTGTGACACATCAATGATGAATTGCATTGATTGCACCTATGTTCAACAAAAAAAATGACGAAAATCGACGAGCAGTGGGGTTGCCGAATAAACCTATCACATTCGTCATAAAAACGGGGGCATGCCTCAGGAGGGAGAAGGGAACACATTGCCTGTGACCACCAGCTCCTGCGAATTGAGCTGGAAAGTAAAAACGAAAAATCATTGAACAAAACATAAGCAAACACGTAGTGGACAAAACGCCGCCGTCCTTCAAGACCAAAGCACGTGTGTACGGTGCGACGGCACGACCACCCCCACTCCCCGCACTTTGCTGCCGCCATATTTGTGTTCAGGTGGAGGGCTGCGGGGGGGGGGGGGGGGGGCGTGCATGGATTCCAGCCAAGTCACAGACCTAAAATTCGTTTTATTTCTGTCCCTTTAATCCTACGGCGGATGGGTAAGAAAAAGCACAACAACTCCACGTGTGTGTCGTGTGTCAATTAAGCTCGGCTGCCGAAACAACAGATGGTGTTGCTGGGGCAACGGCAGCGCGAGCTTCGGCCGCCGTGGCAGTTGCAGCGCAAGCTCTTGGCACTTATAAGGAGGGGAGGACGGGGGGGGGAATACGCATATGTTGCTTGCTTTACGCCATTCGACCACTAACCACACTTCCCTTTCGATATGACGACGACGGGTAATACTCGTTGTGGTTTAGGACCATTCGCGCTCATAGGAAGGGGAGGGGGGGGGGGGTAAACTCACGCAAGAAACTCTTTCCGCAGGTTGTAGAGGAAGTAAAGGGTGAACAGCCACGCGAAAAACACGCTCGCCCACAGCGCATCCCCGCCTTCTTCGAGGTGGGCCATCGACAGCCGCGCCGCGCCCGTGCTGTTGTTAGTCCCGTTGATGTATAGGGGGAGCAGGAACACCAAACCTGCCCACGAGAGAGCAAAAAAAAGGCGGTGGGTGGAGGCGCGGTCGTGCATTCATCGTCAATCCACGCGCGTTCCCTTTATAGTGCCGATTGAGTAGTGCCGGGCGCCGCTATAGTGCCTGTGGCAGTAGTGCTCCCTCTGTAAAAAAGGCCGGTTCAATAGTGTCGGTTGCCGTCATAGTGTCTGTGAAATCGCTTGGCACAGATGGGAACAACCAGTAGTGGCAGTATGCGGAGTAGTGCGGGTTGCCGTTATAGTGCCGGTATTTCCCTATATAGTGCACATAATGGCACTATACGAGTAGAGGAATCACTACTGTCGCTAATTATCAATAATTCGTCAATCGGTAGGGCTGAGTTGTCTCGCTATACTAACATAATATTAACTCGCTGACGGTTATTAGTTGGCTGCGTATTGCAGATATTAATCGTTGCGCCGGGTACTTTGCCGAATTAAGCAGGTTTGTATCTGTGGCTACCGCGTTTCTGGCTCAACGGATTTGTTTCATTGAAAAAGTACTAAAGTCAGTAAGTTGGCTTTCTTCACCACCAAACTATGATAACCAACCATAACTGGCCGTCAGGTCCAGCCAACTATCAATCGTCGATCATCAACCATGTCATGCTAAGGATGAATCATGCTGAGTCATATATAAACCCATCATTTAGTCGCCAATCGTCCATCATCAATCGTCAATCATGCTTAGCCATGAACCATAAACCATAATTTATTTGCTTATCGTTCATCATCACTTGCCAGCCATGCTTGACCAACCCTGCTAGCGCTGCACTCCCGTTACGGGGACCAAAACACTTGAATAATTAGTGTAGCACACACACCTGCCCCATATGAGAAACTGCAAGAAGAGCATCGACCACTCAGTTGGTCGAACTCACCGCGGACGTATTTGAAATAATTTTACAAAACCGACCCTGGCCCAAAATTGCAGTTTCTTAAGCAGTTTCGCTTACTGTACTGCTATGATATAAACACAATACCTGGTACGTATAAAGTGTTTGCATAAGGACAGTCTCCAGACGTCGGGCAGATCATAGATCCCCACTTGATGATCTACATACCTGTATATATACGTATCAAAAATATCTGCATGGTCTAGCTCATGTTGCCGGGTGGGAGTCATACGATTTGCATTATCTATGGCACACGCTACCGGGGTTGGATCTGTACTCCACATATGCAGAACCTGCACAACATCTCACAACCGCAGCTACAGGATCTACTGCAGGTAATCTAAACGATCTATATGATCAATACGATACCAGTATACATGTTCTGTACGATCCATATGATCTGTATGATCTATATGATCAATTTGATCTATATGATCTAGATACTGATCTGTCCGAGGTATGAAAGTCTCGATCTTGGCAATCTTGCTACCCATAACTCCCTCACTGCTCCAAAAAATATCCCACACTATTCTCCACATAGGTTTTCCCAAAAAACAAGCACGTCTGAACGGGTCATGACCTTTTAGAATTGCACCGACTTTTTGGAGGCGTTTTACTTGGCATTGACCCACCAGGCTACGGTAGGGAGGTCACTTTTTTTGGGGGTATTTTTTGCACCGGCCCGGGGTCACTCGTGCGAGTGACCCCGGTGTTACTTTGCGGTGGAGAGTAGGACATTATCGAATTTCATTAGTAAATTTCTATAACTGCAAAAAATATCCAACACTAGTGTAAAGTATTAAGTCCCCCACAAAATGTGAACGTAGTTTTTGAAGGGGCAAGTCGACTTTGGCTTACCGAAAAAAGCGGCGAAGAAGCAAAGGCGCTTGCACAGTTTGATGAACCGGAGCGTCACGTAGCCGTCCATCCCAACCTGCCGCACCGTACGAACCGTGACAAAACAGAGGCGCGGTGTTTCGCAGAAAAAACAAAGCAAGAACAAAATCAATACGAATGTTTTCAAAGATGCGGGTAGGGCGGGGAAAAAAAGAACACCAACGTCAACTACGACAGCAACTTCAACAGCAACAACAGCAAACCACCAGCAACAACCATGAAATAAACAGCCAGCAACAACGGCAAAAACAGCCAACAGCAACTACAGCAATACCGACATCAACACTGACCCCACCACCAGCACCAACCACCACACCAACAACAACAACGAAGACTCCACCACCGCCACCAACAACAATGAAAACTCCACCACCGCCACCAACACCACCACCACCACCACCACCACTGAGCCAAGCCGAACGCAACCGCTACCTCGCGCTTGACGCAGAAAAAACATAGCTTCCGATAAAAATCCATTCGAGCTTGATTCGTACCAGGTATATGGTTTGGGATCAATGGGGCCGGTCTGCTACGATCAGCGGGGCGCCTTCACCGAGAACTACTACCCCGCCTTGATTCGCCGGTAATCAAGGCGGACCCTCGTTGCGGGAACAGTTACTCCGGCAAAGCAAACACTACAACCAAGAGGTTTTCTCCACACCTGTGGTAAACATTACAACCGAGAGGATTCCTCCAACCCCGGACACACACTTCTTTCGTCTCGTCCTTCAACCTAGAGGATTTATCCAAACCTGGGGACACACTTCTTGCGTCCACGCCTCTTGGCTTCAAGATATACCTGCTGATAAAAATCCGCATCCGAAACCCGCCACGTCGAAGTGAGCCAGCGCAAAAAGCCGCGAGGGTAAGGTCTGACGTCGATGCGTTTCAACCGGCTGTTCAACTTGCGGTAACGGCTGTAGCGGCAAAATAAAGGAGAGGGGTGTTGGCGGCAATGGAATGACTTAGAGGCGTAGGGAAAGAAATAGTAGACCGTTAAGAAGTACGAAGAACAAGAAAATACTGTAGAAAACTCTGTACCTGGTATTGTACCCGAAAATGTACGCGAAAAAAAAATCGTTAAAAAAAAATCGGCAAAAACAAAACGATAAAGACAACGATGACGACAACAACAACGGCACGACAACGACCTACGATACCAGCAACGACGACAACGACAACAACAGCAACAAAACACTAACATCACCACCAGCAACAACAGCAACAACTAAAACCACAACATCAAACAGCAATCAACAAAAACACCACCGCCACCACCAACAGCAACACATCAACTTCTTGCAAAGCATAACAACAAAACGATACAATCTCAATCTCGAATGATGTTGCGCGAATGCACAACTTTGCGAGGCGATGACCACTTACAGGCTATGCCGCTGACGGTACAGCGATCGCCAAGCGCGGTGCCTCTTTCCCCGGAGACACTCGAACAACGTGATCAGCACCACGAAAGCCACGAGACTCGCGAGAGCCGTTACCTGCAAGGGGCACACATCAAAGGCAATCATCGGAATCACAGTTTGCGGTTACCGTAAGCGCTTAACTTCTTTAGGGCTTCACGCACGATTTTCGAGACAAAGTACTGGAGATTACTGTAGGATAACATGTCTGCAGTATTTTTTTCGAGACAACGTGTACTGTGAGACTTGAAATCATTGTCGGACAATTTCTGCAGTACCAAATTGGTTAAAACACTAGTCTACCTGTGCAGAGGAATGGTAAGCACCACGGCAGCCAGTAGGCTCGTAGTGGCCGTGACCTGCGTGCTGCGCAGATCAAAGGCGTCCGCCAACACATGGGCCAGATCAGCTCACTAAACCATTCCGGGGTAGTCAATCAATATCGGAAATAGCCAGTACGTGAGCAATCACATGTTTATACACGAAGGACAGATCAACTTACCCTCGCTCGGAGCTATACTTCATCTCGGGGTAGATATATCAATATCTATCAGCATCTATCCAAGCTACATGATATGCCGAGTGTGAGCAAGCAGCTCTTCCACACACATTCGCCGGGAGTGAGCTATGGAGAGCAATCGGTCACGCATGGGGCAGATCAGCTCCCTCCTCGCTCGGAGCTATAGCTGATTTCGGGGTAGACCGATCAATATCTATCAAGACCTACGGGGGCTATCACACGTTTGCCTGGAGTGAATCACTATTAGATCCAAGACTGGCCTTCGGCATGTGGTTGGCTTGAAATCCTGGGTGTGTCACAAGTTGAAAAGGGGGACAAAACTCTTGTACAAACCAAAGCAAAAACAACAAGCCACCGCACAAGCAACACGGCAAGTAAAACCGACCAACGAGAACGAGTATGTAGCTTAGTCTGCTTCTACACGTGCTTGAGGAGATTTGAGCTTCGTATGGTGGGCAATCGTTCACACGTTGCGAAGATCAGCTCACCTCTTGTAGCTCGGAGCTATAGCTCATTTATCATTTCGGAGCAAAGTAATCAGTACCTATAAAGAGATACTATTAATACTCCGCACACGGTTGTCGGGGATAGGCAATGAAAATTCGTATATAGCTGCTTCGCATACGTTTCCTGCGGGTGAGCAATTTGAGCTACATGAGCTACCACATCTATACGAGAGCTTCACCCATGTACACTAGAGGGGCTGCAAAACGTACCCCACTCTAAACCCAAGTAGTGTGACCCTAAGAACGTTAGGTATCAAGGTTAAGTAGCGTGTATGGCTTGGTCCAGTTTCGACAGAATGGTTGATATTCCACACTACTCCCTCATGGAAGAGTAGTGATCCCTCCAAAGCACCGGTACGTGCCAGCCGCACTATAGCGGCCACCGGCACTACTCCACACACGGCCAATACTGGTCGTTCCCATATGTGCCAAGCGTCTTCACAGGCACTGCAGTGGGAAACCGGCACTACCGAAGTGGGAGAAGGGAGGGACCAAAACTGCTATATCTTAATTCTGAGAAATTTCCCAGGCGATCGGGGTTAGAATTTCATAGGGATAGCGTTTAGAGTTAAGTATATCTCAACCAAGTTGTCGAGCCGTGGCAGTCGAAAGCTTGAAGAGCATGATTGTTGGGTTCAATCATCGTACAGCACTTGACATAAGAGACCACCCCGGGTGATAATCAATCGGAGCTTTGTTTATTTTTATCACCCGGGGTGGTCAACTGTGATCGGGTGGTATCTAAGAGCAGGGTGGTATCCTACGTCAACTCACAGCTTGCGTATACAGCTGACGTATTAGAAACATTTTCTATAAAATATGGTGTGTAGGTGCTTCGTTGCTCCTGAGCGCAAAAGGTTTTTTGAGATGGTGACAAAGCAAATGAATAGAGACAAAACAAATCCCGAACTTGACTTCAAGTCGCTACACCCCGAAGACGTTTTCGGTACCCCGGGTACCTCTAACGTGAAGAGCACAACACTAGAAAAATTCCAGGGCTTTTCACGGGTCGGGTCAAATCTCGCGGTTCGCGTCGGGTCGGGTCGGGTCGGGTCGGGTCGGGTCGGGTCGGGTCGGGTCGGGTCGGGTCGGGTCGGGTCGGGTCGGGTCGGGTCGGGTCGGGTCGGGTCGGTTCGGGTCGGGTCGGGTCGGTTCGGGTCGGGTCGGGTCGGGTCGGGTCGGGTCGGGTCGGGTCGGGTCGGGTCGGGTCGGGTCGGGTCGGGTCGGGTTGGGTCGGGTCGGGTCGGGTCAGCTGATCCGGCCCGACCCGTGAAAATGTCGAGACGTCTTGACCCGACCGGACCCGACACGCAAAAATTTCGAGACTTCTTGACCCGACCCGACCCGACCCGCGTGATTTTAAAAACTTCCTGATTCGACCCGACCCGACCCGACCCGACCCGACCCGCGAGATTTTGAAAACCTCCTGAACCGACCCGACCCGACCCGACCCGCCACAATTCGGGTGACCCGCGAAATGCGGGTTTCATGACGGTCAGGTCGACTTGACCGATGACATTTCTCACGGGTCAAAGTCGAAAAGTCACGGGTCGAAGCATGTATACCTCGGTCGGTTGGTTGTTCCTTGGTTCCTCGTACTTTTCCCAGGATGTCGTGTTCTCTGGTTCTTTCTACCGGTATTGTTTGCAGCAGCATTTCGTGGTGTGCGCGCAGAAAACGAGAAAGAAACCGCATCCCACACGCATGGGCAATTAGCCTCGCCCGTAGCGCTAGACCACCGGGTCGACCCGACGAGCGACCCGACGAGCGAGCTAGTTATATGTGTAGTCTACGGCCCCGGCAAGAAGCCTAGCTGAGCCGCTTCCGGCAGCAAGCCCACAACTGGGGCGGTGGATCTGTCAACAGGGGCTACGATCCGCGAGGGTGCCTTGTCTGCTGCTGGTGCTTGCTGCTGCCAGAGTGCTGCTGCTGCTGCTGCTGCTGCTGCTTCGACGACGACTGCTCTTGATTTTTTACGTTTGGTCACATTTCGTACTCGTATGATAATTCTCGAGCTAGCTACTACTACTACTGTATCAATCTTCTATATATATATTTGCAGTCTCCAGCCCCGGCAAGCAGCCCAGCTGAGCCGCCTCCGGCAGCAAGCCCACAACTGAGGCGGTGGATCTGTCACCGGGGGTGCGATCCGCGAGAATCTGGGGTCTGCTGCTGGTGCTTGCTGCTGCTGGTGCTTGCTGCTGCCAGTGCTGCTGCTAATGCTGCTGCTGCTTCGACGACGACTGCCGTTGCCTTCTTACGTTTGGTCACATTTCGTACTGGTATGATCGTATTGTCACTACTGTTGTTGTTACGGCTTCAGCCGGCACGGGATTCGCGTCACACTGTATGCCTTGGTATGAGTAGCTAGGGGTACTGCCTGGTGATTGTTCTGCACGCTGTGATGACATATGATCGGAGCATCGGCACCAGAGAAGCAGGAAGCGGTAAGTTTTGTAATATTTACGGATCCGCGGGTCCGACCCGCGGGGCACCTGCACGGCAATGGCCCTCAGCTGTAAGTTTGAAAAAGGCGGATCCGCCGGCCGGATCCGCGCGTTTGACCCGCGGGTCACCCGAAAACAACTCGCGGGTCATGATGGCTTGACCCGCGAGTGACCCGTATCTCGCGGGTCAAGACCCGACCCGACCCGCGAGATTTTGAAAACCTCTTGACCCGACCCGAACCGACGCGTGAGATTTTAAAATGTTATGACCCGACCCGGCCCGACCCGCGAGATTTTGAAACCCCCTTGACCCGACCCGCGGGTCGGGTCATGACCTGTGAAAAGCTCTAGAAAATTCTGGAGAAGTCAAAGTTTTTTTTGTTTTTTTTTATGGATGGGTGGAAAAAACGACACCAACATCTATATTACATACTGTACGGATTTTTTTTTAGTTATTCTAAACACGTTAGCTGTGAGTCCGATACATTTAGGGTCGATACTCATCTTTGCAAGCTGCATCATACACCGACCGCTCGTGTTTACAGATGTTTTTATCCTTTTTAATACATGTGACTCCTATGGGTGTTATCGGGTGAACATCTACAACAAAATGTTATCAATAATTGTACGCACGTCGTGCCGCGACGTACTACTCGTGGCTTTTACATATAGAGCACCACGCGTTATTGACCTAATTGCCCGCCTATTATTGTTGCTCTCCCCCAGCCAGTCCGCTTTCCGTTTCAACCTCTTGGATCAACTTGATGAAGGTGCCGTTACCTCATATTAAAAATCGCTCGTAACAGCAGTCGCCGTCGCACAACTCTTATGTGCGTGCAAATTCAACAACAGCAGCAGCGACAGCGTACGACCAACAGCAAGCAGTATCCAAGGCGAGCGAGCGCGAAGCGCGAGCCTTTCTTCTTCGGAAAAAAAGTCTCTTCACAGAGGATCGGACACAAGGCTCCTAGGGTAGTGTTTTTCTAAATAATTTCTCTATAGACGACCAAGCAAGCTAAATAAAGCAAGCGAGAAACAAACCAACCACCTTATCTTCGTACGCTTTTGTTCTTTGCACGCACAAATAATAGCCAACCCTTCGCGTGCTGGTTTTGCACAAGTCGTTGAGAGCTCGCCGAGGCAGGTGTGGGAACGTGCGTATTCACAGGCACTGCTGGGCTACGTATTACATACCAGGTATACGAGGATGATATGGGTTTCAGGGCTTTAAAAATCATAACGGGCATTTGCGTTTGAAAATCCAGTTTACCGAGCGAGCCAAACGTGTCGGTCTGCACACAATATGGGCCCGTGTCCGTGAGACATGTTGCAAATTATCTTGTCAGGCCAACCGTAGGGATAGGGGGACGGAGGAGCTCAGCTGGTGGTGGCACGTGATACGGAGTATGTACCTCCGATTTGCGATGTGTCGCGATGATCAGAGATGCAGATTGTCCTTTGCCTTCAGAAATTAAACCGAAAAAACGGAAACTACTGCTGCGCGTAGCAATTTCAGGGGGTTGATCGACGAGACGCAAGCGCAGCGACGCTGACCGGACCCTGGATCGTGTGTCCAGCTGCTGCTGTTACTACCGCTGCTACTGCTTCTGCTTCTGCTGTTGCTGTTGCTACGAGCACAGAGTACGAGTACGACGTACAGACTTATTTTCCTCTGAAACAGAACGTAAATACCTGCTACCGAACAGCGTAGATGTTCGGGTTCACTTCCGCGTTGGTTAGTTCAGTTAGCACATACCACATGACTAGCTAGGCATGTCGCTGTTATTTCGCTTGCTGATCTCCCACTGTGTTTTCCGTAGTCACCTAGCATCGCAGATTGGGCCACTGCAGGTATATTGAGGCCGCGCATGAAATAACACCACTTACTACTGTAGTATGCATAGCGGTGAATCACGCAGCTCGCAAAGATGAGTATAGACCCTGAATTGGTCGAACTCACAGCTGACGTATTTATAATGTTTTTTTAAATAACAACATTTTCACTTTAAGCCAGTACGTAATAGGAAAAAAGGGGGGGGGGTGCACTCAGTTTGTGCATGGCCGTAGTCGTATGACCATAGACCCTCGCATCCCAACTATGCCGGGACGGAGCACGTCCGCTTTCTCCAACCAGGCAGACATTGCTTGCATCAAGAGCGAAGCGCCGTGAGGTGTTCGGCGAGTCGCACGAAGGGTGAACTGCATCCTTCCAAGAACCGCTCGTAAGACGGACTTCGGCACCTTGTGCCTACTTTCTTGCTTATGGATGACAGCGCCAATGAGTTACTTTGTTTTCTGGTGTGGCCACTCCAGAGACAGCAACGGGTATTACTATGTAACTGCCTCGTGGGTGCCTTACCATATTCACACTAAGTGATGCGATCGTTTCCCTTGTGCGGAGTTAGGGTTCGCCACCCCGCACAATGATATCTAACTCGATAACCATCATGGTGACGCCAAAAAAAAAAAAACGGTACCCTGGTTGTCTAGCTCACATAGTGATTGGTATGTTTGACAGCGTCGTTGCCAACCAACGCCAACCCCAATACACATACAGTGTTTTACAGCGTCGGTGCCAACCGAGGCCAACTATTATATATACATCAAAAAGGGGGAAGAAAAATAAAAAGAAACGAAAAAAGAAAACAATATCGGATGCACATCGAGGCTCGAACCCAAACGGAAATAAACCAAAAGGCTTTATTGTTAAACTGCTAAAACAAATTTGTTGACCGCGAGGCTCGAACACTCTACTTGCGAGCCTACTAACTTATTAATAGTGTCGTACCGTCGAACTAACTACTGTACAACAACAGCTTGCTTTGGACAGATTATTTTTGTTTTTATGCGTGCGGCTACTTGACATTTCGGATCGTAAATGTGGCCAAAAACATAATTCCTCGAAGTATAGAAGTTGCCGTCACGACACGAAGCGAGAACGGCCGAGGCCGCACACGGCAGTGTCGGGGAGGGGTGAGCAAGGTGAGACGCGTCCAGGAAACAGCGCGCCGAGATGTGGACCTCCGCCCAAGTTTATTTCGAAGACGGCTCAAAACCTGGTCTAAAACGAACCTTTCGGCTGCTCTCGTGCAACCTCCGCATAATCCTCCATGCACTTATAGTGTTATCCATTCCGTATGGTACTCTGTGACATTATCACTGGTATGCAGTACTTCATGACAATATCCCGCGATAGGTTCCGTAAGGTAATCCATGGCAATATATGGTACTCCATGACGATATCCCGTGGCAGTTTCCTAAGTCAACTTGGCTACCCATTCCGTATGGTACTCCACGACAACATCCTGTGGTGGAGTCACTAAACGGCAAGACCCTGCTGTCGTCTCCCCGAATCCCGAAAACGCATACCAGGTAGAGTAGATATCTCTCTCTACTGCCGGTTGAGTAGTGCCGGTTGCCCGCTGTACTGCCTGTGAAATCCCTTGGCACATATGGCAACGACCAGTAATCGCAGTATGCAGCTAAGGGCAGGATGCAGAGTAGCGTCGGTGTCCACTGTACTGCCGGAATTTCCGGCTGGCACATACCGGCACTATAGAGGGACCACGATTTTTATACTAAAGAAGCGTGGTCGCGGGGGTCGCTATACGGTCTCCCGATGCCACCCCCCACCCCCCCTCCCTCCAGGCCCCCCAGGATGGACGGATGACGGGTCGCGTGACCCGTACATAACCCAACGCCTGCGACAAAAATTTCAAAATCGTATCAGCATCTGCTGTGGCCGTCAGGGGACCTCTTGGTTCGGTATCATATTGAAACATCGCACCTGCACATCGCTCCAGCTATTGGTGGTAACGTTCGCCTGGGCGCCTTCCCCGACCGGGGCCGGCGTAGGTGGTACAGGCGCAGGGGTACCAACACCTCCGGTGGTGTTGGAGGGCGGAGAGGTGGTGCTGTCAGAAGCAGACATGGTCTTCGTTTTGAAGTCCGCTCACGCCTCCCGGCAATACCACGCCAACTCACGTCAAGTCTCGTCACGCAGTGCCAGGCCTCGCCTTGCCTCGCCAATTCTCGCCAAGTCTCGCCAAGCCAAGTCAAGCCAAGTCAAGCCACGCAGAGCGGAGCCAAGCTAAACCAAGCCAAGCCAAGCCAAGCCAAGCCAAGCCAAGCCAAGCCAAGCCAAGCCAAGCCAAGCCAAGCCACCCAGCCCCTCCCTGCTTTTCCTAATTCCCTGGGGCGCCTGCCCCCGCCGTCCCTAACCCCCCCCGGCGCGCGCGTGTCGCAAATTAAATTGCTGCTGTATTATAGGCTCCGGGGACTGGTCCACTTCCACGGGAAACGCCTCACTAACTAGGGTTTTGTCGTTAGCCCGCTCCTGCGCCGGCTTATCCGCCCACTGCAGCAGAAGCTTGTCGCGGGCTCCTGGGTGGGCATTAGTTACGACACGTCGAGCAAAAACAAATGTGTGTGGAGAGGGTTGAGTACCGAGTATAGACGAGTACTAGCAGGTACCAGGTAGGTATTTGGTTGGACGAAAACACCAAAAACCATTAGTAGAGACATCGCGATTGAAAACAATGAAGTGGCGTGCACAAGTTATTGCACGGCCTTTGCGGGCAAGCGGTTGAACACCATATTCGAGAAACCCTTCAGTTGCTTCTTACAGCAGTTGTGGTCCCTATATGGTGCCGGTATGTACCATCCGTAAATACCAGCACTGTACAGGGAAGTCGGCACTACTCCGCATACTACTACTGGTTTTTTTCATCCGTTGGCAAACGTTTGCACAGGCACTAGCGGGCAACCACTACTACTATTTAATGCTGTAGACTACAGCTAAAGCTTTATTGTTCCCCATCCGCCGGAGGATAAAAAAAGAAGAAAAAAAAAAATGTACTGCAAAAGAAGACACACAAACCCTTAGTCGCCGTGTCCCCAAAACGTGAGAGCAGTTCTAAGTTCTTAATAGGGGCCGACTTCACGTCGGCGGCTGTTTTTTTTATGCCAGGCACGGTCGTACTGCTGACGAGTGTTGCTATGTATGAGGAGCTTGTTTCTTGTTTCCCGTCTGTCCCGCAGTCGCATTACGTACGAGTGCGTTCGTGCGTACAACAAGGCAGCACGAGCACCCGTACACAGCAAACAGCCACCGCGGGTTCAACACGGAAGTAAGCACGAGCAGCCAGTGGCAGCAGTAGTAGCAGCAGCAGTAGAGAAAGAGCGAAAGGGCAAGTCCGAAATGAAACGCTGCGTGGAAGAAGGGCAGTAGGGTCCAACCTTCGAGACGACAACGGAGCACGCTGCACGGCTGCACGGCGATGTGGTTTCCGGTGGCTCCGTAACAAAGGACAGGAAAAGTCGAAAATCGGGCAACACGCCCTGCGTCCGGTTCCGACTTCATCGGTTGTGCTATTGAATTCTCAAAATATACCAGGTACAGGGTACATGGTGCTGAAAAATAATACGACCGCGGGCATCATACAACCAGGAAGCGGCGCGCAAACAGGAACTACCACACGAAAGCTTCGAAAAATCCCAACAAACGTTGCTTGATTCACGTTGCTTGATCGATCGTGACGCGCGCGCGAAGGCGCTGTGTGGAAACAAGGGCCTTGCACCCGTCAGTACGAGTACGAGCGCACGAATGCTCGTGCGAAGTGCGAGCAGCTCCAAAAGAAGGAAAATATCTGGCTGGTGGGTCGTAGATGAATCGTCTGTGTAATTAAGTTTGTTGTTGCTCTGTGTCTGCTCTCGAAGAAAATAAAAAGCAGCAAGACGAAAGTCGATCGCTCGGGCGCTGCCTGCACCCTCTGCTGCCCCTGGTCGCCGGCTCGTCGACCACTAGGCTCGGTACCGATCAACTAGGTTTCAACGGCTACACGCAGCGGCAGGAGGGGATGCAACCGGCTACTCCACGGGGACATGAAACGGTGGTACAGCAGCAGCAGAAGCAGCTACGTATGATACGAGGACTGCTGTGAAGCGCGTAGTAGTAGCAAACGCAACGGACGTGAGGAGTCAGTGAAGCGATACTACGTCTTACAACACCCCGCAATGAGCAAAGATCCTGCGAATTCAACCATACTCGGCAGTGCAACCAACCCTCACCTCGTTTCCTGTCTGACACGGCCCAGGCAAGCCACACACGGCGAAGGCACCTCCCCGACTAGCCAACCCTCCTAAACGGACAATTCTTTTGACATCGTCATGAAAACGCCTTTGTACTCTTGGAACCCCAAAAAATGCGGGAGGATAAAAATATTATGGCGAACAACGTACTTACCAAACTACCTAGACACAGATATTATGCACCGATGCGCATGCACGCACACACACACCAGGGCGCTTCGGAACGAGGACAAAGAAACACCCAACCCCCCACGAGTATCTAGCACTTCATTACTTGTGTTCATTAAATTAGGTAGGTGCCACCATGATACATGCGATAAAACACACGCCTCTGCAGTTCGCCACGTAGGCTTGAAGTTCCCAGCAGAAGTGGACGTACCGGTGCGTTCGTACGTGTGTGTGTAGGCGTGCTCGTGGGCGTGGGTACAAGTACAGCAAGTAAGTGTTTGTTATTTTCACTTCTCTTCAGTTTCTTATGGTTCAACATCCGTACGATTTTTGCTTAAGAACCGGAGTAGTCATCGCAGCGGCGAGGGAAACACGACGACGCTCTGCACAATATCACGATGCATCATGATGCACGATATAATTATTAGTCTAATAACCACACCGCGTCTACTAATAGTGTAATATTGTATGTACCATTCGCTATACCGTTAGTCTATATACCACGGGGGTCGCCGCTGTCGACGCGACCGTTGGCGAGATCAGCCTTGCAGAAGTGGTACAGAAGGTCTTGGGTTATTTAGACTACAAGTATATTGATTGACTGTCGAAACATGATCCATGAAACAAAAAAACATTTCGGGTCTTCCTGGAGATCCATCCGCGGGTAAAAAAAAGCTCAATCAAGCTCCATACACTTTCGTTTGTGTACCAGTTTTTGTCCATTAGATTCTGCAGAAGCAGACTTGGTGTTAACCTCGCCCCTTCGGTTTAGTCGGCACCTTGGACTTGCCGGCCTTGTTCGGCCGAACCCTATAAGGTTCGGCCAAGAAGGTGACATAGCCACCCAGGAATCGACAGCTCTTTTTGATCTGTATTTGATCTGGGTAGTGCGGGATTTGCCTGCGCCACTGCTGTACATTTTTGACTCCTTCGACGCTGGGTCTCCACCTACCTGCCTTAGTTTGACCGAGTTGGATTTTTACGGCGAGTGGGTGAGCGGATGCGACGCAATATTATTACACCTCTTACTTAATACCTTCTTCTCTAATTGGGACGTTGCAGCGGCTGTGGGTGATGTGTGTACGTCTTGTTATGTTGGTTGAGCTGTGCGTAGTACAGACGGTGGAAGAAGAGGAGCTTGATGTAAGGAACGGAACATAATATAAACAACTTTTCGCACAGGAGGAGTGCTGCTGCTGTTGTTAGTGCCAGTTACGAATCCTCCTGCATACTTTTGTTATTATTAATAATACTCGATTGTATAAATAAATACCGAACACAAGTATTAGACTATACGTAGCACCGAAAGAACGAAAAAAAGAAACACAGCTAGCTACCGCTGCTGTGCGACTGCTGCTGCTCCTCCTAACGATGTCGTGCACTGTTACCAAGGAAGGGCTCCTGGACGCACGAAGGCCCGAGCCCAAGCAGTCCGCACATATATGAGTAGTCTATACCGTGTATAACACGCAAGATAAAACACACCCACCCACAGGAATGAAGTTCCGAGGAGAGATGGTGTTCTTCACTAGTGGCGGCTTGGAAAGACCTCAAACAAGGAGATATTTTTCCCATCATCTACCCATCGCTCGGCGTTTGTTTGTACTCTCCTCCCCGTTGTCGAGAAAAAAAGCAGGTGGGAAATCCGTCCGAGGGGTGGGTGTGTTAATTTGCTTGCTCTATACGGTACGTTTTCACCGCACAGACGAAGGAGAGTCTGCCAGGTTGAATACGACCAAAAGTTACAGACGTCATGACCGCACCTCAAAAAGGTTTACGGAATTTGAAATCGTATGTATGACATTATCGTTGTTGCTGTTGTTGTGCTTGCCATCCGACACCATGTATGTATGTGCAGTATGAGCTTCAACGCGGATCACTCATAACATTCATTTCCCGAAAGAAGAAAAGCTCGGAAATGAAAAAAGGAAACCCATATCCACAAGTCTAACTCCCATGCTCTCCTCAAAATACGTACGTGCGTGCTCTTCACATTATTATGTTCTTAAATCGCACGGTAAGCCGCATTCAGGCTCCATCCCCACGCCATCGGTGTGGGTCTGTCAACCCCCCCCTCCCCCGCAATCTCGCTTCCTGGCGGACTCTAGGCTGAACTTTGAAGCGCGACACCCTCCTCGAAATCGCGACCTGTTTATTTAGTCTCAGAGACGATTTGCAGCAGACGTTCCTTTACCACCCCCTTCCATGCTATCGACCCACCATCCCTCCCCCCCAACGGCGCCAACTAGCTGCCAGCTAGCTGCCCGCCAATTGCTGCCCTCTAGCCCGAGACGCCCAAATATTTCCACCGCTAAAGTGGCAAGTTTTTGGCTCCGTTCGTCGAAGGGCACACGTCCCGGTCGGGCGTCGTGTTGGCGTTTGCGTGTCGTCTCTGAGGTAGAGGCAGCTGATCCATAGCGATCAGCGCTGCTGCCTTTCAGGTGTGTCTTCGCTTGAGGGTCAGCATGGGTGGCGTCCAGCAGGATGGACTCAATCCCTCTGCTCCCTGTTTGGAGCGTCCCGGAGACCCCCTCTCCTAACGACTGTGTCCACCAGCAGGTTCCGGTCTGCAGTGAACGGTTCGCTTTGCACTTGGTATCGAAAGCGAATGACACCATACAAAAACCAAGCGTAGAAACATGGGACAGATTGCGCGGCCTCTTCAATGTAATTATCGTGAAGAGGCGTACAGCAAGCCGTGAGTAGACCGCAAGCTGCAATAAGAGTAAAGTAGAGTATGCGAGTACCGACTGCGGTGAAGTTCTTTCTCCTTGGCTGCACTCGTATGATGTATGAAACATGTACCACGCAGCTTGCAAAGTTGAGCTTCAACCATTCAATCGGTCGTACTCACAGCTGACGTTTTTCAATTTTTTTACCATAGGTTATGAAAATTAAAATACACTCCAGCTGTGAGATCGAAGATTTTGCCGAAACTCATCTTCGCAAGCTGTGTGTGATACTCCGATCGCGCGTATTACGGGTTGTGTGTCCTCATGAAGGATATAGGTCGGCGACTCCCCTTGGAACTACAGTGTAGCTATCAAGGTCAACAGCGTATTGTTAGTCTGTGCGCGGAAACTCTAGAACCCGTTTTTGAGGGGGACAAAATCTGACAGCTGTGGAAGGAAATGCATCAGTTTATAAAGTGAATCCTGTAAGTCGAATAACTGGTGAGGGGAGGCAAGGCGTAAAAAAAAAAGTCCGTGACCCACACCCCCTTTTTTTCATTTTGGACCGGCCGAGGGGGGGGGGGGGGGGCGGGGGGGGGGCTCTCAGTACACTAATTCCTATATAAAATCCAAGCAACACTACTTCCTATATAAACGTATTGACTTGATTTTAGAGTGGGGAGAGAAGGTGTACTAAGTAAGTCCTAAAAAAGGAGTAGTATTTGATATGATCGTGGTTGGACTATGGAGGGAGTACATACATACACCGTCAATCCTTTATAAACAACGGCACAACACTAATTCCTATATAAAATCCAAGCAACAGTAAGTCCTATATAAACCTAGTGACTTGATTTTAGAGTCGGGGGAGAAGGTGCCCTAAGTCCTTAAGGAGTATGTATGTATGTATGTATTTGATGTGATCGTGGTGGGACTATGTATGGAGGGAGTACTATACATACATACATACATCCGACATACACCGTCAAATCCTATCTAAACAACGGCACAACACTAATTCCTACATAAAATCCAAGCAACACTAATTCCAATATGAACCTAGTGACTTGATTTTAGAGTAGGAAGAAGATGAAGAGGAGGAGGAGGAGGAGGAAATACAACAAGAGGGAGGGGGGGGCAGCCGGGGAGACGGCCGGGGGGGTTGCCTCTAACAACATAATTTCGGGCGTAAGTAGGGCCGGTCGGGTTAGGGTTCAAAAAGGCGTCTCGAACAAGTAGAGTGAGACGAGGAACAAGGCAGCCCTGCCGGGGGCGGGGAGAGGGAAGGTCACTTGCGGCCAAACGCCGGAATGTTTCCGCGTCTGAACGCAGCGACTGTTGCAACGGCCGAACTTGGCAAAGGGGAGGGGGGCAAGCTTGAGGCCGGAGGCGGGGAGCAAGGGGATGAAGTACTACTACTAGTAGTCTACAGCAATCATCATCATCTCATTGTCTGTGGCGTGGTGAACTTTATTTGGGTTGGCTCAAGTCACTTGCAAGTTGGGTCGGGCGTGCTAAACTCATGCTGGGTGTAGCGTTGTGTGTGGCGAGGATTTCTAGACAAATCAATGTGGAAAAACACAAAGTATCGACAACACACCGAACAAACAATTGAAAAAACAAGACAGCAACCAACAACAGCCCGAAAGCACGATGTACTTTGTTTAATCGCTCTGGATATGTCGTTGCGACAGTGCATGGGTGCTATCTTGCTGACCAACCATCGACAACAAGCTTGAAATCAACGTTACTTTTGGAAAAAGAAAAACTTTTTTTTCGGACGGCTGACCCGGGGGGGGGGGGGGTAGGGGGGGGGGGGGGTGTGGGTCTCGAAATTTTTTTCTCCCGCACCCTTGGGGGAGGGCGGAGTTTTTAAGGACGCGGGGGCCTGGGTTTGTCAAGAGGGAGCGGGGGGGCGGGGGCGGGCGGGGCAACTCAATCTGTGCGTGGAAACTAAAAGTCCTTCAAGGGGATAAATCTGACGGTTTTGGAAAGAATGCATCAGTGTATAATCATGTATATCCTGTAAGTCGTACAACCAGTGAGGAGAGGGCGGAGTGTTCGAGGGGGTGGGGGTGGGGGTGGGGTGTGGGGGCAAAAGTTTTTTTTTAACAGCTTCAGGTCGCATAGATGTAGGGGTTTGATACACGCGCGGTGCTAGGTCGAGGCGATGGTGGGGGTGGTGGGGAAGGAGGGGGCGTTGGGGGGCGGGGGGGGATGAATTGAAGCAGCGGCATGGATGACTCTAGAAAGACAATGAGGTGATATCAAGTGCGTGGAAGTGTTTATTGCCTAGGCAGATTTCGATGTTAGGTGGGGCGTTTGAGCAAGAGGGAGCGGGGAAAAAAAAAAATGGGGGGGTTGGGGGGGTCGGGCGGGGGCGGGGGGGGGGAGTTTTTTTTAAACAGGTTTTTTAGGCCACATGTATTATAAAAATAAAAATACACTCCAGCTGTGAGAACGAAGATTTTGTCGAAACTCATCTTTGCAAGCTTTGTGTGATACTCCGATCGCGCGTATTACGCATATATGTACGGGCTTGCTATACGCGTGGTGCCAGGTCTAGACGATCGTGCGGGTGGTGGGGAAGGAGGGGGCGTTGGGGGGGGGGGGGGGGGGGGAGTGAAGGCTACGTCATGGATGGCTAGAATGATAATGACGTGATATCAATTGCGTAGAATTGTTTATTACTCTGGCCGATTTCGATTTTAGGTGGGGCGTTCGAACAAGAGGGAACGGGAAAAGAAAAGGGGGCGGGGGGGATGAAGTGGAGCTACGGCATGGATGGCTAGAGGATAATAACATGACATCAGCTGGCTGGTAGTGTTTACTACTCTGGCAGATTTTGATTTTAGGTGGAGCGTCTGAACAAGAGGGATCGGGGGGGTGGGGGGGGGGTGGGGGGGGGGGGGACACTTTAATATGTGCGCGGAAACTATAAATTATTGAAGGGGACAAATCTGACAGTTTTGTAGCAAGAATACATCCCTTTATATCACCTGCCTGAGATATTGTTTATTATTATAGTAGATTTGACGTTAAGTGTGGTATGCGACACAATCTTAAGGTGTGGTAAACAGCTTCATAATTTGTTTTTGTATATGGATCGCAAGATAGAATATTTCAATCGATAGGTGCAACCATGTAATTGCCATGATTTCACCGTGCCGGTATGGGGCTCTGACATCGCTATTTATAAGAAAGAGGTACATATTGCAAAATACAACAGGGGAGGTGATGTGGTCATGCAATGTTACCACCATTGAGCACGAGGAGAAGTGCAAATCGTCAGTGTTTTGAAAGGAGCGCTTGGTCTACCCGCGCTCAATTACGTTACTTCGTTAGTCATACTTCGTTTGGCATAGGTTGGGAGGAGCTCATGCAGACGTTAAGTACAAAATACCTTACGTAATAGGTTGGTAGTGTGGTCTACCGCAATTTTAACATATACAAGGGCTCCGCATGGGCGCCGGCGGATGCCGGCGCCCATGCTTCGGGTAGGGCAGGGCAGCACTTCGACAACTCAAGGTGTAGCTGTCCGATGTGGCATGCATTGAACTTCAAAGTAATGCCAAGAGTTTAATACGAACATGGGATTATGAAAGTCATGATTTGACAGAAAAAAAACGTAATATTATACAACAAAGAAGGCAAGGATAGGCGAAACACACTATGTTAAATGCGCCGTCAAGTAAAAGTTGGCGTCTATCAAACAAAAATATCGAAAAGAGTATTATTGAGAACCTGCGTCGCCTCTAGGCGAAACGAAAGAGGCCTTGGCATTAATGAAGAGACTGCACTGCTGTCCCCGTGGCAATGGAGGTTCGAAGTCGACAGGATGCAAAGTCGGTTTGCATCAAACGTCGACATGGGGCCATGTCAGCCGGCGAGGTTTTGGAAGAAGATTGTTTTGTTTGTTACGTGAAGGCTGTCGCATTGATTGGTCTGCGTGGTTGCGGGCGAGGAGAAAAACGAAGAAGAGGAGGGCGATCTCTCGTTGCGTCGGCGTTGTCTAAGATAGGTGCGGGGGTGGCTTTGCTCGTACGGGAGGTTGGCGTAGCGCTTCTTCTCTGTTTTTTCTCGAGAAGGCGGGATATGTGTGTCTGCTATCTTTGCTTCGTGGGTGCTTTCACGTTGTCGAAATCGGACGCGTCCCATCAATACATAATATCCGGAGTGTCTCTACCATGACGACTGCTGATGGTGCCGTGCGTATTTCCTAGAGACTGACATATTATTTCCTGGTAGAAATAATCATATACTTCGAGTACCTTTCTTTGCAACATTTTTTTTTCTTCATCCCATTGATCATCCCCGCACCATTCTCGCGCTCCCTCCCAGTAGTAACTCAGATCCGGGGTCACATAGCGGGCCCTCCTCCTCCCTCCCCACTCCGGCACGTGCCTTCATCTTTACCGCGAGGAGAATCGAGCATTTTCTTCCCTCGTCGACTCGCGTCGAATTGTACCTAGCAGGCGCTCTCAGCAGTTGATCTCTTTTTTTGATTGCATTTTTGCAAATAAAGTCAAATTTCATCGTGGTGGGTGTCGAACTCAAGGACAACCAAACGTTGGTAGTATTCGAGGGTAAAACCACTAGACCACCGGGGCGGCCGGCTGACAATTGATTAAAACAAAACAGGACCTTTGCATAGAGATTACATTCCCTCCCCCATATTATAAAAAATGAAAATACACTCCAGCTGTAAGATCGAAGATTTCGTCGAAACTCATCTTTGCAAGCTGTGTGTGATACTCCGATCGCGCGCATTACGAGTTGTGTGTCCTCATTAAGGATATAGGTCGGCGACTCCCCTTACAACTACAGTGTAGCTATCAGGGTCAACAGGGGGATTTTAGTCAGTCTGTGCGCGGAAACTATAAAACCCGTTTCTGAGGGGGACAAAATCTGACAGCTGTGGAGGGAAATGTATCCTTTTATCAAGTGAATCTTGTAAGTCGAATAACCGGTGAGGGGGGGGGGCGGAGTTTTGAAGGACGTGGGGGCCTGGTTTTGATCAAAAGCGAGCGGGTTTGGAGGGGGGGGGGGGGGGAAGGGGGGGCATTTTGTGCATGTAAGCTATAAATCTTTTCAAGGGGATAAATCTGACGGTTTTGGCACCAGTTTATTATTGTGGGGTATGATATTACGATGGTTGACGCGATATAGAATAAAGCGCCAAATACCTAAGTATCGGCCTACGCGGAGTTTTAGATATCATGAACAACGAACGATCGCGACGGCAGAGCACGGCAAAGCATAGCGCTTCGCTCTGCTGAGCTAGCGCTGCGCTGCGGTGCGCTGCTGAGCAGAGCCGCAGGGCACTGCACGGCGCTTCGTTGCTGTGAGCTATAGCGCTGCGATGGGGTGTTGGGCGGTGTGGAGCTGATGAGCCAAGCCCAGATCTCAGCCGATGAAGCTTCGTCAACTACAAAACAAATGGTGGTAATCAAAGAAAAGCTAAAGCTGGACCGTTCCGCAACTAATGAACAGGCGACTAATTAGCAGCAAATGGTAGGAAGTTCAACGTACTAGACAAAAAAAAGAAAAAATCGCGAAAAGGTTCAAAATCGTGTTGGCAGAAAAACCAAATTTTCAGGAAGCAGCTGAAAGGTCAAGAAACAGGCAATGATATTTCAGTTGTTGTTGTCGTTCTCACATTAACTCGCACAATCCAGTCCGTGGTCACAGGACTGGTTCCAGTCACTCTGGAGCAGAGGAATGCCCTAGGGAAAAACACAAACAACCCAAGGTGGTACACGCATAAATCACAGCTGACGCAATTCATGCCTTCACCAGAAACATATAAAAGTGAAATCGGTATACGATGTGCCAGGTCCATACCGGTGCATACGTCTCATTACTCGCGCCTGGGAAAACCGACTATACCGCTTGCCACCCAAGAAAGACTACTGCGAAAGCAACTGAGTTAAATCGACACACGACGCGTATGAAAATACGTGGAAGTGTGGTGAGCTAAAGCTTTATTTTTCCCCATCCGCCGGAGGACAAAAATAAAATAAAATAATACCACGTATATATCACACGTAGTATCTATCACTACGCATACGGACAACAGACGCAAGTCAATTGGAAAAATAAACAAAGAACAAAGAATAGAAAGGAAAGGAAATGGGTGCATGGGGCCAAGAAAAAGAAAAGAAAAATAAATATTGGGGGGTCTACTGGCGAGGCTGCCACCAGAACGGGATGTCACATGTCACGTGGTCTTTCGACGGTCTACAGCTGTAGTACTACGAACGACTTCCGATACACCCACCGAAGCACGGACTACCGGCCAATTACGCGATCGACAGCTGGCCGTGGTTGTCACGTGTCTCTGTGTTGGGGGCCCCTGCCCTGCCTCTTGTTGGCTCTTGTTTGGGTAAAACATGCGGTGTGCTCAATGGTCTCCCGGCAGGAGCACACCAGAACGTCCGGTCGTACGACGTATCATTCTTACAGGAAATGTAATGTTTTCTTCTTCATCAATATGGACATAAACGGTTGTTATATATTGGACAGAGTGATGCGTGTACGACTAAACTTGCCAACGGCACTCGCACTGCACTTTGAGCTATCTGCTATAGTTCTGGTTGCTACTAGTTGCTGCATTATGTGCTAGAAGTTTCGCCCTTCGGCTACTGCTGCTACATACACCTGCTGTTGTGTGCTTGCCAATGTCTTCAATTGGCGTTCATACTCGTCGTACATACTGCTGTTCTCACCGAGTACGTACGGGTTTCCTCGCACCTCAACCGTACGACGACGAGCTCAAAACAGAAGGGAGGTGACATGAAATGGCATGGACAATGGCCACATAGAAGCGAGCACAGCGGGATAGTTCGCTGCGAATCAACCGCATTCGTTCATGCCTACAGCAGAGGCTGGCTGGAGTGTCAGCGGCCGTGCTAAATCCAGGGCCAAAGGCCGAAGAGATGGCTTTTCTACCTGCTAGGTTTTGTCTCGAGATTCTGTGATATATTGGACAGAGTGATGCGTGTACGACTAAACTTGCCAACGGCACTCGCACTGCACTTTGAGCTATCTGCTGTAGTTCTGGTTGCTACTAGTTGCTGCATTATGTGCTAGAAGTTTCACCCTTCGGCTACTGCTGCTACACCTGCTGTTGTGTGCTTGCCAATGTCGTCAATTGGCGTTCATACTCGTCCTACATACTGCTGTTCTCACCGAGTACGTACGGGTTTCCTCGTACCTCAACCGTACGATGACGAGCTCAAAACAGAAGGGAGGTGACATGAAATGGCATGGACAATGGCCACATAGAAGCGAGCACAGCGGGATAGTTCGCTGCGAATCAACCGCATTCGTTCATGCCTACAGCAGAGGCTGGCTGGAGTGTCAGCGGCCGTGCTAAAGCCAGGGCCAAAGGCCGAAGAGATGGCTTTTCTACCTGCTAGGTTTTGTCTCGAGATTCTGTTACGTGAAAGTATCATGATTTGGAAGTTATTTTGTCACGAAACGTCTTGCCGTCGGTAATTTGTGTCACGAAGTTGTTGGATATCGTCGGTAAGTTGTGTCACGTTTTAGGTGAACCCACACTAAAAAGTTGAATTTCCAGCTGGCAAAACGAGCAGAAACAAAAGCAATAAAATGCCGAGCAAGAAACCAAACGAACTAGTAAAAAAGTACAGCAAAGAATCTAACGCTCGAGAGTATGTCACCGCAAAATTCCAAACATTATCACGTACCGTTTGGAAATGATGCCAATTTTGTAAATCATTCAGGCGTTGCAGATATCAAGATTCAACAATTTTTCCGAAATTCCTCCTCGACACTCGCTCGTCTCGCTCGGCACCCGTCCGCGTTCACGCCGATGTGCGGAACGGACACGGCAGGGCGAGGGGCGTTGGAGCCGCCCCCCGAAGGCGGCGCTCGAACCAAGCCATATTCGACCGAGAATTCCAGTTCCGCGAATCGCATACTTAGGCCGAGACAAAAAACTCCTGACCAAAGTCCATGACACCAAGGAATGACTCGATATTCAAGGAATGATTTTATATATATTTATATCTGCCTGTACTTCCTTTTCACATTATTATTAGCTCATGTACGATTTTAAGGCCATGATTTTTACCGTGCCGATGTGGGGCTCTGATATGTACGGCGTATGATTCAATTTCCACGATCACCCGCACCGACTAAATTATGATATTTATTAGAATAGAGGGTTTTCCACAGGTCAAAAACCTGACGAGAGAAACTGACCAAATAAAAGCAGAAAGTTTGACCAAATCAATTGCGCCGCATTTTAGTGGGCGATTCTAGTGGGTTTTCGGAATTTCTGAAAAAAAATGTGTGAGGATGTTTTTTATTTTCGTTTGGTCGAACTACATGAGGGTTGTTTTGGGTGACCTATTCGAAAAGAACCACGTCGTCTGCATTGCTTGCCGATCACACAAGAGGCTGGTACTGCTGTGAAATGGAGCCCTGACAACAGACGACACAGGGGACCCTCTAGCTCTTGCAGGTGGTTGGTGTGTTTATCACAAAACTGAGCTCTCCACCCTGCCTGATGTTATGCCTGCAATAATTTATGTACCTGGTATACGAAACTGTTGTTTATTGATATCTCTACTACACACGTTAGACAGGTTCCGCGTTGATCACTAACAGTTTGTCTTAGGTAATCGGTTGTATTAATCCCACTCTAGCCACGGATGATATAGAACTAAGCGCCAAACGCGCTGCATAATCATGAACAGATGCACCATCCCTTTTTCTTTGCACGCAGATGCCTTCAAAGGCATGTGAAACTCTTTTCGCACCGTATCTGTCTCCTGGAGCATTTTTCTTGTTAGGCTCCCGTGGAAATACCATAACACTAGCCCACCCGAATGAGCCGTAGATGCAGAAACACGGAAGATTCCGGGAAGCATCGGTTCCACGGTCTAGAACATGGCTAAAAGATGCGGCTCTTCAAAACCCACTCCCATGCACCTACCCTGCGAGGATACGAAGCCCCTGCAAAAATGCAAAAGCAGAACACCGCAAACGGAGAACGAAAGACGGGAGACGGACTTCAGAAAGCCCAGCGATAATGGCGGAATTGGCATATGCGAGAGCTGTCACTTTCCGCAAATTAACCTGCCGACGACGCCATGTATTATAAGACAGGGCCCTGGCAACAGACGCAGGTAACCACCCTCTTGCAGGTGTCTCTACTAGGCAGGTTCCACGTTGGTCACTCCCTTGTATTAGAGAAGCTCTTGTATCAACCCCACGTGCCACGCATAGAACTAAGCGCTAAACGCGCTGCAAATGCATGACGAAATGCACCATCCCCTTTTCTCCTACACGCACATGCTCAAGGCGTGTGACACCATTTTATACCGTATCCGCATGCTAGATCATTTGTCTTATTAGGCTCGCAGGGCAACACCACAACACTGGAGGCTGGTTCGCCCAAAGCTACCCACAGTCTACCACAAAACAGCAGTCGTCTCCCAGCAGCATCGCTACATCATCGCATCGCTCTATGAACTTCGGCACGTCGTCGTGTGAGCATTCTGCGCATGTTATCAAGTCTCAGTCGATCATTCATGGCGTGCGATGATTCGGCCTCGTACGAGGGAAAGCAACTCGCCAGCATCAACTTAATTTTTCCCGGCGTTAGTACTTAAAACGGTCACAGCAAATAGCAGTAAGCTTTCACTAGGAGTTTTCATTGGAAGGCTCGCCCCACAAGAGCAACTGCGGCTTGGTGCTTGCGTCGCTAGGTCTGCGTGAGCGTCGCCCGGTGACCTTCAGCGCGACGGGTGGTCGTTCCGCGCCTGTCCGGTCTGCGTCGATCATCGTTCATTAGTGTTGCTTCGTCATCTTTCGCAGGGAAGGCAACTGGCTGCACCACAAGCACTAACCTCCTCGATGTATGAGTAAGAGGATGGGCATAGGCGTCGCGAGAGCACAACAACAAAAGCAGTCAGATGACTTTCACAAGGAGCCCCCCCCCCACAAGGGAAGCTGCTGCTTTGTGCATACTGCGCACTGCAGGCCTGTGTGGATGTCTCTTGGGACACGGGGTAGCCCTGCCCTCGGGAGCCAGGGCTGACCCAAAGCGGTGGTGTTGTTTACATTCTTTGGTGTCTGGTTTTGCGTTCTCAAACCAAGGAAATAACGCATGAGTGCTTCAGCATCCCAGCAGATGCGGATTTTTCACAAATCAGCCGAATAGCTTACCAGTTGTAACAAACGACGGAAAGCCGACAAAATAATCGACCCTACCCATTGGTCAGCTTTTCTTGGTCGTTTGCTTGGTCGGGTTCACGTGGAAACCCTATGACAACGCTATCTATATTGTCGATGCTGTCGAACAGAGCAACGCCGACTTGCCCACAGACGGTGATCAAGTATGAAAGGGACCATAGCAGGCTTAGATGGGCGTGTCTACAGCCCGATGCCGTTCCCTGTAACATCGGCAGCAAGCAACGCTTTGCAGCGCTTCACAACAAGGAGTAAAGCACAGCGACAGCTCGCTGCACGCACAACCGGGCATTCAAGTTCTCGGGATATTGAACCACGTCTTGGGAGGCCACCGGCGAAACCGGGACCTGGTGAAGCCTGACTCGCTACCAGGTATGACACTGCGGATGATTAAGCTAAGTCGTGGTTTGTTCTGCCGGCCCTGCTGCACTCGCCAGACGGCCGCATCACGCGGCGACACAGGCTTGCGCTATCCGACATCAGCGGCATTATTGTTATCTTCCCCCGGGGTGGCCGATTGCCTACACCACCAGGCGGGGGGACACAATACGGCCGAAGCATACCGCCCAAGAAGCTTAGCAGGAGGCTAAGGACGATGGTGTGTCATCAGCGTGTCGGTAAGCAGGTTAAATAGCCCCTTCAGAACTGCACTCATTTTTTTAGGGGACGCACCACTTGGCATCAGTGTATGATAACGTTCGCAGGTGTAAAAGGGCCACAGCTGTAGCAAGCCCCCTCCTTGGGTAGTCGCGCTCGGCCGGCAACGAATACGCCCCAGACCGTCTCATACGAAAGAGCCCCAAAAGAAAATTAGCTAACCTTACAAGAGAGTAAGAAATTTGACAGTTGTAATAACGAAGTTCATGTAGGACACACTCTTTCTCAAATAGTAAAGCAAGCCTAAAATCGATCTCGGCTTCTTATCATAGGGCCAATACTGCGGACATGGACCACCGTTCTGGTCACCAATTTCCCGCCCAAAGCTGAATATCACGTCGCCGCTTCCTCGGCAGTGGCAGCGACGGCGAAGGCGGCGGCTGTGCTAGTGCCACCAAGGGAAAGGAAGGAATTGCTCCCCCGCAGCCCAAGGACGACAAGTACGCCCACCAGGTTTTGTGTGTTAGATATAGGCGCACAATAAGCACTGAGCTAGCAGCCAGCACTAGCTGTTTGTCACGTGGTTATGGTGTATTTTGACATATTTATAAAGCACAATTTGGGGTTCATCTGGTTGTCAAGACGGGCTCCACATTGTGCTATTGTCAGAGGTACATCACAACTACTGAGTAGGCAATCAGCGTTGATCGTTACGTGATTCAGTGGTAATGATGTATACCATGCTTTTCTTTTGTTAGAGGCACACCATACCCACTGAGCTAGCAGTCAGCGTTCGTTATAGGTGCACCACAACCACTGAGCCAGCAGTTTGCGCTGACGGTTGGCTCACTAGTTATGGTGTCCAGTATAACACCGTTCAACACTGCCGGCTCCTGCGGCGCTCTATCCGGGGCCCGGAAAGGACGGCCAAAATTCGCACACCCACAGTCCACCATGGACACATCAACACAGCAGACCTTACCATCTGGCCGCACGGATCTTTGAGGGCATGTTTTACGCCTTCTCATTGATCGAGGAATATTTGGCGGTCCGCAGATCAAATTTTTTAGGATATTTGAAAAGCGGCGCAGCCGCGTTTCTCGCCCGTTTCTCGCCCGTCTCTCGCCCGTTTCCGGTCCGTTCGGGTTTGGATCCCGGTTGGGGTCAGGGTCAGGGTTAGAGGTAGGGTTAAGGTTGGGGGTTGGGGGTGGGCTGGAGGTGCGCCCGTATACCTTGATCCCACGAGAAATGATTTGCTCCTAGCTTTGGAGCGCGAACTGCCTGCCGCCCCAGAGATCCGCACGACCAATTAGCAAAGGCCAGCGCCACCAACAAGGGGAAAGAGGACTAATGTTACATTGGGGGGGGGGGGGGGGGGGGGGTACCCCCCTTTTCATTACCGACAATAGGTCACTCGCGCGAGTGGCGCTGTACCTCGGTCAAAAATGTTTTTAAAGCTTTTGTTCGTGCAGAGTCACGATAGTTTTCATGGCGGGTGCGTAGCGTGAAACCGAGAAGTACAAAAACTTACGATTGCAAAGGAACAGGGCGAGCCGTAAACGTGAACCCATTGCCGTATAGTAGTATACAGAATGCCCTCGGTAAGAGGAGCTTGGCAAGGGTATGACAGCTTTCTGGTGGAGAATGGTCGACCGTCCTGAAGGCGTTTCCACCGAAGATTTGGACGCTCTTTTCACAGTCGAGCATCACCCTGCTGTGGAAACAATTCCGACCGGTTTTCGTCGGCATGTCGTGGAGGCGCCTCAATACCGCAAGGGTAATGTGGCAGTGGTGGTCGCGGCCGGAGGATGCCAATCACCGCTCTGCAAAGTAATGTCAAAATGGAAGACTCTTTGAATAGCAACGTCAACTTCACCTGCGCAATCCAGAGGCTCAGGGAGTTCGACGGCAGGAAACAGGGCGATTTCCGAGTCGCTCCGCCTGGAGGGGGTATATAGTGGGGTTCAGGGCACGCACGGCACGAGGCGGGCAACTGGCTCGTTTTTATGGACTGCTCAAATGCGTTCAAATCAGTCGGCAAGATGACTGTACTGCTGGTGGAAGAGGCCACCTGCTTGCCGGCGCTCACGCCGTTTGTTGCCGAGTGCTACCACGACAGATCAGTTGATGTTTTCCTTCAGATGCACTCGCGGGAGTGCCGGACGATCGCTTGCTCCAGAGGGGGCACAGCAAGAGGACCCTATGGGGCTGGTGACGTTCTGTTTGTCGTAGAGACCGGGACTGGAGCGTTTTCGTGCGGGGTTTACAGAGAAGAAGTTTGAACCCTCGCCTATATGAGCAACACAATCCTCAACCTCAAGGGGACCATGGCAAGCGCGCTCAACTCTATACCCTTCCGCCTGCATGAGCTTGACATATGAAATAGTTGTCAACGCCACCCAGACCATGGCGTTATTTCCGAAAGGGCACGTTCAGACGGCGGAAGATGTTTCGCTCCCGGAAAATGTCGACGTCCGAACTGCCGAAAACGTAGGGGGGTGTTGCAGACGAATAATCCACGAGATATATCGAGAAGGGCTTCCTCGGGCAGATTAGTACGGACACAAGTGTGGAGCAATTTCCCACTTTTCGACGGCCTGAGTTGCAGGCAATCATTGCCTCAACTCTGTTTCGACCCAACTGGAGTAAAAACGATTACCATCCCCGATTGGATCGGAAAACACAATAATCCGAACATTGACGGAACAATAACCATGTGAAGAAGTAGCCTATAGTATCAGTATTTTTCGCAATGGGCGTTTTGAACTAATGACCTCTGATAACGGCGCCACGGGGCTTCGCCTGCCGTACAGTCCTGATGATGGGTCGATATTGAGCGGTTACGTCCTTTGGAGTTTCACACGATAGCTTCCTTCGGTGGGAGTGCTTGCGCCGTGGTGCTGATTATTGGCTGCACTGATCGATACAATTATGCTGCGGCGGGGGTGGTTGGGGTAGTGATAGTGGCAACGCTGGTGGGTTGGCCACGCCCGTTCGGAATGCCTTCATCCATGGTGTCATGCTGGTGTCGGGCATGGTGCTAGTGGCGGTGCTTCGGGTACACTACATGTAACAGTAGTATTGGATACTCGTCATTACATTGTCGTAATTTGTAAATATGTATTTCGAAAACAAAAACAATTACCGTACGGGAAAAGACGACAACGTACATTGTACATATCTGACAGAAGAAATTACCGTCACGGCATCTCAAAGAGACGGGAACGGTGGTGGCGGCAGGACGGGACGGGGAAATATTTTTTTCGGGGGGACAGGACAGCATACATATTTTTTCGCGGCGGGACGGGACGGTAATATAGACTATGTTTTCACGACGGGACGAGACGGTAAACTTCATTTGTCTCGACAGAGCGGTACGGCACGACGGGTCAGATTTTTGAAGACGGGACGGGATAGCAATTTTTAATCGTAGATAATTTTGTCGATGGGACGGAACGACGAAATCAATTGGATGACGGTTATTCTGTCTCGATCCGTGGCTACGGTCAGTATACCGTCCCGCCAACATACCGTGAAAAGCCTTGAAAATGATCTTCATTCGGTAAACATTCCTGCTCGAGCAAACTAAGTCGAGTGAGCAGGCGCGCCCCATACAGCCTACTACCAGCAACCGAATCGTCGTCGCATGCGCGTCGGTATTGCACTATGTGAGTATGCGTCTTATAGTTTGGCTTTGGTTGTGCCACCGGAACTGACTGTTGGACCTCGAGCTGCCTTTTGCGGCTCAGTTTTGTTTCGTACAACTTTCCCAGTTTGGTATGTTGTATCCGTACCAGGGACGTACGCGCATTAGGAGGGTAGTTACAGGCTACATACCTGACAATGAGAAAAAAAGACCTTTACACAACCCCACACACCGCACCACATACGGTACGCATCACACGGACGGCCACCGGTGGTTTGTTCCCACGGATGTCACACAGGCACACGACACACAATGATGGAGGCATCTCGTACCAGACCTTTATCAGGTGCCAGGCACCAGGGGGAGTTTGTGTAGATACAGGTTACCAACCTGACCAAGATACGGTAAGAGAACTCTACATCGCGCATCACACATTACACGCATCACCTAACCCGTTGCGGACGGATGTTTGTGGATGTCATACTACATACGACGCACGACGGTGGAGATATCTCGTACCAGATATTGACCATGTGCACCAGGTATAAGGAGGAGTTGGATGTACTGATACAGGTTACAGACCCTTTCAATAATACCTTGTACGATAAATTGTTAGACTAATCCCGCGTTGCGCATCACATGGTATGCATACGGATCACACGGCCCGTCGCTGACAGTTAGTTGTTCTCGAGCATGTCACACAACACACGATGATCGAATCTAGATATCTCGAACCAATCCTGACCCGTAACCAGGTGTCAGGAGTTAGATACATACCAGCTACTACAAACCTGACAATGATACCATAAGGCCGTTGTACAAAACCCTATGTCACGCATCACACACGGCGTGCATCGTGTAGGTCACGGACGGTTGTTTTCACCAACGTCGCACCACACGTCGTGACAGTGGAAATACTACATCGTACCAGGTCCTGGCCAGGTACAGTACCAGGTATCAGGAGTCACCTAAAGACCCAACGTTGATACGGTAATACCGTTGCACCATCCTTCACCACACACCGCACAAAATATGCGTCACATGACCGGCCACGGACAGTTTTTCTCGCGGATACCACACCACACGATGCTCCGGTATCTTGTACGAGATCCTGACCAGGTACTGGGTATATCAGGATTCATCGTGCATACCAGGTACCACAGATCTGACAATGGTACGGTAAGACCGTTACACGATCCTACCTCACGCATTACACCATGGCACGCATCACACGGTCCGCCACGAACGGTTGTTCTCACGGATGTCGCTCGATACGCGACAAACATACGACGATGGAGCAACAGCATATATCTCTTGACCAGGTATCAGGAGTCAGATACAGGCTACAGGCCCGACAGTGATACGATAAGACCGTTACACCATCCTACATTACGCACCACACGACAGGTCACGGCCGGTTGTTCCCACGGGTGTTGCACGACACACGACGCACGGCGATGGAGGTATCTCATACTAGATCTTAACCAGGCACCAGGTATCAGGAGGAGTTAGATACATAGTCTACATGTTACAGACCTGACAATGATACGATAAGACCGTTACATAATCATGCAGTGCGCATCACACATGATATGCATATGCTAACGATACGATAAGACCGTTACATAATCGTGCAGTGCGCATCACACATGATATGCATATACTACTCAACAAGGGTCCGGTCACGAACGGTTGTCCCCACGGATGTTGCACGACACGCAACACAGGACGATGGAATATCTCATACCAGATAGATCCTGACCAGATACAAATATATCAGAGTTTGCTGGATACAATTTGCAGAACTGCCAATGACGATGAGACCATTACAATCGTGCATTGCGCAACACAGATGCTATGCGTATACTCATCGCACGGCCGGTCACGGCCGGCTGTTCCCACATGTCGCACGGCACACGACATTTGTGTGCACGACGATGGAGGTATCTCATACCAGATCCTGACCAAGTGCCAGGTATCAGAAGTTAGACAGCTCATACGAATACAGAGCTGACAATGATACCGCACATCACGCCATCACACATACATGTTTTGCGTCACATAGTATGCCGGTCACGGACGACGGTTGTTCCCACTTATGTCACACGATACACAGCACGACGACGATGGCCATATACCGTACCAGATCCTGAGCAGGTAGGAGGCGTCAGGAGTTAGATATAGACTACAAAGCTGATACTGGTACGGTAAGACCGTTACACATTCCTACATCACGCACCACACATGCTTCCCGTCACGTCACACACTCGGTCACGGTCGGTTGTTATCACGGACGTCGCACGATACATGACAACGCGACGAATGGATATATTTCATACCAGATCCTGACCGGGTATTAGGAGGGGTTGGATACAGGTTACGGACCTGAAACATGGTGAAACCATTAGACTAGACTAGTCTAGACCTATTACTACTACTGGACACAATTCTACATCAGTCACCACATATGGCGTGCATCACACGGACGGTCACGGACGGTTGTTCTCACGGATGTGACACGACGCGCGACGCAGTGATACGTTAATGCCGTTTTAGTCAGTCCTATACACATTACGTATTATACATGGCACGCGTCACACGGCATCGGTCTTGGACGGTTATTATGTTTCACATCATACATCGCACAACGAGACACACACGATCGAGCATTACGCATCATCCAGCATCAATACACATTGTACGCGCATCACGCGGCCGGCCGCAGATGGTTGTGTTCAAGGTTGTCACACAACACACGACGGAGACGGGAGGGATGGAGGCAATAACATGAGCCCGTCGGCCTGCCTACACGGCGGCACGTGACGATGTCACGATCTGGTTACGCTCGACGAATCACGATCTTTCAAATTTCAAACGAAGAAAACCGTTTCGAACGAAACGGAACAAAACAATTGCGGCCTAATTAACCCTGCTCTTGCAAGACCACACAGCAGCCGAGAGGAAAAAGCTCAGTCGAAACACTCAACGCTAGGCCTCCACTCGCAGGAGCACAACAATGGCAGACCGTACACCCACTGCACGCACGAGTCGGAAAGGGTTTCCGGTAGACCCTGGTGGTGGCAACGGCGATGAAGGCGGCAGCGGGCGGTTGAAGAACAAGCGAATCACCACGGCTTCGGAGCTTGGCCTAGCCCAGCACCTTGCTGTCCTTGACGAGGCAACAGAGCTGCCCCCGTTCGGCTTCAACATTGCGGGGCTCGAGCAGCGGCTGGAGCGTCGCCTGGGACTGGAGATCACTCCGGTGCGGTGCGGTGTGGTTTTTTGTTTGTTGCGTACTGCCGCTTTTCCTGGCCGCGCTATTCTGTTATGGCATGCAGTGATCTATTTTGAAAATGTTATGCGTGTTTGCGAACATACGGCAGCAGCAGGGCTCTACGCAGACTCGCAGCAGATACTCGTACAACTGCTGTAGTCTACATATCATAGCAACGACACACAACACATATGCCCGCAGCAAGCGCCTCTCCCTATGCCCCTTTTCGTTTCGCAACGGACCTCACCTTGCCCTGGACACGGGATGCGGGTCTTTCTCTACCCCGTTTGGTTTTGTCCCCGCTGGTGAACGGGGAGCCTCAGTTTATTAATTGTTCGTTTATTTTACACTGCTGTTGTCGTAGTCTACGTGTACGTTGTTTGCAAGATCGTCTGCGGCTCTCGATGTATGTCTGGTGTGATCCGGTGCTCGTACGTTCGTGCGGGTACTGGTTTGGTTACCGCATTCCTGGTACTGGTATTCCCCTTTGGTTTTGTCTCGGCTGATGAGCGGGGCGCCTCAGTTTATTAATTGTTCGTTTATTTTACACTGCTGTTGTCGTAGTCTACGTGTACGTTGTATGGAAGATCGTCTGCGGTTCTCAATGCATGTCTGGTATGATCCGGTGCTCGTACGTTCGTGCGGGTACTGGTTTGGTTACCACATGCCTGGTACCTGGTACAAAAACTGCGACGATGTTGAAGCAAGTTCAGCAGTACCGGCGCTCTGACGAGAAACCTAGATAGTAGCCCAGGCCTGATCATGTATTTTTTTAAATGGGTGTATTCCACACTAACTTTAGTATAACGCTCCCGAAAATCTTATTGCCCCGCAAACCTCAGTGAGTTTCTTATGGCCTAATGAGCCGCTTTCTTACGAGAGGGTCGGCAGTGTGCGAACTCAGTATTATGCCTGGTACATACTTACCTGGCCTGCTCTCTGCTTCTGCATCTTGAAGGGCTGACGCATGACATGCAGCAGCACATGGGATAAACAGTTACCAGATATCTCGTCGCTTTTGACTCCCTTCCCACCCTCAGTTCACTCGATCGCCTGATTTCGGCCCTTCGAAACGTCGGTGGCGTTCTAGTTTTTGAGATCGAGTCTTCTTAGGGGTCGATTGTTATAAGGTTCAGTTCGGGTAGGCAATCGGTTAACCTTTTATCCGTGGTCAAACGGACGAATACCCTCTAATACCATAACAATGGCGTCGTCGGCAGGATCATAGGTTTTGGGGTCGTGGGTTGAAATCTCACGATCCACCAATACACGCGAGCGGATTCCACGGGAAGGAGGAACTGGAATGGCAAAGGACGCCAAGAGCTGAAATTACTTGAGTCCTCACCAGTTCCAAGGGATCTAGAAGCCGAAATGACTGAGTCCTAGCCAGTCCAAAGTGTATCAAGAAGTGTATCAAGAGCTCAAGTGACTTTGTCCTGGTCAGTGAAATGACTTGAGTCCTCGCTATTCCCAAGGGTGCCAAGAACGGAACTGACATGGTCCTCGATTGTTCCAAGGATACCAGGAGCTGAAACGAATGGTACCCGGAGGACTGGTACTCTGACGATCTATGCATGTAAACCGTTTTTCGTTTTTCTATCTGACACCAAACAACTTCGTAATACAGTAGAAGTTTGCCCCGGCAAGTACAGCCCGCAAACGGGTATGGTACTGGGATAATTATGAAAGTGAAACCCGAACCCATCCCGGATAACTCGGGTTTTCGGGCGAAAAAAAGGGGTTGTCCGTGTAATGCGTAAGGGTGACTCTGGCATATTCTTGGAACAAATTACAGCCCGTTTTCGTGCCAGATCCTTGGTTTACTTTTGCGCTGGACGAGACACCTCCCAATTCTCCTCCCTCCCTTGAAAACCAGTTGAGTCATTCGATGCTGTCATCCATATGCAAGAAAGTGCGCACAAGGTGCCGAAGCCCGCCTCACCAGCGGTTTTTAGTAGGATGCAGCCCACCTATCATGCGACTCGCCGAATCCACTTCGCGCTTGGTGCAAGCAATGTCTCCCTGGTCTGTGAAAACCCGACGCGCTCCGTCCCGGTATTGTAGGGATACGAGTGTCTATGGTCATACGACTACCGCCATGCCTTACAAAAAGTGCACGCCCGCCCTCACCCCACCTCATTTTACCTTTGTCTCTCGAACAGGCCGCGATCAACGAGTGCCTGTCGCCCTACTACAACCTCCGTGAGTGGGAAGAGCGCTACGTTGTCACGTCCTTGGGTTCGGACATAGAGGACTTTCCCGGCGAGGGCAACGGGAATCGGCCGCCCCGATCCCCCCTCAAAGAATTTTATTTGTTTTCAGACGAAGACGATAACGATAACGATAACGTTAATGACAATGACGTTGAAGTTGAAGTTGGCGAAAGCGACCACGACGTCCAAGGCTACCACGACGACGAGTTCCAAAACGGCAACGCGCATAGTGGGGAGAGTGCCGCCGCCGTCTCCGCCGCCGGAGGGGGGCACGGGGCGGAGAACGTCGGGGGAGGCGGGGCGAGGTCGGGGGGCGGGGCCGGGGGGGGAGCGGCGGCGACTGCGAGGCCTCGTCACCCTGCGGCGGGAAGTCACAACAGTTTTGGTAGTAGCAGGTGGCTTTCGGACGGAAAGCCAGACGACGACGAGGAGAACAACGAGGGTGGTGATATCGTCGTTGACAGTGATGCCATGGACGCAGATTCGCCTTAAATTGACCGCAGATTGACGGCAACATGACCGCAAGTTTACCGTTTGTTAACCACAGGTTGATTGTAAGTTGACAGCAGATTGATAGAGGTCCGTTTTTGGGTTGCGCGGGGTAAACAGTCAACCCCACGCGCCGGCTCTATACATACTGAAAAAAGTTGGGGAGCGGGTTTTGTGCATATACTTTGGCGTTTGTTTGCCCAAGCTTTTGGTACATCCGAAGATCCGTGCCCGAAGAGAGGACGCAAAAGGGCGACCAGGGGCGCCATAGAATAGGCGAGAGAAGGGGAGAGGGGGGCGGGTAACGACGGTTTTTGATTTTTCGCTATTTTCGCGTTCTCACGGAGATAACGAAAAGGTAGAGGCGAGAAATGGGAAAGGGGGGCTGTAAGAAAGCCCCCCCGTCCCAGTAGCTTCCAACTAAGCAGGTATACCAGATAAGCTTATTGTTTTCGAGTCGTTTCCGGCCTTGAGACTCGTCTGGGCGAGCAGAGAAAGAGGGGGGGATGCTGCGCTTTGCAAGATAGGTGAAGACGCCTGCTGAAGTAGTAGGGTTGCTTTGGTATTCGCTCGTCGGTGGTCGGTTTTTCACTGAATATGTCAATGAGGGTCTCCCTGATAGTGCCGGTGAAATCGCTTGGCCCGACTGGAACCCGCTATTTTTAGTACCAAATATCGGCATTATACTCAATAATGCCGGCTGCATACGGCCGGGATTGTTGGCTGGCACATACCGGCACTATAGGGAGACCACTTCTGTATTTTGGTTCGTCCTTCTGGCGGTACGTTGTCGGGACGTTGTTTGTTTGTTGGTCGGTGCTTCGTCGTTTTGTTATCTCTGCAGCCGGATTGCTCAGAGTACGGGATGCCCTGCGCTGCTTTTTTTTCCTAGTTGATGATGCCGGCGTGTGATGTATAACTATTACCGGTACACAGTATATTTTCTGGTTGGGTCCTGCCAACGTTGCGCTTAGTGTCCGTGGCATAGCCGCAGGGCCGGGCCTTCAAGAAAGCTGCGCACAAAGGTGTGCAGAAAGCGACACAGAAAGCTTCATAGAAAGCTACATAGAAAGTTGCGCAGGAGTTTTTTTGTTCCTTCTTTTCCAACCGCGTTGGTGCTGATTGGAGTCAGTAGACAGCCGTGCTTTTTTCGTGATAGTTGTTTTCTTGCGGTGGGTTTGTAGTGTGCGTGCGTGTGCGTGTGGTTGTGCGTGCGCGCAAACGTATCTTGGAGACTATATTTTTTTCCCTGTGCTTCCGTATACTGTAAAGTTTTTTTGTCCGCGTGATGTTTGCGATGTATGCTCGTCGGAAGCTGTCGCGCAGCTGTTGTACGTCTTTTTTTGTATTTTTGAGAGTGTTGGTCGGTGTGCGGGTCGCTCGTCCGCCCAAAATATTGTTCTATCATTTACCGTCTAGTCCTCACACAACTACTACGGGGGGCTACTGTTTTGTCCTTATGGCCGGGTCTTTATGTCGTACCATCCGAGAACGACAGGGACAACCAATTACACACGATTCTCTTAATGTCAAACGCGCCATGTATCATTGTAGAGCTTCATACCCTGGCACGAGTGCTCTTTTTCGTTAAAAATAGGTTTTGAGCCTCGGCACGCGCAGTGTTGCACAACGCAATACTCGTAGCGAAGGTCACCGAGCGAGGCATGGTCTCATGCGGTCCTGGAGTGCGAATCGCCAGTGAGTGCAAACATGATGCGTCGGGGGGGCGGATGTCACGACCAACCCCATAGTGAGAATGAGAGCGACTTGCCTATTATGTCCCTGGTAAGAGCTAATGAGGCGAACGCATGTATGCCTCTACCAAGCTGCAGGGGCTATAGAGAGCTGACTGAGCCATCGACATGACCAGACACACCGTGACTTTTCAGAAACACCGGAAATAGAATACTTGCGATTTGATAGAGTACGGGAAGTCAACTCGATATTAATCAAGACGGCATCCGATGCGTTCGTTCAGAGGGACTCCACTGGGAGGGTACGTTAGGGCGGTACCTGCACGTGGTGACGTATGCCTACTCTTCTTCCAGTATTCGACGCCCACCCTAGATGATCGTGCTCCAACGACCCCAGGCGACGATTCTGCAACGACCACGGGCGATGATACTCTAACGACCCTTGTCAGCGATGATGCTCCAGCGGCTCCAGGCGATGATGCTTCAGTGATCCCATCCGCGTTCATTGTTGCTGTTGAGCGCGATTATTGTGCATAAACGACGATGTCGACGCCGTTTTTGACTTCGCCGAAGAGTTATCGCCCACAATCACCGTAGCATCATCGCCCGAGATATCTGGAACATAGCCGCCAAGATAGATTAGTTATTAAACGTATGTTCATTTTTTTTTAATCCCCTTTAGGGTTCAGTTTCTGTATTTGCTACTTGGTATTCCTCAGTCGGGTGTCTTGTTTCTAAACCGTTTTTTTTACCGCGGCTGATAGCTTCCGCCTCTGCGCCCCGACGGTGACGCGCTGGCGGCGGTGCCCCCGCATGTGTGACCCGACGCCATTTGGGAAGTTTCGCGGTCCTGCTCGCTGAGCTCGGCGAGCAATCCCGAAAAAATTGCCCCAAATAAGTTGACATCACTTGCTGAAAGCCTAAAGTCCCCGTATTCTAGATCCGTTTAGGGCACGGAGCGAGGTACCTATGTTGGCTTTGAACTACTGGTGTGTAACAAGGTGGTAAATCTAGGGGAAAGGGACCTAGTATCTACGTTAGGGTTAGTTTCTGTTTTTTTGTCTATTCCTCAAACGGCTATATTTTCTAGTCCACAATTTTTAGTCCGCCGTTTTTTTACCGCGGCTGATAACTTCCGCCTCAGGGCCCCGACGGTGGCGCGCTCGCGGCGGTACTTGCGCGCGTGTCACCCGCCATCAGGGAAATCTCGCGGTTCTGATCGCTGAGAGCTCCGTGAGCAATCCCGGGAAAACTCCCAAAAAGTTGGCAATGAGCTGCTCTGTATTCAAGGTAAATGCGCCCAGTAACTGCTGGTGACTGTCGTCTAATCTCAAGTAAAAAAATACTGATCGCACCAGCACACTGACCGCTTGCCAAGTCCTTACTGCTTGTTTTCAAGCCGAAAATAATCCACACGATAACACTGGAAACGGCAATCAACACACATAATCAACGTACAAGTTAACGATTATACGACTGTTTGTATTCATAATCGAATCATCTAGGTTATGGTGATTTGGATACACGATTATGCAACTAGTAATAATATAGTCTAGTTTATAAACACGTGCTTGATTAAAATGAATAATAATCCACCACGGAAAAGGCCAAAATATAGACAAAAATCGTTTTCGCCAGAAAACACATCTTGCACAAAGCGAGATGCTATCGACTCGAAACCAGACATTATGCTTTTTTCATCATCGAAGGAGATTGCTCTGCCCACGCGGCGGCGATTCAGAAATGGTTTCTTCCGTCATGCGCTGTGTGATATGAGCCGTAACAAGGTGCAGCTAAATGTGGACCGAGCACCCTCGGTGACGTCTCATGGCATGGTTCAAAACTAGAATGTATATAAGGTGTTTTGGGTTGTTCGTCGAGTGTCGCTCTGTCTCGAAGTTTGCGACCACAGAGCTCGTCTCTCTTGGAGACATCGGCATGGACACTGGTTGTGCCTGATGTGTGTGTGTGTGTGCTTCACATTAAACCGTTCTTCTACTCGTCGACATCCAGCACACCCAGTGTCCGTACTGATTCTTCACCCTAGAAAGATCAGCTCTGTGGTCACAAGCCACGACACAGAGATAATGCATCGTAATGCATTCGACAACGCAATGTCATGCCCTAGTACTGGGTACGACAGGCACAACATACATACGTCAGCAACAGAAATACATTGGAAGAGAGAAATACGAAATAAACAAAAACAAAAACAAAAACAAAATAAGAAAACAAATAAAAACAAAGATAAAAATAAAACAAAAAATGAAACAAACAAAATGAAGGGGAAATCGAAGAAACAACCCAACCGGAAAGGAGAGCCAAAGCTCGGAAAAGAAACATGATAAAATGAAATAAAATAAAGTAAAGTAAAACCAAAATAAGATAATCCGAACACGAGCCAAAAACCTGGACACGCAAGGAGGGAACAAAGGGGAAAAAAATACCCCAGAGAAAGACGAAAAGTGCTATGTACCTACTAGTCGGCCTGGTACCTTGCTACCCTGTCTGCCATCTCCTTCCTGCCTTCGTCCACCGCGGTCTCCCTTCTATTCCTCCTGTTGCCCCCCCTGCCCCCATTCCCTTGGACGGCTTTCCTTCTACTCCTCCTGTTTCCCCCCCTCCCCCCTTTGTGTTCTTCTCATTAAACCAAAATACCTTGTAAAAGAGAGAAACAACGAAAGAAACCAAGACAAAATAAATAAATAAATAAATAAAAAGGGGAGCCAAAGCACGGGAGATAGAAACATACCCCGAGCATGAGCCAAAATGGACATGCAAGGGGGAAAGAAAGGGAAAAAATACCCCGGAAAAAAGAAACAAGTAGAAGAAGGAAGACTGGGAGGGCCAAATAAAACAGGCTCGTCACCTACCCACCATGCAAGACTCCCTTCATAAGGATAAGAAGGGGAAAGAAAAAAAAAAAAAAAAAAATAAATAAATTCACGGAAAAATCAAAGTACCAAGACATCACATTCCGAGCAGCCGCAGCAGTTGGCGGTACGAGTGGCATAGATAGAAAGGTTCCACCTACTAGTCGGCCTGGTACCTTGCTACCCTGTCTGCGGTCTCCTTCCTACTTTCATCTACCGCGGTTTCCCTTCTACTCCTCCTGTCCCCCCCCCTGCCCCCATACCCTTGTGCGGTGTTCCTTCTACCCCTCCTGCTGCCCCCCCTCCCCCCGTTCCCTTCGACACCACCCACGGCGGATGCGCGGCGCTGTCTACTCAGCTTTGCCTCATCCTCGTGCCACCTGCCCACGAACCGTTCAGCTGCTTCGAGGACCCCCCGGTACCACTTGCCCACCTTTTTTGCTGCAGTGGGCCACAGCGCGGTCCCAACTCCAAAAACTAAGGGGGAGTGTTCCGTTGATCCCTCGTTGGCTTTGAACACCCTAAGGTCCTCAGCTATGGCTCTAGGCCAAGTCTTGAGTTGTCCGCCTGGTTTCGGGTTCTATGTAGAGGGGTGCAAATATCAGTTTAATGTGAAGAACACATAAACACTGAGGCTGGTACCTCGTTATATCAAGGTATGTACGTAATAGATCGGTCGCCCCGGTGGCGTATCAGGTTATCCTCGAGCCTGGTATAGGTCAGTTTCGTGAGTTCGAGCCCCGCCGAGTGCATACTCGTATAAATTCGTTGGGACTTTTTCTTGTGGACAAATTGACTTGCGGAAAGCGCGAGAGCGTGAGTTAGCAACATTCGATGAACAATCGACGAGCAGTGGGATTGCTGAACCCTATGCGCGATAAAAATTGAAGGCAAGAACCGGGGAGGAGAAGGGATGACACCTGTGACCACGGGTTGTCCAGAAGCTGGAAAGTGAAAGTGTGCTAAAAAAAAAAAAAAAAAAAAAAAAAAATGTACGAGAATGGAAAGCTCGGCCAGGTGAACCTTAAATGGCTCGCACGACCTTTGCTACAAAACAGACAGCGGTGGTCCCTCATTCTGCCAATATTCCCGGCTGATACAACCGGTTTAAGAACCTCGGAACAGGTCAGCTTTGGTTGTTCAGGGTCGTACGAGGGGATGCACATAAGACTACGAAACAAGAAAAGTGGCACTGATTCACTTGTGATGCTGTTTTAATCAACTAACTGTTCACGTGTCAATACTTCGAAGTATATTATACTAGGTCCTAGCCTTTAACGCAAGTCTCAGATGGCGTTAAGACATACCAGGTATGGTTGAGGCACGCAATAATCAGAGATAACGCATGTTTTAAGGCCAACGCACGTCTCAAATGGCGTCAAGACATACCAGGTATGGTTAAGGCACGCATTAAGGCCAATAATCAGAGATAACGCATGTTCCAAGGCTCGTGCTCGAAAGTTCTCGGGGGAAATTACTTCGAAATAGTGTTAAAAATTTGTTGCAGAACCAAGTGCCTCATATACCTTCATCGGCGAGTATCGTGTTCAATCAATACACCTTTAGGTGAGAACGTGGACAAAGGGATGTATTTGAAATTCATTTTTGGCCCACAGGGAGAGAAATTTCTTCCCGAAATGCCTACTGTAGCATCTCTTCGTACCTTATCCCCTGTTCATGGGTTTTCCCGTTTAACGGCTTTAAGGCAAGTTTTAAGGCGCCAAACCGTCCTTGAGGCGCTGGTTTTGGGAAAGCATATTTTAAGGCGTGCCTTAGGCTAAGGCCTAGCTGTAACCATTGGGGCAAATCTTTTTGAAACCACGCTGATCGGTGCGAGCAAAGCGACCCGATCAATAGCAACGCGCTCGTGCCAGCCTCCACCAGGGGGTGAAAAAAGGGTAGACGTTTAGGTCGAGGCTGGGGCTACCCCAGGCGATTCTATACAATGTCCAGGAGGTGCACCAGTCAAATAGAGTCGTGGGCACGGGTATCTTACACAGCAGCAGTAGCTCGAACTTGAAGTCGCACTTATGTGCAACAAACACGCCTAACACGTCTTCTTTGCCAAGCGAGTTAGGTGGGCTAACCGATACCAGTGCCTGTCTAAACAGTACTTCAGTAAGAGAGCGATGGAATACGATTTTCAAGTCTTGAGCACAGACAACCGAGCCAAGCTCATCGACGTCTCGTCTAAACACGGTCGGAGCAATACCGCCTGGGGTCGTAGGAGCATCATCGCTTGAGGCTGTCGGAGCCTCATGACCTGGAGTCGCTGAAACGTCATCGCCCGCGGTCGACAGAGAATCATCGCCTGGGTCGCTGGACCTACTACTAACGCCATCCGCAACATAATAAGTCGACTACACATGCATCACCAACAGGTTATGAACCTCGATTTCGAGCGGTCGTTCCTTCATATGTACGAGTACGTCAACAAGTGAACACCTATCCGTCTGTGGTGAGACGTGGAAGGAACGGGGGGTTGTTCCCTTCAAGTTTAGAATGTGGGCTGTCTCCTGGGTCTTCCTACTTTCTAGTATTAATACGAGGTGCTGTCTGTAAGAAGGCTCATCAACGCGCATACTGTACCGGCCAAGCTTTTTTTTTTTTTTTTTTTATCCTCCGGCGGATGGGGAAAAATAAAGCTTTAGCTTACCACAATAAAGCTTTAGCTCACCACAAAAAAGCTTTAGCTCACCACATTTTCTTTTTTGGGGCGCCCATAGCCCGTAGGTTCACGCCGCAGTGACAAAAGATATGTCACAGCAACAAAGAAAAAAAACAGCGACAGGCAGCTTTTTTATAAACCTGCTAGGGGTTTATAATAATCAGATAAAAGTAGTTCTGGCTGAGCCTACGTAAATACCCTGCACGACTAGGCTGATATTGCGTCACATGCTCAATTCCAGCACGCCGTTTTGACGTGAGAAAAACAGAAAACAGCCATGTGAGCGATACCTTACACGCTGGTATCCATTATGCAAACAGCAACACCAGTATCAAGATAAAACATGCTGATATTTAACGTTTCAACTCACGTAGTTATCTCAACACAACCAGCCACAACACCATTTCCTTAGCAACGGATAGGGCTTTAGACTAGCTAGGGCTCCACAATTTTAGAGACTGGATGAGACATACTTCCTTTCGCGTGGAGGAATCAGGACCGACGTTACAAGCACGCCGAACCCCATAAAAAAAGAACTCTGACGTTGCTGAAACTCGTATCCCCCTCCCCGCATATCATCTGCCACCTCATCCAATACTCAAGTCTACGAGGTACAGGAGAAAATACGCTCAGACATACCGGTATGTACTACAGTGTACTACCGTACGTAAAGGCTACTGACTCGGTCTTCGCGGCTCAAGCCCAGCGCAAAAACCAGGTACATAATCACGGTCACTCTGAAATTATGTTTTAGCCCAACGCACCACCCCTTCCGTCCCCCTCAAAAGCCTTACAATTCTTAGGCAGCAGAAGAAGCTAAAGCTTGGGCAACAGGCATCCGCGCACTTAATCTCCTGCACAACACCCACGGTTTTTGGGACAAGCAACTCGGATTCAGAGGTGGACAATTTTGCACCAGCCTACGTAAAAAACGCTTACTACGCTCTACCAAGACCTACAAGGAGCAGCAAAAAACAGCCCGTAATATTCCCCCTAGAAACATCCGTCAATATCATGTCTCCTTCCCTCGAGCCTCACAGTCGCTCGCCCACTATCCACCCAGCTGCCTGCTGCTTACCACCGTTCTCCCACCATCAACCATACCCTGCTTCCTGCCACTCACCAGGCGAACCTTACGCAAACCGGACCAAAACTTGCGGGATCCGCTACAAGATAGCTACCTATACCTCTGCACGTTTGTGGTTAGCCATCATTTTTGTCATACTCTCGTCGTTGTTGCACCTGTGTACGGGTAACACCGGGGTCGTAAGGCATGACCCACCCCTCCCTTCTTCGCCCCCCCCCCCCCCCCCCTACCTTCTTCCATGCTTGCCTAGACTGTGCCCCCCCCTCCACAAAAACAGACAGAACACTGACTTTGCGGTGTACAGGTCACAGCGGGCATCCTGAGAGTGATCTTGTTGCCGCTGTCGCCGTCGAAAACGTGCCTCTCGACTAATGGTTCGTATCCCTCTTCTAAACAAATAAACGGCACACGTACCACCCAAGTTGGTCTCAAACACAAAACTTGGACATTCGTTTTTGAGGCGATCGGCTCCCACTGTTCAGTGTCTACAGTAGCGTCTATTGCTCCAAGTACAGCAGTAGATACTTGCGCTCCAACAAAAGCGAATTCCTCAAGTTTTGCTTAGTGTCTCACAGCGGGGGCAAGTAGAGCTGTGCGTTCGCTCGAGCCAAGGCATTGCGCACAAAACTCGACTTATATTCGATATGTAAGCGAGATGGGGAAGGAGGGAGGGAGGGGAGGGGTATTGCCCGCGATCATCAACAGCTGTTGTCGTACAATCGCCGTTGAAAGCAGTCGTCGCCGCAAGTTCGCTGCACGGGCGAGAGTATTCCCGCGCACCCACCCCTCTTCCTTCCCCCTTTTTAGCTCGCCACCAAATAAAACTGCAGAAAAACTCGACCAGAATCCCACCGACCTGGCCAACCTACAAGCGGCGCGTTGAAGTTTACAAAAAAAAAAAACACCCTCTTACCCCCGCCCCCCCCTGCCCCCGTTCTCTTTTATAGTTGCACCCTCACCGGAAGCGATTAGAATTCTGCAGAAAGCGGAAAGACTCACCAAGTACGAGTTACACCACCAACACACCACCAAAAACCACGGGCACCGAAGGTAATGTCTTATCCAGCGAATGGACGCTTTCGAGAAGACGGCCGTGCTTTGTGGCAAAGCTCCGAGGCTCCGAGAGACACCGACTGACCTTCCCGCTCTTTGTTGTGCCTCCTGTACAACTGTTTTTGATTTGCTGCATGTACTCTGTGCTGTTTTGATAGTGTCATAATAGCTGTTTTATCCACCCTTTTAGAACTGCAATTTTTATCCCATTCAAATTCCAAGTCAGTTGTCCCTAAAGACGCGGGTGCAGTTCAAAAGGGCCAATAATACCGCGACTACTCAGACAACCCCCCCATTTACTTTCTCACCTTGCAAAGCACTACCAAAATCTCTAGCAGACCCTCCGCAACATCTCATCACCAAGGTCTCGTTGTCGAGTGCAAAAGGGCGGGCGAGAAAGACAAGAGTGGGGCCCGCCCGGGTCGGACACGACGCCCGAAACATCCGAATACGGAGTGAAAATTATCGGAAAATCCTCAAACAGAAATCACTGCCCACACATCCTCAAAGGGCGGAGCGGTATATCTCGGAAAATTCCGCAAATAGAAAATTCAGTGCCGGCATGACCTAAAAAGGCGGGACAGGTAGGAGTACATTTGCTCGGAATAGTCCGGAACCAAAACATTCACTACCGACACACTGCAAAATGCATCCTACACTAAATCCAAGTAATTTAGCCCAGAAAACGTGCTTCAAGTTCTAACGGGGTTGTGACCCTTTCAGCACCGGACTCCGGGTATGCGGACAAAACACTTGGAACTTGACTACGAAACACCTAGGAGTTGAAAGGGGCGGCGCGGGGTGCCTGGGGGGCGGTGGGGGCGGGGGGTAGTCTGGGTCTTGCGGTTGGCGCTCTCAAAGCGTGATGATCACTTCTTCTGGGTAGCCCCTGCGCACGAGGTAGTCTGTCACCTTGCGGGTGAAGAACTCGGGGCCTGCGGGGTTTGGAAAGAGACGCAAGAGGAGGAGGAGGAGATGGGGGACGGGGGCGGAGGAAGGGACGGGGGTGGGTGGAGGAGAAGAGGGGGGGGGGGGGGGGGCGTACGAAAATAGAAGTGAGGCCAACCAGAAGGAAAACTGCAGAAAACTGCAGGACCAGCAGCAGCCTGACCATACACCGAAACCGAAAGACAGGGTGAAGCACAAAACGAGCAGCACGTCAGCAAGACGCTATAATGAATACTCGCGATTTTTTTGTGCATGTCGAGACTATTTCAGCCCTCCACAACAACAAAACATAACGAACGAAGAATATCTTGTGCACCAAAAAAACACATACACGGAACAGGAATCCCCCCAAAAAGAGTTTCCCCTCCCCGATCCCCCGTCCTCCGAGGCACCAGCCGCTAGAAATAGAACCGTCGATAGCAAGCAGAAACGCATACCAGCTCGCAGAAGCAAAACTCCGCCCCCCTTCCCCGGAACTGGGAAACAGAAATCAGAAGAGTACCCCCCCCTCCCCACCTCCCCCCTATAGGAACGGGCCGTTAGAAACGAAACTAAAAGCAAAAAGAAGAAAAGCATGACCGACCCCAAAATACCCCCCCCCCCCCCCCGTCCCCCCATCTCATGACTACATCCCCCACGTCCTCCCACCTGCCACAGCCGCAAGGGTGCCGATCTTGAAGTCAGGCGCCGCCTCCTGAACGTTAGCGTTGGCGGCCAGCTGGTGCCCGAAGAGGTCCCTCTCCACGATGCAGCTAACGTCCAACTTGCGGTGGTTCCGGAAAAAAGCCTCCTCCAGTTCTCCGTACAGCGCGAAGTCCTCCGTGTTTTCGTTCAGCCATATGACTTTCAGGGCGAAAAATAAGGGAAGGGGCGCAACAGAAGCGAAAAAGCACAGAACGAAAACAGCAAAATAAAATTTATAAAAGCAGCAGTTGCAAAAACAGTAAGCAAACAAAGCAAAAGCGAAACTTGGCAATAAAAGACAACAAAATAAAATTAACAAAAACCTAACAAGCGATAAACGGGAAAAAAACATACCAGGTACACTTTTTTTTTCAATCACAGGTTTTCGTTAATTCAAAATTGACTCGTCAATTTCAAGTTCAGTTACGTACAACTTATCTGGCACAATTTGCTAATGTTTTTTTTTTCGCTGTCAAATTTCACAAGTTAATGACCCCCCTCCCCTTACCCGAAGCGGCCGAAACCGACGAATCTTTGGACGGGAGCAGCTCGTTAACCATCTGGATCATGGGTACCACGCCGAGCCCTGTGGCGATGAGCACGAGGTCGGTGATGGGGGAGTAAGGTCCGCCGTACACTAGGCCCTCCCTCCCCGGCTTCACCGCAATCTCGTCGCCTGATGCGCACAAGAGAACAGACGAAAAGCGAAAGGGAGGGAGCGAGGGAGGGTGGGTGGGTGGGATAGGGTAGGGCAGAGCAGGGTGGGGGGATAGGGTGGGGTAGGGTAGAGCAGGGTAGGACAAAGCACGGTGGGGGAGGGTGGGATAGGCTTGCGTAGGGTAGGGAAGGGTAGTGTTGGGCTAAAGCTTTATAGCAATCTTGTCTCCTGATGTGCACGTACGCAACCACAGAAAGACGGAAGGAGGGCGGAGGCGAGGAGTCTGGGTCATGGGGATCCGAGCGTCCCCTACCCCCCTACAAAGTACCTGGCATGTACCAAACTAGCGGCACTTAGGTCGTGCAGATGATATTGGTCAAGGATCTCTGCCATGAAACATCTGGATAATGGAAGCGTGAAAACTCCCTATTCCCGCGCGTGCTGCCGAGGCCATCGTCAAGCTCCCCGCCGGTGCTGCGCGTGCTCCTAAAAAAGTCCAGTTCTGCCGCTTTTATGCCAAAAAAAGTCCAATTATGCTACTTATGTCCATAAAAAGTTCATTATGCCGAATGCTATGCCAGCATAATTGACTTGACCTTAAGTCTAGCCCAGCGGCAACTAGTCGAGGAAGCGTGACCCCCCCCGGGTGTTACCGAGGCCGTCGTCAAGATCTCCGCCGTGCTGCGGGTGCTCGTGAAAACGCCCAACTCTGCTACTTTTACCAAATACACACATGCTGAATGTTATGCCAGCATAACGGATATAACTTTAGTACTAACCTAACAAAGAAGCCCAATTATGCCCAATAATATGCCAGCCAAAAGGATTTAACGTCAAGTACGAACCTAGCGGCAACTTGTCGAGAAAGCGGGAGAACTCCCTATCACCCCGGGAGCTGCCGAAACCATCGTCAAGCTCGCCCCCGGTGCTGCGGCTGACGACGATATCGAAGTAGCCCCGTTGCTTCCGCGGAGTCAGGGGGACGTAGTTGCCGTGCACCACCTGAGAGAGTTGGGGGGGTGGGGCGGGGGGGGGGCGGGGGGGGTGTGACACGAGGGCGGTCGGCCGGTTGGTCGGTATATCACTCAGCAGTAACCGCTAAAAACGTGTTCGAGTTCCGTCCTGAGGCTTTTCATTTTTGCACGGAAGTGGAAGGCGTGTTCAAGTTGGGTGGGCTGGGGGGGGGCGGGGGCGGGTGGCGGTGGGTGGAAGTAAGAAACGAGGACCTTCACGTTGGGCCGTCAGTCGCCCAAAACCAAGTTTAAAACGTAGTCGAGCTCCGTTCGGTACTCGCAAGTATTGTTAGCCACCCACCTGGTTGTTGGAGTCTAGACCGCACAGCGTTAGCTCCTGGCCGAGCTCTAGGGGAAGGATCACGTTAGGGGACCCCTGCGTATGTCAGAGTTGTTGATGAAGACGGGGAGCGAGGGGGGGGGAGCGCGAGGGAGGTGGGGGAAGCGGGAGGGAGGGGGGGAAAGCGGGAGGGAGGTGAGGAGGGTGGGCGGGAGGGAGGGAGGGAGCGGGGGGGGGTCGCTCCGAGTTTAGCAACTCTTTATAACTGCGATCGTGTGACAAGTCGACGGCGAGCAAGTGAATGCATCACGATAACCGGGAAAAAGTAACAAACCGACGAATTGAATACACCGTTCCATCAACCAACTAACCAACACAGCTACCCTGCAACTATTTTAATGTTAACTAGCAACTCAACTCAAACGCGAAAGCAGCACAAAAAAAAACATCCATGCGCTTGTGCACAATCATACCGCGGTTTGTGTTGAAAACAGCGGTCCTAGTGGAGCTGACACCGTCGATGATGGTTCGAGAGACTCGCGGTGGCGCGAGTGTTTTGGCACATTGGACGGTCCTTCCAAGAAAAATATGGCGTTTCAAAAGCCGCCATGACTGACGCCGCAAATTGACAGCGGATGATGGTCGACAAAACACCGTCACTGTCACAAACACCACGACCAGGACCCCCCCCCGCACCCCCCTATCCCCGCCTTCTTCAAATACCTCAAGCTTCCACTACCGTCGTTGCTACTCGAGAGTGGACGATGGTTGACAAATTGCCGAACCATTGCCAACTCCGCCCCTCCCCTCACCTGCAGCCCAAAGCGGTACCGCAGGACGTCGCCTCCTCCCTCCTTGTTTCTCTCCAGCAAGGTACAAACCGACCAGTCATCGGCCGGCAGCGGCTCCTCCTCCGGCCCGAACGCCTGCTCCCAAGCATCCTGGCGCCGCGAGGCCCACGCCCGCAAGGAGCCGGAGCAAAGACGCGACTTATAGCGGAGGTCACCCACCACAGCGGGCAATCGGCTGTGCTTGTAAGCGGGCTCTACAGTTTGGGTTACCGTGCTCCTGGGAGTGTGTGCGTGGGGGGGGGGGAAGGAAAGGGGGAGGGGGGGAGGGATGGGGTTAGGGAGGGAGGGAGGGAGGGAGGCGCAAGGAACACGATATAACTCCATGGAGGCGGCGGCGGGTCGTGGAGGTACAACGTGAAGCCAAACTTAAGGGAAACACGTTTTGGACACCAATCGCGATCAAGAGACTCGGAGTCGCAGGACATGGCTACACGCATGGAACCTAGCTCCGCTTGCTGTATCGACCAAGGACCATTTTTACGATAGTACCACAGTGCGTTCGACCCTTCTACAACTGGATAGCCACAAAGTGCATTCGACGCTGCTTTCTCAACCGGATAGCATGAAAGAAAAAACGCCGATGAAAGAAAAAGGAAAAAATACGAGCTGAGCTGAGACATAAAAACGATGATAAGCAATACCAGGTACATAAAACTCACCCGACGGCCCCCAGCACGCGAGGCACTCTGGCGGCCACCGCGACGACGCCCAGCAGAGCCGCTACCGCCGTACCCCACACCACCACGGGACCGACGGGCTCCGGCATTACCGACCGATCCAGGCTGACATCCAAGGATACCGACGAGGTCCGAGAGGGCAACGCCCTGCGCTCCGTAGTGGGTGTAGCGGCGGCACCTCGGCGTATCTCCGTGGTCTGTGTCGTCGGATCAAAAACAAAAGTACGGAAAACACAAAACGTGTGTTATACAAAAAGGTTTGCTGTGCGGCGGGTGTGGGTGGGTGGGTGGGGGGGGTTGACGGGTAGGTGGGTGGATGGGTGGATGGATGGGTGGGTGGATGGGCGGGTGGGTGGATGGACGGTGGAGGTGGCAATGATGATCCATGGTATTGCTGTTGTTGTAGTTGGAAGTCGTACGATTTAGCATGGCTTGGTGTACAGTAGTTTAAACTGTTTTCGATGCGTTCTTCGCCAAATTACACACGGTGGGCCCTTCCTTACCCTGATCCTTTAACCTTGACTACGATCATCTGGGCCACCCTCACCTCAAATAACGTGCACACTTGCATAACCCCCCCCTCCCCTCCATCACGGCAAACAAATAAAACGAAAAAGTGCTCGTCCCCGTTGTCATCAGCATCACCATCCTCAAAAAATCACCATGTCCGAATGACCAGCTAGCGTCATGATCATGATCACGAATATCATGGTCATGATCACGATCATCTTGATCATATCACGATTCGCACCATGGTCGTGATCAAGATCAAATGATGATTACGACGATGATCATCACGCTTCAAAAGGGTTTGAACGTCTCAAGTGGTCCCCCAAGTCCCCGCCAAGCTCCGATACGCATGTAGGGTGCTTGCCATCGTTCTTATCATCATCACGATTACGGTGAGATGTGGTAGTGACAACTATGGTGGCGCAAAAAATGGCGGTGATGATGACTATGATGATGACGCCATGCTTGTGGGGCCTGCCATTGTTCTATTCAACATCATCAGCACTATCAACAAGATCATGATCATGATCATCATCATCATTACCATCACCATCATCGTTATCACCACAGTCGTTATCAGCACCATCAGCACCGCCATCACCAAAATCAAGTATCATCATCATTATCATTATCATAAGCATCATCATTCCCGAATCCATGACGAGTTGGATGCATCGCTGAAGATTCTGGAACATGGGCATGCTCGCTTATGGCTAAGACCTCGACCATGAATAGAGATAGAGCGCCACATACATCCCGAATCCTTGTCTGCCTCACGTCATAACTCAGAAGCCGACAAATCTAGCTGGTGATGGTGACAAGATGATAATTGGTGTGGTGATAGTTATGGCGTTGATCATTCTGCTGGTGCCAACTATGGTGGTGATAATTTTATAATTACGGTGGTCTTTCCAAAACGATTCCAGTGGGATGTTGCCCAAGATTTCGATCATGCAGGCATTCCGAAAACAAACTTGGCACATTCAGGCCCATAGACGGCCGAACAGGATTTTTTGGCTGGTATCGTTGCAATTTAAACATTTTTTGCGCAAGATCGCGTTGCCAAAGTAATAGCAACAGTCTTATGGTGGTGACAATTCTGGGGGTGATGGTAATGGCGATGATGATGCCATGTCAACCAATGGCGTGGTCATGTGCTGTCACTATTCGCCATGATAATGACAGTCATACACTTCGAAGTACAATAAGTATAACATACGGCTGTGTTCATGTCATGCCACCGCCATGCTTGTGACGTGCCTTCACCAAGCTCACAGCCATGTTCAACCCACGGTCATACTAATGTTCTTGCCGAGGTCCATTCACATCCAGCGCACACGCTCGGCTTCTATCAACCCTTTCGGGGCTAGAGAGGGGGGAAATGCCAATAAAAACGACGATTGCAGCGTCGACCGCACGAAGGGACCTGGTTGCGGCCTGCTTGTATTCCAGGAGGCAGAATCCCTGGGTAGTTGGTCTACAGGGGGCGTGTCTGAACTGCAGTGCAAGTAGCTGTAAGAGACCCGCGCAGCGTGGTGACACTCGTATTTCTGCACGCTCTTACTAGATGCTCGACAACACCGCACTCGTCATTTTTACGGTCTCTATAGGTCCTACTGTAGAAGGACTAATAGCGGCACCTGACGGTATGAACACTGCAAGGCCGCCAATGCTTCGATTACAGCGGTGCATCACACCATAGCAGAAAATCAGCTTCTCCGTTGTTTTTCGCGTTAGAAACGTCCGAGTAGACGCTGTGGTCTTTGTACACTATCTTTGCACGGTACCCTCTGGGGTTCGCCGTTCTTGGGCCTCTTCGCGGCTCGCGCTTCACCAGAGCGGCATCCTGCAGATGGACGTCCATGACGCGTCATTTCTTTGTCTCGGTCGAACAGCCTCCTTCAGCTTGACCAAGACAAGAAACCGGCTGCCGGGTCGACGTTGATCTGAGACATATCCGTCTGAAGAAGAGTTAAAAGTGCGAGCCCCCAAGGGTCCAAAAACGGCGAACCCCGGACGGTACCAACGGCTTCTACACTGATGCGTCTCATGCGAAAAACACCTGGTGAGCTCGCTGTGTGCTATGATACACAGTGAGGGCTACGCTTTAAAAAAGGGTGTGCGCTGTGGAATAAACCTGTAGGCAATTCGACCGAGGGAAAGAAACCCACGGCGGCATCGAGGCCCATCTGAGTCATGTCGCCTGGTAAAGCGCGAGCCGCCAGGGGGTCCAAGAACGGCGACAAGGGTACCAAGCAAAATTTTCACACATCGGACAGATCACGATCTACTGTATCTACTCTAGATCCTGTATCTCTATTGATTATATCAAATGTTGTGCACGATCTGTGCGGTACAGATCCAACTCAGTAAATACGTGCTAGGTCAATCAGATCATCCAGCTCTCACCCAGCAGCATGATCTACAGGCCACACAGGTCATACAGAACAGGGACTTATCTGCCCTCGAAGGCATCTATCAGGAATAGGCATTTGATATGTCCGACGTGCGGAAGGTTGTTCTCGCCGAGGTATATCACAGCCATATTCACGCCGAGGTCGTAAAATAATATATATGCTCGTGCCGAGGGCATATGCTAGCCATGCCCATGCCGAGGTCATTTTGTACAGAAGGCGTCCGCAAAGAAACGTCAACTAGGCGTCGAGGCTCAGATTCTTGTTTTGTCGCCACCAATGAGTACAGGCGGCCATAGGCTATTACATGGGACTAGCGTGGAACTCGAGCCTGGGCATCCGTTTCTTCAGCCAATGGCCTATCGTGAGAAAACGGGCGGCAATTTCTTACGGCCGAACTTTTCACGAGCGGACGCCCTCTGCATTAATGTTCATGCCAATAGTCTGAGCCATACTCATGCCAAAAGTCATAGCTATGTTCATGCCGTGGTCGTAGACATGTTGCCGAGGTCATATCATACCGTGCAACACGGTGTATATCACCCGGGACGTTGTAAATCAGACCGTGGAGTAAACCACCCGGGTGATGAAACACTTGAAAGCCCAAAACAACCACACGACTTATCAACCGGGTACGTTGCATACCACACTCCCTGCGGTGTCATGCCTGATATCGGTATGGCATCCCGAAAACGTTTACCCCCCCGACATGAAGGACGGGCACGGCAACAACCGTAACTTTCTTACAGGTCGTTTGTGGCCAATTTCAATCTTGAACGTCGGCCCAGATCAACTCGACCCTATAACTAATCCAAGCTCTATTAATAACTCCAACCCTTTCGAGGGCTCGGGGGGTTGCCAGGGGCGGTCGCGCGACTCCGCAGCGTGCTGGCAGTGTGGCAGTCCTTTGCAACCGCTACTATCACACCCCATAGAGTTTGCGATCTAACTCAGTAATGCGTGTTATCAAATTCAAGACGGCCACTCAACTCATGACCGGGGGAAGTCGTATATCACACCCCTGGAATATACCACACCAGGTGATAATCTGTTGGGAGCCTCACAGGTCCATCACCAGGAGTGTGGTATACACCGTCGTACACGTTAGTCACGTTCTTGCCGAGGTCATATATAACCATGCTCATGCCGAAGTAATCTCATAGCCACACTCGTGCCGAGGTAATCTCATAGCTATGTGTCATGCCGTGGCCATAGCCATGATTATGCCAAGCTCATAGCTATGTACATGCCGTGGTCATACTAGTGCCCTCACCGAGGTAATATCATAGCTATGTTCATGCCCAAAGGTAATGCCGTAGCTGTGTTAATGCTGAGAGTCATCGCCATGTTCATACCAAGACTATAGCTATATCCATGAAGTGGTTAGAGCCATGTTGAGGCCGCAGTAATAGCCATGTTCGTGCCATGCCATACCCATGGTGTTGTCGAGCATACAGCATAGCTATTAGCATGCCCAGTTGTCATTCCCACAGCCATGTTCAAGCCAAGAGGCATGGTCATGTTCGTGCGAAGGTAACAGCCATGTTCATGCCGTGGTCATAGTAATGCTTGTGCAAAGTTCAAGAAGTTTCATGCCAAGATCAGAACCTTATGCATGCCAACTGCCATAGCTATGCTCATCAAAAGATCATACCCATGTTCATGCCGTGGCCATACTAATAGTAATATTTATATTTTCGAAATCATACCATATAGGATGTTCATAGGGTCGTGCCTTAGCCCTTTTCAGGCCAACGGTCATGTTCATGCCAATACCATAACTATGTTGACGTCGTGTTCATATGCCCTGCAAAACACAAAAAGCCTTCCATCTCACCCCCCCTCACCTCGCTAATTTCCCGTCGGCGGTGCACACCCTGCCGCTCTTCCGCCACCGCCTCCTCCCCGACCTCCATCCACTCCTCCTCGTCCATCTCCTCCTCACCCCCTCCCCCGTCTCTTTCCTCCTCCACCATCTCCCACTCCCCTTCCTCGCTTGCACTGCCACCAACCCCACCCCCGCTGCGCTTCAACGAACCCCCCTCCTTCCGTCGCAACTCTCGTGTGCCACCGTTATCCCCGCCTGGCCGCCGCACCGTCCCCGTCGCCCCCTCCGCCCCAGGGGTAGTAGCTGCCACCCCGGCCAGCCCGACGCGTGCCACCGCTGCCGCCGCCGCTTCCTCCTCCCCCTCGGCTCTGGTGCCCACCAAGTGCCGCCTCTCCTTGGTTGCGCGGAGGTCCCTCCTGTGCCGAGCGACTAGGAGCCCCACCCCGACCACGAGGGAGGGCACGTCTCCTATTCTTTTCCAGGTGTCGCCCGCCACCCTGACCTTGGATGGGTTCTCCCCTCCCCCCGCGCCCCCGCTATCACCACCATCCCCGGAAACTCCGGACAATGCCGTGGTCGATGCAGCCACCGCTCCTGCTCCTGCTGCTCCTCCTGGTTCTGACCCCCCTCCTGCTACAGCTGCTGCTGCTGCTGAAGAAACGCCCCCGTAATAGCAGCCTCGTCGTTGTCGCCGAGCTGTCATTTGCCCCTCTAAAACTCCACCCTTGAAAGCTCTCCGTTGTTGCCGTGCCGTTGTCCCCCACCCCGCCGCCGCCCCTACCGATCGCCGACCGTTACCGCTAGACCCCGACGACGATAACGCCACCTCAGCAGCTGCAGCCCCTAAGGGGGGGCAAACATGCCTCCCTGTATCACCCCCCGCCCGTGCCCCTCCGCCTTCTACTGGAAACCCACCGGCGTACCGGCTGCTAAGTTGCGGGCGGGAATCGCGCAGCGATCTACTGCTCCTCCTGCCGCCGCCGTTTCTTCCGAGTACATGCCGCTGTCCCTCCCCACCGAATGCTCGAGTGCCCGGCTTCGCGGAGAGGCCGGTAACGCCTCCTGGGATCGTAAAACCATCGGTGGGAGTCGGTGGCGTAAGCGCCAGCAGGGCCACCGCTGCTGCTGCGGCGGTGGCAGCGGCGGCGGCCGTAGAGAGTCGGGTCCGTCTTCGTCGTGGCTGCTTTTTCGACCGCATCGCCACAGCAGTCAAATCACCCAAGTCAAGCGAACAAAAAAGAGCCGCGTCTCCGAAGGATCCTCTCCTCTCTCCCTCTGGTGTTCGGGCGTGCTATATACCTGTTTGTTGGGTGTTGTTAAGGAATAGTCGATGTTGTTGGTATTGTGGCGTGCTTGTCGGTTTTGGGTGTTGGTTCTGGGTGTTGGTTTTGGGTGTTGGTTTTGGGTGTTGGTTGTTGGTTAGGAGTGTTGCGTGTCGTGTGGGGTTTCGCTACCAATAACGGTGGTCTGTGCTGTTTCACGGCTGGAAAAGCGAAAGCGTGCGTGGGTTCATAGCCCAACAACAACTTTAAAACAGCACCAGCTTGCCAGCACCAGCATGAAGGGGCAGCGTTAACTTTGTACTGCTGCCGCCGTCAATATAATGCATGCGCACCTTTGAAATACCCTGTAAATACTTGTATGACAGCTATTAATGTGTCTTGAATGGCCACGCGTTCACAAATACATCTACAAAAGACTACAATGCTAACAAGTAGTGGTACTATCTGTACCAAAACGAAAGGCATGAGATCCTACTTGTACAAGTACGGCTGTCGTGCTTCCTTCGCCACCTGGTTATGGTAGCCGATGAGAGAGGGCCACGAGCAACCAGTCATTCGGTCCACCTAACCTGCTACTTTGTGTGGCGGGGTCCGGTTTTCGAAGTGTCATTTTATGGTATAGGCATATTATACCAGGTACACACCAGGCCGACATAACCATATGCGAAGACGCAAACCAATCATGACAACATCAGCCGTCGACGCTATGATGAGGGCACGTGGGGACCGACAGCGCTTTGGTTTGAACTTTGAGCACTTGGATACTGCTGCTGCTTGCTGCAAACCACATCATATGACATGATCCAATTTGAAAAGCTTTTGAATCGAAGTGAGGACACTCTAGCAGCAAGACGGGTTGATAATGTACAACGTATGTTGCCGTGCAAGGCAAAAGCTGGCAGGGTTCCCAAGCATAGCAGCAACTGCGATGCTCTCGCCTCTGCGCGCCCCCTCGCCGGTGGGTATTGTGCTTTTAGGAAGACATCTGACCCAGGGCGTGTATGCAGAAGTATGCACAAATTTACAAGTTCCAACGGCAGAGGAACCTTGCAAGCTTGCCACCGCTGCCTTCTGCACAAGCCTGTTGCAACGAGCTCAGGTACCAAGGGAAGCCCAACTCGCCAACGTCCAATCCCGCCAAGAGGTTCGGGGCATGGCCACGCTCTCCCGGGCATGCCGCGCAAAGATGCGGCAGCAGCATCAGCAGCAGTAGGAAGCGAAAGCAAAAAGGAGGCAGACAGGCCAAGCTTTTGCAGGGTCCGCGCGCGTGTATTTCGCATCGACGAGAGCAATCTTCGCTGCTGCATACCAGCGTCATCGCACAAAGCTCTCACCTCTTTACCGCAGAAGCTCACCTCTTACCGCAGGAGCTACTGCATAAATCTCACAGTGTTGTTGCCTGCGAGGGTTTGCGACCGATACCCCAGGGGTTATCGACGGCAGTGAAAACACCGCGTTTTTTACTTACTTTTTACGAAGAGGCGGTTTTATCCAGGGACAGGGGACGTTTAACCAAAAGCCAATCACGCCAAGGCAACAGCAACCTTCAGTCACCCTTCAGCAGAGGCAGCTAGTTCGCTCGCAGTGGAGGGCAGCAGCAGAGGTCCGCCGTCAAAGCGCTGGGCTGGCTTTGGCAGCCCACGAGGAGGGTGCATCGGGGCCAAAGGTAGCTCATACTGTCCAAGAGAACTCGACGGTCTTCAAGAATGACCTTCCTCGCTACTCTGGCCTTGCTGTTGGCGGCTGGCGCCCCTACCATCGCTTCTGCGCAGAGCACAACTACCCAGCCTTCGTTCTTCCTTCAAGACCCATCTGACGGTGAGCCTGCCTCCCCAAGCACTATTACAGGCCACACCAAGCCGATCCTTCACGCTTTCTCGCCCCTATGACTGGCTTCGCATCCGCTGCTGCGCTTTCGGGGTGCATATGTCAAGCCTGCCCAGGGCATGTGTGCATGTCGACTGAGTTGGCAACCTCTCTCATTGGCAGAGCGCGCTCGGTGCTTGGTGTGTCCCTGTCCCTGTTTCTTGGGTATGGGCTAGCAGATGGAGTGCTGCGGTGCGGTGCTCCAACGAGGACCGAGTGCTGCCCCCGTTGCCTGTGCGCACGTTCTGTAAAGTTGGATGGATATGTAACTCGGTTGCGGTGATCGACGGCCGCACACTTTTATTAGTACGACGGATATCAACTATCAATATCAATAGCAATATTAATAGAGCTTTGCTGCTGTCTCGTTGAGTCGTTTGTGTTTTCCAACATAAAAAACAAGTCATTTTGACATTTTAAGACGAGTGTCATGTATATCTATCGTACCACCGCGGTGCCTGCGCTCGTGTTATTACACACGGCTGGTGCACCCATCGATACACACTGCTGCTGATACGGGTCAATGTAGTCGAACTGTTACCAGGTATTTCGGTGTGTTTTCCATTGTATCATCCACGTGTCACTTGCTCAATGAAAGACAGCCAACAGAGAAGAAAAGTGCCAGGTTCTTGAAATCGTTCGCTCGCTCTCCCCTTTGCCCTTGTCTCCTTCTGTGTTCTCTTCTTGCGTTTGGGACCAACAAATGTCGTTATAAGGTTGTGGTCTTCTCGACAGGATAGTATGATATGATTATTCTGATCTCGAGCATCATGCTGCGCCACGTCGTATAATACCACTCCCTGCATTTCGCTTCTGACTCTGAACCTGTTGTCCTTCAACAAAGCCGTGCAGTCGCCGATGCTGTTCAGTCCGCGATAGCAGTCAAGAAATAGGCAGTTAATATTTTCAGGCTTGAGTTTTGGACGAAAGAATATACGAGACGTGGCCTGTTTTGTACTGAAAATAGTGTGGACATACCCTGCCCTGCATAGGGAAGAAAGTGCTGAAAATATTCTCGCGATAAAAACGAAGGCGCGCACCGTAGAGGGCAGGGAGGACAAGAGCCTGCTTGGTGACCCCGGGTCTAAGTTACTTCTAGAGAGGGAAAAATAAAATGTGCGAAGATAATATATAGATGGGATGAAAAACAAAGCCAATAAAAATGTAAAAAGTCCGGCCTGGCCAGAAATAACAGATCTAAGTTCATTATCAATATATTGCTGAAATAATCAATTTTTGATTTTTTATCACCGTCCCTCTGATTACTCTGTTAAATTATCCGCCCCGACCCTTCCCCCCCTCTTCCTCCTCATCCTTCTCTTCCTGTTCTCCCACCCCCCTCCTCCTCTCCCCCTTCATCCCCGCTCCCCCCTCCCTACTCTCCTCGTTTCCCTCCTACTTCCTTCCCCTATCCCTTTCCTCCCCTCCCTCCTCCTCCCCCTCCTTCTCCCTCCCCCCCCCCCCCCTCCCCTGCACGCCCCCGCCTTCCCTTCACACCCCCCTTCCTCCTCCACCTCCTCCTCCTGCCCGCCCTCCCTGTCCTCCCCCCCCCCCCCTTGTCCTCTTCCTACCTGTACACAGGTCAGTGCCTCGCTGGAGGCGCTTTCAAGCGATGCGGCGTGGACACCCTCTGGTACGTCACGGGCACGAACACGCAGTACCAACTGCACCACCGACCACTGGAGGACGGCCAGGAGGTGAGACCGGGGAGCGCGGGGAGGCAGGGGGTGGGTAACGGGAGGCATGGAAATGTAACGAAAAACGTCCAGTAGGCAAGAGACGATGCCAGAAAAGGTTCAGCAGTAGGCAAGGAAAGACGCTAAGAAAGATAGCACCGATGCCATATCGCGCCTGATGAGAGTACTGAAGGAGGATTATGTCACCGCCGCCGCCTCCCCTGTCCCCTCTCGCTTGACGCGTGTACGATTAGTAGAGGTCCCTCTAAGGCCGGTTGATTGGTGCCGGTTGACTTCTATTAGTGCCCGTGAAATCGCTTGGAACAAATGGGAACAACCAGCAGTGGCGGGGTATACGGAGTGGTGCCGGTTGCCGCTATAGTGCCGGTGATTCCGGCTGGCACGTACCGGCACTGTACAGCGATCGCTGCTCTGTATCCCTTTCAAGGCACATGTGTAGCGACCATGACGAATACCTGGTACGAGCTTACCCAGCGTCTAGGAAGAAGGTGCTGCGGTAGCGTGAAATACATGCTGCGCGAGTGTCGTGCGCGACCTCACGTTGCACTTCGGAAGCATCCCCAACCCCAGTTTGTAACCACGGTTGTGATGGTTTTCAGATTCGTAACCGATTGCACGGGACTTGCTTGCTATCTGGTACTTCCTCCTAGGTGCCTGGATATAGCGTAGCACCTTATTTGCTTGTGTAGATGGTAACATAATCCGCCAGTACCAGTACACCAGTATATTTGGGAGCCTTCGCCGGAGGTACTGGTCTGTCCTCGTGTATATTTCGGAGCGAGTACTAGGCTGTGCCGGGTGCTCAGTATTTTCGTGGTTTGATAGAGCGAGTACTGGGCCATTCTTCTCAATGGTGTTTTGCGAGGTCTGATGTCGTGAGTACTGCGAATCGAAGAGTAAACTAGCACTGCCCCAGTATATTGCCAGTATGCCCGTTACCCAGTCGTGTAGTATTTCCAACACCAGGGGCGGGTAACACGTGGTGTATCATAGTATTTCCAACACCAGGATATAAAGTGGTGTCATAACTGGTTAATCATTACACATGCTGTCGCTGTTCTGTACCAGGTATACTTTTGTTTGTTGCAGCCGCTGTGTTGAACAAGGTATTTTGTTTTTTATTCTCCATGCTACTCACAAGTAGGTATCAAGAGTAGCGCTACGAGTTACGAAAACGCATTTATCGTTTTTCGTTTTTCGTTTTTTGCTGTAAACTTGCGCCTGACATCTGACGTAACTCTCGATAGGTTTGTTTTTGAACTTGATTGATACCAGGTACATGTACATGACTCTCGATAGGTTTGTTTTTCAACGTGATTGATACCAGGTACATGTAAAGTTCCATTATTTTGTTGAAGTTGAAGGTGCCACGCGTCAGGGAGAGAGGGAAATAAATGTATGTTCATGTATTGCGGAATATCGCTGGACAAAGCTCCCTTGGGTAGGGTTGGGGTTTAGGGTAGAGTTTTTGGTGCATTATATTATAATCGTACACTAGAAAATAATAATGGGTAAAGGAAGTACAGGCAGATATGTTGAAACTGCAGTAGACCACACTACCAACCTTCTACGCTGGGCATTTCGTTCCTACCTGCCGTCTGCATGACCGCCTGACAACCTCTACCAAACGCAGTAGCACACGCCTAACGAAGTAACGTCATTGAGCGCGGGCACATCAAACGCTCGTTTCAAAACAATGACGATTTGCACCTTCCCCCCTCGTGTTCAACAGTGGTGACATAGCATAACCACATCACCTCGCTTGCTGTATTTGTAATATGTATCTCGGTCTTGAAATTGGCGACCTCAGAGCCCCACATCGGCACAGTAAAAATCATGGGCGTAAAATCGTACATGAGCTAGTTATAATGGGAAAAGGAAGTACGGGCGATCGCTTCCCAACTTATGCCAAACGAAGTATGACTAACGAAGTAACGTAATTGAGCGCGGGTACACCAAGCGTTCCTTTCAAAACACTGACGATTTGCACTTCTCCCCCTCGTGCTCAATGGTGGTGACATTACATGGCCACATCACCTCGCCTGTTGTATTTTGCAATATGTATCTATTTCTTATAATTTGCGATGTCAGAGCCCCACACCGGCCCGGTGAAATCATGGTAATTTCATGGTTGCACCTTTCGATTGAAATATTCTAGCGATCCATCATGTACAATAACAAATGATGAAGTTTTAACATCAAATCCGCTAGAATAATAAACAATACCAGGCAGATGATATACAGAGATATATTATTGCTACTATACAACCGTCAAATTTGTCCCCTTCAAGGATTTATAGTATCCGCGCACATATTGAAATGTCCCGCCCGCCGCCCGCCCCCCGTCCCCCCCCCCCCCCGATCCCTCTTGTTTCAAACGCCCCACCTAAAATCAAAGTCTGCCAGAGTAGTAACAGGTAAACACTACCAGCCAGCTGATATCACCTCATTATATTTCTCGCCATCCATGTCGTAGCTCCAATTCATTTCCGCCCCCCCCCCCCCCCCCCCCCGTTTTTTCTCCGTTCCCTCTTGTTCAAACGCCCCACCTAAAATCGAAATCGGCCAGAGTAATAAACGCTTCTACGCAATTGATATCACGTCATTATATTTCTAGCCATCCATGACGTAGCTTTAATTCATCACCCCCCCCCCCCCGCCAACGCCCCCTCCTTCCCCACCACCCGCACGATCGCCTAGACCTAGCATCACGCGTACAGCAAGCCCCTACATATGCGACCTTAAGCTGTTAAAAACCCTTCCCCCCCCCGAAAAAAAAAAACTCCCCCCCCCCTCCCTTTTTTTTTTCCCCCTCTTCCTCTTGCTCAAACGCCCCACCTAACATTGAAATCACCTCATTATTTTTTCTTGAGCCATCCATACCGCTGCTCCAATTCACCCCCCCCCCCAACGCCCCCTCCTTCCCCACCACACGCACCATCGCCTAGACCTAGCACCACGCGTATAGCAAACCCCTACGTCAATGCGACCTGAAGCTGTTACAAAAAACCTTTCGCCCCCCCCCCCCCCCCCCCCCACCCCCTCGAACACTCCGCCCTCTCCTCACTGGTTGTACGACCTACAGTATATACTTGATAAACTGATGCATTCCTCCCGAAACCGTCAGATTTATCCCCTTAAAGGATCTATTTAGTGTCCACGCACAGATGGAGTTGCCCCCTTCCCCCCCCCCCCCCCCCCCCGCTCCCTCTTGTTCAAACCCAGGCCCCCACGCCCTTAAAATCTCCGCCCTCCCCTCACCGGTTATACGACTTACAGGATACACTTGATAAACTGATGCATTTCCTTCCACAGCTGTCAGATTTTGTCCCTCTCACAAACAGGTTTTGTAGTTTCCGCGCACATACGAACATCACCCTGTTGACCCTTATAGCTACACTGTTCCAAGGGGAGTCGCCGACCTATATCCTTAATGAGGACACACAACCCGTAATACGCGCGATCGGAGTATCACACAGCTTGCAAAGATGGGTTTCGACAGAATCTTCGATCTCACAGCTGGAGTGTACTTTTATTTTCGTAACACATCTCGTCTCAAAATACTGGAAGCACACGGGGGCCACAAGACCTTCCCTAAATCCAATACTAAAACCCTATCGTTTCTATAATAATGTGGAGAAGGCGGATCGGAGGGAGGGAAAGAGGGGCTTCCAGAAGGAGCCGTGCTTGGCACGAGTATATATCGAACAGCACCGTCGCTCCCCTTGCCTTAAACTAGACCGTACATGACATGATACCCTCTGAGAACCGCGCGCTCAGCTTACCTCGTACTTGGTACCTCTTTTCGGTGATACAGTGCTCGGAATCCCAGTTATTAACCGGTTTCGCCTTTCGGACTTCAGAGGGGGAAAATGCCGAAAAAACTGACAATTGCGGCATCAGACGTATAAAGCAGTCCGGGATGCTGACGTAGGGTATCATATCGCACATGAAGTATCTGAACAGCGACGCAAGCAGTTGCAAGACACGCACGCTTCATGATACTTCGACCTTGTTCGACGCGCCCCCAACACAAAAGACGATTGGTTAGACCACACCTGTCGTTATCGTTGTTGTTGTTGGTGGTGGTGGTGGTGGTGGTTGATGGTTGTGGTTGTGGTTGTGGTTGTGGTTGTGGTTGTATCACATTAGATTTTTAACGTGTTCGCTTTCGCCTACGTGTTGTGTTTGTGTTGCGTTGTGCTGTGTTGTGTTGTGTTGTATTGATAGGACACCTGTCTGGATCGAAAGAGCTGCGCCGGAGACGACTCCGAGTTGGAGCTGGGCCCCTGCAAGAAGTGCTGCGCTAAGGTGAGACTACTATACCTCTATCTACTACCAGTACCTGGTATTATTACCCGTTTGGGGGCCCATGTACACCGATAAAACTCATGGTGCGAGCATGCAGCACACGGCACTTCAAGCTATGCGCGATTCTTACAGCTACTTGCGTTGAGCTCGACAGGAAAATCGTCGTCACTTGGTTGAGCAGCCTGCGTTGTTTCGCGTGAAGGATGCTGCGATCGCGAGTTTTGTTCGTCGTTTTTTTCTCGTGAAGTCCCAAAAGGACCAAGAAGAGAGAAGTGCTGCGCTAAGGTGCTACTTATGCGGGTGTGTTTCTGTGGCTGATGCCGCAACGCGTAACAAAAGATCTCAAGACCATCGCCTAATGGAATCGTTACTTCAGCGCCGTGTTGTTAGATTCGCTCGCTTTGCCGTCTTCCTGACTAAGTTGGGGAATTGACATGCCTTGGAACAGGAAATCGAATGCACACTTGTGAGAAAAAATATAACAGAACGCACAGAACTCGGGATTTGAGAGCGTAACTGGGAAATCATACTTGTACGATAAGTGTATTTCGTAATGAGTGGCCGATTGTTTCAAGCGTTTTGGTCTGGCGCAGAGGCTGCTATTGCGTATCACACACAAGATAGCAAATCCTGAGAGACGAGTTTCAGAGCCGATTTTGTCCAAAGCAAGGCGGGCACATAACACGAAAATGGTACGAGTCGTTCCATAAGTGCACCGCCCGGCGTCTGTACTCTCTTTCGCTGTCGAAGAAAGCAGCCTCGAAAATCGCCGTAGCGGGTGTGTTTTTTTTTCTGTTGTACCGTACCAGGCATATGGCAGGAGTTCTGCGGTTGGGTAGTTACGAGCTAAACGAGTAGCTAAGTTCCGACGGCGCCAAAAAAAACTGGAGCACGTTTCCAGGCTTCGTAGCGTGCCCGATTTGTCATGCGTGCTGCGTGCTCCACACGACGATCGGGTCTCCCGTAAAAAAATGTATAGTTTGAATCATTTTGGGACGCATATGCACCAACGCCCAATGACAGCAAAGCGTTAGGTTGGGTTGGGCTGGGTTGAAACTTCCTGCTTTCCAATAAGCCACACAGAGTTGACGATAGTTACAATTATGTATCCGAGTTATCCCATAGTAGGAGCGCAGCGCAAGTTTCTGAGCAGGAGGTCGGTATATCGCCCGAAACATGCCTCCCGGAGGCGTTCACTTGCACAACCCGGCCACCACTTGCACGCGCTAGCCGTAACACTATTAATAGTATACTTGTAAAGGTATGAGGTATATCAGGTATGAGGTATATCAGGTATGAGGTGTCAGATTATCCGGTAGTACCTCGCTTGAGGGAGCTCAACCAATCAGAAGGCCGGATTATCCGGTAGTTCCTCGCTTGAGGAGGGAGCTCAACGAATCAGAAGGCCGGAAAATAGTTTTGCCCCAAATTTTTTTGTGCAAACCTCTGCCGTGGGATGAGTCATCCACCACCGCGAGTTATTGTATTAGCGAGAGCTACATTGTCTTACTGCTGTGTAACGCTAACGTTGTTTTTATGTGGTATCGGTCGTTGTGTGGTGTGGCGTTGGCCCGTGTCCTCACCGAGCCAGGCGTGGAACATCCTCGGCGATGCGGAGAGCGGCTACATCCTCACCGAGGGGGATAGCAACCACAACTGCCTCCAGAGGGACGGGGAAAACTCCAAGGTGGCCCCCTGCGACTCGGGCTACGCCAGCCTGTCGCTCCAGTTCGCCTCGAAGGAGGACATCGCGCTCATGATGAGCCCCGGAGCCAGGTAACGAATGTAAAGCAGGAACGTTTTAAAAAAATGTAGGGGAAGTTTCTTCCGGTGTCCGGTGCTCTCTGCGATTCAGTTTTCTCTCGCAAAGGGATTGAGTGATCGTAGAAGGGGGGGGTTCGACGGTTGTTGGTTGGTTTTCTTTATTCAACGTGTTCGAATTTTGATCTGGAACGTCGATGTCGGAAGCGTTCGCGTATTTGTGGGTTGGAAGGAACAGGAGCGGATATTTTAGCGTCAGTTTTTTTTGCGCGATGCTGGAAGAAAATATGGTGAGACCACGGTGTAGACGTGTGACCACGGTGTAGACGTGTAGGCTTTAACTTTTATCCCGTTTATGGGACGTAAGAGGGGAACATTGACACAGAAAATTGTGGATTGCTAGAGCTGTGAGTCGACGCGACTTAAGTCACTGACTAGTTACCAGTCGGACTATTAATCGTTTTACGGAGGTGCCGACTATCCGACTTTTGGGAGGCTTATTGAATGCGGGATACAACTTTGCTCCGCCTATCGCCGCGGAGATTTATATACTCAAGACCTTGATGCTCGGTTTTTTACCAAACTAAAAAATTGTATGTAAGAGAATGCGACACAAACTGTCCCACCGACTTGCCGACCAGAGCCAGCTAGTAATAGTCGGTTTTGCCGCCTAGCGGTTATTTATTAGACGTTAAATCTTGCCGACTCACAGCTCTATCGATCACAGAATCGGCCGTAGCTTGGTTGGAGGATGGTCGCTTTAGAAGCCACTACAGTAGTAGTGGTCTATTTATACTCCAGGTACCGGTATGTGCCAGCCGGAAATACCGGCACTATATCAGAACCGGTACTACTCCACGTAGGGCCACTAGGGGTTGTTCCCACCTGTGCCAAGTGATTTCACAAGCACTATGGCGGGCAACCGGCACTGCAGAGAGACCTTGAATGGTATAGAGCCCGGTCTACACGAGGAGCTGCACTACAGGGACACAGGCAGACGGCATGATGAGCGTGATACGTTTGCACTTGTGTGCTGCTGCGCGCACACACTATGGTACAGCAGAGGTCCCTTTATTGTGCCGGTTGAATAGTGCCGGTTGCCTGCTTTGCGTGTGAAATCGCTTGGCACAAATGGGAATAACCAGTAGTGGCGGGGTATGCGGGGTAGTGCCGGTTGCCGCTATAGTGCCATTACTTCCGGCTGGCACATGCCGGCACTATAGAAGAACCACTACTGTGTTGATCGGCGGTGGATAAGACCGAGGTGTTCCTAGCACGCGTCCACATGTTTTACGTCTCGGTATCGTGTAATTTGTTATTTTTAGGTCCATCACCGCGGCGTCAGAAGGGGACCTTTCTTCCGTGTCCGATTACCTGCATGATGATGCGATTGTTCCACGGTTCCTAGGTTCACGCAGTCAGCAGTGTCACACCCCATGGCTTCAATCACGAACGAGCCTTGAGTTTTCCAGCTGGTGTTTTCACCCATCCAAGCGGGCCTTGTGTTTTTGCACACATCCAAATGGAGCTCATGTTTACTATTCACACCCATACAAACGATGAGTATAATTACACACTTCCAAATGAGGCTTACATGTACAGCCATCCAACATGAGGTGTATACTTTTCACCCATGGAAAATAGGCTTTTGTTCGCCCATCCAACTGAGAATGGTATTTTATTTATATCCATCTAAGGAGGCCTGCAGTTACGCCGGCCGTACGAGGCTTCGCGTTTTCACCCATGCAAATGAATGAGGCTTATCCAAACGAGGCTTATATATATGTACACCAGGCGATTTTTGTCTCCCTCTGATGCGGAAGATAGTGTTGTCTTGGAGAAGCACCCGGCATGATTTTCGTTTCTTGTGTGTCCGTTGTTTGAAGGTTCATCACCGCGGCGTCAGACGGAGACCTTTCTGCCGTGTCGGACTACCTCAAGGACGGTCTGGACGTCAACAGCCAGGACTGGGACAAGCTGACGGCTCTCATCGCCTCCGCTTCGCAGGGCCACCTCGATGTCGTCAAGCTCCTCCTCGACAAGGCGAGTGGACCAAACGGTTCGGGCGGTCGATCCGCTGGTCGGTCGTTTTTGTTTTATTGTGGGACTGTTTTTCTTTTATTTTTATTTGGGGAGAGGGCGGTGTGTACTCATGTAACGCATACCCGTGGTCGTATAGCCGTGGACCCCTCGCATCCCTACAATGCCCGGACGGAGCGCGTCGGGTGTCCTCCGACCAGGCAGACGTGGCGTTCACCAAGCACGAAGTGCCGTGAAATGTTCCGCGAGTCGAGTCGCATGAAGGGTGAGCTGGAACGTATTTAATACTATTATTAATGAGAACCACTTTGGGAGTTGGCTTTGCCACTTTGTGCGTACTTTCTCAGATATGGATGACAGGTTCGAATTAATGAGGGGGGGTATAGGGCCAGACACCATTATACCGATTTCAGTGTGGCGAGAGACGCGAGTAGAGACAAAGTGCGGTCCACCAGCCCGCCACTCACTGCGTGCCTGTGTGACAACGAGAAGCGATGATCGTAAAAACTTGGCGCCGCCGTGGTTTGAGTCTCCGCCCTTTTTCTTGGTTGCTGCTTTTTTTAAAGAAGTGCGATGGAAACGGGTGTGCAGATTCGCCAGTTTTAGTTGCGGCGCTCTTCGACTGGACAGTGAAGACCTTCAAGCGACCATACTCTATGAGCTTCTCGTTGTCCTGCCTGTTTTTTTCGTGCGCCTAAAGTTGCAGCGGTCTTCGACTGGACAGTAAAAACCCCCAAGCGACCATACTCGTTATGATCTTGTGGTTGTTCGGCCTCTCTTTTTTTTTGTCCTTGGTTTTTGTTGACTTTCTTGTGCTATGCGTAAGCAGGCAGGCAGGCTCATTGTTATCAGATACCTGAGTATGCTCTGCGGGTGTACACACCCGTGTGAAGCCGAAGATAATCAGATGTACCCCGGTACCTTACGGTATTCTTGGAAGTATACTCTACTGAGCAAACCCGTGAAATGGTCGTATCATGGTCTTATCATAAGAGTACCCGCTTCAAATATGAAAACCAGCTTTGTTTCTTTTTATATATACTTGCGCTTCGTGTTACAATTATAGTTATCTACCCCCCACCCTCCCCGCCTCCATCCAAGGAACCGGTCTCCTTTTTATGAAAAAAGTATATAACATGAGCCACCGTGAACTATCCCGATGTGATGTCGAGAAGCGATGATCGTAAAAACTTGGCGCCGCCGTGGTTTGAGTCTCCGCCCTTTTCTTGGTTGCCTTTGTTTCATTGTATGGGACAGAAGTGCGATGGAAAAGGGTGTGCAGATTCGCCAGCAATAGTTGCGGCGCTCTTCGACTGGACAATGAAGACCTTCAAGCGACCATACTCTATGAGTTTCTCGTTGTACATGTGTGGGTGTGTGCTTAGATTTGCTTGTTGTTCATATTTTAGTCCCTCATGTCTGGAAGCAGTGCTTCGCCCTTTCTTTATGTTGTTTCCCATCCCATCTACTGTCTCCGCAACCCCCCCCCCCCTGCTCCCTCTCTCTCTCTCGTAGCTCAGACCCTGGGCCACATAGCAGGCACTCTTCCCCCCGCTTCCACTACGGTGCATGCCTCCATTCTTGTCGCGAAGAGGGTTCAGCATTTTCTTCCCCTTGTAGAACATTGCCGTGTATCAAACCTGGGGTATCGGTGTGTGTATAGTTGGCCGTCACCCCTCCATCCCCATTTAAGTTTTTGTCGTACTGATTTGATAGCGAGAAGCGATGATCGTAAAAACTTGGCGCCGCCGTGGTTTGAGTCTCCGCCCTTTTCTTGGCCGCTTTGATCCCGTTCTTGAACCGGAGATATGTACGATGGGAAAGGGTGTGCAGATTCGCCAGTTACAGCAGCGGCGCTCTTCGACTGGACAGTGAAGACCTTCAAGCGACCATACTCTATGAGCTTCTCGGGTGTCTTTTTGTGTATCATTAAATGCTTTTTCTCGGTTTCATGTGTTACGTCTTTTGTGTCCGCGGTGCGGTCATCAACTATCGTCGTCGTCAATATAGTCGTCGTCCCTCAAGAATGCGGTGCCTTGCGAGATGAAAAAACCCGCACTAAAAGGGAACCCCGAACTAACCCGGGATAGTGCAGTACAGTAACAATCGAATTTCACTGCACTTACCTGGCCCCCCGCACTAATGGGTACCGCACTGTAGCGGGGCCACAACTGTACAGGCTGATATATATATATATATAATCTTTTTTTCCGGTATGAGCGTGACGTTGGGTGTCAGTCAATCCCCCCCCCCTCCAAGGAAACGGTCTCCTTTTTTTCGGGCGTGATAACGAGAAGCGATGATCGTAAAAACTTGGCGCCGCCGTGGTTTGAGTCTCCGCCCTTTTTCTTGGTTGCTGCTTTTTCGAAAGGAATACGACAGAAAAGGGTGTGCAGATTCGCCAGTTGTAGTTGCGGCGCTCTTCGACTGGACAGTGAAGACCTTCAAGCGACCATACTCTATGAGCTTCTCTTTGTCTTTCGTGTGTTGTGACACATACCGTAACATCCCCTGTCAATGGCGTTGTCCTTGTGTTGTCCCCTCCCCGCCCCCGACAATGACCAAAAAATTGTTTTTAACGTTGTGTTGTCCCCAGGGATTATTTTTTGTTTTGTTGACAAGCCCCCCCCCTACCTCTTTGGTATCCCCAGGGGCAACTTAAATGTTGAAATGTATTGTCCTCCCCTCGGGGACAGTACGAAAAAAACGATGTAACGCCGGGGAGAACATAAGCATGGCTGCGGTAGTCCATTCCGCCCCACTGCGACTTGTATGCAACAAGCAGTGCGTATCCGTTGTTTTAGCTTTTTGTTGATTGTTTGGGTATTAACACAGATAGTGGCCACCCCACGATTCCCCACCAGTTTGGCGTCGGCACAGTTGTGACGGGTGTACTCTCCCAACACCTAGCACTTTGTCCGGAAATATAAGCAACATTTAATCTTAATGTTGATGTACAAATATTGCTTAAATTTCCGGACGAATTTGTACAGCTGTTGGCGGTTCTCGCACGTGGCCCGGCCGTTGGGTCCGGCGAGCCGCCGAAGGTCATACAGGGGCTTCGGGTACTCTGGAGAGTCTTTGGACCCTTTGGTTTTTGTGTCAGGGGCAATCCCTCTGGGCCTCGTCACGACTACCCCCCGACGAAGGATGCAAGCATCCCCAAGTGTTGTCCGTCCTTTGCCTTTTACCGGCTTGCTCGTGGATCCTGTTGAGACCCGACATCGCTGGTTATTGAGCGTGAGGTACGTGGTGGCGGGAATCTAGCTATACACGAGTCTGTGGCGGATGTGTCGAGAACGCAGTTACGTCGAAGAACCTCCCGTGGTGTTTTATCCCCGTTTTTTTTTTTCGTTGACGAAGTCTCCGTTACATATTCGTTCTCCCCGGGTACAACGTTTTATTGACAAATGCCCGCCCCGGGGGGTGTTGACAGGATATTACGGTTTGCTCGTTTTTCACATTGTAGTCTGGTCCGTTGTATGGGCATCAATACAGTCGTATTCCCTCAAGAGTGCGGTGCCTTGCGAGATGACCATACCCGCGCTAAAGTGGGACCCCCAACTATCCCGGGATAGTGCCGTACAGAGTAGTACTCTGTAGGACGAGGTCGTTACAAGCGAATTTCATCGCATTAAACTAGGGGCCCGCACTAAGGGGTACCGCACTATAGCGGAACCACGGCTGTACAGGCTGATATATGTTTTCTGGTATGAGTGTGAAAACGGGTGTCAACCTCTCTCCCTCCAAAGAAACGGCCTGCCTTTTTTCTGGCGTGATAACGAGAAGCGATGATCGTAAAAACTTGGCGCCGCCGTGGTTTGAGTCTCCGCTCTTTTCTTGATTGCTGCTTTTCCGAAAGAAGTGCAATGGAAAGGGGTGTGCAGATTCGCCAGAATTAGTTGCGGCGCTCTTCGACTGGACAGTGAAGACCTTCAAGCGACCATACTCTGAACTTCTATTTGTCCTGTCGTGTGTGGTGATTGACACGCATTTACTCGTGTTCATGTTTTGAGTCTTGCCCATGGTGCTGGAATCGATACATTAGTCGTGGTGCCTCAAGAGTGCGATGCTTTGCGAGATAGCAATAACCGCACTAAAGTGGGAACCCCAACCATCCCCGGGATAGTGCGGTACAGTAGCCCTCTGTAGGACGAAGTCTTGACAAGCGAATCCCACCGCACGAAAGGGTACCACACTGTAGACTATAGCGGGGCCACAACTGTACAGGCTGGTACAGATGTATATATATAGTCGGGTGTGAGCGTGAAGATGGGTGTGAAACCCTCCCCCCTCCACAGAATGAGCGTGCTTTTTTTTCTGGCGTAATAACGGAGAAGCGACGATCGTAAAAACTTGGCGCCGTCGTGGTTTGAGTCTCCGCCCTTTTCTCGACCGCTTTGGTCCCGTTCTTGGATGGCAGAGAAGGGGGATGGAAAGGGGTGTGCAGATTCGCCAGTAATAGTTGCGGCGCTCTTCGACTGGATAGTGAAGACCTTCAAGCGATCATACTCTATGAGCCTCTTGTGGTGTTTTATGTGTGTGTTTTTTGTACTTTTTTTAACGTTTGATCTCGCGGCTTTAAATTAGGAGTCCTCTGTTAAGGCTCAGCGTTTTGAAAAGACGGCAAAACCTTTTTATACCCCTTGCCTAGCAAAATTTACCGTACTTGGCGCTCTGCTACTGGAAAATATTCCCACCCTATTTCCAAGTAGTTTGTTCCCAAGCAGGTAGGTGAATTCTAAAGCGGTTCAGTAGTAAACGGAGCTCGCTGCCCCCGCCCCCCTCTTCGGGGGGGACACGACCTCGTTTTTAACCCCAAGCGTCAGCTATGACAGAAGCGATGATCGTAAAAACTTGGCGCCGCCGTGGTTTGAGTCTCCGCCTTTTTCTTGATTGCTGCTTTTACGAAAGAAATGCGATGGGAAAGGGTGTGCAGATTCGCCAGTTATAGTTGCGGCGCTCTTCGACTGGACAGTGAAGACCTTCAAGCGACCATACTCTATGAGCTTCTTTTCATGGCGTACATCTCCTTTTTCGCAATACTCTTGCTTGGTCCTTCAGTTGGTTCCTCGGGTGCTGCAGTAAACCACACACCACCGCAGCAACCCGCATTTGGCGATTTTGATCGCCTACGCTTCATATTTTGTAAAATTGTTTTACGTTCGTCAGGTGATTTTCCGTTCTTCCTTTTTTTCTTGTTCGTATGGTTTGGCTTGTTTTGTTGTGTTCCCGTATCCGTTACGCTAGCGTTTCACTTGCGTTACCTTGATTCATAGCGATTGTTTGGTTTACTCTGTCCCAGTATGTGACCACAGAATTTGCATCTCTCTATTAATAGGACGATTATCAGCACGGACACTGGGTGTACTTCTGATGTTGGATAGAAAGAAGTAACAGATTAATGTGAAGACAACACGCTCGTCGGGTGTGAGCTTGTACCATTATGTCTGCCATTGATAGCAGTATCATACGTTGGGTAGGGCTGTCAGTTGGCTGCTCTTCGAGGTTGATGACACACTGAGGCTTCAAGCGTTACATAGACTAGGGATTTATTGTTTGCTGACCCACGCTGTACTCCCGTAGAAGTCTCGAGTGAATCGAAAGCGTCAACTCGCTCGCGTGGTAGGCGTGTTATTTTGCAACCTGAGGGCAAGGATAGAACCCTGCACGTCTTGGGTGGATACATATACAGTGAGACGCACCAAGGCAACTGTCTGTTTGTCCATGTAGCACGTGGAGGGTTCTCTCCATGCCCACATCTTGTGGTAAGAAAACAGCCCCAGTAGCGGGTTTACGCTAATACTTAACTCGGGTCGTCGGTGATTTTTTCAGGATGCTATGCTGTTTACCCCAGCTTGGCAGCCGGTGATTAATCTTTTTAGGATTTCAGAGAAAGAAAGTTGGGAATAAACAGACGAGTATAGCATGGCGCACATGAAGAATCAGCACGGGCTGCTGGGGCGGGGAGGGGGGTTTCCGAACGGCTATGTAAAGATCTGCACGACATGCGTGTGTATATGGCGTGGGGGTGCTCGTGCTCCTGGTCGCTCTTCGTGGACAGCTGACGATATCGCACGTTCTCGTGTTTTCGGTCTACACAGGCTTTGCCCTACCGACCAAGACATGTACGCTCGACCCCCGCTATCTGCACGTATGTACGAGCACGACGAAACATATTGTTTTTGAGTACTGCTTTGGTAAATATAATGCAAACATGATGAAAAAAAAAGTACTCAAACGAAAAAACTGATATTAATGGTTAGTTTTTTGTTTTCGGTGAGACGTATCGGACCCCGAAGAGGTTACAAAGGAAGAGGGATGATCATAAAAACTTGGCGCTGCCGTGGTTTGAGTCTCCGCCTTGTTCTTGAATGCTGCTTTTTCGACAGAAGCACGATGGGAAAGGGTGTGCAGATTCGCCAGTTTTAGTAGTTTCGCCTGGACAGTGAAGACCTTCAAGCGACCATACTCTATGAGCTCTCTCCACGCTTATACCACGCTACGTGTCTGTTTTTGTTGTGTCAAGATTGGAGTACGCGGGCATGACGCGAGGATATACATTCGGTTTCAGGCCGTGGAGGTGTTGTTAAATCGTGTATTTTGTGTATGTTCTTGTACGTCAGTCCTTTTTTTCTAAAGGCCTTCCTTACCTTTCGCTGACCTTGTGTGCGGATTCTGCACAGGAATTGCGCGTTTTGGGTTGATTCTGTGTTTTCCTGTTTTTTTGTTCGTCTTTTCGGGTTTTCCCGGTTTTCGTCTTTTTCTTCAACATTTTCTCGCTTGTTTGCTTGTTTTTGCTTTACATACTCGTTGTTTTTTTGTTTTTCATACCCGAGGGGAATCGCATACAAGAGGAATATTGTTGGGCCTCCGCATAGATTTTTCTTTGCTCCCTTTTGCTTGTGTGCAGTGCGTGGGCCACTGTTCTGCTTTCTTCGATACTTGTGATGGTGATTACAGCTGTTAGCAATGGATTGACGAACCGCTCTTCCTTACATGCTATGAATTCGTACGCACATTCTGCAGATGGAGTTTGGTAATATGCTCTCTCGCGTTTGTGTCTCCTCCTTTTCTTGTGTCGCTTATTTTTCGCAGTTCGGTGGTACTGCTGTTGCCTAACGTTTTGCCTCTTTTTTCACCCATTTTTCCTTGCTCTCTCTTGTCCTTCCCGCCCCCCGTTTTTCTTGCTCTCTGTATCTTCTACCCCCCCCCCCCCCCCCCTTTTCTTACCCTCTCTTGTCTTGTATTTTTGTTTCTCCTCTGCAGGGTGCCGACGTGAACGCGAAGGACAAGGACGAGATCTCCGGCTTGATGGAGGCGTCCATCATGGGTCACGTTGACGTCGTCAAGGAGCTGCTCAAGGTAACAACCTATAAGTAAACTCACACCTGGGCAACAACAACAATAATACATGAAAGGCTGGTAAACCAAAACGAGAACACAAACGAATAAAAAGTTGAAAAAAAAACGTAACGTACGGAAGAAAACGCACACGACGAAGCATGTTATGGTTTTACCTTTTTTTGGCTCAATCTGACACACGTTCTTCCTGCTGTAGTACGCGGCATCTCTTGACTCTTTACTCCTGAAAATTGTGATTCCACGCTACTTGCAGGAGGAATTTGCCCGCCGCTGCCGACTTCGCGGACAAAGCGACTACGATTTCTTGTCTGTCGGGTTTGAATCCAGTGTTGGTCAGAACGGATAACCTGAATTGCCCCTCCCCAATCTTAAGAAACGTCACTTCTCTCCCTCCCCCTCCCCCGCTCCCTCCCCACTCTTCCTTCCGCCCCCGCTCCCCCCCCCCCCGCGCTCACCTTTCCCCCCCTCCCGTCCCGCTCCTCATCCTCCCCCTTCTCCACCCCGGTGACAATAACCTGTCCAGGCTGGTGCCGAGGTGGACGCCGAGGCCAAGTCAGGGGTGACCGCCCTCTGGCTTGCCGCCGGCGAGGGCCGAAAAGACGTGTTGGCGGAATTGCTAAAGAGCGGCGCGTCTGCCAACAACAACCGCAGCGACGGAATCACCGCACTCATGGGGGCGGCGGCGGGGGGTCATGGAGAAGTTGTGAGCATGCTTCTTGAAGCAGGTGGGTTTCTGGTGTAGGATGAGAGTTGGGGAGGGGGGAGGGGGGAGAGGGGGGGGTCATGGAGAAGTTGCGAGCATGCTTCTTGAAGCAGGTGGGGGGTTGTTGTAGGTTGGAGGGGGGATTGTGTATGTGGGTGGATTGTGGTTCGTTGGGTGGATCGGTAGGTGGTCGGGTGGTGGGTAGGCCCGGGGGCGGGCGGGGGAGGTTGATGGTTGGTAGGGCGGGTTCGTGGGTGGTTTGCAGGGTGGGTCAGTGATTGTGGGCTGCTTTAACCCCTTCAGAGCCCCGAAACCCCTCCTTGTACTAACTTCAAGTAATTTGTTCACAAAAAGGGTTTCCAGTTATTAAGGCGTTAAGACGGCGTTAGCGATTGGAGTGAGGGTGGGCGGTTGGGTGAAGGCTGGGTTGGTGGCTAGACGAGGTGCTGTTTTGATTTAATGAAATGGGGTTCAGATTTGTAAGCCTGGCAGGAAGATAAAAACCGTAAATCCGTAAAAACCGGACGCAGTGACTGCTTTCCCGGGCGAGTTTGTTTTTTTTTCATGTGAGTTCGGACTTCTCTTGACTCTTGCGGGAAAGAATGAAAATCATGATATTCGGACGCGGTGACTGCCTTCCTGGCCGACGCGCAAAGGAACTTATAAAGGTCGGGGCGGGGGGGTGGAAGGGCTGAATAAGCCTTGCCGTCCCGCCGCCCGTTCTCTTCTCGAGCACGTTTTGCCGGGGGGGTGTCTCGGCACCATAAAACCATGACGGTCTTGAAACGTTTACTAAGGCTGATCCCGCCTTTTTCTTCAATGTGTATGTATTCTCGTTTTTGGTCGTGGTCGGTGTGGGAGTAACTGCAGTATAGTTCTCCAATTTTGAGGTCTCTGGTGCTACCTACAGGGTCCGACTGCTCTCCAGCGATTGGAATTGGACTGGCTGTCATTGATAGCGTACGGCTGTTGTTGACCGCAGTTTCTGTTGTCTGCCATCCTCTAAGCCTGTTTTGCGTGTCAACATGCGGCATGGGACAATCTCTTCCTTTGTGAGGTCTGTGTAGTGGTAACCGCGGGGTCTGACCGCTCTGTTATACGATTAGACGATTGGGATTGAGGTTGACTGTTGTTGATATATATTGCATTTTGTGCGTTCTGTCCTTTTCTCTTCCTCGCCTTGTTTTGGTCCGCCAACGTTTGGCATGGACCGATTGTGGAAACCCAACTAAACGTTAGCGTTGACCTCGTTCGTGTTGTCACCGCGGGCTACTATTAGCACCTCGTACTAGATTGTGGTGATGACTTATTAAGTATATGAAAACAGCAGCAAGGATCAACCGGCCGGAAAAATTGTTGCCTCTCTAGACAGACAGCATTGTTTTTATTTTTTATTCAGGAGCTGGCTTTTGTGGTTGAGCCTGATATTTGCGGGAAATGATGAAAACAATGAAAAACGGACGCAGTGACTGCTCTCCCGGCCAACGCGCGAAGGAATCTAAAGGGGTTGGGGGAGGGGGCAGGAGGAGCTGAACAAGCTTCACCCTGCCACCCCCCCCTTTCTCCTCCTTAAGCGTGTTGTGTTGGGAGGGTATCTCGGCACCTTAACACCATGACGTCTCTAAACGTTTACTAGGGCTGATCCCGCGTTCCTTTACATTTTTTTTTGTTTTTAGGTTGTAGCTCTGTTCCCTGAATGATTAGACTGGGCGTTGTGTTGCCGCTGGTGATGGGCGACACGAAATCCAGATATTTTGGCCGCGCTCTGCCTAGCCCTCTGTTTTGGTTCGTCCATTTTCATCTGCTGGTCGGCCTGTGGTCTTTGCTCGTTTGTTTTTGTCGTGCTCTCTCTTCTTTTTTTTCCCACCCTCTCTTTCTCAGGAGCGGGTGTGGGTGGTAAGGAATGTGCTCTTTTGTTTTGTGTGATGTCTGTTGGACCGTCGATGTTCACGGGATGGTCCCTCTCGTATGATAATTTCCATTGTTCATGCTCTCGGATTTTAATGATGTTTTGACGGTCGATTTTATTCATCCGCTGGTCGAGCCGTGGGTTAATTTATTGTTTTATGCTCTCTACTGTTATTGTACACCGCACCCCCTTCCCCCCCCCCCGCCGCCGCCCCCTAGGCGCGGATGTGGGCGCTAAGGACCACGACGAGGTGACGGCGTTGATGAACGCGGCCGAGAGCGGGTCTCTAGAGGCGGTGGAGGCGTTGCTGGGGAAGGGGGCAGACGCTGGGTCGATGAGCGCGACCGCTTTCACGCCGCTCATTGTGGCGGCGGCGGGGGGGCACCTGGATGTCGTCAAGGTGAGAAAGGGGGTAGACGTATACCGTGGTCCTGCCCGGCGTTTTGTGCGGTACCCTTTAGTGCGGTGACGCCATTGGTTGTGCCGGCGGTGGGAGGCCACCTGTAGGGCATGCAATTGAGAAGGGGTACTTGTATACCCTGGTCCGGCGTTTGTTAGGTGGTCATTATTAATGTCGAGGAGGCGAGTGTGGTGTCGAAGGCTGACTTGGTGATCTTCCTCGTGAAGTCGGCCGTCGCCTCCATCCTCGCCTCGTCACTGCCGCGTGCCGGCAGTGCTTCTCGTGCCACGCCCCCCCCCCCGATTCTCACGTCAAGCCTCCAATGACATAAAGGTGAAAATTTAGGACCCCAAACTCCAACCCAATTCCACTCAGGCCCTTGTGTCTGGCGGACTTGAGACGGTCTCCTTGAACCCCGAAGGCGTGAGCGCTCTCACGTACGCCATATTGGAATCAATTAATCAATTACCGACCCCTTGCTGGTGCACCGGACCAACCCAATCCAATCCAATCCAATCCAACCCTAACCCCAACTCAACCAAATACTCAACTCAACCCCAACCCCCAACTCGACCCCAGCATAACACTCAACCCAACCGTACAATATCAAACCCTCCCAGGCCCCGGAGTTTAAGGGGGTCGAGGTGGGCTCCGTGCACCCCGTCGGCGTGAGCGCTCTAATGTACGCCGTATTCGAACCAATTAGCGACCCCTTGCCGTTGCACCGGACCAACGCCACCCAACCCGAACTAAACCAGCCCTAACCCCAACCCCAACCCGATAATCCCAACCCAAAAATCCGAAACCCTGTCAGGCCCTGGTGGCTAAGGGAGTCGAGGTGGACTCCATGCACCCCGACGGCGTGAGCGCTCTCATGTACGCCGCGGCGGGTGGACACCCGGAGGTGGTCAAGGTCCTGCTAGAAGGGGAGGGACCGGCGAAGGCAGACCCTAACCTCAAGCACGTGCAGGGGGGTACCGCGCTGATGGAGGCTGCGACGTCGGGGAGCCAGGAGGTGGTGGACTTGCTTCTGGCGGCGGGAGCGGACGCGATGATCCGGGATAAGGATGGTGTGTCTCCCCTCATGTCGGCAGCTGCGCAGGTGAGTTACACTAGTTGTAATATACGGCAGTGCGTGTTTTGTTGCGGTGGGTACCCCGCAATTAGAGTACCCTGTGGCAAGCCAACAAAAAACATGTTGGGATGGTGCGAGTTTGTTTTGGAGCATTTTTTTCGGAGGAAAGTAGAAGAGGTTGTTTTGTACCGTCGCGCGGTGTGTTCGTAGCACGATGGCCGTCTACGCAGTCATGGCGTTATAGATTGTTTCGTTTAGACACGTCCAAAGCTTCCGTAGCAGATGCCGCCTGGGTGCAGCAATAGCAGCAACAGCAGCAGCAGGAGAGCAGTACCAGCAGTTTCAGCAGACCAGGAGGAGCAGCAGCAGTAGACAACGAGCTCGGACGTGAGCAGCAGACGATGCAGTCGGAGCAGCAAACCATATCCTGAGCAGGCCAGCAACAGCAAGCAGTTGGAACGTTACGAGTTGCAACAGATGGCTGCAACGGCTATCTGCGGCATGGTCAGACCAGCAGCAGGAGCAGCTGCCCAGCTAGCAGCAGACGACGAGCTAGTCGCACCTGGGCAGCTGTTTGCAATGGCGCAGTCTACTCGTAGGAGCAGTAGCAGACCACCGATTCCATTTTCGGACTATTGCTGCCCGCACACAGCACGCGTGCTCTTGCGCACACCGCGGGTAAACGGGAAACATTAGGGGGGGGTTTCCAACGACGAAATTGGCTTTATACATCCGGAATGGCACCCCCGTATGTGCAGGAGTGCTGCGATGGGACTGTCAGTTTGCTTTGCGGTACGATTTATCGAAACGAGTGTACTCTGTTTGCTGTTGTTTTGTTGGATTGCGGCAGGCAGTGACGGTGGAGCTTGGCATAGTAGTACAGCTGCCACCAACTGTTGTATTGTCGCTGGAAACGAGTAAGCAGTGACACCGCAGTATACTGTACGAGCAGTATAAGCACGATAGTTGCATGTGTCGCTAGTTGTTAGACGGCAGTGTACTGCTTCATCGCGGGGTTGTAACCCGGGCACGCTTGTCCAACTCCACACCAATATCTGAAGTGTTGTGTCGCCTTGGCGGGTGAACAGCAAACAGTGCCGCAGCAGTAGTACGAGTGTAGCTGCCGGTGTCGTGTCGTCGTTAGGCGGGAATGCTTTATCGCTGGGGGAACTCACACCAACCCCAAGGAATGCGCCGCCGCTGTGTTTTTCGCGCTACTTTTATAGCCATCCGCCCATCCACTCGCCAACCCACCCACGCATCCACCCACGCATCCACCCACCCACCCACCGATCCACCCACCTACGCACCCATCCATATGTGCTATGGCAAACCAACCCCAATCCAAACCCAAACCCAAACCCAACGGAGTGGGGGGTGTTTTTCATGTCATTAGGGCGCCCGACCCGAACTCAACGCAACCCAAGTCGGGACCCAGCCCAACCCAACCCGATCGCAACGGAATCAGTCGGGTTTATCGTGTCAATACGGGATCCAACCCTACCCAACGCACCAACCCACCCACCCATCCACCAACCACTCACCCATGTACTATCGCACACCTACTCAACCTCAACCCAATCTAGCCCAACCCAACCCGACCCAACCCAACCCAACCCAACCCAACCCAACCCAACCCAACCCAACCCAACCCCACCCCACCCCACCCGACGCAACCCAACGCCATCCAACGCCATCCAACCCGACCCGGCCATCTAACGCCGTCAAACCCGACCCGACTCCAACAACCATGAAGTATTAGCTGTAATTCTAACAAGAGTAGACATGTGGTATAAGATAGCTTCCCCCGGGACAGGAGCAAAAACGCTCTCAAGACGGTATCGGAGTTGTACGTAAGATACGGAAGGTGTGTGTTGTTTTGTTTTTCTGTTCGGGACGCGGGTATACATACCAGTACCGACGGAAAAAACAAGACGTGCTATTTTATGTACATGTGTATTGCGATTCATGTACGGCAGGAAGAGTGTGCAGCAAGGCAGGTATTATCATGGGTATATCATTATGCTCTGCACGCGTAGTAGAGTTCGGGGTTTTCATCGGTCGTTTATTTTGTCATGTTCGTATTGCTTGCGACAACGCGATTATTAGTAAAAGAAAAATCGGTAAAGGGGACCAGTAGTTTTGCCTGCGATGAGATATACAATCCTACTCTGAAAACAGCCGGCGCACGGGAGATGGGGGACTCGAAAATACGGAAAAGGAGAGGGGGAGGGGGGGGGGGGAGCGAAGCCGAATTGGTTTCATCGTAAGCGGCCAAAAAGGCCCCTCAACGATGCCTCTCCACTCCCCCCGCCCCCCTTTCCCCCGTCCAGGTTTCCTGCCTCCTACGCATAAAAAAGCAGCGGTACCTGAAACGGACAAACTTTCACACACTATTTTTCTGAGGCAAATATTTGTAGTATTACACGTGCTACTGAAGTGGCTTGTGCTTCTCAGGCTTGGTGGGACGGAGGTGGAGAAAAATCGCTTCTGTTTTGTAGTGTGTTTGCTTGATGGATGGTCTTGCTGGTGAAGAGAATATATTCAGCTGATTAATGGTGTATGAGTAATCAGCAATACTAGGTTTTGAAGAGTACATTAAGGGCTAGTTAGGGTCAGTAGTAAAGGTCCCCTTATAAGGCGGTGATGTGCAAGAGCAATATGACCGCCTTTGTTGGGGAAACTCGCCTTATTGAATCCAGGTTACGAGTGCAATTCCTCAGCCGTGCCAAGCGATTTTGACCGCCTTATATAGGTACACCGCCTTCTTCAGACCGCCTTATCGGGGGACCCCAATTGTACATGGTATCTGGGGTTATTTGTGTTGATGCCTGTGATGAGCTATACAATCCTACTCTGAAAACAGCTGGCGCGTTGGAGATAGGAGACGTAAAAAAAAAAATCAGGGTTAGTAAGGGAGACCGGGGGCGAGAAGGCGATTTGGTTTCGTCGGGAGCGGCCAAAATGGCTGCTTTTCGCCGTCTCCTTTTTTTTTGTCCCCTCCCTCTTTTTCTACCTCGGCGATGTCTCCCGCCTCCTGCGTATAAAAAACCAGCGGTACATGAAACGGACAAACTCTTAACACACTTTTTCTGAGGCAACTAGGCGTATTCATAAGTATTGTTTTAGGTGTGCAGCTATTAGTGGGTGCAAATGGTGCGTGGGTTTGTTTTATTGCCTGTGATGAGCTATACAATCCTACTCTGAAAATAGCCGGTGCGTGGGAGGTCGGGGATGTGTACAAACGGGGTGGAATTGGGGGGGGGGGCGAAGGTGGATTGGTTTCGTCGTGAGTTGCCAAAATGGCTTTTCTTTCGCCGTCTCCTTCATGCTGCCCCCTCCCTCTTCATCTCTCCCGCTCATGTCTCCCGCCTTCTGCGTATAAAAAACCAGCGATACATGAAACGGACAAACTCTACACACTTTTTTTCTGAGGCAACTACTGGTACTCGTTTTTTTGTACGTGCGTACTGTACGGGCCTAGCAGAGAGGGGGGGGCGTGATGAACGCATGTGTTTTGGTGGTGTCGTTTGGTTTGTGTTGGTGCTGGTGCTGGTGTGTTGATGTTTATTGTTCGTCGACGATGGTTTTGGTTTTGGTGCTGATGATCATGTGGTGGTGCTGTACCAGGGTGATAGAGGTTTTGTGTAAGTGTGTAAGTGGTGTTTTGTAGGTATGGTGGTGTGTGGTGTTGTGTAAGTGTGGTGGTATTGTATTGCAGTAGATGTTGGTGATTCTAATGGTCGTAAGAATAAGCATGTTGCATCGTTTACCTGAGGATTTATGTGAGCCTCGGTCCTCGGTTGGTGTTTTTTGTTCACGCCCTCAGCGCTGCCTTGTTCTGTTTTTCCACCATTTTTATTTTCAAGAAGAGTTGTGCTTTCGAACATGGCGTCAAAAGTTCATATTTGCAATTGCGTGTGGTACTCGATCGCGGGCTCTGCGGGGTGTGTATGTATGTTCTCATGAAGGGTTTAGCTCGGGCACTCCCCTGGAGGCTAACAAAGTGCCAGGGCGAACAACCTCTCTATTATTAGTACAGTCGTGGTCCTCTGTCAGTGCGATGCCCCAGTTCACTGCGGTGATAATCCCTTGTTACGAACTTGCTCGTTCTACAGAGTGCTGTTAATAGTATAGTGCAGCATCTCGGCATAGTGCGAGGTCCCACTTTTGTGCGGTTATCGTGGTCTGACAAAGGCACAGCACTAATGAGGGTCCACGGCTGCTGTATTTCGATTTGTTTTCCCCCTCTGACTGTTTCCCCTCTCCACTCTTTACTGTGCCTTCTGTTATTTTTCCTCGTGGTGACCCCAAGGGCCGAACAGACGCGTGCAAGATCCTGCTCGCGAAGGGCAACGATGTAAACGCCATGGCCAACTCGGGCGGCACCTCCCTCATGTTCGCCGCTGGGGCTGGCCACGCTGAGACGGCAGCGTTGCTTCTGGACGCAGGTGCCAACGTGAACACCAAGCTGCAGGCCAAGCCGGAGTTCCTCGAACAGGTCTGACTCTTTTTTTTTTCTGTGCAATTTTGTTTTTCGATATTTTTTTGTTTCCATTAATTTTTTGTCTTATTCACCACTTTTTTTTTGCGTCTTTTTTGTATTCGTTACATTTTTTATGCTCTTTTTTTTTTGCTCTTCCGTGCTTTTGTGCGACTTGGTTTTTGCCCTTTGTATGTGTTGTTTTCGCTCTTTTACCACTCCACAAAGAATCCCATACTAATTCCTACGAGGTATCATTACCTTTCAAAAAACGTGGTTTATAACCGGTTTGAAGTTGAGCCGTTCTTTCTACCCAGCGAAATCAGCACACACTATTAATAGTGCCCGGTTCTTCGCCCTTGAGATATACCGGTACCAGGTTACCAGGTATATTTTTTGTGGTCACAAACTGTGCGGAGGAATGCATGAACAGGCGAACGACGGCATTTGGTTTTCGATAGCCGGAGGTGGGGGTGGGGGTAGGGGCAAAGGGGTCGGGTTTTTTTCGGGGTGTTCGTTAGAGTTGGGGAAGGGATTTGGGTGAGTTGAAGATTTTTTTTTTTTTTTTTTTTTTTTTTTAACCTCCGGCGGATGGGGAAAAATAAAGCTTTAGCTCACTACACTTCCGCGTATTTTCATACGCGTCGTGTGTCGATTTTGTGTATTCCCATTTCGATACACGTCTACCAGGTACCAGGGTATTCCTGCTGCACATTTTCCCCCTTTTTTTTATTGTATCTCTTTTTTCTTGTCTTGTGTGTGCGCGTTGGAGCAGCTGGCGCAGACGGCGGAGGGGAGCGAGGAGTCTGTGTGTGGTCGTTATCCATCTACCTAACCCTCTTAATTTGTCTGCATCCTCCTCTCTTGCGTGACGCCTCTAGACTCCAGACTACGCCTGTCACGTAGACACACTTCGTTTTTGTATTCATATAGACTAACGCAGTTTGTGCTCTTTTGTTTTCCTTGGCATGCTGGGCGGAGCAGCTGGCGCAGACGATCGCGGAGGGGGGCGAGGAGCCCACGGGGGATGATGCTCACCGAGACGACGTCACGGCGCTCATGGTCGCCGCGCAGGGGGGGCACGACGAGGTCGTCAAGCTCCTCGTGGAGAGGGGGGCGGACGTGAGGGCAAAGGATGAGGAAGGGTTCACCCCCCTCCTCAACGCTGTCAAGGTGAGGGTTTGCACGGTATGCGGACGGGAGAGGTATGTAGAGGACGTGGCAGCGCGGAAGGGGGGGGGCGGATGTTCGACGGAAGGATGAGGAGGGGTTCCTTACCCTCCTCAACACTGTGAAGGTTTGAAGGTTTATAGATGGATAGAGGGGCAGGTGGGGGTGGGGGAGGGGTGTAACATTCTCCTGCATGGTTGTAGTCTGTGGGGGGGGGTGTAAAGAGGGCATAGGAGGATAAGGGGGCGGATGTTCGGTCGAAGGATTAGGAAGGGTTCACCCCCCTTCCTCAACGCGGCCAAGGTGTGGGGTTGCAGAAGTCGAGAGAGGAGGGTGTACTCTTATCGTGCATGGCCGTAGTCTACAGGGGTTGGGGGGAAGAGATTTCCTGGTATAGATGACGTGAGGGAGGAAAGGGAGAGGGGGCGAGGGGGCGTTAGTAGGTCTATTTTATGTTATTGGTGCCTTGTTGCGTGGGGGGCTGGAGAGGGGAGCGGATGTGAGGTCAAGTATGAAGGAGAGCTCACCCCTCTCCTCAACGCGGTCAGGGTGAGAGGGAGAGGTCCGTTCTCCTTGAGATATCAGTTTGCGCTTTTCGAAACGTGTCATTTTTTATTGATTTATTTATTTGGTTGTATTCTCTTTTCCCTTTTTTTACTTGAACTTTGCTTCTAGCTGACTCGCTTGAGATGACTCACTCTAGCATGATTTTATTCAATACACATGAGTACACGTTGTTTTTTTCCTTTTTTTATAAAATTATTTTTTTTTATTTGAACGAGTACCTGATGGTTTAATCTCTTCTTGTTTCTGTTACAGGGCAACTTTGAAGAGGTTGCTTCGTTCCTCGTGGACAACGGCGCGGACCCTAACGATGTCTACACGGACGACAAGGGCAAGGAGCACAACCTGCTCTTCGACAGCGTCACCCTTGGCAACGAGGTCAGACAAATTCGATGAGTTATCATCTTATCAACAGCAGTTGTTATAATATACTGGTACGATGTCTGGGACAATATGTTTTGTTGTAGGTGAGAGTATGTGTTGGTTGATATTTCGTGTGTGTTTGTGTGTTTAAACAAGGGAAGGAGCACAACTTGATCTTCGACAGCGTCAGTTGCCCTTGAAAACGAGGTCCGCAGCTAAAACATGGCGGACGTTTTTACGCTTCAAGTCCGTTTTCAATCAAAGTCACACACGTGCGCACCGTACCGCGTCGCACCGTAAGATAATCGTAAAACCATATTCCGCAGCGCATCATACGATTACCATATCCAACAATGCGCACCGCACCTTGACATACCGGGCTACAAGTAGAAAAATCGCACTTCAATTTCCCATCTCCTGTCGCTGTCGTTGGTTTTATTCTACCATGTACCTCTTGAACTACAGCAATTTTTTTTCCGCTTTACTTTCCCAGTAGCTTGCTCCCCAGAACAGGATGCAGTTCTAAAATTGCTAACCCCCCCCCCCCCCCCGCCGTCTTATCCCCGCCTTCCTTGTCTCCCACAAAACCCGATCAGGATTTCGCAGAGTTGCTGGTGAGGAAGGGGGCCAAGGCGGCTTACCGTGATGACACGGGGGCTTCAGTGTTGGTCCACGCCGCGCATGCTCGCATGCCCAAGGTGGTGAAGGCTTTGCTTGAGGCGCCGGCGGAAGCTGGGGTGGACAAGGACGCGGCGAGCGAGGAGGGGGTGACGGCGCTCATCGCCGCGGCTATGAAGGTGGGACGTGGGCATGTCGTTTTTCGTTGCTTGTTGACATTTTCGTGAAAAACATTATGCCCGTGCTGTTTTTGTGTGTTTTCCGTATGTACATCATATTTTCGTTGTTGAGTTGTTTGTTCGCGGTCAATGTCTTTCGCCAGGCAGCACATGTGATACCTATGTATGTGCGTCCTTTTTTTTATTCCTGTTTCTTTGTTTCTGTTTTTTGTTTATTCGATTACGTTGTGTGTCACCAAGCAACAAACACATAACTATGTTCGTGCTTCCTTTTTTTCGGCCTGTTTCTTTCTTTTCTGTTGTCGTTCATTCGATCGTTTTTTCTTTAGGGGCACAGCGACATTGTGGACCTTCTCCTGGGGGTGGGGTGCAACCAGGATGCCGCCGACAAGGTAAGACACAGCAACAAACAAGCACACACCCGGAAACTGGGAAACAAACCTATCAGCACTGCTCGAATACATTCGCGTTTATACCTATGATATGCAATGATATGCACTGCACTACTCGTATAAGTCGGCCTCGTATGCTTTTATTAATACGGGAATAAACAGAGTTTTTGTGTGTCGTCACATGCCCTGGCTTGCTAGGACGTACCAGGTATGTTTTGGTTATTTTCTGTTTTGATGCTTCTGGTGTTTGGGTTATTTTGCTGTTGAATGCTTGTGGTGTCATGTTTTTTCACTTTTTTTTCCCTGAGTTGGTGTACATAGGGTTCCTTGAGGAGTACCAGGTACCTTAATGTAGTTCGTACGGTGTACCAGGTGCCGCATTTTTACGTAACCCACGTATCTGGTACATTTTTTTACCGGGACAGGACGGGACAAACGCGCTCATGGCTGCTGCGTCCAACGGGCACCTGGAGGCCGCGCAGAGCCTGGTGAAGGCAGGCGCGGCCTTGAACAAGCAGAACGGAGATGGCCACAACGCTCTCATGTTCGCCTACAACGGACGCGCTCAGGTGACATAAGCAAAGACGTTTTCGTGTCTTGTTTAATCTTGCGGCTGATGGGATGGCTGTAGATAACAATCTACGCATGCAGGTTTTATGGCCCCCTTGGGAATTGTGAGCCAAAAAAGTGTCGAAATGGTGGTATGACGGTTACACCGAAGGATTACAGTGTCGGTCGTAACAAGCAGCGCGGGCTGCTGAGGCAGTATATCACAGAAGCAGTCCCCGAAGGTGCAGCGCTACATGCCATTGCATGGTGCTGCTTGTAGGGCGCGCTCGCACCATAGTCTAGAGGACCTCGAGGACCTTGTTCGTTGCTTTTTGTCGTTATATGTGGGTTCCAATGAGGATAACCCCTTTGATACTTCGGAGATTCATAAAACGATTCAACGACTTCGGCATCGGCAACACCTGAGCAGTTGCTGTTGTTGGTGGTCGTTGGTGTTGTTTGTTGTTTGTTGTTGTTGTTGTTGCTGTTGTCACATTAACTCGGATAATGTGCTCACAGGACAGGCTCCGGGCACTCTGGTGCGGAAAAATGCCGAAGAAAAATAGTAACGTACCAAAAATGGTACACGCATTTATCGCATCATAGCGGAAGCAAGTCGTACATCCGCCACGAAAAATATGGAAAGTTAAATGGGAGGTCAGTGTATGTTGGTGTGTACGTATCAGGCTCATACTTTCACGTGCGTTCAAGAGTCGCAGCTGGAACCGACTACACCGCATGCCACGAAGGAATTTAAATACCAGGAGTAATTAATGTACAGATGAGAAATAAAGCTGAAGGAAGGAAGAAAAAAAAAACGGGAGAAATAGAAAGAGGAGTAAGGAAGACAGCTCTCGCTAGCAGCGGGTGTAGCGATGTAAACGCATGCGACACCGCGCTACAAAAAAATAAAAATAATAAGTTAGCATCCGACATGATCAAAACGAAATAGGACAACCACGTGTTACACGTAATAAGTGAATACGTTATTTCGCCAGCATTGGAGATGTGGCGAAAAAGGTCAACCAACCAGCCAGCGCCCCATCAATACGCATGCGTACGAAATACGCGAGGCAATTGAAAAACAAATAATAAGTAAAATATAATGAAGCAAGGAAAGGAAAGGAAAGGAAAGGAAAGGAAAGGAAAGGAAAGGAAGGAAAGGAAAGGAAAGGAAAGGAAAGGAAAGGAAAGGAAAGGAAAGGAAAGGAAAGGAAAGGAAAAACACCATAATAATAGCAGATGCTGGAGACTGACGGAAAAAGGCGTTGGGCACGGTAGACGGCATCATGTGCATAAAAGGCACTGAGAGGAGAACACAGCAACGAGGAGAAACCCGGGCGGCCTTACGCTAGCTACTTGCGGCCATCGGAAGGCACACATACGTCAAGACGATGGTGGCCACACCCAGACGTCAGTACCTTGGGCAGGACGCCCCCCCCCCCCCCCCCCCCCGCGCGCGCGCCAGTTGCTGCAAGCGTCGCACTATGCACATCGTGTGAACCGTCGAGCGCTGGGGTCTTAACCACTCTGTTCCTCCGGCAAAATGTCCTCGCGCTCGCAGTAGTCACTGAGGCGGCCCGCGATTACTTTGAGGAGTACTTTGCCGGCGAGCTGCGAGGGAGATGACACGATAGTTGCCACACCCCGTCCGCTACTTCTTCTTGTGTAGCACCCTGATCGTTGCATATTTCCATTGCTGCGCGCCACTCCCCCTCCATACGCAATGATGATCTCGTGGATTGTCCCGCAGCAATCGATCTTCCTCGTCCTTGATGTACTGCGAGTTTAACGTCCTCTTCCCTTCCACATCCTTTCCTTTGATATGTTTGTAGAAGCCAAACTGATCGCCTTCTCGGATACGCCCTTCGAGTTGGCTGACGTACTCTTCAAATAACCTCTGTACAAAATCCGCCCGCGTACGTTTTAGCCGCTTGCTAGTGATCTTCAAGGCTCACCGTGGACTACGATTGGTTGGAGTTGAACGAAGCCGTTTTCTCGTGTCTTCCCTGGCCTGCGAAGGCGTATGCAACTCCGCTTTCGTCTCCTCGGTCGCATATCAACCCCTCGGCACTTGCCTGCGCCGAATAGGGGGTGCTATGTCGGCTGCAGTCGTAGGGTCTCGGTTCGAACGGTGGTCATATCCTCAACGCTGCTGGTAGCAGTACCAGGTAGCGGAGACACAGGCTTGTGGGTGATCGCTTTGTTGAGGTCCACTCGGAGATTCGGGTCCGCCATTAACCTTGGTAGATCAATAGCCCCCCGATCCTTGATGACTCCCTTTCGTCGAGTTGGTGCAACCCAACCGAAGAGGCGAATATTTCCGAAAACGAGATTGTGGTCCGACTCAGCGTCTTTTTTGGGTGGCTTTCTTGGGCGGTGCTGCCGTGACGACGCCGTTGACGCCGCTGTCTCTTTTGGAGACTCCACGAAAAACGATTAAAAACACGATAATTGTCTTCCTATCAGCTACCTAAAGGGGGAAGAGGGAGCATCAGCACCGAGTATAACCACGTTGTGTGCGGTTCGGAAGAGCGGGTAGCGGTATGAATATCATCACCACGCGGATTGTTTTTGGTTGTTGCTCGTTTTGATTTTTGTGTTTTTTTCTTTCTTGTATTTGTTTGCCGGATCACGCAACGAAACAGGTGGCGTCTCTGATGGACAAGTACGCCGAGTACTTGGACGATGCGGATGAGGCATCGGGGGACAGCATCAAGATGATGCGAGAGGCCATGGCACACACGCAGGTGCGTCAATTGTGCGAACCAATCTCAATCGTGTCATTCAGTCGTGGCGCACGTGGGGGCGATGGACGCTCATGGGGTCGTACCCAGTTTGTTTTATCAAAAATTGGTATTCAATGTCGTACTTCGTACATTCTATCTAGTACCCCTAAACCCTAAATGCCCCCGTTTTGACCGAATGGATCTACACCGGACTTGCTCTGTCACCCACCCCCCCTGCCTTCGCCCCCCCCCCCCCCCCCCCCCCTCCCTCCGTGTCTCCTGCAGTCGATAATTGACCTTTTGTTGAGCAGTGGAGCGGACGCGACCCTGAAGGACAAGGAGGGACGCATGGCAAAAGACTTCGACTATCAGCCACCAGCGGCGGATGGGGAAGATGACGGAACCAAAGCGGAGCTTTAGAACTGCACATTGCTCTGTGCCGGGTCGTTTTCCTCCCGCCGCATCGTCGTACTTCGTATCGTATCAATTCGTTCCGTACCGTACCGATTCTGGATCAAGCCGGTTTTTTATCGGCTTGGGTCAGTTTGGATACGATCTATTGGGATCGGTTTGGATCGGGTTGGATAGGTTTAGATCGGATCTGTTCGGGTCGGGTTGGATCTGATCGGATCGGATTGGATCTTATCTGATCAATCCGGTCTGGATCCGATCGGTTTGGTGTGGACCTGATCGGATCGATTTTGATCGGATCGGATCAGATCAAACCGATCTTATTCAGATTTTCCGGGCTCATCCGGATGCGGTCCGGGATTGTTTCAACCGACAGGCCCGTGCCGTTGTCGCGTTCGTTTCTGCTCGTTCTGTTTCTTGCCGTTTTGTCTCTTTTGCCATCGGATGTTTTTCTTTGATTTGCCGCTTCCTCGTCGCTTGTGCTGCTGTTGTCAATTCAAGGCTTCAGCAGTTGAGCATTATTTTATCTGGTATCAGTAATTGCTCTGCTGGCTGACTGCAAAACATAATTGGGTATAATATATAATTTTTCATGAGGCGCTTAATCGTACCCGGTACGTTCTCGAGGGTACTTTTTTTTTCGCGTCACCCCTTTTCTTGCGCTGTGGTACAACCCTCCTTCATATACAGAATGCGGGAGCCGCACGTTTTTCTTTTTCTTCTTGTTGTTGGCTACCAGTTTACGAAACCTTCCGAGGTTTAACTACCCTTTTTGCGGTTATGAGCCCTTCCCACATGAGATTTGTGTAGGGTAGGGTGGGGGGAAATTTTGACCCGTGAAAACCGTGCTCTTGCTCTGGCTCCCACCCCCCACCCCCCCACCCCCTCCGGAGAGAACGGTGGGGTCTCTGTCGACGTAGTGGGGATACTTCTGATGGAAATCGCGGGGGTATTGGTGATGGAAGTTTATAAATTACAGCAGGGGTACTGCTGATAGAATTACAATTGGCGGTTGAGCAATTCGCCGCGAAGGAATGAAGGACAGCAACAGTTCGTAAGTTCGTAAGAGTATATATAGTATAGCAAGTCCCTTGAGTTGGGATGCAATTTGCCAATGAGTCCTTTTTCCTGGAGTTGTGGAGTGAGTGCACTGGAAGCGATGCCGATGCGTTGATGGACATCCCCTTTCGCGACTGCGACACGGTGATGGTGGAATCGATCACCCACCGTGCCGTCGGCTCGGCCGAGGGCGGCTTAACGGTCGACAGCAAGAGCCTGCTAGGAACGTTCTTTGAATCATTCTTTGTTTTTTATTAAATTTCTTGGAATGTTCTTCGAAATGTTCTGCGAAACATTCTATGGAATTTTCGTCGAAACGTCCCGTGAAGAAGTCTTTGAAACTCTTTTAATTTATTGGAATCGTTCTTCCAATTGTTCTGCGAAACATTCTATGAAATTTTCGTTGAAACGTCCTTTGAAGGAGTCTTTGAAACGTGCTCTCTTAGACACGATTTTGAGGTATATCATGGTACTCTGGTTTTATGACACTTTTGTCCCTGACTTGTCAAACCCACCTGTAGGTATTTTTTTCCCCGCCATTTCGCCTACACTTCTTAAAGTGTATTTTCAATATATGTTGGGAAGGATGATCAATGCCTTTACCGGGGAAACTTATAACTTGAAGATGCAAATGGTAGCGGAATCTTGGAGGTATTACAGTATTCTTCACCGAAGACGTTGTAATCTAATTAATCGACTCATTTAACGGAATTAATACTTTTTGCTTCAATTGTTTGCTTATAACCGCTTTCGTTCATTCTCGTAGCGGGGAACCCTCTCGATTTTTCTCGGGATTCTCGGTCTAGTTCATCCTGCAACGCAAAAAAAACGTCAACTTCATTGGGCATTGTTCATCGAGCTACGGACCCTAACGAAGTTTCAGCTGGTTTGCCTCCGTCGGCTGTGCTGATGTTGGCAGCATCAACATTCGCGGGTTATGTCCAAACGCGTTTAGTTGCAAGGCTAACCTGCGACAGTACATCAACACGTACGTCGGCGGACTGCGAGATACAGCACCTCTCACAGGGCTCCACGGACACGCCAGGCGGCGTTTGCGACACTCTGGGTATTCCCGACGAGATCTCTGGATTTCTAGACGGAGTTTCTTTTTCCAAATGCGTGTTTTCGTTCTCTTCTGCAAATAATGTCTCGTTTGCTGGCTTTTTCTCGTTTTCATACCCAGCAAGTGTCCTGTGGATTTGCGTTGCCTACTCCATGATCTCTTTTGTGTATGAACGATATAGACTTATGTCTTTTCGACTAGACTACGAGGGCTTTTATCTCTCTAGGTTGAATAATCGGCAGGGACGCTGGATGTCGATGGGCAGACAGAACGGTTCATGTTGAACACACACATGATAGATTCATCCATGACGGAGAACGTTCGTCAACCGGATAGTCCTTTAGGCCAACTTGGCTAGTTGTGTTGAGATATCCTGCGCGACTACTATAAGTACATGAATACATACAGCAGTAAGTAGTGCTTTGTTTTATATTTTCCCTTGTTACGCTTTTTGCAAGATAACAACTCCACTTCTTTCGTCCACCACAACAACAAAAAACTAAGGAAGGACGAGCATGGTGACCAAACTAGTCTGCGTGCGATTCAGGCAATCGTTCATTCATCCACATCGAGCGGTGAGCGGCCAGGTCAGTCACCCGATCTACCTCCAGCAAACCTTTGGGGGGATGGAGAGGGGCGGGTCGGCGGGACTGCACAGATGGAAGCGAGATACCGCGGTGAACAGGGGCTCGAAACGCGAGACGAAAAGGTCATCAGTATTGTAGTGCGTGGCATGCGGCAGCTATCATATTGGTTACTGGTATTGAATAGTAAGCTCTTGGGGAGCCAGGTGTAGTCTAATAATACGAGTAGCGAACTAAAAAAACGTTTGGTAGTATCTCTTACGAAAAGCGTGCAACAGTTCAAGCATCATCCCGCAGCATGCGCGCCGTACAACGCCTGATGTTGCACTTTGTACACACACTTTATCCCAGCAGCCCAGGCTTTTTCGTGTGGCCTAAGCTGTAGCCATTGTACGCGTTCGACATGGTTTCCCCCTGGAGTCTCAAAAAGGGGTTAATAACGACCGGCCACGAAACCTGAAATGCCATAATGTACAAAAGAGCTGTTATTAGCACAGTGCAAGCATGGAGGACTCGATACCGTCGTTGCCACAACAGCACCTTTCGGCGTCACGGACCCATCTGTCACGATCGGCTGCAGTAGCCTAACCGCTTAGAGGCATTGGCGTTTTGATACATTGGCCTGTTGAACTCACTGGTCTTACCGTTGTGTTCAACAACCGAGGTAAAACTAGACAGGCCACAGATAAATTTCAAAGTGGACGGATCGAATCGGCGCTCATTTACATATAGTCTAGTCTATGCATTCACGGCGGATAGATCCCTGATCTATTAAGCTGCAATCATACCGTGTACAACATGTTATCGGGTGAGAGCCAAACGATCTGAAGGATCTAGCACACATTTCTTGAGTTAGATCTGCACTAGACAGATCCTGCGTGTCATGCAACGTCATGACAACAGATTTAGGCTAGAGCCTAGAGTATCTGGATCGTCATCTGTCCGATGTGTGGAGTTTTTTGCTATCTTTATTGTACTCGTCCGACGGAGCATGAGTTTACAAAAGAAAATGCAGGATCATCGTACAGAACATATAACATGAAGTACATACAGCAGTTTATGGTCGTCAGGGGACATCCTTGGTACATCTCCGGGCTTCGCGTTTCATTTGTTATCAGGCGACGGTCCCTGACATCGACTGAATGAGGCAGCCGCGACAACCCGGGTTGCGTGAGGACTATCGGGTGCTTCTATCTTCGGGTCCGGTGTTGGTGGAGGTTAGCGTGATCGGCTCTTCAGGTGAAGCTCTTCGTGGGTACTTGGTCTTCTGAGCGGAGTGGGTTGCCAGAGATGTCGCTGATCAGACGGATCGCTGTGTGCGATGTTCCGCAGAAGGCACAGCAATCCGTTATACCCTGGAAGATCCATGTACAAGTATCCATCCACCAACAAAACCCGGGGATGCACCCAGCATAGACTTACACAGTAGGATTACACGACACGTACCTGGTACCAAATATGTCATGTACTTCGAAGTATTAACCCTTTTGGGGTCAGCGTATACAAACCGCAAACGGCGAGTGCGATATTCCCAATCAGCTAGGAACAGCGTGCAGCAAGTACGGGCATCACCGTGGTAAGCACATGCACTTCATTTAGTGCACCTCCGTGCAGTGCGGTTCAGACGCCCTCCCCTGTCCCGGCAGCAAGCGGCTGAGCTTCGTGTGCCGATGCTGTAATCGTCCTACATTTTCGACATTTTTCCCTCCGAAGCCTCATCATATAGTCTATACGAATAGTCTATATATATTTCCCATCTCTTTTATTATTCTCGCACTACTCTGACGCTCCCTCCCAGTAGTAACTCAGATCCGGGGTCAAACAGCGGGCCATTCTCCCCCCTCCTCACTACGGTGCGCGCCTTCGTTTTTATTGCAAGGATAATTCAGCATTTTTTTCCCTCGTCGACTCGCGTCGAATTGTGCCTGCCCACGCTGCTATATATAGGCGCTCTCAACAGTTGATTGATCCCTTCCTTTTTTTTGCATTTTTGCATAAAAAAAACAAGTCTCACCACGGTGGGAATCGAACTCAAGGACCAACGCTAACAGCATTCCAGGGTAACCACTAGACTGCCGGGGCGACATGGATTAATATATTCATATAAATAGTACCTGCTACCTTGGCAAGCAACAGGTGTGTTCAACACTAAGGATGAACTTATCGGGACTTCTTACTTCCCTCTAAATTTCAGCCTACCATTCTCAGCGTTCAGTTTTTTAGTAGGCGCCCTAAACTGTACGGCAATACACAAACACATACACTATCGGTCAAAGATAGCAAACGTTTCGATGTGGTCCGACCCCGGAAACAAGACGAATCCTTCGCTGTGGCGAAGCGTCCAGCCCGCGCCTATCAGGCTCATTGCGTCTCGCTTCAGGGCGTCGAAGCCGCAGCTAACGTACACAACGCGTCTCAATGCCGCGGTGTTTATGTCATCCGGGTCTGTGAGAGCGTCAATCACTCCGGTGTCCAGACCCTGAATAAAAAATGGCGTGCGTCGTGCGTCAATCGGCACGAAAGCAGCGGAGAGAAGGGGGGGGGGGGCTGGGGTCAACAAGAGATATGCATCTCTTATGCAGACCGGGGGTAAAGAGAAGATACTAAACTATTCAATAGTATCGTACAAAACGTGTGTCAGAGGCCTCTTGGACGGTTCTACTGTTTCAACAGCTTGGTAGAGCTTGCTTGACAAGGGGTTGGCCCCGCAGAAAGTTGACGAGTTTGGGTGCTTCGAGCCCTAATTAAAAGATTGTGGCCGATAAAAGCAACTACAACCAACCCATGGGGCTATTATTGATCGGTCAGCGCTGACTAGTCATCAGAAATACCAATGGTAGGTTCCATCTAACGAATAGTTTGGCTTACCTTTCTTGGGGGGTCAACAATAAGCACCTCGCACCCCGCCGACTCGCCGTCTTCCATCGCGTCCTCGGCGCTCATAGCTTCGAAGGACACCCTCGACTGCAGCTTAGGCGGTAACGACCTCCTGTAAAACAAAAACAAATCGGTTCGACGCAGCCAGAGTTGTAGCAGCACGAAAAGTAGAGCTGTAAGTTGGCCGGATTTGCGGCTACTTATTAGTTAGCTGGCGAAGAAAGCCAACCAACTAGTTTTTGCCGTTCTTGATGGAAAACACGTTGCCAGCCGCACACGCACCGGTCAAACACAAAACCGCAGAAAGTTCGGAAATTGCGGACGCAACAAATTGTAGATATGGTACATATGTAGGCGACTTACAGTGAGCTATGGTACAGATGTGGGCGACTTAGAGTAAGCCAACTCAACTCCCCAGCGAAAAGGCCATCGCTACACACACCGTATCACACCCGCTGAAAAGCACATTACAAAAACAATACGACGACCAGCTCAAAGCATTACCAAATTTCCATATGCTATTCATAGCAAGACGATATACAGCAGACTCTAAAAAGGCATGGGATTGCAAGTACATGGGATTGCAAATGCCTGGGATTGCAAATACATTGGGTAACCCCGGCAAATAGAGGGTGCTGTTGCCAAGAGAACACCGTCTGCCCGTGATGCGGCACGTACTAACAACACATCAACATAAAACTCCTGCTGTTCTCCCTCAACCCCTCAAACCACGCAAACAGTAACAAAATGCAGGTCCCCGAATCACGCCCGTTCACTAATTACCTTGATCGCTCGAAGCTGCGCGGATTGAACGAATTGACATCGGAGCAGCGCACGAAGGCAGCCTTGGAAGCGCAGCTCAGTCCCAGTATCCCAACTCCGGCGTACAGCTCGCACACACCCGAGCCTTCGGGGACCCAGTCCACTACCGCTTCCACTATGCGCTCGAAGTGGTCCAGATTAGCTTGCCGGAACAGAGGCGGGCTGAAAAAAACGCGGAAGCAACAGGGAGTAGAGAGATGGCGTAAGAGGCCGATGGAGGGGAGATATAGAGGGGGGGGGGGGCGAGAGAGAGAAGACGCAGGGAGGCGAAAACAGAGAGAGTGGGTTAAGCGGTGTCGCGACGGTTCTTCAGAAATGGATAAATAAGCTCGATTGTTGCATAAGACATGACAACGCCATTATAAAAAACTGGTGTGGGTGTAGGACACACCCTGCCTAACATAAGAATTAGACTTTGGCCCAAAAACAACAATTTTTGAACGTGGTGTCACGTGCTGTGTGTCACGTTCAACACCGTCACCGAGAATTGAACCAAAGAACCAACCCCCTGTTTTTAGGGAGCAAGATCTTGACCCTGTTAGAACGGTATATTCTCCCCACACCGCTTCCAAGCAGATTGTCCCGAAAAACGTGGCTATAGCTCTAAAGGGGTTAACCAAGCATCAACTCCTTCCTCGAGGTAACCCAGATAAGCCAGCCCTCCACACGGCCACCAGAACACACATCGCGCAACAGTATAGTGCCCGGTCGCCCCGATGGCGTATCAGGTTATCCTCGAGCCTGGTATATGTCAGTTTCGTATGTTCGAGTCCCTCCGAGTGCATACTCGTATATATTCGTCGGGACTTTTTCTTGTGCACAAATTGACTTGCGGAAAGCGCGAGAGCGTGAGTTAGAAACACTCGATGAAAAATCGACGAGCAGTGGGATTGCTGAACCCTATGCGCGATAAAAGCTGAAGGCAAGAACCGGGAGAAAGAAGGAACGACACCTGTGACCACGGCTTGTCCAGAAGCTGGAAAGTAGAAGCAAGAAAATAAAAAAACAGTCATGCGTGTTCTCTTCACAAGCCGTTTTTTCTACCCAAAGACATCAACACGCACAGTTTTTCTGATTCTGCACCCTAGAGACACGCTGGTGACACCAGCCCGGGCGTACATGTAAGACCGTTTGGTACGTCCATAGTGGTATGATCCAGTTTTTTTAGGACAGACTGTGAGACACATGTCCTGTACCAGGCATGATGTTATACCTGAAGAAGAATGGGATATTGTCCGACCCAATGACCTCCTTCAAATACTCCGGCCCTGAGCAGCGGTGCCAGCTGTGGGGGTCTCGACTGAATATGGCGTTTCCCGGCCCAGTTCTATTGCCGAAACGACCGCGACCAATCACACAGACAAGCGAACGGACAGGTAAGCAGACAGGCAAGCAGGCAGACATGCAAAGATTAAGCGCGTAAGCAAAACGGTTGAAACTGAGGGGGGCGTAGGTGTGTGGCTCGTGTGAGCTGAGGGCATTTCGATTGAATTAGGCGTTTCCCGGCCCAGTTCTAGTGCTGAAACAGCCGTGACCAATCAGACCCTGCAGGCAAGAAGGCAGTTAGGCAGACACGCAAGGGTCGGATGCGTCAGCAAGAAGGTTGAAACTGAGGGGAGGGCATACTCCGTTGTTGCTTGCCTTAGTCTTTTGACCATTGACCACACATCCCTTTCGTGACGGAGCAATTAAAGCGAGGGGGGGGGGGAGTCGGAGGGGGTCGTACTCATTTGCTGCTTGCCTTGGTCACTTGACCATTGGCCACGCATCCCTTTCGAGATGGAGCACCGTTCCTACTCCTAATAGAAACACCTCCAACATTTGGGCGCTCATTACGCTCCTTCCATGTATTACATAGAAACTGTTTGCTTATCCTATCCCCGTCCTATTTCGCCGTCTGCGGTCACCATTTATCTCCCAGGATAGCGATCGTTTTCTCGCTACTCTCTACTCTTTCATGTCACGTACGTCTAATTTCCTCATCTCCTCTAACGCATCCCGTTCCTCCTTGCATATTTCACATTCTCCTACTATGTGAGTCCTACTCTATTGTTAAAGTGAGGGGGGGGGGGGGGGGGGTATATACGAATCTCTATCGGGTGGTTTTAACTAGGTCGCAGATTTGGCTTCAGCCAACTCGAAAGGGGTCCCTACTTTTTGGCGCCATGTTAATTAGAAACTCGCATCAAAAGATGGAATCCCTGTCGCTAGGAGATTTCGTAGAGGCATGTTTGTAACTGTCGTCAATTTGTGTGTGTTGGTTATTTTCGGTCGCTGGTTGTAGCAGACACTTGGCAAGGAATCTCCTATTTTCCGGCGAGGTGTACATTAGAACCTCGCCACAACAAAAGTAGTTGCAGGCGGTGGCTTGCCTGAAGTTGGCCCATATGCTGTGGAAGAGATCCGGCTTGCTGGAGCGCAGGTCCTTCGCGAGGAGCTGCAGCTTCGGGGTGGCATCGCGGTAGCACTCCTCATTCCACACTAGCGCTAGCTGGGTTTTCCCGGACGACCTCTCCACCGCCACCTTTTCAAGGCAATAAAAAGTGAAAAAGTGAACAAGAACAAGAACAGCAATATGAACAATAACAAAAACAACATTAAAACAACAGCAACGCCGACAATAGCAGCAACAACGTCAACAACAACAACAGCAACAGCAACAACAACAACAACAACAACAGCGACGACGACGAATACAGCAGTACAAATTCGTTGATGGCGCGTAGGCGTCGCCTATCAGCAGCACATCACCCAACGACTTGTACATAGCAGATGCGAAATGCGAAACCCACAGCATTTTGATCACCTGCACGTAGCGCAGGTCTCCGTCCAGGTTTTCCTGTCGGAATCCAGTGACCCCGATCTGGTGTCGCAAACGGGAGTAGACGACATATACGTGGAAGTGTGGCGAGTTTAATCCTTTTCCTGTTTCATTTTTCTTGAAAAACATCGTCCAAAAACTTCGGCGCAGTTCTAAAGAGGACACGCTTCATTTTTACCCAACCGCAACAGGAAAAAACGAAAAAAGAAAGAAGAAAACGACAAGAGATGCAGGCCAATTGCTGGCACCTTTGGCCGGTGTCTACGCAAGGGCTCGTGGTAAGGACAGTGAGACGTGCCACACGCATATAGAACGGGGGCAATCATACCAACGCCGCATTATCGCACCGCCAGTGGCAAGAGATGGCAGCGGCGCAATAACATATGTCAGGAAACAACTCATGTTTCACACCTTTCTCGCAGAAGCCTGGACGGCCTCCACCGCAGCGTTCACCGACGGGTGGTGCACCCGACACTCCGGTATACCCAGTACATCATGCGAGCCAAGCTTGAACAGCCCCAGCTCCACACCGCCCCACTTCGAGACCGGCCTCGTCGCCAGCTTGGCCACCGTTCGCCAGCCGTGGGGGTCGCAGCCATGGATGACGTGGGGCTCGAAATCTCTGGCCGCCTTCGATCCCCCCCTAGCCCTCGCCCCGGAGGCGTGCAGGTTGTCCATGAAGGAGCTGCGGCGTTTGGTTTTGTTTTTGAAGGTAGATGGGGAGGGGGAAGCCGTCGTAACCGCCGTGAGATGATGAGCCACGCGAGATAACGAGGCACGCGAGACACATGGACATGCGAGACAACGAGCGACCACGATGCATCAACATAGGCGATCCGAGCAGCAGACGTTTCCAGTTTAAAGTTCATACAGTTGTAGGTGGCACAATGATGGCAACACCTTCCCCCCTGCGCTTCCCTCTCTCCCTCCCTCCCTGCGCCCTGCCCCCCCCCCCCCCCTCCTCCCTGCCTCCGAGTATAGCGCTTGGGTCAAGCTCTTGTTGGGCTATTGTCGAGCTATTGGCAACCTGTTGTTGATTGTTGATGGGAATTCAGAATGAGATAAGAGTGGGACATAATATATTATCGCTCTTCTTCCCCCCCTATCCTCCTTCCTCCTTTTCGAAAACCCACCTCGAATCCACCATAATTGGCGTCTCATCAAACCGCCGGTCGAACTCGCAACCGGCACACACATTAAAGTGCTTGCACTTGAGCTCGTCACCCTCTTTCGGCAGCGATGTCTCTTTCCACGCCGCGTCGAGACCCACCGCCACGGCCCCCGCTGCCCCCCCCCTCCCCCGGCCAGCACCGCCTCCGCGCCCGCCTCCTCTGCCCCCCTTCCCGAGCTTGCCCCAGTTCATCATCGCCACCTTATCCTTATTTTCCTCGTAGGCAGTCTCTTATTGGGGGATCGGGCGCCGCGAGGAAAGGGGTGTGTGCAATGTTTAGAGTGTCCAAGTGGAAGGGCAACGGTGAACGAAAAAAAAAAGGTGGACGGGATGGGGGGACCAAATCGAAAACAGCCCTTGTTTTCCCCTTTCTACGGTCTCCTCTACTGCCGCAGCTGTTACTGCTGTTATTTTTACTGTTAATGCTGATATTGTTGGTACGAGGTATTGCAAGGCTCTTGTTTACCCCGATGTGTTAGCACGGGCTGAACGGCAATAGCAGCACCACCACCAGGAAGACGGCAGCAGTACTACATACTACGATGGAAATGTAAACGGCATGTACTTGTCCTACAAAAAGCGGCAGGGTGCTGGCAACGCTTGATGTTTCATCCACATGTTCACGGCCCCTCTTTGCCTTGGAGTTAAGTATATACTCACATCTTCGCCAACCCCGTTTCGTTTGGGCAAAGCACAGCACACGCTGAAAAACGCAGGCACTGCTGTTCGCAGCAAATACTCGTGTACTTCCTTTGTAGCATATCATACGTAAACCACCTTATGGGGCGCAAGTTGTAGCCGGCGGCGTTGAAGATCGTGTACTTGGTATCGCAAGAAAGATAAAACGTAGGGGACTCTTCCAGAAAAAAAAGGGAAGAAAATGACAGGTAGAACTGTTTCACACCCCGGACAGATCAGTTCACCGTAGCTCGAGCTCACCGGTGTGCTATATAAGCTACATGAGCTGCACGTGTTTTCCCGGCTTGAGCTATAGGACGTAGCTCATCTGCACTTGTTTTCGAAGCTGAGCTATAGAAGATAGCTCATCTGCATATCTGCCCAGGGTGAGCTATAGGAGCTGCATGAGCTGCATGTATTTCCCTGGGATGGGCTAAAGAACGTAGCTCATCTGCACATGTTTTGAGCGCGTAAGGTATACATGATGGATGAGCTAGCTCATTAGCTAGAAATATCTGCTGGAGCAGAAGGTGGTGCGTTCGCGTATGTTGTTGGACACACAGGCTCGCTGAGCAAAAGGTGGGGCGCTTGGGTACGTATTTGGGTAGGCAATTGGCAAACAACCATCACACGACGTGTGGCATACCCAATACCCCTGACAACTCAGCTCGCCCTAGCTCGAGCTAGCTCTTTTCGAGGGTAGCTCACTGGTGTGCAATATGAGCAGCATGCACTACACATTTTTTCTCGGTTTGAGCTACAGGACGTCGTAGCTCATTTGCATATGTTTTCACAGCTTGAGCTATAGAAGATAGCTCATATTCGTCTTTGTCCAGGGTGAGCTATAGGAGCTGCATGAGCTGCACATGTTTCACCGAAATGAGCTATCGCATAGCGAGCTGAATGAGCTACACACGTTTACCTAGGCTTGAGCTATAGGAGATAGCTCACGTGCACGTGTGTTGAAGGCTTGAGCTAACAACGACAGATGAGTTAGCTCATGAGCTGTTCGGGGTGTGACTTTTTTTTTACAACTATAAAAAACGTACCAAATTCAGGAAGTAGTACCTTATACGCCCCCCCCCCCCGGCACACAGACGACACAACACGATGGACTTGCCCTGCAGCACTCCCCCGCCCCGAAAACGCGGCGCCGACCTATGTTTGGGTCACCGTTACGCCATGGTGGTAGAGATCGCAATGGCCATTCCGCCAGGCAATTCGAGGGTACTTGCATATCTCAAGTCTAGGGTATGGGGGATGACCGCCAGCTCGATAGAGGAGTTGGTGAATACTTTTTTTTTTTTTTTTTTTATCCTCCGGCGGATGGGGGAAAATAAAGCTTTAGCTCACCACACTTCCACGTATTTTCATACGCGTCGTGTGTCGAATACATTCTTCGAGCAGTACGCCGAGTACGACACCGACACGTTGGAGAAGGTGTGGCAAAGCCTATTCAAGGTTTACAACCAAACACTCCCCATTGGAGGGAGTGACGACGTCAGGGTAGAGCATACCGGAGTAACTGTGCGGCAGAGGGCGGGAACGTTGGAGAGGGACATAAAACACGATAAGAAAACGCTCCACAAGGCTTTGGAGTACCTAGCATCAGGCTGTAGCGATGGCGAGAACGACTAGTATATTACTCAGTATTAAAATAAAAATACACTCCAGCTGTGAGATCGAAGATTTTGCCGAAACTCATATTTGCAAGCTGTGTGTGATACTCCGATCGCACGTATTACTGGGTGTGTGTCCTCATTAAGGATATAGGTCGGCGACTCCCCTTGGGACTAAAGTGTAGCTTGCACCAGGGTCAACAGGGTGATGTTAGTCAGGCTGTGCGCGGGAGCTATAAAACCGTTTTTTGAGGGGTACAAAATCTGACAGCTGTGGAAGGAAATGCATCAGTTTATCAAGTGTATCCTGTAAGTCGTATAACCGGTGAGGGGAGGGCGGAGTTTTTAAGGGCGTGGGGGGTTGGGTATGAACAAGAGGGAGCGGGGGGGGGGGGGGGGGCAAACGGGCGGGGCAACTCCATCTGTGCGCGGAACCTATAAATCCTTCCAGGGAACAAATGTTACGGTTGTGGAAGGAATGCATCATGTTATCATGTAGTCGGAGTATATTCTATAAGTCGAACAACCAGTGAGGAGAAGGTGGAGTGTTCAAAGGGGTGGAGCGGAGGGGGGGGGGGGAGGGATTTCCGACAGCTTTATGTCGCATAGATGGTAGGGGTTTGCTATACGTGTGGTGCTAGGTCTAGGCGATGGTGCGGGTGGTGGGGAAGGAGGGGACGTTGGGGGGGGGACGAATTGGAGCTACAGCATGGATGGCTAGAAAGATAATGAGGTGATATCAACTGCGTGGTAGTGTTTATTACTCTGGCAGATTTAATTTTTAGGTGGGGCGTTTGAACAAGAGGGAACGGGGGGGATATATATATACATATATATATGATCATTCTTTTTGGGGGGGGATTCGGTCAAGAGTTTTTTTTCGTCTCGGCCTCAGGCCATTTCTGATACAGTCGGATATGTCAGTCGAAAACGGCCGTTTTCGACTGAAGCCCAAATCGAGCTTTCTTACACAGTCGAAAAAGGGCTTTTTCGACTCAACTTTTTTCGACTGAGTTTTCCGACTGGGGGATCCAGTCGAAAAACTCGACTTTTTCGACTGGATCTGTCAGTCGAAAAACTCGGTCGAACTTTTTTACACGTGTTTTTTTAACCCATCGCATCGCTCATCCCACCACAAAACACACACCGACACGCCCACACACCCATACCAGGTACCACACAGCAGTATCATACAACAGCGCCGACGCTGCCTTGGCTATCACTGCTGTTGCTTCTCGCCGCAAGTCAGCGTGGCGCACTCCTAGCTCCGCTCGCCAGCAGCATGTATCACACGACAGCAGTAGCGCGCGTTATCGATGCCATTTTGCCAACAAGGGCCACGCCTGCTGTAGCTTTGGCGGCTCTCGGCTGAGTGCGACGCCACGAACGTAACTTTGGCAGCTTTCGGCTAAGCCCAACGCCACCAACCCACTTTGGCGAAGGTTCGTCGCGGGTGAAGCACGCGTTGCTCGCGAGAAACGCGCGAAGCACAGAGCTGCCAACCGAGTTTCGAGCGCCATACAGCAGTACTCCCTCACACCAACCGCCTGAAGGAAGAGCACAAAAACTTTACAATCGACTCGACTGGCGATAAGAAGAAGGACCAGAAGAATCAAGTCGAAAAAAACTCAAGTCGAAAAGGGCCGTTTTCGACTGGCGGAATCCGACTGTGAAAGAAACGGCCTCAGTATGCGATTCTCGGAACTGGAATTCTCGGTCAAATAGCTTCGTTCGAGCGCCGTCTTCGGGGGGCGGCTCCAACGCCCCTTGCCTTGCCGTATCCGTTCCGCACCTCGACGTGAACGCGGATAGACGTTGAGCGAGACAAGCGAGAAGTGCGTTTTTTTTTTGTATTTTGGGCGGTATACGCCCGAGCTATTCTTGGATCTTGGCATATGTAGAGCTTGAACGAAAAAATAATGGACAACATTTCCAAATTGGCAACATTTCCAAATTGGCATCTAAATTTCTTCCAGACGATGCTTTTTTCATGGCCGCCTTCATGCGCTCGCCCTATCGTAGCTACTACTGCTGTGTGTCGTTTAATTTTCGGCTCCGTGGGTATAGTGCTATGTAACCAACGAAGGATGTGTCGTGAGTACGATTCCCACCGAGGTCATATTTGGTATTCAGGAGCGTGCGCTCTGGAGACATTATGAACGGTTATGATAGTTGTTAGTGTTCTCCTGAGTAATACTAACTGTAGTAGTACGTGGAGAGGGGATAGCTCCGGAGATCCCTCTTACAAAGTCGGTGAGAATTAATTAACGAGCTCAAAAACATATTTGGTTGGTTTTATGAGATAACTCAATGAGTTACTGAGTCACGTGACAGTGGGTAGTGCCATGTGTCGTGTTCGATTATCACCGACTTCATATTTGTCTTTTTCAAGCGTGCGCGCTGACGACACTATGAATGGTTATTTTGGTAGTTTAACGTATTATGTAGCACTACCCACTGAGCTACTGAGTCATTGAGTGATCAAGTAGCTCAGCGGGGGCAGTGCTGTAGGATTTCTCGGTCAAATCACTTTGTTCGAAGGGCGCTGTCCAACGCCTTCCTTATCCGTCCCCTATACCTGGTCGTGGACGCGTACTACGTACGGGAGGTAATAAACACATCCAAGAATCGCGGCGAAGATTATGGATTATGGATTCCTGGGCAGTTCTTTCTCCGAGAACGGGTCAATGCGTGGCGTACTAATCGATGGCACAACAGCAGTCTATGGTAGTAGTAATATGTATCTTCTTGACAACATGTCGTGTGCGCGAGCAATCGATGATACAGCACTAAATAGTCTGTAATAATAGTTGACGATATATACCTGGTACGCTGTTTTCAAATTCCGAGCTTCAAGAGCAGTAGTAGTAGTAGTTCTTGTTGTAGTTGTAGTTGTAGTTGTAGTTGTAGTTGTGGTTGTGGTTGTAGTTGTTTTGTTGTTGTTGTTGTTGTTGTTCTCACGTCAACTCGCATAATCAAGTCCGTGGTCACAGGACAGGCTCCATCAGCAAATAATGTTGACTGACACCACTGCACACGCAACACCTCTCTGGGTAACGCGGCGTCAACCATCGTAATATCATACAGTTGCGGGCAATGTAATCTCTATGCAAAAATCCTGTTTTGTTTTATTCAATTGTCAGCCGGTCGCCCGGGTGGTCTAGTGGTTTTACCCTCGAATACTACTAACGTTTGTTTGTCCTTGAGTACGATTCCCACCATGATTGAGATTTGACTTTATTTGCAAAAGTTCAAAAAAAAAAAAAGGATCAACTGCAGAGAGCGCCTAGCAGCGTGGGTAGGTACAATTCGACGCGAATCGACGAGGGAGGAAAATGCTGACTTCTCGAGATAAAAACGAAGGCACGTGCCGAAGTGGGGAGGGAGGAGGAGGGCCCGCTATGTGACCCCGGATCTGAGTTACTATTGGAAAGGAGCGCGAGAGTGGTGCGAGGATAATAAACGGGATGAAGAAAAAAAAAATGGTGCAAAGGTATGTTATTACTACCACGCACAGCACCCCCATCCTTTTCCGGGATTTCTTTATTTGTATGCGTCAATTGTTCTAGTGACAGATTACTGATTTTTGGTGCAGTAGTAGTACATCCTGAAAGAAGATACTAGAGTGTCTGCGCCTATTTTTTTTCTCAAGTTGGACTTTCAGTCGAAAATGAAAAATACTAAACATCCACCTTTTTTCCGCTATGCGCAGAGTACGAAACCAAAAAATACTACTAGCAGTAAAAAATATTTTAGTCTCTAAGTAGACAATACACACGGCGCTGTCAACAGTCGTCATGGTAGAGACACTCCGGATATTATTTATTGAGGGGACGCATCCGATTTTCGACAACGTGAAAGCACCCGCGAAGCAAAGACAGCAGATACACATATCCCGCCTTCCCCGAGTAAAAACAGAGAACAAGCGCTACGCCAACCTCCCGTACGAGCAAAGCCACCCCGCATCTATCATAGACAACGCCGCCGCAACTAGAGATAGCTCTCCTCTTCTTTGTTTTCCTCCTCGCCCGTGACCACGCAGACCAATCAATGCGACAGCCTTCAGGTAATAATCAAAGCTCTTCTTCCAAAACCTCGCCGGCTGACATGGCCCCATGTCGACGCCTAATGCAAACCGATTTTGCATCCTGTCGAATTCGAACCTCCATTGCCTAGGGGACAGCAGTGCAGTCTCTTCATCGATGCCAAGTTCTCTTTCGTTTCGCCTAGAGGCGAAGCAGGTTCTCAATACTCTTTTCGGTATTTTGGTTTGATATACGCCAACTTTCACTTCACGGCGCATTTAACAACAGCAGTGTGTTTCGCCTACCCTTGCGTTCTTTTGCGTAAATGACGTTTTTCTTCTGTCAAATTATGCCCTTCGTAATCTCATGTTCGTATTAAACTCTTGGCATTACTTTGAAGTTCAACGAATGTCAAATCGAACAACTACACCTTAACTTGTCGAAGTGCTACCCTGCCCTACCCGAAGCATGGGCGCCGGCGAATGCTATACCTGATATATGTTTTTGCCCCGCATTGCCCTGCTTTAAGGGCAACATACGGTCATTTTCGGACAGTCAGTTTTTTTTTCAGACCGCTCGCCCATCTGCTCGACTCCGCGAACGATAAGTATGTTTGTTTGTTCTTTTAACCCAAAAAACGCCGCCGATTTCGATTGAAAAAACGAAGAAAAATCGGACGCGGCTAAGGGGCCCCTTCGGAGCCCTAAATATGAAGACCTTTTCTTTTTAGTTCTTCGCATAATTTTGGGCGGTTTTGGATACGGTTCGCTGAGCCCTGGAGGCATTCCCTTGCGAAATACAAAATGCCTTTGGGCGTAGTTGGAGCTAGACCCTCAGCACTGCTCGAGCCCGATGCTCTCTCCGTCGCTCAGCGGGTGCTTTGGTTACTGCTGTACTAGATATCTTTTGTGATATATGCCTGGTACCCATTTGCAGGAGCAGCGCACTCAGCTTTACGTACGAGTACAACATATTATATACCTGGTATGATATGTTCTTGGCGCCCATACCTGATGCGATATAGTACATATACCTCACTCGTACATACCTGGTGCCATGTAGCAAGCAAAATGATGGAGTAACAATTTAAAGCAGTACCAGGTACCTGCTAAAGTCTTGCAGAAGTACGAGGTACCGGTAAGAACATATCACACCTTGTACGTTTTGAGGAGTTATCCTGTTTTCTTTTCCTATACTCTAATCCAGTCTACTGTAACCAAATAAGCAAACAGCTGCGATGAGATTTCCTCACTGCCTCTGAACTACAGTACGAGGAGCACCGCTATTTTCAGCAAAATAAATATGCGAATTAACCCATTCCCGATTCTTAAAACGATCCTAGTCTAACTCCAAATGTTTTTCCCTCATGTCGGGAGTGCGGTGCTAAAAAAAGGGTCAAGAACGGCCAAACAACCTTACCCAAACTCGTCCTACGGAAAATTTATTTGGTCCTGAATACTGTGTATCAGGAACCGAACAGGGACCAGGGTGAGGAAATGACGAAAAACAAATGACGATTCCAGTATTGGCCATAGATAGGGTAAGAAGGGGCAAGAGACTTGTAACGGAAGGGATTGTCCTACATGCGTCCAGCTTGTTTGATCCTAGAATTGCTGCATGCTCTTCCTAGAATTTCGCTTATATCGCTAATATCGCAATCGTCGTTTCATTTGTCGATGAACATGTGTCCCTAAGAGGTCAACAGCAGTGACATTAAGCAGGCGCAGCAGTAGCAGTAGGAGCAATGCTGTCGGCGGCGCTAAGGATGTATGGACGCAAACATCCCTTTTCCTTTGCTGCTTCCGCGTATTCTCTCACGCAGGGACTGCGTTGCTCGAACATAGGCCTTGTCGAGGTGGAAAATCGACTGGCGATGGACCTTCGAATGCTTGCTGGGGGTTCCTACTTGGATGTCGCGGGGAGGTTTGGCGATCCGAACATCACGGTGTTCTCTATCATGTGGGAAGTTATCGACGCCATCAACTCTACGCCTGAAGTCGACCTGTTCTTCTTTCCGCAAACAGTGGCAGAGTGCCGAAGGAATGCCGCGATATTCAAGGTGATGTAATGTAGAGAACACGACGCCATCACACAACACACAGCGAGCACTCGAGAATGTACAGCGTAGAGATGCCTTCGCTCGGATCATGTACGACATAGACAATGTGGCGGGGTGGACATGTGCCTCCCTCTAACACGTTTGACGTTGTGCTCTCGAGAACATCTAAAAGCAAACGGCAGGGTCTGCAAGAGTAGCGACGAGTCAATCCCAGTTTATAGGAACATGGAGTGCGGTTTGTGAGTGGGGCAGGGGAAATAGGCGTGTGCGTTCCAATACGCACGAGACTGAAGGCTGGGAATGTTTTTCAAATGCTATGATAGGCCTAGATAGCTCTTCGTGCTAAACTTAGATCCAGGGACACCATTCTTGTCATATTGGGCATTCCAATCTAACTCACGCTTATGTTTCGCCTCCCTTGAATTGTTTTGGTTTGTCACAACCAAAGGCGAAAAGCACCAACGGCATCTTCGACCAAGCTGTGGCCGCCACCGATGGTCTGATTATCAAGATGAGAGCACCGCCCGCCAAGAGCGCCTCGAACACCATATCGTATTTCTCTGGCCTTAAGACGGGACACGGCGTCAACGTACAGGCGACGTGCGATGCCGACTTCCGCATCTGAAGTGTCTCGAGCATCGCTCCCGGCGCCGCACACGCTTAGTCGGCATGGACTCAATCTTCCCTGGGAGAGGCAACTGAGCGCCGTCCAGACGGCAAGCACATCATCGGGAATGCGGCCTATCCGATCAGCGAGAAGCTGCTCACGCCGTACCCTGGGAAAGGTCTGCCACGGACCAGGACTCTTTGAACTTCCACTTTTCAGCTGTGAGCTAAGATCGAACAGACGTTCGCTATTCTCGTGGCAACACGGGGCATGCTCCGGAGTCCCCTCCGAGTCGGGTTTGCAGGCCGGACTGACCTCGTGAATGCGGTCTTCTATCTGCACAACTAATACCGAGATGAGCTAACCAAGATGGTCCAAGAAGAACAAGAACACGAGGAGACGGGAAACGGGCGAATCCTTCCGGAGAAGGGCAGGGTTTTGCCGCCTCATTACAAGAGCTCGGTGCGGCCGACAGACAAGCACACCGCCAAACCTCCGATGCGAAGCGGTGAAACTCCCACGCGAGCGGCGTTAGGGGCAGTTTTACTCTACAACAGGCCGTTCTGCCCCAAGGAGAGCATCGCCAGGAATTCGTACATAATAACGCCTTCGATACAGCAGTGCCGAGGATTGTGGTGGCGCCTGAGCGTTGAATGACAGAGACGATTGTGGGGTGCTAGGATAATGTGGAGGGTGCGCGAGGGATGGGATTGCACTGGAGTAGATCTCTTGGAGATATACGTGGTGCTCGCCAATGGGCCTTTATTCAGTTTTTTAGCTATTTTTAAACATGTAGCCGAAACATGATCGGCCGCAACATGACCGGGGCGGCGGGCTCTGATCCAAAAGTGCTGTTCATCTGCCTGCGTATGTTGGCAGTCTGTAGAGTGCAGGGTGTCAACAGATCTTCACTACGGTCACAAGGGTAACCCCCTCTACTTTTTTCTGCACTCGCAGTTCGACCCAGTGCCGCGTGTTGGTGACCTTGCATGTGGAGAGGGTCGCAGTTTCATAGAGTGTGGGGTGTAATTTTTATCTCAGCACGAGAGTATGCCGGTAAAGCGTCCGTGTCTTGCAGACCTTTTTTTTCTTCTTGCAGCTTATTAGAGCACAGAGAGTTGGCGACCATTCATAATTGTCCTCCTTCATGTCTGTCAGGTTTCTTGCGGTTTTTACAGCTTTTAGTGATTTCTTGTCGAGAGCCTTCGCCCCCCCCCCCTCCTCTTCGCGCTTGGTTCGAGCAATGTCTGCCTGGTTGGTAAAAACCCGACGTGCTCCGTCCCGGCATAGTAGGGATGCGAGGGTCTATGATCATACTTCTACGGCCATGCACAAACTGAGTACCCCCCCCACCACCCGCCCCCCGTCCTCCGCCCCCCCCCCCTTTTCCCGCTTACAATTCGAGCTTAACAGAGTGCAGGATATGTAGGATTTGTTATACAACGAGGGACTACGTCGGTATAGCAGCCCCCTCCCCCTTGCATCACCCCTTCCTTTTCGCTATTAGTTTGCGTTTGACAGAGTGCAGGGGTTTTTTTTCTCGTAACTCAAGGCCACCGCGCATAGCGGTCCCGCACCCCCCCCCCTCCCTTTTGTTTCGCTTGCAGCTTGAGCTTGATGGAGTGCAGGATACATTTTATTTCCACAACCATAGGACGCCGCGTACATATACACCACCTCGCCCTCCCCCGTCTTTTTTTTTTCGTTTACAGTTTGAGTTGAGAGGGTGCAGGTTGCAATAAATTTTCACGATCAGGGGATGTCGCTTCGCTACCCCCTCCGTCCTCCCCATCCGTTTTTTTCGGTTGAAGATTCGACTTGATACAGTGCAGGGTGTATCTGGCTTATTATGACCAGAAGACGCCACGCACAGCTGCCCCCTACCCAAGAGTTTTGGTTGCGCTTACAAATTGTAGCTTCATAAAGTGCAGGGTGTAGTTCGTCTTCAATATAAAAAAGTACGGTGGTTTGGCCCCCAGCCCCCCTTCGCCCCCTCTCCCTTTGTTTTCGCTTCGAGTTTATACCTGTAGACTGCAGGGTGTTTTTTATTTGTCTTAACCAGAGGGGGCCACGCATAGCTATTAGAAAAAATAGTTGACCCCTCCCCCTCCATTTTTCACGTACAGCGTGAGCTTAATAGAGTGCAAATGGTGTATTTTTGGTTCTGTATCGGGAGAGTACGTCGGTTTGGCCACCCCCTCCCACTCCTTTGTTTTTTTTTTTGTTTTATAGTTAGATAGAGTGCCGGGTGTATTTTCTGCTCTACAACGTGAAAGAACCAAGGTTTGGCCACCCCTCCCTCTCCTTTTGCGTTCGATTGCAGCTTGAGTTTGATCATTATAACCTGCAGGATGTAGTTCCTATTACATCATGAGAGAGTACGGCGCAAGAATGACCCCCCTCTCCGTTTGTTTGACATGCAGAATGAGCTCGATAGAGCACAGGGTGTGGTATGTTGTGTATGCAAGGGCAAAGATCGTCGCGCTTCGAGAGTCTCATTTTTTCCACTAGACTGCGCCAAGCGAAGGTCGTACCAGGTAGAAGGTATCTACGGGGAAAGTAGCATTCGTGACAGTATCGAATGGGGAAATGGCCGCTGACGTCCCAGACTCGTAGGAGTGGTAGAGGAAGGGCGGAAAGCCGAATGGGTGAGGAAGGCGTGTTGCTTCGGCGAGCAGCATCGACAGCCTCTGTTGCTGGAGACCCTCTCTGAGAAAGCGATGGCGACGCCAGCAAATTATCCACGAAGACGGTAGCATTTGTGGCAGTGTCGAATTAGGGGATCGCCACTTTCGTATTCGTTGGAGCGGTAGAGGAGGCACGGAAGGCGTGTCGCGTCTGCTAGCAGCATCTGCAGCTTATGTTGTTACCGAAGACCCTCTCTGAGAAATCGATGGATTCGTCAGTAAAATCGAAACGGAAATCTCGGAAATACCTCATCAACATTATGTATTCATGACGGAAGAGAACGGGCGGGGGAGGAACCCTCGGCCAATGGGATTGGGACTCGCAACACGCGGGGATGAAAGCCACACGCCTATTGTATTATATAAAGAGAGTACGGCACGGCGGTTTGGTCACCCCCGCTCTCTCGTTTTTTTCGCGTGCAGCGTGAGCTTGATCGAGTACAGGGTACAGTTTTTCATATACATAAGAGGATGCCGCGCATAATCGTAATTGTCCCCTTTCCCTCTCTTTGCTTCCATTACAGCTTGGGCTTGACAGAGTACAAGGTGCAATTGTACTTTCAAAACCAAAGGACGCCTCCGCCTATGCCGCCGCCCTCCCCCCTCTGTTATTTTTTTTATGATAGCTTGAGGTTGACAGAGTGCGGGGTGTAATATGTTTACACAACCAACGGACGGCGCGCGTCGTCAGACCCTCCCCCCGCCCCCTTTCGGGTTGGCTTCCTTTTTCACAGCGTGTAGAGGGTTCACGCGGTTTTCAACCAAAAATGTTGTTTCTCGTCGAATGGTTTTGCTCGCAGTTCGATATTGGGCGTGCTGGTAGTTTTTTCAAGACGTGACGGCGAGGGTACCCACCTAACGTTGGCTATCGCTCTAAGTTCAATAGAGTGCAAGGCATTGACCACCTTTTCAGGTGGATTTCTTCACGCGAAGCGAGGTATTGCGCCTCGTCGACGGCGAATCCATCGTCATTGTCATTAACGGCTACACCGTCAAAGGCTATCTACAGAGCAAACCCACGCCGAGGTTTTGCTGAGCGCCGCCGAAGAAGGTGAGGAAACTGGTCCCACCAAACTCGTGGCCTGCACCACCCAAGACTTTGGTGCGACCAGCTTCCTCACCTTCTCCAGCGGCGCTCGGCAAAGCCTCGTCGTAGGTTGCTTTGTAGGTAGTTTTTAACGGCGAAGCCGTTAATGACGATCACGATAGATCCGCCCTAGACGAGGCGCAATACCTTGCTTCGTGTGAAGAAATTCACCTTGCGAGGACCTTCGGTGGTGGTAAGGGTGATTTCGCCTGGGCCGGAAGGCTGGACAGCGGCGGGCTGGGGCGCAGCGCCGCTTGGCGTCGTTGGCCGGGTTACTGGCACCGCAGGGCCAGCTCGGCTTCTAATGCTGTTCGGGGTGGGGTGGGCGGGGTTGCTGCTTGTGGTCGCGCTCGTCGCACGGCGTGTTGATGACATCGAATAGGCAGATTGCTGTAGCAGTTGCAGTTGCGATGTGAAGGGGTGGGGGCTTCATGTCACCGCCGTGCCTTGCGGTTCATCTTTTAAGCATCTTCATGCCTTCTACTTTTTTTAACCTAGCTGGGACAAAAGGGTTGCGGGTCGACAGACCCAATCTTCCTGGTTTTGCACTATTTTTTATTTATCGTATGAAGTTTCTTTTCCACACAAAACAAAAATGATTGGCATTCCCGTCGTTTTGGAACACCGTGCAGAACACAATCGTTCGGGTTCAATTTGTTCCGTATCCGTTGTTACTCTCCTTTTGGCCGCCGTTTGTTGTCGCTGGCGGTGTTCATATGGCCCTAACTTCTTCGCCTTGTTGCGTTCTCTCCCAGTGCCATTAAGTGCTCTATGAGCCCAATGCCGTCTTTGTGTCAGTTCCTAGGGTCTATTAGTATGACGTTTTTTCTCTTCTTCTCTTTTCCTTTCCTTGCTTCGTCTTCTTCTCTTGTTTTGTCTTTCATTTCCTTTCCTTTTTCGCTTTCTCTTCTTTTCTTTTATTTCCTTTCCTTTCCTTTCTTTTCTTTTCTTTTTTTTTATTCTTTTTTCCAATTGACTTGCGTCTGACGTGCGTATGCGTAGGGATAGGTACTACGTGTAATATATACGTGGTAGTCTTTCTTGGGTGGCAAGCGGTATAGTCGGTTTTTCCAGGCGCGAGTAGTGAGACGTATGCACTAGTATGGACCTGGCACATCGTATGCTGACTCCCGATTTCACTTTTTATATGTTTCTGACAGAGGCATGAATTGCGTCAGCTGTGATATATGCGTGTACCACCTTTGGTTTGTTTGTGTTTTACCACCTTTGGTTTGTTTGTGTTTTTCCCTGGGGTGTTGCTCAGCTCCAGAGTGACTGGAGCCTGTCCTGTGACCACGGACTTGATTATGCGAGTTAATGTGAGAACAACAACAACAATATATAGCAGGGGGTACGGGAGGCGAAATGTCGGGAGTAACATTATCCCCCTTCACCACTAACTCGTCGCTTAAAGGGGTCCATTTTTGGATGAAACCCTTATCCAAAAATTGCATCCGGATTCGGTTTTCAGCATGTCATAGGAGGTAACACGCATGGTAACAAGCCGAAAACAGCAACAATACTCTACTAGTATGTAGCAGTACAAGACACAAACGCATCAAACGCACCTGTCTGCTGAGCAAGCAACACGTATAATAGGCGTACTCGTGGTGCTGCTGCTGTCCCGCTATCCGCTGGCACACACCTCGAGCCTAACCAGGAGCCGATGGGATCGGATAGTGATGGTTACGACTATGAGAGCCTAACCACTCTCCTCGCAGTCAGTCGCGATTGCCTTACTCGCCAAACACAAGAAACACACGTTCTTGTCGAGGACGAGGACAGCCCCCGTCTGCGACATGTCGTTGTTGATGCACGGGATCGACGGGAGAGAGGAGGAAGACATCCCTCCTCGCGTGAAGCGCACACTGCGTGTTTTCCCTCGCCCTACCTAAAAAGCTTCATCTGCGTGTGCCCTGAGATGCTCTGGTGCAGCCAACTCGTGCGCGTGTGTACGTAGTCGAGCGATCGCGTTGTAGATTAGTATTCACTATAACTTTGTTGAAAACAATCGATAAATTCGGGTTTCATTATGAGGGCTGTCGATCCGATTCTGTGCGTCTGATTCTGCGACCCGAAAATCTATCTCATTTTCGGATTCGGATATGCTATCACAAGAGATGACCCAAAACACGCAGCAGCGGAAGCAGTCAGCGCCACAACCACAGCCATCAACCACCATCACCACCACCAGCAGCAACAGCAGCAGCAGCAACAGCAACACCAGCACCAGCACCAACAGCAACATCAGTATCCGTATTCAATACCTGGTACTTCACTGTACAAGACAGCAACAGCAGCAGCAGAAGTACCTGGTACAGTAGTAATATTAGTACCACAGTTCTAACCCTGGCGCCGAGAGCACCAATAGCACCAACAGGACTAACAGGACGCGCGTAAAGCAGTGTAATGGTACGTGAGCAGCGAGAGTCCACAAATCACAACTACCAAACTGTGTAGACTACACAGGGCAATAACGGTAAAGGCAAACCGCGACAAGTGAAAGTGTGCATCGCCGCACATAGACTACAGTAGTACATACCATAAGTAGGTACAGCAGTAGACTCCTCACCTCTGCCGGAGAAGCAGGGTCCAAGATGCGTCGTACTTTCTTCCCCACCCCATTCCGGGACGCGGGCCTTCCAGTGGCTCCGCGCTTTGCTCTTGTCGTTCCCATCAGTATCCCCCCTCCCCTCCTCTCACAACACGTATCACTGACCACGCGATGTCCCCCCTGGGTTTTAACCCGCCAGTTCACATCGAGAGCGTTGGTGCTAGTGAACCCTCTTCTGTGGGTAGAGATACCCCCCCCCCCGGTAACAAAGCACACCTCAGAGGTTTGGCACGGGGGGGGGGGAATACGGGCGAGGCCTGTCGCAGCCAAGGTATTGCTCGTAGATTCAACAACGAAGCGGCCATAACTCGCACCACTAGCGGTTCTGCTGAGCAAGGCTCGGCATTCACGCCAGCAGCAGCACGCCAATGCGAGAAGAAACACGCGGGAAGCTCCTGCCGGTGGGGGGCGTGGCATGTCGCCTATGGTCCGTGCGGCCTGCAATGTTATCGACTGCTGTCAGTCAACTGTTTAGCTGTTAGCTCACTCATGATCTGGGAGGTTTCCAGACTGTGTCGAGGCGTTTTTCGAAACTCGAAACCGGAAAATGCTAAAGGCTATTGCGAGCGGCTTTGCCTTCGTCTCGTGCTTAGTCACGCTGCGTGGCCGGGTGGCATGTGTGGGACGTAAGGGAGGTGAGATCGTGAGATCGCCCGCGTGCCGAACGGTTTTTTATGAGGTTGGACGGCGCGGATATCCGGGAATCGTGTCGTATCGTCCCCGGAGTTGATTTCTTGAACACAACTCGCGAGTTGTAAACGGGAACCGGTAAACACAACTCGCGAGTTGTGTTCAAGAAATCAACTCCGGGTACGATAAGACACCATCCCCGTATATTCGCGCCGTCCAACCTCATACAAAACCGTTTGGCACGCTGCGAGACGTGATGCCGTTCGTGAGGAGATCGTCATCGCTTTGTATTCTTACAGCGACAAGGGTGTCTGTGAATCCGCCCTCGCCGACATCCCCGAAGTAGATTGGGACACAAGCTTCAAGTACGAGTCATTGAACCACTTCTCTGCGATCATGTCGAAGGATGGTGGAACCACGCCGTTTCCAATGTTCAAGGTTGCGCCGCCGTTGTTCTCGGTCCAAGTGAGTGCCTAATTTGGGTTTGTCGCTGTTCTCCTCGGTTGTTGAAAAAGCAGGCGAGCGCCTTTGCTCCGTGATTTTTGTACCAGGTTGGTTTATCATGCTTGAAGACGTACTCGCGCAGTTTAGTTGGTGAAATGTCGCGTCAACGAAACAGCTTTGCCGTTTCCGATACGATAGAGGTGGCCCATAGAGGTGACCCCGGCCACTGCCAAACTACAAGTTAATGTGGTACCTGATACTACAAGTGGGCAATGCAACTGCAGCAAGAAGCAATTGTTGTACTTTGGCGTTTATGACCCCGTTGTCGCTGCCTGCTTTTCTGCCCGTGAAGGATAAGCGAGAAGAGGACAAGGCCGCTGAAGAGTTAGCTTGTTGGGAGAGGGGACAACAGGCCAGTGCTAACCTCAAAGTGGCAGTGGCGGCAAAGGCGGCAAAGGCGAAGCAGGACGATGAGGCAGCCCGTCGAGCCAAAGAGTCGGCGGCGGCAGTGGCGGCAGCGGCGCCAAAAGCGAAGCAGGACGCTGAGGCAGCCCGTCGAGCCAAAGAGTCAGCGGCGGCGGTGGCGGCAGCGGCGGCAAAGGCGAAACAAGACGATGAGGCAGCCCGTCAATCCAAAGAGTCAGCGGCGGCAGTGGCGGCAAAGGCGGCACAGGCGAAGCAGGACGACGAGGCAGCCCATCGAGCCAAAGAGTCAGCGGCGGCAGTGGCGGCAAAGGCGGCAAAGGCGAAGCAGGACGATGAGGCAGCCCATCGAGCCAAAGAGTCAGCGGCGGCAGTGGCGGCAAGGGCGGCAAAGGTGAAGCAGGACGACGAGGCAGCCCAGCGAACCAAGGAGGCAGCAGCAGCGGCAGCGGTGGCAGCGGCGACGGCAGTGGCGGCGAAGGCAGCGGTGACGAAGGCGGGGCAGGGACAGGAAGCAGCAGCCGTAGCGGGAAAAGCTGCAACGATAGCAGCGGCAGCGCCGGCGAAGGCTCAAGAGGAACAGGAAGCAGCGCAGCGATCAAGAGAGGTAGCAGCAGTGGCAGCGACAGTAGCGGCGGAAGCAATGTCAGTAGCTGCTACTGCTGCTGCGGCGGCTAGAGAGGAACAGGAGGCCGCAGCTGTGGCGGCATCGAAGGCTCAGCAGGAAGACGAGGGAAAAAATCAAGGCGAACAGAAGGGGGCCACAGCTGCTGCAGCCGCAGCGGCGAAGAGAGAAGAAGGGAAGGCGGAGCCGGGGCGGTTGGGTCGATCAATGGGTACATCCGATTATGTTCGAGCCAGGGTAAGCTATGACGTGCACAACAAATTAGTGGGGCTTTAATTTGTACAGAGTGCAATACCTTATTGTAGTTTTGAGTTGTTCAAAGAACCTTTGTTTTGTTTTGCAGAATAACGACCTTGCCACCGTGTACCTTATTCGAACACAAGCCACGCGTTATTGACCATGGTCGGTGTCCTACAAAGATTCACTCATACATTGTCCCCGATCCTTGACCGTGTCAAAACGTAGCATGTCAAACTAGCGGCGCTATTGACTGCACCCAAAATGTATCTAGAGATTAGAGTCAACCGGAAACCCAGGGATGAGAGATGGATAAGATCCTCCGTGGCCTTAAGGCCCAAATACAAAAAAAAGGATATATGTTGCGAAAAAAAACACCGTTCGTCAACGGGTTGACAGGGACTCATAGAACACGTGTGCAACGTTTCAGGATATATATCCCAAAAACGGCGTGAAGTTCCGACGCTTACAAAATGTATTGAATTCAGCGTGAACCAGCCTGTACGCGAAACATGACGATTTCAACACATGCTCAATGTTCAACAACAATTCGCTCACAAAGTGTATGATATCCCTGCTTTATGCCTGCCGTGAAAAGCAAGTCGAGGAAGAGGACTGTGAGAAGAAGGTGGAGGGCTTAAGAGCTGCTGCGAAGAAGGCCAAAAGCATGTACTCTAAGCTGAAGACGGTGAGGGGAGTAATGTGGATTATAAAATTACAGGCGCTTTGCTCAAGCGCACTGTGCACCTGACGTTCGTCTCTCACCCACGAAGCTGAATGACACCGATGTTTACCCCCGAAACATCCGTGTATGTTGCTTCTTTCCGCGTACTGTGTGCAGGCCGAAAACGTCGATCTTGATAATTTACTCCTTCACGGCGGCACTGCCGAGGAGAACGATTCCGCCGCAGCTGTAGTCGAAAAGATGCAGAGAGAGAGGGTGTTTGCAGCTCGAGCTCGGCGGGATTACGATAGGGCAGTGCGGTCTCTCAACAAGGTGGGAGACGAGGATGCGTGTTGTGGTTTGTTGGGAGACGCTAAGGCGTGTAGCGTCGCCGGCGCATAGACACTCCCCCTTCGTAATGTTTTACCGTGGGTCGGGTTGTGTTTCCACGATTGTCGACATTGTAGGAGCCTATATGCCGTGTCTCGTTCGGGAAAGCCGGTCTCTCGACCCTATTTCTTGACGTTGTTTACGTTGTTTCATCTTTCAGTTATTGTGCGGTGTAGGTGGCACTATGTTTTAGCTTAAAACAAACCCTTGACGGGGGTGTATTCTGTAGCGTTGCCTGGAGTTCATGTTATAGCAATGAACGTGGAAGTAACGACATGCTAGTCGCCTGGCTGCGCCGCGAAATTTCCCGATAGCCATCTTCAATATTTAACCGTTATGCACACGGCAGATACGTGATAACGGCGACGATAGCATGATGGGCGAGGGCGACGAGGACAGCGAATACGACACCGACGAGTCCGACTTAGCCGCTTCCTGGGACAGTCACGATGATTTGTCCTCGGATGAAGGTCAGCCAATGCGTCAAGAGTCTTTAGACTGTGTGAGGGCAGAATTTTATTCTGCAGCACAGAGCTCTGGTAGGAGAGTACGCCAAAGGCGGGTGTGGCTGACGGTTGTCGTTAACGTCGAGGGATTCACTTTACCGACCGTATGATAAAGTAGTTTCGTGCACACGCTGCTGAGTGTTTTGTACGGTGCACATGTCTGCGGCCCTTTTTTGTATTGTACCAACCATCGCAGGCGATCGCGAGGACGACGATACGACGGACCTGCCGGACCTCGACCACGCCAAGAAGCCCCGTGTTCCCGCTCCCGTGTTCGAGGTTCTGGGTGACGAACAAACGACCTGGTCAGCGGTCTGGGACAAAGTCCGGGCCGCGTTGGTCCACCGTGGGCACAAATGTCGGACGCTAGTTCGAGTTATTGAACGGGTGCGTCCATTGAAGCTTGATGTCGATGGCCGTGGAGAAGATTCCCGCGTCTTTCATAAATGCCGAGTTAAATCCGTCGCCGTCCGTGCAGTAAGCACAAACCGCGGTGCCGCGTTGTTGGAGGGTCGTTTAATCGCCCGTAAATCGTCCGTCTGCTTGCCGGCGTCCGGCGGTCTTTTTGTTCCGTGCTCGCAACAGGCCGAGGGCAAAACCAGTCGCCCCAAAAGGATGGAACTTACTTGCAGGAACGCCGGTCAGTCACGAGCAACGCCCAGAGTCGCCGACCCCTCGAAGCACAGAAATACCCAATCAGCGAAGGTAAGGCCGTTCTGTTGGTTGGCGTTTTCCTACTAGCCGCAGCATGGTCGACAGGTGCTACCGGAGAGGGTCGAAGAAAGGAGCCTTGGCGCACACACAAAGGCTAGAACGTCGAATATCTCGCCCCGCCTCCAACTCTTGCGCATACATCCTAACTGGTTGTTCTCACTTCCGGCGTTCTTCCGTCGGTCCCACCGTCTGTATCGTGCCTTACCTTGCATTTGCGCCAGTGTCAGTGCCCGTTCAAAGTCAAGGTTAGCTGGGGGGTCGATAGCCAACCGAAAATGCTCAAGGTAAGCTCAGCTGCAGTCTTGGTATGGGGCGTTCCACACGCTTATCGTATTTGACAAGTGCCAGTAAAATAACGGGCGTTTCCCAAATTCCCTCGCTCTGTGCCAGGGTTAATGAATATCATCCGTAACCTCATATGCTCGCCAAATGCTCCCCGGGCACAGGTCTGCCTTGACCACGCCGAAGCGTGTAACGCAGAAGAAACAGCGAACGCAAGGCAGGACTTGGTGCCTACTGAAACAATAGAATCTGAGTGTGAAGATGACATTCGAGATTGGACGACGACGGGCTTGCGGCAGTTCGACATGTACAGGTTGGTTTCCGACCGTATCAAACCCCTTCAACTTGGACATCCAGGGCGCCAGAAGGTGAGCGAAACACCGGCGGTTTGACTGCCACTCTTCCCCTTGAATCCATTACATACACTTGAACTTCTGCACGCCTCGCATGCTGTCCATACGTACGGAATGTGTTCAAAGACGTGCTCGCTCCCGCATCCGGTGTCGACCTGAGTTCGTCTTAGGGTTAGTATTGCTTGATTTACTTGAATGCGAGATCATGCGTGCACGTGCTACGATCGAACGACTTCTTCATTCGTACAGTTTGTTTTCACACAAGTTGGCCATGTTCACCTTATTAGGGTGGGCCTCTGTGATGCCATTGCCGCGAAGACCGTACATGCTGCTCAGAGCTTGCTGTTGACCAAGCATAACCTGCGCGCGTAGGTCCTCTAAAGGTCTTGACCCGCGAAATACCCCTGCCTCACACACTCCTACCTCACAATATGTATGCCCCTATCCGCCCGCGTCAACCAAACATTCCTGCCCGCTGTTGTAGATCAGAAACATGGTGAAGAAGGTACAGCGCGAGATGTGGTCTACTCCGACGGATGCGCTGGAGTTCATGACCTCTTTGACTAGTATGCCTGGCTGCTACGCTAAATATGAGACCGATGCCCTGCATCGACTAAAGATGGTGATTTGGTCTACCGCCGAGCAGCAATCCTTGGCCCGAAAGTTTGGTGGCATTGTCATACAGGACAACACCTGCTTGACAAACAGGTGTGGATTATCGCGTTCCGAACCGGGGCCGAAGTGTTCATCGTCTGCTGTCAACACGATAGCCTTACAAGAACGTGCCCGCGGGTTTCTCAAATATGCCGCTTTCTCCAGATATGTTGTGCAGGTATGATCTGAAACTGATGTTGTTCATCGGTGTTGACTCCGAGAACAAGTCCATAGTTTTGGCTCAAGGCTTCTTCTCCGACGAGCAAACTACCTCATTCTTGTGGGCATTGGAGCACTACTGCAACATTTGTGGGGGACACCCGCAGGCAAGCAAGGCGTCCTGAAGCAGAAACGGTTTGTTCTCTTTTTCGCGGTTCCTCGTGTTGCTAAACCGTTATCGCCCTCTTCGTGGCGCTATAATATTGTGGTGGAATGTTTCCCCTACGATGTGGTCGTATCGTGTGGTGATTTTTCGTGTTCGGGGAAATAACGATGACAGGTTCGTTGGACGGTAACATTTGAATCGAACTGTGTTAAGACATGGTGCGTGTAGCGTGGCGGTGTTTAGGTGCTCCCTGCCACAGACAGTTGTACATTCCCATCGACTCCACATATCATGCGCCGTGCCTCTATCGCCCCGTAACGTTTCATCATCTCTCTCCAACGTGCCACGACCGCACACCCCCTCTCCCATCTTCAAGTTGATCGTCACGGACACCGACCTTGCGATGACAAGCGCCGTCGCGGAGTTTCTGCCCAATACAATTCACCTGCATTGCCTTTGGCACATCATGAAGAATGCAAGGAAGCATTGCCAAGCCGCGCTCTCCAAGAAGGCAAATCCGTTCTTCCGGCTACTCAAAGCCGCCGCTTTCGCCACATCAGAGAAAGTGAGTGACCTCAGCTAGTTCATAACCGTTATACAGAGGCTAGTTGATGGTGATGGCGTACTATTTCCCACTTTCACTACACCTTCAATGGCGTCCCGTGTGTGCGTCGCACATCCCCTTGTTTGGCAGGAATGTGACGGCGTCTGGTCAAAAATCGAAGACCTCGTCAAGGGCTCAGGCTGCGAAAAATATGTCAAGGGCTACCTTAAAGAGTGAGTCGTTTGGTGGTGCTATCGATGTAGGTGGTGGCCGTTTCAGGTTTCACCGAGCATTACACCGTGAAGTACAAGCAACTACAACCCTCCTCCGTACGTGTTAACCGCAGGAGCCGCAAATACTGGTCACGCTGCTACCATCCAACGACGCTGACGTTGAACATGACAGCATCGCAGAGGATGGAGGGAATCTTCGGTGTTCTCAAGAAAGGCCGATTTGTACACCGACGTGCCACCCTGGTTTGGGTGAGGCAAGAGCTCGAAAGACGAATAAAGGACTTCGCTGTTACGTCTCGCCTGTGAGTATTGTTGGCCAGCGTAAGCATTGCATTGCGCTAATCTGCGTCTACGAACATCAGTACCAACTGAAGTTGACATATAAATACCACGGCAAGGAAAACACTTGCGTGCCTATTATGGTCTGCCAGCCTTACAAATAGAGCTCAGTGGTGGTTGGTTCAGGGGTGCCGTCGTGACCTTCCGTTATTGTGCGCCCCCTCCTGTACCGTCCCGTCAGCGTCATAACCCATCATCCGCACGGACTTTGTTGCCCAACTCCAAAACAGGCTCAGCTCCAAGCGTGCCAGCCTCGGCAAGCAGCACGTTGATGATCGTGTCCTCAAGTCCGCAGAGCCTCTCATGAGGCAGCTAGAAAGTGTTGGAGGCAGCACTTACGCCCGAAACGTGAGTTGGGATAGCAGCGCCTGTCCACACCGTGGTTGTGAGGTACTACTTCGTATAGCCTTAGAAGTACTCGGGCGTCCGAAGGATGAGGATCTTCGTCAGCATGCAGTAAAGCTGTATACCAGGTATATCCTATATTTTCCTACGCAAGCCCACCCTGTTGGTGTATTTGTATTCCAGCCCACCCTGTTGCTTTATTTTGTATCTTACCCCATCTCAACGGTACCCATGTTTGACGGACATCAATCGCACGTTGTTCACTGCCCTCCACAGGAATTGACGGCCGAAATGCTCGCCAGTGCCGCATACGACACCTCTGTCCTGGCAGAGGGACAGGGTTGCCATGACTACCTCGAGCGTTTAGCCACTCAGGCGGGCGACTACCTTGACGTATGCGCTCAGGTGCCAGAGGAAGCCTTTCGGGGAAGTAAGGCTCCAGACATTTCCATGTGGGGGACGACATCGTTGGAGTCTTTCGTTGAAGTTGTTCGTAACGTCAAGATTGACTGTGTGGTTCACGTCGTGTACAAGTACACGGATCGTCCGGTTGGGCACATTGTTGTGGTTGGCCCTGACGGGTTCCAACTGTGCACTTGCCTCAGACTTATGAGGTGTGGCTTGCATTGCAGTCATACTTTGGCCGCGCTCGTTACTAAGTTGGGCCGCGCCGAAGAGTTCCTCGGCGAATCTATCCACCCTCGATGGCGGACTTCTCTTGAGCCATGGAGTTTGTACAGTGCGGGTCTGAGCCCTTTTGACGGGCATGAACGTGGCACGTACACGGACGGATTCACGGGCGATTATGGTGACATGGACCTTGAGGATTCTCAGGACGGCCCGGCCGGCGGTGCTGTATCCATCCCGAGAGGCAGGTTCTACGCGGACTTTTTTGCGCGTGTCACGAAGTTGGTCAGCGCTGCATCCGACAATTACGACGGTACCCCAGCTTCGTATGCGCGATATAACGAACTGTTTGATAGATTTGGCCGTGATGTTAACGCAACCATTATGGCACCCGTCGTTGCGGATGGCGTGACGGGACTGGGCAACCCTCCGCTTCCCGTCTCGAAGACACGAAAGGAAACTAGACATAAGGACGGTTTTGAGGGACGCCCCAAAAAGAAGGCCAAGGGCGGGGACACTACCAGTTGCGTAGACGTCGCGAACTAGACATGGGTAGCCTCCGTTGCCGTCTGAGTGTTGTGAAATTTGAGGGGATACAACATTTTTGTATCTTATTTGTATATAGAAGCCAAACTCGGCGAGCGGGGAGCGTTGAAAGGCGCCCTCCCGGGGACGGGTTGCTTGATCCCCGGGGAGGGGGGGGGGGTCCCCGGGATGGGGGGGGGTTCCAATCTGTTAGGGGGTCTTTTTCCTCCCAGGTATTTTTTTTTGTTTACCCTGTTTTAGACCTGGGTAGCCTCCGTTTCCGTCTGAGTGTTGTGAAATTTGAGGGGATACCACATTTTTGTGTATTGTTTGTATATTGAAGCCAAGCTCGGCGAGCGGGGAGCGTCGAAAGGCGCCCTCCCGGGGACGGGTTGCTTCATCCACGGGGAGGGGGGGGGGGTCCCCGGGATGGGGAAGGGGGGGCGGGGAAGGGGGGACTCCAGTATTTTTGAGGGCGTTTTCCTCCCAGGTATATTTTTTTGTTCACCCAGTTAGACCTGCGTAGCCTCCGTTGCCGTCTGAGTAGTGTGAAATTTGAGGGGATACCACATTTTTGTGTCTTGTTTGTATATAGAAGGCAAACTCGGCGAGCGGGGAGCGTCGAATGGCGCCCTCCCGGGGACGGGTTGCTTGATCCCCGGGGAGGGGGGGGAGGGGGGGGGGGGGCGGGGGGCGGGATGGGGGGGGGTTCTAATATTTTTGGGGGCGTTTTCCTCCCAGGGATCTGTTTTCCCTGTTTTGGGTTTCCATTTTTTTGGGAGGCGTTTGTTTCCGGGGATGTAATATTATCCTCCCTTCCGGGTCTTTTCTTCTATCCCCGTTTTATTTTGTGTTACGTACAGCAGTGCGCATGTGTCCCCGGGGTGTTTATTTGTACATATGATCATGATACATTTGTTTTGCTCTGCGAGCCGTGCAAGGCTGTTATAAGAAACGCCTACCAACCAAAGTGGTAGCACAATGTATTGAGTTTTTTTTAAACCCTAGGGAAATAATTACTCTTCACGTAAATCAATTTTGCACCCTGTCTTTGAGAGTTGGAATCTGAATTGGCAGGGTTGTTCATGACAGGACTCTTTCTTGAGTTTTGATTTTTTTCGTGCGTCAGTTTGGGTCATACTGTATTGATAGTTGTTGGAGAAAAATTCCAAAACAATGCGAAATGCACCCCATTATTAGGTAAAAAAATAAAATGTAAAATCATCCGTCAGTTTTTTCATCTTCTCATGAAGACCAACCGTGCCAATTTTCAGACTCCAACTGTCAAAAACCAGGGTGCAAAGGTTTGACACCTCGGACAGATCATGATCTAGATCATCTATTATGAATAGATCCTATCTATCTGCTGTCGTTATTATATGTTTTTTTGCAGGATATCTGTGTATGTAGTACAGATCCAACCCAGGAAGAATGTGCTATTTACGGGGGACCATAGTAAATAGGACCAAATATTGTTAGTCAAAATAGGGAAATATATCGGTTTTTGTGTGTACCGTAGGTCCTATTTACTATGGTCCCCCGTAAATAGATTCTGCTGATCGTATATACTCGTACGGATCCACACCCGGCAACATGACCTACAGTAGTCCATGCAGGTCTTATAGATCAGGCATCTGTCTGCCCTGAACGACACAGATCATAAAAGGAGATCTGATCTGTCCGAGGTGTGAAAGGTTTGAACCAGAAAAAAAGACTCGCCCTGTGGCTGGAACCAACCCGTAGTTTACCTGTTTTCTGCTGGGTTTTTTTTTGTTTGCCTGATAAATTGAAAAATCTACGTAGTCTTTCCGCAAACACGACACGGCCAATTGTACGACGGACTTGGGGTCGCTTCCTGTGTCCGCCGCCGAAGACTCATATATAGGTACTGCTGTAGTATCATTACCGGTATGTATGTATGTGCTGAACACAGCAGGTTGAAGATGATACTGTCAGGCTGCTGTGCTGCTGTGCTGCTCGTGCCGACATAGCTGCTCGAATCTAGCGCTGGAGACTGGATTGCAAAAATGCTAAAGGCTATTGCGAGCGGCTTTGCCTTCGTGTCGTGCTTAGTCACGCTGCGTGGCCGGGTGGCATGTGTGGGACGTAAGGGAGATGAGATCGTGAGATCGCCCGCGTGCCAAACGGTTTTATATGAGGTTGGACGGCGCAGATATCCGTGGATGGTGTCTTATCGTCCCCGGAGTTGATTTCTTGAACACAACTCGCGAGTTGTGTTTACCGGCTTCCGTCACCAATGTGACCGTTACAAATTACACAGCTACCGATGTTTGTATTATACGATCTTTATGTTGGGGTGCATTCGTTCGTAATGAACGGGGCACCTTACGTATGCAGGTGTATTTTTTGTCGTTGTGTTCGCCCCGGAACACAGGCGCCCAGTGGTGTCACAACCAAGACAGACACCCCCCAAAATGACCTGATCTACATTTTGGGGGGGGCACGGTTAGTGAACTATACTAAAAAGTCACCTGTAACCCCCACCCCCACCGACTTCAAGATTGACGTCGCCTTCATAAGCCTTTCCCCCCTCCCTTTCCCATTGAATGCAACGTTAGTTGTACTTGCTTATTATCCTTCTGACGCGTCTTGGTTACCATGATGTACCCCCCCCCGACCCCCGCCGATATACACTCCCCCCCCCCCACACACACACTTGATGTTCCTCCCCCCCCCACTCGACGTACCTTCCCCACACCACGCCCCCGATGAATCCCCCCCGGGCCCCTTTCACAGTATTTTTTTATAAGCCTGGGTCTTGCTTTCCGCCCCCCCCCGTCTCTTGGGATGCACACACAGCGAAAGCAACATATAGGAGAGGGTAAATCACAAGTAGGCAAGATGGGTGCGATACTAACAGACCCGCACCTTGACACTAGGATGATAACATGTGTATTTTTATTAATGTTGACAAAGTTAGAGTATGCAGGAGAAGTATGGGGAGGGAACGCGACGTTCGTAAAACAACTGGAAACAGTGCAGGTGGTAGCAGCTAAAAAGATACTAGGATGCTCAAGTACAACGAGTAATACTGTATTAAGAACAGAACTGGGAATGTACTGTTGTTATGGCATTCCCCTGGGAGCCCAACGCGCTGGAGTGTTCTGTACCCTTTTCCCCGTCGTACGTTCTTCGTTTGAGGTTTTCTGTTGTAGCATTTTCCCTGAGGCTTCGTAGCCTCGGAGGGTAGAGGTGTGGGAGTAGGTTGTGAAGAGCCGCATCTTCGAGTCATGTTCTACATCGTGGAACCGGTGCTTCCCCGAATCTTCCATATTTCTGCATAATATACGGCTCATCAGGGGGGGCTAGTGTTATGGTATTCCCCTGGAACCTAACCAAGGCGTAACATATGGGATACGACTGGATATAAAGGGGTTTCACATGGCTTTGAAGGCATGTGTGTATAGGGAAAAGGGGATGATGCTTTTGCCCCGCGGAATTGAACGCTATTCAGTTCGTCCGTGGCGTGTGTGGAACTAATACAAGAGCTTATCTAGTACAAGTGAGTGGCCAACGTGGAACCTGCCTAGTAGAAAAACCTGCAAAGGGTGGCCTGCGTCTGTAACAGCCCCTTGATCTTATTATTGTACCCACTTGAAACAAATAGAGACGTGAGGAAGTTGAAATGACAATATACCAGGTATAAAGTAAAGAATGGGCCAGGAAAGAGGTTGCCAGCCACAGTTGATAGGGCTGTGTGGGAGCAAATAACAAAAGCGCGACCTGGAATAAGATGGGATAACGTTGTCGAGAAAGTATAAAAAAAGGGTTTATTGGGAGACCAAGAAGAGGTACTGTCTATAGAGAAGTTACGAGTACAAAAGACAGCAAGTAAAATAAATAACAAAAAAAAGGAAAAGGAAAGCGCTAAGAAATAAGGTGAAAGAGGAGAAGCACTTACTACGGGTTAAAGGGGGGTTGACGGAAGATATTGGAATGAAAACATATCTGCACGGCCCAATGGACTACGCCAAAAAATTGAATTTACGATTTGGTGTAGGGAACCTGGACCTAAAGGAAAGAAGGAAGAGATATACCAATAGTCGGGAGGAGGAGTACGTGGCTACCAACATGTGCCTGTGTGGCACAACAATAGAGTATAGGACTCACATAGTAGGATAATAATGTGAAATATACAAGGAGGAACGGGATGCGTTATAGAGGAGATGAGGAAATTAGGCGCATGTGACATGGAAGAGTTCGGTAGACTAGAGAGTAGCGAGAAAGCGATCGCTATCCTGGAAGATATGGTGGCCGCAGACGGCGACACAGGACGGGGATAGGATAAGCAAACATTTTCTATGTAATATATGGAAAAAGCGTAATGAGCGCCCAAATGTTGGAGGTGTCTCTATTAGGAGTAGGAACGGTGCTCCGTCTCAAAAGGGATGCGTGGTCAATGGTCAAATAACTAATGCAAGCAACAAATGAGTACGCCCCCCCTCCGCCCCCCCCCGGCGTCTCGAAAGGGATGGGTGGCCAATGTTCCATGACTAAGGCAAGAAAAATATGAGTACGTCCTCCACCCCCCACCCCCGGACTGCAAAATAATAGTTAAATAATGGTGACATTGCGTACCCAAGAAAACACCAACAAAAAAAAAAAGTGCTCTGCACCCCGCGGCAGGAAGGAATTCGGACAGCGTAGCTCTTCGTCATGGCGGTGCATAGATACCGGTCAGTGCGGCATGAATGGCATCTGAACAACGAGCGCCGACACCTGGGGTACACGCCAAAAAGAGAAAACGACACCACACGCCAAAAAGAGGTCAGAGCGGAAAACAAACCGGCGCGCTGTGATCACAGGACGAACTAAGAAAAACGTCACTTTTTCCTTCTTTTCAGTTGTTTTTTGTAACCCCCCCCCCACCCTTCCCCTGCCTAGAGGCCCTAGACAGTGGGGGTCTCTATAATCAAGTGAAAAACAGAAGCAAAAGTTTTCTCTTACTTCGTCCATGGGGATCACAGCGCTCCGAATAGTTTTTCATTGTGATCATTTTCGGTGTGTGGTGTCGTTTTCTCTTTTTTTCGTGTGCCCCTGCGACACCCATACATACAGCAGCCAGCACCAATGATGCTAGAAGACCGACCTCGTGGGCGCGCCAAGGCCTCTTTTGGCATTACTATATATTATACATATTTTAGTGTGGGGCAGGGGGACGGGTCAATCAGGTGGCCACACCGCGGTATCCTAACGTCTTGGGCTAGCAGCAACCAGTGCGAGAGCCTTCGTTTGTTTTTATCGAGGTCGCGTGTATCGTATCGCAGCAGGACGCACTGTTTAGCCGCTGCATGCAAAGGATCGACCTATATCGACCTATCGTTCGGCCGAGAAAGCAAGGGTTTGCGGCCATTCCCAGCGAACGCATAAATCACGATTCGTTGCATTTGCAAATGGGCAATACATTGTTGTGTTCTTGGCCTCATGCATGACAAATGCCCCCTTCCGGGTTAAATGGGCGACACGGTTGGAAAATAGGTGAAGCACAGGTAGTTGGAAAATAAGCGAGTGGATTTTTTTTTTTTTTTCAATCCTAAGGCGGATGGGGAAAAATAAACGCGAGTGGAGCGCTCGAACAAAATGCCAGGCGAGGCGGACTTGCACCCTCGTTTTATTCGACAAACTACTTGGAATTCGAGTTCGTGTGCATTTTCCAGTAGCTAACGGACTAAGGCACCGCGATCAGTTGTTTCGGCTCAAGCAAACGCGGGCAATGTAGACCATGTTGATTGATTTGACAGTGCTGTCGTCATCCCTGGCAGCAAGCAACCTTGTCAGCATCAGTGAATAAGAACTTGCTCTAGAGCGAGCTGCTGCGGTTCGAGTCGATACGGAAACATAGACCGTGTAGGTTGATACCGCTGTCGCCACCCCCCCGCACCAGACTTGTCCGCAGGATAGCAAATCAACCGAGGGTCGTCCAGCCAGTGATAAACCACAACGGACGTTATGCACAACGGAGCACCACGCTATTAATAGCAGCAGCTTCTACAACGATATCACTATGAGGCTGCATCATCATCGTCAGCAACACCAGCAGCATTACTGCTATTAGTATCGGCGACAGCATAATCGTCAGTAACAGCAACAGCGTCAGCATCAGCAGCGCAAGAACGATCGCCCACCTGTCTACGTTCAAAAACCATAACAAAAAATCTGTTCAAACTTCACTGATTAGACAACCTTCGCAGTGACGCACTTGTGTTCGTTATTACTGTAGGCTTAACGCACGCATCCAACCCCGACAACCCCCCCTCCCCCCCTCGCCCTATCGCTACGATAATTGGTGGAAAACTAACAAACGACGCTGGGAGCTACACCGTGGCGAATCGGCATATCCGTCAATTGCAAGCGCACCCAACCCCGACAATAACCCCCCCCCAGGTCTACGGTCTCAAGACTACAGTCATGCATGACAAATAGTGCGGCCCGCTCCCGTCTCCCTACCGCAACGACCAACGATGGAAACCCGACAACGAACGCCGGGAGAGACGGCGGTGAGGGAGCAGGCTGACCGAGCAAGGTCAACCACGACAACATTCGCAATCGAAGCAGGAACGGTCGAATGCTGTTGTTTCGACTAGGCAAAGCAGGCCCCAATACCTCGGTGACTTGCTGTGCTGCCGTACGCAACACGCTGCTGACTGCTAACGGCACAATCCTTACACCATTTCGTATTCACTCGGACATAGCGAGAAAACACATTAGCGGCACACGACAAGAAAAACAAACAAACAAACAAAAGAAAATATACGACAACTAAAAGAAGAGCAAAGCTTCAGTCGTTTCGATCATGGAGGCAAAACGACACGATACGTACGTGCCTCGCACGATTTTTATGTCACTGAAACAGCGGTACTTCCGTATCGACACACAACTTCGTCAAGCGAAAGGAAGCAAGGGAAGGAAGACGGACGGACGGGGGGTAAGGATGGAGGGGACACCACCCGCCGTTATCCTCGGTTGAAGGCGCGGCCTTGCGCGGTCTTCTTGACCTTGGCCTCCTCCTCCGGAACTGCCCGGTTCAACACTGCCAAGCAACAGCCGAACACCCCCCAATGACGGGCCAGCAGGAGCATCAGCGGTAGTATCGAAAAGGGCGCCGAAGAAAGAAGTCCAGGGCAGCAACAAAGCCAGTGTCCAAACGGCGGCAAAGGAAGGAGTCCAGGACAGCAGCAGCAGCAGCAGCAGCAGCAGCAGCAGCAGAAGCATCAACCGGGCGACGAAAAAAAGCCGACGAGGAGTGGTGGACGGGGGGGGGGGCACGAAGAGGGACAGAGGGGGAAAGGAGACGTCAATGCCATCGAAGACCTAGCTATGACATTTTTCAAACCAAACACCCGAAAAAGCGATATCTTACAGAGTAAACATTGATCGTTTAAAGTGGACAGGGCAGAGGGAGTCAATTGCGTTTAAAAACATGAAAAAAACCCATACTTCTAGCAGATCTTCTAGTTGTGGAAAGGTTCTGAACAGGCGTTGCGCTGCCGCCGCCACGGCCGCTGGAGACCGCGGCAGCTTGCGCTGCTGTTGGAAGCAACCGAATCCGAATCCGACTCACCCTGCAGCAGGCCAACCACCCTCTTCCGCATGCGCATGTGCATGTACGTCTTGGTGGCCTTGAGGTGGTAGTGCAGGTACTGGCGGAAGCCAGTTAGCAACGTCACCGTCTTCTCCTGCCGCCCCCGGTCCACGTGCTGAGGGAAGATAACTGTTCACGTTTCCCGCCGCAAAAAGCAAGCAAAAAAATGGGAGGGGTGCAAAAGTTTCAGTTTCGGACGCTGTTTCGATTTCAACTTCGGTTTCGGTGGCAGTGTCGATTTCGGCTTCTTGTTCTCTGCGTCTGTCTGCCTAACCCCCTCCCGGTCCTATCTTACAACTCCCTCTATCCTGGTAACTAATTGTATTTCCACGTTCGTGTATGGTGGTGGTCGGCGAGCGCCTGCTGAAGCTATGTACACGTGCACCTTCATGCATCCCTGGTCATACATGTCATACATCTGACTGATGCAGCATCATTCCGGATTAGCTTGACAGCTACCCGCGCTACCGCTACTGGAGCAATATCCATCTGTCATACGGAACCAAATCTAACAGTTCTCGAGTTTTCGTTCATGTCTCTCACCGAAGCTGAGGAATCCCACAGGCCGCTGTCCCCTTTGCATGGGCATGCTTCGCAACTCCAGCGGAGCCTCGGGGGTAAAGGTGCAAGGCGGCGAGTTGTTGGCTACTCGCTGGGCGTCCACGAACTCCATAAGAAACGACTGCGGGAAACAAAAAAAAATTACGCAGGAGAAGCGCGAGGCGACACACGGGAGGGTAAGGTAACGCAACGTAACATGGGGCAAGATAAGGTACGGTACGGTACGGAACGGTACGGTAAGGTAAGGTAAGGTAAGGTAAGGTGAGGCAAGGTGAGGTAAGGTAAGGTGAGGTAAGGTAAGGTACGGTGAGGTAAGGTGAGGTGAGGAAAAGTAAGGTGAGGTGAGGTAAGGCAAGGCAAGGCAAGGCAAGGCAAGGCAAGACAAAGTAAGGTAAGGCAATACAAGGTAAGGTAAGGCAAGGTAAGGCACGGTACGGTAAGGTACGGTAAGCTAAGGTAGGGTAAGGTAAGGTGACATAAGGTAAGCTAAGGCAACGCAATGTAACGTACGGCACGGTGGGGCAAAGTAAGGTGAGGCAAGGCAAAGCAACGTAAGGCCATAAGAAATAAGGCAACGAAAACAAACGATCCGCAAGGGGATGCACAGTATAAGGGGGTGTAAGGCAACGTAACTGGATGAACGGTAAATAAAGGTATCGCGGGGGCACCGCAGGGCAACCTAAGGAAGGGTATGGCCGCGCAAACCAGAGCACGAGAACGCAAGGTAACGTCAGTCGGGGTAACACAAGGTAACATGAGGCAGCCTAACCCTGACGTAATGCGCGTGACGCGGAGGTACCTGGTTGGACGGAATGGCTTGGCTGGCTGCTGAGAAAATTGGTGGCCATGGTAAGTACCTGGCTAATTCTACGTGCAAGGGAGTGCGGTACCTAAAGCCATATGACGGACGGAAAAAAGGAGAGAGGAAGGCATGCGATTTTTCGTATCTTGCTAATGTACGAGTTGCAGTACCACCACCAGCAGCTCTCCCCTCCTCACGGGGAAGCAGCACATAATGTAGGGCGGACCGCTCCCACCTTTGCGATAGCCCTCTCGTCAGCCTCCGGGAAGTCAATGGCGAAGATTACCGTCACGCGGTCCGCCTGGAAAAACCGCCGAACAGTCGCGGGAAAAGGTGCGAAAAAATCGTGGCAAAAAGTCGCCAAACATACACACATTTTTCACATTTACCCTGTAGAATGTAAACGCACGAGAGTGAATCCAAAGAAATTTCAAGGAAGCTTACCGACACTTGAACTGTCAACGAAAAGTCCAATCAGCATGCAAGTAATTAGGCTCTAACTTCGGCATTGAATAAAAACAAACATAAGAGTATTCTACTAACGCGGGGGAAGGGTTGGGCAGAGAGCACGAGGCGATCTCGTTCGAGGTCTCCAACCACCGCCAACAGGCGCGCCGCCGACCAATGGTTTTATCAAGAACCGATAATTAATCATCAGCAAGTGCCAACAATCGATAAGCATTCACCAAAACAACCATCACCCACGTTATTAACATTACTACTGTATATAGTGTAACAGAAACCGCAACTATTACTGCAAACTTGGCACGTAACAAGCTTCTGTATGCAGTACACTACACCAACGACCTCCACATGAAGACAAGCCCTGCAAGATATCGATCGCAAACAATTACCGTCTAGTGCGCCGTCTACTACTCGCGTAAAAAAAAGGGAGCAAACCAATAAACACAAACCAAGATAGAAAAAAGCCGTAAGACGGAAGACAAGCGACAAAATAAAATAACATAACTTGTATGCGCAGAAAAACAGCTGCCCCCGCCCCCCCCCCGCCCCTCGCCCTCATACCCGTTTCCCCCCCATTCGCCCAGAGCAACATCACCCACCCCAGCAACATAGCAGCGTTACCTGGGGCACAATGTAGAGCATCTCCTTCTTTCGCCACGGAATCGCCGAGGGCCCGATGCTCCCGCCCCGCCCCTCCCGCAGCGCGTCGAACGCCCGGTCAAAGGGCGCGCCAATCAGGTTGCGCTTCAGCTCCGTCAAACTGTTCTCGATCGTCAAAATAAAAAATAGGTATGATACACGTCAGCAATGAGTTATCTCATTTAATAAATAGGTCGCTACTCAACTTGAGCTTTGTAACCCGCACCAGCAGGAGTACCACTGCCAGAATCATCACCCCCACCACGACCGCGACCAACAGTAACACCTCAACCACCACCACCACCTCCGCCACCACCACCACCACCACCACTACCACCCGCACTCCGACCCCTCCCACCCCCCCCCGACCCCACCACAACTAGCCTTACGCCCACCAACCCACGCACACTACCATCTCGGCCCACCTCTTGAGTAGCTGGTCCGGCGCCATGGTAGGGTTGTCGAGGTCAATGGTGAGCGTGAGGTTGTGCCCTGGTCGCGTCTCGGGTGCCACCATCCCCTTGTACCGATTCGACAGCATGTCCGCAGCACCGTTGCTGACGAAAAAAACAGAGAGGCATGTTCGCGGGGTGGGGAAAGGGTGGGGAGGGGGGAGGGGAGGTAAAGCGGGGCCTCTTGGGGGTGTGTGGGAGGGGGGAGTAAACCTTGTGGGGACAGAAGTAGGCTTTAAACATTTTGATGCACGCGTTTAACAAGAAATAATTGACAATCAAATCGCCCCCCTCCACTCTCTCCCCCCAGAGAACATATTCGAATGGACCAACCAGATCACCCCCATCCCTCCGCACCCCCCCCCCCCCCCCCCAGCCTGACCTGGAGATCTCCTTCCAGCCGCTCATGGAGATGGACAGCTGCATCGTGTTTAGGCTGTCTGGGGGTACCTGACGCCGCGAGCCGGAGATAGAAGGGAGGGGGGGGGCGTGGGGACATGGGGGAAGGGGGGAGGGGGAACGGAGGGGGGGGAACGGAGGGGGTGCGGGTGCGGTGTAGGGAAGGGAGAGAGGGAGAGAGGGGAGGGAGATAAGGTAAGGATTCGCGGGAGGCGATTGAGAGTGAAGGGAGTGAGGGGCGGGACGGACGGTTAGAGGGTAGGGGATTGGAGGCATAAATAGGGGGTGGGTGGGTGGGTGGGGGGGGGGGGGGGGGGGAGAGGGGGCGAGGGGAGGGAGGGGGTGGGGAGGGGTAGAGAAGTCCTCCCGAAAGCAAACTGTTACAACATATTAATACTATAGTGAGAAAACACGAAACCTCTTGAAACATCTGGCCCAGCAAAGCAACTGCTGGCATTATTAGCAGTTTCATATGAAATACCTTCAATGTGTACATGGCATCGTCGAAGTCGGCGACCTTGAGCTCGCACGGCTCCCTCTTTCCTTCCGTCAGGCGAGGCCTGATGGCGTTTTCCAGTATGGGGTTGTAGCAGTCCAGAAAGATTTGACCCTGTCGACCGATGGACGGACGCGCGTGCCATACAGAACAGCAGGACGACAAGAACCAATTACACGCTAACGATCACAAAGCACAGGGTACAGGGCACACACGCAAATAGCACATATAATGTATTATACCACTGGACGGAAACGTAAGGACCGTGTGGGTGTCATACTACATTTTTTTTTTTTTTTTTTTTTTTTTCATCCTCCGGCGGATGGGGAAAAATAAAGCTTTAGCTCACCACACTTCCACGTATTTTCTTACGCGTCGTGTGTCGATTTAACTCAGTTGCTTTCGCAGCCCAGCGCTAGCTGGCGCACCCTTCGGGTCTCATTGTAGGTATAGCGTAAGCTGTCCCTATCAGTGGTCTTCGTTACAACCCCGGCAGCGCAAGCTAACTGCAGTTTTCTCAAACGGCCGTTACACATCCCCAAGGAATGGTAGGAAACAGACCCCGTATGACTGACGACAGATGACAGATGACCGACCACATATCACAGATCACAGACCACAATAGAGCACAGTTTTTGTCGCAAGGTGTGTGGGGGGAGAAAAAAGCAAGGAAAACGACTTCGGACAACAAATGGGTATGTCTTAGGTTTTACATTATGTCGGTAACAAAACTAACAGCAATTTCGAAAATATTAGTGGGGGCATTTGGCCACACAAATTCCACACGGATTTGGCTACACAAACTCCACACGGATTTTGCCACACAAATTCCACACGGAAAAACACGAGGAAACGGCCAAGCAACCGTCTGAGATCACAACACCGATTGATTGACAGACACAGCGACTACCGCAGGGCTCCAACGGCACGACACGCCCGACGGCCTACGATAAACTCAAGCAATGTCCCGACGAGGTTTCTGGATTCCTAGACGGCGGTCTGCGGAATCCGGTCACGGCTGCAGGTCGAACTCCGAGCGCAGCTTCGAGAACACCCGAAATTAAGCACAGTTTCGAGCACGTCCGAGGCTTCAAGATGCCTTTCCGGACAAGCTTAGCCCCAACCCTAACGCTGACCCCGACCCCAACCCTGGCCCATGTGGAGCTCTAGAACGAAAAACAAATGATTATTTCATATGTACTTGGTTGTAGACCGTCTGTGTGCAGTACTTTAAATTACACATAGTCATCTGCGTAATGATCATTCTCCACAGTTGTCTTCCTTTTTCCCCCCCGGTACATGCCTTGGTTTGTAACGCGCAGGGCGTTCATTCGTTCCGCATTCCCACTGCCCGCCGACTGCAAGCTCTTGCGCTTTCAGCGACCTCTTACCATTGGATCCCATTGATATTCAGAGGGAAACAATGTCGAACAACTAGAACGGTTGCAGCATCGGCCACACGAAGCAGCCAAGCGAAGGTAGTGTAGGGGATGCGCCGCACCGCAAGTGCAACGGCAGGAAAAGTGCGGCACGCCGCGCAGCATGATTTTGATCGTACTGCTTAACCGCTATCCTAGAAAGGTTGATAACTTCACACTTGTCGTTTTTGTAGATGGCCTTTTTTTTTTCTTTCTTTCAAGTCTCACTCGTACTTTCCAGCTTCTGGACAAAAGCCGTGGTCACACGTATCACCCATCTTCCCCCCCGGTGCGTGCCTTCATATTTATCGCGCAGGGGGATTCAGCATTCCCAACGTTTGTCGATTTTCGTCGGAATTTTGAAATCTCATGCCCTCGCGTTTTCTGCGGGTCAAATTTTGCGCAAGAAAGTCCCTGCGAGTACGAGTATGCACTCGTGGGGGCTCGAAGCAGCGAAATCGACCTTAGCAGAGACTAGGTCAACCCGCTAGACCGTCGGGGTACCTAGGTCCCACAAGGCTATTGGGGATTGGGACCGGTGATTAAGAGACAAACAAAACGACCAGTGCGATCCTGTTAAGCCAAGCAGTTGCCAACAGTACAGGCACCACCATGCTGCACGCGTGTATGATTAGTACAGCTCCTTACACCGGAGTTCGGACACAACCCTTACCCCAGCAACCCGGGCTGGTTCGCGTGGCTGACGTAGAAGTTGTCGTTATTTCCGACATGTGTTTCTCTCTGCAGCCCCAAAAGCGCTAACAAGACGTAAATACGCCGAACAACAGACAAAACACACCTCTCGAGCAACCCTGGGTATCGGTATGTATTTCATGCACGGAATAATTAGACGCCGACAGGGCACACCCTGCACCCTGATCCCACGCCGACCAAAAACATAGCAAAATCGAGGTTCCACCAAACGGCCACAGCAAAACGCAACAGACACTCGTAAAACCAACGTGTGCAGGCTCCAACCTGAACGCAAGGTGGACGCGTGAAAACTTCCTACCGGTCGTGGGTGGTGAAATCGAACCTTACACGTTGGCCTACAGTAGACCAACCCGACCCCATAGCCAACCCTTAACCGTAACCCGACCCGAACCCTTTGGGCTTTGGGAGGCTCAGGTCGGCAGTGGCAATCGCACTGCTACGCAACGTGGTGGTGGTGTTCAGTTTTAAAAACCGGCCGGTTGAAAAAACAGCCTCGGCCAGTGAGTTTAAAGACCGTCAGGAAGTTTTGTGCCTTCCTCGTTCAGTTTTGGCGTATAGAAGCAGAGTAACGTTCGCAGATCTGTCCTGCAACAGGGCGAGGCCTCTCGGATCTCTCGGGGGAAGGAACGAAAAAACGAAAAAATGAAGAGGAGCGACCTGTGGTGCATGACGGGGCTGGGCTAAGTTAACACAAGGCAGGGCACACCACGTCGTGCAAGGGGCTGACCGCTGCTGCCGCTCCCCCTCCCAAAGCAGTATGCATCGTACTCCCTCTTGAGCTTACAACATATCAGTACCCAGCGCACAGCAGTAGGTTTGAGCGGAACTACGGATCGCACTTGCCAGGTCTACAAACTGCAGAATACTGTAAAATACGAGCAGTACCTTGTACAGAGTAACTGGTACAGCAGCAGTCTGTACGGCCAACAACCCTGTTCATGCTTATCCCACATCAGCTCATGGACATAATCTCGCCCGTGGTCACAACAAGGCACAAGGAGTCCACATGGTGGACCATGACAGGCTGATGGCATATACGAGTACCGAGTACGACCATGCTCATAACGAGGCGGGCATTGTTCGGCGAGCATTGTTCTGCGAGCAGGATGTTGCGTTGGCCTCCCAGCGCGGAGTTATGCCAAGTTGCTGGCGGGGGGCGGGACGCGTCGCACAGCGGTCATGGACACGAAAGCTCCACTAGCGCGTGCATCTAACCAGTTGATCCAGCGAGCAAAGCCACTACCGTACTGCTGCTGCCACTGTCTGCCGGCGTTTGAGACTGCTATTAATACTGTTAGTACTATGATGTCCGAGACTTGCACGAGAGCATGGCTACTTGGGTCTGCTGTCTGCTGCTTGCATCGTGTGAGATTATCTTCCGCGGAACATCATCATTTTGGAAGCCGCATCTGACAGGCCGACGGTGTCCCCACAATTATCACCTGTACCATTCCTCGCTGCGCCATGGTATCACAGCAGCAGCAAGCAGCAACAGCGTATGTATTAGCGTCCTGACAAGCCCACGGCTGGAGTACAGCAGAAACTGCAGTGCCAAGCAGTAGTTCCAAACACAGAAACAGCTCCAAACACTAACTGCAAGGAGTTCAACATCTTGCTGAGGCCAAACACAAAAGGGCCTCGTCAGTCATATTGAATCTGGCGAAGCTTCGTGATGCACCGGCACCACACTAGCAGCCAGCCTGCAGCAGGTTGTGCTTGAGTAGGGGTATCGTCGTGTAAGGCGCACCACCCGAGAGACGAAGCCGATATCCTCCGTAAAACTGCGCTCCACGTCCACCGCTACCTAACCACAGACACGGGCATGGGTCCGCGGCGAAGAAGAGTGCTGATGGGAGCCTTGGTGCTCTTGTCATGCTCCTGCCGAACGCACTCCTTCCTTCTCCCGGGGGCAACAACAACCTCGCAGACGGCCTCCTCCCTCCGTGCCTCCGCCGACCTATCGCCTACACATCAGCAGCATCAGCAAGAGCAGCGGCGGCCACATCCCCGACAGGTGCGCCTCACCAGTAGTACCGTCTTGCGCAGCGGCAGAGAGGAGGGCTTCCTCACGGGGATCCCCGCTCGCCCTCAGCTGCCGCTGCTGCTGCGCATGATAACGGCTCCGACCCGAGGTGCAGGCACAGCGCTGTCGTCGACATCATCATCAGCATCAGCTGCAGCTGCAGCTGCAGCAGCAGGAGCGGGCACCACCTCAGACGAGGGAACCGCGCTCTCGCTGGACAAGGCGCTCGAGGAGGGTATCAACCGAGCGATGCGCGGAGATCCCGGAGTCCTCCGCCAGGTCCTCGCAGAGGGGGTGGAGTGGCGCGGCCCTCTCGGGCAACACGTCGGCTTGGCCGCGGTAGAGGCGGAGCTAAGGGGCTTAGGGCAGCTGCTGACGGAGCCGAGGATGGCCGTGATTGCTTCGGCAAACGGGGCAAAGAAGCTGGACTGGATCGGGAGTGGGACGTGGCCGCTGCCGTGGCTGCCGAGATACATTGTGCGCGGCGAGTCTGTCATAGAGACGGGCGCTGGAGGGAAGGTGTGTGTTGCTCGCCAGTCGCTGTACAATGTCCGAGGCTCTTGTAGGCTGTGTTCCGCGAGGCTGTACTTTTAGGTCCCGCTAGCTAGGCTAGGACAAGCTACTCGTAGGCTCGGCTCGGCTAGGTATGCTCTAACATCGCCCAGCCTGTGATAGGATATTGTATAATACCACAGCTCTATTAGTCGTACTGCTGTGAGAAGTAGTTGAATATACTGGTAGTATTAATAGTACTGCTATACTGCTGTAGCACCCATTGATAGTACAGCAGTTGGAGAAAGTGTGAGTTGCCTTGGGCTTCGTTTCGTTACGTGTGATGGGCTCTTACTACTGTACGCCCCCCCAGGTTTGCACGCTGTGACTGACTGCTATTAATACAGTCGACCCCGCTTTAAGGAAACCAAAATTAAGGAATCTCCCCGGTTACAGGAAACAATTTTCGCCGAAACACAATACCCCGCAGAATGTAATATACATGGGGGGGTCCAGATTCTAGTCCGCGGGCCCCCCTTAAAGCACGTTTCAGCGTACCCTCTTCGCCAGCAGAGTAGTCTGCTGCTTCACCTGCTGTCTGCGGTATGCAAAGATTCGTTCACCCTACCGGTGCGTCCTCTGCACCTGGGTTAAAACGGTGCGGGGAACCCACGTGCAACGATCACGAACCTCGTCTCGGGTATCCACAGCACCTCCTTTCGAAAACGGTGCATTCGTTCACGCATGAAACACAAGTCAAGCGCAGGTCCAAGGAGGGGGGGAAGCTGCAGGCAACTCTTCGCGATATGTGGAGAGAGTCGTAGCGTTGAGTGTTCGCGGTTTGTCGGCCATACGCCGTATTGTGTGCTTGTGTCTGAATGGCGCTCCAGTAGAGAGTAACGCAGGAGAGTTTCTGCGTGCGCTCCCCCAGGGGTAAACAAGAGTCACCAGGTGAATTTGAAGTGTCCATCAGGTATTTTCGTATTTTCCGTGCTGTGCGGTGGTGTTCAGCAATAAACAATTACTTTCTCGCCGAGTCCCAGCCTCTTTTTTTATTCCAACAATGCCCTGCCCAGGGCGCACCTTTTGACATATGTACCACCACCATTGACCCCGGGGATGGTGCGTTCTAATCCCCTGAAATTTAAGGAAACTTCCCCGCGTTGAGGAAACATTCTTCGAAGCAAAACCATAAGTTTCCTTAAAGCGGGGTCGACTGTAGTTACTCGTAGGCCATCTTGTATGCTTGTTGGTCGCCAAGCGTTTGGTATCGTATGGTGTAGAAGGGCTCCGCTCCGCGGGCAGCTGACGCCGCCCGCTACGCTCGCCTAAGGAAGAATGCAACTAAAGCATGTAAAGGGGGCAGAAAGAAGAGGCCCGCGATTGGGCGAACAGCGAATTGATAATGCCAAGAGCTGCTTGTGCATAGCAAATTGCCCTGCGCTGTGCTGTGTGTTTGTTGGCGGTGTCACCTTCTGATCGGCAGTACGGGTGTTTAATTTGCGTGGGGGGAAAAACATGGGGACCGGGAGAGATCAAATGAAGAAAAAAAAGACGAGTACACAACACGTATACCTGGTACTGCTGTATGCTCGAAAGAAAGCGTAGCACGACACAGCACCGCAGTGCAGGGCAAGGCACGGGCACCGCACGGCGCTGCGCTGCGCTGCTGAGCTATTAATGGCAGGGCTGATCTGAGCTGGGCGCGCATTGTGGTTCAACAATATAGTACCTGGTATGCACAAACCTGGTTTAGTAGTACCGGTACGTGGTAATGAATTTTGAAAAAAACAAAATCTGAGAAGCTCTTGGGAAATACTGTTTTAGGCATCCGAGCCCCCGCTCAGCCGTCCGGAGAGGAGAATATCTTAAAGTTGGTGTGGGAAGCAAAAAAAATGGAGGCCGCTCAGGTAACCGATATTTGTAAGTAGGTCTATAGGACTATCCACTAGACAACAGAGTCACTGTGACTTTGTGGTCTAGTGGCACCGTGACTGCTGTGGTTTAGTGCATAGACTGTCCGCTTGTGAGCCTGTGGTGTGCGTGGGTTCGAATCCCGGTATCATGGGGGGAAAGAAGAATGATGTATAGGAGTATCCACTATTAATAGACCAAGGAGTCACTATGACTTTGTGGTCTAGTGGATAGATCGTCCGCTTCTGAGCCTGGTGTGCGGGGGTTTGCATCACGGTGTCATCGGGAAAGAAAAAAAAAATACTCATAAAAAGGATAGTGTACTCATAAAAAAGGAGACGGTGAGAAGCGCTGAGAAGAACACCGCAGTCACTGTGACTGTGTGGTCGAGTAGATAGACTGTTCGCTTATGAGACTGGTGTGCGTTGGTTCGAATCCCGGTGTCATCGAAAAAAGAAAAAAACTCATAAAAAAAGCATTGGTAGTGTACTCATAAGACCTACTATTATGGAAACATTTGGGCGAATATTTCTGGCGATTATTTTTGTAGTTTTGAGGCTCCAGATATAACTGCATCAGAAATAAGGGGCGTCCATTATGGCTTCTGATTCTCGGAAAGTGGTTTTATTTTGAATTGGTAGGTCTTGTTTCGCCGTTTGCCTTTATTTTTGAAATCTGGTACGTACACTGTCGCCGGCGACGTTAGGTCACCACCGCCTCTGCTGCTGTCTCTGCTGGTGTGGTGCTGGTGTGGTGTGCCTGTGGTGGTTTCGATGGTGGTGGTGGTGCTGCTGTCGCGTGTGTGTGAGGACGAAGCTCTGTTTCGCACACAAGCGCGGTATGCTGTCGTAGGTATGTTTGTGATTCTTTGTTGTGGGTAATGGTGACGTGAACAGCAGGCAGGTATCATACCAGGTACCTGGTACAGTATAGGCAGTGGTGACATGTGATACGTGGTACGAGGTAGTATCCAAAAGGCAAATAAGCCCAGTTCTGAGACATTGGAAGAGCTGTTATTTCTGGGCTCAGAAATCACCAAATCCGCTGATTTCTGGCCTCGATTATTTCTGAACCCAGAAATAAGGATGATTTCTGGCCCCATAGTGGATGGTTTTTATTTTTGGCGTCGGAGATCCCTGTTAAAGAGAGAAATAATCGCTCAAAATATTTCCCATAACAGTTGGTCTTACCTCATAAAAAAAGGAAACGGTGAGAAGCGCTGAGAAACGCTGTTTCAGGCATCCGAGCCCTCTCAGCCGTCCGGAGAGGAGAACGTCTTGAAGTTAGTGTGGGAAGCGAAAAAATGAAGGCCGCTCAGGAGATCGATTATTGTTAGTATTAATAGTTCTATGATACCAGAGCTGTAGTAGTACTGCTGCTGTGAGGTTATTGAGCGCGTGTACTAAAGGTGGAGCAGCAGCAAACAACTACAGCAGTACCTGGTACTAGACTACAGTACCTGGTACTAGAAGTACGAGTATTAAATCACAGTGGTGTGGGGCGGTGCCCCTAGCAGATTCTCTCTTATGTGGTTGTGGTGAGGACACATCGAGGTGGGTCCGTGCCTCGGGTCGACACAGAACGGAGCGAGGGGCGGCTTGGTCTCTTTTACCTGTGTTTGTCCGCAGCGCGCGACTTTGTCAGCGATCAGCGCTGCTGGACGGGAATCAACCTGCTCTATGAAAAAACAATGAGCAATCCGCAACCTAGGTTAGCGACCAAGACACTGGGGACCGCGGTTACCATCCGTCTATCGTATGTAAACGTAGAGCGATCTGCAGTACGACATTATACCTCCTTGTACTCTCGCGCCCGTGCAGGTGAAGCTAACGAAAAGATCGAATGAGCGCACTTTTCCTCCGCTGCTGCCGTACTCGGCACTTAGCACTCAATCGCCCCCCAACCCTACCCCCCCCCAATTAAAAAATTCGAAACCCGAAAGGTGGTAAAAATCACCGACACGTGGGAAGGAAACCTGGCGAGTCTAGCGGTGAAGCACCTCATTCCTGGATTCTGGGACCTTTGGCACCAGCTGGGCTCCCCCCCCGCGGAGCAGCCGCCATACAAGGTGCTAAAGAAAGCTAAGGGGTACGAGATCCGGGAGTACGTCCCCCGACTGGTCACGCAGCCGTCGATCATCGACAGGTCCAACTCGCGCGAGGTGAGTCATCAAGAGCGAGCGAGGGTTATCTATTTCAGATGGTGTAGCTGTTGTCAAGAATTTGCGCAGCAGGTTGTTTGTAATTGTTGTCAAAACCGACTGGGACTCCAATTTCGTCAATTATTGGCCGAATGCTTGGGCCCTTGGAAAATCTTGCGTCGTCGTGACAACTGCGAGCCCAAACCCTGTATGAACTCCCGCTTGCTACGTATGAAAGACTCGCGAAAGGGATGGAGTTGTCCTTATAACGTTAAGACTTTCTTCAAGTCCCCGCGAGATACAGCCGCTGAAATGGTGTCAAAAGACTGCGAACTTAGTACCAGTATACTTTTCCCGTTAGCATAGTCCTTACCCCCTCCAAATGTTATCCTACTGCAGTTTCAAGTGCTTTGGTCCCGAAACGTGGGTGCGGTAGTTGTAAAAAGGTTGATTTGCCCACATATACTGCTAAACATTTTTGAAACTAGGTATATACCTGATATTCGGCAGGTATGGTAGTCGTAAGAGTTTGACCCTTGCACTAGCTTCAACACTTATCCCCCCACATGACAATGATCCCCCCCCCTCCTATCCCCTTCCCCGCTCTTCTCCGTCGTTGTCACTGCCGACACCACCACAACGTCAAAACCGATACTACTGCCACCACCACTATGACCACCACCACCACCACCACCACCTCAACAACCACCGCGAAACACACAGATCCGCAAGTCTTTGATCTTGCCCGGGTTCGCCCACACTGGCGAGCTGCGGACCTCGGGTCGAAAACCGGACGAATACTACGTGACGGGGCCGATCGAGGTGGCCATTCAACCGTTCATAGAGACCGGAATTTTTCCCAACGGTACTTGGTTCAACGGTACTGTCAGGTGGGAGTTGAGCGTTGGCGTTTCCGTTAGCGTTGGCGTTTCCGTTAGCGCTAGCGGTGCGTGCGTGCATGAGTGTGCGTGAGTTCGATTCGAATGGGTTGAGTCACTGTTTCGTTTATTTGGTTACTTGGGCAATTGTTTTTTTGATAGATTGGTTGTGTGTCTCACAGAAGTGGGGAAGGCGGGGGGGGGGGTAGTGTAGTTCGTGTCCAGTTTTGTTGTCTCGGGCTTTTGTGTCCCATTTTCCTCCTTGTAACATGCACCTCCCCCCCCTCCACGCCCCTCCTCCTCGTCCTGATCCCCACGCCCCTCCTCCGTTCTCCCCCATCCCCCCACCCCATCACACCCTCACGCCCCCTACCTAATTCATGGAACTCCGCAGCTCCAAAGCAACATGACCAAAATGTGTTCGTATGTAATTTCCTATGTATTTCCGATTTTAGAGAGGCGTCCACGAGCCGTAGGGCAAACCGTATCACGTGGACCATCCCGGTGCCTACGGCGATGGGGCTGAATGGGGCCGCGATGCCGCCGGCGGCCAAGGAGAGGGAGAAGGGGGAGGGGCAGTCGTCGCGAAACGCCAAGCAAGGGTTCAGGAGGATGGCCGTCACCGAGTTTAATGGCTTGCCGCAGGTACGCTGCTAACCGCAAGTAGTCGCTGTAGTCGCTGCTGAAACTGCCGGTGTAATCGCTACCGGTCACTTCCCCCCTCCGATCGCCCCGGTCTTACATCCGAACGCCGTTTTTTTCGAAGCCTTGACCCTTGAAGTAACCCCTTCCGATCACCCTCCCCCCCCCCCGCCCCCCTCCACCAACCACAAAACCCCGCTCCTCCAACCACCCCATCCCCGCTCCCACATTTCCGTCTCCTTACCTCTGCCAGGACCCAGAGGCCGCGGAGGTCCGGGCTACGCTGCTGAAGGACCTCGCCACGGCGGCGGCAGCGGGCGAGCCGAACGCGATTCCTAGCAAGGGTAAGGACGGTCGTGTTCGCAGCGGGATTCTGATGCACAACGCTCGAGCCTGCTTCACGAAGGGGGGGGAGTTGGCGATGAGCATTTTATACCACAGGCCGGAGTTCATTGGTATCGGAAACGAGGTCTTCGTGGAGTTGGATGATGAGGCCGTGACTGAAGTATTCGGGGAGAAGGAGGGTGAGGGAGCGGGGGAGGGCGTGGAGGGGGGGGTGCGGGGGGGGGGAGGGGAAGGGGGAAGGGAAGGGGGGCGCGCGAGAGAGCGAGTGAGGTAGTCTTGTGACTTCTCCCGCTGTGTGCCTATAAGTGATGCAGTACCGAAAATATAAGGTACGGTACTGTTTTACTCGTGGCAGCGGCAATGGTAATGGCTGCTGCAGCGGTAGCCGTGGTGGTGGTAGCAGCAGCAACAACAGCAGCAGAAGCAGCAGTGGTATTAGCTGCAGCGGCAACAACGTAATCAACAGCAGTACTGGAACGTCGAAGGTTTTGTATACAGCGACGAAAGGAGTACGGTAGGAAGCTTGAGAGGGTGGCGGGGCGGGGATTGTGGGGGGCGGTTGGGGTCGACCACTGCGAGGGGGGTGGTCGCGCGCCCCCAGTAAGGCCGTGCTTTGCTCCACTGCCGCCGGTGATTTAACAAGCACAAGATACCCGATACCTGCTCATAGTAGACTTCAACCCGCTTTGGTGGGAGTAACGTGCATGCGGCAGTCCACCACAGCAGCAGAGGCACTGCATCAGCATCATCGGGCTGCGTCGTTGTCATGTCATCACAATTACCATCAAAGGCTTCATTTTCGTCGACGTAATCACGTGTTAATTCCAGAAGAGTGATCTGTGGTCTGTATACCGGAACTCATTTGTTACCAGTATGTCTGTTGGTCTGAGGTCGTATTTTCCCGCTTACAAGTGACCTTGAAGTTCCGGTATTCGCGTCAGAATTGCACGTTGTTGGGTACAAACTACTTGGAATTGGTGTAGGAATATTTTGCAGTATACTTTAAAGAGTTAATTAACCGTGACTGCCCGATTGCACTTCTTTTGCGTACGAGCTGGGCCAGTCAAGGCGCTGCCGGAGCGGTTGATTGGCTATGCCCCACTCATTATTACATGTTTGGACGTGATTTTTCGACACGGTTTTCCGTACGTACCAACCAAACTTTGAGATGACATCTCTTTTACTTTATTTTATTTTTATTTTTTGCTAGAAAACATGGTCAATCCTAAGATTCGTAAAAAAGAAAAATGAACATAACGTGCGAAAACCAAAAGCTAAAGAGGGATGGTTCGGAGTACATTTGGGCGTGCGTTTCAAATACGTCGTGAAATTTTCGGTCCGAAAAGTGCAAAGTTGAGCGAGGTATCGCAGATAAACTATTATTTCGTAATTGTTGATTTGATTCGTATATGGAATCGTGTTTTTGGTTATTATATCTCTTGTTAGGTGGCGAATCGGGTAATTATACTCATATCGATCTTCTCCTAGTGTCTTCAGCATTGTCCCCAATAAATTTCACCTTGATCGGGAACGACAATTTTTATACAAAATTGTGTGGAGAAGTTGGTGTCTTTGAGTTTTCGCGGATATCTTGGCAAGATCGAGTCGGGGAAAGAACAATATTACCAGGTATATTTTTTCATCAATATTGCTTACGCTTGTGCAGCGTTGTGTCAGGGTCAGTTCGTCCAATTTTCAAGTCCTCATTTGCTAAAGCTGTTGCACTGGAGCCTTTGGAAACTTTATCAGTCTCCTAGTTGCCTCAGCTCGTGTTGTGATGCGATCCCGAACGAATTACCCCCGTACGACCACGGCCATCGATAGCCGAAATACAGACAGCCGACCTGCGCTGATGGCCACCTTCTGGGTTGCCGTGTGTTGAACTCAAACGATTTTGGTGGGATAGTCCGCCGTCTAAGCAATGTGTCTAGGACGTCCAAAAATTGCAGACCTCCAATCTCCTGGCATGCATCGATTACCTCCAATTATTATCTAGGATAGAGTATGGAAATCTAGGAATATTTTCATCTATGGTTAATGTGGTCGACCGAATTTTCAACAAAATAAAAACTGGTCGTTTTTTTCCCGGACAGAGTTCCATGGGTAGGGTTGGGGTCGGGTTAGGGCTAGGGTTAAGGTTAGGGTCTAAAGTAGCGTTTTGGGCAGTTTTTGAGATTATCCGTATCGTAATACTGGAAGCACACGGGGGTCACAATAATTCCCCGATTTCCATACTCTTTCCCAAATAATAATCCAGAATCGCGGTAAAGGCGGCTCGACACAACAAGCGGCCTTTGCGCTGACTCACGGCATCCTGACCACCACCTCATTCCGCATACTTATGATACCGGTTATCGTGGTCATCAGGGGACATCCTGGGTTCATCGCCGGGTTTCCTAGGTAGATGGCTACATGGATCTTCCGGGGGTATGTCGTATTGGTGGTGGTGCCGGAGGATCGTCGCACACACCAATCACTCTGTTCTTCCCTTAATGGGGTCAACGCTGACGGCGGGAATATGTCCGAACGTGCTCTGATGTAATATCATCACGTCTTTCATGAGTATGTCAAGTGGGTGAGCGTCTCTGGCGAGGATGCTTGAGCAATGCTCGCCCTGAGTTGTGTGTTCTCTCAACGAAGATCATAGACCTCCGGTCAAGTCTTGAATCTCGGATGTACTTCTGTACCCGCATCGGTGAGCATTGGCGAGCGCCAAGCCCCAACTTTTCTGTTGCCACCTCATATCGGCGAGCGCCACAACCGATCAGAGATGGGACAAATAACACTGGTAATAACCCTTCCAACAATAAACCTAAAACGGGAGACTACAACCCAAACACGACGGCAGGGTGGGTATGCACATGCAATGTGCCATTAGCGGAAACCCACTTTGTTTCTACGTTCCTGCCATCCCAACAGTCTATACTGGTGCATACATACATCACGAGAAAACTCTGTACGTCTACGCAATACACTAATATACAACGCCCTGTTCCTACATAGAATAGATTCATTTGAGTCAAATTCGACTCGAATCATTTTTGACACCCGCCGTGGGTCTACAGTAGCATGCACTACCTGTTAACCGTTGCTACTCTTGCGGCAAAAAAAAGTGGAGTGTCAAAACGATAATCGCGACTCCCCCGCCCGATCAAAACGATGCGAACATCTTGTTCTTGGCTTGCCAAAAATACTACCAGGTATAACAATCGTCCGACATCCCATTCTATCGCAGTGTTTCCTAGCACCAAAGCTGCAATATCAACAGAATCCAACCCATCGGAATCATGTTCAATCCTCGCAGATTCAATTGCAGCAACAGTCGCTCCACCACAATCAATTCGCTCCTACCACCACGTCTAACACCCCAATGATACACACCGCGATTTACTCATCCTACCATCACATCTCGCTGCGAGTCCAATCATCATAGCCGCCACTGTCACAGCTAGCTGCGAGTCCAATCATCACAGCCCCTACCATCATAGCTAGCTGCGAGTCCAACCATCACGGCCGCTACCATCACAGCTAGCACGAGTACAGGCCGTCCGCAGAAGCGAAGCCGCGAGTGGTTCAAGCGGCACCGGGTACGAGCACAACCCACAGGTGACAGCAATGTGGCAAGTGGTTCAAGCGACGCTTGGCGACGAGAAGGGGCGGGGATACAAGGAGAAAGCGCCGGTGACCAGTATTCCAATCACCACAACCGCGACAGCTCTAGCAATAATACAATCACGACGCACAACATCGCGCACTACTCCTACCAAACACCTGCAACTACGGTCGTGGTCCCTGATTAGTGCGGTGCCCCGCCAGACGACAAATACCCGCACTAAACTGGGACCCCGAACTAACCCGGGATAGTGCGGTACTCTGTAGGACGAGGTTGCGACAAGCGATGTTCACCGCACTAAACTGTCCCGCTGCACCAAGAGGTGCCGCAGCAATGCAGGACCATATACGACCGCACAACAAACTACATCGCCATATGATACTCGCCCATCATCACAGCTGCAAATCTAACAAGCTATCGTCTAAAAAATCACCCCCCACCTCCTCGTCGTCCACATTCACAGCCAACCCCCCTCCTCCGCCTCGGCCCTTCCCCCCGGGGCTTTTGGCGGTGAAGAACTTGGAGGAAGCAGTACCACCGCCTCCATCATCGTTCAACTCCTCACCCAGCAACAACTCTTCCTCCTCGTCCTCCTCCTCTTCTTCCTCATCTCTATCACAGCCCCAACCAGAATTGTCGTCTACTGTTAATATTGCCAATACAAAGGGCTGGGGGGGCGGGAGCTGGAGATGTTTAGAGAGGGAGGGAGGGAAGGAGGGGGGGGGTCGTATCTCATTGTAAGTGAAAGAGTCAGGGGAAGGGGGGCGGGGGGGGGGGGGGGTATTCATTTGATGCTTGCCTTCGTTATTGGACCATTGACCATGCCCACGCATCCTTTTCGAGACAGGGAAGGGGGGCGCGGTCTAGGGGGGCTTACCGTTGTCGCGACGACCCCCCTGGCTGCCGCCACCTCCTCCTAGCGATAGAGGGAACTCCACCTCCTGCGTCAAGGAACGGAATGGAACCGATTAAAAAAACAACAAAAAACAGCATCTCGAGCCCGGGTTGCGTCTATTCAGAAAGCAAGTGTTGATGGCACTCTGAAAAACTTGCGGTATGGTATTTTTATGGGGCCTTCCGGAGTAGAGTAGATACGCGGTTGGATGTACAACTGCAACCTCGCGTTTTGTCCCCTACAAGAGCTGGTGATAGCTGTCTGGTTAAGTTTGTACTGTATTCGAAGGCGAAAAAGGAAGCGTGTTGACGTATCCTAGCACTATGCAACACGAATTTACACCGAGAAATTCAGTTACGCCGCGTCCGTAGGTTGTTTAGTTCCGCCTGGGGGCTATCCATTATGAAACCGTAATTTGGCCAACCTTAAACTAGGCAGTGTTTGGCACCCCTATCCCGACCGAATCCCACAGGAAAAAACCTCCGAAGCCCGCGGTAATCATACGTGAGCGAGGGCCCGCACACAAAAAGGAAACAATTCTTCCTTGGTCCCGTGGCGTCCACCGTACTGAATACGAAGTAGAACTACCAACATAATATCATAGAATAACAGTACTACTTACACTGCTAATGATGCATACAAAACTACTACTAAAGGTTACGACACATCACATTCTCACAAATACTTGGCACGTTAAAAACGATAAATACAACACCATAAATAAATGCGATTTGCGGAAAAACTGTACCTAATAATGAGAAAAACTGGTTAAAGTTAAAGACATACCCCGGTACGACTATCTGATATAGAGTACAGCAGCAGTAAACCGCGTGCAAAGAAATGCAACGAAAACTAAATGCCCCCCCCCCTCGCCCACCTTTGGTCCCTGGTCCCCCCAGGGGAATTCCCCCTCAAGCATAACGCCGTTCTTCTCCAAAAACTCGTTGATGCGCTTCAGAAGGGAGTCGCCGTGATTGGCTAGCTTCGCGTCGGCTGCTCGGGGGAGGCGAGGCAACACGACGACAATAAAAAAAAAACGTCAATGAAACGGCATTGAAACGGCAAATGAACATGAGACCCCCAAAAGGAAAAAAAAAGGAAACGGCAATGAAACAGTAAGAGATCGAACAGGGGGGGTACCTGGCACATGCTTGTATTATTAGTACAAGTATTAAGTATTTAGTAAGTAGAAGTAGTGTTTTATTTGTTACGTTTGCATGCATTGTGTCTGCAAAGATTTTCCAGCTCCCTCCCTTTCCGTGAATCAGACCCGGAGTCACACAGCAGCCACTCCCCCCAACAGTTGCGTGTATAAGCAGAATACAGCAAACTACGTCGCAGTTTGGGGACGAGAATGGAGCGGGAGAGAGTAGGCGCGGGGAGGATAAGGAATGGGGCGGAGGCGGGGGGGGGGGGGGGTACTCGAGGTGAAGGAAACCCTGCGCCGGCTACTCAGAGCGTTGACAGGGAAAATACATCAACCAAATACTTAGTAGTAAGGAAAGGCGGAAAAGGGTGTCACACACAAGAAAATATTTAAAATCCAACACCTCGTTATATATTATTCGATGTGCCACAAGCAGGCGGAGAGAGTGTCGTGAGGGACGGAAGGGGGAAGGAGCGAGGGGGACAAGCGACTCCGCGCTCACCTCGCCAGCTCCCGACGCAGCGAAGCTCCTCGCGCGTAGTGGGTACCTTGTGAATCAGTTCCAGCACCTGACGTGGTTTCAACAAATGTGTATCGGTATTGGTGCTAGTATCAGTATCAGCATCAGCGTCAGTACCACAACCGATCCCGCTAAAATACGTTCGCTGAGTACCACCTAAACTAGAAGTAGTATTGTGTGCGGCAGATGCTACACTGCTGTAGCGGCGGCAGCAGCAGTGCCATTCCCGTAGGCAGCCGAGAGGGCAGCAGTACGTCCCTGCTACATCGTCGTTTGTCTACATCTCCGACATTCCTCAGAAACTATTAATAGCCATGCACCCTGCGCTGGTGGCATTTGTTCACTACGAACTATCAATGCAGGTATCAGTATCAATATCGGTATCAGCATCACATCAGTACCGCCACCGTTGTCAACACCACTATCAATTTCATTATCGACATCAGTATCAGCATAACGATCAGCTCCAGTACTACATACTACCGGCAGTACCAGTACCAGTAAAACGCCAGTAATATCTGCTTCAGTATCATTACTATTATACTATTATCTGTATCCATATCAGTGTCAGCATCGGCATAACCATCAGTCCCTAGGCTGAACCAGTTTTGGCAGCACTCGTATCAGTGCCGGGGCCAGCATCAATCCCAGTCGTACCAGCATAGTATCACCACCATTATTACCAATATCAATATCGTCATCAACATCATTGACATCATAGCTATCAGTCCCAGCAACAGTACCAGTACCAGTACAAGCACCAGTTCCAATATTAGTTGAACGGGATTCACCTCTGGTTCCGGCAGGACGTAAAAGTAACGCGTGTTAAACTGTGCGACTCGTTCCTCCCTCCACTCCACCAGGTCCTTTTTGAACAAGTCCCGCTGCTCATCGCTCATCCTCCTGTAAGATGTCAATGTTTCAGCCCAAAACGGCGGGGGGGGCGGACTACAAAACTTAACATATACCGCCCACGATTATGGAACTTACTGTATGCTTGGAAGTAGTGTGGGAGGCGTATTAGCAGCTCTTACAGTAGAGCTGCCATGAGCATATTAGCTGCTACCACTGCGACCACCACTACCATTAGTACTACACAACCAACACCACTGCAACATCAACAATAACTACGACCACTATTACGACTACTACAGTGATACGACTACCAGTACAACTACTACTGCGACCGCTACTGCTACTGCTACTACTACTGCGACCACTACTGCTGCTACTGCTGCTACTGCTACTGCTACTACTATTAATACCTGGTGCTACTACTATTATTACAACAGCAAATATCACTACACGACCAATAACACTATAACCACTACAACCACAACCACAACCACAACAATAACGACATCAACAACAACAAAAAAACAATAACAGCAACAGCCATTGTCGTCTTGGGTCTAACCACACCTGAGCTCTTTCTTCTTCCGCGCTGCCGTGGCCGCTGCCACCGTAGACGCCCTCCTTGGTTTTTTGAAGACGGACGCCACAAAGTCGTCGCTGCTGTCGTCTTCGAGATCGCTCTGAAAGCGTCACCCATCAATGACGCGTGTCACGTACGGAAGCGAAAGAAAAAAGAAAAAGAAAAATGAACAAAACACAGGCAAAAGCCCAATTGAGTGTTGTTCGCCTCTGTTTGCATCCACCATCCACCATCCAGATCATCCATCAATAACACGGGTCATGCACGGTAGAGCAAGCAAAAAATGGGGCGACAGCATCATATATACCTGGTATACGATTTCCCTTCAGAGTCGTGTTATAATAATGACAAGGGCGACGCAAGAAATAAAAAGGCCCAGATCAACTGACTGAATAGTGTACGTACATATTTTGTACTAGGTTGGTGTGAGACACATTTTACTTTGTGGCGCCGGGGACCTGCTACTAACGGTGGTAGCACAGAACGCAAAGACTGTGAACAGAGGAAGAGCAGTTGGCGAAAACAATAAAAAGCGCCGAACAAAGTAGCGCAGCAGGCTTCATTCCTGCTACAGGCAGATCTCAGCAGCAGCAGCAGCGAAACAATGCCAAAGAAGTAAAAAGCTACGAGTAAAGCACTCAAAGCATATTCGCCACAGGAGCGGGAAGGTGGTCGTATAGCCAACATATCATACAGCCACGTACAGCCGCAAAAAAGGCATCTTGCGGAGAACAAAAGAAGAAGCCAGTGCGTGATGCTCTTCAAAGCCACAAACAAAAACAGAGGCAAAAAGTGAACGTTTAAAAAAGACGACTCTGTTACGGCTAACCGTTTGACAAGCATTACGTACTCATACATAGGTAGAGTACGGGTCTATAGTGCCTGTTGAAGAGTGCCGCTACTGTTCTCTATAACGCCGGTAAAATCGCGAGATAAGACTGCAATTCTCCATGATAGTAACTATATATGGTAAGCCTCTTCCAATATGCCCTTGCCCTACTCGTCGCTGTGTGGAGGGGAGGTTGCGTGTCACAACAATGAAAAGATGCAACGATTAAGGTGCTGCACAAGAAGAAAGATCGGACAGAGTGTGGCAACTATCGTGGCATCTCCCTCGTGGCTCACGCAGGTAAAGTACTCCTCAAAGCCATCGCGGGTCGCCGTAGTAACTACTGCGAACGCGTGAACATTTTGCCGGAGGAACAGTGTAGGTTCAGACCCCAACGCTCGACGGTTGACATGATGTTCATAATACGACGACTGAAGGAACTGGCGGGGAAGAAGGACACCCCCTTGTGTTTGTGCTTTATCGACCTCACCAAAGCATATGACTCCGTCGACCGAACCCTTCTGTGGGATACCCTTGCTCGTTTTGGCGTGCCACCGAGAATGCTCACCGTCATCCGCCAATTCCACGACGGTATGCAAGCATGCGTGCGGTTGGATGATGGAGAGTTCTCCGATAAGTTCGACGTGGGGCAAGGTCTCAGGCAAGGGTGCGTGCTCGCGCCACTGTTTTCCAACATGTTTTTCACGGCGGTACTGCGTGTGGCCGAGAAACGCTTCCTCACTGATGCAGCCATCACGGACAACATGGTGCAGCTCCAAAGAAGGAGAACGGGGAGAACAAAGGCACACCACGCACACGCAAAGTCGGCAGGCGGGGGGAGGAGGAGGAGGAGGTGCAGAGGTTGTGGGGTATGCTGTACGCTGACGATGCGGGCATCGTATCGCGATCATCAGAAGGGCTGGGGAAGATGACGACGATGATCGTGACTGCGTGCTCGGCGTTCGGGCTTATGGCCTCCGAGGCCAAAACGGAGACCGTGTGCCTGCAGACTAAAGGCGGCGGGAAGATGTCGTTCGCCATCAATGCAGCCGGCCAGGTATACAAACAAACGATCGAGTTTGTGTACTTGGGCGGGGCCATCAGCGCGAACAGAGACCTCTGCACCGAGATAACGCGGCGTCTTCAGAGGGACTGGGAATGCCTCCAGCGGTACAAGATGGAAATCAATGATCGCCTGGGTGTGCGCTTACGGTTGAAGGTGCGGTCGCTGAAAGCCGAGGTGATCGAGACACTACTCTACGGTTGCATGACTTGGAGCCCTAACAAGCCTGACTATGACAGGCTACGACGGGTTCACCACTTCATGCTCCTCCGATGCCTCGGATGGCGGAAACGGAAGCGCGACGACCACACCCTATCGTACGCCGACGTGCTTGCCAAGACAGCTGCCGAGAGCATAGAGGCGACAGTGCGCAAGCGGGGGATATTGTTTGTGGGATTCGTAGCACGTATGGGGGAGGAGCGTCTGCCACAGAGGGTGATGTTTGGGGGGCTTGTTGGGGGTAAGGGCTGCTCAGAGGGGCAAGATAAGGACTGGATGGTGCACCTGAAGGAGGATATGTCGGCCTTTGGAATGAAGTTCGAAGGGTGGCGAAAGGATGCACAGAAAGCCGGCAGATGGTTTCGACGGGTAAAGGACGGGGCAGAGTCATTCATGCGGAAATGACATGGGACGGAGAGATGCAGAGCTGCAGAGCGACACTCAAAGGCCGCGGCAGCGCCATCCACCGTCGGCATCTCTAAGCGGCCGGAGGGAGGGAGGCTGGAGGGGAGGGGGGGAGGAGGGAAGGGGGAATGGAGGAGGGGGGGGGGGGGGGGGGGGGAGGGGGGAAGGGGGGGCGTCATGCCCAAGAGACTGAGGTCTGGATCTGGCCATCATCGTCTTGAAGGTTGTGGGCCTTGGAATGGTCGTCACAAGTTAGCGTAACGCCGCCCTGTCTTCTTCGCCTTGTTGCGTTCTCCCCTCAGTGTCATTGATGCACTTGATACCCTCTATGAGCCCAATGCCGGCTTTAGTCAGTTCCTAGGGTCTGCTAGTATGGTGTTTTTTTCTCCTTTTCTTTCGTTGCTGCGTCTTCTTGTCTTTTCTGCTTTCTTCTTTCTTCCTTCCTTTTCGCTTTCTTTTTATTTTTTTTATTTTCTTTGCTGTCTTCCCTTTTCTTTTATTTTCTTCAATTGACTTGAGTCTGACGTGCGTATACGTAGTGATAGGTACCACGTGTAACATATACGTGGTAGTCTTTTCTGGGTGTCAAGCGGTGTAGTCGGTTTTTTCAGTCGCGAGTAGTGCGACGTATGTACCAGTATGGACCTGGCACGTCGTAGGCTGACTCCCGATTTCACTTTTTATATTTTTCTAGCGGAGGCATGAAGTGCTTCAGCTATGATATATGCGTGTACCACTTTTGGTTTTGATTGTGTTTTTTTCCTGGGGTATTTATTCCTCCACTCCAGAGTGACTGGAGCCTGTCCTGTGACCACGGACTTGATTATGCGAGTTAATGTCAGAACAACTCAATGCCAGTATATTGGGCTGGCGCATACCAGCCTCATTGGGAGCCCCATGTAGATACAATACGACGAGTAGATAAACGAAAACAGCACGCATCCCACATCAGAGCAGCAGACAGAGTTGGAAACACACACGCACAGCAGTAGAGCAGCAGTAGCAGCAGCAGGCAGGCAGAGCAGAGAAGAGCAGAGAAGAGCAGACCAGAGCAGGACGTACCCCGTTCCCCCGTGTAATTCTTCCTGTGATAACATCTGGCGTTGTGCCAAGTTCGAGTTTTGATTTGGTTGTAATTAACAAAAGTATTCTAAGAACGTCGTGAGTTCGACGAATGTAGGGTCGATACTCATCTATGCAAGCTGCGTACTACACCGGTCGCTCGTTTTTAGTATTTATACGTCTGCTGTTATTGCTGACAAAAGTGCCGGGCATCTATAGTGCCGGTTGAATAGTGCCACTTCTCTCTACAATGCCCACAAAAGGTACGACTGGAAGTCTTTATAGTAACCATAAAGGGCAATTATATTCCCAACAGTGCCGGGGTCCTGGACTGTGCCGGTATTTTGCGGTGGCACAAACCGGTACTGTTGGGAGTCCCCCACTCACGGTAGATAGGGTATGTGTCGGAGTCTGATGTTCTGGCAAACGCAGAACAGAACACAAAACACACACGCGCGCACAACAGTCAAACAGCAGTCAGCTACAGACGCAGTCGTACAGCGGTAGACCAGCAGCAGCAGCAGCAACAGCAGCAGCAGGCAGGCAGAGCAGAGCGGGATATTTGCCTCTTCTGTTGCGTGGCGAGCTGGGTGTTACGGGAGGTGACACATGTTATCAGCTGAAAAAAATTGCTGAGGATGCTCGTACGTTTTCCGTCGTGTGCTGTCAATATTACGGGTTAGTCGCGCCGAAAATTGCAAAAGCATACGTCACCTGCTTCGGGGTATTCGTTCGTTGCGTACGTCGTCTGCTGTCGCCAGCTGTCAGCCAAAAGCAAGCCTGCTTGGGCTAGTCGGGCTAAAAAGTGTGCAAAAGCAAGCCTACTTGGGCTATGCCCTAGCGGACATTCCGGACACGGTTTTATTTGTTTGTTTATGTCTGACTGTGTCGGTGTGTCTCTGATCTGGCTCACATCGATGCTGCTAGCACTGCCAATGCCAATAGCGCTGGGTGAAACGCTGAGTGCCGTCCCAGCTGTGCCCCCTCCCTTCCTCTGGAACAAAACAAAGCATGGTACCATACCACGATGGCATGCAGAGGGAGGGAGGGGGGGAGGGAGGGAAAGAGAAGGGATTGTGTATGACGGGCAGCTGTAGGGAGAGGGAGAGAATACATAAAAAGGGTCCAGATAGAAAAAGTGGAGGGGGAATACACAACTATTCAGATACCCAAGAGAGTGAGGAAAGGGGAGTTTGTCGAGAGATCAGACAGAGATAGGGAGCGGGGGGGGTGAGGATGCTCCACAACTAAGGCGGGGTGGCAAGTAAGGAGTTGTAGAGGATGCATGTGGGAGGACGAAAGGAGGGGGGCGTAACCAAGAAAGCGTGCAAAGCTAGTCGCATGACCATAGACTCTCGCATCCCCACAATGGCGGGACGGAGCACGTCGGGTTTTCACCGCCAAAAACAAAAACAGAGAGAGACGGGAAAGACAACAACAACACATCAAGCCAAGCCAAGCCAGTACAAAATGCAATACTGTACAGAAAATGGCAAAAAAACATTAAACAACGATAACGGCACGAAGGACAATAACAAACAAATCAGGCAAGCAACGAACAGGGGCAAACCAACCAACCAATTGACCAACCTTTTTCGCTTGTCCGGTTAGCCGCAAAGATGACGACGCACCCATACCCCCGCCCGGAAGCGCCTCAACATCGCTGTCCCCCCCGTTCCCGCCTCTCGCGCCCCGAGGTTTCTTCGCCGCAGGATTTTTCTTTTTGGAGGCATTGTGGCCGTTCTCTCTCCGCCGTCTCCCTCTCCTCTCCCGGTACTCGTCGCTATCGTCTCCGCTAGAGTACTCATAGTTGTCGTCATCCACATTCTCCACTGGAGGCTGCCGCCGCGGCTGCTGCTGTTGTTGCTGATGCTGTCGCTGTTGCTGTTGCTGTTGTTGCCGCTGTCCTGTCGAGATGTCATCTCCCCCTCCTCCGTTATTTGAGCGTCTTCTCCCGTCTTTGTCCTTGCCTTTGCTATTTACCTTGGCACTTGAAGGGGTCGACCTTGCCTTCTTCTGGGGCTTCTGAGCCTTAGACTTGGTCCTGGAGATGAGCTGATTATAAGGCAGCAACGAAAATAAAACCAAGCAGATGGACGCAGTGGTAGTGGTGGCGATAGTATTGGTGGTGGTAGTATTGGCAGTAGCAGTGGCGGCAGTAGAAGTTGCAGTATTAATAGCAGTAGTAGTGGTGGTCGTCGTAGTAGTAGCAGTAGCTGTAGCAGCAGCAGTTGCAGCCGAAACAATACAAAGTACCGGCAGAAGCCTCAGCGAAAACGGCACAATCACCAACACTATTGACAACACCAAAAACGGCAGTGTCAACAACAAAACAACAGCAACATCAACATCAACATCAGCATCAACACCAACGCCGCCACCCATACCACCAACCACGACCACCACCACCAAAACCACCACAACCGCCACCCTAACCTTGAATCTCTCCCTGCCTGAGCGCAGCTTGGACGCCGCTCGACCAGGACGACAGTAGGCAGCGGTGAAAGCCTGCCCTCCTGCTCCCGAAGCACCCGTGTCGCACGACTGACACAAACAAAGGCGGTGACGGTGGGGTGGGGGTGGTAGTGGTGGCGGGGAGGTGCGGGGGCGGGGTTGCGGGTGGAGATGAGGATGAGAGTGGAGTGGGTGAAAGGGGAGAGTGATTGCATTGGGGTGGGGGGAGGTGTAAGGTGGGGACGGGGGAGGGAGGGCGGAGGAGTAATAGGGATGGGGGGGGTAAGGAGCGAGGGTACACTATAAAAGCTACACCAGCAGCATACCACGCATCATAACGCGGGATGGGTCGTATGGAATGCAACGGTGTGGTACGGTACGGCACTATATGGTATGGAAAGCAGTCGTCTTGTGCGGTCTCTCACCACTTCCTCAAGGTAGGACGACAGGACCATTTGCTGGGCGATTCGCATGCTCTCGTCCTTGCTTAAGTCCTTGCAGCCTCCCGCGCCATCCAGTTGCTTCGCACCTCGCCTACAACAGAATGAACAAACCAAAAAGACAACCCACACAACCATGTTTGCTGTCCGACACTGTCCGACAACCTGCAGCACAAGCTTCAACGTCCATCACTCAACAACATTCCCAGGAAGAAAAAAAACAGCACAAATAAACATGTTAACAAAAAATACGTACACCCAGTATAGTACCAGGTACGTGAAGAAAAAATGATCCAAGTCGAAACCGCCGTCCTTTTCCGCGACAGTAAAACAAGAGTATATTAATAAAAATATACTCACAGAACGATCAACACATGTGCCAGGTGGCGATTATCTCACGCGCATACGCCATCCAAGTAAAACGACACCCTAATCTGGCATTCTGGACCTATAAAGGATTACCAGGGCACATACTGAAACACTCACTCAGACGCGTGCTACGTTAGGAGTGGCATTTTTTGGCAAGGTTTTATGACAGACGGGCTCCCCAACGGAGGAGCCACCAAAATATCATTCGAGTGCCTTTTACGATTTACAGCATTGCTCGCCGTATACCTAGGCCATGTCAATTTTTAAAATTAATAAAATAACGTCAGCTGTGAGTGCGTCAAATTTAGGGTCGATATTCATATTTTTCAAGCGTAATACATCCACATTTGTTCATCCGGTTGCCATTTTTTTTTTTTTCTGCAAGTCAGTGGTTGGGTAAGGTAGAGAGCAGCCTCAGTAAAAAATTGTGTGGGCCCTATCGTATAACATGAGTCCTCACTGGTCCAATGCCTTCACCGTCTCCCCCCTCCACACGCCGACCAGCTGCACCAGGGTGTGCCGCAAGTCTCGCCCCAGCAGTGCCTCCGACAACCGCAGCAGATCTCCCGCCTGGTACCAACCGCGCCATCCCACGCACAACCACCACACACAACACACAACACACACCACCACATACACCACCACCATATCACCACACACACCAGGCAGCAATAGAAAAATAATAAACACCCACAAGAAAAGGTGGGGGGGAGAGGGGGGCGAGTCCATGATGTGTGTGTGGTTTCTGCTTTGTAAACCATAGCATTACAGCGTTTTGGTGAGTCGGTAGAACGGAGGAGGGGGCGGGGGTGTACTCAGTTTGTGCATGGCCGTAGTCGTATGACCGTGGACCCTCGCATCTCTACTATGCCGGGACGGAGCACGTCGGGCTTTCACCAACCAGGCAGACATTGCTTACACCAAGCGCGAAGCACCGTGAGGTGTTCGGCGAGTCGCATGAAGGGTGAACCAAATCCTACTAAGAACCGCTCGTAAGACGGACTTCCGCCCCTTGTGCCCACTTTGTTGCTTATGGGTGATAGCGCCAAGTTACTTTGTTTTCTAGTGTGGCCACTCCAGAGGCAGCAATGGGTATTACTATGTAACTGCCATATTCACACTACGTGATGCGATCATTCCTCTCGTGCGGAGTTAGGGTTCTCCACCCCGCACAATATGATCTAACTCGATCACCATCATGATGACCGCCAAAAACGAAAAACAAAAACAAAAAGGTACCCTGGTTGTCCAGCTCACGCAGTGACTGGCATGTTTTACAGCGTCGTTGCCAACCAAAGCCAACCCCAATATACATATAATGTTTTACAGCGTCGGTGCCAACCGAGGCCAACTATTATATATATTCTAAGGGGGGAGGGGGGGGGGGGAGGATAGTCATATCAAGCATGCCGTCGTCGTTTGACCATAGACGCTCGCATCCCCGCAATGCCACGACAGAGGATGTCGGGAAACACACCGACTAGGCCGCCATTGACCGCAACAATCAAGAAGGGGGGACGGACGGGATCCACCCGAGACGAAAGGAAGAAGACCTAATAATAGTGACAACATATGCAATGAAGCCAAACAAAGCCAACCAAACCCAAGCTGCAAGTACGTAACCAGCTTGAAAAAGTACCAGATACTAGCTTATATAGCAGCAGCAGTAGATATCCATGCCATCGACCACGAGGATTACCTCCTGCGTGCAGTCCTTGGTCTCCTGGCTGCAACCCCGCATGGCCAGGCAGTTGTCGCACGTTCCGTGGCACCGCTCCCTGGGGAAGTGCTCGCCAAAAAACTCCAGGATAAGCACGCGCCGGCACTCCACCTATAAAGAGAAAAAAAGTTTTGCGTTTGCGTTTCGTGTTTGTAATTGGTGATTCGTGATTTGTGGTTTGCTGTAGTATTTTTAGCGCTGTGAAAATTTTGTTTAGTGGTGGTGTTGGCAGTGAATGTGCAGTCTTCCTGGTGGTGGTGATGGTGGTGGTGGTGGTGATGGTGGTGGGTGGTGGTGGTGGTGGTGGTGGTGGTGGTGGTGGTGATGTTGCTGTTTGGGTTGGTGTTGGTAATGGTCTTTGCACTGGTCGTAGTGTTAGTGTTGGTGTCGGTGTTGTTGGTGTCCGTGCTTGAGTTGGTTGCAATGGTGGCATTGGTGTTGGTGTTGGTCTCGGTGTTGATGGTGTTGGCGGTGGTACAGATAATGAAATAGTGGTAGTGGCCGCGGGGGTGACAACGCCGCAGTAGCACACGCCGGCGCTTGGCGCAGAGGGGGGATAAGGGGGTAGCCAAAGAGAGAGAGAAAAATCCTACCTCGTTGATGCAGAACCGAACGCACTTGTACACCTCCTGGAGGTTGCTCATCCGGCGCTCGTACTGCAGCGTCTTGTCTCTGTTCACCATATTCTACAACGTTAAGAAAGTAATGAGGCGGTGGCGGGACAGGGGTAGGGTGTAGGGGGGGGGGGGAGGGTTAGACGGAGACAGGTGACGTTATATCGCGTTGCATTTCGACAAATAGACACGGCATGAAATAAAAAGAGGCGATGGGAGGCAGGGGGGGGGGTGTACTCATTCAATGCATGGCGTGGTTGTGGGGGGGGGGGGGGTGGAACAATGATTGGTCTCACCTGGGAGATTATTTCGCCACCACACAGTAAAATGTAATGCCAGGCATCTTCGAGCGGCGCTTACATGATGTAATGCCTCCGTGGCTCAACCCGAGAAGCGATTGAAACCGTCGTGAACTCAATTCAACCGAACGCCCACCAAGCCCACCAGCCAATTTGTGGTCAGTGATTAACCAAGAAGTGGATGAACCGCCGAAGTATATAACCAGTCCTCGGCGTACAGTAAGAAGTCGATAACATTGCCATACCGTCTGCTAAATCAACCAAATCAACCAACCGACCGCAACCAACAGAGCGGAGTCAGCCATTTAACAATGCAACCAATCAACCATGGGCCGAACAACTTTCCAATCAAACAACCAATGGACCGATCATCCAACCAACCAATCAACGAACCAACTAACTAATCACCCAACCAGCAGACCAACCAGCCAATCAACCAACCACCCAACAGACCTACCAATCAAAAGATCAGCCAACCAACCACCCCATCACCTCCAAGCGGGCCTTGTCACGGTAGGCGAAGAACACGATGCACTTCGACTCCAGCCCATCTCTGCCCGCCCTCCCCGATTCTTGGTAGAAGTGGGTGAGAGTCTTGGGCATGGAGTGATGGATCACGTACCTCACGTCCGGCTTGTTGATGCCTGATTAGGGTCGTCCGTTGAACGGGAGGGGGGGGAGGAGGTGGAAGCCAAGAGGGAGATGAGGGGAGGGAAACGCCAGATCCGGAAACTGCGGGAAAACTCTCTATAACTAGATCGGAGCGGAGCGGGGGGGTGGGGGTGGGTACTCGATTGTTGCTGGCCTTAACCATTTGATCATTGATCAAGCATCCCTTTCGAGACGGAGAGGGGGGAGCAAGGAGGGGGGTAAGGGGAAGGAAATGCCATGTGCGGAAACTGCGGGAAAAGTATCTTAACACTAGATTTGATCATGTCCAAACGCATCGCATCGAAACGCAGCGTATCCCATTGTGTAATTGCACCGTACGATATCGTTTTGTATATCGCATTGGGCGCATCGTATAGAAAAAAATTGTATGGTACCGTCCTGGTTCGTATGGTATCGAGCAGTATTGTGCGGTATCGCATCCAACCGAACGGCACCGCACTGCACCGCACCGCACCGCACCGCACCGCACCGCACCCCACCGAACGGAACGGAACGGAACCAAAACACGAACCGAACCGAACCGAACTGAATCGAACCGAACCGAACCGAACCGAACCGAACCGAACCGAACCGAACCGAACCGAACCGAACCGAACCGAACCGAACCGAACAAACCCGAACCGAACCGAACCGAACCGACTCGCAGTGAGTCGAACCGTGCTGCCGAACCAAACCGAACCAAACCAAACGGAACCGAACCGAATCGCACATCCTTTCCTTTTACCGTTTTGGACTCCGTCATGCCATGCCGGGTGGAGTAGGGATGTAACCCTGCTTCATGTCTCACCCATCCCGAAGGCGATGGTGGCGCAGATGAGGTGTATTCTTCCAGCGCTCCACTCCCTGTGTACCCTAGCCTTCTCCATAGCGGTGCGGTCCGCGTGGTAGAAGTCCACCTTGAACCTGAGGCCGACATTTTTTATTTTCGGTTTTGGTTTTATTTGGGTTTCGATATTGTTTTTGGTGTTCGAAACCTCCCACAAACAAACAAACAAACGAAGAAAAGAGAGGGAAACAAAACAAAAATTGCAAAATAATCAACAGACGAAGCAATTCCAAGAATACTAATTTACGATTATTAAAAACCGAACAAAAAAACAACTACGGCTACAAACGGAGGTCGTGTTTAGTATTTATTGCGATATCGATCACCTGCCGCGGGGCGTCCCCGCAGAGTCGCCAAACTTCTTCTTCAAGCCCTCCGCGACCTTTTCACAGGTGAAGTATTTCACCACAGCAACAAACAGACAAACACGCAGCGAATCAAGCGGGGGCGAACGGAGACAGAGGGGACATTGGACAGGATACAAGGGAAGGGAGATAAGAGACATAGAGAGGGGGCAGGGGACGCGAGACAGGAGAGAGAAGAAAACAGAAAGGAGACAGGGGACGGGAACAGGTGTCATGGGACAGGGGATAAGAAGCAGCGGATAAGAGAGAGGGGACAGGGGAAGGCATGAGATAGTTAGATAACGAGCAGGGGACAGGAGATAGGGACAAGGGGATAGGGGAAAGGGCCAGGAGACGGGGGACGGGTGGCAGGGGCCAGGAAACAGCCGATGAGATAGGGAACAGGGGACAGGGGATAGGGGACAGGAGACATGAGACAGTGGATACGGGACAGGGGACAAATGACAGGAGACAGATAAAAAGGACAGGGGACAGGGGTCAGGGAATTTGCGGCAGAAGACAGGGGACACGAGGCAGGAGAGCGGGTTCAGGAGAAAGAGGATAGGGAAAAGGATACAGGAGACAGCGGCAACGGGACAGGAGACAGGGCACAGGAGACAGGGGATAGGAGGCAGCCGAGAAGAGAGAGGGGACAAGGGGCAGGGGATGGGGGACAGAAGGCATGAGACGGCGGATACAGGACACGGGACAGGATATAGGGAAAATGTGACGTGGAAACGGGACGGGAAACACAGGGGAGAAGAGACGAGGGAAACGGGACAGAAGACGGGGAATATGAGACAGGGGAACCGAGTCAGGGGAAAGAGGACCGGAGACAAGGGAACGGGGACGGAAGACAAGGGAAAGGGGACAGGGTAGGAGACGGGGTAGGGGGTAGTCGACATGAGAGAGGGGACAGGGGACAGCGGACATGAGGCAGACAAAAACGAGACAGGGGACAGGGGATGGAAGACATGAGAGAGGGGATAAGGGACAGTGGATACAAGACCAGAAACAGAAAACAGCAGAGTTGTCCTCCCCCTCCTCCTCTCCGAGTCCCACGGCTAAAAGCACCGCCCATCACAGCAGCAAAACACTGCACACGACACGTAAAAAAAATAAATAATAGACGTTCGGCCGTAAGACAGACGTGTCTACTTTCGTCTATGGGGAAAGCCCGCCGAAATCGCAACATCCCTAAATCAAAGCGAAACGGCACCGGTGGAGAATGACCCCCCATAAAATTAGTACACCCCCCCCCCCCCCCCCCCCCCCCCTCCCCGATCCCCGCTCTCCCGACCCCTTCCCCCTTTTTTCCCCTCTTTGCTTCCCTTTTCCCTTGCTTAAACCCTCCCCTCCCCCGGCCCCTCGCCGAAACAAAAGCGGCACCATACCTTTTCACAGTCCTTCCTACTCAGGCAGTACACGATGCCCGACTCGCCCGGAAAACTCTTCACCACCTTGACCATCTGGAAGGATATCACGTCATACCACAGGTATGCACCATATCAGATCATAACATACAATATCGTGTGGTGTATCGTATCGTATCATATGGTGTCACATCCTCAAGCTTCAGACCGGATCACTGCATATCATACGAAACCATTCACTATGGTATCAAATCACATCACGCGACACCATCTTACATCACATCATATAGAATCACTTCACCTCAGAAAGTATTACGCAAACATGGCATCGCGTCATTAACTGTCACACGATAATTCGCAATATCTTATCATATCACTTCGCTTCGCATCGAGAAGTAACACAAAATATCACATCAGGTGACAGCAGTTGAGATAAGAATATGATGTGTATGATAGTTCGTACCTCGTCAATGACGCCGGCCTTCTTGGGGCGTATCTCGTACTTCAAGTTGGGCCTGTTGAAGCTTTCCGTACGCACGGTGGGGTTTCTAAGCATGAGCCGTCGGATGGTGTCGTCCCTCACCACCTTGACCGAAACAAAACGGAACGAAAAAGCATGAATCGAAGCGAAACGAAACAAAACGACACGAGGCGAAGCGCAACGCGTCGAAACGAAACGAAACGAAACGAAACGAAACGAAACGCAAAGGAAACGAAACTAAACAAATTAAAGTGCACATGAATGTTACGGCACGAAAGGGCTCGACAGACGATGAAAAATAAGGAACACGTTGTCGATCGCCGCACGCACCCACCGCACGACCACCTACCGCCCAAGCCCCCCAAAGCGTAAAAATACCTGGTTGGCTGTGGCTGTGAGGGCCATGATGGGAACGTCCGGAAAGTCCTTCCGAAGCACCCCGAGGTTCAGGTAGTCCGGACGAAAGTCGTGGCCCCAGCTGGAACGACGAAAATAAGACAATGAGAACAAGAAACATCACGTAAGGCCATTTCTTATGCAGTCGGATTTGTCAGTCGAAAACGGCCTTTTTCGACTGAAGCCCAAATCGGGCTTTCTTACGCAGTCGAAAAAGGGCTTTTTCGACTCGACCTTTTTTTTACTGAGAATTCCGACTGGCGGATCCAGTCGAAAAACTCAGTCGAAAAAGTTTTACACGTGTTTTTTAAACCGATCGCATCGCCCATCCCACCACCAAACACACACCCACATGGCCACACGGCCACACACCCATACCAGGTACCACACTGCAGTATCATACAAGGCGCTGACGCTGGCTTGGCTATCCCTGCTGTTGCTTCTCGCAGCAAGTCAGCGTGGCGCATTCCTAGTTCCGCTCGCCAGCAGCGTGTATCACACGACGGCAGCAGCGCGCGGTCTCGATCCCATGCTGCCAACAACGGCTGCGCCTGCTGTAGCTTTGGCGGCTCTCCGCTGAGTGCAGCTCCACGAACGTAGCTTTGGCGGCTTTCGGCTAAGCCCAAAGCCACAAACTCGCTGGGACGAAGGTTCGTCGAGCCGTTGCTCGCGGAGACAGCGCGAGCACAGAGCTGCCAACCGATTTCGCCTGCTGTACAGCAGTACTCCCTCACACCAACCGCCTCTAGGAAGAGCACAAAAACTATAAAATCAACTCGACTGACGATGAGAAGAAGGACCACAAGAATCCAGTCGAAAAAAAGTCCAGTCGAAAAGGGCCGTTTTCGACTGGCGGAATCCGACTGCATAAGAAAAGGCCCAAAAAACAAACAAAACAGAGAAACGACCACGAAAAACGAAAATTGACACAAAAAATGTCTGAAGCAAAATACCATCGCAAACAGGAAAATAGCAAAAAAAACAAAAAAAACTCAACAGCACAAACTCGCAAAAACAAACCGTAAAAGTCGCACTTGAGGTCTCTATTTTGTAATCATCACTTTTTAGGTTCCAGCTCAACTCGCGAGGGGCTTTACCCTCAGCGACCTTCTGGGCAAGCCGTGGTCACAGGTGTCTTCCTTTCTCCTCCCCGGTACATGCCTTAGTTTCTACCGTCCATATAGTTCTGCATTCATATTGTTCAGCTTTTTATGGCTGGTCGAGCTTCATCAAATTTGGCTAACTCACGCTTTCGCGCTTTCCGGTCGTCAATTTTTTTACGCAAGAAAAACTTCCCACGAGCACGAGTATGCACTATTAACATAGTATTAAAAGGGAGGATTCGAACCCGTATCTTCGATTTAGTGGGGACGAGATTTACCTACTACACAACAGGGGACGCCTGGTCCTTATGTAGGTCAAAATCGTTTTTATTTTTGTTGTGACTCACTCGCTGACGCAGTGAGCCTCGTCGATGACGAATCGAGAGAGCAATCCCCGGGAATGGAGGCGCTGCAGTGCCTTGGCCATAGAAGGACTTCATTCCAACGCATGGCAGCACACACGCCGGCAAAAAGAAAGGAAGGAAAGGGCGGGTGTGTGGAGGGGGTGGGGGGTGGGTGAGAGAGGGAGGGAGGGAGGGAGGACAGCGGAGGGGATTGAGGCAAAATAACCATCAACGCCGCCAACACCAACAACGCCATCAACACCATCAACACCGGCGCCAACAAAAACAACGCTATTAACAACTCCAGCACCAGTCTCAGTTTCAGCACCAGTACTGTATCGGTATCAGCACCAACATTAGCATGGATATCAGTATCAGCAACAGTATCCGTATCGGCACCAGTTCAGTACGTACCAGTACCAATCCGTACCAGTACCAGTGTCAGTATCGACATCCGTATGATTACCAGTTTAAGTACCCGTGTCACCTTCTGCAAAACTTTTCTGGGGTGATGTAGAGCAGTTTTAGCCCCCCATAGTCTTGAAGATTGTACAGCTGATCCATCACCACTCGAACCTGTACCCAAAACACAAATTACAAGCGCAGAATGGCACAAAACAAAGCCAAGACAATGGGGGGGAAAAGGGGAGAAAAAAAGGGAAAAGAGAGGCAAGAATGTGGGAAAACCGAGACCAAGAAAACAGAAAAAAAAAACCGGAAAACTAACTATCAGTCGTCTGCAATAGATAGCCATTACCATGCCACACATTCCCCGATTCCTATACTGTATCCTAGATGATAATTCACCGTTGCCATTTTATTAGCTGTGATGCGGTTGACCAGATTCTCTACAGGATACCATACGGCACAGCCACAATGATGTACCACGCCGCATCACATCTCACCATATCGTACGATCCTACTGCAGTATTGTTTACCGTATCATATGACAACAGTACCACACCGTACCATCGTATATCAGCAGCACACCATACCATGCCATACCATGCCATGCCATACGATACCACACCATACTATACCATGCTATACCATGCTATACCATACCATACAACGCCATACCATAAAATAACAACGATACCATACGATACCACACCATACTATACCATACCATACTATACCATACCATATCATACCATACCATACCACACCACACCACACCACACCACACACCACACCACACCATACCATATCATACCATACCATACCATATCATTACCATACCATACCATGAAGTACCGCACAGCTCAGTACCATACCTCGGTGTCGTAGTCCTGCTCCGAGTTAAGGAAACCCGCCTGCACTCCGATGGCGAGCATCTGTGCCACCTTTAAGGTTCGTGGCACGCACAAAAAAAAGTAAAAAAAAACAAAAAAAGTGTAAGTCTTACTTCGGGTGGGTGATTAGTTCATCGTTTAAGAGCAGCCCAGCGAAAAACACACCAAGATACTGTAGCTCTCGCTATTAATAGGATCTCGCGCTGGTGGATATTTTCAAGTGTAGTAGAACCCAACTCAACCCCAACCCAACCCCAACCCAACCTAACCCTGCTGGTACATACTGCTGTGCTGCTATACTGGTGCTGCTCTCTCAGTAGTCACAAATATTGATATTTTATATAAAGTTTCTTTATGAATTACTCGGTGGTCGGGCGGGACATGCGACGTGGAAAATCGGTCACGCAAGGGTGCGCAAGGAGCCCCTATTTTCTGGCGATAATAGCAAATTAGAAACCACAACAGCAAGGGTTCCGCAGTAAGGCGGTCTGAGTGAGGCGGTATTCCGACACAAAGCGGTCACAATCGCTTGGCGCGACTGGGGAATGGCACTCATAAACCTGGGACGAATAGGGCGGTTTCCCCCAACAAGGCGGTCATATTGCTCTCTATAGCACACCACCGCCTTGCTGGGGGACCCCTGCAAATGGCGTCGACGGCAGGACATGCATTTTGTACATCGTTGCACTATTACAAGAGGTAGTCCACATACCGTAGAGGCCCCTCTACAGTACCGGTTGAGTAGTGCCGGTTGCCCGCTATAGTGCCTATGTAATCGTTCGGGTGCAGATGGGAACAACTCGTTGTGGCAGTGTGCGGAATAGTGCCGGTTGCCGCTATAGTGCCGGCGTTTCCGGGTTGGCACATACCGGCACCTAGAGGGACCACAGAGGGACCACTACTGTACAGGCAAGAGACATACCGACCAAAGGCGAGTAAGAATCGAATCGCAAAGACACGCATCCGAAAATAATGGACGTCGTATCCAAAGGGGGGGAGGTAGAGGGGAGGGCGTGGGGGGAAGGGGAGGGGGGGAGAGGAGGGAGAGGGAGGGACAGAAAGAGGAGAGATACATGGGGACGGGAACGGGGGGGGGGGGAGGAAGGGAAATGGGAGGGGGGGCGGGGGAGGAACGGGGATAGGGAGGGAAGGGGGGAGGGGAATGGGGAGCGGAAGAACAGGGGGGGCCAAGGGAAATAAACGAAAGGGCCGGGGGGGGTGGGAGAGAGAAACCAGGAAGCACGGAGGGGATTGGGGGAAGAGAGGAGAGGGGGGGCGCCAGGAAAGTGGGATCTAGGGGATGGAAGTAGACACGGATTGAAATAGATACCCCTTGAAATGCATGTATGGGTTTTTCACACCTGATCCTGGACGAGGGAAATGAGGGGAGAAAACACCACAGCCAGCCCCGGGCAGCAGCACGCCGGCAGCTGATAGCAGAGAGACTTGCCCCCGCCGGTGGGCATGAGGACGAACACGTCCTTCCCCTTCATCGCGTCCTTTTCGTGCCAAAAAAATAGCAATTGGAAATCAGCATTTAGGGGTTGGTAAACAGAGTTGCTAGCTGTATTAATGGTGTGATTGGTACACGGAGGAGCAGCAAGAAGAGGGAATGGGAACAAGAACAGGAAAAACAAGAACAATAACAATACTAATAACAAGAACAGACATTTGCTCCCGCCGGTGGGCATGAGCACGAACACGTTCTTCTCATTCGTCCTTCTTGGAAGAAAAAAAAACTTGCACTCAAATAGAACACTTTTCAGACTAAAAAAAGGATGGAACTTAAAACTTACTTGGTAGCAATTAGGGTTTGGGTGTGGTCCAATAGCAAAATTACGTAGTTCAACTGCAAATGGGTAGTCGCATTAGGGTGGTTGAATTCGGTGCGAGACAGTGTGCCTTTGAGAAATGGAGCAGACACCAACGTTTCCACCAAAGGGTGTTGCTATTCGATACCATTGCCCGCATGACGACATTTTAACGCGGTTGTGTCGTTAGAACAACGGTAAAAACGCTACCCCGGTATGTATACATTCTAGGCTAACATACTTGAAGTCTATCAGGTTCTTCTCATGGGCGGGGCAATGCTGCACCACTGCATTCACGCGTGTGGTACAGCTCCGTCCATTGCAGTTCAGACGAGCGGTCTATAGCTACCCCTTTAGCTCGGGTTGCTCCGCGTGGCCAATGCCGTACTCAACATACAATCGTGATATATTTCCAGCTCTTCTCCCCTCTGGAGTCGCAAAGGGACACTCGATCTAAGAGCGTTCATAGTAGAAGAAAGGGGGTTTAACCCGTTTGGAACTGATGTTTTTACACCACACTAATTCCAAGCCATTTGTCCCCATAACCGTAGACCCAGCACTAAATCACTAAAGTCGTTAAGAGCGGCCAAATCGGCTTGCCAAGCCTTGCGACACCGTCACCAAAACCTCTATTGCCACAATGCCCGTAGTAAACCCTTTGTGCTGCCGAATCTGAAACAAGAGGGGCATGGAGTTAAGAGCGGTAATACTGGGCTGTTCCGCCAAGCTCTTAAATCGGGGAACCCACTGCCGCAGTCTAATATTACTGTTACTAGTATGACCGCCTAGCAGTACAATTACTAGAGCCGTGAGTCGGCAGCATTTGACGACTAAAAGCTAATCGGTAGGTGCCGCTAGCCAACTAAGAGACTGTAGTTGACAAGTCGGCGGGCGAAACCAACTGATGGGCAGCCGACTTGCCGACTTTAAATCAGGGGAGCGACGCGAACCAAATCTGCCCCCCCCCGGCCGAGGGGGGCCCCGCCTCCCTAAAAAAGACGAAACGCACTCCGCATTGAACATCCTTCATTACGAGTATGGAAACCCCAGTGAGTCCGATAGTTGGCACCTCCGGTCGAGGTTGCGGTAGGGGGCATGTTATGATATACCCCCATTTTCGCTACCGGATGGTGACCACTCACAACTACACTAGTGACTCTGTACCTCACCGAAAGGAAGACTTCAGGTGATAGTTTTGGCGCAGCGTAGCTTACCATTGCAACGCGGATTCCTGTATCGCAAAATTAACCCCATCACGAAAGCTTGAGACCGCAAAAAGGAACCGGGGGATCACTCGCCGCGAGTGAGTGAGTGACCCCGACCACTGCAGAAAAGTGCCCCCAACAGTGACTCCTCTTCGTACCACAGCTTTGGCCCTTCCGGGAAACGATTAACTTTTTTTCCGACTAGTAGTTAGTTGGCGACTCAAGTCGTGCCGACTCACAGCTCTAACAAATACAGAGTAATACGTACCATCATGCTGCGAGCGTACAGGGTAGCTCCTTGCGTCGCTGTACTGCTGTAGTTCGGTTGCAAAACTACACTGTCAACCAAAGAAAGCAGTAACCGGCGCTGCCATCGTCGTTCTGTGTCGTCACATTTTCCCTGTGTCGTGGGTTTGTCCCTCCGCAGTCCCGCATCGGCTAGTAATATTTTCACCTAAAGGATGCTCTTAATTATGGTGACATAATCCAATATCACCCTTTTTCTTTCCACTTTGTTTTCCTTGGCGTGTTTTCTCTTCTTGCTAAATCTGATATTATTTTTTCCTTGCAAGTAGCAATCTGGTGTGCCGGCTTGCGTATGTTTTGCCCTCGTATTCATTGTGGTCGGCATTGCATGGCCAAAACACCTTGCTGTATGCAATGTGTGCCTCTGCGTTGTATTTTGTGACCACAGAGCTCGTCTCTCTAGGAGGCATCGACACGGGCACTGGTTGTGCTGTATGTTAGTGGAAATATCAGTGTAATGCGAAGAAACATACACACCTCAACCGCGTACGTACAGTGTACAGTGCTAATACAATCAATAGTGCTGGCATGAACACTAACATTTCCACCGAATCGTGGTGTCAACATTGCTGGTGCACTTAACATCAAAACACAAGTGTACTTAACATCAAAACACTGAAAGTACAGCAGCATAATATTTCCGCCGCGTTATGACAACAACATTGCTGGCATCGGCGCTGCAATATGTCCACCGCGCTGTGTCGTTCATGTTGCTGTCATCAGCCATAAAAATTTCCATCGTGTTGCTATTCTAGTATAATACTAGTCGATCGCTGGTATCAGGCTATTGGAGCGTCGACCTTTCCATCGCGTTGTGTTGATTTTGCTGGCATGAACACGAACATTCATTGTGTGTGCTGTGAGCGTTGCTGCTACAACGTTAGCACTCTAGCATGAACACTCTAACATGAACACCACAGCACTCCCTCTGAGATGTGCTGTTAACATTGCTCATGGACGTTACATGTCCACAGTGTTGCATCAACCACTAGAATTTCTACCGTACCGTGCCGTTAGTATGGCCGATCTCTGGTACCACATGCATTTGCACGCGGACAATCCCGTTGTCACGTTAGGTTAAATGTTGGCTTTTGCTGGCACAACCACCACAAAATAACAACATTGCCAACTTCATGTTGTTGGCATGTTCGCATGACTAACATGAACATACCATTGTAACATACCCACCGGGTTGTGTTGATCACATTGCCGGCATTGATGCCACAACATGCTCACTCGTCGTATGGCGTCGTGCATAGTGTTGTTTGCCATCAACTATAACCATCTCCACCGTACCGTATTGAGTTTATATCTATTACTTTTTCATAATCACTCTTTCATGTCCAGCTTAACTCGTACGAGGTTTTCACCCTCAGCGATCTTCTGGACAAGGTCATGCCGTGGTCGCAGGTGTCTTCCCTTCCCCCCCCCCGTACATGCCTTCATTTTTTATCGCGCATAGGGTTCAGCATTCCCACTTTTCAGCTTTGAATGCTCGTCGATTTTCATCGAATGTTGCTAACTCAGGCTCTCGCGTTTTCCGCTAGTCAATTTTCATGCAAGAAAAAGGCCCTGCGAGCACGAGTGAGTATGCACAAGGGAGGATTCGAACCAGCATCATTGACTTATTAATAGTAGGGACGATATATACCTACTTCACCACAGGGCACGCTTGGCCTTGATAGTATAGCCTATCGCTGGTATAGCATCAGATATCAGATATACTTGAGCACGGGCAGTTCTATCGCCGTATTGTGTTGATTCTGCTGGCATAAACACTACCTGGTATGTTATAAAAATTAAAATACACTCCAGCTGTGAGATCGAAGATTTCGTCGAAACTCATCTTTGCAAGCTGTGTGTGATACTCCGATCGCGCGTATTACTGGGTGTGTGTCCTCATTAAGGATATAGGTCGGCGTGGTATATTCTAAGACCACCTTGACGGCTGCTACAACAAGAGCACAATAAGATGAACAAGATAACGAGCATTTCCACCGCGTTGTGTTGTTGACATTTCTGGGGTGGACGTTACAACATGTCCACCGCATATGGTATCAACCACTAACATTTCCACCGCACGGTATGGTTTGTATTCTCCCGGTCGCTGGTTCCAGGTGTACTCAAACGAGGACATTTCCAACGTCAAGTGCTTTTTTTAACGAGGATGTTTCCACCGTTTAGCGTTGATTTTGCTGGCACCAACACTGGCATTGCCACCTCGATGGTGTTGTCAACGTTGTTGGTAAAACATGAACACTATCATATTCCTCGATGTGTTGTTGACATGGGCGCTACAACATGCCCACCGCAGCAGTATTGTATCAACCATTAACGTTTCCGCCGTACCGTATTGTTTGTTTTGCGGGTCGCTGGTACCAGGAATGATTGTACACGGACATTTCCACTTTACGTATTGCACTGATTTTGCTGGCATGAATACCATGAGCAATGGCAACGCCACGTAACACGAGCGATCGGAGTATCACACGCAGCTTGCAACCAAATATATATGTTTCGATTAAAATGTTCGATGTCACAGCTATGCGTATTTTTCATTTTTCCTAAATAGCAGCATTGCCGCCTTGATGGCTTTCATAACGTTGCTGCTCCTGCAAGAGCATTCTACCATGAACAAACAGTTCCATCGCGTTGTGTCGTTCACACTGCTGGCCCAAACGCCGTAGCACGTCCGCGCTTGTATTTACAATCACACCGTATACCGCACAGACAGTTTGTATGCCGATCGCTGGACCTCTGGCATGTATACCAGGTACGATTACAAAGGGACATTTACACCGTACCTTGACACTTTTGCTACCACGAACACTATCAACAGCATTGCCACGTTGATGGTGTTGTGAACAGCGCTGGTAAAACACGGTCGAAAATCGCCTCAATGTATTTCACGATGCATATCTCTTGTCTCCTAGTTCGTGACCACAGAAGAGCATGCTCTCTCTATAGCACGAGGAATCGGCTCGGACACTGGTTGTGCTGAATGTCGATGGGTGGCACCAATGCCACGATAGGGGGGGGGAGTGTCCCTTTATAAGGGCATTTTTTTTCGGTGGCCCGGAGTTGCTCGCGCGAATGACACACCCCCTGTTCCTTCGCGGTCTTAATCTATTACTGTGTACTAGTCTATCGACATGAATCAGCAATGCAACAGCTAGCCATGCTGCGCCAAGTACATCGTGTAAAGGCGTTTCGTCAGCGAGGTACAGGGGTCACTCTTGCGAGTACGATAGCTTAGACCCGGTAGCGAAAAACGAGACACCCCCCCCCCCACCGTATTAAATAGCTTTATGAGAAGAACACGCGCGCAATGAAACACTAGCCCAGTTCACATCGACGCGTGTGCTACAATGGAGGCGGCACTTTTTCGTCCGAAACGGTTTCTGAATGACGTGGCTCCTTAACCCAAAATCATCAGGAAAAAAAACGCCATTTTTTTTCATCACGATTGACGTTCTATGCCTAGGACGCAATGGGATTTTTTCAATCCGCGATAAAGCAGTTATTTTTTTCCTTTAAATTAGTTTTTGTGGTTAAGAAGGGCATGTCTTGAAGCGCCTAAAATGAGGAAACCTCAGAAAAAATGGGGTACACCTCTATTGTAGCGCTTGTCTTCCACCGCGTTGTGTTGTTGGCATGAGCGCTACAACAATGTCCACAACGTTCCCATTAAAAATTAAACTACACTATAGCTGTTGAGATCGAGGATTTCGTCGAAACTACTCATCTTTGCACGCTGTGTGTGGTACTCCGATCGCTCGTGGTCCAGGGTGTGTATGTCCTCATGAAGGGCATAGGTCGGCGACTCCCCTTAGAGCTAGCTAGTACCAGCTAACATCAGGGTCAACAGGGTGATACAAAAACTGACACAAACAAAAACACCAAGTACTTGATCCCCACCATATCTTTGGGTCTCGCACCGATCGTGCAGTAGCTCCTATTCATTGTGCGATCAATGCCTAAAATTCCCCTCACCTCCCCGGCACAAAGACTGCACATGTAGTCTAGTCTATACATAAAAAGCTGTTGCGTTCCACAGCCGTCAGATGTTGTCACCCTCGAAACGGGTTATTGTTTCCGTGCGCAGATTAAAGACTGAACGTCTTTGTATCACGCTGTTGACCCCCGTACTAGCCAGCGCAAAGGGGGGTCGCCGACCTGTATCCTTCACGAGGACATACACACCCCTTAGCACGCGCGATCAGAGTATCAACGCACAGCTTGTAAAGATGAGTTTGTGACGAAATGCTCGATCTCACAGCTGTAGTAGGGTATTTCTATTCTTTAACAAAAAGGCGCCCAGCCTTTTGTCTACTCAATCTGCGCACGGAAACGAGTGTGTTTTACAGTGTGTTTTTCAAAACCATGGAACCAACCCTAACCCTCACCCATAGGAAATACCGGTCGAAGTGCCCCCCTTATGGCATCCCTGGGGTAGAATGGTTGGAAATGTCAAATAATGTGCATCACTGGGAAACAACCAGCCACTAGTATTCCCAGCGTATGTACGTATACCGTATTATTGGTATTGCCCATCGCTGGTACCAGGTACTTTTGAACGCGGGCATTTCTACCGCAGTGTGTTGGTTTCGCCGGCATGAACACTGGATTTGTCACCTCGATGCTGCCATCGTTCCTCCTAAAACATGAGCACAGACAATAAATGAGCGCTACTATTGACATACCTGGTATCATTTCCACAACGTTGTGTTGGCATGGGTGCTGCAACATGTCCACATCACTGTATCAACCATAAGCATTCCCGCCGTATCATATGCCGTATGATTTTTTTGTACTGACGGTCGCCTGTACCAGGTACTTTGCACTTTTGAACACGGTCATTTCCACCGTATTGTTGTTGATTTTGCCGGCATGAACATTACCATTGACACCTTGATCGTGCAGTTAACCTTGCTGCTATCTATAACATAACCTGAGCACCATTATTAGATGGCACTATGATATTTCCAGCGCATTGTGTTGTTAACATTACTGCCACGGACACAATGGTATGTCCACCGTTGTCCTCCGTCTTGTACCAGTCATTCGCCTTTCCACCCTACCGCATTATTAGCAGTGCCGATCGCTGGTGTCATCCACTTGTTATGTTTCAACACGGTCATTTCCACTGCCATGTTATGTTGAATGTTGGTTTTTGCTGGCATGAACACTATTATGTTCAATAACCTATCGACTTCCCCGCAGAGTTTATGTCCAACACGGTCATTTCCACTGCCATGTTATGTTGATTGTTGGTTTCTGCTGGCATGAACACTATTATGTTCAATGACCTATCGACTTCCCCGCAGAGTTTATGTTGCACATGTTAACTAACCCTTCGGGGCTTCAGAGGGAAAACCTGACGACCGGTGAAAAAATTGATAACTTCAGTTGGGGGATAACGGGCATGTTAAACATACTCTGGTAGGTGTCCGAAGTATCTTACAACAATGCAAGGAGGGGGTCGCACAGGACGGGTGCGGCATGATCCGTCTCGTGTTGCTTCGCTTACACTACACACTACTCGTACGCAGGCGCTTGAGAACGTCACAATCGCCGTTTTTTTGTCGCTATACTTTAATCAAGTCCAAAAAGGGGTGTTGTTCATGTTGCTGGCATGCACTTTAAAACTTCCACAATGATACTGGACGTTTTAAGCTCGCCGCCCCCCTCATAAATGGGTTATATAGTTTTCCGTGCGCAGAATGGCTAAAGGCTGAAGGTGCTCGTACCATCCTGTTGACCCAGGTATTCGCTAACCCTCATGGGAGTCGCCGACCTATATCCTTCATGCCATATGAGGACATACACCTCCCCGTAACACGCGCGATCGGAGCATCACAAGCAGCTTGCAAATATGAGTGTCGACGAAATCCTCCACCTCACAGCTGCAGTGTGCTATTTTTGTGTTAATAATTAGTTTTGGTAAGCATGATTAATCAAGTTTGTTTGGCTTGCTTATTATGAGCATAATCAAAGCAACTTTGTCTTGCTTATGGTTAACTAAGCAACCAAAATTAGTTGATTTAATCATGCTTATGTGCTTATTTTGTACTTGTTAGATTCGCACTTTAGCGTCGCGGCACGGCTGCAAGCCTCCGCCAGCATGATAACTTCTTAGCACGCTCATGTCGCTGGTGTCAGCCGTGGGCATATCCACGATGCGGCATTGCTCACCCCTTTGATACTTCAACGTGAAAAACTGTCGAAAAAAAGCAGGGGTGTACATGCGTTACATTAACAGCAACGACAACACCAAGGAAACTGGAGTTACCGATGGGTAACAAGCATTTTTACTCGTTGTAAGACGACGTGGCGTATTGTCTCTGGACGGAAACACCTTCTTTCACATTCGAAAACATCTCATACTGCACATCCCCTGCGGCGCAAACCACATCAATCACCGCATCAGCATTTTTTTTGGCGGAAACAGCGGTAACAAAAGTGTATGTGCTATTTTCTTGTGTTACCGGTAATATTTGTCGCATTTTTTTTCGGTAACAGCGGTAACAAAAGTCAATTTGCTATTCTCTTGTGTTACCCGTAATATTTGTCGCATTTTTTTCGCGGTAACAGCGGTAACAAAAGCGCATGTGCTGTTGTCTTGTGTTACCGTAATATTTGTCTTAAGTTTTCAAGGGTGTGTTCGATACGGGTACGTACCGAGGCATGCCGTCGTTATATACCGCCGGTATTACCCGTACCGGACAGTTCGGCAAGTTCGGTACGACATCAATACCGGCACCGGACACTTTGGTAAGTTCGGTACGACATCAACACCGGTACCGGACACTTCGGTAAGTTCGGTACAGCATCAATACCGGTATCGGACACTAAGTGCGGTACGACATGGATACAGGTACCGGACACTTCGGTACGTTCGGCACCACATCAATACCGGGACCCCCGATACCGGTATGGACGTTTGTGCCGGAGTTGGTACAGGTATCGGTACGCCATCGATGCCGGCACCGGACACGTTGGTAAGTTTGGCACGACATCAACCTCGTACCGCCACACTTTGAAATCAAAATAAGGTTGCTTCTTATGCGATCCGGTTCCGCTTCAGATTTTACCTTTCGATCTGAAAAGTAGATCAGCGTTTTTATGCAGTCCGATATTGCAAAATCGGACGGGGTGAAATAGAGCTCTGACAGCTTGGGCCATCGGATTCTCAAATAGAAAAATGGCATCAGTCTTTCATCAGGCAAAGATGTAGCTGATTAGAGCCTGGTACCGCAGCAGTACGAGGTTCACACAGATGAGTGACGATCGCGATGCGATGGACTAAGAATACACACACGATGCGATGCGATGCGCGCGCCCAGTCGACGCGTCTCTCCGTAGCCATACTACATAGCTAGCTCTCGGTGGACGCGGGCTCGGATCTACAGATCAAGAAGAGCAGCGCACCCAGCGCGCGTCTTTTGTGGCTACGTACTATACATACGAGAGTACACCACAGTAGCAGCAAACACGGTACGTACCGAGGCATACCGGCGGTATATACCGGCGGCAATACCGGTACCGGAAACTTCGGTAAGTTCGGTGCGACATTAATACCGGTACCGGACACTTCGGTAAGTTCTGTACAACATCAATACCGGTACTGGACACTCCGGTAACATCGGTACGACATCAACACCGGTACCGGACACTTTGGTATGTTCGGTATGACATCAATACCGGTACTGGACACTCCGGTAAGTTCGGTACGACATCAACACCGGTACCGGACACTTCGGTAAGTTCGGTACGGCATCAATACCGGTACCGCCGGTACCGGTACAGACTTTCACACCGGTACCGAATGTTGACGTAGCACCTTCGTGCTGTGGTACTATATGTTGATGTAGTACCTCCATGCTGTGGTACTATCTATTATTGGATTGATGCTGTGCAGTAGAACCCAACGTATCAGATGTGGTTGTACCGGCATGATATTTGGGATTGGCAGATGGCATGGTCTGTCGGGCAGATGCTTCACAACAGATTCGACGTAATACGACGAGCCGTACGAACACGCTCTGTCTGTATCTTGGTGTCGTATTGTATACAAGGTTCCCCTTCGGGATGCGGGTAACGTGAAATCCCGGGGGCGTCGCAAGGCGAAAAGGGAGACACCGGTAACACACGTATACGAAGTACATATTTTTCCACCTATATAGGTGTTACGGGTACTCACATAGATAAACCCCACTGCTCTTCTTAGAGGAAACGTGTGGCATGAGCTAGTGCATTGCTCCAAAGAAGGAGTAGTACTCAGCGGGAAGAGTGTGATAACGGTGGTTGCACGTTGTACTGATTTACGCGCAAACGAATTATTAGTGGTCAGGGGATGCTGTGTACCGTACGTGGAGTAGTGCTCGTTTTTATATGGTACGTCACATGTGTTTGCACTTGGTAGTATATAGGGTTGACCAGCCAATGTCAGTCGCTCTTGGATGTTTGTACAATAAATAATTGGTTGGCGGCAACAATTTCGGTATGTGTGGCGTACGTGGTAGGATTTTCCATCAGTTGGAGGTAGTGTTCAACGCTTTGGTACTGTGTTTAAGGGTAACCGGAACCTTGATTTACTCCTCGTTTATCCCCGTTAAAAGTAGAGCTAGATCGATAGTGTTCCCGCCTGAACCCGCTACTACTTTTGCATGTGGTCAGAAATGTATGAATGATATTTGTGTACGATAATAGCAACAGACCTAGGACCGATCCACCCAGCCAATCAGATGGCGTCCTGGGCGCGTGGCGAACGCTGAAATAGAACTGTACCCGGTTTTGGCCACAGCAGCACCGTGTATATAACTGAGTTTGGGTATCGCTATTGAGTAGTTAGATATCCTTGAACCCTACCCATGGTTCCACTCTATCCCCCCCCTGAAAAAATGGCCTGGTCGAAACTCGCGTGCATGCTAGCTATAGTGCATGCTGCGCTCGCGATGCCTGCCACCCTCGCCGCGCTCGGCGCCATCTTCCAAGCTTTCCCCGCTCTATGTCCCTGTGAGCCCCGTCTCCCGCGCGGAGAGATGCAAGCCGTGCCCTGTGGCGCTCGTTCCAACGCTCGGCTGCTCCCGGCCTCTACCTCCCAGCCTCCTCCTGCTGGCACCCGCTCTCCGGAAACTTAACACCGAGATATGTCTTTTTGTTCAAGTAAAAACGGTCCTTACATTCGGACACGTTTAGTTACCCCGCAAGAGAAAAATAAACACACCGGGTCAACCACGCCCACAGACGCATTCGCTGCTGCCTCGACGAGCGGCCGTCCGCGCGGCGGGAGAGCGCAGGCCGGTTTACCCTTGCCTGCACCCATGCCCACGCACCCGCGTCGAGATCCGGGGCCGAAACGACCCAGGGCGGCGCGCCCCCAAACCCCACACTACCGATCCATGTGTACTGCTGCTACTACTGCTGTATGCTGCTGCTACTGCTGCTGTTGTGCTGCTGCTGAGGTAAATTTAGTCCGGGCGGTTGCTGCTACTGCTGCTGTGCTGCTGCTGAGGTTAGTTGAGTAGCGGGCCATTTATATACGAACAAAACAACGAAGAAGAAAATTTTGTTAAAGTTTATCAAAATATCAAAATTTGAAAACGATTTGGGGTGTTCCAAGTGACCTGCTCGTCTCAGGGAGGCGGAACGCAATCCCTTGCCAAACAGAGCCAGCTAAGCGACGTTTCATGCGCCGAGCGCCGCCACAGAGCTCGGCCTAGATCCAGACATGCTTCATAATGTATCCATGGCAGGCTAGCTTGCCCGCGGCCGAAAGTGCGAGAAGAAACACTCGGCCGCCGGAGAGCAGCGAGCCAAAAAAAACGAAGATCATATTTCACATATACATAATATGAGAGTTTGGGGCAACCCAGGTTCGACTCGCGACGTGCAACTACTTCTCTTCTTGTATTTCGGAGCGTGGAGGACACGCCAGGTTGGGGCAAGGTTCGACTGTGAACCAAGCGACGGTAACGATAGAAGTGCCTCGAGAGGTGCCTCGGAGGCAAAACAGAGAGTCAACAGTGATTACTCGTCAGCGGGAAACGTGATTACCCGCCGCTCTGACACTATAATCTACGGAGACTCTACGACCACTTTTAGTACAGCAAGACACGATATTCAACACCTTTGGAACGGCCACCGTTCACACAAATCTTCACGAGAATATCTGTCTACGTAACGGTAAAAGTGTACCTTCGACTCACATCGCTCCCCAATGTTTGAACGCTACATACTGGAAAACCGAGCACAGTCGTCGACGCCAAATGTGGGTTTGGGGTAATCCAGGATCGACTTGCGACTTGCAACAACTTATCTTCTTGTCTTTCGCAGCGTGGAGGACACGCCAGGTTGGGGCAAGGTTCGACGGCGGACCAAGCGACGGTAACGATAGAAGTGCATCGAGGCAACGAGAGGTGCTTTGGAGGCAAAACAGAGAGTCGACATTGATTACTTGTCAGCGGGAAACATGATTACCCGCCTCTCTGACACCAGAATCCACGGAGACTCCACGACCACTTTTAGTACAACAAGACACGATATCCATCACCTCTGGCACGGCTACCGTTCATATAAATTTACACGAGAATATCTGCCTACGTAACGGTAGAAAGTGTACCTGCGACCCATATATATATATATTCACACTTCCACTTTCCAGCTTCTGGACAAGCCGTGGTCACAGGTATCATTCCGTCTTCCCCCCGGTTCTTGCCTTCAATTTTTATCGCGCAGAGGGTTCAGCAGTCCCAGCGCTCGTCGCTTTTTCATCGAGTGTTGCTAACTCACGCTCTCGCGCTTTCCACAAGTCAATTTGTGCACAAGAAAAAAGTCCCTACAAATTTATACGAGTATGCACTCGAGGGGACTCGAACTCACGAAACTGACCTATACCAGGCTCGAGGATAACCAAATAAGCCACCGGGGCGACCGGCTCTGTATACGTGTAGGTGGCGTGTGCATCTTTGACTCGAATAGCCAAAAGGTGGGCTTCCACGTAAATGCGGTTGAACCGAATTCGGTCCGACAAGCTGTAATTGTGCCGCTACGGAATTTGAATACAGCAGCAAGAAGACACGGGCAAGCAGTTGAGAGACACAGGAACTTGAGTGCTCCCCATTGCCTCACTCTCCCTTTCACCCCCCGTTCCTGGACTCCCACCAGTTCATCGTGACAGGTTCTTTCTTGGCCGGAGAGCGCCACTTAATAACTAAGATGCCACCGACTTACATCATCAGTGCAGCACGAGCTGTCAAACCACGGCTGCGCGCTAGCCTCCAAAGTCTGTCATCGGCCAGCGTCTGAGACCATATCTCCTCGTCTAACGACTTGGGTCGAGCAGTCATCACCAGACGACCTGAATTCTAAGACCGGACACTTTGGTAACTTCGGTACGACATCCATACCGGTACCGAGAATACCGGTACCGTACCGAACACATCCGTGCAAGTTTTTGCGGTAACAGCGGTAAAAAAAATACCTGGTACATGTTTAATTTTCTTGTGTTACCGGTAATATTTGTCGCAAGTTTTAGCGGTAACAGCGGTAACACATGCGCATGTGCTATTTTTTAGTGTTACCGGTAATATTTGTCGCAAGCCCGGGGTAGTGTACAATACATACCTGAAGAAGAGCGACGATTCCAGCATAGCGCACACGGAGAAGCAGCACGAGCTGCTGAGGAACAGGGGTACTACGAAATTTCACGCATGTTTTCGACACGCATTGTCATTCTCAATCTTAAAAGCATGCCACTGAAACACTAGTATGGTAGAGGTATGCCTATTTTTTCGGAGACTCTTCGACACTTCAAAAGCTATTATACCCCGCCCAAACAAAAAATTAAGTAAACTTGAAAACGCAACCCCATGAATAACCTCACTACCAGGGGAAACAGCGAAAAAAAAAAAAAAGTATCTATATATATATCCCCCTCAAAAACGGGTTTTATAGTTCCGTGCACAGACTGACTAACATCACCCTGTTGAACCTGGTACAAGCTACAGTCCGTAGTTCCAAGGGAAGCCGCCGACCTATATCCTTAATGCGTACACACACCCAGTTATACACGCGATCCCAGTATCACACACAGCTTGCAAAGATGACTTTCGAAAAAATATTCGATCTCACAGCCGGAGAGTAATTTTCTTCTTAAAATATATAGCCTCCGGCGGATGGGAAAAAATAAAGCTTAAGCTCACCACACTTCCACGTATTTTCATACACGTCGTGTGTCAATTTAACACAGTCGCATTCCAGCGCAATCCAGCGCTAGCTGGTGTGTCCTTCAGTTCCCGTGGTAGCGATAGCGCGAGTTGTCCCTACCGGATAGCGCGAGCTGCCCGAACATATACAGTATTACTAAAAAAAAAACACTCCAGCTGTGAGATCGAAGATTTCGTCGAAACTCGTCTCTTTGCAAGCTCTGTGCGATACTCCGATGGCGCGTATTACTGGGTGTGTGTCCTCATTAGCTAGTCCTCATTAAGGATGTAGGTCGGCGACTCCCCTGAGAACTACAGTGTAGCTAAGGTACATACCGTGTATATCGTATTCATACGTTCCGACGATATTGGGCTGAATAACCCCGTCATTCAGGAAGCGTTGTGCGTATACATAGCCAGAAAAAAGGTGCTATTGCATACAGTAGTGGTGTAGCGTCTACAAGAGAAGACGGACTTAAGAGCGGTCAAATCGGCTTGTCACGTCTTGTAACGCCTACACCAAGACCTATCCTTCGTATGATTGGTACGCCGCTGCTAAAATATATAATACCAGGTACAATATATCTGGTACCCAATCTGAGATAAGAGCGGTGCAGGGGTGAGAGTGTTTACAATGGCTTGTTCCAAGGAACTCTTAAATCGAGCTCATCTAAAAGATATACCAGGTACCATATATCTGATACCCAATTTGAGATAAGAGCGGTGCAGGGACAAGAGTGTTTACATTGGCCTGTTCCAAGGAGCTCTTAAATCGAGTACCCCTCTGTACCCCTATGTCCTGCCGACGACGCCAGTGTAGTAGTATTGGGACAATATGGACTTAAGGACCGACTACTGCTCTGCAGGGGTGCCTCTGGCTCTGTAACGGTCACTCCCACGAGGATTGCTTGGATGTTACATCTCTGGTAGTGGTTGCTTGCTGTCCGCCGGATACCTTTTGACAGAAGCGGGGGCGGCGCCGTTCGTTCAGGCAGGCGATAACGCCTGTCAGCTATAAAGGGGACACTTGCTATAAATCACAACGCCCCAAGGGGGTAGAGGGACACCATAACACCTATCGTAGCACACGCGCTCACCACAATGACTTCCTGCTGGCCGTTTCTGAAGCGCGCGTGGCCGAAAATGCTCGAAACTTGCTGGTAGATGTTCAGCTGGCCCTCTTTCGCCACCCCGCCGGGCATCCCCCCGCCGCCGCCACCACCTCCGCCGTTTCCGTTGTTGCCCTGTCGCACGAAAGGCAAACACAACAAAAAAATCAGAGGAAGAGCAAATAAGACAACAAGGGAGAAGAAGAAGAAAACGACCATATTATTATTCTCAATGTTGTTATAGATTTGACATCCGACGACGTTCAACACGGGCTTCAACGCCGATCGCTGATAAAAAAAAATATATAAAGGTCGCGTCGGTCGTTCTTACCTCCACATTAGTCATTCACTCGATTAAATCGCACTGTTCCCCCCCTCATCCCTCGGCAAACTGCATATTATGTAGAGCTCCCTCCCAGCATTGTGTTAACCATACCCCCGTTTTTTAGCAGAAAGATGACGAATAAAAACATGTGATGAGGCGTTTCGTCTAAGCTAACCCACGGCTCCACTCCGTTTCTTCTCGAAAACTAAAAAATTAGTAGAAGGGGTCACGCAGCAAAGTCATACAATGCGGCGTTTTGCTTTCTTACCTCCCCATCAAGCCACTCAAAGAAGTCGCACTGCTCCCCCCCGTCCCTAGGCAAACTGCATTTGTAGAATTCCCTCCCAGCATTGTCTCCCGTGCGGGCTGTGAGCTTCACGCACCGCTTCCCGTGCTCACAGGCCGGAGTGCCGTCATCAGGACCGCCATCATCATCATCAAAATTGCCACCACCGTAGCTGTCGTTGTAGCTGTTGTTGTTGTTGGTGTTGTTGAAGCTGTTGCTATTGTTGCTGTTGCTGTTGGGGTTGAAGTTGTTGTTGAAGTCGTTGTAGTTGTCGCTGTTGCTGTAGTCGTCTTTGTTGTTGATGTAGTCGTTGTCGTTGCTGTTTCCGCCGGCATTCCAACCGCTGTCGTTGCCTGCCAAACGCAAATGTTTGGCGCGCACTAAAATATGTGGATACTCGTCATACTCTACTACATAAACAAGTACTACCACAGCAGAAAGGCTAATACTACAGTAATTATTGCGGGGGGAAACACCAAACCCAAAACGTAGAAACTGATACACAATACGCCAACATTTGTTGTTCATTCGGTAAATAATTCGAAGCCTTCGTTTTTTTCTGTTTTCCGCAACCTCCGAAGTTCAAGACGCAACCGCTTTCAAGTAGAAAGCTCCCTATTGTGGCCCACCGGACGAGCGCATCATAAAACCCCCATGCCCCCCCCCTCTCCCCCCGACCCTAACTTTTCCCTCTCCCCCCCCTCTCATCCTACCTCCGCCGCCAACTCCACTGTCATTTCCTTGTCGTGAGCTACTAGGGGTTCCCCATTTCCCAGCCCCCCCCCCAGAAACGCTTCCTGATCCCGCGTTTGATTCGCCGCCGCGGTAAAGATGCCGGGGTGTGATTGGTGGAGACCCCCATGAGTGTTGTCCCGTCGATCCAGACGTGGGGGATTCGGTCCTGATTTTTCGAGAACATTTCGCACGCACGTATATCCGGATTTTCGATAGGGTTGTGAGTTGGCTGACAACACTAAGAGTAACTAATAGTAACTAATATTAACCACTAGTAACTATAAGTGCTACCAGGTATTAATAATAGCAACTAAATAGTAACTACACTAATAATAACTGCAGCAATAGTAACTAATAGTAACTAATAGCAGCAAACAGCAACTGATAGTAACTACTAGTAAGTCGCCAATCACCACGTAGTTATTAATTGGCTAGATACTAGAGTTGGCTGACGTTTTTTTCTTCTTTCTTTCTTCTTTTTCTCACACTTTTACTTTCCAGCTTCTGGATAAGACGTGGTCACAGGTGTCGTCCCTTCTCCCCCCCGGTTCTTGCCTTCAATGTTCATCGCACATAGGGTTCAGCAATCCCACTGCTCGTCGATTTTTCATCGAGTGTTGCTAACTCACGCTCTCGCGCTTTCCGCAAGTCAATTTGTGCACAAGAAAAAGTCCCTACGAATTTATACGAATATGCACTCGGCGGGGCTCGAACTCACGAAACTGACCTATACCAGGCTCGAGGATAACCTGATACGCCACCGGGGCGACCGGCTCTGACTATACGCCGCCGAGTTTTATTAGTTACTAGTAGACAGTACAGTGTATTACAGCTATTAGTAGTTGCGTGCGGAAATTTAAGGAGTATGGTGTTTCTGCATCTGCCTGGTGCGCTTGTGGTATCGCAATGTATTGCATATCGAGAAATACTAAAGTCTGTTGGCTGGCTTACTCCTCGCACTATTGGCACTATTAGTATAGCCAATTAAGAAATATAAGAACTAGCCGTTGAGTCCAGCCAACTTACAGCCCTGCATTATAAAGAGGGGTGGGTGGGTGGGGATGGGGGAAGAGGTGGGGGATGGGGGTAGGGGTGAGGGGACGGAGATGGGGGGGGGTTGGGGCTAGAGTGGGGCGGGGGTGGGTGGGGGACGCGGAGCAGGGGGGGTGGGGGGAAGGGGTGGGACTAGGGGTGGGCGCGGAATAGGAGTGATGGTAGGGTAGGGGTGGGGGGGGTAGGGGTGAGTGATGGAGGTACGGGAGGGGTCGGTGGAGGGGAGGGATCCCTAGGCATTAGGCGGAGTTGCGTGTGTAGGGATCTCGCGTTAATAGACAGCGCGAGGGGCGATCGTCACACGAAGCTTGCTTAGCTTCGGCTTTCGATAATCGACTTCTACTTTCGACAGTCCGCTTCAACTTCAATTTTGAGCCAGACTCTTGACTTCGACTTCAAGTTGAACACACACGCACTCCGACGTTGTTTCAGACTCCGACAAATACTTCGAGAAATGTCTGCTGCCCACGACGTTGTTTCAGACTCCGACAAAAACTTCGACAAATGTCTGCTGCCCACGAATGCTACCCTCTTGATGGCTGCTGCCCACGAATGCTGCCCTCTTGGGTGTTTCCTTGCTTGCCTCATGACAAAGGTGTGCCCTCCGCTGCTACCGCCACCGCCACCACCACCCGCAGCCGGGGGGAGAGCACCGAGAGGTGTTCTTGTGGCACTTGAGGGCGCCGTGGAGGATTGGGAAGACGTCTGAGCCGTAGCCTGTGGAGGGCAAAAGACACGAAGAAGATTATACGACCACAAAAACAACGAGGGAACACACACCTCCACTATCGACGGATATCGATCGGGAGTCGAGTCCGACAAGACACGATACCGACAAACGACAAATCACTTCGATACGATTCTGATACTCGAAAAATATGCACCCGGTACGTCAAACCTTTTCGTTCAGTATCAACATGAAAAAAAAAAAGAATGGGATGCCAGGCGATGAAGCGGGAAAACGCGTTCCATACGATATATCGAAAGTTCGACATATCGAAAAAATCGATACGATACATCGAATTTTATACACATCTCGAAAATTCGATGTTTCGATGTGCCGGAAATTTCGATACGATATCCAACACTAACCTCTATTGCCTTGAGCGTTCTCCGCAGAGCTGCGATGGCGGTTTCCAAGCTCTGCCGCTCCCCTTGCAGCTTCTCGGGTACTTCATAGCCTTCCATGAGGGCTTGGTTCGTCTGCGCGTGCAGCTCACCGAGTCGCTATGATAACGCGGCGTAATAATAAGCCAACGAAATGTAACAAAGCGTAGCAACAAAAAATAATGAAAGGAAGCGTGGCGTAATTATAAGGCAACAAAATGTAACGCGGCGTAACATGGCAGATGACGGGACGAAAGGTAAGGTAACGCAACGTAAGGTAACGTAAAGTATGAGAGTATTAATAGGTACCTGGTAAAGAACGGTGGGCCTGGTTTGTCGGCGCGTACAGCTCGCCGAGTCGATGTAAAACGCGGCGTAATAACAGCGTTTAGAAAGGTAATGTGGCGTAACATGACGTAACGAAAGGGAAAGCAAGGTAACGTAATACCATGTGAGGCAACGTGAGGTAATGTGATAACGTGAGGTAACGTGAAGAAATGAGGTGTAACGTAGGTCAACACGTGAGTAACGTGGGGAACCGCCAGGTTGTTGATGTTATTGATGGCACATTAGCCCAACGCCAATTTTCAGCCTGTGCTTATGTCAAGGCACAAAGAGTGCACAGGTATAAAACCAGGAAACCAAACTAAACAAACCTCAGTCGGGGCCTCGAGAGAAGATGGCCAAGTGCACATGAGGCAACGTGAGGTAACGTGAGGCAACGAGAGGTGGCGAATGTAATGTAGCGTAACAAAACGCGGTGCTTAGAATGACGAACACTAAAAAAATATTCCTAAGCAGCGCTACCAAAAAAAAGAAGGGGAGAAGTTCGGAAAAAATAGGGAGCGGGGGGGGATAGGAAAACAAAAGCTATCAGGAAAAAAAGGTATCATACAGGATAAGCAGGATAAAAAAGACGAAAAAAGTAAAAACAAAAAAACAGAAAACACTCACTTGCAATTTCCCGGAAACTTCCCTCTGCAACGTGGCTGCCGACCTTGCGTCATTGAGCTGCTGCGACGGGGGCGTCTGTTGTGTCGTGTGGCGGGGGGGAGGTGGAGCAGGGGGGCGAAGCCCCCCCGAGTCCTGCCTGCCTCCTCCCGAACCTCCGGAGGCCCGCCTCTCCTGCTGCCGCCTCTGCTGCTGTTGCTGCTGGTTCTGTCTTTGCTGGTTCTGTCTTTGCTGCTGTTGCTGCTGCTGGTGCTGGCTCACCAATTGCTGAACGGACGACGACAACGACGACAACGAGATGCGTGGCTTTCCGCGTGTGGTGAAACAAACCGAGCTTAACGCAACGCAGCAATCGTTATATAAATAGTAAAAATACGGAGGGAGGGGGTGCAGGGAGGTGCGCTCGGAGGATAGGAGGGGGGGTCCCTTCAATATAAAAGTGTTCGTGAAGAGAGCATTCGTCACCCCCCTCGTCACCCCCACGAAACTGTAACGACGATTGCCAGAGTCAAAACCATGGTTCGGCAACTCACCTCAACTCAAGGAAAGCCAGGTCGAGCCAAGTCCGGTCAACCCAGGCCAAGCCGAGCCAAGCAAAACAAAGCAAAGACAAGTCGAGACAAGCCAATCCACCCCAATCCAAACCATCCGAACCCAATCCAACTCAGCCCAGCCTAACCCCGCCCAACCCAGCCCAACCCAATCCAACCTAATCCAACCCAACCTAACCCAACCTGACCCAACCCATCACAAGTGCTTACGTCAAGGTCTACCGATGCGAACAAGTCCGCGTCTTCATCAAAATCGTCATCGAACTCGTCTCTCGCTCCCCCCCCCCCCCTTCCGCCTGTGCCTCCTTCGCCTCCTCCACCTTCTTCGTTCGCCCCTCTCCCGCGCCCACCGCTCTCGCTGCCGCGATGGCGTCGCTTCCCTTGGAGTGTATGCTTCTCCGTCGCGACGAGTAAAAAGAGAGACATGGAGGGAGACCAACAGAGCGTGAGAGAGAATATGGTAAACACGGAGAGTCAGGCTGACACACAGGCAGACAGACGGACAGACAGACGGAAAGACAGACGGACACACAGGCAGACAGGCAGACAGACAGACAGACAGACAGACAGACAGACAGACAGACAGACAGACAGACAGGCAGACAGGCAGACAGACAGACAGACAGACGGACAGATAGACAGACAGACAGACAGACAGACAGACAGACAGACAGACAGACAGACAGACAGACAGACAGACAGACAGACAGACAGGCAGACAGGCAGGCAGGCAGGCAGGCAGGCAGGCAGGCAGGCAGGCAGGCAGGCAGGCAGGCAGGCAGGCAGGCAGGCAGGCAGGCAGGCAGGCAGGCAGGCAGGCAGGCAGGCAGGCAGGCAGGCAGGCAGGCAGGCAGGCAGGCAGGCAGGCAGGCAGCAGACAGACAGACAGACAGACAGACAGGACAGACAGACAGACAGACAGACAGACAGACAGACAGACAGACAGACAGACAGACAGACAGACAGACAGACAGACAGACAGACAGACAGACAGACAGACAGACGACAGACAGACAGACAGACAGACAGACAGACAGACAGACAGACAGACAGACAGACAGACAGACAGACAGACAGACAGACAGACAGACAGACAGACAGACAGACAGACAGACAGACAGACAGACAGACAGACAGACAGACAGACAGACAGACAGACAGACAGACAGACAGACAGACAGACAGACAGACAGACAGACAGACGACAGACAGACAGACAGACAGACAGACAGACAGACAGACAGACAGACAGACAGACAGACAGACAGACAGGACAGACAGACAGACAGACAGGCAGACAGACAGACAGACAGACAGACAGACAGACAGACAGACAGACAGACAGACAGACAGACAGACAGACAGACAGACAGACAGACAGACAGACAGACAGACAGACAGACAGACAGACAGACAGACGGAAGACAGACAGACAGACAGACAGACAGACAGACAGACAGACAGACAGACAGACAGACAGACAGACAGACAGACAGACAGACAGACAGACAGACAGACAGACAGACAGACAGACAGACAGACAGACAGACAGACCAACCCCCCCCCCCAATCCCCGTTCCCATCGACCCCCCTCCCATTCCAACTTCTGACGCCCTATCCAAAGGTCTATATTATACGAGGGCGGTAGACACGGCGGTGAAATGAGCAATCGCGTCCGCCGGCAACCGATCTCAACAAAGTCCGGCCACATCCTCGTACTACTCGTACGATACACCGGGGTACACGCCAGCACCGCATCAGAAAGGCACCTCCCGTCATTTTAATTTCCTTCTTTCTCTCCTTCCTTCTCTTCCTCCGCTCCTCCATCGTGCCCCTCACCCTCCCCTTCCCCTTTCCCTGCCGTCTCCGTTACCCCCCCTCCCCTTCCCCGTACCTCCTCCCCCTCCGACCCCCTGCACTCTCCCCTTCTCCCTTACGCTTATCCCCCCCCCCGCCCCCCCATCCCTCCCCTCCCTCCAACCCCTCCCGCGTTACACCTTCAGCACTGCCCCCCAGTCGGGATAAAGGCAATGCCACCGCAGTCGAACCCACCCTGCCATCGAACCCACCCCCACCCGCAATTTCGATTTAATTCTTGCTTAGAGTCAGGGTTTCTCACCGAGCTGGTGTAATTGTCCTCGTTTTTCTTCGCCATCCCGTTCGTGGTATAGCCCTGTCCAAAGCCGTTGCCGCTGCTACTGCTGCTGCTGGCCCTCCCTCCATCCCCCTTCCCCTCTCCAAACCCTCCCCCTCCTCCTCCTCCCCCCCCCCCCACCACCCGTCCCCCCTCCCCCTCCGCTGCCCTCACCCTTCGTGGTCGGTTTAGACTCGTGCTTCATTTTGGAGGGGGCGCGTTCGTCGCGGAGGCGTTTCCCTACCTGTGGTGGCACGACCCCCTTTTCCCGTCAGAAACAAGAAAAAACAACACGAAAAACATACACAGACATACACACAGGCACACACAACGTACACTCGTGGTCCCTCATTAGTGCTTGTCGTACAACTCCTTGGATCACGGTTCGACACGTAGCGTAACTACAACCTGGGCCAACAGCCCGCTGTTACGTGTGGACGATGCTGGAATCGTCAATTTTTTCCCTTGTGGAGTCCCAAAAGTGCCAAAACGGTTAAAATAAACAACGCAAAAAGCATCGCACCCCGCGGCGGCACCCGCCCCCCCTATCCACCCCACCTCTACTGATGGTCTTGACCCCGGCTGGGGCAACCCCTTCCCAGCCTTAGCATTGAAGCTCCGCCGCAGCTGCTCCAGCGCGCCCCTCCCTCCCCCACCCCTACCCCCCGCTCCCACGCCGTCGGTGGATGCAACAAGGCTATCTATGGCGGTGAAACCCCTGAGCGCATGTTAGAAAACAAAGGGGCGATTACGAACACGAAAAAGAAAGCGAAAAACAAACGAGAGCGGTGTTAGAAAAACAGGCAGACACGGCAGATATGAAGTGAAGTTCAAGAAAAAAAAACGCGATAAATGAAATACAAACAACGGCGAAAGCAAAGATGAATCCGAGAGCGAGCGGAAAAGGGAGGGCATGAGCGGTCAGGCAAGAGGTGCGAGGACCAAAAATCCTTAATGGTTCATCGCCTCCGGCACACGAAGGAGCACGAGTCGGGCGCTTGTATACCGCCAAAACGTGAGCAGGACGGCAGGAAAACAACACAGCAACACACCAGCACATCAGCAAACCAACAGCACCGACTACACTAAAACACTATCCGCAAGAGTAACATACCAACAACACAACCCACAACAATAGCCGCAACATAACACTACCTTCCCCCCCAACCCCCCCCTCCGCCCCCTCTCCGTCCATCCGCGGCCACCATCGTACAACCATCACCCCTCCCCCTCTTGCCGCCACCACCACTGTCACTATCACTACCACCACTACTGCCACCACCACCATCACCACCACAACTACCACCACCACCATACCTGGTCGCAGGTTTTCCTCCGTGTTCTCCCACCGGCAACAAGCCGCCACCTACACCCTCTCCTGACGGCGGGCAATCCAACAGTCCTGCAAAAAGTGCACCATAACGCTTGCCGCGGGAACTCCCAGCGTTCCCCTAACCACAAAGACATGTTTCCAGTATCATATAAAAAAGAGGAAGCGGCAATAAGGCAGGGGAGGGGGGAGGGGAGGGGAATGGGAAGGGGGGGGGGGGAGGAGAGCAGGGGAGGGGAGGTGAGAAGGAAAACGAAGGGAGGGGGGTCGGGGGGAGCTTTCCATCAGCCAGCCATTGGCCTGTCCACGCCGTTTACAGGGCGTGGGCTTTCACATCAACGCCGAAAATGCGCATTATCCGGAGAGGAGGGGGCTTCATCGAGTTTATTGATGATTACCTCGTCATACGTACCTGGTACGAGCTGCAAGTACGAAGTGCGTATGACATCTACAAAACAGTATACTCGTAGGCAGACTTGGGGCTACCTAAGGTATACGCGTACTCTAAGCCAACACGGTCAAACTAGCGGCTGTGGCAGCAGCTTCGGCGGCAGCAGCAGCCATTTCTACAATATAACGAAGTGATTACTGAATGCGTGATACAATCAATCAACCAATCCGTCACACGATCAAGCGACCAACCAATCAATCAACCAACCAACCAACCAACCCATCAACCAGTCAGCATAATAACCACCTTGTCAAGCTTTTCGAGTTGCAACTTGAGGTTGTGCTTGGTCCGGGGTGGCATGGTCTACAACCCCGCCCACCCGCGCGAACACGATCGCGCCACGTCACGTTCTGTCGTTCCTCAAACCGTGGATATGCCTCCACTCCACCCCACGCCCCTCCTCCTTCTCCCTCCCACTCCGCCCTCCCCGCCCCCCGCCTGCTCTTCGTCAACTCCTTTCCCTTCCCCTCTGGTCAGTAGCTGTGGTTTGCTTCTGTTCCCTCTATGCAGAACAAAAACAGAACAACAAACAACGCAGCAAAACAAAGCATTACCATAAGTCGTGGGTTGCGTTGTTGTTGTTGGTAGTGGTGGTGGTGGTAGTGATGGTAGTTGTGGTGGTGGTGGTGGTGGTAAGTATCGTATCATACGTTTCTCAAGCGGTTCGTTTCACATTTATCGTGGCATAATACGTTGGCCAGCAGGTCAAAACTTGACGGTCTAGCGCCCAGCCCACACAAGCAGAAACATAACAAAGAAAGAACAAAATAATGAAAATAAAACGAGAACGATAATAACGAAAATTAAATCTAAGTTAAAGACAAAAAAACGACACAATGAACAAAATACAAAGGCCTTCCGCCCACCTGATACGTCCAACCGTAGCCATCCGGCAATGCCTAGGGGAGCCACTGATCTAAAATAAGTCCTTCGGAGTATCACACGCAGCTTGCAAAGATGAATTTCGACGAAATCTTCGATCTCACAGCTGGAGTGTATTTTTATTTTTTTATAAAATTATATCCTTGTGGGGCAAGCAGAGCACGCGCGACCAACGTATCATAACGCACCCTGCAAAGCTGATGATACTATCAACCGATTTGGTACAAACTCAAAAAGGTTACAATTTAAAGGTCGTCACAGCAGTATAGAAGTACCGTCGTGTCGGGTTTAAATTTTCACAACATTAGTCTGTTTTAATTGCAATTTACAACAAATAGCAAACAAACAAACGTACAAGCAAATCAGTGCTAACCAGGGACATAAAAAATTGTTGTTCACGTATACTATTTGCACCAAAACTTAAACTGACAAAATAAAACAAAATTAGATGAATAAATAAAACCAAGCAAACGAAAAATAAAAGTTAAATCGACACACGACGCGTATGAAAATACGCGGAAGTGTGGTGAGCTAAAGCTTTATTTTTCCCCATCCGCCGGAGGATAAAAAATAAATAAAAATAAAATAAAATAAAAAATGCAACGGACAACTGACAACGCATAACACTTGCCAACTGTTAACGTATGGCAGCTTCAGGACAGCTCTTCCTCGTTGAAGTTTAACGTCTGCTATGACTCACTCTTACTGTTAACATTGCTGTATATTATAGCCGTGGTCATCAAACAGTCATGTACTCCATCAACCATCTAATCAGTCTAAACCAAACTAATCAATCAGCCAGCCAACCAACCAACCAACCAACCGAAAAATAAACCAGTCAACCTAACCAACGACCCAATCGACCAACCAAGTAACCAATCAACCACCTAGCCATCAACCAAACGACCAACCAATCAACCAAATGCCTACCATCCAACCCACGAACCAAATGAACCATCCAATCCTCCATCAATCAGCCATCAATTCGGTGGTCGTCTTTTACACCATATTATAATAATGGTCCGGCGGGCGTCGGGCGTTCGCCCCTGTCTGTCTTTAGGCACACCAGTAGCTTCGAAAAAGCAACGCTTAGCAAAAACAAAATATACCTGGTATGACGCAGCACAGATGAGCAGTAAGTCAGTTTTAATAATGTTGAAAATCGCGTCGGATGGGTATCGTATTGAACATGGTTATAAGAATATCGTACTTTCGAAACATCGTCGTTTCGGATGGATATCGTATCGGACGAGTCTTGCCCTCCATCTACTGGCATCCCCGTTTTTCTTACGCAGGTACATATTGAACGAAATAATCGATGAATCGATTACGAGTACCGAAACCTTATCGAGTGGGTTTTTTGTGTTTCGGTATCGTACCCATCTCGGTTCACGTTCACTATACCTCACACTATCAAATAACAAGGCACAAGAAAAAATGAGTTTTAATCGACATGTGTACGACACGTATGAATACTGTACAGGTGAAAACGTGGCGAGCCTCAGCTTTATTTTTCGGCATCTGCCGGAGGATACAAACAAAAAAAGCAACAACAACAACAACAACAGCGCGTTTCAACAGCAACAATGGATTGATTACATCATGTTTATTCTGAAGGGGAGACCTTCAGAGAGAGAAAAGGCGCCGAAACAATACGACAAGTACGGCATGGGGCACAGGATGCAGTCGGGGTAGGAACGTGCCCGAAGAGCAACCTAGAGCGACGTACGACAAGCGTAGCACCATTTTACTTGTCCTGGTGCAAGTTCTTCTTAGACAGCTGATAGTACAGCACGTCTCGTTTGCTAGACCGCTTTATCTGAGTCCTACAAGAGAATAAGAGGTTCCTACCGAATTTTAAAGTCGCTTGACATGCCTTACCACGCGATCGGAACGGAACTTTGAGAGGTTGGTAATACAAAAAACAACAACAACAACAACAACAACAACAAAAACAACAACAACAACAACAACAACAACAACAAAAACAAAAGCAACAACAACAACAACAACAACAACAACAACAACATACACCCGCTAGTACGACATGCCATGCCATATGATATGCAATTCCATCCCGGTTCATTGAAAAATCCCCGTTTTTCCTGGTTCCGCGTGTGCCTTTTAACCATGACGGCATATACGGTACGTTTGATTCTTGTAGGCACCTAATACTCCGGAGCATATGATAACGTCGTTGTATAACTCAGAGCAAAGATGTCGGGTGACGGTCTAGTTTTGTGCCGCCAAGGCCTCGTTAGACGTAATACACTGGTTTTACTATGAAACGGTCCCCGACGGTTGTTCCGTCACAAACGTCAAGAGTGTCGTCAACGAACATCTTCGATTCAAAGGGAATACTTGACGAAATAAATTGACGGTCACAGCATCGACCCCCCGAGGCAAAGCGGGCTGCCCGCCTACAGGGGCGGTTAGTTTTTACGTCCAGAGATTCTCTGTGGCACGCGCGCAGCACAAATACTGCTCATCCTGTTGCGTGCTTACGGTCGTAGACGTTTGACAAGGACGCAAACATCTTATGGCTTGGATCGCGCTGTTGGAATCCCAAAATGGTTGAGCCATTCGGAATTCGGGACCCAGGACGCACAGTACAGCAGGGATGCCCATAAAAACTTCCGAGGCTCTTCACTGAAGGAGCTCCATACCTTCCTAGCCCAAAACAAAAAACGATGTTAACCCCTTTAGAGCCCCAAAATTTCCCCTTCTAAGAACTTTAAGTAACTTTGTCCCCAAAAAAGGATTTCCAGTTATAAAGGCGACAAGAATATATTCACCTCCCCAGCAAACCCGACGAACCAGCCCCTATGGCCTGGGTATAAAGCGAACAGAACGGTAACACACAAACGGTGTAGGGCAGGTGCTAGAGTGGGTACCCCGATACAGGAGCACCCCGCGACAAAACCGAAACAAGCGCTCCTAACTACTCACATCCCCCATCTGCAGTGGGCAGCGTACAGCTTTTGTGTGGAGGGACATGCCGATTTGACCGTTTAGAGCCCCCAACCCCCCCCCTCCCTATAATATCTTTAGGTATTTTTTCCCCAAGAAGGCTTTCTAGTTGTAACGGCGTTAAGTCCCGAATGCTCCCACATTTTTTTTTTTTTTGCATCCCATCCACTATCCTCGCACTACTCTCGTGCTTCCCAGTAGTAACTCAGATCCGGGGTCACACAGCGGGCCCTTCTCCCCCCTCCCCACTACGGTGCGCGCCTTCATTTTTATCGTGAGTAAAGACTCCGGCCCTTCTTCCCTCGTCGACTCGCGTCCAATTGTACCTACCCACGCTGCTAGGCGCTCTCAGCAGTTGGTCCCGTTTTTGCATTTTTGCAAATAAAGTAAAAATCTCACCACGGTGGGAATCGAACTCAAGGACCGACGTTAGTAGTATTCGAGGGTAACCACTAGACCACCGGGGCGACCGGCTATTTTAGAAGCTCTTAAATCCGGGTAGTCGGTGTACCCCCGCCGTAGCACGAATCTCAGGTAGAGCGACCTGCAGGCGCGACAAGCGCGGTCTGAAACTTCCGTCCGTCTACTAATTGGAAGAGTGAGCAGCAGTACAAGCACCATCATACCTGCGAGCAGGGTCATGTCCTACATCTATCTGCCTACCGCGAAATGGCGGTATGGTATTTCCAAGCTTTGGCAACACGAAGCAACCCTGAGCTAAGGGGGTCCGAAGCGCAATACAAGGACGTGTGCGACATGCGTGCAGCATGGGGGTACTCGTACTGCGGCACGCTCTTCCTAAAATGCTTGTGTGACAAATCTCGCATGTTCGTTGTTTTTAGGTCGCCATATGCAAGCTAAGAAGATATAGCTCAGGGGGGACGCAAGCTTAGGTACGAGGGGCGCACCAAATTTTCTGAGGTTCCCCATTTGAAGAGATTCTATACGTTACCCAAAAACTGATTTAGAGAATGTGCAACTCAAAAGGAACATCTGAGGCCCCTCGTTTGAGGACGTCACCCCAAAACTGACTTTGATAATGTGCAACTCAAAGTGATTTTTTGAGGCTCCTCATTAGAGGACGTTTTACACGTCCCCTTAAAACTGATTTTGAGAATGTGCAATTCAAAATGAATTTCTGAGGCTCCTTCCTCCTTGGTGGACGTTCTATGCGTAACCCAAAAACTGATTTCGATAATGTCCAACTCAAAATGAACTTCTGAGGGTCTTCATTTGAGGACGTTACCCACAAACTGATTTCGATGATGTGCGACTCAAAATGAATTTCTGAGGCTCCTAAATAGAGAACGTTCTATACGTCACCCAAAAACTGATTTTGAGAATGTGCAACTCAAATTGAATTTCCGGGCTCCTCGTCTGAGGACGTGTTATACGTCACCCAAAAACTGATTTTGATAATGTGCGACTCAAAATGAATCTCTGACGCTCCTCATTTGAGGACGTTACCCACAAACTGATTTTGATATTGTGCAACTCAAAATGAGTTTCTGAGGCTCCTCATTTGAGGACGTTGCCCACAAACTGATTTTGAAAATGTGCGACTCAAAATGACTTTCTGAGGCTCCTCATTAGAGGACGTTCTATACGCCATCCAATTTTTTTTTTGAGAATGTGCTGTTCAAATTGAATTTCCGGGCTCCTCATCCGAGAACGTTCTATACGTCATCCAAAATTGATTTTGATAATGTGCGACCCGAAAAGAATTTCTGACTCTCCTCGTTTGAATAGCTCTTATACCTCACATAAAAACACGACTTTGAGAGTGCAACTCGATGAACAAGCCAATGGACTATTACCAGGGATACAACGAACAACTGATTGAGTCAACACACGAAAAGGTACTTGCACGATACTCACTGGGTAAACCGATTTTGAGAGTGCAACTCGATTAACAAGCCACTGGACTGTCAACAGGGATAAAACGAACAACTTATTGAGCCAACACACAAAATGGTATTCGCACGATATTGACCGGGTAATATGTTCATTGCATTGAAGAGCTTCAGTCACAAATACTTTGACCAAAAAGCACTACCTCTATCGCCTCTATCACAGCATGCGTCGGCGTTGGGGTTGAACCTGGGACTTACGGTCTGGGTTGGCGCTGTGGTTGGTATTTGGGCTCGGCGCAAGCGTGCGTCGGAGATCTCTCGTAGACAAGGGAAACGCATTGCCCGCATACCTGCGCATGCCAACTTACATGAAAACCCGTGCACATTTTAAAAATATACCTGACATGTTGAAACGCTGTAAACAGCCTTTGTAATACTGCCATATAACACGGAGCATTTTTCCCCCTTTTATGGTGATTCAGAAATGATCAAATTATGGTTCCAAGTACTCTTGCCCCCGAAACGTGGAAGGGAATAAATTGTAAAGGAGTCAAGCCTTTTGAGCCCCCTGTATAGAGACAAAAAAAACGACGAGTGCCACGTTTTCAAGCGTCTAGGACGAGCTTGCAGCAGTACAAGTATCGCCATGCTGCGCGCGTGTCGTGCAGAGTAGATACATCCCGTAGGCGTGCGCGTGTACGTAGAGATCTATAACCGTAGCTATGCGTGTGTTGGTCTATGACGGGTATGACTCGTTGTGTTGGATATCGTATCGAAGAATACGGTACATGATTCGACAATTAAAAAAAAAGGTTGTATTCATACGATCGATCTGAAGAAAGGTCTGAACAGGGATACATTCCACCCCCATGCCACAATACGGGGGAGCCCCCCCCCCTTGCCGCAAAGTGGGGGACTCCCGCCCCTTTTTTGCCACAAGGTACGCACCCCCCCCTCCCAGTCACAAGGTCGAGGACCCTCCCCAGTGCCATTAGAAGGGGGACTTGCCCTCTTGCCACAAGGTGTGCGACTCCCCCCCCTTGCCACAAGGGCTGGGGGGGGCGAGTAGCCCACCCTCTAGACACCTTTTCTCAAATCCCAAAAAGATACCTGGTACAACGTTTGTAACGGGGGGGGTTTCCCCGGCATGCCACAAGGGGAGGGAAGAGCAAGTAGACCACCCTCTAGACACCGCAACGTACCCTCAACGTCAGCAGTTGCAGGGATTACCGACAACGTCCGAGAGCCGGACGACCTTGTAAACCACCCTGTGAGGGTATGAATCGCCACAACATTGGGTATTTACGTATTCAATGGACCTTGGCTCACCGTCTCTGGGAGTTGCCTTAGACGCTATTTGGCGCCTAACGTGCTTATCGTGCGAAAGGCAAAGCAGCACGCTACATGAAAGCGATGCAGGAAAAGGCACTTACTGCGCACCAAAGCATCGTTATTCATACGGACTCGCTAAAACCGGGGTTCGGGGCCACCTAAGGAGGGACTTACAGCATGCTACCCACGTAGGGCAAGAAAGCTACAGTAGGCACTTAGAAAAAAGTCTGAAGGCACCAGCAAAAAGTTACACGCATGCAGGCTTTAGCTCGTGCCTGGACCCATGCGTGTTTCGCCTGCGGCATGCCTTGCTACGCATTGCATGCGTCGACATGCCTACGGCCTACCACGCATATTAACAGTTTTAGAATACATAGCATACTGCTGCTGTACCTACTCACAGGTTATTGAACCAATAATTTGGTTTCATTGGCATCCACGCTACACAATGTCAGCTGGCAAACTAAATAGTAAAAACAAGAGGCATGGGCACATGGAGAACTGGTACACATCGACGTGGAACGCCGTGGCGAGCTGCTGCACCTGCAGCCAGTCGTACTCATAGAACGAAAATAATATTATTGGCCGTTGGCACTCATGCTGCACATAGTCGGATGGCAAATGAAGTAATGAAAATATGAGGCATGGGGAGGCTTGATACTCGAATAACACAAGTTCTCGTGTCGCTGTTGTCGATTACGCGAAAATCCAAGAAAAAAGAGGGGCGGATGGGCTTCGTGGACGTTGTGCGTCTGCTTCCGCCGCCATTGTCTTTGTTGTACAAAGTCCCACTCTAATAATAGTGAGACCTCTGGTACAATTTGATTTTAGATACGACGTATAGACCCTGACATTTTGCACACATATTGTACATGCCCATCCCTAGGCCTGACCTCTCTTCTTCTTTCGCCGAAAATGTTTGGTCTAAGACCGGTGACAATGGAAGGCCAAAAGTTTGAAATTCCAGAAGATCCCAGCCAAACTTTGCTTGAACGGTCGCCTATGGACCCAATTTGGTAGAATTCTTTTTTGAAACTTTCCAGAATTCCGGGAAAAAAGGATTTCTCGCGGCGATCTTGGCCAACATCGGCCTGAGAATTTCTCAAGCAGATCTTGGATTAGACGCGGCGCAATTTCGTGTTTTCCACACACTTCGTTCGACGAAACCAACGACAGCGTCGTGAACTCTGAACGTGGCGAGCTCGTTAGGGGCTCCGACCCCCCCTTGATGTAGAGCGCTCACTCTACGGCCGGTGATTTGTGGCGGGCGCCGATCAGGCTTCTGTTAAAAACACATTTGGCGGCTGGTGTGTAGAAAACTGAGAGTAAACTCTCTATCGTTTCCCAATGGGCGAAAAACAGAATTTTGAGAGGGTGTGACGGAAGACCACAGGACAACACAAGCAACCTCTCACGCCCTAGGGCATGGATCGAGATAAACTTCAGCGCTGTCACCTACACGCGTGTGACCTTGTCCGGAACAAAGAGGAGTGACCATGGGTTGTCTCGATCTCGAGATCGAAGGTCAATAGTGTCTGGTGGGCAGTGCTGATCAAGGCTTGATGAAAGATAGACAAATTGGCTTGTTGGACCGCATGACCCAAAAAAGAGCCAGAAAAAACACCGCTTAGTCATATTTTCCCCATAGCGACGTTACCCGGAATCTTTCAGCAAATAACCCCCAAACATCTTTACAAACTTTTTGGACAAACTTTCGGCTTTCCATTGTCATAGGTCTAAGGTAGTCCATTTTCCAAAAAATCTTATCTGACGAAAAATCAGGCAAAAAAAAATCAACACGTGAGATCTTCGCCACGGCACATAGAAGACGTATTCAAAAGTTCACGTTCTGAATCGAAAAAAAGGCGTGGACATTCGCCGGGGAATACATTTCCATCGTTAAACTTGAACCAGCTCGTGATTAAAATGTGTTGCCACATATAATGTACTCACCCCCTCGAACACTCCGTCCTCTCCCCACTGGTTGTACGACTTACAGGATATACATGATAAACTGGTGCATTCCTTCCAAAACCGTCAGATTTATCCCCTTGAAGGATTTATAGTTTCCACGCACAGATTGAGTTGCCCCACCCGTCCCCCCTTCCCCCCCCCCCCCCCCCGCTCCCTATTGTGCAAACCCAGGCACCCCACGCCCTTACAATTTTGCCCTCCCCTCACCGGTTATACGACTTACAGGATACACTTGATAAACTGATGAATTTTCTTTCATAGCTGTCAGATTTTGTCCCCCTCAAAAACGGGTTTTATAGTTTCCGTGCGCAGACTGACTAACATCACCCTGTTGACCCTGATAGCTACACTGTAGTTCCAAGGGGAGTCGCCGACCTATATTCTTAATGAGGACACACAAATGTAATGAAGTATGTTACGATACTTGCAAAAAGAATCAAACAAGAGCACATCAGAACCTACTTCTTGGGGATTCCAATTGCACAGTAAAATGTAGCAAGTTTAATATGTCACCTCCATCGAGGGGTCTCATCAAGGATACCAGGTAGCTACTTTGTTACCGAGCAGTAGCCAGTAGTCTATATACCCAATCGCTGATCGATACAGTATTCGCCTGGAGCGAGTAGGCCACAGCCACACAACGTGCCTCGGCAGGCAGGGCGTTATGCCCAGTTCTGATTTCAAAGATATGCGGCAATAACCAACATGCCATTAAGTAGATTCAAAATTGGGAAGGAGCCCAAGCGTTGAAACTGACGATCAGGAGCGAGTATACCTCGGTCAACGTTCATCATATCGCTGAATTGTTTGCACAAGCGGGGTGATCTACTGCTAGATAGCAGAGTTTTCTCTGCTCACATAAAGGCACGGGACCAGCTGACCCCGTTTCTCACGGGTACGGTTCTCTCTCAGCAAGTCGTTTCTACAGGGACATAGCCGAGAAGCTTGCAAGCATCTCATACATGTGCGCTCCTCATCGAGCGAGCAAACATGGACGGAACTTGTACGGTCGATAACAAATACAACACGTTTGATTACTCTACTCACGAGTATGACTGCTCAATAGTACATATGACGTATTATAGTAGTGCAACTTACAGTAGTTTCGAGCAGCGCTTTAGTGCATGACGGTACGGCAGTAGCTGTGTTATTGACACTGTTCGGTGCAGTAAAAGAGTATTCAATTTCATATTGTTTCTAGCGTAAAAATGAGGGGGCATAGTAAACGTACGGCAAACACTTTCTAACGCCTCCTTTTCTAAGATACAACTCGCTGATCAACCAAGTAGCATCATGGGTAGCGTTTGAAATATGACTACACGCATCATAGTATGGGAGTGCTATCGGTGTTCGTTAATAGCTTACTCCATAACTTAAGGGGCATGTTGAACACCCAGCACACGGTTTCACGGGTCTTTTCGAGAGTATTCTCGCTGGAAAAATACAGGGCTTTTCACGGGTCATGACCTGACCCGCGGGTCGGGTTAAGGAGGTTTCAAAATCTCGCGGGTCGGGTCGGGTCGGGTCATAACATTTTAAAATCTCACGGGCCGGGTCGGGTCGGGTCGGGTCGGGTCAAGAGGTTTCAAAATCTCGCGGGTCGGGTCAGGTCGGGCCAATAGGCTTCAAAACCTCGCGGGTCGGGTCGGGTCGGGTCAAGAGGTTTTCAAAATCTCGCGGGTCGGGTCGGGTCTTGACCCGCGAGATAAGGGCACTCGCAGGTCAAGCCATCATGACCCGCGAGTTGTTTTCGGGTGATCCGCGGGTCAAACCCGCGGATCTGGCCGGCGGATCCGCCTTTTTTAAACTTACAGCTGAGGGCCATTGCCGTGCAGGCGCCCCGCGGGTCGGACCCGCGGATCCGTAAAAAATACAAAACTTACCGCTTCCTGCTTCTCTCGCGCCGATGCTCCGATCATATGTCATCACAGCGTGTAGAACAATCACCAGGCAGTACCCCTAGCTACTCGTACCAAGGCATACACTCTGACGCGAATCCCGTGCCGGCTGAAGCCGTAACAACAACAGTAGTGATAATACGATCATACCAGTACGAAATATGACCAAACGTAACAAGGCAAGGGCAGTCGTCGTCGAAGCAGCAGCGCAGCAGCAGCAGCAGCAGTGGCAGCAGCAAGCACCAGCAGCAGCAAGCACCAGCAGCAGACCCCGGATTCTCGCGGATCGCAGCCCCTGTTGACAGATCCACCGCCCCTGTTGTGGGCTTGCTGCCGGAGGCGGCTCAGCTCGGCTGCTTGCCGGAGCTGAAGACTGCAAATATATAGATAGAAGATAGATACAGTAGTAGTAGTAGTAGCTAGCTTGAGAATTATCATACGAGTACGAAATGTGATCACGTAAAAAAGCAAGAGCAGTCGTCGTCGAAGCAGCAGCAGCAGCACTCTGGCAGCAGCACAGCAGCAGCAGCACTCTGGCAGCAGCAAGCACCAGCAGCAGACAAGGCATCCTCGCGGATCGTAGCCCCTGCTGACAGATCCACCGCCCCAGTTGTGGGCTTGCTGCCGGAGGCGGCTTAGCTAGGCTGCTTGCCGGGCCGTAGACTGCACATATAACTAGGTCGCTCGTCGGGTCGCTCGTCGGGTCGACCCGGTGGTCTAGCGCTACGGGTGTGGCTAATTGCCCATGCGTGTGGGATGCGGTTTCTTTCAAATTTTTCGCGCGCACACCACAAAATGCTGATGCAAACAATACCGGTAGAAAGAACCAAAGAACACGACATCCTGGGAAAAGTACGAGGGACCAAGAACCAACCAACCGACCGAGGTATACATGCTTTGACCCGTGAGAAATGTCACGGGTCAAGTCGACCTGACCCGCATGAAACCCACATCTCGCGGGTCACCCGAATGTGGCGGGTCGGGTCGGGTCGGGTCGGGTCAAGACGTCTCGAAATCTCGCGGATCGGTTCGGGTCGGGTCACGACGTCTCGAAATTCTCGCGGGTCGGGTCGGGTCGGGTCAAGACGTCTCAAAATTCTCGCGGGTCGGATCGGGTAGGGCCAAGATGTCTCGAAATTCTCGCGGGTCGGGGCCCGTCGGGTCAAGAAGTCTCGAAATTCTCACGGGTCGGGTCGGGTCAGCTGACCCGACGTTTCCTTTATATTTTGAATCTTTGAGTGACATGACTACCGTATACGACAGAAGATAAAACACCCGGGTGATGACATTCTGGAGTTTAAAAAATATATCACCGGGTGTGGTATTCTGTGGGGGGTGTGCTATATTATATATTATGACAACGTGCAGGTCGCAAGGCCCATGAAGGGAAGTGATAAACCCGGGGGTGTGATAACACTGCCACATACTTGCAGGGGGGTTGGTAATGAAGGGGTGTGATAAGAAGGGGGTGTGATAGCACTTGCATGCAAAGAATTGCTACTGCCGCCCACTTACAGGGGTGTGGTATTGCGGGGGGGGTGATAACACTGCCTGCAAAATTACCGGTGCTTGCTGCTGCCGCACAGTTGCAGGGGTGTGATGGTTTGCTGAGCCAGTGCGGTGGCACCTTGGTGTCTGTTTTGCTGTGCCAGCTGCAGCATTGGTGCCTGTTGTTGTGCCAGCTGCAGCTGCCGCCGCAGCAACAGGCGTAGAATAAGTGTCCTTGCGTTGAAAAAAAGAGGTGATCGGTCGATTCTGCGGTGCTGCGGCGGGAGCAGCTGTCGAAGCAACTGTCGAAGGAGTGGAGAAAGCTGTGCCGGGATTCTGTTTTCTCCCTCCACGTCCATGTTGCACTGTTGGAGGCCTCCATACCGGGTGGTTCCACGCACACAGGGGTATATTGTGCGGGATCACAGGACAGATGCTGTATCACCCGAGTGATAGTAGCAGGAGCCCCGTGAATACATGCGGCGCAACCTCAGGGGGTGTGTTATCTTACGTAACCCCCGTGATAATTCTCCTTTTCGTTTGAGATTCGAAAACCCTATCAACGGGTGTTGTATTTTGTGGGGGGTGTGCTTTCTTATGTGGGTGCATTTTCTGTCGTATACGGTATATCCATATTGCCGCTGTTCATATACAGGACTGAATATGGTGCTCAAGTTGCGTTAAATTCTCCGAGTACCACGGTCCTCTAGCTAACTGGTTTTGCATCACTAGGGCGTACCAATTTATGGACGCTGGGATCCCTATCTATGCTGATGTGCAGTCATTCCGCACAGGAAAACTTGTGTATTATTCTAGATGCGGGGAACTCCAAAATGCGGTGCTACTCGAGTTCGTTCTTTCTCGCCGGGGTACTGTATATTCAACTCATATCTATCGGGAAGTTCACCACATTGTAGGGTGACTACAGTAGCTTACCACGGTAGGTATCGGGGAACATTGCAGGGAACATTACATGGAACATGCTGCAGGGCGGACTGTCGGCTAGTACGACAGCCCGCATATTGTGTCTGCCCGAAACATGGGCATTGTCCCGTGATTATCACGAGGAGGTCATTTCCACGTCGATCACCCTCTTTCATTTCTTCCTTTGACCTCGAGCCACGAGTATGTCGTTGACGACGGGCTCGGGACGTTGCGGGCAGCAATGATAAGCCCCCTAGATACCGAGTGCACTCTCGTTTAAAGGTGAAAGCGTGTGTGAATATGCCGTGAGATAAACGTGTGGGTGATAGCAATACTTTGTAAGACGTAATCAGAAAGTTGAATCGCCCAACTAGACAACTGTACTAGTATTCTGTATAAATTGAAACTAAATGAAACAAAATGGGTCGGTGTCGACGCGCCAAGGTTAGCAGCGGCGGCTGACGAAACAAGCTGCCACAAACTTCCGTTGTACAAAGCCTTAAGCGTTAGGGTATCAGTAATCTGGTTACGCTGGACATGCTTAAACAAGGGGACATGAAAACCTTGCCACGGCCTCCCCGCGAAGTAAGCTTAAGATTAAGTACGAGTAATTAGGATTGGGAATATAGCGGTACGAAACGACGTTCCATCGGCGAGTCAAGTGTGATAATAGTTGACGATATTGACACCAACAAGAGGCCTGGGCGGGCATTCCATCAACGGTAATAAATCGCTGCATGACTCTGCGCCATGAGTCGTGGGGTTGTGTCGATAGTACCTCTATGCGGACGTATATAGTCTAATGGGATCGATACTTTGAGGAAGCGGCTGTGACGAATGGTACAGGTAGGTTGTCTGCGTACCTTCCACATGTACGTCGTGTCGTAGCTTCTACTGTCAAAAGCCCTACAAGGCCTGGAACCGCGTTCCATTTACGGTAGTAGCGCACTGCATGAGACTGCGTCATGAGTCGTGGGGTTGTGTCGATAGTACCTCTGTGCGGAAGTAAGTTATACAGTATCGATATTTTGAAGCAGGTATTGTGACGAACCGTACGAGTGCGTTGTCTGCGTACCTTTAACATGTGCGTCGTGTGCAGACTCCACTCTCATAGCCCTACAAGGCCTCGAACGGCATTCCACCTACGGTCGTAACGCACTGCATGAGACTGCGCCATTACTTTTGAGGTTGCGTCGATAGTACCTCTATGCGGAATTAGAGTCCAAAGGGTCGATACTTTCCTGCAGCAGTTGTGGCGAATCGTACGAGTATGTTTTCTGTGTATCTTGTACGTGTACGTCGTGTTCGTAGCTTCTACTCTGATAGCCCTATGAACCCTGGAATAGCATTCCGCCTAAAGTATAGGCACATTGTATGACCGCACGCGTTGTGGAGTTGTGTTTATATCGCACTTCCATGCTGTATGGTATAGTCTATCGATACTCTGCAGCAGCGGTCAAGGTATCATGCACTGGCGACTCGTGCGAGCACGAAATGTCTGTTCCTTGTATCTTAAGCTTGTGCGTGACGTGCGTATCTGGAATAGTCCCGAAGATGCTTTTCTACATAAGTGCGGTGCAACCTAATTTGGTTCTATGAACAAGTGGCTGTGCCGGTATGGGATTTGGGATTGACAGACGGCATGGTCTATCAGGTCAATGCTCTGCAGTAGCATTCAACGTATCAGACGATGACGAATCGTAGGAGCATGCAATGCCTGTCTCTTGTACCAGGTATATGCTTGAACGTGGCGCGCGTAGTCACGTTTCGACGTAAGTCCGGTGCAGTCGACGCCGGATCTGCGTACAAGTAGCCGTACCGCTATGGGATTGGGATTGGCGAATGGTATGGTCTGTCAGATGGATGCTTTGCAGCAGCTTCAACGTACTACGAAGAACCGTACCAATACGTTCTGTCGCTACCTAGGGTATTGTATATGAATACGTAGCATGCGTATCTTTTACGCGAATAGCCCAGAAGTTGCGCTTCGACGTAAAGGCGGTTGAACCGGAGTCGGTTCGATAAGCTGTAATTGTGCCGCTATGGAATTCGAAATTGACAGTTGTTGACAGCTGAAAATCTGGCGGCAAGAAAAAGCTGGCAAGAATATGAGCTGCGAGAGCCAAAGGAACTTGAGTGCTCGAGCATAGCCTGCCACTCTTCTTTCACCCCCCGCTCCTGCACGCTCATAAGTTCATCGTGACGAATTCCCCCATGACTGAAGAGCGCCACTCAACAGCTGAAATTTCATCGTCTTGCATTATCAGTGCAGCACGAGCTGTCTAACCACAGCTGCGTGCTAACCTCCAAAGTCCGTCACCGGCCAACGTCTGAGACCACCTCTCCTTGTCTAACAACTTGGGTCGAGCACAATCACCAGACGACCTGAACATTAAGATGCTACTGTATGATATACAAAGGGCTCCGCTCGGCAGGCGGCTGACGCCGCCCGGTACGCTCGCGTACGGAAGAACACAACTGAATGCGAAGGGGGCAGAAAGAAGAGGCCCATGATTTGGTGCAACTAGCGATTTGGTAATGCCAAGAGCTACTTGTGCAGAGCTGATTGCCCTGTGCAGTGCTTTGTGCTTGTTGGCGATGTCACATTCTGATTGGCAGTACGAGTGTGACTTGCGGGTGGGGGAAACAAGAACAGGACCGAGAGGGTGGACAATTAATGAAGAAGGCAAACAGAAGAGTACGCACGAACATACCGGTACCTGGTACCTGGTACTTCGCATGATACCTGGTACTGTGTCTTCGAAAGAAAGCATAGCGCAGCAAGGCACAGCACCGCACCGCACCGCAGGGCAAGGCACGGCACCGGACGGCACCGGATGGCACCGCACGGGGCTGCGCTGCGCGCTGCTGAGCTATAACTGAGCTGAGCTGAGCTGGGAGCGCATTTTTGGGATTCAACAATGTAGTACGTGCAAACCTGGTGTGGTGTACCTCGGTACTGCTGTACCTGGTATGATACTTCGTCGAATGACGCCTGGCATGTACGAAAAGTAAGTACAGCACAGCACGCAGTACGGCACGCCACCGCCCAGTACCGCACAGCACGGCAGGGTACGGGCACAGCACGCGGCTCTGCTGAGCTGGCGCTGCGGTGCGCTGCCGAGCCGAGCTGAGCTGGGCTGGGCTCATCTGGGGCCTGGTATGATGATACTTGAAAAAAAAAACACAAAAAAGAAAAGCCTGGTTTTAACGTGCAAACCACGCGTCTTTCAGGTGGGAACTCACTGAGGAGCTCTGTTTCAGGCGCCTGAGCCCGCTCAGGAATCTGGAAAGGAGAATATCTTGAACTAAGTGTGACAGGAAAAATGGAGGCCGCTCAGGAAAACGACATTTGTAATTAGTTCTGCACGTAGATGCATTCACGGCTACCAGGGTGTACACTGGCATACCCTGGTATACCCTCTGGGGTTCCCTGGTATACCAGGGTATGGCCGGGTATACGCAAAAGCTCAAGGAGTAGACCCCAGGGTATACCTGAGTATACCAGGGTATGCCAGGTTACGCACATAGGTTCATGAGTAGAGCTGTAGGTTCCGATCTACGCAACGTCGAAATCGTGTACGATAGGGATGAACTGTAAACGAGTAGGCTCTCCGGGTCTAGAGGTTTAGGTGTCGATCTGTACTATGATGCGAGAAATTGGTGTGCGACGTCTGGCACCGTATTACGAAGACAGATTCTAACGCTACCGTGGTACACCCGCGGGCTCTACTACTTGTAGGAGTAGATACGTCTGTTGTGTTTCTCTGGGCTATGCTTCGTATACGAGTACCGTAACACGTATGTGACAGAAAGGTTGGGGCCACCGCCGTAGGTTGCTATTAATACATATAGACTATGGGTTCACACCCGTACGTACACCCGTACGCGGGTCCGATTAATAGAAATACAGTAGTAGACTATACTGGTAGCTGTTGGTGTCGATATGTGCTACAACAGCAGTAGTTGTCTTACGACCTACGAGTACGGCCTGCGTAACATAGCTACATCAGTACCCAGGGTATACCAGTACTCTCTACTTACGAGCAAGTAGAGCGTACAAGTTGATGTGTGCGTCGTGTGATATGGCACTCTGGTGCACGAGCTGCTGCACCTTGTACCCTGGTATGGATGATGGGCAGGAACGCCCAACCCAAAGAAGAGTCGAGTACAGACGACACTGCCCAACCCAAAAAAAGAGTGAAGTAGAGACGACATTGCGGGTGTTTGAAAATTCGAAAAGAACATGTCAGACGACGCTCCGGCTGGCCACATAAAACCGCCTAGATCTTGGCCCCTGTTGCCACGAACAACGAACAAACACCGCCGTTAGGGATGCTTGCTACTACATGACTGCTCTACCCTATACTTATCGGCGTCCACAACAGCATTACTCGTTACTCGTACTCGTAGTACCTACCAGTAGTCACGACAATGGACAAGGGACGTGCAGCGAAATGCGAGCGCGCACCTGATTTCAAATTAATAAATTATCACCGAATCAGCGAGCTCCAGATGGGCATCCGGCAGCTCCAGCACGCTGGCAACAGCAGCCCTCGCAACGTAAGCGTCGCTTCAGACCTGCTAAACTCTTCTGTTTCTTCTGGGGCGGCCTACTCGGGTTGCAGCAGTAATGGCGGCGGGTGGGTGTTGGAAAAAACCTAACCCGATTTGTTCCCAGTACTGGCTCCCCCTTTGTGAAATGCCTGCCATACTTTTTGGAAACCTTTCGTAAAACGTATCGCATCCTTCATCCTTTATCCTTTATCCTTCGCATCTTTGGATCCTTTGAAATCTAAAATCTACCCAGGGTAGAATATAACTGCCGCTGCCGTTGCAGCGCTTCGGCGGTGCTCGTGCCACTGTACTCCTGCATACTCTAGACATTAGAGCCTATCTACGTAACTGTTGGCTCTACACCGTAGCTGGGGCTGGGGGGGTGTTTATATTACACTTCTTCGTACTACACTAGTGTTCTCATGATCGGCATCGCGCAAGTGTAGACTATTTGCTGGTAACCGTTACTACTGCCAGTTGCCCGTTACCTTGGACAAAAACAATTGACATTGCGCGCCTGGGACCCTTCGCGTGACATGGAACACGAGGCGACCCCGAGAACAAACAACCAGAAGAAGGACACCGCAATGTAGTACCAGCGTACTCCATCTTGCGACCCACGGGATAGAATACCTTTTCCCCACTGAGACCGTGATTGCTTCTTGAGCCCGCCCCCTTCCCCCCTTCGGTCTCAACGATCCGTCCGCTTACATTTCTTCCGTCGGAGATATTTTCCCTTTTTCCCCGCGGACAACCCGTCGAACAGCCTCGGTCAATGCTGGCACTATACGAGTACACAAAGCGGCCGCGCTGGCTTACTGTTGTAGTAAGCTCCTTTCCCCCGTTGCTGCTTTATGATTTATAGCAAGTAAGTGTCCTCTCACCATAGCTGACACGTGTTATGACCTGCCTGTATGAGGCTATGAATCGCCCCTTGGTTAAAAAAACACCCATCGAGCATTCAACTAAACAAAAAAGGCAATTAGAAAAGGTTACGTGTTAATATCATGCCAAGATGAATACGGCATCCAAGTAATCGGTCGGATACCGCCCAGAGCAGAGAGAGAGCTAAATAGAGGCGTCCTTTGCATATAGCAGCAATCGGTCCCCATCGTAGGCCCGTACTGCCTTACACTTTCACATGTGACGGCGTTAGCTTGACGCGTCGTGTTTTCTGCCTGATTGGTCTTGTTTTCTCGACGGAGTATTGGTATTTTGCGCACTCAAGACACCTCCACCGCTGTAGCGGACGTGCTCACGAACACCACCGCTGTAGCGGCCACCACTGATATGGCGGAATTCGACGGCGCTATAGTGGACATAATGGTACCGGCACATCGACCGATGCTGAGATCGAACAGGAAGCTCCGGCAGCACTCCGATCCCAAGTAATCTCCAAACCATGGATACAGTTGGAATGGGATCAATTATTCGATTCAGTGACACCACCCGCTTGACGCTTGTGATCGGCAATGCGACAACTGTCTCGATAATAGGGCGCGCCTCCACGTCCGATCCAGACGCTGAAGGGTAACGCGCTTTAATTGTAATATGGCGCGATGGCTTGCGCCCTCACCTGACCATTCACTTCCCCCCGCCAGTCAACCCGGTGGCGGCGCAACCCACACCTCTGCCAGCATTACTACGGGGACAGCAAACCCACACGCAGGCCTACACATGTAGTCTACGCATCTGATTGTTGCTTACTTGTTGTTTTATTCGTCAATTCTGATTCCCATCTCAACTCGCACGAGGTTTTACCCTCATCGAACTCCTCAACAAATCATATCTTGCAGCCCCACCTTAGGGCTCATCGGAGCGTTTAAAAGGAAGATGAAATACGAGATTGACTCGCAGTTATCCTGGACGTGTGCTACGATAGAGGCACCACTTTTCTTCTGAAAATGTTTCTGAATGACGAGGCTCCTTATATCCCAAAATCGTATGAAATTGGTTATTTTTTTTTGCATGATTCTTGTTTTGTACCCAGGTTGCCATGAGATTTTTCATCCGGGTCTAGCGGGGTTTTTTTTCTCTCCATAATCAGTTTTCTAAGGAAAGGTCTTCAGCTCCCAAAATTGAGGATAAACCTCAGAAAACAAGTGGTGCGCCTCTATCGTAGCACGCGTCCCTGGCTGTTGCGCCAGTTCGCATCCAAGAGCGCCATCAACTTGAAGGTGGTTGATACTATATCCGGTCCCCCCCCGGCTAAACAGCTGTGAATGTTGGACCACTAGCGTTGTAGGCGTACTCCACGGCAGACCCCGCTCCACACGTATCGGTGCCCGACATCCGGCGGAGTCGCCCCGATGTACAGCCTCAGCCCTCCGGGGCTCTGACAGCGCGTTCCAGGTGACGATCGCTGCCCGGTAAGCAGATATCGAACGGCTGTTGGAGTTTCGCCTCAAGAGTAGGAAAGTGCTGCCGCACCCGCACGCGTGATCTCAGGCGTCACTTCTAGCCACGAATTCCCCCTCGCTGTTAGAGCGGCGATGATCTAGCGAGGGAGTGGTATTTCCAGGTGGTCTACCATTAGCCACATCGGCTGGTCCGGCGGTTCGATGATGCCCTTCTGCAGACCTGCCGTCTAACGACCCTCCCCTGGGAAGATTCTCCTCCTGTGGGGATCCTGCAGTTCTTCCATGCCGTTATGTCCATCGTCATGCTCTCGCTCACCAGCCCAAATGGTTTAGCCACCGCCGGGTTCGCTGAAATCCCGCCCACTATGATCTGGTTGGCGGCATCACGGGCAGGGGGGGTTCTAACACCGACGTGTACTCGCGAAGGTTGTGCATACAAGTCCTCGGCCGGGTGGAACTAGTGGTGGTGCACTTTCTTTCTGCGTCGAGTAATAATAATCTACCCGCAGCCGCGGCGGTGTTTCTTTCGATGGTGGTGGGAGTAGGCGCGATGACATCTTGATAAAGATTGCATTCCAGCTCTCCATGGTTCGCTGGGTGCCCGGATTGTAAACGCGGTAGCTCTTTTTGTGGTTGTTAAGCCACACCGATCCTCCGTCTACTGGTTTGCGTTTGAGCTTGTTAGTGCTTTTGGTGTGCGCAAACCCCTTGATGTTGATGACTTAAAAAAACACAAGTCGAGCTCTGGTCGGCATCGCATCTTGGACGGGGACTTCATGCCAATCACGGAGTATAGCACTCTTTTGCTCAGAAACGGCACTGTGAACATTAATGATTCCCGAAGATGCTTGCCAGTCCTCTGTCGGCAAGCATGCACCAAACCATACCCCAGACGATTTGCCCATGCGCTTGAGAATATCCATTTGCTGTGGCGTGTTGGTGCTGGCGAACTCGGGTGACACCCCTGCCTGAGGTCAGTGGTGAACCCCTTGTTGGTGCCCTCGCCCCGTTCGTCGGCCGACAAACGATGGCCTGTGGCAGGTAGGAATCACCACATGCTGTATGAACGACTGGACTGAAACAAGTTGAGAGCAGGTAAAATTCCGTCCACTTGGTGCAATCGCCGGAGATGTTGCTGACGTACGTGCAGCCCTCGAGTGCCTCTGGCGTTTAAGCATCCTACGATCTTCAAAGATCATCTAGAAATGTGCCATTGGCCGTCTTGGTGTCGGCGGGCCGGTGACTTCCCCCCTCGACGCACACGTCCCGGTCTTGCACAGGTCCACCAACGTTCGCCCCAATGTTATCCAGTTTCTCTGGGAGGTCCAAGCTTCGGCAAGTGAGGTGTGCTAGTCGCCGAGGCCACAGGGCGGCGTTCGTCACAGCCTGCACGACCAGCTCCGCTCTGTTGTTGCCGTCGGTGAGATCCAGCGACCAAGAGCAGAGATCGTACCCCACTTCTAGCAGTGGACATTTGATGTTGTTTTCCCCCAGCATGGGTTCTTCATGTCAGAAACAGGAGCGGCGCCGTTGCTCGCCGCTTGCTTCAGCGAGACTATGATACAACATAGACCAAGCACCACCAGGGACAGGCACGAGAGTTGGCCTAAGCACCACGCTCCCTTTGCCGTCCATGGCGTTGCCACAGGCCAGTCCTTGAACAACACCATCAACTCCTTCCCCCCTTATTTTTTGATGTGAGTACACCCCCCCCCGCGGTTGAGGTATTTTCGTGGCACACCCAACACCTAGCAGTTTTCCGCTTTGCCCCTCGGTCTAGGGATGGTGACGTTCTCGAAGTGGTGTCCCAATGCGCCGCTGTCCACTGGCACGTTTACGGAGTCGTTGCTGTCGCCGTTTTACGACCCCGCGGCAGGACCGGTCTTGAGAGTCGACGCTTCCCCCGCGATAGTGATGCTCAGTTGCTGTCCCCTGGTGTTCGTCGAGACCACTCGGGCACAGGGAGCTGCCTGCCAAACGAAAGCCGCAGATAGTGTGACATGATCACCATCACCAAAGCACGGATTCAAACCGCCAGACCTTCGGTGATGTCCTCTCAAACATCCAGTTTCCGGACTGATCTTGTCTCGACCAGTAAGACCGAGCGGAAAGTCTCTTCAACGGCGATGCCGTCGTAGGCTCTAATTAGCGACCGATGCCGACTGGTTCATTCGTGGGGGCGAACGTCCATAATTCATCCTCTTCCTCGTCCGCCGGCGCTTCCACCGGGGTAAACGGGATTGGGTGTTTGGGTTCGTATCCCGAGGGGAGGTCAGGTGCACTGAGGGTGGTAGGGTAGCACGAGTGAGTGGTGCAATTAGCGCTCCCGTCATTTGTACTGAGGTAAATTTTAACTACGGTTGTGATGCTTCATGCGGTAATCTGCGTAACTGTGGGTAGTCGACATGTGAAGCGAGCACTACTCCCCCCCCCCCCCCCCGTCTCCCCGTTCCTCCACCTCTCGCTTTAGCGGGGCAAGGCGCGTTGCGTTCGGCTTGCTGGCTCTTCTCCGTCTCCAGCCCTTTCGGGGCAAGACACCTTACGTTGTGCTTGCTGACTCGACTGACCCCACTGACTGGACCCATGGTGGTGCTTATTCGTCTTGAGGATGATGGAAAATGTTGTGTGTCCGTCGCCACCTTTGCAGTAGTTGCGCTTCACGTTGTTGTCATTGTGCCCCGCCGTCTGCATGTGACTGCCGCGGCCTGCGACCGCAGGTTAACTTGGAAGGACGCGAAAGGTTGTCGACGTACGGCTGACGTCCTTGAAATATTTTCATAAAATGTGCGTACCGTGTGCCGGCTGTTGTCCAGCACAAAATCTCGCTTCTGGTAGCTGGCGTTTCTTCCCCATGTCGAACTTTTTTGGAAACTCGGTTGGAAGAGCGTGGAGAAACATGTTTTTGTACCGCTCTTCGTGCAAGGCTTGCCCCAGTTTCTCGAGGAAATCTCGCCCGCCGCCATTACGAACAGCTAAAAGGTCGTACTATTAATGACTTTATACGGAGGGGAAAAATTGGCGCCAAAAAATTGCGATTACAGTGTCGTCCAAACCGAAGCACCGCGGGCTGCTGGATTCGGGACGGCATTAGCCCAGAACGAAAACTAAATCGTCAGGATCCTGGTCGGGCTTCGCATTGACCAGATTCCCGGGTAATACGTGCTTCTGGCTTCCTTGATGTGGTTGTTACAATTCTCGGTCAAATACGTCGGTGGCCTCGTGGACCTGACGGGGTTTGACGTGTCTCCCTCACCCCCCCCCCCCCCCCTAAAGCATCCCTTCTCTTCTTTTCCCTCCAACCCTCCACGTCGGCTCATCGTCTCCAAGCTTCCAATGTCTTACACGCCTTTCCAGTTTTTGTCCTCCCAGGTCACCTGTCTGTGCCGCGTTTTGGCTTCTGGCTGATTTCTCTCTAGTTTCCGAACGATGTTGATGGCGGAGCCGGATGTTGTGAGAGATACAACGTGCTGTTCGTTAGTTCACACGTCCTCATAGCAGCGCGGCATGAAGAGTTTTGGTGTCAGCGATGACCAGAGTAGAGATTCTGACTGGACGGTGAAAACCAATTCAAGGCGAGCTTTTTGTATTATAGAGTTAAAGATAACACGCGGAGCTTGCTCATGTATTCCGTAGGTAGAGTTTTTCCTAAGGCGAAGACCAGCCAGGTTTTTCCCACCGCGTTTGGATGTTATTGGACGCGACGTTCTCGATGGCGCCGACTCGACGCTACATAGGGTGGAAATACTCATTGGGTGTAGTAACAGTAGTGCACGAACTCGATCTTGTGTTGGGGCGCAGAAAACCACGCGCCCCCAAGTCTGTGTCGGGTCGCTAACACCACGGAATCGGGATCTGTCCGGCCGTTGCTGTGTACTATAGTCAATGTTAACGTAGTTGCTCCGTGCGAAATCCTCAGCTGCTGCCCCAGAAAGTTTGGCGATGCGTACACCACGCTGAACGGAGGACCTATGGAGAATATCCGATGATACTCTTGAAAAAAGCTGAAAATGTGGCGCTTGTATTGCTCGAGCTCTATTTCCAAGAACGTTCCCGATGCCCACGTCGCGTCGAAACGAGGCTCATAGTCTGATGAGAATGTCCGATTATACTCTCGCAGTAAGCCACAAAAACCGGCGGCTACAATTACTATTGGCTTTGTAAGTCATCAGTATGCTCCAGTAACGCTTTGACGAAGGTTCACGATGCGCACACCGCGCTGGATCGAGGCTCATAACCTACTGAGAATACTCGCCGTTACTCCCGCATAAAAGCTGCAAGGTTTGCGCCGGTAATCCTCCAGCTTCGTGTTCATGAAGGTTTCCGATGCGTGCGACGAGGCTCACAATTGTCAACCTGTTGCGAACATCAGGTGATATGTACTTCCCCCGCAGGAAGCGGTGAAGGCTGGCACTGGTAGGCGTTAGAGGCAACCGCGCTGCATTGATGATGTGAACAGTTCAGGGTGCTTGGAAGGGTTCGTTTAAGGGTAAGCAAAGCTTAGGACGTTGACATACGAGAAGGTAGCGGCGGGTGAGAAAAGTGAGCATAATATTCCTGATGATCTCTTCTTGCAGCAATGCCTCTCTACGACTTGTCGCTGCAGCTGACTCCTGCAAAGACTCCACAAACAGCTGAAGGCTCTTCTGGCTATCCCGATGTTCGTAGTGCGGTGTAGTTACTTTAGCTCCCCCCCCGCGTAAAACTTACTCGTGTTGGGCCTACGAATGTAAGCCAACCTCAATGCTATCCAGGATACTACTAAATAGGATGAAACCTGTACCGCAAATTTTGCGCAATACATGTACGGCGGAAGGCGACCAACATAATAATCACATTAACCCATGTTGGAGCCTCCCAAAAACGTTACCATAGTCCATACCAGGTACTGAAGAAGCATAACAATGTTAGGCGCCGGCGTAAAATCATATCTCTTCGACGACTCCCCATAAGATACATTATGTGACGAAGAGACGACCATGACGATTCAAGCTCATGGATATCACCCCTTATGGAAAGCGGGGATACGTGACCCCGATCCCCTCAATCGAACGCCCATTCGTGTTCATTAAATACCGAAAAAAATCCTGGATTGAGTTGTTGTGACATCGATATATATGGAAAAATTAATACGCCAGAAGCGAGGGAACTACTAATCCCTTCTCTCGCAGCGCGAAGAACGTAGTTATAACAAGACAGCAGCCACTCAAGCACCGCCGCAGCATCTGTTCAACAACCAATCGCTCTCGCTCCGTCCGGTCCCTTAGAGGTCAACAGGAAACGTATCTCTCTGAATGGGCAAAAAAGGCGCTGACTGGAAGAAACACTGTAGGGTGAACTTCCGGAGGACCTCCCCCTCCCCTTCCCTCCAAACTTCAATGCATTACTTACCATAATCTAGAGACCATCACCGCTCTTTCGCTCTCGCTCGCTCTACTCCCCCCCCTCCTTCGCGAGGCTCGTAGATAAGTTCTCGCAACGAGCCAAATATACGCCTGACTTGACTGCTCTTCTTGTATAAAAGTTAACTCTTAAACAGCTCTTCTTACTGCCGTAATACTACACATGGCGAGCACTTGATTATTGTGCGTGTGAACCCACCGTGAAAAACGAAACGAATCAAAGAAAGATTAAACGCGAAACGTTGGACACCTAGGTACAGCCAATCGTATACCGCTACGACGAATGAATTTGTTTTTTTAAGTGTAAGTAAATCGTCATCAAAACAACAGAAACCAAATAATACCTGCAGCAGAATTCCACCTGTACACCACTACTACCACAAGAAGAATCGACCCTACACGCTTCCCGCACAATATAACGATATCGTCCTGTCTCCAACGTCAACGGAGAACAACAGCCAAAACCTTACTGATCGATACCCAACCCATGACCTGAAAAAAGAAAAACGAGAGACTTACGTATAACAGTGGGAACGCCAACTTCAAACGCTCCCATCGTCCAAAAAAAGACAGCAAGATAGAATTTCGCTCTTGCGGACCATCTCTACAACATGAAAAACAGAAAGAAGAATAATATCGGCAAGCCGTTTCACTATTACTCCACCCAAACAATAACCAGTATGATAAAAGGCCCTATGAACATGGGCCGCGTCCATACAAGACGCCAACAAATATTCACCGTAACGGTACGTGCGTACCAGCAAAGATTATGAGCTCTGAATACAACGAAGAATGATGTGAAGAAAAAAACAAAACAGAAACAAAACCTCAGAAAAAAAACGCAAAAAACACAAAAAACAAAAAAAAACACGAAAAAAAAACGAACAAGATACGCATGAAAACAAAAACAAAAAACAACCAACAACAGTACGCGCTACACTTCGTCATCCGTCAGTTTCAGTTCCGCCCCAAAAACGCTCTAAACCCCCCCCCCCCCTTCTCCCCTCCCCACTCTGTAGGCGGAGCTGCGGCGTCAACGCACACCCGGAATAAAACCGACACGCGGGCATCTCGCGCAAATCGCCAAAAACTTCCAACGCGTTACAATATATGTAGAGGAAAAAAAAACAGCTTAAGAAAAAAATCGAGGAAGAAAGTAACCAGAAGAAGGGTTCATCGTCAAAAACGCTGTCGCCCAGTTCCCGTGCCTTCCAAGCGGCTCTTTTGTTAACAAGAGCTGCAAGCTGGTTGTGGTGGAGGCGGTGCGCGACAAGACAAGGTCAATATTCTCTTTGACAACGCCGCCCCAGCGAAAACAATGTAACCAGCCGTTCCCGACCAAAAGCATCCACGCTCGCGCTTATGCTCGAGCTTCTGCCTACGCTCACGCGAACGTCCACGCGAACGTCCACGCGAACGCTCACGTGAACGCTGACGATTTACTGTAGCTCCACCTACGCTCACGCTTACGTCTACGCTCACGTCAACCCTAACGCTAACGATTAAGCTCCACCTACGATCGCGCTTACGTCAACGCTCACGCCAGCCCTACCGCTAACGATTTACGCCGTACTCTTTACGCTCATGCCAAACCTAATGCCTACGTTCATGCTTTACGCTCACGCTAACGCTTTGTGCTCACGCTCGCGCTCACGATTAAGCTCGCGCTCACGATCAAGCTCAAGCCAACTCTCACACAAACCCTAAAGCTGAAGCTCACGCTCACGCGGTGCGCCACAACCGCCGTGGTGGCACAAACCGCAGTGGTATACATCCCGCACCACCATGAGGGTATACATCCCACACTACCGTGTGGTTTGGGAGGGCAACGGACTCCTCGTGTCCACCCCCCCCCCCCCCCCCTTCTTAACAACCCCCGCCTGCGTGCCCTCCCGCACGAAAAATCTTTCATAAACCCCGCACTCTTAATTTGCCGTAAAAACACGGAGAACCACCATCCTCTAACAGGCATGGCGCATCTCTGTGGACAAAAAGGGGTGCACGGAGCGTAAGGCGTGGGAGCCGGGCTAGCAACCTAGGTAGACGGAATGACGACGACAACGACAAAAACGGCGACGATGACGACAACGGCGACGGAAAAATTCGGGGGTGGTACAAACTAGCCGCTCCCATCACAACCGCCCCAGCCCCCGCCGTTCCCCCCCTCCCAACCCAACCCCCACAGACATACGCCATGTAATCTCTTTTTAGCTCGCCCTAGCCCTAGCGCGGCGGATGTTGACGTGAGACGGCAGCTTGTGGGCGAAACAGAAGTTAGCGCGGCGGTCACCCACCAGCCCGAACGAGGGCTGGTGCTTGCACCCCGGGTGCTCGCAGCAGCGGTTCTTGACGTCCACCATGAGGGGGCTCTTGTGGGAGAGGCAGTAGGTCGCCCTCGGGTCCCCCGCGTGTCCGTACACGGGGTTGCGGGTGCATCCGGTCTCTCGGCAGCGGGGGGCCTTAACGTTCACCATGTCCTGGAGCTTGTGCTTCGCGCAGTAAATCGCGCGTCGGTCGCCTTCCACGCCGAAGTTAGGGTGGGATTGGCACCCTGGGAAAAAAAAGGGGTTTTGTCAGGGAGAAGGGGGCGGCGCCGGGAGGGGGGTAAGTACCGCGACCAATAGCGTTTTGCAGCTTTGAAGTTGGGGTGGGATTGGCAGCCTGGAAACAAAACAGCAAGCAGATTGTCAAGAGAGTGGGGAGAGGTGACAAACAAGGGTTTACCAGAGAGCAGGGAGGGGTGACAAATAAGGTTGATCATGCACCATGGAGGGGTAGAAGGGGGAGGGGGGGAGCTTATATCAACCACCTCCACCTTGCATTAAAATAGTACGGATGGTTATTTTGTCCCAGCAACAGTTGTAAGTATCGCCAATGCTTTCATACGTCCCAGGGATTGATTTAGTGCTACCTCCACATCCCTTCTTCATTTCCATAATAAGGACAGTCGCATCCCAGAGATTGTTTCGCTGAAGCTGTGCCCTGTACAGCATGTACCCATATCGTGCGTGCTGGGGGTGGGCAATAGTAAAACGCAAACCAGCATCCCGCTGGCAGCGGACAACAGCAACATCCTTCAGTGACGACGAAATCGAAGTTTTCGCGTATACCGTAGACTTGCTGCTACCGCCCATGCAAGAGTAGCGTTTCGTACTAATAGTCATTCCAGAGAAATGTTTTTGGCTACTAGTGTCGCTAGAACACTGACACAAGGGCTGGTTCTTGCTGCAGAACTTTCCCGGAAAATGCCATAGATCCGGCTCAGAATATACCGCATTGCACAAAACTGACTTCACTGTGTAACACCAGATGATGCCGGACCGAGGAGACTTGCCGCTAAGGGCAACCTTCCTTTACAACGGATAGAGGAAACTTGGCACCAAGAAGGAGCGTTCCTTTTCCGGAAGGAACTACATGTTCGTGGGCTTCTTTCTCGTCAGCCTTTTGTCGCGAACAAACTACCCGCTGACACCAGACGGCGTGCGAGCTCTATAGCTGTCAGGCCTCCGTTCAGCCGCGATCTATCCATAGTCAACAGCTCGACCTAGATGGAACCCGAGGAATTACCACCCCGACACATGGTACGGCAGGGGTGCACCAAGTTTTTACGAGGCTCAACCGCTTTTGAGCCCCAAAACCCCTTCCAATATTAATTCCAAATAAATTGTGCCTAAAAGATGGGTTTCGAGTTGCAAAAAAGGCGTTTAAACCTCGCCCAAAACCTGTTGTTGAGAAAAAAAAACGAAAGGGCAACCCGATGAACAACCCCATCATAGCCTACAGAAGGTACACTACAGAAAGCACACTGGACAACGAATATCATCGCAAAACCCGGGTGGTGCCGTATTCCAACGATGTTGGGTAAGTTTGTTAGTCTAATTACTAATGAATCTTGAGTACAGTAGGGGTTCTCCAATAAGGCGGCCCGGGTAAGGCCGTATCCCGATACAATGCCGCCACAATAGCCTGGCGCGACTGGGAATTGCACTCATAACCTGGAGTGAATAAGGAGGGTTCCCCCAATAAGGCGGTCATGCTGCACTCGCACACCACCGCCTTGATATCGATAGGGGGGCTCCTGCTGTAATTGAGGAGCCCCGACAGTCATAAATATTTTGTCCAAAAAGCGCTATTAACATAGCCAATACTATACCCTTATCGTAGCGTGCGTCCCCCAGTCATGTCGCATGCAGGGTTCTACTCTCACAAGCTCAAAATTTTCATGGAGGACACATTTCCCCGTCCTTCGCAACACAGGTGGTCAAGCGTGGGAAATAAAAACCAACACGGAGTGCGAACTGACAATTAACATGAAAGGCTGTAATGTAGTGGTCCTTCTACAGTGCTGATTGAGTAGTGCCGGTCGCCCGCTGTAGGGCCTGTGAAATCGCTCGGGGAAAATGGAAACAAGCAGTAGTGGCATTATGCGGAGTAGTGCCGGTTTCCGCTACAGGCTGCCTCAAGTAAAAACCCATATTCTCTCCCCTACGAACACCGCTCGCAAAATCTATTCTTGTAGTCAAAGAGTGAATATTTGGTATCATACTGACCCCATAAACCAGTGGAAGAGGGTGCCATGGCCATTTTTTTTTTACCGGCCTCGGGCTGTCTCTGGGAGCGAAACTCGTATCGACCAATGACAGGCCTTCAACTTTCTCAATAATATTCAGGCTTTTTCACAGCGGGGGCAGAAACAAAATGCACCGCATTTCGCACGATCCGGTCGGACGTACTCCAAGGCATGCCGGTAAATTTTTTCGCGCAAAAATTCGAAGATCTGACTCGTCTGTGTTCAACATTGAGGCGAAAAAACTGGATCTTGCATTAAAACCAAGTCATTTCAAGGAAATATCGTATCTTACTCATTGCCACACACAAAAATCAAAATGTCCACGCCGTTTTTGAGAGATAAGACCCTGAAAGTTTGCACACGTGTTATATATCCACATCCCGAGGCTGATCCGTTTTTTTTTGTTTTTTGCCGACAATATTGGGCTAAGATGGTCCACATTTTCCGAAAAATCCTAACTGACGAAAAATCAGACAAAAAAAAAGAACATCGGGTGAGGTCTTCGCAAGGGCACATAGAAGGCGTGTGCAAAATGTTACGGTCTGAATAAAAAAACGGCGCGGACATTCGCCGGGGAACAAATTTGGGGTTTTTAACGTGAACCAGCCTGTAAAGTGCCGGTACTTCCGGCTGGCACATACCGGCACTATAGAAAGACCACTACTGTATGTGCACATGCCACGTACCAGGTACTTCTTAGAAAAAGGTGACAACGCTTGATTTTCTGCCGTCTGTCCTGTACCGTAACACCCGCAATATGGATGTGTTGCGGCTGTGTGTTGTTTGTCTGGCTCGCGGCCTCCGATCTACAGCAACTCCCAATCCCGTTTGCCGCATGCACATATTGCATGCAGGCCACACGCTCTCAAACCTGAGGTGGTGTTGGACCCAGTGCATAAACCGCACACAGCTTGTGTAAGTTGGTACGGTAGAGTGGCAGCATGCTTTAACGGCGACTGAGTGTTTCTTACGTACGATCTAGTGGGCTTCAGGCCCTCTTGTGTCACCCACTTATCTTCACTCTAACCAAAGCAAAAGCGAGGTCAGACCGTTGCTAATGGCAAGGCGGTACTTGTAACGGTACAGCTTCCAAACCTTTTGTAGGGTATTTTCCTGAAAAGATTGCCGTACCGTCGCTGTGAGGAAAAACGATACAAAAATAAACGGTTCTTGTTTGTGGCAAGAAGCCCAAACCGCCAATTTTCGTCAAGCCTCAGTCAGCGATGCCCAACACCACGACTGACGATCGTCCTTTGATCTCGAGATAGAGATAACCCACGATATGTCCTCTTCGTTTCAGGACAAGGCCACATGAGTGCAGGTGACAGCGCCGGGGAGTTCATGTTGATCCATGCTCTAGGGCGGCGCGAGAGGTTGCCCGCGTTGTCCTGTGGTCTTCGCTCAAACACTCCCAAATTTCTATTTTAGCCCGTTGGAAGACGATCCAAGTTTTTGTCTCTGTTTGCCACACACCAGCCGCGAAATGTATTTTCAACAGCAGTCTGGTTGGCGTCCGCCACATATCACCAGCGGTAGTGTGAGCCCTGTACACGAAGGGTGTGTCGGAGCCCCCAGCGAGCTCGCCACGTTCAGATCTCACGACGGTGTCGTTGATTTCATCGAGCGTGAAGTGTGTGGACGACACGAAATCTCGCCCCTTCTAATCCAAGGTTTGCTGGGGAAATTTTCAAGCAGATGTTGCCAACATCGCCGCGGTAAACCATTTTTCTCCGGGAAATCGTGAAGTAAAACTAAAATTGTCCAAAATCGGGCCTATAGGACAACCGTTCAGCCAAGATCTGGCTCGTATCTCCGGAAAACAAATCATTACCAAACATCGACTTTCCATTAGCAAACAGTCTCACACCGACTTTATCTCCGTTCGCAGCAAATACAGGAGGGGCATCACTTCGCGGTAACACTCCAAAGGTTGCTATTGTAATCTTTGTACGGAGAATCCTACCTGGGATACGTTTTCCTACTCCCCATAAACACTCGAAAGGGAGATCTTGCAATCAATCCCGTTTCTTACACCCCGCTAACATCCCCAAGGGAGATCTAGTAACCCATCTCATGGTGCATTATTTTACTCCCCGCTTACATTCCAAAGGAATATTTAGTAAATCTGGTACGAAGTATATAATTTTACTCCGCTAACATTCCACAGGAACATCTAGGAATCCATGTAGCTTCTTACCCCCCGCTACCATTCCAAAGTGAGAAAATATAACCTATGTCATGGCACATTGTATTTTACTCCCCGCCTAACATTCCAAAGGGGGATCTTGCAGACAATACATGTTCTTACTGCCCGCTACCACTCCCAAGGGAGATCTTGTCACCCATACATATTCTTACTCCCGCTTACAATCCAAAAGGAGATCTTATAGCCTGCTGGTATATTATATCATGGTGCGTTTTATCATGGTGCATTTTTTTACTCCCCGCCAACATTCCAAATAGAGTCTTGCAATCGATACATGCTCTCACTCCCCGCCAACCCTCCCCAGGGATCTTACCATCCGTGCATCTTCTTACTCCCGCTAACGCTCCCGATGGATCTTGCCATTAGTGCATCTTCTTACTCCCCGCTAACACTCCAAAGGGAGATATTACAGTCTACCGGTATACCAGTGGTATGTCCCACCTTCACAACCATATATCAAGACACGAAATAACGACAAAGCCAACCCCAGGAAACCACGGTCGAACTATGCGCAGGCGAGGGAGACACGATCAAACGGGCCACACGCCCAAAATGTGTACCAGCCGACCTCGCAACACAATTCGCCAATCCCTTCGGCAAAAAGTCCCCCCCCCCCGCCCTACAACGTCACGGGCGATGCCATCACGGAACCAGCGAAGCAACATTACACGTCAAATAATAAATCTCATGTACAGTAGCGATTCTTCTATAGTTTCGGTTGCCGATATAATACCGGCACTATAGCGGCAACCGGCACTACTCCGCATACTGCCACTACTGGTTGTTCCCATTTATGCCAAGGGGTTTTGCATCCACTATATACCCGGCAACCGGCACTACTCAACCGGCACTATAGAGGGACCTATACTCCAAATCAAAAGCGGCGGCGTCTCCCCACTCCCTCACAATAAACCAATCCGCAACGCGTGCAGACTGTCTTGTCTATTATTCTTTGCCCTCACACGGATCATTGCACTCGGCTCTCTCTCCTGAAACCGCGTCGCTGTTTATTCGTGTTTTCATATTTGTATCTTCCGCGATCACCGCGCCCGAGGCAAACAAAAAACCACGGCAGTGATCTTGTTCTGCTCCGCTATTCCTCGGTCATGCCCCCTGAGCCTGCAGTTGCTCTGCTCTGAATCTGCTCGTTCTGCTCCCTTCCTACTCTGCTATTGCTGTTGTTCCCACATTGAGTTGTCGCCATAACCTAGTCAGTAGTCAGTAGTCGCACGACAGGCTCGGCTCCAACAACTCTCCTCTTGCTCTGCTCTGCTCCGCTCTACCGTACTCTGGACACGTGCTTTCGACGGGGGTAGCACTTTTGGGTCACTTTTTGGTCACTTTTTGGTCACTTTTGGGTCACGTTTTGGTCAAGAACAATTCTGGCTGAGGGCGCTTCTCGCCTCAGGAACAATAATCAGCATCATCGGAATACCATTTGCGTCTGGCAATATTATTCGCCACATACCTGTCACCTATTAATACCTACCGTAGGCCGCATGGGGGTTGTTCACTGTGTTACACTTTCATTGTTTCTTTCAAGTTAGCATACAGCTCCTCAACTATGGAGTCCCAAAATAACTATTAGTAGGACATACTATTAAACTATTAGTAGGACGTATTATTAGTAGGACACGCCATTCTTCATCGGGCTGCAATCTAATTTTTTCTCAAAGAGCCAGACAATATGCAGCTAGAATGAGGAGCATCAGAAAATGTACGTACACCCACCCCTACCCGTACTAGCATGCGTTTCTTCTCACCTTCGTGACGGCACCTCCGGCTGCTGGCCGGGGTCTTCTTTCGTATCATCGTGCGCGCCCCTCCCGCCCCCGCTCCATCCCGCTGCTCGGGCCTACGCAACTCCCCCCGGCCACCACCGCCCCTATCCATGCGCTGCCCAAAGGCTGACTCCATGCCGACCCCACCAAGGTGCCCCCCCTCCCGCTTGGTCATTCGGGCGCGCTTAGCGCGAGCCTCACGGGAAGCGAACGCCATACTGTCTGGAGAAAAACCATTCCCAGACATGGAGAGAGACTTGAAGTCGGGCGGCGGGAAGCGATCGGAGATTCCTCCCCCTAGGGGAGCCGCGTGCAGCATGCTCCTCGGGTTCACGGGAACAACATTGTAGGCGGGGGCGTGAGGTCCGGGGGGGACCAGGGTGTCGCAAGGCGGAGCATTTCCGCGGTGCACGTCTTCCATCTTACGACTGGCGAGGTAACCGCCGCCGCCGCCACCGCCTCTACCACCAAGCCCCCAAGCAACCTCCACCGCAGATGGGGTTGGGTTAGCGCCCCACCGCACACCTCCATACGTTCCTCGCGCCGCCGCATCCATCAACACGGCGCCGCTCCCGGGCCTAATGCCGCCACCGCCGCCGCTACTACCGTCCATCATGTCAAGCGCGCCAGGCTGCTGCAGCCGATCCACAGCGCGATGGCGAGGGTGGCCGCCGGAGGCGGCCGTTTTCGCGAAGTGGCAGTCCTCACAGCGGCACAGCGGAGGGTGGTCGGGGACCCCGCGGAGCGCCGAAGAGGTGGCCGTGTCCGCGGCCGAAAGAGGGTCCACCGCGGTCGTGCCGGCCGACTCTGGGAGGTCGCGGATGTCGATCGGGGCGTGCGAGAGCGCCAGCGGCGGCGCGGGGTTCGGCAGCTGCAAGTCCCACGGGAACGTCGACACGACGGGCTCCGGTACGTCTCGCCACCACGACGTGGGACTTCCTCCTGGTGCAACTTGCCCGGTGTGCACCGGCCTGCATTCTCCCTGGGGGTCGAACTCGACGCCAACGTCTCCGTCACCGTTACCGACCTCGGCTCCGCCACCGTTAGCGCTGCCCCCGGCGACATCAGAAACGCTCACTGCAGCTGCCGCGGCCGCTGCAACCGCAGCGGTGGCAGCGCCGCCGCCACCGCCCCCGACCTTCCATGCCCGACCACCCTCACCCGCATCGCTGCCTTGAATGTTAACTATCCCGACGGCTGGAGGATTTCCTGAAGAAGGTTCTGCTGGCGTTGCTGTAACAGACGGGGGGTAGCTGTCATTTCCCTCATGCCAAGGCATGCGCTCGCCCTGCCTGTTTCCGCCGGACCCACCGCCGCCCGTGCCACCGCCACCGCCGCTACCACCACCACCACCACCACCACCACCGCCACCCCCACCTCCACCTCCACCACCGCCACCTGCGCTACCGGCGCTACCACCACCCACCGCGCTACCACCGTTGCTCCCTTCAGCGCCTCCACCACCGCCGCCGCTGCCCCCACCGCCGGCGTTATTGTGACCGTTAGCGTTGCCTTGCTCCTGCGCGGCCTCCCCTCGACGGCTGTCGTGGACGTTAGCGCCCGACCGCGATCGGAACATTGCGCCCTCGAAGAAAGGGTAGCGGTCTTCGTGTCCCCCCTGCCCCGGGGGTGCTCTCTGGTGCCTGCGGAAGTACTCCTTCATCTCATGAAGTCGCTGGGACGGCCCGCTAACGGATTCGGGCTCTCTCTCGCGCACCTGATGAGAAACGCGCGCCACAACAACCACCGCAATAAAAACCACCACCACCACCGCCACAACGGGCACGTGAGGAAAGGTGAGACAAGATGATTCCAGGGACGGTGCAGCGGCCAACAGACCACGACCACCACAAGAGACGTTCACATGCGGTAAGATGATAAATCTAATGGGTTGTGTCGAGGGAAATGGAATGGACCGCGATCGCCACAAGAGACGTTGAAATACGGGAAGATCAGATAAGCCCATGGATCACGCAAAGGAAAACGGACCACAACCACCACAAGAGACCTTGAGACGAGAGGAGAACGCCACGAGAGACATTGAGATAAGGCCAACGATCAAGCAGAGGAAAACGAGCCACTACAACGACAAGAGGTGTTGAGATATTATAAGAAAATACAAAATATCAAGGCTCGTGCGTAGAGGAAAAAAACGGACCACGATCACTACAAAGTCGTCGAGACAAGGCACAATAATGCAAGGCAATGGGCCGGGCAGAGGAAAACGCACTTCGAGGTGTAACAGCCACCGTATGTAGCCACTATTGGTACTAGTATGAGTTGTTCCAATGGGATTGGCTCTCGGTTCTACTAGACATGACGATCAATACCTGCAGCGTTAATATGGTACACGCTCTGGTTGCTTCTGTTTGACACGATGAATGATCAATACTGTAGCAGCTAGCTGTTAGCTGTATTTCATCCTCGGCATAACTAATATTGAGGCGGCACTAGGAAACGGGTTGGCTTGGCTGCGCCGCGTGCGTGTGTGCGTGCGTGTGTGCGTGCGAGAAAAGAAGCGTTGCGCACTCCATCGAGAAAGGTTAACATATCACACGGTTCTAGAAGGAAAATCGTGAATCGATCCGGGTCACCGGCGATGAAGCATGATCCCCAAAAATTGGAAAAACAACCAAAACGAAACAAGATAAAACAAACCTCAAGCACCAGTCGCTTTCCTGTGAATGTGAGCGCAGCAGACGCATCCACTCGTGAGAGGATCATCTCACAGAGTAGAGTACGGCGCAACAGGGGTGGCATATGAATATTGTAAGCAGTCCCAGCGAGACATGTATACATGCCGGCGCTCTCAGCAGCACGCTCGGATTAGAGGGGGCACGTTAACGGACCCGTGCTTATGGTATAACCTCTTGGTGCTGCCTACGAATATTCAATGCTGTATCCCATCAGGTGCTTGTCGAATTTCGACTCCGAAGGTCAACTTAGAGCCCGAAACTGGATCTTGCTAATTGATTGAATGATGATATACAACATGCCAGTACGATGACACGTAAGTGCTTGCGGTAGGCACGTGAGTAAGCGAGGTACATAACCCATGCTCCGCGTCCCTCAACCCCTGTAGAGCCCCAAAACCCCTTTCTGCACTAATCTCAAGTGCTTTTGTCCCCCAAAACGGGTTTCCAGTTGAAAAGGGGTTAATACAGCCCTTGTACGATTGCAGAAAAACAACACAAAAGATCTCGATCTAGCTCCAAGTTTGATGTTCCCAAAAACGTGGGCGCAACGTTTTCAGGGGGTAACTAACCGCTTGGAAGCCTCAGAGAAAAAACGTGTCCAATCCAAGCAACGATAAGGCTGTCAGCCACACCAAGGCAATCCGGGCTTCTGGGTTAGGAGATGTGTCCCAGCTGCAAGGTACTCAGAAGACAAGCGCAGAACAGAATGCCGGCACTTTTACTGCTGCGCACGCTTCCTGCGTTTGTCCTATTATTAGGCGCTTGACTACACCGCTTATTGGGTGAGCAGAGCTGGGTCCCAAAACCGGTTAAGGTGGTGTTAATAAACTAAGCATAATAAAAATAGGGCGCCCCACCAACCCGCAATCTCAAGTATGGAGAGAGACCAGACCGCGTTTTGACACCTTTACTAACCGCCCCTACACTAAAACTAGTATATATAGGTCAAAATAGGTCGGGCGGTGTTCAAAGATGCTAGGAAGCAGCGGTTTCGCCCCTTGACTGGCCGCCCACGTACCTTAAAACAAGTACATTACGGTCTAAAGAGGTCTGGCGGTGTTCAAAGATGCAAGGAGAACGCAGTTTGACCGTTTGAACGGCCGCCCCTGAAATTAAAACTAGTATACAACACCAAAAAAGCTCTGGCAGTGCTAAAACACGCTAGAAAACCCCGGTGTGACCCCCTGAATGGTCGCCCCCTACACTCAAACCCGTAAATTTACGCCAAAATAGCTCAAAGGTGCTCGGAGACCGCGGTTTCGCCCCGTCACTGGCCGTCCCCCACAGTAAAACTTGACAGTTCGCCTTAAGTTAACGTCAAAATAGGCTCTTTCTACGCACCCAGAAAAACTGGACTTTGACGTTAAAACAATGCAAAAAAAAATCATGACGTGCCCATAAAGACTGGCCTCCTACGATTGCACCCTCGTTGACAAGCAGCAGCACGCGCGGTTCGTCTCGCCCTCTTTTTTTTTAGTGCGGCAGGATCGGGCGGGGAAAAATAAAGTCCCTCCTTATCGGCGTGACAGGAGCAGAAGCCCGGTCAGCTCGTTGCTGTAAACCGCTTCAAGTGCGCGTCGAAACATTGGACCAAACGACACAGCAATGGACCAATGACTGGCCGTGATGGCCTGACTTCTCTGCTGTAAAAAAACGGGGGGGTCGTCTTCTTCGTTCGGAAGAAGAACAAAAACGAAAAAAGGCCGAAGGCGTAGGCAGACGCACATACCAACTGGAGTGCGACCACGCAATCGATCGAACACACAGCTGACGCGCAAAAACAAAATTTGTGAAAGTCCCCTCTGTCTGGGAATGAGTCGAACTCAAAGCTGACGCGTTTGATTTTTCCAAAATTAAACACCGCTGCGTGCGAAAATGTAAGGACCGTTGGATTGAACACCAATATACAACAGACCCATACATTTCCGTCTCGATCGAAAATACAAAAAAACAGTATATCAGGTAGGTCGTATATCGCTTGCTACTCTACTGCTGTCTTTAGCTGTGCCTAGAATTGCTGGGCTTGGACGAAAATCTTACTTGTATCGAGCGATTGGCTCTTCAGAACAAACAACATCTGATGAAAAAGGAGGGGGGGAGAGCGTGAAGCGCGAAGCGCGAAGCTCCCCGCTCCCCGCCCCGAAATGTCGCCAGAGGAGTACCGTAGCGCTGCGCCGAGGGAGCCCTTGGAGTGATCGTTGTAGACTGAGGAGGGAAAGGGTCCCAGCAGATTCCACACGCCCGGATCTGGAGGTATAACGGGGCGGCGCCAATCGCGGCTACAAAAAAAAAAGGCAAAATAGCTACGGCAGAAACACACCGGTATTCCAGAAAGAATGCTTGCATGCCGAGGTTACCTAGAACGCACAAATAACATCAGGTATGACAAACATAGACATATAGAGTAGGTGGAGACTATGTATGGCCTATGCGCTATGACGGTTTCTTACCGTCTAAGTCCAAAGGGTGCGGCCATCACCACCAATACCACCGCTACCAACACCACCACCTCCAAACCCGCCACATCCACCACCACCATCACCACCCGACCGTGACACCACCACCACCACCACGGCGCGATGTGTCGGAGACAAGGGCTTCAAGCGTCAGACACACGATTTTTTGGAATATACGTGCCAGTCTCTACAGTTGTACATCCAACACTGGATGGAAACGTAAGAACCTTTTGGCTATCCTTATGTATACCCCAACGGCCATTACATAATCTAAAAAAAAACAATAACACGTCAGCTGTGAGTTCGACCAATAGAGTAATTTCCATTCAGCTTGGCACATGGCCGTGGTACCACATCGTAGCAGCGGCGAAAAACTTGCGACAGACAGCAGCAGTAGCACTATTAATCGTAATATTTTATCAAGTATAAAAAAATGCTATTATACTATTATAAGCAGTGTTCTTGAGCCCTGTGGGGAACAATGTGTCACGCAGGCAGCTGTACCTCAACGTGCCCCCGCGATCTTGCCATTTCCGCTTGGAGAGGCATGGGCGTGTACAATAAACGGCTCAGATTTTCATTTATTCTTATTTTCCTGGCAAAAACCATAAAAGATACCCGCACACCCGGTATACCTCTGGAAAATATATGTTTTGGTAGTTGTTCCCGAAAAATATTAAGAAAACACCAGTACTGTACCCGGTTGCGCCCCTGGCGAACTATAAATATACACGCCACATACTATATCGCACGGGTAGCGAGTGTACTTCGCGATTCATTATTAATAGTTATGTTTCGAGCGTGTGTTCTTCACATTAAACTGTTGTTTCCACCTATCGACATCCATCATCCCCAGAGTCCGTGCCGATTTCTCGTCCCAGAGAGGGCAAGCTCTGTGGTCAAAACCTTCGAGATCACGCGCATCGCAAATGCAGCAAGGTGATTTGGCCATGCAATGCCAACCGCGTGTGGTTGTCTTAGCCTCTACGACCTAAATAGCAAAGTCGTCGCCATGGATAGCCGAGAAGACCGCCATTATCATCATCATAATTGGCATCGTCGTTTTGCGAGCTAGCCAAAGTTCTGTGGCATCCGCACGCTGGTAGGGGTGAAAGAAGAGCGGCTGGTGCCGTTGCTCGTCGAGGGGAGATCCGACGAGGAAGAAGAACAAGCAGGCTCCCACGCACCTTCCTGCCTACAAAACAGCCACATCATCATCAAACAAGCCCCTAAAGACGACGGCGCTATGCGTAGTGAAAAACTCACAACTCATCATGATTGACGGTTAGTAGAGCGCACGTATTAAACTACGGTATTACAGTAGTACTATTATATATTTTATAGTGGTGTTAATAGTATAGTCTTTTTTTTTTTTTTTTTTTTGTATCCTCCGGGGATGGGGAAAAATAAAGCTTTAGCTCACCACACTTCCACGTATTTTCATACGCGTCGTGTGTCGATTTAGCTCAGTTGCTTTCGCAGCCCAACGCTAGCTGGCGCACCCTTCGGGTCCCATTGTAGGTATAGCGTAAGCTGTCCCTATCAGTGGTCTTCGTTACAACCCCGGCAGCGCAAGCTGCCGTTGTATACGGGTGCGAAATAGTATAGTCTAGTAGCAAAATACCGGTGTACCAAGTATTAATAGTAGTAGTAGCAGTAGTCCTAGTACATACCAGTACATAGTATTAATACCTGGTATTATTAGTAGTTATGAGTAAATATTTTACAAAAGTACTACTACTACTACTACTACTACTACTACTGCTACTACTACTACTACTACTACTACTACTACTACTACTACTACTACTACTACTACTACTACTACTACTACTACTACTAATACTACTACTACTACTACTACTGCTACTACTACTACTACTACTACTACTACTACTACTACTACTACTACTACTACTACTACTACTCCTCCTCCTCCTCCTCCTACTACTACTACTACTACTACTACTACTACTACTACTACTACTACTACTACTACTACGACTACTACTAATACTCTTCCTAATACTCCTACTCCTACTCCTACTCCTACTCTTACTCCTACTCCTATTCCTACTCCTCCAATTACTCCTCCTACTACTACTCCTCCTCCTACTCCTCCTACTACTACTCCTACTCCTCCTCCTCGTCCTACTCCTCCCACTCCTCCTCCTCCTCCTCCTCCTCCTCCTCCTCCTCCTCCTCCTCCTACTCCTACTCCTCCTCCTCCTCCTCCTCCTCCTCCTCCTCCTCCTCCTCCTCCTACTACTACCACTACCACTACCACTTCGACGACGACGGATGGCGGCGCTCTTTCCTCGCTTTCGCGGAATGGATGTCTCATCACAACAAATACACCCCACGCACTACGAAGCAGACTGGACCATACCTTCACCTACTTACACGTGGGAGGTGTTGTCGCTTTGTTGTTCGTGATGTGTTGTCGTTTTTTTTTGGTTGTTGGTGAGGATGTTGCGAGTGCTGTTGTTGATGCTGCTGCTGTCGAATCTTGGTTTTTTGTTGTTGTGATGATGGGGGCGGGGGAAATTCGACGCAGTAACGCCTTCCGAAATATCTACTTCGAGAAGTATCGGTTTACACTGCCACGACTCAGTACCCAGCCGTTGAAAACCAACCAAGAAGGACTATTAAACGGGCCACTACAGCTCAGGTAAAAATAATGGTAATAGCGCTGTTTGTCCCCGTTGGCAGCAGCTGCAGCAGCAGGAGCTGGGCTAGAAAAAATACCAGCCTCCCCCCCTCCTACTTGCCTTGCCCTCCCTTGCCTACTCCCCTTGTCGGAGGAAACAAGAGCACGAATGGTCGGCTGTTCTGTCCCCCCCCCATCAATCATCGTCAGTTTGTTCAAGAAATTTGGAAATTTGCACTGAGTTGGCCCCGATCGAGACTACAATTGCTTACGTACGCGCAGTGTAAGTGCGTACTGGTGTGGTGTTTGTTCTGTTTGTGTGTGCCGGATCTCCATGAAGTACATAATGGAGCGTTGCGTACAGCCCTCTAACTACGACAACTACTCTGGTGTTATCACATTATCATTATATTATCACAACATAATTGAGCGTTGTGCCCAGCCCTCAAACTACGACTATTACTCTGGTGATATCACATTATTATAATATCACATGATCACACTATCACACATGATACCTCTACACGATACCTCTACTATGTTGTTGTAGTGCCTACTCTAGGCTGAGTAATCGGCCAACCTTTATGAATAGCCTAGTTGGCAATGTTGCATCGGAAGGATTATCCCATCCATCATCATCCATCATCATCACCATCATCGTATCACACATGGCATGATGCACGCAATCGTGCTACACTTCTGGGTATAACGAATAAAGACATTTGGGTGCGTTCCTTTGCTGCTGCAGAAACGAATCTACCAAACGGAATCTACCTCAATATTCTTGAGGTTCACACGATTAACTACGTATTAACTTTCTATTATCACTATGATCCTCGTATCTACCAGGTATTATTATATTAATGCTACCAATACTAATTGTGGGGTCCCGATAAGATCGACCACGAACACGAGCAGCGCGATGATATCATACCAACAGTCTAGCAAGAACGTGCAGCAGTACGACCAGTAGCACGCTGTGCGCGTGTTCAATCGCTGCTGACGTGGCGATTCGGGCACATCCCCTACCCCAGTAGGGCGGGCTGCTTCGCGAGGCTGATGCTGTCTGTATTCGTCGCGTGTTTTCCACTAAAACAAACGTGTGTTCCACAAAAACATGTTTTCGACATGTTTCTCCCTCTAAAGGCACGATGGGGTTAGTACTAAGGTTAATACTACTATAGTCTACATACAGTAATACACTATACTTTGTACCTGGTACCAGGTACCAGGTGTAAAACTACTCGTACCAGGCGAGGACTCGGCTCGACTTGAAGTCTGTGCCTACAAAGAAAAAGGGTCACTTTTCTGACTGTCATTGCCTACATCATACGTCCGTGCCACTTTGCTTACTGAGGGGATGACCCACGGTTCGAGTCAAAGGCTGCGCCTATGGGCTATATGAAACTAAAGACAAAGGCTTTTTTTCTCGTTGTCATCACCCTCACGTTTGTGTCACTTTCCCTCCTTGGTTTTGGTAGTTTAGAGCATACATAATGATGTGTCCCCTCCTGTTTTGGGGGTTGTATTTCCGCACCATGCACGCAACCAACTATATACTGCTGTAGATACGGATTGAATGCATCCACCCACTCTCACATTCTTCGTATTAAAATCGTAGACAGAGCTACAGAAAGACGCAAAGGCAGGCTCGACTTGCAACGGCTGCATTGTAAGACGGAACACGAACAAGCACAACAACTATTGTATTAATCAAGCAAGGCAACAACAGCACCTACCAGCAAGAAAGAAAGCACAACAAACCGACCACAACAACGCAAGGGCAACAAAGCAAGCACAGTTGTTGTTCTCACATTTACTCGCACAATCAAGTCCGTGGTCACAAGACAGGCTCCAGTCACTCTGGATGGGAGGAATACCCCAGGAAAAAAACACAAACAAAACCAAAAGTGGCACACGCATGTATCATGATAGCTGGCGCAATTCATGCCTCCGCGAGAAAAATTAAAAAAATGAAATCGGGAGCCAGTCTACGATGTGCCAGGGCCATACTGGTGTATTGATCGTAACACTGGCGCCTGAAAAAACCGACTATCCCCCTTGCCATGCGGAAAATACTTTAAAGCGCACCAAGCTCAACTCTAGAGTGGTCTGCGGTGTGTGTTTTCTCCACAATGTTGATCGTTTTAGGACCCACGAAAAAAACAGACCAAACAACGAGAGGTGAGGCTGTATCAACCGGAGTCTAATTAATACCAGGTAGTATGTATGAGCGCACAGCAGCGCCACGAGTAGCATCACGCTGCGCACGTGTTCTTATAGCTCCTTGGATTGCAGCTGGGACAATAGCCCAACCACCCCGTAAACCAGAAGCCCACGATGCTTCATGTGGTCGATGCTGCTGTAATGGTAATCGGTTCGTCATCTTGTTTCACCAATTTTTCACCAAGGCCGCACCATAACATCTACCGTCCAACGGGAGGAGTTGTTCTATACCCGGTAACCCTTTTGGGGCCCATGTACAGCGACCACAAAAACGACCAGTGAGGACGGTCTTGTCAAAAGTCTAGACGGAACCATATGTGCGTGTCGCCCATCTCCCTGCATTACGTGCAGCGTGTGCACCCCCGTCCCTGCCCAAGCGGCCCCGGCTGCTTCGTGTGGCCGATGCTACCAGATGCTACCAAATCGAAGGGCCTGGCTGGGTAATCGTTATTCATTTTTCGGCAGTTTCCACCTACGAAGCCCGAATGGTCCGTTCTTTCCACCCAACGACAACGGCACACCGAGTCGGTGTCCGTCTTGATTCTCCATCCTGAGTAGAGAGATAGATGCACGTTTTGTGTGGTCAGACTGCCAGACAAAAATACAAAATCCACCGCGACATGAATCGAGGGGTGGTCCCTCTTTAGCGCCGGCATTGTGCCAGCTGGAAATACCGGCACTATAGCGGTAACCGGCACTACTCCGCGTACTTCCAATACTGGTTGTTCCCATATGTGCCTGAGTATCGATTTCACAGGCACTATAGCGGGCAACCCGGCACTTCTCAACTGTCACAATAAAGGGACCTACATCTACTGCTGTTGTACTCGCAATCAAGTTAAACGAGTGTTCTTCCAACAAACGCCGCCCAGTTCCATATCAATATTTTCCACAATAATAGTTTACGCTAACGGGTTATTAATCTACGACGGCAATACATGATTTTGTTCCAAGGGATGTCACCGGTCATCACCCTCGTCCCGCAAGTCGGGTACGGAGGTTTTCCAATCTCACGGGTCGGGTCGGGTCGGGTCACCCTGACCTGACTCGACTCGTGAGAAGTGACCCGATCTGTGAAAAGCCCCGATTTTTTATCTCATGGGCATCACCCATATAATCTGCATGAACGCAAACGTTTCCAGGAGGAGGAGGGGGAGGGGGAGGGGGAGGGCATACCATGTACGCATCCTCCCTATGTAGCACATACGATACCAGATACCTGATAATAAAAGTAACATTATAGACCATACAACAAAGACCGGTATGTATACAGAGTGATCGCACGTACCGTTACGTATCGTACGATAATAGGGCGTCATTTACCCTGTGTTTTGTGGCCCGTGTATACAATATCAGCGCAGCATCCATCAACTTTACCGACCCACACACCCACCCACCCACCCGCCTACCCACCTACCCACCTACCCACCCACGCACGCACGCACGCACGCACGCACCCACTATCCACCAAGCCACCGCCCATCGCACTCATCAACAAATTACGTATGAACAGGTTTTGGGGGGCTATTATGGCGTAGTGATGTATGAGCATGTTTATACGCCGATACGTCTACATGTCGCAGGTGTATACAATTCAGCAAAAATACAGACTACGCGTCGTAGTTCCGCTAGGCCCGTGGGTACAATAAAAACGCACTGGTACATGGATACCAGGTATAATTATCAGACTGCCCGTACCATACACAGAACAGATAATTTAGGGTCATATCTAGAATAATAAATTCAATAAAAAATATAATAACGGTTCGGTTCGGGACTCGAAATTTGCCCCATGGGACACGATAATCTCCAGTACACCTCAAACTTCGTAACTATCTGCGTATTTACGACTATGTCATCGATTTTTACGTTTAAAGAATTATTCCGTACAGATAACATGAATTATACCTGGTGTACTCGTACTCTGTACGTACCCATCTTATTATCATGTTCGTGCTACGTCAATATTGTTGACGACGCAACCTTGATTGGCCTTTGGTCTAAAACGAAAACCTTCTGCGTTCCAATTCCATGTACTACTCCTTAAAATTGCTGTTGTCGTACATCGACCAAAGAGCGACGATGATACTTGTTGTAGTGTGAGTTCATCAAGGGTCTACTTGTTGTAAGAAGAGCACGTAGAAGTACGGGTACAAGTATCATACGACCATGCTGCGAATATGTCTTAAAGCAGCTCCTTACAGCATGCAATGCAGTTCGGGCATATTCCTCACCCCAGTTATCATGCCCAAGGTATTGCTTAGTATGGCAGATGTTATAAGGCTTAGTTTGGGTAAGCAATTGGTTAACCTTTGGCAAGTGGTCAAGCGGACTAATACCCCACTAGTCTAATACCTTAACAAATGGCGTCGTCGACAGACCCATGCTTTTTATTGGGTCGTGGGTTCAAATCCCACCATCCACAATAACAAAGTTTTTTCAGACTTTCCCCATGTCGAACTTGAAAAATACTCTCCCCGGTATCCCCAGGAAATGAAACCGCTTGGATATTGACAGGTCCGCCCGTATATCCGGCCGACCTGGTATCCCGCCGTTTCAGGGGGGGGGGGGGGTTATAAGGCTTAGTTTGGGTAAGCTATTGGTCAACCTTGTGGTCAAACGGACTAATACCCCACTAATACATCAGACGCACGCTGTGGCAATCAATCGTAGTGTTCTTTCTGACATTTTTTCCCGTGAAGCCCCAACGAAGGTACACACCTTTTCACGACACGCACGAGTAGTGAGTGTCGTCCGGCAATGTCTATTGTGATTATTATTATAGTAGGTCAGACCAGAGGTCGCCTAGTCAGGTACGATACATATTACTAGGGAGTACCTGGTAGTATACACCACATAACATCCGGCAAGAAAGAAGGGAGAATAGAGAGGTGGTCGGATAAGAGGGTTCATGTTTTAGATCAGGTGGAACCTGGTACATCCATTTTTTTTTTTCATCTACTTTTCAGCTTCTGGACAAGCCGTGGTCACACGCGTGTCATCCCTTTCCCCCCCTGGTTCTTGCCTTCAATTTTTATCGCGCATAGATTGTGTTCAGCAATCCCACTGCTCGTCGATTGTTCATCGAGAGTTGCTAACTCACGCTCTCACGCTTTCCGCAAGTCATTTGTGCACAAGAAAAGACCCTACGAATATATACGTATGTATGTGTGCACTCGGGGCGACCGATGGTTACACATATACATATACTCGTACCTGGAATACGCGCGATCGGAGTATCACACACAGCTTCCGAAAATGAGTTTCCACAAAATCTTCGATCTCACAGCTAGATCCAGGGTGTATTTTTACATTTAGAATATACCTGGTACGTGTTTACATACGTACAGGAGTTTGAAGGCGCGTATTTTCTGCATGTTTTTCTCCATCCACTCCGCCGCTCACTGTTCATTGCCTCATTCTTGCAGCAAGCAGAAGGGAGCAGAACCAGAAGCAGCTGAAGGAAGCGCATTTCCTCACTACAATAGACAGCTACCTGTAGTACGTGTACGACCTGTATGTAGTAGGAGCTGGAAACCATTTTGAAATCAGAATCATCGACAGCAGCACCGGCAGCAGCAAGCAGCTGAATTAACGAAGCGCATATCCTCACTAATAAAGGCCTCTTCATACCTTTAAACTATGTTCAAATTATACATAAAATACTACCACGTCCCCTGGTATAATACAGGTGGTACCACATTCTCACAGCATATTGGTACCTACGAGTACTACACATCACAGCAAATACTACTAGTACTGCTACGATACTACTACTGCTACTACTGCTACTACTACTACGACTACGACTTCTACTATGACTACGACTACTAATGTTGCTGCTGCTGCTACTGCGACTACTACTAGTTACCGCAAAATAGATCCTAGGGAGGGTGGTGGTGTGGTATATAGCCGAGCGAGTGACGTGTACAGCGGTAGGTCGTGGGACTGCTACACTACCACCGGCTCTGAGTGCTTCATTTAGATGTTTCTATAATAGAAGAGCTCGGTGCAGAAGAAGTGCTGCGCATTATGCGCACACTTACATGCATCTGTCAACTATAATAGCTCCACAGGCAGCAATTTCATTAAGAACAGGTACTATTAATAGTGAGAGTCGTCCATTGCAGTACGTACTACTGCTGTTGTAGTGCACGTATGTAGTCTATAGCAGCAACAGCAACAAAACAAAACTAGCCCAGTACATACTATTATGTACCTGGCATATCACAGCCGCAGCAGAGCAGCAGTTCTTGTTGGTGCACATGCACGACAGCAGACGCTGACTAACTAGACGGGTATTTTATAAATATATCCGGTAAAAAAAGAAACCACGGGTGGATGTACCTGGTGTGTGTTTTCTTCACATTAAACCGGTATTTCCGCCCATTTACATCCAGCACACCACGTGCTGATGATGCCTGGCAGTAGACTATTATTTATTGAATCTGGTTTATAGTAACAAAACCGAAAGAATGATTTAAATAATCTACACTACTAGACTATACGTATAGACTAGATTAATATGATATACGTAGACTATAATTATAGCAAAATGTGAAATAATACTATGCCTGGTACCTGGCAGTCTTAGCATTATTGGTAATATATTATAAAAAATGAAAATCCACTCCAGCTGTGAGATCGAATATTTTGTCGAAACTCATCTTTGCAAGCTGTGTGTGATACTCCGATCGCGCGTATTACGGGTTGTGTGTCCTCATTAAGGATATAGGTCGGCGACTCCCCTTACAACTACAGTGTAGCTATCAGGGTCAACAGGGTGATGTTAGTCGGTCTGTGCGCGGAAACTATAAAACCCATTTCTGAGGGGGACAAAATCTGACAGCTGTGGAGGGAAATGTACCCGTTTATCAGGTGAATCCTGTAAGTCGAATAACCGGTGAGGGGGGGGCGGAGTCTTTAAGGACGTGGGGGCCTGGTTTTGATCAAAAGCGAGCGAAGTTGGAGGGGGGGGGAAGGGGGGGGCGGGGGGACTGGGGGGGGGGGGGGGACGGGCGGGCAATTTGTGCGTGGAAGCTATAAATCCTTTAAGGGGATAAATCTGACGGTTTTGGGAAAAAAAAAAAAAAATGCACCAGTTTATCATAGGGGGGGGTTGGGGCGGGGGTGGGGCGGGTGGGGCAGCTCAATCTGTGCGTGGAAACTATACATTATTTTGAGGGGATAAATGTGACGGTTTGGGAAAGAATGCATCAGTTTATCATGTATATCCTGGGGTAAGTCGTACAATCAGTGAGTAGAGAGAGGGCGGAGTGTTCGAGGGGGTGGGGGTGGGATGGGGTGGGGGGGTTGGGGAGGTGGGGGGTGGGGGCGGGGGGGGTCGGGGGGGGGGGGGGAGGGAAGGGTTTTAGAGGAGGGGTTTGTTATACGTGTGGCGCTAGGTCTAGGCGATGGTGCGGGTGGTGGGGAAGAAGGGGGCGTTCGGGGCGGGGGGGGGGGGGGAAGCAGCGGCATGGATGGCTCTAGAAAGATAATGAGGTGATATCCAGTGCGTGAAGTGTTTATTATGGTGATATATCTATCGGAGTATCGCACACAGCTTGCAAAGATGAGTTTCGACAAAATTTTCGATCTTACAGGTGGAGTGTATTTTAATTTTTACAATAGACTATATATATTTAGATCCTCCTGGAGATCCGGGTAAAAAAACTCAAAGCTCCATACACTTTCGTTTGTGTACCGGTTTTTTTCCATCGGCAAAAGCTTGTAGTGTCAGTAAATATACTATAAATGAGGCGTACGTAAGTTGATAGTGCCAATAAATACGTGCTTGAACTATTATTAATAAGGCGGTCATAAGTGTCAAAAGATTTTGACCGCTACATATCAAGCAGCCGTCTTATTCAATATACGAGCTGGGCGGTTGAACACTCTGTTGCTGTGGTCTTGTTGCCTTGACAGGGCGGTAACCGCCTTCCCAAGGGATCAATACCGTGTTCAAGTGTACATTGCAGTGTGCTATTGACCCAACAGGGGTGCGGTCTGGAACCGAACACAACCCACCTACCACCTACCGCACACGGTATCGTGCGCATCCTCACTACTATTCGTTGTGCTCTAAGGGAACACCGTACGTGTTTTCTTTCTCGCCGCCGCAGCAGCAGCAGCAGCAAGGAGGCGAGGGTGAGTGGGATATAAAAAAAGTACCCAAGGTTTAGCGCGGTGCGCGAGTGCATACCCGATCCCGAGTTTCACCTTTCAGATCCATATTAGACGTGTAACCCTTGTAAGAGGAGTCTTAGCCTCATTACGAGTTGGGCAGATCTAAAATAGCCTGTTTATTAATAGTTATTGTTTCGAATAGCCGCGTGTTCAATCCTCGTTCCGACTTTTGGATGTTGTTGTCGCCATCCTTTTTTTGCCGTCGTGGGATAATTATTTACGACTATTCATTCAGGGTGGGCTAACGTGATAAAATTGTATAACGTACTCGTACGAGATTCATATATCAAAACTAGAGCGAGTCAAGACCCGTCGGAATACGTGACATCACGCTTCTGCCACGCGGTACGAGTGTCAGAGAATAGGGATGGGGTCGCGACCAGGGGGTCGTCGCACCCCCTACGAATGCGATCGCTGTTGCTCTTCCATTTCTATCGAGGGTTTTGAGCTTGTTGTAAGCAGCCTGAAGATGAAGGAGACACCACGAAGCAAAACAAGGAAATTCTGAATCTGTGTACCTCCATGACTCAAGGTCGGTTAATGATAAAAATTGCAACGCGGCAACCATAGCTATATATATGAAACTGCCATGGTAGGCTGTCAGAACCCGTCAGAATACGTCACGTCTACGTTGCCTTCGCAAAGAAGTGAGCCACCCACATTACAACTACACTGCTGTACTTAGCAGGGGCCCGGGGCCGGAATCGTCTTGCCTCCGGCTTGGTAGATGGACCCAGCTCGCTGACACAGAGAAACAGAGAAAGTGACAGTGGATAATTGTTGCTTGCATAATCGGTGCAGCTCCTTTGGTCTCTACGGCGGTTACATCTTACGGTTCAAGTAATAGCCTGCATGCTCACGCATATCATGGCGAACCCGTGCATGTGGGTGTGTCTGTCCCCAGACGCCATGCGCCACGTCAGGCTTCTGCCAGGCGGTACGAATGTCGGAAGAGGATGTTGCTCCATGTTCAAGGGGTTTTAAGTGTCTAGAGACCCCCTATTCGACCACCACTGCTGTTATCCCCTTTCTATGGATGATACTGACGTTTTGACCTTGATTTGAGCTGCCTGCACTTTCTCTTTTTTTTTTTGCATCTCATTTATTATCCTCGCACTACTCTCGTGCTCCCTCCCGGTAGAAACTCAGATCCGGGGTCACATAGCGGGCCCTTCTCCCCCTTCCCCACTACGGTGCGCGCCTTCCTTTTTATCGCGAGAATAATTCAGCATTTTCCTTCCCTCGTCGACTCGCGTCGAATTGTACCTACCCATGCTGCTAAGGCGCTCTCAGCAGTTGATCCCTTTTTTGCATTTTGCAGATGAAACAAAAAATCTCAACACCACGGTGGGAATCGAACTCAAGAACCAACGCTACTATTATTCGAGGGTAATCACCAGACCACCGGGGCGACCGTAGATGGAGATAAATGATGCATCATGTCATATGAGGTAAACCAAGGAGGACATGCATCATCTTTGCACGACTATTATTCAGGGTGGGCTTTTGTCATAAAGTGGCATACGCCACTCGTACAATACCTATATAAATGCAGAAACCAGGTTGCGCCGGATCCATCGGAATATGCGACTTCACGCTTCTTCTGCCAGGTGGTACCAATTTCAATGTACGAGAGTATGACAGGGAGGGGAGGATGTTCAATGTGTCTCGAAAATTCGTACCAGGTATTCATCACTGCTGCTGCTGCTCTGCCCTCGTTCCAGCCTCCTACGCTTTTATCTTGATGAGTTGTCTGAGATGGACGACATATTACAAACTGGAGTTGATTGAGATATTACGAAGCCAACAAGGAAGAAGCGTTGTCTACTCAGCATCGATATCCCAGCCCAGAGAGACCGTTGTTTCTTTCAAAATGGTAAACAAAGCTCGTGATCGAGAGGGGACATACTTACCGTTGTTCACGGGGGAAACACAAACGGCGGGGCGGGATGGAGTGACAATTTTAGGTGCGAGGCCAGAATGTTTGAAGGGATGGCACGGAAAGATGGGAAACATTTTCTCGATGGAACAGACGGTAGTTTCCAGTGGGAGATGTTTTCTTGACAGAAGTGGTAATTTCCAGCGTGAATCACGTTCATGACGGTAAGCGATGGGTAATTGCCGGTGGGACGTATGTCCGTATAGGGTAGGAAGCACAGGAAACCGTATGCGGGTTTCGTTTTGTTGGAGGAACTGGATAGGACGTAAATACTGTTCATTTTGACGGTGGTCCCGTCCCGTTCCGTCACGGTTTGCCGTTGGTACCGTCCCGCCGTTTACCACGCCAAACGTCGGATAAATATCATCTCAAGGGGAGCAGCGGCAGGGCGAGGTTTAGGTGTTTTAGGTTTTGTACTGAATCATGATGTGGAGGAGAGAATGAGGTCCTGAATAAGTCGGATACCGCACGTAGTATGGTAGGCCGCAATATTCAGGGTTTTTGTCATGCCAGGTCGACCGCCTTTTGTCTCGAGCGGCCGTCTTACTCACATTATATAGGCTCCATCATATAATATCACCCACTTAGTTGTTGATTGAATATCATTCGTGCAGTGATGCCGCGAAATGCCGTGTAGTTTTCCCTGATCCTAACTACGGTCGCACTGCTGCGTAACACACAAGCACACCCACATCAACTCTAACCGCGCCAACTACTGTGCGTAGCTTTTTTTACACGACACCACACAAATAACAACCAACCTTGTCTGAAGGGGCAAACGTTAGACATCTCGGACGCAGAAAGAACCCGGTTAGTTATGCACGACTGAGAGCCACTGGGAATCGCGGCGAGAATACTCGTACAACTATTATTAAGTAGGGAGACCTTCAGCAGGAAAGTGGGGTGAGGCAAGCACCACCAACAACAGCAGAAGAAGAAGCTACGCACACATATCGCCGGCACATAAATACCAATAAATACCGTACGTATGATACGATGATACGTATCGGAGGGAAGGCGTTGGTTGGTTGCACACCTGGTACCGCGTATCAGCAGTACGTAGGAAGAGTAGTGTGCGACAACGTTGTGGACAGGGACAAACTACGTTTGTTGCGTCGTAGACGCCATCAATCGGCGTAAAATATGACACACATCAACCACGTCTGCCTGTCTTATGCAATACGCCGACAAACCCACTGCAAACAAGCCTACATGACCAGACTTACACACACAGTATTACATTCGTCTCCTACGCTGCTTGCGTGCTGGTACCGAACGAGTATTAATCTTGGTGATGATGGCAAGGCAAGGCAAACGTTCGACGGCATGCGTACGAAAAATCAATTAAAAAACATCAATTCAACGTTCGTTCACAGAACCTCAGATCCGATGCGCCCGGAAGGAGAACGAGCCGTCCACCATCATTACTGCAACAGCAGCATAAAAATGGTAGCGGTCGGTGCTAAAATGTCAACTACACATGCGGGCCCTCCTCATTGTTTTACCACATGAGCGCACGAGGAATTGCAGCAGCAGCGCCCGTTCAAGCTGAGCCACGCGTATCCCTCGCATGCTCGCTTGGGCGGGCTTGCAGAAGAGCTTGGAGGAGAGATCGCTCGAGCCTGTATGTGCAATATTATACAGAGTACAGAAGGTGCCTGGTACAAATAAAGTAAGCGATTTTCTCATCTTTTGACGGGTATATTCCACGTTTTTCATGCCGATTCTTGAATGAACAATTTGATAATTTGTTGCGTCAGTCACATACAACAAGCGAGCTGCAGCAGAGCAACAGCAGAAGAAGCAGCAGTACAAACAGAGCAGCAGCAGGTGTTCTCTGTGCGGCTACTCTTATACGTACTAAACCTGGGAATGATGTGCCAGCTAAGCTACTGCATGCTGCATTATTTTACAGAGAGTAGAGGTGTCAAAAAGTGGTTGCACTCGTAGCTTCTGTACAGACGAGTAGATGGATATTATTCGCAGAGAGAGGTGCGTGACGCTGCCTGCTGCTGTTTGACGCTCTGTCTCTTTCTACCTCGATTGCTCGCTCATCATGTTGAACGTGCAGAGAGGGAGAGCAAGCGCAGCAACAATCGCAACATGATACGCGAGGGTTAAGGTTTTATGATACCCATCGTACGCGTATGGTTCGTGTCTTGTCTGTGCCTCGTACATATACCAATAGCGCGCAGAGCACTATCTTCAATTTGCGCGCAAGTTTGAGTGACTGGACCACACATAAACCTATAAAAAAAGTAGTAGCAGTAAACAAGAAAAGAATCCCTCTCGTACAAAACAAATGTCCAATTGCAAATGTGGAAGTCTCTCGACAACAGCAGCAGCAGCAGCAGCAGCAGCAACAAGCAGCAGTATCATACCACCTACCAGGTGCAAACACACTACAGGCAGCACAATAAAAACAGTTGTAGCAGGCTCTCATACTACGACTACGAGTATAAAGTAGTTCGGAAAATTAACCGCCTCACACGACCGACACGAAAAACATCGCTCAGTGAACGCCAACATCGCTCTCTCGCAAGGCCCGCACCTGCCGAAGATCGTGGTGCGCTCCCCCCCCCCCTCCTCCTCCTCCTCCGGGCCTCGCCCAGGGCATGCCCGCAGACGCGGCCGAATCGGTTATCCCACCGTAGTTTGACGATGGCCAAACTTCGAGGCCAACTCCTCCTGCGGCGGGTGCGACGGAGGTCGGGGTGCTTTGTCCCCCTCTCCAGCCCGTCTCTCCGCCACCTCCTCCTGCGCCACCACCGCCGGCTCCTGGCGCCGTCTGCTCGGCGCCGAAGCCGCCAACCCTTTTGGTGAAGATCTCGAGGCGATCTTCGGGGTCGAAGGGCGGCGGTTGCGACATGTAGCTCGCCTTCGCCATGTTACCGCTCGCTATTGCCGCCAGAGAACCGCCTCGGATCGCGCTGCTGTTGTACTCGAGGCCGACTGGCCCGTCCGTCCACACTGTGCCACGTCCTGGGGCAAAGCTCGGGGGTTGAGTCTGAGCCTGCTGCGCTTGCTGCTGTTGCTGCTGCGATTGTTGTTGCTGCTGCTGGGCCTGCTGCTGCGCCTGCGGCTGCGCCTGTGCTGCCTCGACGGAGGACGAGCGCCGGCTCGCTTGCCACCAGGCGGAGTCTTCGCTGCTTCCCTTTTGGTTGGCGGCCTCGGGGTGGGACGCTGCTGGGGCGGGAAAGCGCGCCGAGATCCTGGGCTGTAGGAAGGGGTCTGCGTCTTCCCTAGGATAAGCCGCGGGCGCCCAGCTCTCCTCCGTCGGCGTGGGTCCTGCCGTGTGTCTGCCCGTGCGTCGAGGGAGCGTCACTGCCGCTGTGGTCATATCTTGCCCTTCGGTTTTAATTTTCAGCTGCTGCTGCTGGTCATTTACTGGGCCATGTCGTTCGGCCTCTCTCTGTGCGTGTTGAGGGTAGATGGGTTGGGTATGGTGATGTGACACGTTTTTTCCCAGGATGTCCTTTGGTTTCCAGCTGGAAGTTTGGGCGAAAATGACAATCTGATGGCGTGCGACAAGCAAGTGATTTTCCCCCAGGGGAAAACTGAAAGAAAGAGACCCGCTATTCCCGAAAAAAGCAGAAAGAACAAAAACAAACGAAAAAAAAACAAAACCGCAGGTGAAAAACCATTTTCGAGAAAATAATCGCCCCAGGGGTTATTTGATGGAAACTTGATGAAATTCGCGACATTTTTTTTAATGTGATGTGTATGATATCGTACTGCAGTGCAGCGCGGCGTGGTGCGTGCATTTTCGTATGTTTCGTTCGCTCAAAGTTTGCTCCGCCCCATCACCACACCGTGCAGAGTGAGTGTAGTAGTAGCAGATATGTGTTTGTGCGTGGGCTTCCTAGAGAAGCCACTGGCTGGTAATGCTGCCGTGTGTACGTATCATAGGACTGCTGCTGCCGTTGTTGCTGCTGTGGGATGTGCAGTAATCGTGGCCTATCTGTGTTTTTATGGCATTTGTTGCTGCTTATTTTCCCATGATTTTATTACATGCCAAATCAAGCCAAATCGCTCGGTTTCACTTCTTGTAGCAGGTTTTACGTATAAAACGCAATTAATTGATTTGTTGCGTATGATACACGTTTTCTAGGTACAAGTACGATATACCGTAGACATGTACTATTGCCGCACGCAGCATGCTAGCTGCCGCTGCTACAGAGTATGTGATGATATCCTCTCTCGTTTTTTGGAGCGAAACAACGACAACAACAACAACAACAAGAACAACAACAACAACAACAACAACAACAACAACAACAACAACAACAACAACAACAACAACCATAAAATGCACCACCACCAACGGGGATTGATTTATCGCAATAAGATTATCGTAACCTTATTTTATTACCAAATAATTAAGAGGATAGAAAAAAGGTCCTTCTTCAACGAAAACAACAACAACAGCAAGCAAAATCGAGCAGCCGGAAAAAACAGTAGTCTTCCCGTCCATATTTTCCCAAATGCGGTGAAAAATCATCAAAAACCAGTCGTCCGGTCATCCAGGATCCAATCCACCCACAATCTGCAATCCTCCTCCGCTGCTGCTGTTCGTAGTCGGTTAGCAGGCAAGTGTTACCAGGTGCTGGTGCTGGTTCTATGAACACGATACGAGTACGAGCAGGCACTCGTACTTGTATGTACATACATACAGCAGGATTGCAATACTACATACTGCTTGTATCTCTCTCTTCGTACATATACTTGTATATATACTGGAACTACCTTGTCGAGCATCTTCGTGAAGATCATCATGCACATGTCAGGCACCGGTTTTAGACAAAACTATAGGAACAGTTATGTTATGAATATGAATACAAACGATCCTTACATTTAAGTTCATAGTGAACATACACACCGTCCAAGAATAAAACACTCACACACTCATCCACCATCATGAGACATGTGTTCGTAGCCTATCAGTAATACGAACGAGGCGCGAGCGAGTGTGCGTGGAGTGCGAAGCGCCCTCAGATAGCGAACGAGCGAGCAAGATTGTCTGTGCCGTTGTTTGTGTTGTGCGGGTTGTGCTGGTGGCGGTGTTGTTCTTGTTTGTTGTTGTTGTTGGTCTCCTCGTCTCCTCGCTGCCTCTTCGATAACCGCACGCAAGGAGGTACTACAACAAACAACGGCAGTAGGTCAGATTTCAAGAGGAATAATTTATGCACCACCACTACCAGCTATGATCATCACTCGTGTCACAGAATGCAACAAAAATCATGGTCCATTCACATCTGTTCGTTGTTCGTAAAAAGTAAAATGCAGCACCAGCACAAAAAAAAGCACAAAGCAGCACCGACCAGCGGCAGCACCACCAGCACCACCAGCATTATTAACCAGCACCCACCTGGGATCTTACATTGTGCACCGACGGACCGAACCCACCTGTCCTGTATTTTAATTTATAAAAATAAATAAATCAGAAACAGAATGATAACATCTATCTACAGCAAGCAGTAGAATAACGTGATAGTGATAGTGTGGGTCCTACATCTATACGGCAAACCATCGTTGTATAGCACTATATATCCGCACTACAATTAATATATTGGGAGTAGACTATATACGCGAGTATTAATTTGTATGTAAGGATTAATACTGCGAACCATCACCCCCTACCCCGTCTTCTCTCCTGCTGCTGCTGCTGTGGTTGGCACAGGTATCTTTTCTCTTTGTACCGTACATACGGATATGACCCGTCGTACGCACACAGATACAAACAGCAAGCAGCCAAGAAAACAATTTTCGTTTTAGAAAAATAGACTCTTTAACGAAGTTATGGACAACAATCACCGCCGCAGCCCACCGCCGTTGTGGCAAGGTTGGGGGTTGGCAAGGTTTCGATATATTATCCCGCCGTATGATTTGTTTCTCTTTGTTTGGGGGGTGATGATGACAGGTGACATCCACTTGCTTGCTTGTATATTCTTGCAAGCTGCTTCATTGTTTCATTGTTTCAGGCCCTACCACAGGTCTACCTGTGGTATGATACATGTGGTATGATACGGTACGCATGATGATGAATATCATCAAGAAGAGTCATGACCATGGCAACGTATGATTATTGTGCGTGTAGAGTTTTCTGCGCGTACTGCACGGCTGACTGACTGACTGCTGCTGCTGCTGCTGCTGACACCTCCTCCTTCTGTCAAGAGTATACCCCATGGTATGTATGATACCTATCTGGAAGGCTTGAAAGGGGGGGGGGGGAGCTCTTGGTACTTGTGTATGTATGATATATTACAATTCTTTTTTTTTTTTCGTGTAGCCCGTCAGGGCGGAGGATCCAACGTAGTAACGTGCAAGATAGGCGAAAATCTCGAGGACCTTAGATTATACTCGTACTACAAGTATTTAATGGTAGGCATACATACCTGGTGATGGCAGGCCGACAGGGAATCGGATACTAGACTATACAACACGCAGCCAAGGTTTGGTTTGTTTGTTTCCTCCTGAGGAGTTTGTTATTTCACTCAATCCATCAGCAGAGTGACTGAAACCACCTGTTCTGTGACCGCGGGCTTGATGGTGGCGATGAGAACAATAACATATATTTCACGCCAGCAAATACATGCACTCGCCGATCGGTTTTCCCGTTTCTGGCCGTTTTTCTGGGTTTTCGGGGGTGGTTTCCGAGTGTTTCCGTTTTCCAAGTCGATTTCGACGTCGTTTCTGCAAAAGCGTTCTGTTACGAACGATCTCCGCTCCGATTTCGCGTAACGACGATTTTCATACGCAGTGAGTGAGTGTTGTTGCGGCGTGCCCGTAATTTTTGCAGCCTCTCATAGTCAGCTTTTTTTCTTTCTTGGCCGTTTTCTGCCTCGTAGTCACCCTTGTAATTGGGGTTTTCGTTGATTGCCGCGTTCTGTTATTCTGCTCGTCCTTTCGGTCTCGCCTCCTCGGGTCATTGCTGGGTGTTATTTGAGTGCTATCCTGTATGATGGCTGCTCACCCCGAGCCAACAAACAGTAGGTTATATGAAGGTACAGCATCAATCAGCTTTTGTGCTGTGCCTCGTTTGACGACACATATTTTCGCCTCCCCACCCCCCCCTCCCCCCGGCGCCTTCTCGAAAGGGATTCGCGGTCAATGATCAAATGAGTTACAAGGCAAGCAACAAATGAGTGTGCCCCCCCGCCCCCGCAACCGCCCCCTCTCTCGTTGCAGATGCGAGACGAAAAACTTGCGTTATTCCGATGTAATCACTTGTCTCCGTCCCTCCCCCCACCCCGGCATGCTAGGGATGTGAGGTTCTATTGGGTCTATTGTCATTCGACTACGGCTATGCATGAACTGAGTACAGCCCACCCACCTTCCACCCTTTGTAATGATGCGAGGGTCTACGGTCTTACGGACTGCAGCCATGAGTGATATGATGATTAACCCCGGTCCCCCCTCCCCTCCATCGCTGGCGATGTCGCGGTAGCTTGTGCCCTCCCGTGTTCAAGGATGCACTCCCTCCCGCTCCCCAATCGGGATGTGGGGGTAATACTTTGGGTTCCTCTAATGCCGTCCAGTATGTTTGACGCAGGCATCTATATGCATTGAGGTAAGCAGAAGGTGCCAAAGTCCCCCTCATTAGCGGCCAGTAGGACGCAGCACACCCTTAATGCGACTCGCCGAGCACCTCACGGTGCTTCACGGTTAAGGCGCGCGATGTCTGCCTGGTCGGTGAAAACCCGACGTGCTCCGTCCCGACGTTGTAGGGATGCAATGGTCTCTAGTCCTACAGCTACGGCCATGCATGAAATCAGTACCCCTCCCCTCTCTGAGGATGTAGCGGTAGCGCGTGTCCTTTCGTTCTGAAGGGTGCCTTTCCCCCCCCCCCCGTCCCCCCCTCCGCTCGGAGGGGAAATGTGGTGGTACCGTCGCCGCTTGATGTATTGCGAGTCCCTTACGGGTACGCTTAATTTCCTGTTTCTACAACTTTGATTTGTGATACTCCAGGAGGACTCGTAGCCCGGCATTGGCATGTTAGAGGTATGGTAGTGGGTGTTTCTTGGAAGCTCGTCTTCGAAAGAGCAGAGGGAGTGGAAGGGGGCATCAGGGTTGGGACGGGGGGGAGGGAGGGGCAGGAGGCAGTAAGGAGGGTTGGGGGAGGGTAAACAGCGGGCTCGGCTATACCTCACGTTGTCCGCTGTTCCCTTTAAGAATAGGCCTTTCGAGTCAAACTCCACCCTTTCCCATATTCCCAGTCCTGGAGCCTTAATAACCTTTCCAAGCAGTACTACCACAACATCACTCGTAACCAGCCCCCCTGTCTTTGTTAGGAGTTGGAGCGGCGCTCCGTCTCGAAAAGAATGCGTGAGCAATAGTCAAATGACTAGGGAAATCAACAAATAAGTACCCCAGCCATACACGCCGGAATCAGGGATACGCCCGTTCCACGAGCATGCGCTTGAATCGAAGATGCGGCTCCTCAAAAACCCACTCCAATACCTCGAACCTGATTTGGCTACCAAACCTCCCGAAATGTTATCTAATCGGGAGAAGGAAAGAAAGCCTGCTTATGTGAGACTCGAAAACTATCACGCACTGACTCTACCGCCATATCTCCAGCGAGGGGGGAGAAAGGACGACGACGTATTGCCGTAATGGACGGAGTATCAACACCCATAACACGACGGTTCTTCAGTACTAGCGGCCAGACTATTAATAGTCAAATCAACCCCGGCGATGAACGAAGGAGGGGGATCGGCAGGTGTAAAAACACGGGTAGAAAATAACGCGTGCGACTGCAGTCACGGCAAAGGGCGATAGCGTTTAGATGCTACCAAAGGCTACCAACAGGCTGCTACGAAACCTGAAGCGGTCCCGAAAAAGTATCGGCACACGGCAAGAACCTCACTATGGAAACCGGCAAGAGATTCCGAGGAGACGTCGGTCGTAGGCCCGAAGGGATAACCGACCCCCACCGTCCCTCCTCCCTCATTCACCCCCGCCCCCCCTCCCTCCCTCCCCACTCACCCCCTCCCCATCTCCCTCCAGCCCCTACCGCCTCCCCCCCCGGCTCTACCCGCTCAATATATACGAAAAACGACAACGCAACAGCAAAACAAATTGGGCGCCACGGTGGCGTGAAGCTCAGCTACACCTCGAGATTCGTTACGCTGAATCTCCCAAACAATAATGCGCTACCCAGCAAGGTGGAGCTGTAAGTACCAATAGCCTCGTACAGCCCCAGTTGCAGTCCTACCTGTGCAGTGGCCCGAGCTATCGAATTCGTATATTTGTATCTGCAATTGAAGTCGGGTGTTTGATAGCTTCGGCTGGTGAGCGATAATCGAAGTTTTTATTAAATGTTATCTGTGAGTATCTATAGCCGATAGCTTTTGCTTAGAAGTGATCGGCGTTTGGTTTAATAGTGACCTTATGCTATCTAAAGAGTAGCAGATAGCGCTTGCTTTCGAGTAGTCGACGTTTTAGTTTATTTTTAGCTGTATCTATTTAGAGTACTTACCAGGTAGATTTTTCTTGTGGGTGATCGACGTTTTAGGCAAATATTATCCGCATCTATCTATCGATAGAGAGACCGATGTTATAGTTTATTATGCCGCACATTGCCCGACAGCAAACAAACGTTCAAGCATTGTACCGGATATCATATGTGTGAGTACAATTCATATAATGTGTCTCCTTGAGTGTGCTAGCGTATACTAATAATGCACCGACTAGTAAAACATTAACCGCTTTTGGGGTTCGAGAGGGGGAATGCATACACGTCGAAAATAATGGCGATCACAGCGACATCGGTGATACGAAGCAACCCGAGGTGCCGGGATGGGGGGCGTGTCCGAAGCGCAATGCAAGGAGAGCGGTACGACATGAGCAAACCATACCGATAGACGCGCGCTACGAAGGGGGTGGCACCTGATTCTTATGAGGCTCCTCACGTGCGGAACTCTTTACTTCACACAAAATCTTAGATACTCGAGAAAATGTGTGACAGGTACTCGAAGCATGCTTATCCCGATGAACAATGAGTCCTACGGCCTAAGTTTACCCGAGTATCTATCGTACAATAGCCATGACCTTCCAACCATATTAGGTAGTTCCTCTGTTGGAGATTAATATATTCCCGTAGGTCATAAACAACGCGTCTCAAATGTGCTGCAAGTATCATACCCCTATTATTATATTTTCTCTTCGACATTGTGCGGCATGGTGCGCTGTTTCTAGCTCCAATAGCTCCAATGTCGATACAATCTAAACATCTCCCTTAAGAAAGAAGAAAACGAAAGGAAACCTACAAAAAACACAGGAAAGCTATGCCCAAACTCTATCGTGGCACGCGTCGACACTTGCGCTGCAGCACGCTCTTCCTATATGGTCGTCGCTGGATAAGATCGCGCTCCCGCGTCTTTTTTTCATCGCTTTACATAGGTCCATAAAGGGTGCGTTTAAGCATCTCTGGATCCGCGCACTACTTCTTGTTTTCAACTCACTCGTCGATTTTTGCTTCCCAACTCGTAGGAGGTTTTCTGACCTTTACTACTACTACTACTACTGCTACTACTACTACTACTACTACTACTACTACTACTACTGCTACTACTACTACTACTACTACTACTACTACTACTACTACTACTACTACTACTACTACTACTACTACTACTACTACTACCACTACTACTACTACTACTGCTGCTGCTGCTGCTGCTGCTACTACTACTACTACTACTACTACGACTACTACTACTACTACTACTACTACTACTACTACTACTACTACTACTACCGCTCCTGCGTATTAAGGCCCTCGTCTGTTCGTTTGTTGGCTTTGATATTCAGCGCCGACGCTGTTCGTTATCGTTTCTATACCCACGCGCGTGCTATTCACTACGATATAAGGGTAGCAAGTTTCGACCATAACATTTCTCCCCGGCGGGGCTCCCTATTAATAGTGTAACCATACTACTACTTACACTACTAATAGTAGCAGCAGAATTACCCAACACTAGTTGTTGGAGTTCCATTGACACATACATGCTGCGGTACAGCCACACCCTATTGTTTCGGAGAATTCTTCCTCGCATGAGGAGCTCTATACCCACCCCACCCAAAAACAATTTTTGATGAACTGAAAGTGCAACCCATTTTTTGCTCAAACCCATGGCCTAGGCATAAAAAAAAAGGCACATTGAAAAACTAGAATGGTGCTCCGACGACCTTGTGTTAAAGAACCCCGTCGTTCAGGGAAAAAAAAATGCCGAGAAAAATGCTGCCCCTATCCTAGCACTTGTCAATATACCGTTCGCTATGCAGTACCTAGGCCATGGGGAAACGAACTTTTCGTCACGTTAAGATGCGTACCTGGTACAAATTTTTCTCAACGCCATTTTTTGGGGTGCGATTTTAGCGCCGCACTCCCAACATGGGGACAAAACATTTGGAGTTAGACTAGGATCCTTTTCGGAGTTGGAGGTGGGTTAAGCCAAGAGCCTCAAAAATATTCGGTACCACCCTTACCATAGGACACGTCCCCATCAAAAACGTTACATCAAACACTACTAGAAGAACCCATGCTAGGGTAGGAAAGCGGCCGTAATGGCGCCACTGCGTGTTGTTCTGGCTGGGGCGTTGCGGTTTTAGGAGGACTTTTGTGAGTATTATTCGTTTGGTTTTGTTTTACTTTTACGGGGATTTTGTACGTGGCGTTGGTCTTCTTTGGATTTTCGGTTGTTCGTCAGTTTTCCTGCTGTAGTTTTGACACTCTCACGCTGCACATTGTAGGGTGTCAAAACATAGCTATGACAATCTAATTTTAAAGAGAAATAAACGAGGAAATAAGCGAGTAGAAACCGTTTGTAGTAGCATCATTCCTTCCTCCGTCGTTGTCGCACACACAAAATATATACGATCGTCGAGTAGTACTTCCCGGTGGAAAAGATGTAGCACATAAATGATCAAAATCGTTTCTGCGGATTCCTCGATGTCTTTACTGACACCCACGCTGGGCGTTTTCTCGGTTGTTGCCGGTAGCCAGTAGGAACAAGAAAACTCAAAAGGAAATCAAACAACGAAGCTTTAGTTGACGTTGACTTTTATCCTAGTTCTAGGTGATTTGCGTTAGTGTTCTCTTCCCTGCCTTCAGCAGCGTTGTATCAATCTACTTTCTCTTCCCTTTTTCTATAACCTTATCATGCGGTCCACTACGTAATCAATCTGATGTGTATCATACGTGTTTTTCTGCTATGATTAGGTTTGTCATTTGACAACAAAATACAACTCGTAACATTAATATGTTTGCTACTGTTCTGTAGTATTTTGTTAAGCGAGGCTGTCAGTTAATTAGCGCACAGTAAGCAAGCGACGCAATTGTTGCCACTAGTAACAATACTTTGTTTGGCGTTATACTTATTACCCTGCTCTGGTGCTGTTTGCTGTAAATCACCGCGAAAACACCACGCCGCTACAACTACTACTACTACTACTACTACTACTACTACTACTCCTACTACTACTACTACTACTACTACTACTACTACTGCGACCGCTACTACTACTACTCCTACCACTACTGCGACCGCTACTACTACTACTCCTACCACTATTACTACTGTACTGCTACTACTACTGCTACTACTACCACTACTACTGCTACTACTATACTATCAATAGTACTAGAGCCGGTCGCTCCAGTGGTCAAGTGGTTACCCTCGAATGCTACTACTACTACTACCACTACTACTAATAATAATAGAAGAGTTAGTTCTGGGGTTCGAATCCCACGTGGGTCGAACTTTTGAGTTAATTTGGAAAAATAAAATAAATCAACTGCTGAGAACGCCTGTATATAGCAGCGTGGGTTGGCGCAATTTGATGCGAGCCGACGAGGCAAGAAATAGCTGGAGGAGTCTTATCGCGATAAAAATGAAGGCGTGTCGTACCGTAGTGGGGAGAGGGAGAAGAGCCCGCTTAGTGACCCCGGACATGAGTTCCATCTACTACTCTCTATAGGGAGGGAGAAGAAGGAGAAAGAAAGAGTGCGAAGATGATAGAAGGGATGAGAAAAAAGAAAAACATTTAGTCTATAGACCTACTGCTACTACTATTAACAATATGCTGTAATCTACATATATATTATTATGCCGTTAGCCCTTCTGGGAGCAAAGTATATTATTAATAGTAGCAACCTAAATACATGATTGTACGCAGGTGCGGTATTTCTAACCTTCGAGGTAGAGCGCGCAGTGGTGCACAGGTGAGTGTCATCGTCATGCGCGCGTGTCGTCCAGTTCCTTACGATGCTCTTCGGACACACACATATATATCCTATTATATAAAAAGCCGGCCGCCCCGGTGGTCTAGTGGCCACCCTCGAATACTTCTAGCGTTGATCCTTGAGTTCGATTCCCACCGTGGTGAGATTTGACTTTATTTGCAAAAATGCAAAATAAAAGGATCAACTGCTGAGAGCGCCTAGCGGCGTGGGTAGGTACAATTCGACGCGAGTCGACGAGGGAAGGAAAATGCTGAATTATTCTCGCGATAAAAAGGAAGGTACGCGCCGTAGTGGGGAAGGGGAAGAAGGGCCCGGCCATGTGACCCCGGATCTGAGTTTCTACTGGGAGGGAGGGCGAGAGTAGTGCGAGTAGAAAACATGGAATTAACTAAAAACTATATAATAGGCCTATCATATCCCAGCAGCCCGGACTGCTTCGTGTGTCCGATCGATGCTGTTATCAAAATGCAATCGTCATATCGCCATACCACCATTTTGACAGTTACGACCCAAAGGGGCGTTAGAATAGCGACTTATCTTCGTACATACCAGGTATTAAGTAATCGGAGTATCACACACAGGTTGCTTTGCAAAGATGAGTTTCGATCAAAGATGAGTTTCGGCGAAATCTTCGATCCCACAGCTGGATGAAGCGTATAGTTCGAAGTATTTGTTTCTATAACAATAAGAAGAGGTACCTGGAACCTGGTGTAATATATAAAATACGTACGTATGTATGTAGCTCGCCAGAATTGTGGCACCGCTGTAACGATTGTGGATGGGAAATTAAACGATATCACTTGCAAAGATGAGTATCGACCCCAAATTTGTCGAACTTACAGCTGACGTAGTACTCGTAGTTAGAATAATTAAAGTATCACCATGAAATACCAACGACAAGGTCAAACAAGTACTCGTACCCAACGGTGGTGTATACTTCGAAGTACATACGTGTGGGGCAACAAAGCCCTAACAGACAAGATAGAAAAATAGCAGCAAAGATAATCAATGATTCTAAACAACTAAAAGAACAATTGTTTTACCAAAATATCGAAGCGGTGGTATAGTGGTATACCTGATATATCGTAAGTTTTTGTTTTTAATTTTTATAATTTTGTTTTTTTCTCCTCCGTGGTGGATTGGGAAAAACAATTCACCACACTTCCACGTGTGAGAGTCGTGGCTCTTATTATTACACGCGTATTCTCATACACACGTCGTGTTGTGTCGATTTAACTCAATTGCATTCGCAACCCAGCGCTAGCTGGCGTGGTCCTTCGGTTCCTGCAATAGCCATAGCGCGAGCTGTCCCTGTCGGCGGTCCCCGTTACTACTCCGGAAACGCAGCAAGCTGCCGTTCGTTGTATACGGATGCGTGAGTATGTCGACCCGACCTGATCCCTGGGGTCAGGTGCGGTGGAGATAGCCACCCCCAGCGGCATCGTTCCGGGTAGTATGGGACTTGCGCAAGCTCACCCACAAACGAAACCCCCGGCCATGAGAAAACATCCTGCAGCCGGACTTGGTCCAGTTACGGTCCACCCTACACCTATTCGGGCGTTTTGGTCCATCATCTATTTTACACGCCAGCTCAACCCGCAAAAAAGAGGCTTTTTTACCCTCAGCGACCTTCTGGACAACGTGCAGTGAGTGGTCACAGGTAGGTGTCTTCTCTTCTCCCCACTGGTACTTGCCTTCATTTTTACCGCGTATAGGACCGGTCGCCCCGGTGGTCTATTAATAGTGGTTAACCTCGAGCACTACAGCAGCAGCAGTAGGAGGAGGAGGAGGACTCAGGGGTTCAAATATTGGAATGGAGTTTTTTTTTTCTAGAGGCACCAACTGCCGAGAGGTTTATAGCGTGGGCAAGACCATTCGACGTGAGCGAGTCGACGACGGAAACTATTATTATACCCGTCGTAGTGCTAAATTATTATCGGGGTGAAAACGATGGCGCGTACCGTAGTGGGGAGGGGGGAGAAGAGCCTGCTTAGTAACCCTGGAGCTGAGATACGTCTAGGAAGGGTTATTCAAGGAGAAAGAAAAAGTGCGAAGATGATCATGTAGATGGGATGAGCAATGAAAAACAATAATAATATCATAGGGTTCGGCTTCGAAGTTCCCACTTTTCATTTTTTTTTCATGCTGCTGGTCGATTTTCATCGAATTTGGTACACCGTACAAGAGAGGGTGATTGCTATTTTTTTTTTTTTTTTTTTCAGCACACTTTCACTTTCCAGCTTCTGGACAAGCCGTGGTCACAGGTGTCATCCCTTCTCCTCCCCGGTTCTTGCCTTCAATTTTTATCGCGCATAGGGTTCAGCAATCCCACTGCTCGTCGATTGTTCATCGAATATTGCTAACTCACGCTCTCGCGCTTTCCGCAAGTCAATTTGTCCACAAGAAAAAGTCCCAACGAATTTATACGAGTATGCACTCGGCGGGGCTCGAACTCACGAAACTGACCTATACCAGGCTCGAAGATAACCGGATACGCCACCGGGGCGACCGGTTGCTATACGTACGTACCGTGCCGTACCGTACCCGTACTTGTTATCAGTGGTGGTAGTATACGTAAAATACCTCCTGTGGTTACAATTTACAATGAAGATAATAAGGCCGACATAATCGCTAAAAATGCAATCCATTGTTGAGTTCCATTATTTTTTTTAGTGGTATTTTGGCCTAGAATGCCGGTTTTACTCGTTGATCGACGCGAACAGTCAAAAACATCTGCCGCTACTACAACAAACAGCTTAGTAGCATACGTTCGATATTCTCCTCGGTCGAGATGTCCCGCGGATATTTTTTTCGGGGAGCTTTTTGGGGTACTTTGCCGTTCCTCCGGACCCATACATAGTCTAAAACATAGCCCCATTTTTTTCCGGGAGCTTCTTGGTACACTTGGCCGTTTCTTCAGAGCTACCTGGTATATTATATTGTACACAGCAGCTTGAAATTATGTTTTATTTGTTGATGTCGCAGGTTACCGTGATGCAGCGCTTTTTAGCAAAAAAGTGATAAATGGTCCCCGATTCTGAGAAGAACTGCTAGCAGCTGCTGTCTTGTACGGATCCCGCCGCAGGAACCTGATCGGACAAAACTAAGTGAGGCTTGGACTCTTGACTCTTGAAAAACGGAGACGTGCTCCAGAGAGCTGTTCGGGTACTCTAGGGTTGGTGTCAACCCTTTTAGAGCTGCAATGGTTACCACCTACTAATTCCAAGTAATTTGGCCCTAAAAAAAAGGTACGATTCAAGATGGGTTATCCCCTCTTTATTTACTACCTGAAAAAAGGGGTGGATGCTTTTTGAGGTACTATTATAACTGATTGTAACACTATAGTCTAATAAGGGGTAATAAGGAGTTCAGCAATAATAATGATGTGTTTGGCCGTCCCGCCGAGTAAAAGAGGAAGGCTGGCTGTCTTAGAAGCAAGGATCCTGTCTATCGAGGGGGTATGCGACAGCAACGAGAAAACGACACCACCACGCTCCTCCTAGAAAGGTCAGAATATAAAACAAGCCTGAGCGATGTGATCACAGGACCAACTAAGAGTATGAAAATGAAAAATGAAAAAATACGCAATGCTAACCCCCCCTCCCGCCGCCGTGTCCACGGAAAAACAAAAAAATGTGGGTTTCGACGTTTTTTTTCGTCTATCCTCGAGGCTCGCGAAGTGGGTAGAGATATAAACCCACAAATATTAAGGAATTACCTTGCGGGATCCTTGTCGATATGATCCTCAGAAGGGACAGGTATGTCTATCGCGAGACCACGTACAGCTGACAGCAGTATAAACCCAGGTAGATACTAGATGCTCTTGTTGCTATCGAGCAAGGCTTGCTGATTTAGGTCAGGATACAAGAGTGATCGAGAGGGGGGAGGAGAGGAGGGGTGGAAGCTTGGCTCTAGCCAAGCTCCAAATACCGGTTCTCGTACTCCTAGTGGAACACTTTAACACATAGCTAGCTGTTGTTGATGGTGGGGTCGACGGGGTGGTTTTAACAAGACTCATGATGGGATCACGTTTGGTTGGGAATAGAGTTGGTGAAAAAAAAACGGGCTTGATTTGATTGTTGATTATTTTGGTGTTTTTTACTTGATTAATCGTGATCGTTTGATTGTTTGTCTTGTATGACACTTAGTATGGCATGCTTGGGGTTGTATTTTTTTCATAGTATACTTGAGCATGGTGGTGCTGAAACCAGTTAGATTTATTCACACGCGAAAAGGCATACCACTGGTAAAGGCTTTGTTTGAGTAGATTTTATCATGGGCATTCTAAAGCCCATATACTTTATTTTATAGCATTTTAATTCGCCATACTTAGAACCATACACACACGTAATATTTATATCGCGGTATATATGTCAGTGCAAAAACCATACAACTAGATAAATAAAATAATAAGGACAAGTTGATTTGATTATTATTAGAGATATTCATGAATTGAAAACGTGATTAATCACGATTATTTTTGTTGATTACCAACCCTTCTTGAACATCATGGAGAGGGAATATGACTCCACAGAATAGAAGGGAACTGGAAGGAACAACCGTACCTCAATTATGCAAGCAAGCAATCAATCGTTGATTTATGTGAAGGAAGAGTAGAGCCATCGGAGCAGCGAGATAACCAGATTTGATAGCTACATATTAATAGTACCGATTCAGTAGCGCCGGTTGCCCGCTATAGTGCCTGTGAAATCGTTTGGCCTATATGAGAACAACCAGTAGTAGTGGCGGTACGCGGAGTAGTGCCGATTACAGCTATAGTGTCGGTATCTCCGGCTGCCACATACCGGCACAGCAGCGGGACAACTGCTGTACCAACAACTATGGCAACGTGCGCAGCGGGAAAGGGACAGCGCAACCCCTTGCCCACCCCCGTCCTCAGGCACACCTCGGATACGTATATGGAAGAAGCTGATCCGTGTCGATCAGCACTGGCTAAGTTCCTGCACGCGTGTGGATCCCCGATTGTCCGGGCTGCAAGTTGGCTGGACGTTACCGCTAGTTTCTAGGTTTGGTTAGCAGGACCGTACATAGTTTCTAGGTGAGCCGCGTAACTGCTGAAGTCGATTTCGTGAACTGAGATCCGATTTCGTGAACTGAGATCCGATTTCGTGAACTGAAATCCCGCAAGGAACTTTTTCTTACAAAAACGACTACCAGGTATATGTCAAGTGTGCCGACGACCGGACGACATCCGATGCATATCGACGAGCAGCCGGAACGCTGCACCCTAGGCGTGATAAAAATGAAGGCACGTCCCAGGGGGTAGAAGGACTGTCGTCTGTGACCCCGCTTGTCCAGAAGGTCGCTGGCGGTGTAACCTCCTACGAGTTGAGCTAAAAAGTTGATGTGGTCATAAACTTGGGTGGCGGAGTAAACCCTAACTAACTGACTTAACGAGCACTACACGTCGAGCCGTGAACGCGCCAATACAATGAAAAACACGCAGAAATCCGCCAGTTTGCCACACGCAACACTCTATAATACCTAGCCAACTAATTACCAGTCAGCGACTTTTTAGTATAGTGAGCCAACTCACAACCCTACAGATTCTCGGGTTGCAAATTTATCACGCACGTGAACTCGAGAGGTGTCAGTTTGTTGCGATTCTCTGGCACCATACAGTACGGAACAGCCATTTAAGAACCTGGCAGACTAGAAATTTTGGGTCGACCTTTGCACGAAATATATAAGAAACACTTTTATTTGTGCGAAATAAATGTTGGACAGACCCTGCCCCAAACAAGAACTTGATCCCGCTTCCAGGATCTCGAGGCTGACCCAAAATAAGAACTCGAGCCAGTCTTAAATAAGAACTTGACCCTAGCCCACAATAAGGCTTTCTTAAGTTTTGACGCGTACCGTGGCGTCTTGGAGGCGCCCCCTGTCAATGGCTGCGGTGGGGGGATCACTTTCGGGGCCTCATTTTTCAGTGGGTCGAGCTCACTCGCGCGAGTGATCCTCCTATCCCTTTGCCATCTTAAGTATTGGCACCGTTTTCCGCGATATATACCACCATGAAATGGTCAGCTACGCTTCGCCAAACAAATGATTTGGAGAATTTTGTTGCAGTGAAGTACGAAGTCACTCGGGCGAGTGGCCCAAAACCCTGCGGTGCAAAAGTGGGTTACCCCCCCCTCTTACAGCAACCGTGGTCCTATTCGGAGAGCCCGTGTCACCGGTGAAAGGGCGTACCGTTTTCCCCCGCTTTTACGGCGAACAGACACAATCGGGCCTACAGGCGTGAGAGAGCGCGTGGACCAGTAGTTGTTGTTCTTGTTCTGACGTTTTCTCGTACACACGTGCTACGATGGGGCCAGCATTTTAGGCTAAAATATCTTGTGACGAGCAGGGCTCCTCAACCATTGGCTAAAATAGTTTGCCACTGAGAAGCTGCCCATATATCGTTGGAACACCATTTACCAATTGGGTTTTGTCCATTGTCATGCATTCTGCACCGGGGCCATGGGATTGTTCATCCGGTTGGAAATTCGCTTTTGCTCAAAGTCAGTTTTTGGGTGGGGTATAGAGCTCTCGAAGTGAGGAAGGAGCCTCAGAATATTGGGTGCATCCGTACCGTAGCGTGCAATCAGCGCCTGGCTGGATTTCCTTCCCGCCTGTAGGTATACCCTGGAATACCGTAAAGACACTGCTAAGGGTAGAAGTGTTGGAATTATGTGTACCAAGGCTCTATCTCTCTCTGTGATGAGAGATGCAGAAAACCTCAACACACTCTTGTATGTTTCTAATAGGTTGTGAGTCTCGACAGCAGCAAGTACTCAGGCCGGGGTTTATTTACCCAAGGATGCGAAGCGAGAAGCAGCACCGTCACGGGAGAGTCAACTAAAGCGGCTGATGATGTGGTAGGGAAGCTGATAACGTGAAATCCGTCTTGATGCTTTATTCGTGCTCGCTAGCGTTACAGCAGTAGTTTCTTCCCTGTTTCGTTTGAGTTCGCATATTTACAGTACTTAGTGTAAAAGCAACTCCCCCAACACTCCCAACTCTCCAACCAAACGGCTCTAAATCTATTCTGGAGCAATTCCTCTGTGCTTGAAAAGGCGGTAACCTTTCCCCGAGGCTCATAACCTGTTTGAAGGCATGTATCGAGGGTCTGTATCTATTATCAAATTCTCCCGACGGCTCTTAAACTATTGTTGACGCCATTCCTCTGCGCTTAAAACATGAAAATATAGCCCCGAGGCTCATAACCTGGAGGTAAATGGTATGTACGGAGGTTCTGCATCTCTCATCACAAAACCTGAGCCTCAACATACCTCATTGCAACAATTTCCGACGGTTTCCTAGCCGGCCATCTCCAGTCAGTGGGCGACCTCGACCGCTGTGGACCCAACAGCCCAAAAACAGCCCCACCACCGTGGGTGTCTACATCTTGCAAGGAATCCTGTGGTCTTACTGGCTGCGATCTTGCGTGGTCATCGACGTGCCATTAACACGCTTGATACCACACCCCTAATGCTGATTTTCCCTTTACAGCGAGGAGAGTGAAATCACCAAGCGATGCAGCTATGGAAGTAATTCGACGACATTTTTGCGAAGCCACCACCGGCGTTGTGTATGTGCGTCCCTTCTCTTGGAGGAAGTTGATCCGGAGGATTCATCCCAGATGGTGTGTTATCTGGCGTGTTGTACGATGGATGGGCTCGTTCGTCCAGTCCACAGGTGGTACTTAGTAGGATGAAGCTCGCCCTTCCTGCGATTCGCCGAACCGTTCACGGCGCTTCGCGCTTGGTGCACGCGATGTCCGCCTGGTCGGTGAAAACCCGACGCACTCCGTCCTGACATGGTAGGGATGCGAGGGTCTAAGGTCATACGATGACGGCTATGCATGAACTGAGTGCACACCCCCGTTCTAGCCCCATCCCCACCATTCCGCCGTCCCACTCCACCGACGACGACTCCGGCAAATTTTACCGTCCCGGTCCCGGAAAACAGAAGTTGAAAAAAATGCGAGTCGAGGCGCCGTCTCTGCATGAATAGATGCACAGGGCGTGTGTTACAATAGGGGTTACACCTTTGGACAAAACAAAACTGATCGACGGGGCTCCTCTAATCAGGAACTGCCCAATAGAGGTAAATGTCCCTTCGTATGAGCTCTCTCTTTTTTTCCAAACCTCGATATCGTGTCGCCTAGTATGTAGAAATCGGATCTTGTCCTACCAAGACGTTTGTGTTGGTCGTCTGCGTCGTTCAAGCCTAAACACACGTTGATCAGCCTCGCGGATGGCGAGATACTGCGGCCGTAGCAGCAGGGGCTGTCGAATGAGACTCTTTTACGCTTTTGACGACCCGGATACTGACCGTTTTTTTGTTGGTTGGAATGCCCCCGGTGACAGCGCTAGAACCCAAGCTACAGTGCTTGCTAAAGAAATGTCTGCCACTCTATCTTGTTCGTCTCCCTTCTACTGCAGTATACAATCGGCTTGTTTTTTCTTGTGTTTCCGCTATTTTTCCTTTCTAAAGTGTGGATTTTACCGTAGGAATGGTACAACACAATGGATGCGTGCAGATATCCAAACGTGCCGTTCGCGACTAAGTCATCTGCGTAACGCGGTCAAAAAACGCAGAATGTCGCCAACTAGCGTCCAGTAGCCGTCGAATTGTCAATATTATTATACCGACGAGTTTCAAGCACAAGAAGAGCCATACAAAACAGCCTCCCTACCACGAACAATGGGTCAGTACATTGACACCGAAAACAGGGGATACTCGTTTTCCATCCCCTGATCAGGCTTGGTTGGGTTTTGTTTTTTTGGTGAGATCAGTGACTCCTCCGTCAACATTCTCACCTAAAATGGTACCCGAAGGCGTCCCGAAACGTTCTCAATCGCCGATATTGTAAATATCCTACTTTTCGTATCCCACCGCAGCCGTTTACCGCACTGACTCAATCAACTCGAATACATGTTTTCTATAGTATTTTTCGTGTCCATGCTTTTAGGAGGGGGCGTAGGCTGCTACCAGCAGTGGTATGGCGTATCTCAGTCTTCCTGCAACTCGCAACAGTTTCAACACCTGAGTGTTTTACGTGGAGGGTGGCTTAATTGATATGACAGTTAAAAGGGACATTTATATGTTACAGTCCTTTCCCCAGTGGAATGGTGAGTGAATCTCGTCCCTACTAAAGTCACCGATGCTGGTTCGAATCCCCTCGAGTGAATACTCGTGCTCGTGGGGACTTGAGCTTGCGCAAAAAAAAGATAATCGGGAATCGCGAGAGCGTGAATTAGCTAAATCCGATGAAAATTGACGAGCACAAACAGCTGAAAAATAATACTGAACCCTATGCGCGATAAAAATGAATCACGTTACGGGAGGGAGAAAGGAACACACCTGTGACCACGGCATGGCTTTTCCAGAAGGTCGCTGAGGGTGACACCTCTCACGGGCTGAGCTGGACACTAAACGCGATGGCCAAAACACAAATAAATATAGAATAGATGAAACAATCAATACCCCGGACAGCTCATGAGCTAGCGCATCTGTCGTTTATAGCTCGCGCCTTGCAAACATGTGCAGATGAGCTCTCCTATAGCTCAAGCCAAGGAAAACATGTGCATCTCATGCAGCTCCTTATTGCTCATCACGGTGAAACATGTACAGCTCATGCAGGTCATATAGCTCACCCTGGGCAAATACGTGCAGATGAAATATCTCCTATTGCTCAAGCTTTGAAAATGTGTGCAGATGAGCTACATCCGATAGCTCAAGCGGGGAAACCATGTGCAGCTCATGTAGCTCATATAGCTCACCAGTGGGCTGCCCTCGAAAAGAGCTAGCTCGAGCTATGGTAGGCTGATTTGCCCGGGGTTTTGAGCGTTACACACGTCATGTGAGGGTTGTTTGCCAGTTGTCAAACCAAATAAATACGCAGACGCACCACCTTCTCTGCTCATCATGCGTGGCTGTCCATCCAAATACGCAAACGCACCACCTTCTACTTCGGCAGATATTTTCAGCTAATGAGCTAGCTCATCTATCACGGATAGCTCGCGCCTTCAAAGCAGGTGCAGATGAGCCACCTCCTATAGCTCATCCCGGGAAAACATGTGCAGCTCATGCAGCTCCTATTGCTCACCCTGGGCAAATATGTGCAGATGAGCTATCTTCCATGGCTCAAGCTTTGAAAATGTGGGCAGATGAGCTACATCCTATAGCTCAAGACGGGAAAACACATGCAGCTCATGTAGCTCGTATACCTCACTAGTGAGCTACGGTCGAAAACAGCCAGGTCGAGCTATGGTGAGCAGACCTGATCTGTCCTGAGTGGAATAGTTAGTTAATGTGTTTCACAAAACATATTCGTTGTGTACCTTGTTTATCTGGTTGCGCCTTCGATTTTTCTCAAAAGTCAGCAGAGATATCCTCAACCGAGTCCTCAGAAAATAGTATATTAACCTTTACCATACTGTGAGATACACTTGTGGTGACGAAGAAAGGGTATTTATCGAAAAGGCGCTTATATGGCCTGAGATGGAAACCAGGAAGAGACGAGAAGCGTAATGGGAGAAGGCAAAGGAGCGATCACGGTAGGGCCGACCACACCCTGACTATCTCGGAAAGAAACACACACTATGGGTAGATGTACTTCACGGGCTGTTGGACTAGCCGACTGGCCGTTCCACAGTTCCACAGCAGCATTCTAAGATGCTGGTGGTGACAGAGTATATGCCCAGTATTAACATAAACGTCCCGATACAGGGACGTTGATATTGGACAATGTACCGAATGAAGAGGATGAACAAAATCGTGGTCTCGCCGTAATGTTGCGTTTGTCCGATATCCAAACTGATATGCCCAGTGTTCTCGTGCGTACTGACTGCACATCGCCTAGTATGAAACACCGACGGACCTCAACGTCCATAATCCAATGGATGCTGCCGATTCGATCTGTTGTTCTGTAATCTTCATGTAATCTTCATTGTCTATCTGCATCCGCTCAAGATTCCGGGGCCGCGTCGCCAGCCGGCTCCGATAGTACGGGCGCCGAGTGGGTACTAGCGTCCCTCCTGCCTTGCCTTTTGCGCATGTTTGGCTTGCGTTTGGTTTGCGTTTGACTTGCGCTTGGCTTGTGTTTGGCGCCGTTGGCTTGCCTTTGGCCCTCCTTTCGTATCAGGCATCGTCTGTTCACTCACCATCATCCACCTCTGGCACCTCAGGCCAAGCTATTCACAGTCATTTGCCGATCTTGGTTGGTTTTGTACCCGCAAGCGTTCTGCCGCCGCTGCCGGGATCCCCCAAACCGCCGCCAATCGGCTGTGGTTTGATCACCCCCTCCCCGCCCCCCCCCTCCCCCCCTCCCTGGTAAGAGTAATGAGCAGCAAACCATAACGATTGCAGGAAGCAGAGGATGGGAGCACATAGCGAAGCGAACAAAAAACTGTTATCAGGGACGCCACCAGATTAGCTAGAGGGCGGTGGTCGGTGATCGAGAAGTTAAGTCTGTTGCTTGTCGCGTTGGGTATTTGAAGCGGGCGCGGCGGGGTTGCCGGCGGGGGGGCGCTCCTTTCGGGGGGGTGCGGGCGGGGGGGGAGGGGCTGTGCGGTGGAAATGTGTTAGACGGCCACCTCGGAGTGTGTGACCGACGAACCTTTGCCCAATGTATTCCTAAACGGTACATGGTACGTTAGCACGTGTGTGTGCGATACGAAGTTTTTTTTTTTTGCTTTCTCAATTACCTGTCGTTACGCAAGGCGGAGGGGAGGGTTCGCTGCGACCTGGCAATCAGTCTTCTTGCCCCTTTTTGCGGTTCATGACACAATAACAACTACGTAATGCTACCGGTCCTGCTGCAAAGCAAATAGATATATTATATACAGTTGACTGCTTTCATCTGCTGCTACTGCTGCGATTTCCTCCCAAACAAGTAGGAGGGGAGGGGGGAGGGTTGCAGTTGAAGACGAGGTAGATAAGGTCAACAACAACAATCTATAGCCGATTGTCTACTCTAACGGCGTAATTCGATGCGAGTAGATGAGGGAAGAAAGGGCTGAAGTCTTTTCGCGATAAATTGAAGGCACGCACCGTAGTGGGGAGGGGGGGGGGCGCCTGATTAGTGACCCCGCATCTGAGTTCCGTCTAGGGAGGGAGAAGGAAAAAGAAAAGTTGCGAAGACACTATAGATGGGATGAGAAAACATTGAAAAATCACGAAAAATATTGACGTGTGGTATCTCTACCGAGACGATGCGTGATATCCAAGCTTCATCCGCGGCGCAATGGCACAAGTTTGGTATCGATACGGTATTGTCCCTCTAATACCTTAACAGTATAGTACTGGCTCCCATACCTTAACGTTGGCTCTGCCGTCATGTATACGCACGTATGGTAGAACGCCTCGCGATTCAGTCTGAAAAACAAAGTAGACACTACCAGTAGCTAGTAGACACGCTGGTTGGTGGCGTTGAAGTGTTGCGGTGTTCGTGAGCTGGTGTTCGTTGTGGTGCTGTGGGTTGTGGGGTGCTGTTGGTTGTGGTATGATACAACAAGAGCAGCAAGAACAATGATAAAAGACAGTATGCCCTCTTCCATTGACCATATTGCATGATATTTGCCAGTGTGTGTTCTTCACATCAAGCAGGCTGCGATATTTCCACCCATCTACATCCAGCACACAGTGCCCGTGCCGATGCCTCGTAGAGAGACGAGCTCTGCTACTGTTGTGGAGAAAAACGACGACACAGAGATACACATTGCAAATACAGCAGGGTGATTTGGCCATGCATGAACCGCAATGAACACGCGGGCTTAAAAAGCGCAAGCCAGCACACCAGGCTACTTACAACGAAAAGGGGAAAACACGTGAGAAAAAGGAAAACGACATAAATAAGAAAGATGGAAAAACCGGTAAATAAAACTTAGATGTGTATGATATCCCCACATACGTACGTACCGGGTACGTATGTACATATCATACGTCCATAAGCCCTACCAACATTCATTTTTTTCCCAACCATTTCCTAGGCTTCCTTGGCCGTTGGTTGATGTGCTGCGCTACTTCAACGCTCGCGCAATTGATTGCTGTCGCGTACGTATGCGATATACATATCATATCATGCGAGTATACGTTTTGCTTCATGAAGCTGCTACTGTGATAGCGAGTGACTGTGATATTGCGATGCCCTCGTTTGTTCTATTTTACGTTACGTTCTTCTACTCATTACTCAGCTATTACTGTGTACCAGGTGTACGGGTGTGCGGCGTACCTATGTGTGTTCTTCACATTGAAGTGATATTTCCACCCGTCTGCATCGAGCACAACCAGTGCCCGTGCTGGTGCCTCATACACAAACAAGCTCTGCGGTCAAACTACGAGACAGAGATACACATTGCAAATGGAGCATAGATGGATAGATACTGTAGGGTGATTTGGCCATGCAATGCCAGCCGCAATGAGCACGTGGGCAAAAAACAAAAATGTGCAAGCCAGCACACCAGACTATTTGCAGCAAATAATAGAAATAAAAGAAAAGTTGAACAAGAAAGAACAGACAAAAAGAAACCAACGATTGGAAAGAAAGACCTACCTACTATGCATAGATTTGACCACACAACTCGATGCGAGTTGACGAGGAGGGAAGAAATAATATATGGAATATTCCCGCGATAAAAGCGAAGACGCGTACCGTAGCGGGGAGGCAGGAGAAGAGCCCGCTTAGTGACTCCGCATCTGAGTTACATCTAGGAAAGGAGAAGGAGAAAGGAAAAGTGCGAAGATGGTAAAAGGGATGAGCAAAAAAACAAAGCAACCAAAAACGAGCTATAACAACTACTGTTAACTCGCATGATGAGCATGTATGCCAACCATCGTTAAATACCACCACTATTATCAACATTGTTAGTTGCGTTCGCCATCGGACAATGCACGGCATGCGTCGACCACTCACAAAATACACTACTACACTACTACACTACTGCGCTACTACTACAGAGCAAGGCAGCGGTAGAGGCTGGGGCGGTCGCGTTTGGGACCCTTTTTTTAGCAATGAATGGCTCGAGGGGTCACTCGCGCGAGTGCATCCCCTCTTCCTTTGCAGCCTGAAAAAACTTTGGTGCTTTTTTAATTTGGCGATAAGAATTCGCAACGGAATGGCTAGCTACGCTGCGCTAAGCAGACGACCTACTACTACTATAGTGTCTTCGTCGTGAGGTACAGAGTGGCTCAAATCCAGTAGTGAGCAAGAGGGGTATGGTAGAGTATGATAGAGTATGATACTACAATGCCACCGTAGTCTTTGCCATAAAAGAATATGGTAGTGGTATTATTGTGGTGCTTGCCGATAAAGCGCTGTGTATACTTCAATCCCAAACTAGTTGAATGCTTGTACTCATTGTTCAAATCTATCTCTTCTGTATCTCCGAGGTTAAACGCTAAGAAGGTCGACCCAGAGCTAGTCGAATACTATCATTGCACTTGCTCAGCTCCCAGCCCCTCTCCGGTTTGCCTCGCCCGTACCTTTGACTTGAAGGGGGCTGTTACTTCCTCTCTCCCTCCGTTCTCATTTTATTTGCCAACACTATAGTTCACCTGGTACTATGTGAAAAATACCCACCTTCGTTTGACCCCGCCCCCACCATTTTGCGGACACATTCCTTGGAATTAGTGTGGGGTATTTTTCGCAGTAGCAAAACGGATCAAACAATACCAGGTACCAGGTATTGTATTCAAGACGTGGTTGATTGATATTGATATCATTATCATGCCGTATGAAGCACATATTGTCCCTTTCTCGTATATATGTAATGCAATACCAGGTACAAATACTACGTTGAGTTATCGGAGTGCATACAAAAATGATGAAAATATTTCGGTTCTTATTTTATTTTATTTTTTGCTCATCCCATCTATGGTATCGCACCTCTTTCTGCTGCTCCCTCCCTGGACGTAAGTCAGACCCGAGGCCACTGAGAAGGATGTTCTCCCCCCCCCCACTACGGTACGCGCCGTTCGTTTTATCGCAAGAATAATTCATCATTTTCTTCCCTCGTCTACTCTCGCGTCGAACTGTGATACCACAGAAGAACTTGCGTATATATGGGATGAATAATCAGTACCGACCCCGACTGGGCGTGCTAGATGCCACTGATGTAGAAACAACAGGTTCTTGTGGAAACATCGAGCTAGACAGAAGTATTCACGCCGGGCTACTTCCTTACGGTGTTGCCCTGGGTTTCTTCCTGTTTCTCTAGCTTACGTTGTTTATGAACGAACATCAACGCGATGCGGACGCTTGAACACGTTCGATCGCAGGAGCTCCAACCAGGGACATCGATCGGAAGAACCGTCATGTTTTCGAGGAGGCGCGTCCGGCGAGTCGGTTGGCGTTGCGAACCCCCAACAACAAGCGCAGGCGAGCTTATTGTTATGCTCAGCAAAAGCTTAGTTCACGTAGTTAATGGGTTGACCTTTCACCAGTAGTTCAGTGGACTACTGTCATTCCCCCTAATACCTTAACGACTGGCGTCGACATCAAAGCACCAACCAAAGGCAGGAGTTGGACATGGAGTTTTTGGATTACCCTCGGCTGAAGCAAGGAACGCGTCACCCTCCGTCGGGACCGCTTTGCGAGCGCCGGCGTCGGAAATTCTAAAACCCATCAGAGCTCACCCTACTTGGAGTTAGACTAAGAAAATGCTCACGGTGGAAAAGGGTTCACCTATAGGCGGACCCCACCCAGGCCGTGCGTTTGTTAAGAGGCACGCCACAATCGCTGAGCTAACAGTGGACCCTTTTTGCTACGACAACAGTTTTTCCCACACGAACTCCATGTATTTTCCCCCGAAAAAGGTGCGTGCAGTTCTAGAGGTGTTAATGTGACTTCTCCGGCACACATCGGGGGGGGGAGCGGGGGGGGGGGGATACGAGGAAGCAGCGGCCCAATTCGGACCCCGTCTGCCTAGCACATATGGGGGGAAGGGCGTGAGGAATCTTCGCGACGTATACACACACATCTTCGGAGCAGTCTGCCTATTTAGGACCCCGTTTGCCATATCTTCGGGAGCATCTAAGATGTTTGATTCGGATCTCGTCTGCTGCATCTGGGAAGGGGGGCGGCGTGAGGCATCTCCGCTACCCACGCACCCATACACGTCCGGGATCGTTTGCTTAATTCGGACCTCGTTCGACACATATCGGGAGCGTCTGCCAAGTTCGGACCTCGTTTGCTGCATTGGGGAGGGGGGCGGGCGAGGATCTCCACGATGCAAGCGCACGTGCTTTAGGGCCGTCTAGTTGATTCAGGCCTCGTTCGACACATCAACGGCCGCGTTCATGATACTTAATTCGGACATCGTCCGCTTCGTTTTGGGGGAGGGTCGTGAGGGATCTACACGACGCACGCACACACGCACGTTTGGGATCGTCTGCCTCATTTCGGACGTCGTTCGCCAAATCTTCAAAAGCGTCTGCCTAATTCAGACCTCGTTCGTGACATGTTCGAGAGCCTCTGCCTAGTTCGGACGCTGCCCGCTGCATCTAGGGAGGGGATCGTGAGGGATCTTCGCGACGCACGCACATGTCTTCGGAAAAATTGCCTATTTAGGACCTCGCCCACCGCATATCGGGAGCGTCTGCCAACTTCGAACCTCGTTCCCTGCATTGGGGGGGGGCAAGGGGGGGGCGAGGGATCTCCACGATGCACATGGGGGTGTTAGAAGCAACCGTGATTGATTTTCATCGTCCCCGACAGCCGGGTGTTAGAAGCAACCGTGGTTGATTTTTATCGTCCCCGACAGCCGGAGGGCGGGGACGAGGAACAGGACAGGAGCTTTCCACGCAGGGCGAGACTATCAAGACTCTCCAGGATGACCTGATTTGGACGCGATGCCGGCACGCGACGCCTAAACTACAACAGTCCAGCGCGCTACGAATCACGTCAGAGGGAAAAAGCGGCGACGAAAAATAACGATTGTAGCATCTTGCGCCGCTCGGTTGGCTGACAATTTGGGAACCCGGACTACAACGGGGGAAGACATACATACCATACCGGGCCCACGGCAGTGGAGCCAATCTGGACCGGGCGCCGCCGCCCCCTTAGGACGAGAGACCGCTGGAGACGTTCCGAACCATTCCAGTCTGAGGGGCGTGTAAAAGGGACAGACTTTTGTTGGTGAGTCATGCCACGGTTGCGGCGGCGTCTAAGTCTTCCTAGGCGACTATACTATGAAGCATGAGGAAGTCGACGGCCCGCCCAAAACCTGGGTTGGAGACTTTTTGTTTTTTGCGCGACTTTTTCACAAATTGCATCGAAATAAAAATGGCATCGCACAAATGGCATTGTTAGAAATGCTTGGGCTCAAGAAATATATCCCCTTCCTACCGTGGCATGTCTGTGGAGGTGGAGGCGGTTCTAGTGGTGAAGTGCCCCATAGAGTACCTGCCCGCAGCGTGTGGGTATTGTCGCGTGATGATCAGGTGACGGCCACGCCTAAACGCCGGTCTGACTTCTTCGCCTTGTTGCGTTCTCCCCAGTGCCATTGATGCACTTGATACCCTCTATGAGCCCAATGCCGTATTTAGTCAGTTCCTAGGGTCTGCGAGTATTGTGTTTTTTCTCTTCTTTTCTTTTCTTTTCTTTTCCTTTCCCGTTTCGCTTTTTTTCTTATCTTTCCTATATTTTCTGTGTTTTATTTTGTTTTCTGTTTTTTCCAATTGACTTGAATCTGACGTGCGTATGCGTAGTGATAGGTACCACGTGTAATATTATGTTTCAAATATATGCGTGGTAGTCTTTTCTGGATGGCAAGCGGGGTAGTCGGGCTTTTTCAGGCGCGAGTAGTGAGACTTATGTACCAGTAGTATGAACCTGGCAAGTCGTAGGCTGGCTCCCTATTTCATTTTTATATTTTTCTGGCGGAGGCCTTATTTGCGTCAGCTATGATATATGCGTGCACCACTTTTCTTTTTGTTTGTGTTTTTTCCCGTGGGGTATTCCTCCACTCCAGAGTGACTGGAGCCTGTCCTCTGACCACGGACTTGATTATGCGAGTAAATGTGAGAACAACAACAACCTCAATCACTCCTTCGCCTACTTTCAAAACGGTTCTATACTCTCTTCCATTCCCTTATTTTGTCCCAGCCACTTTTCCGCCTTTGCAAGGGATATAGTTGTCACTCCTTCGTGTTCCACCATGACCTTTCTCTACCCTCCCGCGTTTCGAAATTTGGCCACTTAAGCGCCTTTGGAACAAAGGTATTTTCTCCATCATCGCAAGTACTCCACAGACACTCCGTGCCACCTCTGCATCGCTTTCACAGAGACAGAGCCTCGACACGCATAATCCATTCACCCCTCCCGCTTGGTGCAACAGAGGCCGCCATGCGACATGCTCAACCACATAACGGCGAAGAGCGTCAGCCACTCACTGGCCCATGTACTCCCCCGCACTGTAAGTCCGCGATCAAGTAGGTTGAAGGGGGTCGCCCTTCCACGCCGGCAGGAACCTACCGCCTCACAGACATTGTAATCTACACGAGAGGCCGTTTCATCGCCTAATATTTTAAGCTGCCGAAGCGGTGTGCTGTTGGTCCGGCTGTTTGTTGTATAATGTGCCAGATACCTATTACGGGAGAACATACTGTTACTAACCAGGACCAAATATGGTCAAGAAAAGCAGTGGAATGTATAGGTTTTTGTGTACACAGCGGGTCCTAACTGCTATGGTCCACCGTAGTACTAAGCCAGGGGTAGCACGATTTGGCCACAGTATTGCTAACTGGCGAGGTTGTTGAACTAAACCAACTAAACCAGATAACAACTAACCAATATCGCTGGAACATCATTCTTGTGAACGTTGTTGATGTTGTTGTTGATGTTGTTGTTGTTTTCACATTAACTCGCATAATCAAGTCCGTGGTCACAGGACAGGCTCCAGTCACTCTCGAGTGGAGGAATACCCCAGGAAAAAAAACACAATCAAAGCCAAAAGTGGTACACGCATATATCATAGCTGACGCAATTCATGCCTCCGCCCGAAAATATAAAAGTGAAATCGAGAGTCAGCCTACGATATGCCAGGTCCATACTGGTGCATACGTGCATACTCGCGGCTGCAAAAACCGACTACACCGCTTGCACCCAGAAAAGACTACCACGTATACGTTACACGCGGTACCTATCACTACGCATGCGCACATCAGACTCAAGTCAATTGGAAAAAAGAAGAGGAAAGACAAGAAAAGACAGAAAAACGAAAAGAAAGAAAAGAAGAGAAATAAAAGAAAGGAAAACGAAAGAAAACGAAAAGAAAAGAAAGAAAAAGAAAGAAGAGAAAAGAAAAGAAGAGAAAAGAAAAGAAGAGAAAAGAAAAGAAGAGAAAAGAAAAGAAGAGAAAAGAAAAGAAGAGAAAAGAAAAGAAGAGAAAAGAAAAGAAGAGAAAAGAAAAGAAGAGAAAAGAAAAGGAGAGAAAAGAAAAGAAGAGAAAAGAAAGAAAATAAAAAAGAAAGCGATCAAAAACAGCGTTTTTCGCTACCAAGGTACCAGGTAGTCGCTAACTAGGCGATGAGATTGTTTGGGTTGGTTTGTCGGCATGCACTCTCGAGTTTTGTCTCGAAATCGCTGTTGGGTGAGGTACAGAGCTCCAGAGGTAGGAGCCTCAGATGCATGTGGCGCGACCACCACCTGAGGCCGCGTCAGTTCATTGGTCAATGCATCAGTCAAGGCGTCAGTTCTTTATTCGCATCCGAGAGAAACGATGTCCTCGACGTGACGCAAGAGGCAGACACCCGCAAGCGGAGGTTCAGACGTGTGCAAGCAGCGCCGACCGAAAAGGACCACCCAGCCTATTCCGTCCGCATGCTACGTTTAGAGGGTGCCACCACCTCACACTATCTCACTCGCGGCTGACTTTCAGGAAAAAAGGAAAGTGCAACCGATTAACAATGCCATGGCCTGCTGTAGGTGTTGAACGAACAATAGTGAAAAACGAAAACGTTTTCCAACAATATTCGATCGTTTCTCTTCGATATAAACAACAAAAAACGCGGAAGTGTGCTATCTCTATCGTAGCACGCCTCTTCCACTGCTGGGACGCAAAAGCGGAATGTCTGTGCCCGCCCGGGAAAGGCGTCTTTGGACGGACCCAGCCGTAATACTCCCCGCCCTTGTGGAGGGAACCTTTGGGGTGCCTGAGGCATGCCACCGCGGTCGAGGAGGGGCCTAATTTTTTCTCAGCTTCCTGCATGAGGAGCTCTATGTATCAACCGACTATCACAAACAGCTTGGCTTTGATAAGAAAATGTAAGACCAACTCGATGCACAGCAGTCTCATGGGCTATACTAGGGATGAAGCGACCACAGTATAGAAACACGAAAAAAGCTGCAGGATGAAGCGGTGCAACTTCTTGCAATACAGCATTTATCGCAGACACGAAAAGTATCACCCTACAGCCGAGCGGCCCGCGTTGCTTCGAATGGCCGATACTGTTCTCGTCATTTTCCCCCTCTTGAGTGTTGTCTTGTCCTGTCTTGTCCTGTGTACGCACCGCGGGTGGGCACCCTCCCAACCCCCCCCTTGCCCCCGCCCCCCTCCCCTCTCTTTCTTCCCCCCTCCCCCCCCCCTTTGCCACAAGGTTGGCTCAACTTTAGACAGTTCGTCGGGCTGAAACAAGTCTCAATCCGTCCTCGACGTGTGGTTAAAATGCCTGGCGCATGGCACTAAGAGCACGGTAGGGGTGGGCCTAGATTTTCTGAGCTACTTGTATGGAGAATTCGCCACAATAAACTAGCTTTAACGAGAAACGGAAGTGCAACCCGGTTAGCAGCAGTCCCATGGCCTAGGTATACCGCGAACACTTGCCATAGTAATGGTTACCGAAAAGGTGATCGAATCACTCTAAATTGCGAGCAATGCTGGGTGCTTCCATGGTAGGGGAGCCCCTTCAGCGAGAAAAGCTTTGTGCAGTGTGTGCTACGTTCCCCTACCAAAGCACAATGTCGTCTACTGATTTGGTTGAGCCGACGTTGTCGCGGTTGTGAGGTTGGTGGCAGAATACGCCATCGATACATGGTGTCTACGTGCCGTTCTCGGCATTGCGTTACAGACGAACGTGTAGGAGGGGCAAGTGGTTGTTTTTGATAGGCACAGCGTAATTGCTTGGCTCATGGTTAGTGCCGGTTGTTGTCTCAAACTGGTTGTTACCGTGCATGTGTTATTTCTCACACCAAGGGGGGGTGGGGTGTTTGTCCACCCACGGCAGATCTTGCAAGAAATGCGCCATGTTTCTTCTTGCTCTTGGTCCTGGGCCTACAAATTATCATGTGAGCACAACAACAGGCGCTGAGCCAGTGCCAAGAGCACTGAATTCGAGCAACAGGCTTTGGTTTAATTTGAGAACGACAAAGCCAGGCTTTGAAGTAATGTCAGAGCAACATAAACAGGCTCTGAGTTAATTTGAGACCAACAACAGGAGCTGAGCTAGAGCGAGAACAACAACGGCAAAAAACAGCAGGCTTTTTAGCTTGTACGAGAATAGCACCAACAAGAACAACAGGATTGGCAGGGCTGTACTATTCCACACTTGCGGTCCTGAGTTGGTTCGGGGGAAGCTTTAATTATTGGCAGACCCTTCGGTTCATTTGAATGCAGTGCTCAAACATTTGATTATGCAACATAGCAGTAAAGGGGTTACGCTAAGTCTTGCTGTACTGGTCTCATCATACCTCCGAAAGAAAGTGGCGACAACAGTACAGCAGTCGAGCACACGACCTATAGTACCCGGGAGCAAACTCTCTCGTGCATGGCTGTAGAAGATAAGCGGGAAGGGAGATCTTGAGTGCAATAAATATCTTACGGTTAGTAATTATTGATGACTAGCCCCGCCCCTACATCGAGGCCCTGTTTGTACAAACATCACTCGTGGAGCGACGGTTATGAAGAAGATAAGCCGGAAGTAAATACCTGATTGAGATCTTGCAAGATATTACGGTTGGTGAGTAATGACTAATAGTCCCACCCGCCCACCAAAACCGTTTCGTACAAACACGAAGAAACAGATGCACCGGAGTCAACCTTCGAAGTACTTCGGGTATTCTTTAATATCTGTTTTGGCCGCCCAACAAAACGTGCAGCATGCGTTTCAAATTCGATCACTACAAGTACTGTGCATTCATTCACACATGCATGCGCTCTCGAACTCATTGCCGCATCCTGTCTGCCGTACATGCATTACCGTTGCTGTAAATAAGTTGTGAATGTGAAGGTGCTGTTGTAGATGGATACACAGATAGACACGTAGGCGCGTCCCTTGTTGGCAGGTGACTGAGTCCCTTCTGACTGAGCCCCTTCCGCAGCAACCGATAACTACAGCACAGCATCCTAGTAGTTGTTACCCCCTACAGCCGACTACAGTCGAAGAGAGCAACTGCCCCTAAATAACGTTTTGATATTCTGTGTAGCGGTGGGTAGGGTAAGTAGGTGGGTAGGTAGGTGAGATGGTTGAATGGGTGAATGGTGAGTGCGTGGATGGGTAGGTAGGTATTGGGTAAGCGTGGGCAAGCGTGGTATTTCTTCGGCTGTACGAGGCGAAAGTAAGAACGTTTCGGGTGAAAAAATGTCGGTCGTCTGAGTCAGTACCGCCCCGATAACTTGAGGGGGTACTGCTGTTGACGAAACGAAAAAATGTTACTACTGTTACACACGGTTTCCCTGGGCTTTCCTCTTCTTTCTGCTCGCACTTGTGGCAAACAGGGTCGTGGCACCACGACACAGGTAGAAAATGCCGATGACGGGCGGGCTAGTACGCCTCCCCAACCCTTGGTTTTATGTTTCACATGGTCCACACAGTAGCGACCCCGTCACAACTGCATTCATCGCGTTTTGGGGACAGAGTGACCAGGCGACAGACAACACCGATATTCAAGCCTGTCTGACATTGCCGGATGACAAACGTGATCGTGACGTGCCGCACAATGTTGGACGGGAAACACTGCCCTCGTGACGCGACGACAAGTAGCCACGAAACCTAGCGGATGATAACCCCCTCCAAACGTCGGTTGCATGCACTACACGGCCTACACACTCGTCAGACCTGCGCCCACAAGTATGGGAACAAACTACTTGGAGGTACGTGGTGCAGTGTCGTTTTCACAGCAGTAAAAGTGTTAGTCTGACCCTTCTCAGAGCTGCACTCGTCACGTCCTGGAAACAACTAACGGCCGCCAACGACATAAGCTACTGTATGACAGGGGGATACTAGTCAGTGCCAGCCACTTTGAAGGCCTCTTTTTTCAGCGACTCAGAGGAACACGCGATAACGGCTACCTTGTGTATGCCTGTTCTTCTCGACTTCGCGACAAGAACGTCCTAAGATCTTGGGGCTGTTACTGTATGTTTCCCTGCGCCAGCAAAGCATTTTCAAGTCCCGTTCTGGGCGAGGCACAGAACCTACCCTCGGTAGCGAAAATGGAGGCGCAGGGGGTACCCCTCGTACCGTAGCCTTGGTCCAACATCGGTTTTGAAGACCATCTGATATTTCAGATGCCTAACAGGATCATGGCACTTCGATGAATCTGAGTAGCAGCTACGGATAACGGCGCGGGTAACAGGCCTCCCCGGCCCTTGGTTGCGTGCATCACGTGGCCCACACAGTAACGACCCCGTCAGAACTGCACTCATCGCGTTTTTCGGGACAACCTGTACCCAGTCAACGACAACCAGCACCGACATTCAAGCCTGTCTGATATTGTCGGATGACACATGGTCGTGACATGCTGCGCGCAGTTAGACGGAAAGCATTGTCATCGTGAAACGATGACAGGTAGCCACGAATACCGGGCGCAGTGGTGAGCCCCTCCCCGGCCCTCGGCTTCACACATGATATGAACATCATGTGGTCTTAACCTTTAACCCTTCTAGAAACGCGCCCACAACTTTGGGAATAAAGTGCTTGGATCCAGCATCACGGTCGTTTTCGCAGTAGTAAAATGGTTTGTCTAACCGTTCAGAACTGCACTCATCACGTTTTAGGGACAATCTATACCCAGCCAACGACACTCAGCACCGATATTCGCGCCTATCTGACATTGTCGGATGACCGACAGGGTCGTGGCACCGCGACAAGTATGGATAGCACACCTACGGATAACGGGCGGGTATCTTGCCCACCCCCGTCCCCGGGTTTCGTGTGTTTCACAGCCTACACAGTATCAACCGCGTCAGATCTGCGTCCATCACGTTTTAGGGGCAATATTATGTACCCAGGCACCCACAAACAACACCGATATTGAAGGCTGTCTGGATTGTCGGAAAGCAAACGTGGTCATGGCACGCTGCATAGTGTTGGACGAAAAACACCATCATTGCGACATGACGACAAGTAGCCACGAATACCGGGCGGGCGATTAACCCCTCCGGCCCTCAGCTTCATGTATGAGATGAACATTGCGTGGCCTTAACTTTCAACCCTTGTAGAATCGCGTCCATCGTTCTGAGAACAATGTGGAGGTAGTGCAGGCTCATGTTTCACAGTCGCAAAAGGGTAAGTACCCCTCGAAAACTTCATTGATCACTTTCGCGGAACAATCGAGCCTGCTAACGACAAACTCAGCACCGATGTTCAGGCCTGTCTGTTTGATGGTGCCGTTTGCCGTTTGCCCTCATACGTATGAAATGGCAAGCACAACTATCTTCAACAACATCGAGCTGAGATCACGGCCATCCCTATCTATTTTTATTCCATTAATTTGCCTTCCGACACTGCTTGTGCAGTGCTTATTTCAGTACAAATGTATGTACGCACTAATGCTGAATGGCAATTATTTCTAGTGATTAGGTTTTGCCTCATGAAAAACTTACTAAAAAGGAGCGACCGGTGTATTGCGCCGCTTGCAAAGATGAGTATCGACTCTGAATTTGTCGAGCTCACAGCTGATGTTGTTGGAATAATTTCATAATATAGAACGAATTTTCGTGTTTCTAATCGGCGGCACGCAACCAAAACTGACCCCAACATACACCGAATACCACAACTAGGGCGTTTGCGGGATACCAGTTTGGTTGGGCAGGAAAGCATATAACACACACCCAGTAATACGCGCGATCGGATTGTCACACACAGCTTGCAAAGATGAGCTTCGACGAAATCTTGGATCTCACAATTGTAGTGTACTTTAGTTTTTCATAATATTGTTGAAACCGACGAGCGTCATGTCCCAAGGCCAGCTCAACCCACGAAACGTTAGCACGTAGTGCCCGCAAACACCCTACTCTCACCCAAACCCTTGTCATGCTCTGCGTGTACTCACGTAAATGCCCATCTAGCGCCCTCTTTCTATTGTTACCATGGTTTACTTCGAAAAACTATGTCGTGCATACCTCGACGAGAAAAAGGGACGAGTCGACTGGACCTTTACTCTGGTAGAATAATACTATAGGCCGCACCCACTTTCGAGAAAACCGCTGCTCGAAATTAGCATGGGATGATCTTTGCGATAAGAAAATTGTTAAGGTGTGCTAGTGGTGGGAGGGGGGAGGGGGGGGGGCGGAGAGGGGGCGGGCGGGGGCGGGCGGGGGAGGGGGGGGGGGGGGAGGGCTGGGGGAGGGGGGGGGGGGGGACCGGGAGACGGGGGGGGGGAGAGGAGGCATATGAAGGTGTTATCAATAAAAACCTCGTCGTATGATTGTGCGGGTGCGCCTATGTATAACATACAAAATAAGCCCATTATGAGCCCCCTGCAGGGATGTTGGGAACAAACTACATGGAATTAAAGTAGAAATGACGTTAGCGAGAGAGCTAGCGGGAGAGGGCTACTAGGTGCTATTTCGTGTGCCATCCGATAGCGTACACGTGGCGCATATTTCAATCCATGATACTAATCGAACAACGCACTACGTGTAGTAATCGTGCGTGCGTACGTACCTGCCTATTTTTTCGGGGGTCTGTGTACGATGTATGTGCACATAACGCCCAAACTATCGACAAAGCACCGCCGAAAACCACCGTCATTCTCACCCAAACCCCCCTTCCCCTTTCCCCAGTCTACTACCAGTACACATGAAAAATTAGCTATGGCAGCAGCACCGATCGAATAGCGTAATCAGTGCGGTAGACATAGACTATGATAGACGTTAGTCTTTCGTTTGCCTTCCGACAGTAGTAGTAGTAGTAGCAGTAGTAGTAGTAGTAGCAGTAGCAGTAGTAGTATTAGTAGTAGTAGTAGTAGTAGTAGTAGTAGTAGTAGTAGTAGTAGTAGTACATACCCTGGTACTATTGTAGTGTCCAGTGCATGCTTGGGATGCATTCCAATTTTTTCATTTGTGACTTCAGAGGGAAACATTGACAAAACATCTGACGATTACAGCATCGGCCGCGTGAAGAAATCCGAGTTGCTGGGGTAGGAGATGTGTTCGAAATGCAACAGCGCAGAGAGCCGCGAGGCAAGCGTGAATCATGACGACGCTCGCATTGCCTTATGAAGCTTATTTTAGATGCTTGATTGAATAGATCGCGCGTGTCGCTTTATGTTGTGCGTGTTGTGTGTTCTGTGTGTTGCGTGTGAACGGGTCCCTAAAAGGTTAAATAAGGAATAGTACTCGTGCCCCTTATAAATGCGAAGTTGAAGGCTGACGAAACATTGCATTGTAATTGTGCTATGTGCCGAGTACCACGTCGCTATCAACCTATCATCCCTTCTTCTTCCTGCAGCGATGCCGCACAAGACATCATCTACCTACTATAGTACCATACATACATAGGCTACATGTATAACAGGCACCAGGTACATGTCTACGTACGATAAAATCGAGCTACCGCAACGGGTACCGGTCAGGCACTGGTATACCTTAGACGTTCGAACTCATGTACGTATCAGATTAATAAAATACGGGTCCGAGAACTCGTCGCGCCTGTCGGTCTCTGCTTGTTTAATGTCATACTACTGTACCAGCACCTTTCTTTGTTCGCCTGTATGTCAGAGAGCTCTTTCCCGAAGGCGCTCACAGCACACCCTAGTCTCAGCACGACCAATTTATATCGATATGTATAACAGCCCATTTCCTGGTTGATAATTGCCTTTTCGATAAGAATGGACTCAAAAGTATTTCTAATACCGGCGTAATAACGCTATAATCAAATTGGTCATGGGTACCGACATTAACTGCACAACGCATGCTATCGCACCTGTTCGACCGGATAGAGTCCGAACGGAGCGAGCCAACACACTGGTGTTGTTCTGCATTGTTCTGTGATGCTGTCATGACCTTACATCGCAATATCTTCTTCACACGAAGACCAACTACAAGCGGCAGACCTACTGTCCTACTTCTACTTATGTTGACCTCGTACGGCAGTAGAGCAGTAGATTGTCACTGAACAGTACCAGGAATCATACCCAACACTCACCGTCTGCCATGAACTATTTCTCGAAGAGGTAGTCAAAGCCGTCCTAAGCACGGAAGGCAACGGTCCGATCGTCACCGAATAGTGCCAGGCATGCGGTCACTCAGTGGTCGTCGTCGGGGGCAAAGGGTGACCGGCAGCCGTTGCTGTCAGGTCGCCTCCGGGTGCTCTGCGGGTGTAGCACGGTTTTGTGCTATGCTGTTCGGGGGTGTCTGTCAGTCGTCCCAGGTACCATTTAACCGCCGTCGCGATGCCCGTCCAGCTGCACACGCCACAGCGCTGAGGGACGTGACGACGCGACACGTGACGTGGCGAGAGTGGTGACGAGTTTTGCTAGTTCCTTGTGAGACTGACCAGCGTATGCTCCCACGGGTGTGTTTGTGGTTTGTGGGGGCTGGAACTCCGCTCTTTGCCGAGCCTGCCGGCAGCATTGTTGGAAAAGGATAAAAACAGTACTATTGAACCAGAAATGTCACTTTTTAATTCAAAAACAATATACACGCGTTTTGCGCCGTCGAAAAACCTGTTCCGTGCTCCTTCCTGCGTGTCTTTCGGGTTGGTTATTGACCTAGTAGGAATTCAAACTTAATCACCCATGATTTAAACAGGTGGATTTCTGTTTTTTTTTTTCATGCTCCTGAGTGAAATATGGTGGATTACCTGTTTTGTTTGGTTGAACCTCCGCTTGAAACTCAAAGTCAAATCTTGCTTCTCACCTCGAAAAATTGCCTGTTTGGATTTGTTTGTAACGCCAATGACATGCCCCCCTATGGCATCAACAGCCTGTCCCGCGCCTGGGCACAATAGCCTGGCCTGTACAGGTGGGTGACGCCGTTACGTGATTGGAGGCTGAGGTGGCATGATTGTTCGCTGTTTGCAAGGCAGCGCATGACTGGTTGTTCCCACCAGCGCCACCCCCGGCACCAAACCCGCCGTCGCCAGACGAGAGCCTGGCGCTCATCTCAAAGCTCACCAGACTACCTATTCTATATACTGTACCGTCCGCGTCGAACAAGACAGTCGCGTCCGAAGCAAGGCTACATCGTTGGATAGCATCACGTTTGTTTTAGCCACGCTGCCGGCGCGCAGGCTCGAAACACTCGAACCTGATGCCGTGGTGGCCGCAGACAAGGCTGCTTCCATCTCTTTCTTCAAAAGAGATTCGGGGCATCACGCAACCTCACGTGTTATGCGGAGGCAAGGAGGCACCGATTCGCGTCGGGAGGGGATGAAGTACGACGGTACGACGGGCATTCACTGGAAATATAACGCACTTGCGTCAGGCATATTGAAAGCATACCAGGCCGGTGTACTCTCGCCCAGATCGACGCTAAGCTCGGTCGGTCCGGCTAATAAGCGCGATAGCATGCGCTGTGCAGTCAACGTCTCCGTACCGGTGACGAATACTTTTTTGCTTATTTTAGTCGCGAACAATTTTGAGCCCATTCTTATCGGAAATACAATTCTTATTTGGAACATTGGCTGTCATATGGTGTAGTCTAGATCTAATCTGACGACACTGACGACACTTACGACGCTGACGACACTGACGACACTGACGACGCTGACGACAAATGCGAAGAAACGCCGAAGCAAGATCCACCCGAAGGTTGATTTTCATGCATCAGGTACAGAGAGGCTGGTAGCCCATTGCGATAATAGTCTGCAAATTATAGCCAAGCACTGTTGTTCGAGTGTAGGACTACAAAAATAGTATTCGCACATACATTTTATTTTGAAAACGAAATACGCAAAACAATAGATCGTTAATACGGTTAATAATACTAATATCTTATTTGGTGCCAGGCATATGACACGAACCAACGGACACAATGAAAAACAAACACGAACAATTTATTTTTGTCACCCGGAGGGGCGTTGGTTCGCTGTTGCGCTGTTGCGCCGGCGCAACTTCTGGGTCGGCATTGCTGCGTTTGCGCATCAGGCGCCGAACGGCGTGGTGAACGCAGCGCAACACACATTTCGCCCCGCGCAACTTTTTTCGCTGCAGGCAAAAAAAATGTTGCGCGCGTTTTTCTCGCCGTAGCCTACTACTAGTGTAGGAAAAATTGAGGCATCTTTTTTTGGGTTCGCCGTGGGCGGAGAAAATATTGAAAGGCGTCTAAATTTTAAACGTACATAGTCAGCTCGTTTTCAGGCGTACATGCACTCATACCAGGTACACATTATGCCATGTGTCGCCAAAAAAATGATTTAGGCGTCAAACGCACTTGGTCGAGTGGTCTTTGGGTGTGTATTCACGCATATATCGGAGGTCTTTTGCCTCCGGTGGACCTCCCGGGACCTTCCGGGGGCCACCGCATGGGGGTGACGCGCCTGCGGCGCGTGTTGTGTGCCACATGCTGCCGGCCCGGGTTACGCCACACACCTTCAAGCTCCTGTTGCGCTTCGCGCAACAGACACTGGAGCCCTAACTAGCCTGGTCTATACTCACTCGTATATACCATATCATTATTAACTCAATCCTCTCTTTGTACACGAGAGCAGTAGGCCTGACCCTGGAGCTCAATTGACAACTCCCTTGGGACCTCAGAGGGAACATATGTGATAAAAAAAAGTGTCGAAATGGCATTAAGACGATTGTACGATTAGAGCGTCGGCCATACCAATCAACCCGGGCGGCTGAGGTAGGGCATCATCCTTGTATCATGGATGGAGCTCTTGCCTGCGCTATCTTCAACGAAAGGAGTCGCACGACACGCGCTGCCCGATAACTGCATGCTACCGTGCGCTCACACCTTTGAGGGTCACCCTTGTGGTGTGTGCGTTTTTAAATCTGGGCCCCAAAGAGGTCCAGCTATAGCAAGCAGCAGGTCATTCATGAATCTTCTTCTCTTCCTACTACCGGTGCTACTGGCGACGTCAGTGATCGAGATTGTAAAATTTAAATGGAGTTTGTGTGATTGAGCTTCGAGATTGAGCGTGAGATTGAGTTTGAGATCGAGATTGAGAGCGCGATTGTTGAAATAATATTGAGCTTGAGGTCAATATCAAACTCGATATTGATATTGATATTTATATTATGGCTGAGATTGAGATTGAGATTGAGATTGACACTGAGCTTGAGATCGAGAGTAAGGTTGAGACTAAGACTGGGAGTAAGGTTGAGATTGAGATTGAGAGTAAGGTTGAGAAGAGATTGGTACAATTGAAATCGACATCGACATGTGTAAAATGTGCCAATAAATCCCCCACGCGAAGGATCACGGTGGGGACAACTCGACAGGTACCGACAAGAACACAACGAACGGACCAATCTGGCCTCTCTGTGTCGGCCAGGCCGCCGGCGCCTCTGTTACTCAAATACGATGGAAAAGAAGAAACGGCAGCCAGGCACAGTCGCGGTCCCTCATTGGCGCGGTGCATTGCCATATGACAATGAGTCATCCCACGCTAAGGGCTGCAGCAGAAGTTTCTGAGCTCCTAACTTGAGGCACTCAATATCTCACCCGAATCATGACCTCAAAGACTTTCGTTTGCGCAATGCGACCAGTATTTCTATGCTCCAGTCCTCATTTCTATGCGCCAGTCCCAAAACGGTAGCGCTCGCAATTTTTTCATACATACAAGCCGATAGTTACACACTTGAGGAGCTCAACCGATCAGAAACGCTTGGCCCAAAAAGTGGAAACCCTACCGCGGGATGACTCGAATGCCCGCACTATAGTGGGACCCCACACTATCACGGGATATTGGAGTACTGTACGTTATAGGACAAGGTCGTGAAAAGCGATTTTCCCCTCACTAAACTGGGGCCCCACACGAAAGGCTACTGCCGCCGCACTAACGCGGGACCACGACGGTAAACATGTAGTTTAGTCGCCGACAACTCTGGACCCCATTTGCTGTCGATCCGGTTGCCAGCGACTGCGCTACTACCACCCCCATGGTATGACGTGCCATATTTCAATATCACGATTGTTACAAACGAATGTGAGATTCTAGTGTACACCGTGTCTAAAAAGGAGAACCCCTTTCGCGACCGCTGTAACACACATCTACAATAGGACATCGCCACCAACGCTAACCAACACCAACATCGCACCAACCTCCGTCTCCCCCCTTCCGCTCTCTCTCTCCCTCACCCCCCGCCTCCCCTCCGCATCGTCAATACCACCACCACACCACACCAACCCCGCCACCAATACATCATTACTATCGCCAACACCGATACCACTTCGCCGCTAATGCACACGAAGCCAACACTTCCCCGCTACTCCCTGCCCCCCCCCCCCCCCCCCCCACCCCCACCCCTCCCCCGCTCCCTGCCCCTTCCCCTCCCCTCCATATCGTCAGCACCGCCACGACACCCCCTCCCCCATTTCCTGCCCCTTTCCTTTCACACCGTCACCATCTTCACCACATAATACCACATAAAAAACACCACCACCAACACGACACTATCACTATCAATCACGCAAACCAACACCAGCACCACACCGCCACCAACGCACACAAATGTTCCCCTCCCGCTCCCCCCGCGCCCCTTCCCCCCTGCCCCTTCCGCCCCCCTCCCCTCCCCCGTCCCTCCTTCCTCCTTCTTCCCCCATCTACCCCCCTCCCTACCCCCCTCCCCCTCCCCTCCCCGTCATCCTTACCAACGCCACATCAACACCAACAGCGCTCGTCACCACACCACAACACTCACACCACGAACACCACACCATCACTAACGCCAGCCAACGCAAACACCATATCACCACTATCGGTAACACAAAAAAGAAACTCTCCCCCCCCCACCCCCCCTAGCACCAAACCATCTCTTCAAACGCTCAAATGAAAAAACTCAGGTCTACTGTCATGTTGAAAGTGCTTGTTGGGGTTCCTCCATACCACGAAAACGTCATCATGAATTGAACCGTACAACTTGATCCAATATTCTTAATGGGCTCATCAACATTTTGAGTATACCAGGTACAGTTTATCGTAGAACAGGTGAATTGACTACCGTGCTCTGCGAACTACTCCAGGTCACAATTTTCCTGAAAACGAACGGATAGGCTGTTAAGTGTCAACTAGGACGGTGTTTGCGGGATACCAAATCCGGTTCGGCAGAAAAACATGTAGTAGTAAGAGTAGTAGCAGTACTAGTAAGTAGTAGTAGTGGTGGTAGTTGTAGCAGTAGCAGTAGAGGTAGTTGTAGTAATAGTAGTAGCAGTAGTAGCAGTAGTATTAATAGTAGTAGTAGTAGTAGTAGTAGTAGTAGTAGTAGTAGTAGTAGTATTATTGAAACCGAGACGAATATAATGTATCCCAAGACGTTATGACAAGCAAAACGAAGCCTGACCATTTTTTTTTCAAATTTGTATGATACTATTTGTATGACGAGTTATTTTTTTGGTGGGTTGGGTTGACCTAGGGTTGCGACATTCGTCGGGCTCATTCAAACGGAGATCCACTGTTAACAGGATGAAATCGCACACAATACAGGAAAGGAAAGCATCGCCACCGTTCAGGCGAGCTCTCCTACGCTACGACCGTGTTCGACTGAGGCTCTGTATGCCTGGTAAGACCGACCAACGAAATAAGCTTGTGTCAAGCATATTTTGACAGAGGTGTGGGTGCTTTTTTGCCCCCCTTTTGTTTTGATAATCCATCCCGCTAACAGCGGATGCCCGTAAATAGTGCTATTAATAGCATTGTTCTATGTTTTCGTACTCAGCCACAATTGGTCTATTGCAAACACCCCACGAGATGCTGCGTGCTGTGTGGAAAGGGTGGCTATCTTCAACGGAGAGGCCACGTCGGTAGAAATTTTGAGCCGAAGAAATGAGTTGCCCCCCTAGAACAATGCTGCCAAACAGATAAGAAATTGTTCCCCCAATTTTTCTCCACGTCCTATCTTGATTGACGATTTCGATACCGCACCGAAAAGCTGACCTTGGAGAACGGTTCAACGTGGAACCCGATGAACGATCCCACGGCCAAAAACGATAAAAAATATCAAACTTGCCAGTATCCCGACGATAATGGGGTATCATAGTTGTGGTATTAATTAAAAATAGGCTATTCGGACAATATTCGGTAGTGTAGATATTATTGATAGTATAGATACGGTATTTTCGGGTGTTCCGAGGATCAAGGGTGGTGTTGTAGTCTTCGGGGGTCTCTATTGATAGCTAAGAAGCCCCGACAGGCAAGAAATAACCGTTTCACTCGAAAGTGCTCGAACCTCTATCGGAACACGCGTCCCGGCTAAGGAAGCAGCTTCGCGCTTGGTGCACGCCGATGTCCTCCTGGTCAGTGAAAACCCAACGTGCTCCGTCCCGGCGTCGTAGGGGTTGCGAGGGTCTGTCTACGATCATACCACTACGGTTATTCATGGAATGAGCAACAGTCTACTCCTTCTACCGCACGCAGCAGCATGGATCGCTGCATATTATGTAGGACGTCAAAACATGATGGTATTCGTTCAACATATTATGGTCCGTGCAACGAAAGCGGAAGCATATTTTTTTCAGCTGAAAGTGTTTCTGAATGACGGGGCTCCTTGACTCAATTTCGTCGGAATTGCAGAGTTTGTTGGCAATATCTTTCGTTGTACACCTCGGCCATGGGATTGTTTGTCGGGTAGCGCTGGTAAGCTTTTCCAAATCCGGTTTTGGGTGATGTATTGTATAGAGCTCCTCAAGTTCGGAGCCTCAGAAATAAATCGGTTCCTGGCACACTTCAACCGTAGCATGCATCATATGATATGATATGATATTGTATGATGTGATATATCATATCATATCATATCATACCATATCATATCATATCATATCATATCATATCATATCATATCATATCATACATGATCATATCATATTATCTCATATCATATCGTATGATGTGATATGATATGATATAATATGATATGATGATATCATATCATATCCTAACGTATCATATCATATCATACCATACCATACCATTCACTTAAGGCAATATGTGGGATGTTGTAGGGACTCAAACGACCAAACTTCGGTCCCCAAGGGCGACTGGTCCCTCAGGCGAATTCCTCCGTATTTTTTTATTGGTGCCGTGTAACCTTTTACATTTTTTTTGTTCGAAACATCGCCATATTTTACAGGGCAGCAATTTTTCATGTTTGTAGCAACAGAACCTTCTGTTTGAAAGTTGTACCGCCGTTCGTCAGCAAACTAAATAGCAGAAGGAAAGTCTGTCCACAAGGCAGACACGGTTTAGTAGTTAGTAGGAATCATACAAGTACCATGCCAACCGGTAGAAAGTACCAGATGCATGTGTGTGATGGGGGGTTAGACTGGTTTTTAACAATGCGGTATTTAGTATTGTCTAGAGTGCTATTCCTTCTCCCTCTCACGAAATAACGTAAGAAAAAAACATGCTCGTAGTAACAGGCATATTTTGAGAGGGAAACGGGGTTTCAGTGTACGTATTACAGTATCTGCAGTAGTGTTGGATATCGTACCGAAAGTTGCGATATAGATATCGAAGTATCGATAATCGAAGTTTCGACGTAACAAAACATTATGTATGAGTTTGCCATCCATTAATGCGCAGCATGAGCTTCAACGTCGACCACTCACAAACATCCTGACCCAGGAAAAACAAGGAAACCATCGTTTCGAACGTGCTTTTTCCTCCAGCCCCTAGTATCCCCACATTTATTTAAGGTGGTACACTTAACGAAAGGCTTGGACATATGCGGCGGCTGTCGAAATTCCACAGGTTTTACTTTTTCGCTCATCGGTATCATCGTGTCGAACTCAATTCTCGTTCAATATCCATCACTTAAACACACCCGTTTCCTCCCCCCCTGCGCCATGCCGCACCCCCCCTCCCCCCGCCCCGCCCCCCTTCGCCCCTCGCCCCCCTCGTTCGTCCCCCCTTTACGCTCTCCCCTCCTATTCTCCCTCCTCCCTCCCCCTCCCTCCCCCTCACCTCCTTCCGTCTCCCTCCCCTCCCCCCCCCCCACCCCCCTACCCCCCCTCCCTCCTGTCGCCCCCCCCGCCCCCATTCACATTGTTAGATACACACCATGACGACTGCTGACTCTGTAGCTATCATGGCGTACCTGTATCAAAGGCACAATCGGAGTCCGTTTGACTAGCTGCTAGCGCAGTGGTTATGGTGTACCAGGTATCCGTTCACAATAGAAGACAATCTGGGGGCCGTCTTGAGAACCTCAGATTTACGCAAAGGTTGTGATCCCTGTAGTTCAGCACTGCCCCGAACAGCCGAACAGAAGGGCCATGGCGTTTTTTCGTGCCTGGAAGTGTATTCCATGACTTGCAGGCGTGTACTTCCGCAAGTTCCATCGAGCAAAACTGGTCGAGAAGGCCGTTGGGATTCAAACCCCGGATTGCGCGCATTGGTTAGATGTTATGGCCCTCGATTTACACCTGGAAATTCTTGACGAGCTCCATCAGCAGCCGGCACCGTTGCTTGTCGAGACATTTGGTCCCATCCTCTATGTACTACTACAGCTATTGCTACAGCTACTGCTACTGCAACTGCTACTGCAACTGCTACTGCAACTGCTACTCCTCCTCTTATACAGCAGAAACTGGTGATGGTACCAGACTACGTACTGTGGCTCGCAAAAGCTCCACGTAGATGACGATCCCGGCAAACCTGTCCGGCAGTTCACTGCGGAAGCAGCAGGTCGGGGCCCTCAAGCGTGGTCTCACTCGAGACGTAGTAGGAAGGGTAGGAACTATACCAGGAGACGTTATGATGTTGTCATACAGTTTTAGTCTGCGAGTTCCTAAGGGTGTGGCTCGCGACGAGCCGCACCGCCGTCTCCTAACATGGGAGCAGGGTGTGTGTCTTCTCTCTCCCTTATGTGGACATGCTTGCAATCTCATGGCATCGAGTGGGGTGTTCTCTTGGAACGATACCTATCTATCGCAAGTCGTAGTAGCCACGGTGTCGCACTTTCGACATTGTCGCACACTCGACACTGTCGCAGTTTGGACATTTTTCGAGAATGAATCGTTCCTCCCACAGGTTTAATAAGGGCGGCATCGAACGCATGGAACTCGTTGCAAGCTGGATTCAGAGGGCGAACGTTTCGCATGGATTTATGATAGGATATGTGCCTAATACACCTGGCAGGGACCAAATACCAGCATCCGCCCGTTACGTACATTCAGCGGAACAAGCAGCACAAGAACAGCAAGCGGTAACCTAGTCAAAGCGCGGCCTCTATCCCGCCTGACAGGCTTAATGGGGAGACAGCGAAATATCCTTGCTCTCTCCGCACGTCGGGTGCAGAGGATAAACGTTTTGACGCACCTACAGTATGATATGTGCCAAATCCTGGACATCTGGTGGCGACCAATTATCAGTATTCGTCCGTTTCATCGTGGGCATACTCAGCAGCACAAACATGTCAAGCAGCACAGCAGCCGCGAGCAGTAGTACTAGTTATAGTAACGCCGCCACGCTTTCGACGATAAACCCCGGCCTCCCGCCGCCACCGACTGAGTCCTGGGGGCAGCATGGATCTCTTACGTTGGATGAAGAGGTCGAGCGTTTTGCATGTATGTACATTTGTGCCCTATCCTTGATATCTGGTGTTGACCAAAGATCCGAAGATCAGTATCCGTCCTTTAAAGTTTATATTCCATTCGCAGCAGCAAAAGCAGTTGCAGTAGCGAGCAGTGGGACATATACTCACGGCGCCGTAAATTTGACGATAAGCCTCGGCCTCCCAACCCCACCGACAGACAAAATATGAGGCCGGTATCGAATGTATGGCTCTCTTCTCACGCTGGATGTGGAGAGTTTGAATTTTTTCTTTTTCATATCTGCCTAATATCTAGTGGCGATCAAATATCTGATCAGTATCCACCCGTTAGATATGTTCAGTAGCACAAGCAGCACAGCAGCAGTGAACAGTAATCCAGTCACGACGTCGCACTCTCAACGATAAACCTCGACCCCCGCCGACGGGTTGAATGGGGGCAGCATCGAATGCATGGCTCTCTTCCAACGTTGGATGCAGAGGTCGAGCGTTTCTTACATTGGTGTCATTTCCTGCACATACCTCTGTCAAATGATCTAATTTCTGGTTACTATCCTTCCGTTAAGTATTCCAAGCAGCACAGAGCAGCACAGAGCAGCAGCGAGCTGTGAAATGGCCATGGCGCCGCGTTTTCGGCGACAACCCCCGGCCTCTACCCACAACGACATTTTTTATTGGGGGCGGCATCGAACGCATGGCTTCTTTCGCACGCTGGATACAGAGGTCGAGTGCTTTGCATATCCATAAGTGCCAATTGCTGGATATCTGGCGGCGATCAAATATCAGCGTTCATCCGTTACGTTTTTTCAACATAATAATAAAAAAAAACACAGCAGAAGCGGGCAGGTATAGCCGAGGCACCGCACTTTCGGCTATACTTGGTATCCCCAAGTCTTCTACCACGGCCGACAGGTTTAATGGGGGTGGCATCGAATTCATCTTGCTCTCTTCACATGTTGAGTGCAGAGGTCGGGCGTTTTGCATGTACATTCGCGCCAAATCCTGGATATCTGGTCGCAACCAAAGATCAGTATGAGTATCCGTCCGTTAGGTATTATTTTCACAGCAACATAGCTCAACAACAGCAGCAAGCAGCAGTGTAGTCACGGCGCCGCAGCTTCCACGATAACATGACAACCCCCGGCTGCGCCTATCCTCGCGGACAGGTTTAGTGCGCGGACGGCATCTAAAGCTCTTGCTCTCCTCGCGCAAACACAATGAATGCAGAAGTAGCGTTTTGCGTGTACGTTTGTGCCAGATCCTGGATATCTGGTCGCGACCAAAAGATCCAAAGATCAGTATCCGTCCGTTAGGTATATTCGTATATTCCCAGCACGATCAGTAAGTGTCGCCAGAGTCACGGCGTGGCACCTTCGGCGATAAAACATGGCCTCCCACCCCCACCGGCATGTTCAACAAGGTCGGCATCAAACGCATCTTGCTGTCCTCGCACATGAGATACTACAGTGTACTATGTACAGAGGTCTCCGATCTTATTACGTGTGCCATATCCTGGATCTTCCTTGATCAGCGGATCCGCGGAGGGCCCCAACCGTTTCCCCTCCTTCCCTAGCGAATAAGGCCATCGAATATACGTGCAAACTCCTCGACGAAACACTCAACATGTGGGTGGTTGGGACACATCTAATTGGAAGAGAACTACGTGCTGCCTACGTTTTCGCGAGAGTCTTGGTCATGCATTGAACACGGCACGCCAGCAGTACAGCTGCATCCCCTTTCCATCTTCGTGGGTTCAAAGTCTAGGCGTCAAGGTAAGCATCTCGGTGGACATGCCACGCTCCCAATCCTACGAAAAGCCTCGATTTCCGTATTGCATCAAATGTGCGCCGAACGACGCGCACTTGACCCCCCTCCCGTACGGCACCTGATACATGGTGTATACTTGTAGCACTCGCTGCTCCGTCAGTCATGATGGTGGCTAGCAGTGTTTGTAGACATCGTGGGTCACTGGGCTGCTGGATCCGAGATCCTCGAGTGCCTCGGTGCTCTGCACCATGTCATACATCATCGACAAATCCCCTCAACAGAGGGGAGAAATGGGCGCAACAACATCTGACGATTACAGGGTTAGGATTCACCCCACAGCATCTCCCGCACCGTTGGGGGAAGGAAAGCGTCCGAACCGCGATGTAACAAGGAGCTGTAAGACATGTATGCAGCATGACTATCAAACGCTGTGCAGCTTGGCTATGCTCGTACAGCTTCGCGCTATTCCTCGACTATTCATATCTCCAAATCGCCGTTTGTTTGGTTGCATCATGGGCGAGCTTCGGAAAAATAACGAAAACAATACCAGGTACAAGGGCTCCGCTCCGCGGGCGGCTGACGCCGCCCGCTACGCTCGCGCAAGGCAAGGAAGAATGCAACTAAAAACATATGTAAAGGGGGCAGAAAGAAGAGACCCATGATTTGGTGCGAACAGCGATTTGATAATGCCAAGAGCTGCTTGTGCAGAGCAAATTGCCCTGTTGTGCTCAGCTGTGCTGTGTGCTTTTATTACCGGTGTCTGATCGGCAGTACTGTATGGGGGTAATTTGCGTGGGGGAAAAAACAGGGGGCCGTGAAAGATCAAATACATGTAGAAAAAGAAAAAAGAGGAAAATTGTACTCCGTACACAACACGCATTATACCCGGTACTGCTCCATTTTCGAAAGAAAGCACACAGCGCAGCGACACAGCACCGCAGCGAAGGGCACGGCACCGCACCGCACGGCTCCGCACGGCGCTACGCTGCGCTGCTGGGCTATGTATAGCCGGACTGATCTGAGCTGGGCGTGCATGTGATCCACCAGCGTATAGTATCTGATGGTATGTACAAACCTGGTGTAGTATTAATAATAGTACCGGTATGTACTATTGGCGTTTCGCATTTCGAACGAAGCTGGAAAGCAAAGAAAAGCTGGAAAGGTTCCGCAAGTAATATGGAAGTTGGAGCTCCGAGAGGCCAGGGATGGGCAATCCCTGAGAAAGACAAAATTAAGTAAGTCTATTTATATACGAGTACAAGGTTCCCCTCCGGGAGGTGCCTAATGGAGTGGCGCAAGAATGAAACACGAGCATCCAACATCTGACTGTCTGTGGGCAAATCAGATGTACCTGGTGGTAGTGAAAACTATGTTCTTGTCCGCAGTTCGAGAAGCGGAGTGTGGGGAGGCGCCCTCCCGGGTATGGTTCGCTCTCTCCCCGTCGTGGTGGAGAACCGTAAATACGTGGTAATCCCATCAGTACGTGTCCAGCGCCAGTACTCGTACGATGCGGACTTTTTATACGGGCGACTCTTATGCAGTAAAAATTGCGTGGTAAAAAAATTAAAGGTCGAAAGGTGGATTTTCAACCGGAAAAAAATCATCAGCAGTTGTTCCGTGCGCCGTCTTTCTATTATCGTATTTCTGATGCTTTTTTCTTTGTTTCCTGTTGTTTCGTATGGGAATCAGCAATTTCAGAATAGGTCTTGTCTTGAGCCAGATATTGAACTTCACGACGAGTGAAACACGCCAGGATGGGCAATCATCCCCCTTCACCCCCAGCTCGTCGCAGAGAGTGCACGGAATGAGGAACTGTAGGGCTTATATTGTCGCTGAGACAGAGAAGCCCTCTCGAGCATCAGCGCCTATATCCACTGTTGTTTGCTTTTTAGATTCAAGAGAAATTACGCTGGATTGTTTTGATCGTCCGATTCAAAATCGTCCCCTCGTGGAGACGAAAGCAACTCGCCTCAGCATATTATATAACGAGGACTCGCCACGCGCACGTACATGATGTATCCTACTCCTGCTGCCGTTCGGCAAGGTTGTACACGTAGCGTTGTGCTGTCCTCATGTTGTCTGGTGCCTGCCATCTGTGGTGTGAGCAAAATCTTCGACACAAAACATTAGCCCTCTGTTATGTACGCAAAAGTACTGTCTCTTTGGACGTAAATGTATGGGTTGATATATAAATTACCATCAAAAAGGTTACTATGTTACCGACCAAATTGGCGCGATCTATGGACATGCAATTGAGATGCGCTCGAAGCGGCAGCACACCAGAAATATGGGGTATGGTGGGGTGTCGAATGACACGCTCCGATCAAAGAATCAGCTACTACAACAGCAGTCACACGCGCATAGAATTGTAGGTTGCTGCTGCTGGGCGGCAGGATCGTAGCGTGGTGCCCTGTGCAAAAAGAGGGAAAAGTACGTGTACTCTCTAGCAGAACATCCGGTTTGCATCCAATTATTACGCGCGTACTCGGGGATAGGGGATGCGGAAACCTAATCCCCGCGGGGATGTTGCGGAAACCCGGGGATTTGCCTTATCCGTGCCCAAGGCCAAAAAGTTTAAAAGACTTGCCACGCACGACACACTGCACGGATCGCGCCCAAACCTCCGGCAACGTGACGGCATGGGTCGAATTGTACCCACCCCATCTGACGTTTCGGGTAAAGGTACGAGCACGAAGAGGTGTGCCCAAAGAAGAAAAAAATGACAATTATACGTATACATAAAGTGAAAGCTCAGGGATAGCGTTGCCCAAGGTTGTTGACAGCTGAAACACCTGAACAACCTGCTTGCTCAGGGGGAGGGCTTTCAAAAATAGTTTCCAACCCTGAGCAACAAACTGCAATCGGTTATGGCCAGGGAACAGAGCACAAACGGTATTAGGTTGCCTGCACCACTACGAAAACGAACGCTGACTCGCCGCCAATGCGTAGCATGGCAGGGCCCGCCATGTCCTCGAGCCAGGAGTGGTTTCGTGACGCTGTGGGGACAAAATTTGTAGCAGTGTTCTACAATCGATCTCAGCAGGCAGGGATTTCTTAGTACTCGTACGAGTAGGAGAGAAACAAGACAAGCAGCCTCTCAAGCTGGGTCACGGCGAGGAGGGTTGCTGGAGCGGAAGCCCACTCGCTGCCACCGAAGCGTAGAGTATCAGGGCATTTCAGCTCCTCCAACCAGTCGTCGCTTGGTGATGCTGCTGTGGCAGCGAAAGCTGCACAGCAGGTTCAATCTCGGCAGGCAAGATGAGAGCAAGGGAGGTGGATGCTGTTGTGTTCCCAACAAGCAACGCAACGCAAATGGCTAGCAACGCAACCTCGAGCTGGGTGACGGCAAGGAGGACGGCGACGGCATCTGGCCATTGTGATACTGGGTTAGAGAGGCTGAGGTACACTTGATACCAGATGTATACCTGGTGGACTGCTGTTTGTAAACCAGAAGACAACGAGGTGCCTTCGTTGATAGTTTGTTGTTGTTGTTGTTGTTGTTGTTTCGTGAGTAGTTTTGCGCTTATACCGTCAGTACCAGTAGCGATATAGTCTACGTATGACCAAGTGGCACCTACACCTGGACGTTTTGGACGCGTACCATACTCGTATTATCTGTGTATTGGCAGTGTCGGCTTCTTTGATGTTTTTCTTTTTTTGTTTTTTTCCATACACACACAAGCACACAGGTGTGGGGCAATGACGACCAGTAAAAGGTTCGAGCGCCCCCCCCCTATCAAATACCAGGCACCGCCCACGCGAGCCAGCCCTCTCCTACGGGCCGACGCTAAACCAAACAACCTACCTCAAAATGCGGGCTAACAGTGTGAAAACACTGGGGCGCGGCAATCGCAGGAGAAAGCGACGAAGGCGATAGGGTTAGGAAGGGGACGGGCGTAAGCTCCCCCCCTCCCCCCTCCGTATTAGTTTTTGTTTCTGTGTTTTGCTCGGCGCGTCGGAAGAAATGGCTGCGCCGAGATGTCCCGTCAGCTTTTGCTCGCGAAATTTGCCGCACGGCATCCGCCGGTGTTTCGAGACCTTTGAGGCTTTTCGAGATATTGTCTCCGGGGTCTCGGAGGCCGTTCGATTTTTGTTTATTTTTTATTTCTCATAATGGGAGATGGGAAGGAGGCGGGAATCGATCGGAACGCATAATCGATTGCGACCATGGAAGTGGCTGCTTTTGCGCCGGCGGACAATGTCACGCTGACATGCGCGGAGGCGTGTTTCGATACGCGATACCGCACAGAGACGCGGACAACGTCGGGACGTGGTTGGGGTTTGAGCTCGCGGGGCACCGCCGGGGGAGGGCATGAGAAAAGTTAGGCGAGACTGAGTCCCACGCCGTGTGTATCTATTGTATGGGTGTGTCTTTTGTCTATGACGTACTTGTTTGTTCGTACCCTCGGTACCATGCGTGGTGCGAGAACATTGGAATGGTAGCGTCTGCTTTCGAGCGTGTGAAGGATGGTGGTGGTTGTTGCCTTTTTTGTTTTTGTGGTGTTTTCATCCTATGTACGACGGGTGGATGAAATTGAAGCTTTCTACACTCACCACACGACCACGTATGTGCGTCATGTGTCGTTTTAACTCGGTTGCCCAAACTGCATTGCTGCCAGTAGCCTCTGCGAGACGTTTAGATTATTGTCTAGGATAAAGTTTGGAAATCGGGGAATAATTTGATGTACTAGTTTCAATGTGGTCGACCAAATTTTCAGCGAAAACAAAAAATGTCGGATTTATTCCGGACAAAGTTCGATGCGGGTATGGTGGGGGTCGGGGTCAGGGTTCAGGTCAGGGTCTACAGAGTATTATTTTGGGCAGCTTTTGATATTTTCCGTCTCATAATACTGGAAGCACACGTGGGCCAAGCCAAATTCCCCGATTCTCATGCTTTATCCTATTATAATAATCCGGAATTGTGGTAAAGGCGGCTCATTGCTGTCGTGGCAACAGCTGCGCATGCTGCAGCCACCTCTACCTGACATGGCAACGGCATTGGCATTGGTAGCTGTCGCTTGCCCCGCCATGAAGGCCGAAGTGAAAGACGGCCTTCCAGTCGCAGCAAAGCTACTTTGCCGCACATGCTCTCACGGACGACAGCAGTATAGAAGACGCCCGCTATTATTGTAAGAAATGACGATTTGGCGCCCAGGCTCATTTTTAATGTTATTTATTTTTTTATTTTGTCATTCGATAACGAGTAGCATGAGCGAGTAGCATGACCTTGAACGTCCATCCCTCACACATTCCTAGAAGGTAGAAGACGAAATTTAGCATTTGTCGCCACCATCGAGTGCAGGCTACGAGTGCTGCTTGCTATTGTGTAGGATTTGGTATGTCACCCGGCCTTGATTGTGGTTTATTCGGTCTTTTTTTCGTATTTATCGTGAGGTATCGTGAGGTAACGAGCCTGTTTTTTCTCACATCAAAACTTCTTAAGAGTGACCTCTGTAGTATACACCGATCCTAGCCAGGTTCCCGGGACCAAGTACAACACGCGACAGTCCTTAACCTGTTTAAGGTTTGAGAGCGACAAAATGTTGAAAAAACAGACGATTTCAGCATCGACCACACCAAGCAGCCCGGACCGCTGGGGTAACGTAGGGGATGCGTCCCGATTGCAATGCAAGAGGCTGTGCGAGACACGCGCGTATATTAGCATGGTGACATCGTGATACTACAGTAGTAGTGCCGCTCCACGCTGTTCCCGGACGCTCGATAAGGTCGCAATCGCCGTTTTCTGGTCGTTATACTTTGATCAAGATATAATCAAGTTCCGAAAGGCTTTTGGTGACAGTCGTAAGTGCTCCTCGCTTTTCCTGGACGTTTGATGTGGTCGCACCCGTCGTTTATTGGTCTGTATACTGTAATCAATATATTGTCAAGTCCCAAAAGGGTTGCACCTAGTAACTCCTGTGGGATTTGAGCGGGACAACATACCGAACATTGATGATCACAGGCAGCGTCGACCGTACCTCGTAGCTCCTTCGGGATTTGAACGGGACAACATGTCCAACATTTAAGATGATCGCAGCATCGGCCGTATGAGGAAGCCCGAGCTGCCGGGTGGGGGGGGGGGGGTGGCGGGGTGTGCGGGGTGTTGTCCAGACAGTAAGGCAAAGAACCGTTACCACACGCGCGCCGGCAGCATGGTGCTGCTTACAGCTTACGCTGCTACACGCTCTTCCCGTACTCGCTCAACTTGAACCCCTGTAGAACTACGGTAGTAGCTGCACCCTGCACACACGTTTTTGGGGAGAAATTACTTGGAATCAGTGTGGGGTCCTTTTTTCAGTCGAAGGGTTAGCTTAGTAAAATATCACGCCTCATTGTTTGGTCGCTAAATATGGATCACCCTTCCATCTATCCATCCGTGCATCCATCCATCCATCCATCCGTCCATTCATTCATCTCTGTCATACGACCACGAGATTTTGGATTTTCGCAGACCTCTTTCGTGAGTCGCGAGTCGTAATAAAAAGCGTCGTGAATCGATTCGCATCGATCGACATTGTCCTCGTGTGTGCTTTCTGCTTTCCCTCCTAGACCATGGCGATGGCGGAAGGCCTAGGAGATTCGGCGACGCGGAATTGGTGGGATATCTTGGCGGAGAAGCTGCTGGATCATCATGTCAAGAATATAATTGTTCAGGAGGTGAGCCAGACTGTAGTTGGATTGCTTATCAACGGTGTGGGGCGGCAGTAGTGTTTATTTTCCACGTCTTGCCCCGGCTCCGTCAAAACCGTTGATAATCCACTACCTGGTCCGAAAGCTCGAGTTTAAATGTTAGATGCAGCAGTTCATGCCCTGGCTCAATTTGCCCGTAGATCCGACAGACCTGCCTCTCTGCCGTGCGTTTTAGATAAAAACGTTCGCTGCTGTTACCAGTGCTTCATGCGGCGTCCTGTTGGAATCAACGTGTTTTTTTTACGGCGGTGACCAGATACGTGCGACTTCCTATTCGTCTCGTCAGGCGATTGGGAAGTCATAGATATGTAGTCTTATCCGAGAAGTACTCTAATTCCAACAGGTCGCCGCACGCAGCGGACGCATGCTACTAATAGTGTGCTTCGGTAGGGGAGTTTTTTTCTGGGACTCCTCATTTGAGCTGTACAGTATACGGTACCTTACCCCAAACTGACGCGAGAAAAAAAAAATGTGAACGATTTCTTATCCTCGGCACTAACAAGGCTGCTATAGTACAACCCGGTCATATGATGATGCACGTATAGCGAGTTCCGCAGCAGCTGTCAGTTTTTTTTTTTTGTCCCCCTCAATGTGGGTGGTATAGTTTCCGAGCGCGGAGTGATTCTAGACTGGCCGTGTTTGACATCGCCCTGTTGACCCTTTTACAGCTGCAAACATCGTCCCACACTACAGACTATTAATATTAATAGTAGTTACACATGGCTACTAAATACTACTACCAGGTACATGCTACTAAATGGTAGTAAATTGTAGTTTTAATAAATAATACTGCGGCACTGATGCACTTTTTTTTGTGACACTTATCCCTTAATGCTCTGGCACTTCGCCCAGGAACTGGCTTTGAGAAAACAGGAAAATGCAACTCCGTGAACAATCCCACAGCCGACTGTAGGTATGTACCGAATTACGCTGTGAAACACGAACGATATACCGTAACTGACACAAGATATCACCCGTACATACGGAATCACACCTCCCACAGGATACCACACCCCGTGATAATATTTTTAAATCCCAAAATGTTATCACCGGGGTGTGTTATCTTGTGTCAGTTACGGTACTGTATTATTGGGTACGGTAGTTTATTTAGTCCAAAGTGTGCTACATATCTATGTCATAGCACGCGTCTACCTAATCCCGAGGAATGTGTCTCCAAAACCGTGGTTGCTGTTATAAAAGGGTTAAATGCGGTTCAACTAAGGGGAAGTCACCGAGCTATACCCTTCATGAGAAAGTTGGCAACCATTAACACGCGCGATTTTAGTAGCATATCGCGTATAGCGTGCAAAGACGAGTTTCGACCAGCTCATCGATCTCACAGCTCGAGTGTTGTGTTTTTTTCACGAGGTGTAAACGTCATGAGATTCGAACGATGCTGGGTCGTGTAGTCATTTAGTTGTCATTATTATTGGTTCAAAAGCTCCGTCCATCAGAAACTCTTTGGTGAAAGATGCTACCCCTGTTGGTGCACTCGTCAGCACTACCAACGCCTTCATCTGCAATCGACGACGCAATTGGAGACAGGGTGTAGAAGCTATTGCGCCTACGCTACTCGTACTCGCAACAGCTTTCACACCTTGTCTCCAATTGCCCGTAATAGATCCGGCAATCTGCATGTTTGCTGTGGATTGCAGATGAAGGCGTTGGTTGTGCAGGCGAGTGCACCAACAGCGGTAGCGCCTTTTCACCAAAGAGTAGTAGCAGTGTCTTCTTCGGCTGTTCGTTCGATAGCTCCGGGAGTCGTGTCCATGAAGTGATCGTCCGGGTCTTGTCCAACTTGGTAATGGTGTTCATATTTCAGGATGTATCACAGCTCGGCAGCTATGAACTGCGGCAGTACGACGGGCCCAATCCACCCACCCACCCACCCACCCACCCACCCACCCATCTACCCACCCACCCGCCCGCCCGCCCGTGCTGCCGCGCCCCGACGTCAACCGAACCCGACCCGACCCGACCTGACCCAACCCAATCCAATCCAACCCAACCAAACCTATCCCATCCCAGTCAAAGCATGTCTCCCCTCCCTCCCCCCGTCCCTGCCTCGGCACATGTATGCGCATGCAAATAACTCGCCCAATTCTAAATCGCCTCTAAATCGGCTTGAAACCCAGTCTCACCACCTCTCCGTCTTACGGACATTGCGCCATTCCAATTACCTCCGCAACAAACATACTGCACTTGACCTTTGACACCCCCCCGGCCCCCACTTCCACCCTGCCCCACCCCCTCCCCTGGTTCTGCACATGTACGCATATGTATTATGCGGAACTCCCGCCGGGGATTTGAAATGAAAAAGGTTGGGTCGTCGTTGCGGTTTGTGGTCGGCGAGGAGAGCTGCGTGGTGGTGGATGTTCGCGATGTCGCCTCCGGAGCGATGGTTCGGCACGGCGACTCCAAAACCGAGGTGTGTGTTGTCGGCGCTGCAACAGTAAATAGGTTTTGACCCTGTAGACGAAGCTTGCATTCGGTTTCATTTTTTTCCTTCATGTCTTTTATTTCTTTGCTTTTCTCTCCCGTATTTTGGTTGGTTGGTGTGTGTGGTGCTTCGTGTCGCGTAAGGATGGGTTTTCGTAACAAAAACATGATTACACTCCCGCTGTGGGATGGAGCATTGGGTCAAAACAACTATTTGCAAGCTGTGTATGATAGTTTGCGTTGGCTACTCGCCTGTATTTGCGATGTGTTGTCTCTGTCTCGTAGTTTGTGACCACAGAACTTGTGGCTCTCTCTGGAAAGAAGAATCAGCTCGGACACTGGGCGCGCTGGGTGTGCACGGACGGACACTGAGGGGCGGTGGTGTGCTAGAAGCCAGAAATCGATGTGCATATAAATTAAGTTAGGTCATACCCTTGATATTTGAAGACGTTCATTTTTGGTATTTTCCACGTCCAAGGGAGACGGTCTCGATGGCTACAAATAACCAAACAACGGTTTAACACCGCCACCCCCATTCCCCACCCACCCCTCTTCTATCGACCATCCGTCAGGTTGATGCCACAATAGAGATGTCAGACGAGGCGTTTTTTCTGGTGTGCGCGGGAAAGCTTACGCCACACCGCGCGTTGATGACCGGGCGTATGTTGGTGAAAGGAAACATGCTCAGAGCGATGAGATCCGGGCCGCTGTTCGAGCTGCTGCGACCGGTGCGCTCGGGGGGGCGGCACCGAGAAGGCGGTGGATTGGAGCGGCGGGAAATACCGCGGCAAGTCCGGCAGGCCCGCCTCTGATGAAGACCGACGCGTTTTTGTTCGTGTTCCGATACGTGCTGGGGTAGACGTGCCCCCCCTTTTTTTTCAGCTCCTCGCTTAAATGGCTCTATGCCTCACGCAAGAGCTGATTTTGAGTAAACTGAAAGTGCCGCGGTTTGATGAGCAAAACTCATGGGCTACGTATACCAAAAAAAAAGATTTTGCCTAACCAAAACGACATTTCGACGATTTTGGTGAAGGATTTTCGGCATTCAGAAACAAAAATGGCCTAAAAGTGGCACCAGGTGTACCTCAAGACTTCGGTCGTAGCACGCGTTGTTTTGTTTTGTTTTGTTCGGCCATGAGAACACATGACACGGCTTCATCGGCCCCCAGAGTAGTAGAGGTTTGATTGGCCAGGAGTTTGGCCGCGAGTAGTGTTGGTTGGGCGTGAGACATGAAAACATACGCTTTAATTGGCGGGGAGGACGTTGGTGTTGATTGGGTGTGATAACGTAAAGTTTTGTTTTGGCCGTGATAGAAATGTGTTTTGTCTAAGAACGCACGTTTTATGTTGTCGTGGCGATGCCTTTAGCCGTAGAAATGGCGGTGGACGGGTGGGAGATGGTGAGCTGTTGAGGAATGGGTTGCAGCGTGGGCAGGATTGAGTCATACATGCAGGATGTATTCGTACTGCAGTCGGGTTTTGTCGTTATTTCGGACAGGATGTGTTCATATTTTTGTCATTGACCAAGTCGTTCCTTTCATTTCATACTGGACGAAACATTATATTATCACTATATACAATTAAGGACCATCAATAGAGGGCTGAGCAAACAATATTTACGTCACGGTGTTCGTTGTGTGTTGGCGTTTTGTGTGGGTCAGGTTTGGGTTGAGTTCGGCGTTGTGTATAAAAGTAGCTGCCCCCCACCCACGTCTGGAATCGGTATTCCGAAGAGGACAAATAGATGATTTTGGGCGCGCCTTCCGTTGCATTGTGAGCTTGAGGGACTGACGTTACTCGCGCCGCCCCACTCCGCACCACCCCGGTCCGGCCCGGTGTAACTCCGTGCCCTCATATATTGTTGGCTGATATTTTTAGTTTGTGTCTTGTGTGTGGTGTATGCCGGTCGCCCCGGTGGTCTACTGGTTAACCTCGAACACTATTACAACGTTGAAGCCAAGGGTTCAAATCTCGGTGTGGAGATTTTTTATTTTTAGAGACACCACCTGCCGAGAGCGCTTTATAGCGTGGGTATGCTGTATGCATTATTCGACGCGAGTCGATGAGGGAACAAAGTGCCGAATTATTATCGGGGTGAAAACGATGGCGCGTACCGTAGTGGGAAGGGGGGAGAAGAGCCTGCTTAGTAACCCCGGATCTGAGTTACGTCTGGGGGAGGGGGGGGCATACTCATTTGCCGCTTGCCTTGGTCATTTGAGCATTGACCACGCGTCCCTTTCGAGACGGAGCACCGGTGCTACTCCTAATAGAGACACCTCCAACGTTTGGGCGCTCGTTACGCTTTTTCCATACACTACATAGAAACTGTTTGCTTATCCTATCCCCGTCCAGTTTCGCCGTCTGCGGTCACCATCTAGATCTCCTAGGATAGCAATCGTTTTCTTGCTATTCTCTAGTCTCTACCAAACTCTTCCATGTCACATACGTCTAATTTCCTAATCTCTTCCTCTGGCGCATCCCGTTCATCTTTGTGTATTTCACATTCTCCTACTATGTGAGTCCTACTCCCTCTTGTTGTGCGACACGGGCACATATTTGTAGCCACATCCTCCTCCTCCCGACTACTGGTGGTATCTCTTTCTTCTTTCTGGTAGGTCCAGGTCCCCTACACGAAATCGTAGTTTCAGCTTTTTCGCGTAGTTCATTGGGCCGTGCAGATACGTTTTCATTCCAACATCTTTCCTCAACCCCCCCATATCTCCAAAAGTGCTTCTCGTTCACCTTCTTTCTTAGCGCTTGCCGTTCCCTTTCTTCTATTATTTCTTTTAATTCTGTCTTGTACCCGCCAAACTTCTCTTTAGACGGTACCTCTTCTTGGTCCCCCCCTAAATACTTACACATTTTCTCGACTTCGTTGTCCCATCTTATTCCAGCTCGCCCTTTTTTTGTTATTTTCTCCCATACAGCCCTATCAACTGTGGCTGGCAACCTCTTTTCTGGCATATTCTATACTTTTTATTGCCATATCAACTTTCTCGCATCTCTATTTGTTTTAAGGGGTTACATTCCTAGTTCTGCTCTTAATACTGTATTACTCGTCGTACTTGAGCACCCTCGCATCTTTTTAGCTGCTGTCATCTGCACTGTTTTCGTTTGTTTTACTAACTTCGCGCCCCCTTCCCATACCTCTCCTGTATACTCCAACTTTTGCACAATCACATAGTCATCAGAATACATATTTCAGTCCTAGTGTCCAGGTGCGGGTCTGTTAGGATCGCATCCATCTTGCCTACTTGTGATTTACCCTTTCCTATTACTTTCGCTATTTGTGCATCCCAAGAGCAGTCCTTAGAGATATCTACGCCATGGAACGTATATTGGTCTACGATCGGTAGTTCATCTCCTCCCCACTTCCAGTTGAAATTTACTGGATTCGCCTTATCTTCGTTACATACAACTACTGCGCATTTTTTCACGTTCGCTGTCACTCTCCATTTCCTTGCGTACTCTATTAATAGTGCCTTCTCTATTTGATAAACAAATTTCAAGGACTCTAATTGTTAACAACTGCAATCCTTCGGTTGTTGTTACTGATATCGCCACGAAATCATCCGCAAACATCAACCCCGACACCGTCTCTTCCCCCATCGTGACTCCTTGCTTTGCTGTTTCGACTGCTACTATCACGTCATTAGTATTTACCTTGAAAATATTTGGTGATAGTGTACATCCCTGTGCAACTCCTTGTAAAATATCAACATATTTAGATATTTCCCCGTCCAGCATCACAGCACTTCTCGCACATTCCGTAATATATTTCATCATTCTCTCCACATCTTTCCTCTGATCCCAATTTCCCACATATTTTTCCACAACCCGCATCCCTCCATGTATGTACTGTGTCATAGGCCTTCTGTACATGTAGGAAAAAGCAGTACGTCGTTAGCCCGGCGTCTTTCCTACCTTGAATTATCTTACCTAATGTGTACACATAGTCTACGCAGCTACGGTTTGGCCTAAATCCTGCTTGCCCTTCGCTTATTTTTTCGTCCTTCCCCAACATTGTTCCCATTCCTATCGTTCAAAATCTTACAGAATATTTGCCTACGGTGTGCTTAATAATAATAGCTACTTCCCCGGGTCAGCCTTATATCTCCTTTCTTGAACAAGTTTACTGCTACTCCTTTCCTCTCCACCTCTTCTTGGGCGCATACTCGTTTTTCTATATCCAATTATACAACATAACTATCACATTGTAAGCATACCTTCTCCCCCGTACTTCGTAAAACTATTCACTATTTTATCTGCCCGCGAGTTGCGTTCAGGGGGGAAGAAATAGAAATAAAAGTGCGAAGAGATTGGATAGGCAAAAAAAAAGGGTACTGTAATGGAATCGAGTTCGATACGATACACTCACGTAATCGAAAAAACAAATCGTTGTGTCCGTGGACGTGATGATGTCATGATGCTTTCTGGCCTCGTACGAGGTGCTCATTCGTTCGGGGCGACTCGGTCAGGTTCTCCCGGCCGCACCGGTAGATACATAAAACAATACCGAGACGTGACGTTTCTGGCATTTTTGTTCCAGCACACCAGGACTATTTTGTAAAATTCTTCGTTCTATTTAAACACGTCAGCTGTGAGTTCGAGGCATATTTAGGGTCTCGATACTCGTCTTTGCAAGCTGCATGATACACCTAATTTTGAGAAAACAATGGAGGAGTTAATTTGGCGCACGATGTGCAGGAACATATGTGGAAGTAAGTGTGGTGCGCTTAAGCTTCAATCTTTCTTTTCTTCTTGGGTAATACTACTAAATGTTCGAAGGAGGACATCGTTGTCGTATGCTTTCACCAGGTAACCCCCACGCTTACAGTAGAAACACTACAAAAAAAATCCGATGGCTTCGATATAATAAGATGCACTTTAAGAAAAAGGAGGTTTGTAGCGTTCTGGGTCATCCGCGTGCGTATGTTCGGGTTTCCTACTGATTTGGAGGCATGCATGTTGAACAGTAAAACAAGCACGCCACGCCCTAGAGTCCCCCGAGACCCGAGACACCGTCCATGTTTGCCGGAGAAAAAAATGAATTATGTTTGACTCGCGCTCACTCGCTTGTTTTTTTGTGTCACCGCGTAAAGCAGAGCAACAAAAATCAAGCAGTAAGCCTACACGCACGCAACCGACACCCCGGGCCCGTAGACACCCGCGGTCTCTGTTTACAGCCAACTGGCCCTATTAGAGTACCCTGAAAAAGCAGAGGGCGTGAAAAAAAAGGTGGCGCCCCCATCTGTGACACGTCTGTATGCCCTCTGATTCGCTAGCGCGTGTACAGCAATAAAAAAAAAATCAGCACGGCATCAGCTATATCTGCAGCAGGCGCCAAGGCACTCGGCCCTGTATTCGGTGTTGCAGCTGCACCCTGCCAGCCCTCCACCCTCTAAGTCCCAACGCGTATTTAAGCTGACCGTGGCGGCGGCCTCACGCTGGCGTGACCTCGCCACATGAGCCGCGCCTCAAGTGGTGATATATAGATGATATTATATAGCAATGACGCAAATACTACTGCTGGTACTAATGCTGTACGCTGTACGCAACCGTGATGACGTCAAGATGCTTTCTTGCCAATTTGCTCATTCGCCGGGGACTACTCGCGCTCTCTTGGCCTTGCCGGTAAAAGGTGAATGCCGGTAAAAGATGAACGCCGGTAAAGGTGAACGCCGGTAGAAGGTGAATGCCGGTAAAAGGTGAATGCCGGTAAAAGGTGAATGCCGGTAAACGGTGAACGCCGGTAAACGGTGAATGCCGGTAAAAGGTGAATGCCGGTAAAAGGTGGACGCTACATAGCGCGGTAGAGGTGCACCAACCAACCATTGTCTTTTCTGAGGCTCTTCAGTTGAGGAGCTGTACACCCCTCTACACCTCTCCGAGGCAAAAACTGCCTTCCAAGGGAAACCTAGAACGCGCAGTGCGATTATCAATGGGCATAGTGTAGGATGGCTTTTGCAGTGGTTGAAAGGTTGATAATCGCTTGAGAACCGAGAACGGTTTTGGGTTTTGGCAGCAGACCCTAGAGCAAAATCTACGGAGTATTTGTAGCGGTAGCAGTAGTGGCAGCGGCAATAGAGTGCCACGCTGTAGCAATAGTGGTGGCAGTATCAGCAGATTTTATCTGTCTGCGGCAACCCCGTCGTACACGAACAGCACTTCGCCACACACCACCGCCACACCAGCACCAGCAGCACCAGCACCAGCACCAGCACCAGCACCAGCACCAGCAGCACCAGCACCACCAAGATCACACCGAGCGCTTCACAACGACATCGGTAAATAGGCCACCCGACGCCCTCCCCTCCGTGCACACGTCGGCGGAACAAATCACCAACTCTTCAAGGAGCGCGGTTTCACCTGACCATTTTTCACGGGACACTTTTATTACGGGACGCGTTTCCACGGGCCAACTTTGCACGGGACACCACTTGACGGGACGAGTTTTCGCGAGACATTATTCAAACGGCACCCTGGAATTTAAATAATGAAACACAAAGGCAAGGCGTTTCAACGACCGTACGTCCTACGAGCCTTTGCTTTGCCGGCTCTACCCCGGGTTGCACCGCCACCACCACCACCGCCATCCCCACCCGCACTAGCACCACTTCGCTCCACCCCCTCCATGCCCCCGTCCCCGACCCAGCTCCTGCTTCCGACACGGGTACTCGCCCGGGCTCCGCTCCTCGTGCGGAAAAGATCACCGCCGTCGCGTTTCACTTCCGCTCCCGTGCCCGCGCCCGCATGCCGTCCTGAATGATCGAACCCCCCAGCGACTCCCGCCACCGCGCTGGCGTCGACTGTCGGTTCTCGTCTCGCCGTCCTCGATTCCCTCGACGCGTGGCCTCTCCCTGTGGTGCCCCCAGTAGGACGTGTCCAGTCTTCACCGTCTCCGCTCGAGGTCCCCCTTTCTTCGCACTGGTGACTGGAAGAGGTGGAAAGATCATCGCCGCAGCCATAGTCACCACTAGTATCACCACCACCACCACCACCACCATAACGTCTACCCTCACTACCACCACTACCTCCACCCCCACGCGCTACCGACAGCGTCACCCAATGGTCGTCCGTGTTTGAAGTTCCGCCACGGAAATGGGCCGGTCGTTTCTGCCCTCGCTGCAACATCCAGAGAGTGGGGAAGGAAGGCCAGGGGAGAGGGTTGGAGGGAGGGGGTGCAGGGATTGGGGTGCGGAGGCGGGGGGGGGGGGGGGGGGGGCGAGGGGTTATTCTCCGGTTGCGGACAGTACGCGATATTGAACATGAGCTTTCGGGTTGTCGCACGTTCAAATCAAGCGGGGCAACAAGCTTCTTAGGTTGGGTGCAGAGAACATTATTGAGAGGTTGGGGTCCGCTCCTTGTTGTGAACGGCAGCAGGAGCCAGTTTACAGCGAGCAACAGATGCAACCAGTCATGGGCAACAGGGGCATTTGATTGATATCCCAATAAGGGCAGAGGTGACCTGACCACCCTTCCCCCCTCCTTCCCCAAAGGCAATACAGGGTGTGCACGTCTAAGCGCTGTTTCGTGCGTGTCTACTACCACGACCACTACTACCACAACAGGCACAACAACACCAACAACACCAACACCAACTACTACTACTACTAGCGCAACATGCTTTTTCAGCACCATACATATACAGACAACCGAAGACACTCGTGAGCCACATGCGGAACATACTAACAATAGCGCACCTTTTCTGCAGTAGCGCGCGCCGGCGGCTCCCGCTGCTGCTGCTGTTGCCGCCGCTGCTGCTCCTGCTGCTGCTGCCGCTGCTGCTCCTGTTGCCGCTGCTGCTCCTGCTGTTGCCGCTGCTGCTCCTGCTGTTGACGCTGCTGCTGCTGCTCCTGCTGCTGCTGCTCCTGCTGTTGCCGCTGCTGCTCCTGCTGACGCGGCGAATTGAATCCCAGCACCGAATATCCTTGACACATGCCGATTACTGTTGCAGAGAAGATGGGATGGTTACGTCGAAGGGAACGAATGAGCGAACACAGGGACGAACATAGGAGCGAACAAGTGACATGATAGCATGAACAAGTGAAAGGACGAACGATCAAACGAATGGATGAACAGAGGAAAATTATTGAACGAGCGAAATAGCGAACGGTGGTAGGAATTTAATGAATGAACGAAATCATGTAGTGAGAGAACCGAGCGAACTTATGAAACAAAAAACAAAAAACATTGGAAATCCAGTGACTGATCACGCCCAATCAACATAGCAAGCAAGGCGGCAAGCACGTAGGCAAGCAAGCATCCGATCACCGAACCAATCAACCAACCGATCCATGAAAAAAAAAAACAATCACCGCATCAACCAAGCAATTACACCAACCAACCAACCAACCAATCACCCATAAACCCACCGAATCAACCACCACTCAACCAACCAGCCAATCAGTCAACTACTGTGTAACCAACCAACCAATCACCTCATCAAACAATAAGTCACATAATCACCCCCAACCAATCAACTGACCGATCACCCAGCCAGCCAACCAACCAGCCCATTTACCCACCAATCGATTATAACCTCCCCACACACCTTGCCCTTCCGGAGGTCTTGTATCATGAAGAGCAACATATTCCACCGCCGCCTGGCGAGTCAAGAAAACACAAACCAACAAAAAAATGCAGAACAGCAGTGCTGTTGAAAGGATCACGCAGTAGCAGTGCAGGCGCGGGGCGTGTTTTCGGCTGTAGCCCTATTACGGAGGACGATAGTAAATAGGACCAAATATTGTTAGTAAAAATATATGAATATATAGGTTTTTGTGTCCACCGTAGGTCCTATTTACTAGGGTCCCCCGTAATAGTGTTTAGCTATACCGCGCGCTAGTCGTAAATTGACAAGAGCACGTCACAAGCATGTGTTTTTTGGGGCGGAAGTCAAAAACTAGGGCTGCGGGCTGGCTGACCACAAGTTGCGGACGAGTCACAGGAATGGCTGGTGCTACGGTAGGTGTACGATGGCTACCCCGATTTAAGAGCGCCCAGGATAAGAGCGTTCGGGACTTAAGAGCGGTAAAATTGGCAAGTCCCGCCTATACCAAAACGCTCTAGATTTCCCCTTGCAGACAAACGCACTGTGTAGTTAAGAGCGCTTGTTTCGGCTTGTCACGGGGCGCTCTTAACGCCTTTGCAACTGGAAACCCGTTTTTGGGGACAACATTACTTGGATTTAGTATAGGGAGGGGTTCGGGGGCTCTAAAGGGGTCAAATCGGGGTACCCAATGTAGCATTCTTCGTCAAAGCGTTTCTGACCACCGGGGCTCCTGAGGCGAGGAACAGGCCAATGTCTTAGCCTTTGGAACACCCATTAATAGGCCATGGGATTGTTAAAAGACGGGGACGGATCGTTTCCAGTTTTTCTCGCGAGCAGGTTTTGGCGGAGGGCGGAGGCATACTCGTAGAGGCCCTCACGCAACTCAGGAGCCTCAGAAATCGCAGGTGCGCCCCTGACGGGTGCTTTGACACAAGTATTCGCATCACTTTTGGGCTAAAATATACCTCTGGTACATATTTTCTGAATGACGGAAGGCTGGCCCCTTGACGCGAAATCGTGGGAATGCCACTACTGTTATAATAGTCACTATTAATAGTCACTATTAACACTACTATTAGTGTTTTCAGCTTTTTTCGTTGTACACATAGGCCATGGGGTTGAACGCTCATCGGGAAACACTTTTGCTTTTCTCCCACAATCAGTTTTCGTGGGTTAGGGTAACACGGGTACACAGCTTTTCAAGTGAGATACGAGTGTACGAGTCGTTCTACGGTATCATAGTCCTCCCAACTTTTCTTCAACGAATTCGCCGGTTTAAAAACCAGCTCCCGGTCGTATCTCCTGAAATACGATGCCCCTCGACACCCCGGCGTCATCGATCGATAGACCTTTGCACACAAGAAAATATGTGGATACTTTTCTTTCAATAGTATCCTTCCTTGTGTCGAGCAGCCATGAAGCGTTCGTTAAACAAAATAGCTGGTTTTGGGGGGGGCTACCGTAGAATTAGTCGTACCTCAGAAATAAATAGTGCACCTCTACCACGGCGTGCGACCCCCGCAACCCTACCACACGCCGCCTTCCAATACTAATAGTAATTCTAGTATAGTAATAGTGATACTACTACAATGGTTGCGTGCGGTAACGAAAGGACTCGCGCGTTTTCTTCTTGTATCTGACTGATGCGCGCTAGGCTCCCAACGTGTGTTAAACCGAGGAACGGTCTAGTCAGTTGCTTGCCTTTTACTCCGATACTCAAGTAACAGCAGCAGTAACACTTATCACTACAAGGTACGTATGTATACCGTGCTCGACAGGGGTGATACCCTATTTTTGAGTAGCACCCTAAAACCTCACCCCCCCCCCAAAAAAAAACGAGGAACGATGAAAGCGCACCCTGACCACCAATCAAGTGGCCTAGGAATAAGAATGCGTACGTTACAAGCTCTGTGGTCACAAACTACGAGACAGAGAACCACATTGCCGCTACAGCAAAGGTGTGGCCACCTAGTACTAACCGCAACGGACACGAGGGCAAAACACATGCACACCAGCAAGCACACCAGATCAAAATGAAGCAAAAAAAAAAAATAAGGACAAGAAATAACAAAAAAAAATACAGAAAACAAAGAAACAGTTGGAAACAGAGGGAAACAGGACGGCAGCACAAGAAAAAAATGAAGACATTGCGAAAAAATACAGCCAGCAACATTTAATATCAAATAGCAACAAAGCAGGTGACACTGGCCAACCAACGTCGGGGGCAGCAACCATACTGGATTCCGAATTGCCTAACTGTAGGAGCAGTAGGAGCATTGCCGCATGGACTCATCACCTGCGCACTGTTTCTGCCGACAGCGGTGTCCACACCATCATTATCGCCCCCGTACCCAACACAAAAACGAACCTAAAAAAAAACGCATGCAAAAACACAGCAACAAAGCAGATGGCACCACCCAGCCGGCGCCGGGCAGCACCCAAACCGGGCTCCGAATGCAACTACTAGAGAGTTAGGAGCATTGCTGCCTCGTCTGTCCTCTACCTGCTGTATCTTCCCCGGGGATGTCCCCACCGAAATCATTGCCTTGATGACCCTCAAGGGTACCCAAAAGGACGACAGAAAGTGCAAAGCAAAAACTGGGGGGGAAAAGGGTGGAAGAAAAGGACCAACGCCATGAAAGCGAGAATCCGGTTGAGGAAGAACCCTGGAGCACATCGGCGGTGGTAGTACTGCAGTATCGGCCGGCACTGCCCCCCGAGGGGAACGGAGCAGACAAGCCAAAGAACAAAAAAAAAAACACATGGTGGTCGCAAGAGTTTGAGGCCACGTAGACGGATTCTACCTACTAGTAGGCCTGGTGCCTTGCTACCCTGCGTGCCGTCTCCTTGCTTTCTTCCACCGCGGTTTCCCTACTCCCCGTCCCCCCCTTCGGCGTTGGGCGCCATGCATCCGCGCTGGGCGGCGCTCTGAGCTCTCTTTTTCCTCCTCTACGTGCCACCTGGACATGAACCGTTCGGCTGCTTCGAGGACCCCCCCCGTACCACATGCCCGCTTCGTTTGCTGAATGAACTCACAGCACTGTTTCAACTCCAAACTTCGGTGGGGAATCTTCCGTGGAGCCTTCCGTGGATCGAACCGCGAGGCCGTCTCGCAGGGTTCTGGGCCAGTTGTTCGGTGGCCGACCAGGTCCCGCGTTTTTTCCACCGGCTATTTGCGCCAAACATAATCCGACTGGGTATTCGCCCCTTATTTTGCCGTACCATTGCCCCAGCGAAGAAGAGCCGCCGTTTCCGAATGGTCGTTGCGATACTCTCGCATTTCGTCTTCTGGAGGGCCTTGGCGTACGAGAGGTTGACGTGGTCGGCACGACTCTGGAAACCAAGGACTCGCCGGAGAACTTCGAGATGCGCCTTTCGGAACGTGTCATAGTGAGTCGCGTTGAGGCTCCACGTCACACACCCGCACAGCAGGGTCTCAATCACCTCGGCCTTCAGCATGCGGACCTTCCTGCTGAGCGTGGCGATCGTCAAATCGTATATAAATTCGGACTGAACCGCTTGTAGCACGCCCTTGTGAGTCTGACCCGTCGCTCGATCTCAACCATGAGGTCAGCGTCTTCGTGGCTAACCCCGCCGAGGTATATAAACTGCATTGAATGTTTATACCTCTGTCCTGCTGCTCCGATATCGAACGGTGGAGCCCGGGATGCAAGGTCCCGTGTTTGCAGCAGCATGGTCTCCGTCTTTCCGAAACCGTGAGGCCTGCAGCTTCGAAGACGGCCACAATGACTGTCATCATTTTAGCAAGCCCCTCTGCCGATTTCGAGACAATGCCTGCGTCGTCGGCGTATAGCATGCCCCACACGGCCCTCTGCAGGCGTGCCAACGGTTCCTCGCCTCTGCCAGCCCTATCGTCATCGGGGTGGACTGGGTTCTGTACGATGCCTTCGTCCTCGCTGAAGCGAACGAGGACAACGTGTAACGCAACGGCGAAGAACGAGTTGAACAGCAATGGCGATAGCACGCAACCTTGCCGAAGCCCCCGCGAGACGTCAAACCATCCCGAGTGTTCATCATCGTCCGTACGCACGCGAGCCCGCATGCCGTCGTGGAAATGGCGGATAACTGCAAGCAACTTGGCTGGTACACTGAATCGTGCGAGCACTTCCCACAGTAGCTCTCGGTCGACAGACTCATACGCTTTCTGCAGGCCGACGAAGCACACGTACAAGGGGACTTTACTCTCTCGTCCAAGTTCTTGCAGTCGGCGCACGATGCACAGCATACCCACTGTTGATCGCGCCGGACGGAAGCCGTGCTGTTCCTCGGGGAGGACTCCCCCTTGTTCGCAGTAGTGTTCAAGGCGGGGCGCGACTACTTTCAACAGTACCTTGACTGTGTGGGCAACAATTGAAATTATTGCACTGAAAACGACCCTTCTTTTTGTGAAGGACCTTGATGGTCGCATCTTTCCATTGCTGGGGGGGCATGACCAGTTTTCCAACCATGGACAAGGGTGCCGTGAAAGCAACGGGTGAATTCGGGGTGGTCGAGTTTTAGCAATTCGGCCGGCAGGGAGACTGGTCCTGCCACCTGCCAGTTCGGCATACACGGAATTACTCCCGTCATGTCGTCGATAGCGGGTTCATCTCCAAGATACAGTGCGAGCGATTGTTTTGGGGAATAGATGATGATGGTGGGATCGATTGGGTAACTTGGTTTAAGAGCGCCGAAGACAAGCATATTCGGGGTTTAAGAACGGTCAACATCGGCATGCCCCGAGTATACTAGAAGTGATATATAGCCTACGAGTATTACAGAGAATAACAAGGTCTGGTAGTTAAGAGCGCCTGCTTCCGCTCGTCACACGAGTGTTCTCGAGTCGGAATACCCACTTTTGTAAAGCAAAAGGTACTGCAGAAAAGAAATGCTGTTGGAGCGATGTCGGGTAGTGCCTTAGTCGAGGAGCCTCAATAGCCAGAAAGGGCTTGGCTATCCCCATCGTACTGCTAATAGAGAAGAACCCACATAGTGGGAGAACGTGGCCTGTACAAGGAGGAACGGGATGTTTTGGAGAAGGAGATAAGGGAAACAGACGAATGTAACATGGAGAAGTTTTGGTACTATAGATAGTAGCCGAGCAAGCGATCGCTATTGGACGAGAAAGATTGCGGCCGAAGACGGCCAGGCAGGAAGGAGACAAAGCAAGCAAACCATTTTAACGTAAATACACGGAAGGGTCGTAATGAGTGCCAAAATGTTGGAGGTGTTTCTACTACAGCAGGGAGGAACAGTGATCCGTCTCGAAAGTGACGCGTGGTCACTGGTTCAATGACTAAGGCACGCGAAAAACAAGTGCCCCCCCCCCCCCCCCCCGCCCCCCCCCTTCATGCGGCTTGCCGAACACCTCACGGCGATTCGCGCTTGGAGCAAGCAAGGCCTGCCTGGTTGGTGAAAACCCGACGTGCTCCGTCCCGGCATGGTTGTGATGCGAGGGTCTATGGTCATACGACTACGGCCATGCACAAACTGAGTACACCCCCCCCCTCACCCTATAGTAGCACGCGTTTCTCAAGTCCAACTCTCAAGTCCAGTACGCAACCCCACAATACGCCTTTGGGACTCCGAGAGAGCGACCAGAAAAATGATATAACAGGCGTTATGAACCGTCTATTAATAGGAGCATTGTGAGCTCGCAGCAAAACGAGCAGGATGGATAATGCTAACACACTGCGCCTGTGTCGTACGACTCCTTGCATGGCATGTATGGTGTATATAGCTCGGACACCAATATTGCCCACCCCGAACCAACGAGTGGCGGATGCTGTAATCGTCGTTGTAGTTGTGGCCCCGCTGTAGTCTACAGTGTGGTACCCTTTAGTGCCGTGAAATTCGATTGTCACGACCTCGTCCTACAGAGGACTACTGTACCGCACTATCCCGGGGATAGATGGGGGTCCCACTTTAGTGCGGTTATTGCTATCTCGCAAGGCACCGCACTCTTGAGGGACCAGACCACGACTGTTCTTCGCACGTATAATCTCATGACTTCATCAAGGGTGTGTTTACAAGGGGATATACTCCGGGGTACCCGGGTACCACACCTCATTGTCTGGTTCATACTCCGGTATACTCTGGGGCACTCGGGTACCAAGCCTGGTTGTTTGGGTCATACTCGGGTACGTACCCGGGTACCCGAAATAGTACATAATACTCCGGCATGTACGCGGGTTACCCTCAAGGGGATACATGTATATGTATAAGATGCGCTTTTTTTTCTGGCATGCCGTTCTGGGGCGGCCGAGTTTTTTTCTCTTGCGCTTTCGGCTGCGGGGCAGGCAAGAGGACCATCGGCACGTTAGGACGCACGTCTAGATCCCTGTCGAGCTCTGTGGCGGTGCTCCGAGTATTCAACGTCGCTGAGCTGGCTCGTTTTTTCAGGGGTTGCGTTCCGCCTCGCTGAGCCGAGAGGGTGTGTGGAAAACCCTGCGATTTTTTTTAAATTTTTAAATGGCCCGACTACGCAGCAGCAGCACTCATTGGTGACAACCACGGACGGTGCTTCTGTGTGTATGTATGAGTGCTTCCGTACGTGGAGTGTGTGCTGTTAGTGGCAGACAGGACGATCAAAAAGAGCGATGTTTTTTTTGCAAAAGAAAAAGCCCGCTCAGCCTCGCAGCCACAAAATCAGTATACAGCAGTACAGCAGCAGCGATACAACTGCAGCCGTGCTCCAAGCTCCCGCTTTTTGGGCCAACAGTCACGGTGTATGTATGCGTGTGGCTGGTGCACAGCAGCAGGAGATCGAACCACGACCAACACACTTCAACAGTAACACGCCCAACGCAACAATCAAGCACACATCGTCGGACCTCATACCAGCCATTCGAAGCATACAGCAGCGGCAAACGCAGTACTGACTACTGTAGCTCATACCTGTACAGATCATTGGAACGCCCGTGTTCGTCCTTTTGAACTTAAGACGCCCCCGGGATATGAAGTCAACCCCATCCCGAAGGGGAACCTTGCATGTAATATTAGTAAGTACCTTACTAAACTTCAGCATTACCAGGGTACCCCCAGAGTATACCTACCAGGGTACTGGAAACCCCTTTGCAATTGTTCCTCTCAAGTCCCAAAATTATCATAAATTCAAATTACAACCCCTTTGGGATTCGACGGGGAAATAAATACAAAAAAAAGTGACGGTTACAATCTCGGCAGCACAAAGCAGCCCAGGCTGGCGAGCTACTTGAGGAGTGTCAATACGAGAGTTGTCCGAAATCGCAATGTAGGGAGATGTACAACACGCGGGCAGCACGGCGTTGATATGGCTGTATGTATGTATGTATGTATGGCTGCACGATTCCTACACGCCTCATAGAAACGCACGCGTCGCTTTCTCGGCCGCTGTACATGGGTACATGGGTCTCAATAGGGGTACTATGATAGATTATGACAATCAATCTAGTATTAATAACCTCAAGGGCAACGTGCAGAGCGCGACATCTTTGGCGGGTGACCCGTGGTACGTAGGTACAAGTACCTCGTAGGTGATAAAACAGAATACAAGTTGTGGGAATACACAGCGGTGCTTTAGCTCAACAAGATACTTCAAGGTGCAAAGCGCCATAGCTTATGTGGGGAACTCGTGTATCGTAGTGCATACGTAGAAGCACCGCGTATATAGTTGGAAATGATATGGGAATGTGGGAATACGAGGCAGGTTTTTTAGTTCAACAAGAGTGCAGCCGCACGCAAAACGAGACCAACGAAAAGAAGGGTCTTGTACAAGTATGTATAATTGGAAAGAATGTGGGAACGTAGGAAGACAGGCAGGTTGTTTCGTTCTACAAGAGTACAGTCACGCAAAGCAAGATCAGAGAAAAATAGTGTCGGGCGTGACACTGATGTGACACTGTCCGAAAGCTCCATGAATCGGCACCACTCTACTATCATCATACTCTGGTGTTGTTCCATAAGAAAACGCCGCTATTCTCGATTTTTCGGTTTTTTCTTTTTCTCTTCCTTCTCGTCATCTAATCTCCAGTACAGCTTGTTGATGGGGATTTCCCATACAGCGAACAAAACTCCACTCTAATAGTTCCAAGTCCCTCGTCCCCAAAATGCGGACCAAGTGGAGGAAAGGGTAAGGTCGCAGGGCGTGTTTTTCCTCCTCCACACCCTCTATTGTTGTTTCGTTTTGTTTATATAGTACGAGTAGGAGTAGAGCACTAGACTACACAGTAGGCTGTAAGGTTGACTGATTTTCTCCGATTCCTGCTGCTTTTTGTCGAGGTTTTAGATTAGGCTGCATCTTACGTAGTTTTGGCAAGAAGACGGTAGTTTTGAGTTTCCTATTTAAATACACCGCGGGTCAACATGGACCTGATCGGCTTGCGCAGTCTTGTATAAAATCCATCTAACGCAACGGGGGTCCCACCGTCGGCTACAACATAGGCCCACGAATAATAAACAACTCGATAACATCGATAGGCTTACATTTTGAGCGACGATAAGAAATGGATTAAGACGTCGTTCTCAGCGGCGAGCGCTACACTTACCCTATATAATAGCCTATGCTCAAAGTTGCTCAAGGTTGGTGTTACAATGCGTTTTCACGCCTTGCTCTCAAGACTTCGTAGGTGTTTTCGTCGACGGGGCCGGCCCATACTATAGTCGACTATTATGCAGCTGTGTGGCTCGAGGTCGGTGCTTGACAAAAATGAAAAAAAACGGAGAAATACAGATCACAGGCCTGATTGAAAAGGGTCCCGAGGTTACGGATGGCTTGCCCACATGCCACAATAGCAACCCAAGGCCGCGAAATCGAGCACCGCCATAGCGATAGCAGTATTACAAGTGCATCAGCTATGAGCTCGCCCGATCGATTACGTGTACGTAGCCCATATTCAGCTTTGCAAGCTAAGAGATACGTCGGCCGCGCGCGTCGATTTACGTGGCGTGTGAGAGGAGCGCTGCAAGCAGCAGCAGAATCACCCGTCGTCGGCACACACAATAATTCATCGGATCGCTGTTGTGTAGGCTATGAACTGGCTGACCACACTGCTAGAGACTAGTATTAATAGTAGCTAACATAATATATACCAGGTATAGCACTAATAGTAACTCGTCAACTACACTAGTTATTACTTGGCCATTGTACCTGGTACCTGGTACGAGGTGTTGCACCGAGCAGCGCCAGAATGTGGTGTGTGAGGGGAGTGCCACCCGGAAGTCGTTCACTGTCGGCAGCCAGAAATAACCACTCTGGTGTTTGGTAAGGTCGTGAGTTGGCTGGCCAGCGGGCGCCCACAACAGCAGCAGTTACTACAGTAGTCGGCTAATTAGGCGAAACAGCTAATTGCAGCGGTGCCAACCATCATACTATTCTCGGCTTCCTTGTTTGGTTTTATCATGCATACTAATTTTGTGTACAATGAAGATCTGGAGGCAACTTCAGTGAGGTCATCCGGAGGCGACCCCGAGGGCCCGTAATGGGGCGCCTGCCGCGGGGTCCACAAGGCCAGAGGCGGGGGGACTCTGCTTCATTCGCCTGACTTCAGTGAAGGGGACTCAAGTCAGATAGTTGGCTAGCTTCGCCACCCAATCAACAACGGACAACAGCTGACAAACTAGCCTTTAGTCCAGCCAATCAATCAACCAGCCCAGCACATAGCCCGAACGCTTGTGTGTGATGGGTATGATGGTTACTATTTATCTCGTCAGAAAGCTCTAAAAAGTGCCTAGGGCTTGTAGCGGCACCCAAGCACCGTTCGAGACACCTGCAACTCCTGGAAACCTATAGCGTCATTTTTCGGCCGAGGTCGTGGTTTCATCAGACCAGGCAGCACGGGGTTTCGCTCGGACACACCTGAAACGGGGTAGTTTTTTATTCCGCGCAACTCGGTTCAGACATGGGCTGACAACTATTAATACATCTAATGCACGTCGAGGCTTCGTGTTTTCTCTTTCATTGCGCGTGTGTGGGACTGTAACAAAAAAGCTTCTTCATTTGGAAACCTGCGATTCGATTACAGTATCAAGTCAACATCGGAGGTATTTCCCGCACTCGGAACACGCCTCCACACTGACAATACTAAACTGCTTTCTTCCGCCCCGCGGCGAGAGCACACACGCATACACACTCCCCGTCCTGAAAACTGACAATCGCAACAACGCAGGCGATACGTAAATGAAAGTTACCGGGAAAATTACGAATCGTCCCCGGGTTTCAGGCTTGCGTTTCGGGTTGGGGTTAGGGATAGGGACGGGCGGGATTAGGGCGACAGTAGGTGCCGGTACAATATAGCTTTGTGCATACAGGGCTATACAATCATTGGCTGGATTGCACGGCTAGGTACTGGTTGGGTGGCGAAGCCAAATAAACAAACTACTGTAATATGCATCACACGAGTAATGGACTTATTTAATATCCAATTACTGCTATTTGATAGGAAAAGTCTCCCCTGCCGAGGGTGCCCCGCGGGAGGCTTCACTTACACAATTTTACAAAAAGTACGCTAAACCAAGCAAGACTTATCTTTTAATAAGGAAACCGGCATCCTGCAACACAGAACAAAGTAGTGGTACCTGGTGGTCGGAGAGTTGGCACCGGCGCAGCGAACTGCTGTATCTACCCACGACCAACTAATAGCCAGTTGGCGTTTATAAGGTACGACAGCAGCATGATACGAGGCGTGTACTTATCTTGGTACTTATGATGAGCGGGTTGGCGCAACAGCACACGGACTGCTTCGCGCTTCGCGTCACCGACATCATATAGATGTGTAGTATACCGGCACCATATGCCTCTACCTGCTACCTGTACGTAGTCTGTACCTGCATACCTGGTACTACAACAGTGTACCTGGTATGGTAAGTAGGTAGGTGCTGCTGTGGATAGGACTCTGACAGCATATTTTGGGACGTTTGGGAGAGGAATATTCAAAGATGACGCCTTCAGGTACTCCGTACTTTGTACGACCTTTTTACCCAGGGCACTTGCAGAGGAACACGAGACTGCTGCATCACATCAGCACCTCACCCTCTCCTCGACATCTAATCTACAATCAGCGCACGTGACCAACGCTCAATTTCATCAGAATACACAGTTATGTATATCGGCATAATCATTCAAGGTCACTTGAGGATAAAGAGCGGCGCGAACACTTACCTGTTGACGCGGCGCGCCCGACCCCGCCTGCGGAGAGAGCAGGACGGAGAAATTCCTGGCGTTGAGGCTCGGCATGTTGTCGAGGAACGACATGGCACCTATCCGGGTCAATAAATAGACCCGCTTGGCCACGTACTGCGTCCAGCTACTCGTACGAGTTACGGCAGTACAGCGGTTGTGATTTACGGACACTCGGCTTTTACCTGCTATCTACTCGTACTCCAAGCTTACGTACGTACGCAGATTTCCCTTTCGTCGAAAACAAGTGTCTGCCCAGGTCTATAATAACCCGCTACAGCAGTACACCGAGCAGCCGACGAGCAGCCAACAGCAAGAAAGTAACAGAGTAGTCAACCGAGCAGTCACCGTCGTCACGTCGTCACCGGGTAGGTCGGTCGGTTGGCTCCGTTTGGTTCGTTGCGCGTCGCAACAAATGAAGGAATGTTCCTTTCTACGGGTTTCCAATAAATTTCGAAGGCGCTCTGTTTTACGGGGAGGTTTCGTATGCAACCAACGGCTTATCGAACCTGGTGTGCTCCCACCATCAACACTCAAAGATCTTACGAGGGGGTCACAAACACCCCAGCCCACTGATTGGCACTACCATACGTGGAATCGCTTTGGCTTGTCTGCGCCAAGCACTGCCTGCTGCTTGCGTTGCCTTCGATCAGCTTCGCGCGGCGGGCGGCACGCAGCCTGCACGCCAGCTCTATAACGAGAGGGCATCGTCTTTGTTGCAACGTCTTTTCCCGCAAAAAAAAAGTCTGAAGTGAAAAAGTGTGTTGTCTTCGCGGAATTTCGATAACACGACGTTCTATCCAGTCATCGAAAGTGACCCAAAAATCTTAAAAAGCAGCAGCTTTTGCAGCTCATTTTTTGTCGGAAAGAAGCGGACAACAAACGCCGCAACTCTCTTACCCATCCAGCAGGCTGCAGCCAGCCAGAGCAGCAGCAGCAGCAGCAGCAGCAGCAGCTTGCAGCGGAGAGAACCGGCAGCAGCAGCAGCAGCAGCAGCAACGGTGGCGCGACCCTGATGAAGGCATGGCTTTCTCAACGACCTGCTGCATTATTAGTAGGGGTTGACGTTGGAGCCTTGTTCCTGCTGTTGTTCTTGATTTTTTGCGGGCGGGTACCGGGAGCCCTGGGCCAAACGGAGACGTCGCCGTGGCTTCGTCGAGCCGCTGCCTTGCAGCGATACCTAAGGTGAGCACCATGGAGAACCATAGAGAGCGCGCGAAAGAGACGCCCACACACGTGCTTGCCTGTTGACCTGCGTCAGAGCAGTGCGCTTGCTGATCGACCTCGCAAAGAGGTCCCATAAACGGTCTATCTCACTTTTTTCCCTTTTATATATTATGCCGCCAGACGCGGGACGGGAGATTTCTAAGCGTTTTTTTTTTGGAAGGATGCTCCGATCGATCGAACCCCTGTCTTCCATTTTTATTGTAGTTTATAATAATTTGTTTGCTATGCTCTTCGTTGTGTTTCATACGTATTCGTCAGTGGTATTCATGTCCCTAGGATACGCAGTTGTGACAGCAGCATTTGTAGCAGGTTGATACGTATACTGGTTTTATTGTGTCAGCTACGGGCTACAGCAGCAGCTGCATACTACCTGGTACCTGATATATAACCGCCCCGGTGGCGTATCAGGTTATCCTCGAGACTGGTATCAGTTTAGTGTGTTCGAGCCCCGCCGAGTGCATACTCGTATAAATTCGTTGGGACTTTTTCTTGTGGACAAATTGACCTGCGGAAAGCGCGAGAGCGTGGGTTAGCAACATTCGATGAACAATCGACGAGCAGTGGGATTGCTGAACCCTATGCGCGATAAAAATTGAAGGCAAGAACCGGGGAGGAGAAGGGATGACACCTGTGACCACGGCTTGTCCAGAAGCTGGAAAGTGAAAGTGTGCAAAAAAAAAAAAAAAAAAAATACAACAACAACGCAACAGGGAGTCTCCTCGTCTCTGAACTACCAGGTACAGGTTTTAGACTTACACTACACCCATAACACACGGCACAGCCGCAGCAGTGTACGAATGAATGGATCTGGTGTCCGATGGAGGAAAGACAAGAGGGCTCGTCGCTTGTTTGTTTAGTATCGCTGTCGATATTAGTATGCACATGCAACTCACATGATAACAGCAGTCGTATCATATGAGTGTACCATACTGTGTATGGTATTCTGATTGTTGGAACATACAGAGTAGTAACAAAGGCAGGCTGAAAATAAGAAATCTGCGGGAGCCATCGTACTGAAGCTAGTGTAGAATTACCGGTCGCCCCGGTGGCGTATCCTAAGGTTATCCTCGAGCTTGGTATCGGTCAGTTTCGTTAGTTCGAATCCCCTCGAGTGCATTCTCGTACATATTCGTGGGGACTTTTTCTTGCGCACAAATTGACTTGCGGAAAGCGCGAGAGCGTGAGTGAGCAACACTCGATGAAAAATCGACGAGCATTGGGATTGCTGAACCCTATGCGCGATAAAAATCGAAGGCAAGAACCGGGGGAAGATGGGACGACACCTGTGACCACGGCTTGTCCACTAAGCTGGAAAGTAGATGTGTGTGAAGAAAAAAAAAACGCACCCTCTCTCTCCTAAACAAAAAAACCCATCAGCCTGGGCCATCGTTTCTGTGTTTCTTTCAGTATTATTATTTCATGTGCTATCTGACAACGTAGCGTGAGTGTCAAAATCCATAAACATGATGAAAGAACAAAAAACTACGTATTAAATAAATAGGGGTCCTGCTGGTGTCTTGAACTCTATGCTCTGTACCTGGTATCATTACTAGTGTTTTTGCCCGCGTGCTCGTTGCGGTTGTCGTTGTTGTTGTTGTTGTTTTCACATTAACTCGCATAATCAAGTCCTTCGTGGTCACAGGACAGGCCTCAGTCACTCTGGAGTGGAGGAATACCCCAGGAAAAAAAACACAAACAGAACCAAAAAAAGTAGCACACGCATAAATCATTGCTGACGCAACTTACGCCTTCGCCCGAAAAATGTAAATATGAAATCGGGCGTCAGCCTGTTGTTGTTGTTGTTGTTGTTGTTGTTGTTGTTGTTGTTGTTGTTGTTGTTGTTGTTGTTGTTGTTGTTGTTGTTGTTGTTCTCACATTAACTCTTGTCAAACATCTAGAGTCCGTGGTCACACAAAGGTGCTGGAGCCCTAGAAAGATCCAAAAAAGCTTACGATGTTGTTGTTGTTCTCGCATAATCAAGTCCGATGTATGCCAGGTCCATACACTGGTGCATACGTCTCACTACTCGCGCCTTGAAGAAAAAAGAAATGCGGTTGGCATTGCATGGCCAAATTATCTTCTCGCTGTATTTGCAAAATTGTGTATCTCTGTTTTCAGTCTCATGTACTAATAGCAAGATTGGTCTATGAGGTGTGAGGCATCAGCAGCAGGCACTGGTTGTGCTGGATATCAGATGGGTGGAAATGTCGAAGAACACACCTACATGTGAAGTCGATCTATCGTGAAGGGCACGCTGTCGGCCCCTGTGCTAAGGAGTCACTACGGTACTACCACGCTACCACTATCCCCCCCTCTATGACCAGGGCGGCGGATGGTCTCGTGGCTCGACACTCTGATCATGGGCTATCGTTTCGTCTGTCCAACGTCCCCGTTTTTTCCGAATTCCACAACGCCTCCACCAAACCCCACATTCCTTACGGAAGGTTACAGGTTTACTGTGAAAAGAACACACAGCAGTCAATGTATGTACGATGTACCACATTTTATTTATATAAATGAAAAATACACTACACATCGTATTGTAGTACAGTTTGTCGATTCGATCGCGCCGTCGCTGTTATTATCAGAAGTGGTGCCGTTGACTTCTTACTAATAATATTAATTGCTACTTCGTGTACTACAGTTGTTAATAGCAGTGGTACCATCGACTTGGTACGTTTAAAGTAGTATAGGCAGGTGTACTACAGCAGTAGTAATGTACCAGGTGCAGAGAGGACCATACTTTGTCGGCGTAGACTAACTACCCTTTTTTATGACAGTATCATAGTGTACCAGGTATTGTTTTCGTGCTTTTTTTGCTCATCCCACCTATTATCTCCACACTTTTCTTACTCTTTCCCGAACCCTAGACGTGAATGAGATCGGGGGTCACTAAGCAGGCTTTCCTCCCCCCTCCCCACGAAGGCACGTGCTTTCGTTTTTATCGCGAGCTTTTGTTCCCTCGTCGACTCGCATCAAATTGCGCCCACTACCCACTCTGCCACTAGGCGCTCTCAGCAGCTGATTGCTTTGATTTTTCATTTTTGCAAATAAACTCAGCAGTCCGACCCACGTGCAAGATTCGAAGTCCAGAACCAAACCGTCAGTGTACCAGGTATTGTTTTGCACACTCCCTCGGACGAATTTGAATGCAGATTATCTTGGCGACGGGTAGTCTCAACAACGAGCGACGCATCTACGGAAACTTGTCGAGGAGATCATCCGGAAGCCTCCATTTTCTGCCTTGTGCCCCTCTGGTTTTCGAGGAATTCGGGTCTGAAGTTATTCCAAGGGTTCTTGGTTCTCTAGCTATATGTCATTGTTGTTGCTCTCACATTAACTCGCATAATCAAGTCCGTGGTCACAGGACAGGCTCCAGTCAGAGGAATACCCCAGGGAAAAACACAAACAAACCAAAGGTGGTACACGCATATATAATATAAAAAATGAAAATACACTCCAGCTGTGAGATCGAAGATTTCGTCGAAACTCAAATTTGCAAGCTGTGTGTGATACTCGATCGCGCGTATTACGAGTTTTACAGCTGACGCAATTCATGCCTCTGCCAGAAATATATAAAAGTGAAATCGGGAGTCAGCCTACGATGTGCCAGGTTCATACTGGTGCATACATCTCACTACTCGCGCCTAGAAAAACCGACTATACCGCTTGCCGCCCAAGAAAGACTACCACGTATATACATTGCACGTAGTATCTATCACTACGCATACGCACGACAGACGCAAGTCAATTGCAAAAAAGAAACAAAGAAAACAAAAGAAGATAAAAGGAAAGGAAAGGAAAGACAAGACGAAAAAAGAAAAAAAGAAAGGAAAGAAGAGAAAATACAAGAAAACCAAGAAAAGACAAGACCAGAAGAGGAAGCAAGGAAAGGAAAAGAGAAAAAAAATGTCATACTATAATAGCAGACCCTAGGAACTGACCAAAGACGGCATTGGGCTCATAGAGGGTGTCAAGTGCATCATCAATGGCACTGGGGAGAGAACGCAACATGGCGACGAAGTCAGGGCGGTCATTTTTTACGCTGTCTTGTGATACACTCAGTATGATACACTGGGACTAGGCATTCTAGTCTGACGATGCGGGTGTGCAGGCAGCAGCAAGAGCCTACGGCCAATACGAGGTACATGGAAGGAAAAGGCTTTTCCTTGCTCTGTCGTAGCCCAGCGAGAGCAGCCACCGTATGATAGGCGTGCAACTGATTGTCCGCGCTCTTTTTTCTTTGCGATGAACTTTTTCAACCGAAGAAAACGGAATTCCCTTTCTACTTTCTACCAGGAGTACCTGGTACAAGGTTCCCCTTCTGCATGTGGCTAGTAGGGGAGTGGCGCAAGGACATCGATTTTTGTGTTATTTTATTTTGTATCCTCCGGCGGATGGATGGGGAAAAATAAATCCGCACTTCCGCGTATTTTCATACACGTGTTGTGTCGATTTAACCCAATTGCATTCGCAACCCAGCGCTAGGTGGCGTGGTCCTTCGGTTCCCGCAATAGCTATAGCGCGAGCTGTCCCTACCGGCGGTCCCCGTCACTACTCAAACGCAGCAAGCTGCCGATTTATGCGGATGCGTGAGTATGTCGACCCGATCTGACCCAGGGGGTCAGGTGCGGTGGAGATGGCCACCCGGAACGGCGTCATTCCGGGTAGTGCGGGACTTGCGCAAGCTCACCCACTAACGAAACCCCCGGCCATGAGAAAACAGCCTGCAGCCGGACTTGGTCCAGTTACGGTCCACCCTACACCCTACCCATTCGGGCGTTGGTCCTCGGACACGTATTTTTTCGCTCGTGCCTTCTATTATCTTCGCATACTTTTTTTTTCTTCTTCTCCCTGCGTATCCTACAGCAGTAGGCGCAACTCGGATCCGGGGTCACTAAACCGGCTCTTCTCCCTCCTCCCCACTATGGTACGTGCCTTCGTTTTTATCGCGAGAAGACTCCAGCCGTTTATTCCCTTGTCGACAAGCATCGAAGTGTGCGTACCCACGCGCTCTCAGGTGCTCTCAGCAGTTAGCTCCTCTTTTGACTTTTTGTTTTTGCAAACAAGCAAAAAAAATCCGAACCACGTGGGATTCGAACCCAACAAATGGACACACCAGATTCATTTTACACTTTTATGAATACAGCAGTATACGAAAATGTTCTTTGGGTTCAAAACTTTTTTTCTTTTCTTTTTTTTTCATTCTCCGGCGGATGGGGAAAAATACAGCTTTAGCTCACCATACTTCCACGTATTTTCATACGCGTCGTGTGTCGATTTAACTCAGTTGCTTTCGCAGCCCAACGCTAGCTGGCGCACCCTTCGGGTCCCATCGTAGGTATAGCCTAAGCTGTCCCTATCAGTGGTCTTCAAAACGCTTTTAGTTTCCGCAAATCTTAAAGTGTCCTGCGGAAGGGTTGCGCCACGGGTTCGTACCGGACATTGCATGACTTTAGTTCTGGGTGTGAGCTTGGATAGGATGTACCTGCAAAGAAAGGCTAATTACTCGTACTCTTGTGTATAAATGTTGAACAGATGGCTCGCGGCGACAACTTCAGTGTGTGCAGTAATCGTATGCGTTGGACTTCGAGGTTGAGGTAGTGACCTACTGAGTCATACCTGGTACAGCTTCTTTTTTTTTTTTTTCATCCTCCGGCGGATGGGGAAAAATAAAGCTTTAGCTCACCACACTTCCACGTATTTTCATACGCGTCGTGTGTCGATTTAACTCAGTTGCTTTCGCAGCCCAACGCTAGCTGGCGCACCCTTCGGGTCCCATTACTTTACAGCATATCGGGTTGCCATGTGATAATGTTGGCATCGACACACGACGCGTATGAAAATACGTGGAAGTGTGGTGAGCTAAAGCTTTATTTTTCCCCATCCGCCGGAGGATTAAAAAAAAAAAAAAGTTTGCCCTTTGTGGAGTGCTTTTGGCACCAAAAACCGCGTTCTAAACGATGGGGACGCCCTTCCTATTAAAGACGTACCAAATCCTTGGACCCGCTAAGCCAGCAAGCAGCCCGCTTTGCTTCGTGCGGTACATGCGGTATATTTCAATCCCCCGTCCCCCCGCCCCCGCCTCCCCCGCCCCTCCCCCCCCCATTTAAAAATCTCCGCCCTCCCCTCACCGGTTGTACGTAAACTGGTGCATTACTTCGTCACAACAGTAAGATTTTGTCCCCCTCCAAAACGGTTTTCATAGTTTCCACGCGCAGATTGATTAACTTCATGTTGACGCTGGTACACTGTACAAGCTACACTGTAGTTCTAAGGGGAGTCGCCGACCTATGTCCTGAATGAGGACACACACCCAGTGATACGCGCGATCGGAGTATCACACACACAGCTCGCAAAGATGAGTTTCGACGAAATTTTATGTTCCAATGAAATGTTCCATCTTACAGCTGGAGTGTTTTTTTTTTTTTATAATACAAGCGGCTACGTGTTTATTTTGTAAACATATTGCAAATACGTCAGCTTTGAGTTCGGCCGATTCAGTTGCTACCTGGTAGGTACTCGATATTTTGGATATTTCGTCGCTCTTTCCCTTGGGAGTCCCAACGTGATCATTCAGGTATTACCATGGCTAACTCTCTCGGCCGGTCTGCCTCTATTGCATTGATATGTAGATGAATGATGATTGATAGATGGATGATTGGTGATTTGTGATTGGGGATGAGGAAGATTGCAAAATATTGTGTTCACGACTCACGACGCAAATAAAGCTCGACGGCGAATGATCGGTTATGTACTTGGTGATTTTCGGGCGAACTATCTTGAAAATTTGCATGCGCGGTACATACGAATTCAACTCCAAAGCGACCACGCGGTTACGTGCGCAACATAACACATCCCACCCCCTGCGCCGATTTTCCGAGGCGATTCTTTCCGATTGGGCACGTCGAGGGGGGCACAAACATCGAAAGGGGTGGCTTCCGAGAGCTCTCTCTCGTCGAGCTCTTTCCTTAAACATGCCGCTCGGGGTTTATCTACTACGACGCTCGCCTTGTCGCCGAAAAAACAGCTACGACATCAATACTATGTAGGAATTTCGTGCGAGGGAATGGGTGTGTGATCATGTTACCATCTGCGTGTACACGGTACCCACTGCTACGGCTGCTGCTGTAGCTTGTTAATCCGTTCACTACTACACCGTCGTGTTTTGTGTCAAGAGAGGGTACCCCGGTGCAAGACCTCCCCGTGAGAAGCCGAAGCAGGCGCTCTGTACCTACGCATGGTCTTGTCTGTCGTGTTTGTTTGCTTGTTTGTTTGTTTGTTTGTTTGTTTGTTTTTCATCCTCCGGCGGATGGGGAAAAGTAGAGCTTAAGCTCACCACATTTCCACGTATTTTCATACACGTCGAGTGTCGATTTAACTCATTTGCACTACTGCTGTGTCGTGGGTATGTGGCTTTTAGCATGGCAGAACATGCCGATTTGGAGCTGCCGATTTCCCCGCTCGTATCCCGCGTCTCGGATACCCCTCCCTATACTAAATCCAAGTATTTTTGTCCCCAAGAACGGGTTTCCAGTTGTAAAGGGGTGGAAACCCGTTTTTGGGGACAAAATTACTTGGATTTTGTATGGGGAGGGGTTCGGGGTCTCTAAAGGGGTTAATCACTACTATTGCTGTGTAACGCTTTTGGGTCCGTATACAACGGCAGCTTGCGCTGCCAGGGTTGTAACGAAGACCACTGCTAGGGACAGCTTACGCTATACCTACAATGGGACCCGAAGGGTGCGCCAGCTAGCGTTGGGCTGCGAAAGCAACTGATTAAATCGACACACGACGCGTATGAAAATACGTGGAAGTGTGGTGAGCTAAAGCAAGAAAGCTTTATTTTTCCCCATCCGCCGGAGGATGAAGAAAAAAAAAAAAAAAGCTTTTGGGGCCCAAGCGTCGCGATCAGGACTGTTCCAGATGCGGTATTACCAGCCGTCTAGTTGGAGCGCGCAGCAGTACGACTATAATATTAATAGCATATATAAGCATATCATGATATGGCATCTTGCTGCACACTAGTCAGAGACCTCCTTGCATTGCCGTCATAGCACATGCCATACCTCGGCAAGTAGTGCTCTGTCAGCGACCCGGGTTGCTTCATGTGACAAAAAAAAGCCGTAATTGCCGGGTTTTGTTTTTGCCACTTGTTATTCCCCCTGAATTCCGCGGAGGAGCCCAAAGGATTACCTGGTAGTTTACAGTCACCGCTCATCGGGCCGGCATGAACACGTCGCATCCCTTCGCGTTACTTGCGTTGTCAGTACCTCGTATCGCCCCGGTGGCGTATCAGGTTATCCTCGAACCTGGTATACGTCAGTTTCGTTAGTTCGAATTCCCTCTAGTGCATATTCGTGGGGACTTTTTCTTGTGCACAAACTTGCGGAAAGCGCGAGAGCGTGAGTTAGCAACATTCGATGAAAAATCGACGAGCGGTGGAATGGCTGAACCCTATGCGCGATAAAAATGGAAGGCAATAACCGGGGGAAAGAAGGGACGGCACCTGTGACCACGGCTCGTCCCGAAGCTGGAAAGCAGATGTGTGTGGAAAAAATATACCTGACATATCTATATAGCACGGGGGGGGGGTTCGCATCCCGTCAATTTCCTTGGCACTTTTCTTTGTCTTTCTCGCTCAGATCCAGGGTCTCTACAAGTAAGCAGGCTTTTCTCCCCCCTCGCCACTCGTACGGTTGGTGCTGATGTAACATATCAGTATGAAACAGACAGCATACTGTATGGTGAACGCGGTCATCAATGAGAGAATGAGAAAAAGTGCGAATATGACATATACTGCTGCTGCACTGCTGCAGATGGGAGGAGCAAAATGAATACACAAAAATTACCGGTTTCGCGTGGGGCGGCTGTTTTTTTCTCCTTTTTTTTTTACTGCGTACTGCCGTAAGCAAAGCAAGCCTCAGTCAGCCATGGATGCATGAACGTTGAGTATGTCTCTTATGGAGGGAGTAAATAGAAGGCGCCCGCTATAAACTGGATAGCTATGACATTAGAGAGGGGTGTATGAGGCCATGTGAGTGTTCTTCGCATTAAAGTGGTATTTCCACCCATCTACATCCAGCACGGTTGTCAACCAGCGTCCGTGCTATTGACTCAGAGGAGAGAGACGAGCTCACTACTCTCTTGTGGTCACCAACTTCGAGACAGAGATACACATCAGCAGATACAGCAAGGTGATTCGGCCATGCAACGCAACCGCATTGAGCACGCGGGATGAAAACGAAAATATGCATTCCAGCACCACCAGACACCAGACTATTTGCAGTAAAAAAAAAAAGTAAGAAAGAAAGCCAGAACCAAAAGGAAAAAGTAAAGGGTGGCACAACAAAAATGGAAAACAAAGCACAACAGACAGCCAGATTTGATCCTACGAAGTATCAATACTCGTAGTTAATATTAATGTGCCGGTGGCCCTGGTGGCGTATCAGGTTATCCTCGAGCCTGGTTTAGGTCAGTTTCGTGAGTTCGAATCCCCCCGAGTGCATACTCGTATAAGTTCGTGGGGACTTTTCCTTGTGCACAAATTGACTTGCGGAAAGCGCGAGAGCGTGATTTAGCAACACTCGATGAACAATCGACGAGCAGTGGGATTGCTGAAGCCTCTGCGAGATAAAATTTGAAGGCAAGAACCGGGGAGGAGAACGGATGACACCTGTGACCACGGCTTGTCCAGAAGCTGGAAAGCAGAAGTGTGAAGGAAAAAAAAAAAAATAGCAACACAGCAGAAGACCCATCCAACCAACGTAGGGGGTAGCAACCATCTCGGGTTTCGAATGACCCTACTGCTGTAATAATCTAGGAATTAGAGCGTTGCCGCATGGTCTATCGTCTGTGACGTGCAAACTACTACTATTTATACGACTCTGCTTCTGACGACAAGTGCGATCGACGATGTAAAAAAAGACTACATCTCCACGACGTTACGAGTAGTGGTGCGAATACAATACCGGCGTCGTCGCCCCCGTACCTGATACAAAAACGAAGCCTGGTATGTAGCGCCTATACAACTGGAAACCCGTTTTGGAGACAAATTACTTGGAATAAATATAGGGGGGATTTTGGGGTGTCAAGGGGGCTAAGCAAGAAAAAACGCAGCAACACAGCGGATGACACCACCCAGGCGGCGTCGAGGCACCGCCCAAACTCGGTTCCGAATACAACTAATATGTAGACTTCTCTAACACCTGCATGTCTCTTAGCTCGGAATTGGCATTATGTACCAGGTGGCCTTTAGTATGCCCGTGCCAAGCCGGTTGGCCGCTTCTAAATCGGTGGTCCTTGTAAATCGAGATACCCCCCCCCCCCCCTGTACTTGCAATACAGTACAGCAGGACCAATATGTTGTATGACGTAAAAAACGTCGATTTGGCCTACAGGCTGAATTTCTTATTTGAGTGACCACCATCCAGCACGGGCTGCTTCAGGGGGGGCTGGGTTCTCCAGAGAGGTGTCAGGTCAAGCAGGCTCTTCTCTTAAGTCGGAATGGGTGTTTTGTACCAGGCAGCGGGTACCAGGCAGTTGTTATTTAATGGTAGTATGCACGTGTCGAGGCATTTTGACCTTTCCTAGATCTTTGTTTATCGTCGATGGCCAAACCAAGCTGAACCCGCGGGAAATAATTAAAAAACTTGACCCATGTCCAACGGTTGCATCATCCGAGTTTAACTCCAAGTGTTTCGTCGCCATGTCGGGAGTGCGGTGCTAAAAAGTTCAAATCGAGCTTTCTCGAATCGTAGCCTCCCCCATGTATTGACAACTACTGGTTGGAGTGAAGAAGGGTTTTTGTTCTCCGCCGCGCCTAGAAATGGGAACCCCTTTCGAGATTGCTGAAGCCCCTTTCGAGATTGCTGAAGCCCCTTTCGAGATTGCTGAAGCCCCTTTCGAGATTGCTGAAGCCTGGATTTACGTCCGCCGTTGCGCCGTCGATCGAAAACCAAGCGCACAAGAAGCTCATGAAAGTTATAAAACTATCCTGTTGCTCGGGTTTGGTGACGAGGGTGCTTATGCGATATCGTAGACCCTTTGGAGTCCCAAAATCCCTCCCTATACTAACTAGAAGTACAAGTTGTGAAAATAAAGAAGGGTTTCCAGTGGTAAAGGCGTTAATGCACTCTAGGGTTGTGCTGCATGGAGTAAACGCCGCCGCTCATGAATACATGAACCGAAAGCATACCCCCCCGCCTAACGGCCTAACGACTACACTATTCATGTACCAGGTATTACTGGAATGGTGTGTCCCACCCGACCCTGTTCACTGCCTGTTGCTTCGAAAAAAACGTAAACGCGTGGGCGGGCGCCTGCGGAAACGTCATGTATCCTAGACGTTGATGCCCCACCCTCTCACGCGGTCTAGCCCGTTGTTGTTGCTGTTGTTGTTCTCACATCAACTCGCATAATCATGACCGTGGTCACAGGACAGGCTCTAGTCACTGGAGTGGAGGAATAAATAGCCCACGGAAAAGCACAAACAAACCAAGAGCGGTACACGCTTGTATCATAATAGCTGACGCAATTCGTACGTTTCCGCCAGAAAAATATAAAAAAGTGAAATCGGGAGTTAGCCTACGACGTGTCAGGTCTATACCTCAGGTACATACGTCTCACTACTCGCGCCTGAAAACCGACTATACCGCATGCCAGATGTGTGACCTTCCAATGCCATATTTGGGTTGTTAGGGTTGGGGTTTTGTTACATAGTATAAAAAAAACTAAAATACAGGGTTTGATGAAGGTCGCCTCCTCCGGTGATGCCGGCCTTATCTTGGTCTTGGACGGGGTTGGCCGAGGCCGAGGCTCGCTTGTTATTTCGTGCCTGTGCCTTCACTCTAACCTTCTTCGCGTCAAGCGAGGGAAGATTTTTTAGGGTGAGATGAGGAAGCTTGGGTCTTTCACGTACCCTGTCCTCCGCATTTTATGTCGTACGGTATACTCCGGAATGTTACGGAGTATATTATAAAAATGAAACGAATGCGGAATGAAACGAATGTTACGGAGTATAATATTAATATATGAATTAAATTACACTCCAGCTGTGAGATCGGATATTTCGTCGAAACTCATCTTTGCAAGCTGTGTGTGATACTCCGATCGCGCGTATTACGGGTTGTGTGTCCTCATGAAGGATATAGGTCGGCGACTTCCCTTGCAACTACAGTGTAGCTATCAGGGTCAACAGGGTGACGTTAGGCAGTCTGTGCGCGGAAGCTATAAAACCCGTTTCTGAGGGGGACAAAATCTGACAGCTGTGGAAGAAAATGCATCAGTTTATCAAGTGAATACTGTAAGTCGAATATCCGGTGAGGGGAGGGCGGAGTTTTTAAGGACGTGGGGGCCTGATTTTGATCGAAAGGGGGGCGGGAGGGGGGGAGGGGGGCGAGGGGACGGGTGGGGCAGGTCAATTTGTGCGTGGAGACTAAAAGTCCTTCTTGTGGGGGAGGGGGGGGGGGATGTGGCGGGGGAGGCGGGGGGCGGGGGGGGAGGGCTTTAGGTCCCATAGATGTAGGGGTTTGCTATACGCGTGGTGCTAGGTCTAGGCGATGGTGCGGGTGGTAGGGAAGGAGGGGGCGTTGGGAACGGGGGTGGGTGGGAATTGCAGCAGCGGCATGTACGGTTCTAAAAAGTCAACGAGGCGATATCCGGGGCGTGGAGATGTTTATTACTCTGGCGGATTTCGATATTAGGTGGGGCGTTTAAGCGAGAGGAAGCGAAGAAAACAAAAAAACAATGTATGCTATGGCCGACATCGATTTTGAGGTAGTGGGTAGAGGGAAGAACTACGTTTTTTTCATGTAGTCCAAACCGTTGTTGTTAACAACAACGCTCTAAACAGGTTTTTATCGATCGAAAATATGGGCTGTGTTAATCTATTCATTCATTTAATTGTTTATTTATTTATTTATTTATTTATTTATTCATTTATTCATTTATTAATTAAATGATAAATTAATTCATTATTATTATTTTTTTTCTAATTTATTCATTTATTTATCCTTTTATTTATTTATTTATTCTATAAAAATATTTCAAAGACATCAGCCGTGGGTTCGACGAATTTCGGGTCAATACTCATCTTTGCTGCTTTATTTATCAATTTTTTTTATTTATTCATTCATTCATTTATTTATTTATTTATTTTATTTTTTATTCAATTATTTATTCATTCATTTATTCATTTATTTATTCATGTATTTTTTTATTTGTTGATTTATTTTATAAAAAATATTTCAAGGACGTCAGCCGTGAGTTCGACGAATTTAAGGTCAACACTCATATTTGCAAGCTGCGTTATTTATTTATTTATTTATTTATTTATTTATTTATTTATTATTATTTATCCTCCGGCGGATGGTAAAAAACAAAGCTCGAAGCTCTCTACACTTCCACGTATTTTCCTACACGTCGTGTGTCTTTAATTTAACTCAATTGCCGTCGCAATCCGGTTTTTTTCTTTGCGTGTGCTTCGGTTTTCACTATTACAATCGATTAATCATATTACTCACTCGCAGTACGGGGAATCCAATTAATTCGGTATTTTTTTTTTTTTTTACGAGTACAATAATGTAGCATGTGGTAAAGAAAACTTGTTTTGCAGAAGAGGGACGCGATGACGCCATGTGTGCCGTATGTTTCAAGGGCGCCTGCCTGCCTGCAGATGTCGTCTACTTGTAAACATTTTGGCGTTTCGTCGGGTGAAATTTCTGAGTTATCGTGAGAGAGTGAAACTAGTCTTCTTGCCTTGTCTCGGACTAATTACCTGATCTGTACGTATCTCTAGAGTCTACACATCAACGCCGATCTCGGTCTGTCTGGTGGTTCACCCTCGAATTCTACTGGAAAATGGTTCTGGGGTTTATCAATATTTATATCTCACGTGGGTCGGACTTTTGAGTTTACTTGCAACAATATCAAATCATTAGAACCAATTGCTGAGAGCGCCAGTAGCAGCGGGGGTAGGCGCAGTTTCGATGCGAATCGGCGAGGGAAGAAATACCTGGAGTCTTGTGACGATGAAAACAGAGGCGCGTACCGTACGTAGTGGGAAGGTGGGAGAGGAGCTTGCCAATTCGTAGGGATCCCCCGGATCTGAGTAACGTCTGCAAGTAGGGAAGGAGTGCGAAAGATGGGGGACGAGCAAGAAAAAGAGACCAAGAAAAAAAACAGCAGTACAGCGGCGCAGCAGCAGCACAGCACTGTATAGGGGTCCTCCAGTAGGGCGGTCCAGTGCCGAAGCAATGATACCGCCTTGTTGGGGGCAGCCTTCTTATTCACTCGAGGTTATTCGAGGTTATGATTGCACAGTAGTAGTAGCGCCAAGCGAATTGGACCGCCTTATATCGGGATACCGCCTCACTATTTAAGTAGGACCGACTTATTGGGTGATCCGTACTGCTGTAACGGAGACGGGGCCTCAACACGCATCCTTCTAACAGCAGCTATTAATAGTATCTGCTGGTAGCATTTCGTAGGGCCTGGATTTTTGAATGTTTCCGCTTGTTCTTCACCCATTTCCAAGTCAAAATGATTTTCCTCGTCTAAATCCAAATGAGTGGTACCCATGTCGGGAGTGCGGTGCTAAATTGATTAAATAAAAAAAAACAGTATGATACTGCCTGCTGCTGTACGGGTCCTATTAATATGAACAATAGTGCTTTGACGCTATCAATAGGTCAGAGTCGATATCGAGACAGCCAGCCGTAACGAAACACCTCCATCCCGCGGACTAATCTATGGTGACAGAGCTATAGAGTGAGAAGATCAATACGATGTAACAGCAGGATGGGTTAGAGCTCGATACTATAATTGTTGTTGTTGTTGTTGTTCTCACATTAACTCGCATAATCAAGTCCGTGGTCACAGGACAGGCTCCAGTCACTCTGGAGCTGAGGATAATATGAGTCGCCGACCTATATCCTTAATGAGGACACACAAGCCGTAATACGCGCGATCGGAGTATCACACACAGCTTGCAAAGATGAGTTTCGACAAAATATCCGATCTTACAGCTGATGATGAAGGAGTGTATTTTCATTTCTATAATATTAGTAAGCCGAAAGTAGGTGCAGAAAACTGTTTGGGCATAGACTCGCTGTTGTACGGGTTTCCCTTGATTTTCTTTTTTCTTCTGGGAATGTTTGGGAGTGATTGATCTACATTAAAGGTCACATGCTACTACTGCACATGGTCGGGTGGCAAACGTAGTAATAATACTTCGTATGCCGGCATGGGCGGAGCCCGAACTGCCTAGCGCTCCAACACAGACAGACACAACGAGTAACGTACCAGTATGATATAGTGGCCGGCCGACCCGGTGGCGTATGAGGTTACCCTCGAGCCTGGTATAGGTCAGTTTCGTGAGTTCGAATCTCCCCGAGTGCATACTCGTTATATATTCGTGGGGACTGTTTCTTCTGCACAAATTGACTTGCGGAAAGCGCGAGAGCGTGAGTCGGCAAGTCTCGATGAAAAATCGACGAGCAGTGGGATTGCTGAACCCTATGCGCGATAAAAATTGAAGGCAAGAACCGGGGAGGGGGGGAAAGGGACGACACCTGTGACCACGGCTTTTGTCCAGAAGCTGGAAAGTAGAGTGAAAAAAATAGAAAAAGAAGAGAAAAAAAGTACAGGTTCAGGTCACCAAATAAATAAGAACCAAATCAATAAGAAAGAAAGGCTAAGCTTAACCCCTTTAGAGCACCCGAACCCCTCCCTATACTAAATCCAAGTAATCTTGTCCCCAAAAAGGGGTCCCAGCTATAAAGGGGTTAACAGGAAAAAAACAACGCACTCTTTCGCAATTAAAGCAATCAAGCCTCGGCCAGCATTCCTGTTTGTTATCATTATTAATACATAGAATATGTACTGGTATAGGTGTGCTGTGGTGTATGGCTGCTGTATGAGAAGAATCTCCGCTCTCTGGCACTAGCATTGGTCACCCCACTACGTTGCGCTCCTCGCGAGACGAGAACTGTCGTCCCAAAAAAACGACAGCGTTACCTACTATTAGTAGCTACTGTTAATTGCCGGGCAGCAATGGGGTAGGGCCTGGTGCTCGTGCGGTCTGCTACCTCGGCTCCATCGCGCACTTGTCTTGCTGCACAATGGCTCCTTCCCTCTTGGGAACTTTCCAGGAATTTTCTACCCGGGGCTAGATCACGCTTATGGGAGATGACATATTTTCTTGCGTCATCTGCCATCTCCCACAGGATCACGCTACTGGGACTTGTATTCATGCCATGCTCGCTCTCCAACAAACCCTGTAGTGTATCGTGAGTCCTTTTGTAATATCTCACTCAATCTTACTTTTTTTTTCTTTTTTTTTTATCCTCCTGGGGATCCGGGTAAAAAAAGCTCAATCAAGCTCCATACACTTTCGTTTGTGTACCAGTTTTCGTCCATCTGCAGAACGCAGACTTTCTGTCAACCTCCCCCCTCCGGTTTAGTCAACACTACGAGTACTATGAACTTACTTGCCGGCCTTCTTACGTCGGATAATCTGTGCCCACAGCATTGGCACCAGTAACTCGTACATTTGTACCCAGTAGCCTTCACGACACCTGGTGTCTATTAATAGGATTGCCGTTCGTACCGTGTGGAAATCGGGGAATATTTAAAAAAAAAAAATCGTCTTGAACACGTCAGTTCTGTGAGTTCGATACATTTAGGGTCGATACTCATCTTTGCAAGCTGTGCGATACACCAAATTTTGCGAATACTATGGAGGAGTTAAATTGACAAACGATATTATGATACAATTATTTGAATAACGTCAGCTGTGAGTTCGACGAATTTAGGCTCGATACAAGTACTGACATTTATTATTCGAGAAGAGAAATTGACAAATTAGGCTATACCCCGGGGGTATTTGAACAAAATGGAGTAAGGCAGTTTTTCTAAAGGGACACCCCAGCGTATGCCGGCCGAACGCCTGCAATTCGCGTTCTGGCGCCTCCACCCCGCGCGCACCGTGTGGAGAGATGGAATTGATACCGAAACATCATCTCTCCTTCCCCCCCGCCCAAAAGATCCGGCAATCGGCAATCGGTACGTAATGTGCGAGTGACCACGGCTTCACCTGTCTCTTGGCTCGGCAACGGTCGCGCGGAGGCCAAATCGCGGGCGTCATGATTTTGGTGAAATGTCGAACTACGAAAACGTTGGAAATTAAAAATGCTGCAGTCTTGTCCACGTTTACTAAATGTAAGTTTCGAAAAGCAACGGACTTCGTTTAACATTACAGCAGTGCCGGTATGCACAGCCTACAAGCCCCCCCCCCTGCCCCCCCCCCCTCCTCCCTCCCCGCCCCTTCCCCACCGCTTGCTGGGGTTGGCGTCGGTTGGCAACGACGAGGTAAGACAAGCCTCCCACTACGTGAGCTGAAGCCTCCCACTAGGGCACCATCCTTTTTTTTTGCTCGTTTTCTGTTTTGGCGGTAGCCGAGATGGTGGCCGAGTTACAGTAGATAATATTGTGCGCAGTGGAGAACCTTTTCCGCGCAAGGGGGGATAAAATGATAATACCATCTGTGTATGTGGCAATGGTAAGACACCCACGAAGCAACTACATGGTATCCCCATTGTTATCTCTTGAAGTGGCCACACCAGAAAACGAACAAATTCGCTCGGAGCTGTCACCTATATGCAAGAGCGTACGCTAAACGTGCGGAAGTCCGCGTCACGAGTGGTTCTTAGTACATACCTGGTAGGATGCAGCTCACCCTTCGTGCGATCCGCCGAACACCTCACGGCGCTTCGAGCTTGGTGCGTGCAATGTCTGCCTGGTTGGTGGAAACCCGACGTGCCCCGTCCCGGCCTTGTAGGAATGTTTAGGGTCTACGGCCATGCACAAACTGAGTACACACGCCCCCTCCCCTCCCCTCCCCGCCCCTCCCCTCCCCTCCCCTCCCCTCGCCTCACCTCCCCTCCCCTCCCCTCCCCTCCCCTCCCCTCCCCTCCCCTCCCCTCCCCTCCCTCCCCTCCCCTCCCCTCCCCTCCCCTCCCCTCCCCTCCCCTCCCCTCCCCTCCCCTCCTCTCCCCTCCCCCCCCCCCTCCCCTCCCCTCCCCTCCCCTCCCCTCCCCCCCCCTCCCCTCCCCTCCCCTCCCCTCCCCTCCCCTCCCCTCCCCTCCCCTCCCCTCCCCTCCCCTCCCCTCCCCTCCCCTCCCCTCCCCTCCCCTCCCCTCCCCTCCCCTCCCCTCCCCTCCCCTCCCCTCCCCTCCCCTCCCCTCCCCTCCCCTCCCCTCCCCTCCCCTCCCCTCCCCTCCCCTCCCCTCCCCTCCCCTCCCCTCCCCTCCCCTCCCCTCCCCTCCCCTCCCCTCCCTCCCCTCCTCTCCCCTCCCCTCCCCTCCCCTCCCCTCCTTCCGTGCTATGTATTGAACTTTCCCCTTTATTTTGTCGTCTACCGATACATTGTACCAGCTACGATGTTCCTCTCGACAAGCAGACACTCCTGGCGACGCACAACAGCTATTCTTGGGATGGTGATTTGGAAACACACACCAAGTTCGAGGTGAGCCCCCCCCTCTCCTTCGTTCCCTCCCCTTTGGCCCTCACGGAGTTACTTTTTTTCCTCTCTTTTTTTTTATTCATGACTGTATAACTCTGCAGCTCAACCCGCACGAAGATGGCTTTTTTACCCTCAGCGACCTTCTGGATAAGCCATGCCGTGGTCACAGGTGTCTTCCCTTCTTCCCCTCTCGGTACATGGCTTCATTTTATCGCGTGGACGTAAGGGTCAGCATTCCCACTTTTCAGCTTTTTGTGCTCGTCGATTTTCGTCAAATTTTGCGAATTCACGTTCTCGCCCTTCCCGCTGGTCAATTCTTACGAGCACGAGTAAGCACTCGAAAGGACTAGAACCCGCGTCCTTGACTTTGTTTTCAATAGGGACGATATTCACTTACTACTCCGCAGGGTACGCCTGCTGCATGTACTTATTTAATGGTATACCACAAGGCGCTTCGTTCCGCGGGCGGCATTCGCCGCCTGCTACGTTCGCTCAGGAAATGAAAAGTACGGCAAACTATGTGAAGCTGCCAGAGGTTCACGATCGATGGCAGGTGCAAACCGGCGACTTTAATAACGCCAAAAGTCCGGCCGTCATGCTCTAGGGAGACAGCCCGGACGACACATGCATGAGTATACCGTATTTTGCCTGGTAGCTTGTTTCAAGCATTCGCGATATGTCGGTGTCGAAGTTTTGTGACTACGAATACTGAGTTGTTTTTGTCTCTCCAGGATGACGATTCGGCACGGGCACTGGTTGTGCTGGATGTCCATGGATGGAAACGCACGTCAGTCACGTCAGTCACACCTTATGTTCCATACTAATATGTATATATATTACGTCTAGACGGCCATTTATCACAGGGCTACGTGTCAGCGATACTTTGATTATATCTATTTTACCTGCTGTGGCTGTATTGTTCCTACGCAGCATTTAAAGAATAACAACAAAGAGGAAACATGACACCAAAAATAGTCGTGTATGTGCGCTGCTGTGAAAAGGAGAAGTCAAACCAAAATCAATCCAAATGAGTAGAGGGAATACAGTATTATTTGATAATACCTGGTACAGCAGTACTTGATATCAGCGTACCGGGTTACGCTTAACCCGACCCAACCCGACCCTACACAACACAACACAACACAACACAACACAACACAACACAACACAACAAAGCACAACACAACTCAACACAACTCAACTCAAGCTTAACTTTTGCGGTCGTACACGCAAGCAGTTGAAGGGCTGACGTGTAAAATGTAAAAACATACGACTGCGTCCTTCTTTTGAGAGACCCGCTACTATTAATAGTACTCGTATACGCTATGGACTTTTATTGTTGGAATCGAAATGTCACCAAATCATTTTTGCGGTTGTAACAGGATTGCTATGTCGGATGTGTTCTGTGTAATTTGTAAATGCACGGCACTTCTCCTTCGGAGGACGACCTACTTTGATTTGTCTTGGGAACACTTTTGCGGCCGTATAAGGTAGAAGGACTGATATGATATTTCCATGTGCAAAATGCACGGCACTCTCGTTGTGGGGACAAATTGTTGTTCTTGGTTATTTCTTGGAATTAACATAGGAAATTTGTTGGGACAGATTGTAAATTTTGGGAATTAACATACGATAGGATGACGTCGGTTGTCTAAAATCGGCAAAAACGGCTGGAGATTACATGCTCAGCACTGTCGTTTAGAAAACACACCTATTACATGTAATTTGGAATTGCCACGTACATAACGGTGTGCGATATTTTAAACCAGGGTCAATGGACATACAGTACGTGGCCCTATATAGTGCGGGTGTCCGATATTGTGCGGGTGAAATCAATTGGCACAATATAGACCCCTCTATAGTGGCCGGTTTTTATATAGTGCGGGTGCCCGGTATAGTGCGGGTAAATTTTCGTGACACATACCCGCACTATATAGGGCCACCTACTGTACCAGGTACGCTGGTACCAAGGGACAAATTAATGCATGAATATCCATGGAACGAAATGCCAGGTGGGTATATTGGTTTAAGATTTTAACTTTTGTACCTTTCCACACAATTCGACGCGAGTCGACGAGGGAAGAAAATGCTGAGTTCTTCTCGCGATAAAAATGAAGACGCGTACCGTAGTGGGGAGGGGGGAGAAGAGCCCGCTATGCGACCCCGGATCTGAGTTGCTACTAGGAGGGAGGGCGAGAGTAGTGCGAGGATAATAGATGGGATGGAAGAAAGAAAAAGAAAGAAAGAGAGATATGTAACTGTCCGAAAGCTCCATGAGTCGGCATCACTGCACTAGCATCATACCATCATTATTTAGAAGTAGTATCTGTGTCCAGAATGATTGGACTTTAGTATGGACCGAAATCGCCCTTGAGTAAATCCAAGGGATTACTATACCTTCAAAGAGCACAAACCCGCGACCGGAGTATCACGCAACTTGCAAAAGTGAAAATATCGACCCTTCACGTCTTCACCTCTGGAGACCCTTTTTTTTCACAAATTCACTTGAAGCTAGTATATAGGGAGGGATTTTGGGGCTCTGAAGGGAGCACGGCTGACGCATTTGAAACATTTTTTTTGCGAATACTTCGAAGTACGATAATATTCAATGGATACCATGTCATGTGTCAAAAAGTGGCGGACAAGTAACGGCGAGGGCGTTTGTAGTTGTATACAGGAGAGTTTAGTGCTGTCTGTATCAGAGGTGTTTTTTTACTTTTTTTTTTGTCATCCTCCGGCGGATGGGGAAAAATAAAGCTAAAGCTCGCCACACTTCCACGTATTTTCATACGCGTCGTGTGTCGATTTAACTCAGAGTTTGTTTACGTTGAGTGGAGACGCTGAGATAGGTTGAAGATTCAGTACAAGTCACGGGAACGGATCCTAGGCGTGCTTGCCAGTTGCTGGATACTGCATGTCGAGAATAGCGGAAACGAAATAACAAATACTGGTATATTAAAAATACATGAATATCGATGCTGGTACTGTAGCAAATACGGGCTTTTCCATGTGAAAACGACACGAGACGCAAACAGAGGTGCCTTTACCGGCTTTGTCCCACAAATCGTACCAGATAAAAAGTACCAAATATATTTCACTTTGTAGAGGTTTTTTAAGCTTTTTTTTTCTCGTGTTTTTGTCAAATCGCGAGGGAGCGTCGACCGACCCTATAACCCTAACCCTAGCCCTAACCCCAACCCCAACCCTAACCCTAACCCCAACCCTAACCCCAATCCTAGCCTTAACCCTAACCCCAACCTTAACCCTAACCCCAACCCTAACCCTAACCCTGACTCCAACGCTAACTCCAACCCTAACCCCAATCCTAGCCCTAACCCCTATAACCCTAACCCTAGCCCTAACCCCAACCCCAACCCTAACCCTAACCCCAACCCTAACCCCAATCCTAGCCTTAACCCTAACCCCAACTCTAACCCTAACCCCAACCCTAACCCTAACCCTGACTCCAACGCTAACTCCAACCCTAACCCCAATCCTAGCCCTAACCCCAACCCTAACCCAGGCTAGGGCGCCGACCCGAGCGCGGCTTCGCCGCGCGTTTTGGAAAACCTGATGAACAAATGTGCGGACCACGTCAAACATGGAAATATATTTGGCTCCTCTTGTACCCTGTATCGATCGCTGGTATGATTTGTGGGGTGAGAACATCGCAAAGAAAGGCTACTGCTACTGCTACTGCTACTGCTACTGCGCAAACACGCCCTCTTTAATTTCCAGCCTGCTGGTGCTACGTAATTTTAGTCATTTTTTTTGCTGGGTGCTGCTGATGCTGCGAGGGCTGTTTTGCTGTGTGCACAGGTAAACGTTACCCCAACCCGGACTAAACGGTTGAGCCACGCGTTGACTCTAAACCCTAACCCTGGCAACCCTGTTTCGCTGGGGGATTTTGTCCCAACGGGAGTGTAACGGGTTGAGGATAAGCGGTGTGTAGGGAACCTCACGTTTTCCTCCGCATCGTTTTGGTCCTGCTCTAAGGGACCTCGTCACTTACGGTAGGCGCGACACTCAAGACGGGACCCCAGGTCCCCTATAGAGGGCCACCGCATAATCTCCCTCGCGTATGTATGATTGAACGTATTTTAGGAAAACCTGGGGTTTGTGGAGCGGGAACTGACCCTTGATTTTTTACTCCGGAGTATGTTTTTGGAAGGCATGTTTGTTGGGGGATATCTACGAGTATGAGAGAGCGAGTCGGTTGAGATGAGCTGCCATTCAGGAGAGAGATGAGAACACGTCGGGTAGTACAAAATCGAAGCGTACAGTCTACAGCAGCAGAGTACAGGGAGCTGGCGGTTTTTTGATCAGCACCTACAGTACGAAGCTGCTGCTGTTGTGAGGTTTGAGACTGGAGGTGGAAGGTTTCGACGTGGACATAGGCCGCTAGAAAATTCGGAGTGGCCTAAATTTGTTAAGGGACGTCGGTATGTAGAGGACTCTGTCGCCCCGCGCACTTTGGCCCCTTGGAGGGGACCAGCTACTACACAGGTACTATACATGTATACCTGGTAGTGTGGACTATCAACCATTTTTTCCAACATGGGCCAAGTTGTGTAAACACGGCTAAAGGCTGTTGTGGATGCTGCTGCTGCTGCTGCGGGCGCTGTTAGCTCGGTGAATCGGTAAAATAGTGGAGTGGAGTGCTTATAATGATCGCAGTATCACACACAGCTTGCAAAGATGAGTTTCGACAAAAATCTTAGATGTCAGAGCTGAAGTGTATTTTTATTTTTTTAATATACCACGTGCCCGAAACTTCGAACTGCTGCAGTAGGGCTGGCTCCCTCTATAATGCCGGCTAGCTGTCAACTCGGTGGATCGGTGAAATAGTGGAGTGGAGTGCTATTATGATGCAGTATCACACACAGCTTGCAAAGATGAGTTTCGACAAAAATCTTCGATGTCACAGCTGGAGTGTATTTTTATTTTGATAATATTCCACGTGCCCGAAACTTCGAACTGCTGCAGTAGGGCTGGCTCCCTCTATAATGCCGGCTAGCTGGTAACTCGGTGAATCGGTGAAATAGTGGAGTGGAGTGCTATTTTGATCGCAGTATCACACACAGCTTGCAAAGATGAGTTTCGACGAAAATCTTCGATCTCACCCAGCTGGAATGTATTATTTTTATAATATACCACGTGCCCAAAACTTCGAACTGCAGCAGTAGGGCTGGCTCCCTCTATAATGCCGGCTAGGTAGTGCCGGTTGCCCGCTAATAGTGCCTGTGAAATGATTTAGCACAGATGGGAACCAGCAGTAGTGGAGGGGTATGCGGAGTAGTGCCGGTTGCCACTATAGTGCCGGTTGCCGCTATATTGCTGGTTGCCGCTACAGCAGTGCCGGTGTTTCCGGCTGGCAAATACCGGCCCTTTTGAAGTTTTCATGTTTTCCTAGAAAATTATGTCGCCGCGCTGGATGACGTCATCGGTCGACCAGGGATTTTTCACCAATAATCGCAAATATTTTTTTTGTTTCAAATGACCAATCAGAAAACTGCGGGCACTGAACATCGTCGTTAGTGTTGCTCGGCGTGTTGTTGCAGCTTAGCAGGAGTATATAGGAGCTATGTGGCTATAACAATAAAAACAGGGTTTTAGTTTTTTCACATATTACACTAGAGTAGCACCGTAGCAGCGATGATAAGCGCTGCTACGGTGCTACTCTTGCGTAATGGGCTGCGATCCTAGACCTGGGGGGAAAAAGTGGTGCATGGGTCCCCACAGAAATCGAGCAAAATGGAAGCTAGAAAGTATGGTCTTGGTCAGCTTGCTGTTTGGGTCTCCACGGCTTATCCAAGGCCCGCTCGCAGTGGTACCGTACTAGATGATAGGTGCCGGTTGACGGTTGATGTTGACGGGTAAAATATGTTGCTGTTGCATGGTTGTTACTTGTCGCTTCTCGGGTTAACTTTCGGCTGCACATGTTTCCATGCCTGTTAGCTTACAAACCAGTACTGCCTGCGTGTGTTCTCGACGTTAGAGCGTTCTTGCTATATATACCAATCGGCATTCGTTACAGCCAGTGTCCACCCCGAGTTTTGATGTTAGAACGATTAAGGCTCGGTGACCACAAAGTACGAGGCAGAGGAATACCTGGCACGTCGCAAGCACGGTCAGGAGAGTTGGCCATGCAACGTCAAATTCGCTAAATCCTGGTGGAAGCGAAACATTTACCGCGATCGGATCTACATCTATAGTTGCAGGCCGGGTGTGAATGAAAATACGACGTTGCACGCACCCTCGCCCTTCTCCTTTTTTTTCTTCTCGTGTTTATATGTTTTGGCGGTAGCCAAGATGATTGTCAAATTGGATCATGTGTGCGGAGGAGAGGCCCCTACCTCCTCGCAGGGGTGATGGTCTCCGGTGTGCACATAGTAAGGTACTCTCGAGGAGGCAGTTCCATGATGTCGCCATTGTTGTCTCTAGAAGTGGCCATTGTTGTCTCTAGAAGTGGCCACACCAGGCAACAAAATGAATCGAATCCGAGGCTGTCATCGATATGCAAGGAAGTACGCACAAGGTGCGGAAGTCCGCCTCACAGGTGGTTCTTAGTAGAGTAGGATGCAGCTCACCTTTTATGCGACTCGCCGAGCACCTCACGGCGCTTCGAGCTTGGTGCACGCGAACGAACGCGATGTCTGCCAGATCGCTGAACACCCGACGTGCTCCGTCAGGGATGCGAGGGTCTGTGATGTCAAGAACACAGCTACCTGGTACGCGTGAACCGAGGAGACACTCACCCTGCTTCCGCTTGGTACACTGATCACGCGTCGATCTGAGCCCTCTAAATTGCCCTTGAGTTATTATAAACATAAAAAATACACTCCTTCAGCTGTGAGATGGAAGATTTTGTCGAAACTCATCTTTGCAAGCTGTATGTGATACTCAGACCGCGCGTATTACGAGTTGTGTGTCCTCATCAAGGATGTAGGTCGGCGACTCCCCTTACAACTACAGTGTAGCTATCAGGGTCAACAGGGTGATGTTAGTCAGTCTGTGCGCGGGAACTATAAAACCCGTTTCTGAGGGGGACAAAATCTGACAGCAGCTAGCTGTGGAAGGAAATGCATCAGTTTATCAAGTGTATGCTGTATGTCGTACAACTAGTGAGGAGAGGGCGGAGTGTTCAAAGGGCGTGGGGGGCTGGGTTTGAACAAAAGGGAGCGGGGGAGGGACGGGCGGAGCAACTCAATCGGTGCGTGGAAACTATAAAACCTTGAAGGGGATAAATCTGACGGTTTTTGGAAGGAATGCATCAGTTTATCATGTAGATCCTGTAAAAGTCGAACAACCAGTGAGGAGAGGGCGGAGTGTTCGAGGGGTGGGTGGGTTGGGGGGGGGGGGGGGGGGTGGGGCAAAAGGGTTTTTAACAGCTTTAGGTCGCATAGATGTAGGGGTTTGCTATACGCGTGGTGCTAGGTCTGGGCGATGGTGCTTGTGGTGGGGAAGGAGGAGGCGTTTTTTTGGGGGGGGGTGAATCGGAGCAGCGGCATGGATGGCTCTAGAAAGTTAATGAGGTGCTTTCGATGTTAGGTGGGGCGTTTGGAGCAAGAGGGAGCGGGGGAAAAGGGGAGGGGGGGGAAGGGTTTTCAACAGGTTTAGGTCGCATATATGTAGGGGCTTGCTGTACGCGTGCTAGGTCTAGGCGATCGTGCGGGTGGTGGGGAAGGAGGGGGCGTTGGGGGGGGGGGGGGGGAGAATTAAATCTACGTCATGGTTATTTTAGCCGTAGGCAGGGTCACCTGACACCCTGGCCCTACGTAGCGCACGCCGCCCAAATCCACCAAAAACGAGGGTTTCCACCAAGTTGCCACACCAAAAAGCAACCAACTAAGCAACCAACTCTAAAACCAACATGTACTCAAGGGTGTGCAGCGTTTTATTTGCAGATTCCTCCTGCGTTTAGCACTAGTGCTTGTGGTAGTGCTAGAGAGAGTATCACACGCAGCTTGCTTAGCTGAGTTTTGATGAAAAAATCCTCTTTGGTGATCTCACAGCTGAAGGGTACTTCTCATTTTTGGTAATATAGTAGTGCTGTTGTAGCAGGTACTGCCTGGTGTGTTCGTTGCCGTGCCAGCCAGTGCGACGAACCTCACCTACTATAAGTACGCACAAGTTAATCCGGTACAGCTGTCCGCAATATGTTTTTCGACCCGCTACTGGCTTGTTATACAGGCACGTTTTACGCGCGAGGCGGTGATACCTCACCTACTACGTACAAGTTAATCCGGGACAGCTGTCCGCAATATGTTTCTCGACCCGCTACTGACCTGTCATACAGGCACGTTTTACGCGAAGCGGTAATATATATCTATATTATTAATACTTGTTGTGCAGAAACTGCAGTAATAGCAGTAAGAGACAGCTTACGCTATACCTACAATGGGACCCGAAGGGTGCGCCGGCTAGCGTTGGGCTGCGAAAGCAACAGAGTTAAATCGACACACGACGCGTATGAAAATACGTTGAAGTGTGGTGAGCTAAAGCTTTATTTTTCCCCATCCGCCGGAGGATGAAAAAAAAAAAAAAAAGTAGAAATGCCGGATTGGGATACACTTCGGTCACTGTATATACACACCAACCCCCCGCCCCCGATCGCATGTTAGATAGATACCTGGTAGTGGTCACAGACGGCCAAACAGGACGGGCATCATATTTTTGATTGCGGGCGATCCGAAGGTAGCCCCTTAGTTAGTTTATTACCTATGCCTCGACGGCTGATGTTACACCTTTTTTTTTTCACGAAGATTAGCAAACTGTTTTTTTTTTGTAATTTGCGGAAGACGCGTTCTGAGCGCTCAATTGTTGGAGGCGTCTCTATTAGGAGTAAAAAAACGCGCCGTCTCTGGAGAAAGGGGTGCGTGGTCAATGTTCAAATGAATAAGGCCAGCAACAAATGAGCACGCCCCCGCCCCCCCCCCCCCTCCCCCCATCCCCGGTCGTTGTATCTGTTCCCACCTGGATTGAGCCCTCCAAGCTAAACCTGGGTACACTTGCTAGACATACGGGTGCCTCGCCCCTCCCCCCCCCCCCCCCTGGACCTGATCCCGCTGTGACCTGGATCCATCCAGACACGTTATCTTGCCCGGACCTGAGTCCTGCCAGATGGACCCAGATGTATTACGAGTATCAGTCGCCACCGGCGGGGCTGAGGGCAAAGCGACGGGTCGACCACAAAAATGCAAAACTGTCGCGGTTTGACTTTTGTCCACATGGACCCCTTCTCTCCACTCGAGATTACCGCTCCGGATGGAGACATGCAAGGACCGTTTTGTATTGACTTTTGTGTCCCAACGGTCCCTATATTTCAGTCTAGAGTGGTGCAAAGTACGGGCACGCTGGAAAAATCTGCGTGTACTCGTACGGGCATTTTTTTTTGGAGATTGTGCCGCCTGTTTGACGTCATTTGCGCGCACCTGGTTACTGATGTCGTTGTGGGCACAACGCGGAACCTTGTGCCCGGGTACCCCTAAAATATACGGGTACCGTATGCCTGGTATCTGATATTGGTGTGCTATGCATGACATGCAAGACAACACAGCAGCTTCGGACGAATTACGAACGGCGAGAGTGCACTCGCCGAGCGTTTTTGTATGTCTGCGATGGCAAGAGGAAGAGGATTTTCCCGTTTCGGGAACCGAATGCGGCGGAATCTCCGTATACCTGGTATATATATATATTATTATTGGTATAAATAACATACAAGGTAATGCACACCTTCGGACGAATTGCAGACGAGAGTGCACACGTCGAGCAATATTACCTGTCAATGGCAGGAGGGAGAGGATTATGCCGTTTCGGGAACCGAACGCGGCGGAATCTGCCGTTTATTTTTGAACGCTGGAGAAGCAAAGGTTGTTCAATGGTCTGGTATGATAATACCATCGTTGGTTTGGATTATTCTCAAGAGGTAATATTTTTCCATGGCTACCTTTGGTTTGGAGAAAATCGGCTCGCGATTTTGTCATAGGAGGTGTGTCGTCCTGTGTGTATTACGCTACACTTACTGGCTGGGGGAACAAAGTTGGTCAAAACGGCGGAATACGTTTTTTTTTTTGGTATATCGTGGGTTCTGGTCACTCCGATCCTCCTTAATATCCGGTAGCATCTTTTGGCGCGTCAAAGCCTCTTCTGACCCAAAACAAACTGGTTTTGGTGTAGGGGGACGATCAGTCAAGCCGGTCAAACCGCGGTCTCCTATTGCGTCGGAACACGCTCCAGTAGTAATCAGGACCAAACATGGCTTGAAAGAGATAGGGGACTATGTAGGTTTTGGTGTGTATCGTGGGTTCTGATTACTAGGGTCCTCCGTTATGAACCTACACTCAACCCTTTTGGTACTGCATAAGTTATCCCATACTAATTCCAAGTAGTTTGTGCCCGAAAGCACGGGTGCGCTTTCTAAAAGGGTTTTCCCACCCTTGGGAGGCCCTGTTTTTTTCATGCAGGACTATGCAGGTGGACTCTGTAAAGATCTTGCAGGTTGCCTGTCTGGTTTGACTGGTCGAGACTGGCCCTGAAATATGTATAAAAAAATAACGCCGCCCGTTTTTTTTTTGTGAAAAACGCCTCCAAAACACGCCGCGGAGCCGCGCCCTACCGCCCCTGCCGACCCCGAGCCCCCCACCCAAAGGGCTGTGGTTGAACCCAGGGTATGGTTGTTTCCGCCGATTTGAGTGCGAACCTACCAGTAATGCCGCGATTCGATCAAAACTGTGAGCACAGCACTCAGGAACCGCTTCCTCGAAAAAGAGATGGAGCTGGATGGCTGTTATTTATCCCCATTTGGACACACGCGGAAAAGGGGACGTGGCCAACATGTGTGTGGGGAGCGTTTCTACCTACTGTGGGGGCTGTTGGTAAACCTTGAAGAACCGCGTTTTTTTTTAATAGCTTTGTACGGATGTGGAAAACGTTCGCGAACCGGGAACGGTAACCCGCATCCCTTGTTGAAAACAAGTATGTCGGTTGACGGCACTCTTGCCCCTTGATAGACAGCCGTCAAGGAACTCCATACACCGAAACTAGTATGGTAAGTCCTGAGACGCCTTGACGGGTCCAAGCTAGGCCGTCAACCGACGCCGTCAAGGAATTACGCACACTACAACTAGTACGATAAGTTCAAAGACGCCTTGCCGGGTCAAAACTAGACCGTCAACCGACGCCGTCAAGGAACTACATAGCAAAAACTAGTATGATAAGTCGAAAGACGCCTTGACGGGTCAAAACGAGACCGTCAACCGACATCTTTGGTTGAAACACCTCTTGAACACGCTGCAGAACCGCCCGACCGCCCCCTCTAATCTGGAGCCTTCCCAAAGGGTTGCGTTAGGGTTGAGATTGGAGGTTATAGGGTATTACGCAGTAGGGCTGGGCTCGGATTAGTCTGGCCGACGTGATATATTGAACTTGATCACAGCCAACCTGCTGGAAAGTCTTCGCTGTGGCCGACCTGCTTTTAGGGCTAGCCCCCTTGGAGAAAACTGCCTTACGACCATGCCTGTTGGTGGGTGGGTGGGTGTGTTCTTTTTTTGGCATCCCCGCGTCGCCTCCACTACGATAGTGTACTGATAGTTTTGCAGATATGCGCTAGTGTAGATTATGCTGCTGGACGTGCTGTAAGACTTCCAAATCCGAAGCATACCCGTAATATTTCGTAAAATTTCAGCTTCAACTAGGTGTGTTGCTTACAGCGCCAGTATCGACCAGCTATCAGTGTTGCTTCTTTTCTCAGTACCTCGTCATTACCAGTACCAGTACCCTCAGACAACACCCCATTACTTTTGAGGGCGTTTGGCCCAAACTGCTTGCGAGGCGCCAGTATATTCACCCGTTGGTATGTGCACCATATTTTGGCGATATACTGCTTGGAATTTGACTGGGACGTGGTTTTTCAGTCCTACGCTTTGTGCCCAGAAGACTCTTGGGCCCAAATATGCCCCAGGATTCGTTTTTATAGCACGCCATATCCTTTTTATAAACAGTAGCCCGCCATATCCGATGTGCTGGCATTCTGGTAAATACATACGTATGTACATGCACATAAATGCTGTCTGTCCTGTTGCTACTGCTGTAGCTTAGTGGTATTGTACACCTGGTTTTGCGCTATTTATAATTGTCTGCACAGCTTTTGTACTGGTATTGTACTGGTACTGTATTGGTGCCGTGTTTGTGCTATGCTGGTGCTGTACTGGTGCTGTGCTGGTTCTGTACTGGTTCTGTACTGGTCTTGTGCTGGTTCTGTACTGGTCTTGTGCTGGTCCTGTGCTGACAATGTACTGGTACCATCGTACTGGTATTTCACTACCGAGTACGCAGTAAGAGCACAAAAACACACACAATTACGGTCTGTTTGATCAGGTATCTACTCGTTGAATGAACGTACTTTACTTCAGCTTTCGGTATTGTTGTGTAAATTACGTCTTAGCCACGAACTATTTGATACCTGGTACGAGTATTATGGTCTGTGTGCTTTACTCTCCTGTTTAATAGAGGCACGTGATGATTTGCTTCTTTCGGCTCTGCTTGTTGAATGAAGGTGGTGACGGCTCAAATCTATGGTATCACTGACCAGCTACAGTGCCTCGGGGTCAGGGGGCTGGAGCTTGATCTACACTACAGTGAGTGTGGTGTCGTGTCGTGTCGTGTCGTGTCGTGTCGTGTCGTGTCGTGTCGTGTCGTGTCGTGTCGTGTCGTGTCGTGTCGTGTCGTGTCGTGTCGTGTCGTGTCGTGTCGTGTCGTGTCGTGTCGTGTCGTGTCGTGTCGTGTCGTGTGATGTCGTGTCGTGTCGTGTCGTGTCATGTCGTGTGGTGTGGCGTGGCGTGGTGTGGTGTGGTGTGATGTGTGATGTGTGATGTGGTGTGGTGTGGTGTGGTGTTTATGTTGTCCTGTCTTGTCTTGTCTTGTCCCGTCCCGTCCCGTCTTTTGTCTTGTCCCGTCCCGTCCCGCCGTGTCTCGTCCTACCTTTGCCTCGATGTGCTTGTGTCGTCTGATCTTCCCTTCCCTTCCCTTGTCCCCTCCCTTTCTTCCCCTCTCTTGTTGACCGCTTACCCCTTTCTTGCCTATACATATCCCTTGCAACATCGCAGTTGCCGAACTAGCCGACGGAGACGACGATTCGGCCATCCGCCTGTGCCACACGTCCACGGATCCAGCGGAGCAACTAGTGGCCGTTTGCGAAGCCTTAGAGTGGGATTTCTGCGAGGAGGCGGATATTTTTTACTACGGCAGCGATACCGGGTGTCGCCCCGGGGCGCCCACCTTCCGAGAGGGGCTGGAGGTGCGGGGGCATGAGCGCGCATGAATAGCCCTACCCAACCCCGCCCAATCCAACCCGTGGCAACCCAACCCCCAACCCGGCCCGAACCGACGCGACCCGGCCCGACCCGGCCACCCATCGCCCGACTACCGAATGCGCATCCGTTGACCCAGCACCAGCATGAAAAACGAAAATGTGCAGACCAACCTGGACGGAAAATATGAACACATTAGAGGGCTCCCAATAGAGTGCCGGTTGAATAGTACTAATAATGCCGCTGCCCTCTATAGTGCCGGTCATCTCGCTTGGCGCGACATGAATTATCTGTTGTACCTCTCTGTAGTAACCCTATTCTCAGCAGTGCCGGTGCCCTGAATAGTGCCGATGCCCTGAATAGTGCCGATGCCCTGAATAGTGCCGATGCCCTGAATAGTGCCGATGCCCTGAATAGTGCCGATGCCCTGAATAGTGTCGATGCCCTGAACAGTGCCGATGCCCTGAACAGTGCCGATGCCCTGAATAGTGCCAATGCCCTGAATAGTGCCGGTGTCCTGATAGTGTCGGCAGCCCTATTGGGATCCCCCCACGCCCGCTGATTTGAAAAAAAGTTTTCAATGTAATATATGGAAGTAGTGTAATGAGCGACCCAATGTTGGAGGTGTCTCCATTTAGGGTAGGAACGGTGCTCCGTCTCGAGAGAGGTGTGTGGTCAATGGGCGAATGACTAAGGCAAGCAACAAATGAGTACGCCCCCCCCTTAACATGCCCCCCTTAACATGCCCCCCCCCCAACTGTACCAAGCGGTTCTTGCGTTTGTGTTCAAAGTGGCGCACGTGACGCTGACGCCGCATAGATGATTTGACCCTTGTCTCTACCCTTGCTGTCCTGCTTGCTTGCTCGTGCGCACCGGTGCTCGTGGTCGACTATTCTCCCATACGTCCCGAAAACGCCGTATACAATGGAAACCCCTGGTGGTGGTGGTGGCGGTGGTTGTGGGAGCAGGAAGTGGCGGCGTGGCTGTTTTCGGAGGATAACTTGAACGAAGTGGTGTACATCAAGCTTGAAAGCTACCTCGACGGAAAGGTATGATCAATAATCAAGCAGCTGTCTTTTGTATATGTTCGTGTATGCGAGGACAAGGCTGCGCTCCGCGGGCGGCTATACTGCCGCCCGCTGCGCTCGCTCACGGAAGCAGCTATAACAAATTGTAAGGCAGACAGACGGCAGAGGACGGTCACGATTTGGTACAAAGGGCGACTTGCAAATGCCAAGAGCTCAGTGGTGCAGGGCCGTCTCGTGTTGTTGCGCGCAGAAAAAACGGGCTCAAAAATGAACGTCGTGAAGCTTCTACTATCATACATGGAGCCATGCCGCAACCAGCTGCTTGTGGTATGTATGTCTGTAGAGCATAAGATACTGCTGTAAGTTTTAGCCGGAGCGACAATAAAAAGAAGAGAGGGAGAATGGAGAAATTTTGCGGTCAACCCTGGAAAACAATCTTTCGAAATCGGCTTAGAAAAACTCGACGATCGATCACGAAAAAAAAATTTTCCCCGTCGGAAAATTTCGAGCTGCCGAGGTCTTGAGAGGCCTGAGAAGTGCCGAGGATGGCCTCCGATCGGGGGAGACACCAGTAAGTTTGTTTGTGTATATGCATTTTTGCGCTGCAGTTTGTTGGCATCGTTACGTAGTTGGTCGATCTATCAGACTTTTGGGGTATGCAGAAAACGTCCCAATGTCCCTTACATGTACGATTTAGAAGGGAGTTGCTAGTTACACGGCGGTCTTGGATGTAGGAGTGTCTAACTTCAAGCTGGGTGAGGCCGGGGATCTGCACCTCATGACCGACACAGTGAAATAGTCTAGGGGGTTCCGCTATGCTTTAATTTTCGTTGCTTGTGGAGACCATTTGCGTGTTTTCTAGTCTCAAAAAATTTATATAGCCCGTCGTATGGTATGCAGTCGCGGAAAGAACAAGCATTGTGCAGAAGGAAGAGCGCGCGTCGCAGCAGAGATCAAGTACTTGTACGAGCACAATAAGGCACTACCGTAGCTGTCGGGGTAGCAGCTAGCGCTGTTCTTGTGTTTGTTTCTGGGTCGGCGGGCCTCGCCTCGCGAGGAACGAGTGTGGGATTGTCCCGCGAGAAGCGAGAAAATTACCGGTTTTAGTATTTTTTCTACGCCTTTCGCTAGCGCACACAGTTTGCCACAGATAATGTGTGTTTTCAGGGCTTTTCGCGGAACGGGTCACGTTTCGTTGGTCGGGTGGGGCCAGGGTAACCAGACCCGATCCGTGCGATTTGAACACCTGCTGACTCGACCTCACCCGACCCGTGAAAGATCAAACGCCTACTCCCGAGAGTCATGCCACGGTAGGAGGGGTGCCACAGAAATTTCGAAGAAGTTTCTAATAAGTTTCTAAGAATTTTCTGAGCTCCTAACATGATGAAGATGTCAACACCAATACCATCATCATCAGCACAATCACCCGAACCATGGCTTGGAAGGCATTCGCTCACGCATACCAGGCCAGCGTTTCTATGCGCTAGTCCTAAAATCAACCATTGTACTGGTAACATGATAGTGCTCACCCATGGTAGTTCCACGCTTTGAGGAGAAACATTATACGAGTACCATAAACACGTTAGCACAAACACGACCAGAAACAATACTTGAAACAGCACCGAAAACAGTACCAGAAACGTCACCAAAAACATAAGTTAACCCGAAAAGTTGAAATCCTACTGTTGGATGACTCACGACCCGGCCCGACTCGCCCTGCGAAAAAATTGGGAACCTCCTGACCCGACCCGTGGGACGGGTCATGACCAATCAAAGTCCGTGCTTATTTTATTGTGCAGGTAGTCGACCAATCAAAACCCGTGGTTATTTTTTTGTGCAGGTAGTTGTTTTTCTTCCATCGGCACGTTTTTTTTTTTCAACTTTTTTTTCGTGAAGAGGGTTGGAGTTGAGATTAATATCCTTATACGTAATGTGACGATTTCTTCGTCAGTTACTAATGTGCCTGGTATATTACAAATCAACGCGGGTTTTCACACGGAGCTACCCTGTCCTGTCTGTCTGTCCTATATTGTCATATCTCTTCTATCTTGTATATCTCTTATATCTTATGTACACTTTCTATAATATATATTGTACATACCTAGTACGTACCAGGTACATCTTTTGTCTCATGTTTCTCTTGTTTCCTTTACTTCGTACATATATATCCATTCTTCAGACCGCTCAAACTACACGATAACCTAGTGTGGTGCTTGTCGGGTTGCTTGCGCGGCGGTGACTTATTATTTTCTTTGGTACTCGAGAGCTTTCCCCTTCTTTTTTCAAGTTAACACGCCGCCGGGGTTTCAAGGAAACCACATCCCGAAGAAGAACGTCGTAATATAATACACATCTCTCCCGATTGTGTTCCGGGCTTTTTTTTTCGTTTCGTTTTTTGTGGGACAGGATGAGCGGGTTTCCAACATCACCGCCGAAGTTTTTGGGGAGGAAACCATATTCTCCCCGGCCTTGTTGGACGCGTATCAGGAAGAGAACGAGTGAGTGGAGGGGGTGCGGGAGGGGGGACGGGAGGGGGAGCGGGAGGGAGGGGGGAGGGACCGCACCGTATTGAGTACTGCCCGTGAGGTGTCTTTGTATTGACTGTGTTTGTCTCCATCTGTTTGCCTGTATGTCTGTTTGCCTGTTTCTCTGTTCCTCTGCCTGCCTGTCTGTTTGCCTGTCTCTCTGTTTGCCTGCCTGTCTGCCTGTCTGTTTGCCTGTCTCTCTGTTTGCCTGCGCCTGCCTGCCTACCTGTCTGTCTGTCTGTCTGTTTGTCTGTTTGCCTGTCTGCCTGTCTGTCCGAACAAACGAATATGGCGTGTTTCTATAGCGGGGACGATTGGCCGTCTCTCGCGGAGCTCGCTGAAGGTGGGACGCGCGTGGTCCTGGCGGGGCTGGAGCCGTCGACCTTGATCTTCAGCATCACCAACGACGTGAACGAGGTGCTTATTCAGTGCCGTTAAATACGAGTACACACTACGCAGACACGGAAGTTGTTTCCACTTGCTTTATGTGCGGTAAAACCGCTCTAGCGAGCAAGTAGGGCGTTTGTTGTACTTCGCACCAGGTACACACTTCGTACAAGCATACGAAATGTGTTTGGGTATGAAAACAGCCACCCGGTAAGGAAGGTATTGAAACCGAATGGACGTTACAAACCCAAGCTAAAAACAACAATAAACCACGAAAAAGTAGGTTGAAAATATATATATATATATGGGTTGCACTTGTACGTTTTTTTTTTCTTTTGCTCACCGAAATTTGGGTGGGTTGGGCCGGCCTTGGGTTATCGTGACATGTCGTCGGTTCAATACGACTACGAAGTACTCGAGCTGCGCGTTTTCCTAGCCCCCAACTAAATTTGATGTCCCAAAAACACTAGAAAACACCCTATTGATGATAAGGTGCCCTCGCTTTACCAACGAATTCCAATTCCCCCCCCCCCCCGACGTTTCCACCATCATCGCCCGCGGCCACCGTCGCCCTCCCGACACGGCTTACTCCCAGGAAATTTTCGCGCCCTCGGAAATTGATTCGACTTGCGACGGGGTCGCCGATGCACCTGAGCCGTCTTGGCAAAGAGTGCAGGTGACTCTTACTTCGGGTTGGGGTTGGTAGTGGGGGTTGGGTTGGATTGGGTTGGGTTGGGTTGGGTTGGGTTGGGTTGGGTTGGGTTGGGTTGGGTTGGGTTGGGTAAGGGTTGGGTAAGGGTTGGGGTAGTTGGGTTGCGGTGTGGCTTGGTTTTTGTTGTTGGGGGCGACGACCGTGGAGGTGGTGGTGGTGGTGGTGGTGGTGGTGGTGGTGGTGGTGGTGGTGGTGGTGGTGGTGGTGGTGGTGGTGGTGGTGGTGGTGATGATGGTGGGTGTTGTTTTGCTGCTTTTGCTGCTGCTAGTGTTGCTGTTGTGTTTGCCGGTTGCTGCTGTTTGTTTTCGCTTTTGCTGCTACTGTTGTTTTTGTTTTTGGGTTTGTTGCTGCTGCTGCTACGGTTGTTATGCTTTATTTTTTAATTTTGTTGCTCCTGCCGCTGATGCCGCTGGTGCTACTTGTTTATTATTTTTTCTTCGGGAAGGGTGACATGGTGGAGTACAAACTATATCGGGAGAACGCGACGCTCTTGGAGCACGTTCCTTCAGAAGAGGACGCTTTGACAGGGGAAACTGCAGCGGAGGCGATGGCGTGCGGCCTCACGCCAACTTTCGACAGGTCCGTCCACCACTACTGATGAGTGATGATGTTGATTATATTGATTGTGATGGCGATGATATTGATGATGATGAAGATAATGATGATAATGGTGATGGTGATGCGATGATGATGATGACCATGATGATGGTGATGATGATGATGATGATGATGATGATGATGATGATGATGACGATGATGATGGCGATGGTGATGATGGTGATGATGATGGCTATGATGATGAGGATGATGGTGATGATGATGTTATCATGTTGTTAACAAATCATTTATTTAGGAGCTAGCCGATGGCTACAAGACAGGCTAAAACAATCGCTGCAGTGTGGTATAGTCGAAAAACGTTACCGAATTGTGGTGTCAAGGTTAATTAAACTCGGACAAACTTGGAGAGTTGGACGGGTGGAGTTGCAGCCTTGACGTCGTAGGAGTTGAAACCTTACGTCGACTTTCAACGGGTTTGCCCGCCAACTTTATGACCTTGTTGCAATTAAGTTTGAAGTCTGAAAAGTTGATGGGTTGATGGGTTGGAGTTGCAGGATAGGAGCTTGCGTTTGAGATATGATTTTTTCGTTTTTGTCTCCGATTTGCCTAGTTTTCGCTCCGTTTCTACCTCGCGCTGCTCGCTGTCTCGCCCTCCCCACCATTCTCCCTTCACCTCCCGCTCCTCCCCCACCCACCTCGCTAACCCGTTTACTGCCTGAAAAACACTCACTATTTTTGATCAGTTTGCCACAAAAAACACGGATCAGTTTTAAAGAGGTCGCCCCCCCTCCCCCCCCCCCCCCATTCCCCTCCTCTCCATGTTGAAGCGACGCCTCCTCTTCTGAGGCTTGACGCTAATATTTCACTACTGCTCTAGGAAGTTACACTATTTTCCAGTCATTTGTCCCCATTAACATGGTTGCAGTGCCAAAGGGGTCCCCCGCCCCCCCCTGAAAGCACGCCTTCCCCCCCCCGCTCCCCCCGATGAAAACATGCCCCCTTACGACGTGCTCCTTCCCGGCATTGTAGAGGGTGCTAAGGTCTATTGTCATAAGACTACGGCTACGCATGAATTGAGTACACCCCCCCCACGCCCCCCTCTTGACCACACGCCCCCCTCCCATTCCCTTCCATGAAAACACGCCCCCCCCCTTCCCCCCCAATGAAATCACGCTTCATTTTCTCAGGCTCGACTCGGAGCCAGTGGAGTCAATGGTGTGGTTCTGGTTTAAGAGAAGAAGCCAGAGACCCCCTCCCACACTATTTTCGAGTAGTTTGTTCCCAAAAAAAACGAGCACAGTTCCAAGGTTAACCCCCCCAATCCCCATGAAAGCTCGCCTCCTCTTCTCCCCCCCCCCCCTCGAAAACACGCCTCATCCTCTCAGGCTCGACGCGGAGCTGATGGAGTCGACGATATGGTCTTGGTCAACGGACAGACCAGAGACGGGGTTCGCTCTGCCAAGGGCCGCGGTGATCATGTCTGACAGCGATGGTCGGTGGGAAGACGTGGGCAGCGATCATGAGCTGGAACAGGAGACGCACTCTTACGCCTGCCGCGAGAAGGGTGAGTCTTGTGTATGTTACCAAGGTGCCTCTATAGTGCTGGTTGAGCAGTGCCGGTTGCCCGCGATAGTGCCTGTGAAATCGTGTGGCACAGGTGGGAATAATCAGTAGTGGTAGTATGCGGAGTAGTGCCGGTTGCCGCTTTAGTGCCGGTGTTTCCGGCATTGTAGGGGTGTAACCATGGATGGAACTAACCCTAACACCAACCCATAGGAAATACAGTGCTGCGATGACTACCCCCTGATGACGTCACTGGGGTTAAATAGTTGAAGTTATAATGTGATAATGTGATCATGTGATAATGTGTATCACTGCTGCTCCGGCGGATGGGGAAAAATAAAACATTGATTTGAGCTCACCACACTTTCGCGTAGCTTTTCATGCACGTCGTCGTGTGTCAATTTAACTCTATTGCATTCGCATTCTCCAGCGCTAGCTGGCGTGTCCTTCAGTTCCCCTGATTGCGATAGTGCGAGCTGTCCCTGCCGGCGGTCCCCGTCACTACTCCAGCAGCGCAAGCTGGCATACGTATAGCGCGGGTAGTAGTACGTTAGAAGTAGCAGGTAGTGCGGGTGACGCGAGCTTCGACGACGGAGGCATTAAGGTATACCTTTTTTTGGCTTCGCTGATTTGTGGATGACGGGGCCTCGTAACCCCAAAATCGTCGGAATGCCATTCCTGTTTTATGCGAAATGACTGATTTGTACACGAAAGGTCATTGTTGTTTTGCAAAATGATTGATTTGGTACGCGGAATGTCGTTCTTGTGTTGCAAAATGATCGGTTTTGCGTACGGGAAATGTCGCTCTTGCTTTTCAAAGCGATCGATTTGTGTTGTATCATTTACGGATTGTCATTCTTGCTTTTCAAAATGATCTATTTTGATCGATTTTGTGTACCAAGGCCGCGGGATTTGTTCATCACCGCTGCACTTTCACTCTTCATTTTGCTCAAAATCACATTTTAGGGTCAGGTATACAACTCGCCCACAGTGAGGAACGTGCCCGAATACCCCAATTGCTGCACCTCTACTACCGTGGTGGCATGCTTTTTTTTTTTTTTCTGCGTGCTGCTGCTGCTGTTTTTTGTGTTTTGCTGTGTTGGTTTGAGCACTTTTACTGCTTTGTAACGTCCGCATTACTTGTTCCCAGCGCGAACGGGTGTTATATCCCCCGACTCGTGCACGAACGGGTTATTCCCCCCCCCCCCCCCCAACTCTCGTACCAGAAAGAAGAAAGATATATACCAGTAGTCGGGAGGAGGAGGACGTGGTTACACATATGTGCCTGTGTGACACAGCAATAGAGTACGACGCACATAGTAGGAGAGTGTGAAATATACAAGGAGGAACGGGATGCCGTAGAGGAACTTAGACGTATGTGACATGGAAGAGTTTGGTAGACTAGAGAGTAGCGAGGAAACGATCGCTATCCTAGGAGATATGGTGGCCGCAGACGGCGAAACAAGACGAGGATAGGATAAGCAAACACTTTCTATGTAATAGATGGAAGAAGCGTAATGAACGCCCAAATGTTGGAGGTGTCTTTACTAGGAGTGGGAACGGTGCTCCGTCTCGAAAGTGATGAGTGGTCAATGGTCAAATGACTAAGGCAAGCAACAAAATGAGTACGCTCCGCCCGCCCGCACTCTCCGATCACGCGCGCGCCATGAACCAACCCCTTAAAATGCACGCCAGTCCGACAACAAATATGAACTCAATATGAAAAATAATACCTGGTGTATATAAGCTCGATGTGGAATAGAGGCCATGCGGTACTGCTATCGTGAGCTTTCGAGACTCGGTTTATGATCGTGTCAACAACCATCAACCTTGCAGACATACGAAAGGGTTAGGATGTAAACGCCCATTCGGTTAACCCGGGGATGCTATTTTTTTTCCCCTCCCTAAGATCCATCCATCCATCTTGGACTTTCGTACGGTTTTCTAGCATTATTCATTTCGAGCGTCTACGAGTTGATTGTGCGGCTTGTACCCTGGTGAAATACAACACTTCGCAGATAATCGGCGAGAGTGGGAAGTGGTTGCTATTGAGTACAGCAACTACATCGGAAAATTCGAGGAGGCGGATGGGGCGTGCCAGTCGCTCGGAGCCGAGTTTACTTTCGGCGCCCCCCGTACGGCGTATGAGAACCAGCAGCTGCTGGGTGCCATGGATGTGAGAGGTGGTGTTGGTGGGAGTGAGGGTTTGGTGTTGGGGGTATGGGATAGGGGTGGGGGGTAGGGGGAAGTGGTGACGGAGGGGGTGGTAGGGAGGTTGGAGGGGAGGATGGGTGCGGGCGTCGGGGGGGGGGGGGTGCATTCGTTGTTGCTGTTGGTCGTGGTGGTGGTGATGGTGGTGTTGTTGCTGGTGGTTTTGGTCGTGTCTTTGTTCTTGTCTCCGTTCTGGTCCTTGTTCGTATTTTCATTGCCGACTGAACATGACACCAATCGCGGAAATGAAGTTTAGCTACTGGCCGGCGATAAAATCGACGCGCAAAGAATGTGCTTTTTGACATGTTTGGGTTTCGATAGTTTTCTCTTGCGTGCTTTTGGTTTTTACTTTCTGCTTCTTCTGTTTCGTTTTATTTTAATTTAACGGTTGTGTTTGTGTGTTGTTGTCGCTGGTGGTGGAGGTGTTGTAGTTCGTTGCTTACGTTTTGATCCTTTTCTTATCTTGTTTTTGATTTTTCGTTGTTGTTTGTATTTTTTTTCTTCATTTGGAACGTTTTTTGTTGTTGCTGTTTTCGTTTTTTTCTTCAGGAGGCTGGCGTTTCGACGGCGTGGCTAGACTACACTTCTCAAGGGGACGACTCGGGGGATTCGGCGTGCTGGACTCGAGAAGATGAGGGAACCTACTGCGTCGCCGCGTTCGCCTCCAACGATGTGAGATTCCTCATTTGTTGTTGTTGTTGTTGTTGCTGGTATGTTGTAGCTGTCTCCTTTCCTCGCCCCGCCCGCGCCCCCCCCCCCGCCCCCCCCCTTCTTAGTCGCCCCCGCCACCCCGGACCCCCACCCCCCCTCTCCCGACTACCCTCATGTTGTAACCCCCTGCCTCCCTCCGTCATTCCCTCCTCCCTTAATTACCCTCACTTACCCCCCCCCCCGCCTATCCCATCTCCACGCCCCCCCCCGACCCTCTCCCTCCCTTTCCCCTCCCCCTTTCCGTCCGCCCCCCCCCTCCCCCTCCCCCTATCTGCCTCCTCCCTCCTTCTCTCCCTCGCCTCCCCCCCTCCCCTCCCCCCCCCTCTTCCCTCCCCTCCTTAAAATGACGTGATGTCGTTCCAGTCCTGCTCTGCAGCGTCTTCGGCGGCGGAATATGTTGCTGATGGTCAGCTCCCGTCCATCTTTCTGGTGGATTGGGAAGTGGACAACTACACCAGACCCAACTATTCCACTACCCCCACGGTGGAAAATTTGCATAGCTGGGTCAGGGTGGCGGGAGAGAACGAGTTCGACCTTGAAGACAGGGGTTACGGTGAGGGTGGGAGGGAGTTGTAGAGGGATGGGGGTAATATGTTCAGCTGGGGTAGGATGGTGGGAGATAACCAGTTCGGCCTTGAAGATTGGGCTATGGTGAGGGGGTTGTAGAGAGACGGAGGGGGGAGGGAGTCGGTGGAAAACTACTACGTGGTTCAGTGGGTAGTTCTATATAACCAACAAAAGATGTGTCGTGGGTTCGAATCCCACCGACCTCATATTTCCGCTTTTTCCGGGAAAAAAAAACAAAAATAACGTATTTGCGAGCGTGAGCGTGCGCGCTGGAGACGTGAATAATGGCTATAAAAGTTTGCGCCTGAGTACTACGGTAGTGCTTTGCGAGGAGAGAGAGAGAGAGAGAGAGAGAGAGAGAGAGAGAGAGAGAGAGAGAGAGAGAGACGGAGATCCCTGTTACGAAGTCGGCGAGAGTCACTTGGCGGACTCCCAAACATGTCTTTTGTTGGTTGTATAGACTTGCACGGCTGGGTTACGGTGGGTTACGGTGGCGGGTGGAAGGGGGTGAGGGAGGAAGAGCTGGGTTAAGATGGCGGGAGATAATCAGTTCGACCTTGAAGACAGAGGCTATGGCAAAGGAGTTGTAGATATATGGACGGGGGGGGGGGGGCGGAGGGGCGGGGGGGGGGGGTTGGCACAGCTGGGTTTGAGTGGTGGGAGAGAACCAGTTCGATCTTGAAGGAGGTAGAGTTTATGGTGAGGAGTTGTGGAGGGAGGGAGGCGGTGGGGGTTGGGGGGTGGCGGGGGGGAATCAATTCGGCCTTGACGATAGGCGCTACGATGAGGGAGTTGTAGAGGAAGGGAAGGAGGGAAGGATGAGATGGGGGGCGGGGAAGAGGTTGGGACGGGGGGCGGGCAAGAGGAAGAACCAGGGAAGTGGGAAAGGGGATGAAGGAGAGGCGGGTGATAGTCAGTTCGACCTTGAAGATAGAGATTATGGTGAAGGAGTTGTAGAGAGAGGGAGGGAGAAAACGGGGGAGGGGGGAGCGAGTGAGAGAGGGAGGGAGGGGGTGGGGGGAGTGGGATGGGGGGGAGGCAGGGAGGGAGTAGGGGAAGGAGGGAGGGAACGGGGGTGGAAGGGTGTGAGGGAGGCAGGGAAGGAGGGGGCGGGGGTGGAGGGATGGGAGCGGGCAAGCGAGGCAGAGAGGGGGGAAGGGGGAGTGGGAGGGGAGGACGGATCGAGGAGTTGGGGAGGGTGAGAAAGGAGAGCGTGGAGCTAGGCATGTGTATGGGGGGGAACATCAATGGAAGAGGCGAACATGTTTTTTTTTTCAAAGAGGGAGCGGTACGGTGGAGGAGGAAGGGAGGGTGGGCGTGGTGGGAGAGGCGGATTAGCGGAGCATATGTTAACACTGATAATAGTATCCACGAGCGCGCGCGAGTCTGCCTCCTCTGGCGCGTCTCCCCTTCTACCCCCTTGTCAACCCCCCGTCCCCGTCCCTGTCTCCGTCCCCGTCCCCGTCCCCATCGTGCCCCCCTCGCCTGCCCTCTCCCGCCGCTTCCCCTCTCCCCCTTCGCTCGCGCTTTTTTCGCCCCTTTGCGTTGGTTGGCTGATGTCAGTTATCGGCATAATTTTGGCCGCGGTACCGGTGTTCGTGTTCGGGATCATCGTGGCTTGCTGCTGTCTCCCGGTGAGTGCCAACCTGGTATACATTATTATTCAGGCATTTGGTATATACTCCGTATCAACGTGTACTTTTTTTTTTTTCTGTATGCCGGGTTGTGCTGCCGTCCTATATTTTGACGCGCGAAGTTCTCTCTCTTTCTCTCTTTCCCACCCTCTCTCCCTGGTCTGTGTTTTGATTTTGGTGCTGTTGTTGCTGGCCCTGTCCGTCTCTCCGGTCTATGTATCTTTCGGTGCTGTTATTGATCATTAATACCTTTCTCCGGTCTGTTCACCTTTGGGTGCCATTGGTGTTGACTGTCTTTGGTCTGTTCCTCTTCTTTGGTGCTATTGTTGGCTGGTTAGGTGGGACATATCGCGGCTGGAAGCAGAGAGCACCACGCCGACGGGAGCGGCTTCTTCGGCTCCCTCTGTCCCACGAGGTAAGGTTCCATACGATATCAGTATCCGATAATACGATATTGTACGATATTGATGCGTGTAGATTTTGAATGATATGATATTTGATACAGCAAGTATATGCTATGATAATTGTACAGCAAGATACGATACCCAGCACGATGTTATACCATGTAAGTCGGCTCCCTCCGTCCCAAGAGGTAGCATTATAAAACAATATTCAATACGATATTATACGATATTGATGCATGTAGATCCGATATTAAAAAATTGAAAAATATACTTGAGCTGTGAGATCGACCAGAAAGAGTTTTGATGAAAACCCGATATTGTATGATGTGATATTGATGCAGCACGATACGATATGATAATGTATGATGTGATATTGATGCAGCACGATACGATGTGATACGATATTCGTCGGCTCCCTCTGTCCCAAGGGGTGCGATTGTAATTTTCCACACGATATTATCAGGATATGGATGCATGTAGACATTTAAGTGGCATGCTAATGGTACATGTAGACATTTTGATGATTTGATACATGATGCAAGACGATAGATACATGATGCAAGACGACTCGATATGATACGATATTGGCCCGTCCGGAGGTTTACATGACATGGCTCTAGTGAGCTGTTGGTATGATGGTTTACATATACCTGGTGCATGATGTAATGTTGACATGGCGTTGGCATCGATGTTGGTTTTATCGTATATATATCGTTGTTATCACATCGTTGTTATCACATTATCATATCGATGCATGTTTTGTTTTTCCGTTGTTTGCGCAGGTGCAAGCGGGGAGACTTCTTGGGCTCGGGCACGCTGCTAGTGGTGGGCATGGGCACTCTTCTTACTGTGATAGGGTGAGTTGGAGGGGAAGAACAACGTCCAAGAGGAGGGTTGGAGGGGGGGCGAGGAGGGGGAGGGAGGCGGTGGGGAAGAGGAGGAGCGACGGGTGGGGAGGGGGAGGGGGAGGGGGAGGAAGAGGGACCGGGGGGATAGGAGGAGGGGGGGAGGTTGGGGAAGAGTGGGTTCTGGAGGGAGGGGGTGGGGGAAGGCTGAGGAAGGGCAGGGAAAGGCGGGGGAGGGGGGGAGGGGGAGTCAGGTGAGACGCATCCGTCCCTCTGTCGCGAGGTTTCTTGTTTTGATTTTGATTTTTGGTTCATGTTTGTTCTTGTGTCTGCCTTTTTCTGCGTGTGTTTTTATTCTTTTTCTTGGTCTATTTGTTGTTCTGTTCCTTCTGGTTGTTTTTTTTGTTGGTGTTGCAGGGGTGGAGCGGCTATCTTCGGCGTGCGGTCCCTTGACGCGGATATCGTGAGCCTGTGGGGCAGCCTGGAGAGCATGGGGCAAGACATGATCGTCGCTCAGGTCTGAGTGTTGGTTGTTGTTGTTGTTGTTGTTGTTGTTGTTGTTGTTGTTGTTGTTGTTGTTGCTGTTGCTGTTGCTGTTGCTGTTGCTGTTGCTGCTGTTGTTGTTGTTGTTGTTGTTGTTGTTGTTGTTGTTGCTGTTGCTGCTTTTGTTGTTGTCGTTGTCGTGTTGTTGTTGTCATTTCTCGTTTCGTTTCTCCAACGTTTCTTGCTTCCTTTCCCCAATTTCTCGCTTCCGATCTTACCTTTATTTTCAAAAGAACACGGTGAATTCGACGTACACGACTATGGAACGCATGGAGAACAAGTGGCCCCGCGTTGCCGAGTGTTCGAACAATAGCTTCCTCAAGGACGCCGTCGATGGAATCACCAGCGCCAAGAGTGCCATCGAAGGTGGGACAAACAAGAGAGGACGGGGAGGGGGGGGAGGGAGGGGGGGTACTCATTTCATGCATTGCCGTACGGAGGGGGGGGGGGGGGGGTAATCATTTGTTGATTGCGGTATAACACGACCATTACCCACGCATGTATTCCTTTCGAAAGGGAGCACCGTTCCTGCTCCTAGTAGAGAAGCTCCAACAAGTGGGCGCTCTCTGCGTTTTTTCCCATGCATTGTTTACGTATACTGTAAACATGTATTGTTTACATGTATTGTATACATGTACTGTTTACATGTACTGTATACATGTATTGTTTACATGTATTGTATACATGTATTGTATACGTAGTATAAGTGTTGTTTCGAAGAGTGTACTCATCGGCTCAGGCATCACCGTACAGAGTTGGGAGGAACTGTTTGTCATGCATATGGCCGTAGGGGGTGGGGGGTGCTTATTATATGTAGTCGTATGACCCTCGACCCTCAAGCCTGGACGGGTCACGTCGGGTTTTCACCGACCAGGCAGACATCGCGTGCACTAAGCGCCAAGAGAGGGGGCGGGGGGCAGGAGGGAAGTGGGGGGGGGGGGGGAGGGGAGCGGGGGAAAGAGGTGTCAAAGGCGTGGTGTGGTGTGGTGTTGTGTGGTGTGGTGTGGTGTGGTGTGGTGTGGTGTGGTGTGATGTGTTGTAAACGCCACCAGTTTCCAGGCTTGCGACCGAATGAGCGCTGTGGTTGTCTTACCCTGCCTTGCCTTATGCTGTGCTACGGCAGCTGAGCCCTGCATTCCTCCCCTCCCACCTACCCCCCATCCCCTCTGCTCCCCCCTATTCCTCCCCCCTCTCCCCCAAAATGAAACAGACATGGTGGTTGATGGCAATATCGGTAGCGTGGGCAGAGGCATCGAGAGCGTAAATGAGGAGATCAGCCGCACAACGGGCACTAGGAGAGGGGTGGTCTACTGCACCGCTGGCTTTGTGCTGCTGATGTCCATCGTATACGTCCTGGTTGGGTACTACGCGCTGCAGAAGGGCAGGGGGAAGGCGGCAGCCGCGCGAGTCAGGGGGTGAGAGAACGGAGATTATTTTGGAGTTGGTGGTGGAGGAAGGGGAGGGGGGGGGAGTCGGAGTGAGATAAGACGCTTTTTTGACGTGACGGAAGCGGGGAGCGGGGGGGGGGGCGGGGGGGGGGGGGGGGGGGAGGGGGGTACGTTTGTTGCTTTCCTTAAGTCATTTGACTATTGGCCACTCATCCTTGTCGAGACGGAAGACCGTTCCCAGTCCTGATAGAGTTCGAGACGAAACACCGTTCGATACCTGCGTCATTTGGGAGCTCAGTACGTTCCTTCTACCGGTATATACCACATTAAAAGAGCTGTCGATTCCTGGGTGGCTATGTCACCTTCTTGGCCGAACCTTGTAGGGTTCGGCCGAACAAGGCCGGCAAGTCCAAGGTGCCGACTAAACCGAAGGGGCGAGGTTAACACCAAGTCTGCGTTCTGCAGATGGACAAAAACTGGTACACAAACGAAAGTGTTTGGAGCTTGAGTTTTTTTTACTCGGATCTCCAGGCGGATAAAAAAGAACAAAAAACTACATGACCACTTTTTTTCCAACTAATCCCCTTCTTGTTTGCCCGTCGTGGTCAAATCGGGGGGGGGGGTGTACTGATTTCATGCATAACCGTACTCTTAAGACCATAGAGGAGAGGTTAGAGGGAGATTGTGACGCGCGAGTCAGAGGGTGAGAGGAGGATGAAGGCTTTGGAGGCGTCGAGAGGGGGAGGGGAGAGGGGAGAGGGCGGGCGGGAAGACGGAGGGATGGGGGATGCTAGGTGGGGGGGGCGTGGGGGGGCGTCGAGGGGGGTGGTCGTCAGCAAACAGCTTCACCCATTGTTTTTGAAAGGAGTTACACCTCTCTTGCTTGGCTTGGTTTCGTACCGTTCTCTCCCTCCCCCCCCCCCCCCCCCCCCCCTCGTGACTTGTTCTGTCATCCATCCAGGCCGGTGATCATCGGTTGTCTGTTTCTTCCGCTGACGCTGATGGTGATCCTGCTGTGCTGGTTCCTCTTCGGCCTATTCACCTCTGTGGCTCTCCTGACCTCGGACTTTTGCGTCTCCCCTGCCGAGCACACCGTGGTAAGCGTTGTTGCTCCTGACTTGGTGTCCCCGAAGGAAACAAGTGTTACCCTGGTAATTAGTTATCACCTTTCCGACGAAAACAATCTACGAATTTAAGAATTAATAGAACTAAAAACGGACATGATTTCTTAGTGGTGTCGCCGGCTGCTGTCGTGGAATTCGACAGTAACAGCAGTGTTAGTGGCGCTAGTGTAGTATTAACAGTGGTGAGTGGTGGTGAGAGTGGCGATGCTGGTATTCCTAATTTATGGCGGTATTAATGATATAAAATTGTTGGCGCGGTGGTCGTAGTGGTTGTAGTCTCTGATTATACTGTACAGGGGTTCCCCAACAAGGCGGTCTGAATAAGGCCGTATCCCGATATAATGCGGCCGCAATAGCCTGGCGCGACTGGGAGTTGCACTCATAAGCTGGAGTGAATAAGGCGGCTTCCCCCAACAAGGCGGTCATACTGCTCTCGCACACCACCGCCTTACTGCCCCCCCCTCTACTGTACGTGCCAATTTTCTCCTAGTTTAAGAATGTGTCTATATGTGTACCTATCAACAGCATCAGTCAAGTCTAGCCAGCTCACTGCCCTGCATACGTCCAAAGCTTACTAAGCATGGAAATCCCGGCGATGTGTCTAAGTACAACACATGTGTCCACATTGTGTCTGCGGCGTGCCTGCTGCTTGTGCCCGTTTCTCGACACACGCCGATCTCCACAAACTAATACGACCACCGCCGAACCCCCCTCCCCCAACGCATCTCTCCCTCTCCCCCTCCCCGCCACGCATCCATTCTCCGTTCCCCCCGACGCATCCACCTTTCCCTCTCCTCCATCCATCCATCCACCCCCCACTCCTCCCCATTCCACCCCCTCCATGCAACCCCCCCACCCCCCCTTCCCCCTCTCTACGCATGAACCCCTCCGTCCACCACGCATGCATCCCCCCCATCCCCCTCTCACGCCCCCTCCCTCCCATGCATACATGCCTCCTTCCATGGGTGACAGAGCGTGTTCGGCAGCACGGATGACCAAGTCGTCATATCGTACTACACCACCTGCGAGGGGTCCAACATTTTTGTTGAGTCGCTTTCCTCGGCTTACCTACAGGGCAAAGCTGCTCAGGGCATAATTGCGGCGGTCAACGTTGAGGCGTTGAGCTCAAATTGTTCGAACATGGTGGGTGGGATGGGGTAGGGTTTTTGTACAGGGTAGGGTACGGTAGGATAGTGTACATGCTAGGGTAGGGTAGGGTGTTGTACAGGGTAGGGTACGGTAGGATAGTGTACATGCTGGGGTAGGGTAGGGTGTTGTACAGGGTAGCGTCAGGTAGGGTAGTTTACAGAGCAGGGTAAGGTAGGGTGGTGTACAGGGTAGGGTAAAGTAGGGTAAGGTAGAGCGGAGTACAGGGTAGGGTAAAAGGTAGGGTAAGGTAGGGTGAAGAAGGGTAAGGCAGGGTAGTGTACTGGGGTGTTTTTTTTTTTTTTTTTTTGGTTTGGGTTGGGGGTGAAGTTTGGGTTTGGGTTTTGGTTTGGGTTTGTATTTGTATTTGGGTTTGGGTTTTGGGTGGGGGCGGGGGTGGGGTGGGGTGGGTGGGTGCGTGGGTGGGCTTCGAGACTGCGTGTCCAGATATGGTGAGGTGGGGTGGGGTGGGTTGGGTTGAGTTGGTGGTGGGTAGGCGGGTGGGTAAGGGTAAGGGTCAGGGTCAGGGTTTGAAATTTGTTATACCGCACCCTAGCCGTAGCCTAAAACTCTATGGCATCTCCCCATTTTTGGTGCGTACTGTAAGAGTATGATGGTGCTTAAAAGACGTACTGGTAGTTTTTTTGTGTTGTTTTTTGTGTGTTGTTTCGTCGTTGTTCTTGTGACGTTAGCGTCGATGCTGTTCGTGTTGATGTTGCTATGTTTTTTGTCATGTGGCAGAACGATACCAAACAAGACCTGGAATCGGACATTGAGGCGATCCTGGATAACATCGACGAGATGGGATACCTCGTTCAGTGCGGCCGCGTTAACCCGTGAGTGACGCTTTGCTCTGCCACCAGTGTAGTAGAGGATATGCCCGGGCGGCAACAACGTGATGGCGCTCTCACTCGCTTGAACATTGTACCATAGTTACTGGTATTCGCTCGCAGTCAAGCTCAGTAGTATCTGGGTGGTTTTGGGATGCTTGGGCGTTTGGTGTCGTTGGGTAGAGTAGAGGTTTCACGTTTCGTTGGGAGATAACATACTATTCATAATTTTATAGCGATGTGGGATACAGTCGTACTTACACTGTTCCCAAGAATATGGTTTTGCTACAAACACGCTTCGTAACACAAACGTATGCTCTCAATAACGTTCTCCAGATACTTCGTGGCGGGCGTGGAAGGCTCCCTCTGCTCGGACGCGCCGACCAACGTCTGGTTCGTTATCTGCGGGTTTGCGGTGGTATCGGTTAGCCTCTTCGTCGTTGCCGTGTCTTTTCGGCTGTTGCTCCAGCAGAAGGAGGTAAGAGAACAACCAACGAAGAGTCGATTGTGTTGGTTTGCTGTGGTTTGGTTTGTTTTGGCTTGGTTAGGCTTGGCTTGGCTTGGCTTGGCTTGGTTGGGGAGTGGGTGAGTGGGTGGTTATTTTTTGGTTGGTCAGTTGATTGTTCGATTGGTTCGTTGGTTGGTTGTTCCTGGTTCCATGGTTGGTTGTTTGTTTTTGGTATGCCGGTTGGGTGGTGGCTGGCTTGCTTGCCTGGCTGCTTGGATGACTGCATGTTTGTTGACGTGTTTGTCTGGCCTCTTCCGTGTTTGCTTCATGGTTTTGGCCGCTTGTTGAAAAAGCGTAAAGGAAGAAGCTGTAGGCAGCAGCAGCAGCAGCAACAGCAACAGTGTATACCTAGAATAGCCTATTTTGGGTACTGTGGAGGATTTTTTTCAATACTCGCGTTCTTTCCTTTCGCTCACTCAAGCCCTCCCTTCTTTCTCTCCCTCCCCCCCCCCCCCTCTCACTCCCTCGCGTCTTATCCCTTCTCCCTCGTTTCTCCACTCGACAGGAGGGTCTCTACCGGGTGGTATTCGAAGAAGACCTCTCGGAATCCCTAAAATCAGACACACTATCTGACCTCTCAGCCGACGGCCTCCCCTCCTCCTCGTCTTCCTTCGCGAAGAGGAAGAAGGACAGGGGGGGTAGCAATGTTGAGGCTGGATGGAACGGACGGAGAGAAGAGCAGTCGCAGGCTGGTAGCACAACAGCTGTCGCCGCCGCTGGTGCTGGTGCTGGTGCTGGTGCTGGTGCTGGCGCTGGTGCTGGTGCGGATTCATCGTTTCTGGATCGCCATCCTTCTGTTGCCGTGGTGAAGACTTCGTCTCCCTCCTCGTCTGGCCGAGCTCTACCGGCGGCGGCGGCGGCGGTGGGAGATGGTTCTCAAACGTCTTCTACGGTATCGAGGACGGATTCATCGCCCCTCGCCTCGGTAACATCTCCGACGGTTACCGGAGCGGGCCCGGGAAGGGGAGAAGGAGGACGGGGGGGGGTGGATGGCGCAGAAAGAGAAGGGGGCGAGGATGGCGGAAGAGGAGCAGGAGGGAGACGAGAAGGAGGAGGGGGAAGTGAAGGGAGGGGAGATGGAGGAGAGATGGTGGCGCCGGCGGAAGCTGTGGCGTGGGGGCCAACGGTGGCCAGGGCGGGTCGAGCTAGGCCGGTGGAGTCTACGCTGCCGTTACCGCGCGCTCCGTCTGGCAGTTCCGCATATGGCATGGATGTACAGCAGCAGGTGAGTTTGGTCGGGTTCGGTTTCGGTTTATTGTGCGCTCTTTTTGTTGACTTGGATGGTGCTCGAGAGGGACGAGGATGTGGGGGGATACGGGTTAGAAGGTAGGGCTGGGTACGGTCCCCTTCTGACCTCCCTTTTGCCATCTGTCGTAACGCCCTCAGCCCCGCTTCACCCCCCCCCCCCCTTCGCCCCGCCCCCCCCCCAACCGTTGCCCTCCTCCCCACCTGCCAACCTTCCTCTGACATCCTCCATGTTTTCCCCGATCCTTTACCAAACGAACGCCTTGTCCAATGCACCAGGGAGGAGGAGGGAGTGAATCATCAAACCCTTTCGTCACTCAAGCTTCTGACAGTGGCCGTGGCATCAGCCGTTCTTCTTCGGCCAAATTCGGCAGCGGTCGCTGGGGTAGATCGTCGGGCCGCGTTGGCGCCAACCGCGTCGGCTCGAGCACAGCTAGAGGGTCATCGGGGGTAGCGGCGGTGGCGACAGTGGGGGCGGGGACGGGACGTAGCAAGAATATGGAGGCGGTGTATGCGTCTTCTGATGATGATGATGAGGAGCAGGGGCGTGGTAGTCGCAGCCGCGGTGGCGGCCGCGGTGGTGCTGGTGGTAGGGAGTCGCGGGAGCGGGCCGCGTCTACGTCCGGAGGGGATGGGAGTGGGCCAGACGGGAGTGGGCGGCATGGGCGTCGCGAGCACCGTTCGTTGCGGGATGGGAGCCGCCGTGGGGGGGGGTCTGGTGGCGGCGTTGGGTTTGCGGACGGCGGGAGGAGGAGCGCGAGGCTGAGGTCTACGAAGTGAGATATTTATGATGATTGATTACTGTTGTTGTTGTTGTTGTTGTTGTTGTTGTTGTTGTTGTTGTTGTTGTTGTTGTTGTTGTTGTTGTTGTTGTTGTTGTTGTTGTTGTTGTTGTTGTTGTTGTTGTTGCAGGGTTAGGCGAGAGGGTGGAGGGGGTGGTTTGGAGTTTGAGGGAATGGGGTAGAGCCCTGCTTCTATTAATAGTTCTAATCCCGACCCTGACACTAAGGTACATGTTTCCCTCCTATCTTAATTTAGCTCTACAGTAACGTAAACCCGAACCCTAGTCGTGTCTAACCCAACCCCTACTCTTCGCCTAACGAACTGCGTGCAATTTTCGGGGGCGGGGGGGGTAGTTTCAAGTCGGATGGTTTTCGCAGGGGTCTGTACGTAGTGAGAAAAACAAGCATGCCAACGCTGTCGAGGTGTGGTCGGAGCGGTTCGGTGAGTAGCACCATTCGCCTGTACGAACCAAAAACGAGGCAGACTGACATGATGGATCCCCAACTCACCCACCCTCCTTGACTGCCACGCTTTGAGATGCATCAGGTTTGTCCTGTCCCCCGTACGTGCTCGCGGCGAAAGCGCCCTTGCTGTTCTACCCCACCGCACCAGTTGCTGCAGCAGCAGGAGCGGCGGCGGTGCCCCGCATGTTGGTCAGACCCTAACCTGTTCTACCCACCGCCCTCCGAACGACGACCCTCGTCATCCAAAGCACCCTCCTCTTCCTTATCGCCATCTTCCTCGCCCTCCTCCTCGTCCTCCTCCCCCCCCTTATCCTCCTCGCCCTCCTCCTCCTCCTCGCCCCCCCCCCTCCTCCCTCTTCCCTCCCTCCCCCACACCCCCTTCCCCGCTTACGCCTTCGCCTTGGGCAATACATTTTACGACCCATGAATCAAGGCTTTTCCGCACACTAGCGGGATTGGACGACCCCGCACAAGAAACGCCTTCTGTTATTGTCTCGCGCCGGGCAAGCACGGGCGGGTACGGCGGTGATTATGGTGTTGGTCGTGGTGGCGGCGGGGACAGCGGTGGTGATATCGATGAGAGTGAAACGTTGACGTTTACGGTCGCTCGACCTGGTAGCTTTCTCGGTAGCCGGGTTTCCATCGACGACGGCGGCGGTGGCGGTGGAGGAGGGAGAGGGATTGGTAGGCGGCGGAGCTCCCAGAGTGCTCTTCGAAACGCGTCCGTGCCGGATGGCAGACGCTCTTTGTCCCGCGTGGGCATCGATCCTTTTGATAGTGATGATGGGGGGCAAGACGCACACCGTGGGGGTTGGGGTGGCGGTGGCAGCGGTAGAAGCGCGGGGGGAAGGACGATGAGTGTTAGCGAAAGGCGTAGTAGTGGTGGCGGGGATGGCGGGGGTGGCGGTGGCGGCGGTGGTGGTGGTGGTGGTGGTGGTGATGGTGGCGTAGCCGGTGGTCGCGGAATTGGGAGTGGGGGGCCCGTGGTTGGTGGTGGCGGTGGTGGCGAGGGTAGCGGTGGCGAAGGGGAAAATAGACCTCGGCGCTTAAGTAGCTTCCACGCTAACGCTGGTGGTGGTGGTGGTGGAGTTGGAGGGTTGTTGACGCTGGGGGGGTTCGGAAGCGGGCGCTCGGGGACCGGCCTTCCGTGGACGCCTGGGCAGCACATGCTGACACCAAGGGAGGGTACCTGGGCGGCGTTTAGCAGGGATCATCGGCGAGACTCCGTGGTTAGCATGAGTGGCCCGGGTGATCGGAGCAGCAGTCGTCGCAGTATTGGTGGCGGCGGTGGTGGCGGGAGGCCATCAGATGAGGATAGGAGCGGTCGACACGGACGCTCCCGGTTGTCAAACGGTGCCGCCCCACCTGGGGGTGGTGCTGTCAGAAGTGCGGTGGGTGGTGGAGGGGCCGGGTTAGGCGGGAATGAGGGGGGCGAAGGAGGAAGAGGAGGAGAAGGGACGCAGAGGGTGTCTCTTGGCGTGCCTTATGGGGGTGTTCCCTCGCCTGGTAGGTCGTTGGTGTCGGGGCTGTCGAGTTGGAAGCGGCATCGGCAGCAGCGACAGCAGCAGGTGAGTGAGGGGTCCAGCGGGAGGACCACAGGGGGAGCGACGGGGCGGGGCGGGGGGAGCACGGGGGTAGCGGCGACTGGAAAGAGCGGGGCTAGGGCGGCAAGGGGAGGAGGAATAGCAGTGGCCGAAGAAGTGAGAGGAGGAGGTGGCATAAGCGCAGGAGGAGGAAGAAGTCTCGTGAACGCGAGTCAGCCGAGCCGTCTTCCCAATTCCAGCTCGCAGGGAGAGCAGTACGGACCGCGCGGGGAAATCTCCACATTGACGGCGGAACAGAAGCGTAGGCGCCTTCAGGAGGCCGGCCAAGGCTTGGGAAGACGCGGCCAGGGGGCGACGGGCTTATCCCCGCGGAGCTCGGCGCATACAAGGCCTTGGAACCGGCAGGCCGGTGACGGTGGTGGCGCCGGTGGTGGTGGTGGTGGTGGTGGTGGTGGTGTTTTGACTCGGTCGGGAAACGCGACCGGTATCCGCGACTTGTCCGTGTTGTCGCGCCCGCCATCGGCCGTATCTGGTGACGGCGGCGGCCGCGGCGGCGGCGGCGGCCATGGTGGCGGTGGAGGCGGTGGCGGTGAGGGTCCTGCCGCTCCCAGAAGATCGAGCGATTTTGTGGTGAAGCGGCTGATGTCGCCCCGGAACAAACAGCGCAGCGCGCCCACCAGCCCGAAGGTGGTGGGTGGGAGGGGGCCTGGTGGGGCTTCCCTGACTCGTGATGCGAGAGTAAACGAATCGATGGGCAGAGTGTCGTCTAGCGCTAGCGTTAATGTCAATGCTAGCGCTGGAAGCGCTGGCGACGCTAGGGTCCATGTGCACTCCAGGCCGGCCGCAAGGGTTCAGGACATGTTGAGAGGCGAGAGTGGTGGCGGCAGCAATGGCAGTGGCGGTGGTAGGGTGACGGCGGCGGAGCCGTCGCAGAGGCGCGCGGGCCGATCGTCGAACGCCCGTTAGCTGCAGAGCCGGCTGTTGATCCTCTTGCCGCTGCACAAATGATTGCTCACTACTGTAATTCTGAATACTTTCTTTCCCCCCCCCCCCCCGCAAAAAAAAAAGGTGGGTGTAGATGTACAAGGGTTGCAAGCAACCCTTTTGAAATGTAAAAAAAATCTCTCACAACAATTCCAAGTATTTTGTTTCTCCCAAAAAGTGGGTGCAGTTTTTTTAAGAGGTCACGGGTGCTCGTCGGATGCCCGGAAAAGTGGCTGGTAGGCGTGCGGTAGAGTGGATGATTGGGGGGGGTCGACACGGGCGGTGGCGGTAGGAGTAGGCACATCGTGGTCGTCGAAAGCTAGCGCTGGAGATTGCGAACACTGGAGGGTGTGGGCACTCGAGACCAGCCGTAAGGGTGGAGGAAGTTTTTGCGCCGCGGCGGTGGCGGGGCCCGCGAGAAGGCGGGATGGCGGCGGGGAGAAGGGGGCGGCCGTACGCCTGTCGCAGAAGCTCGCGTTTTGCGCGTCGGACGCATGTTGGCCCCCCGCCCTAGTCCTAACACAGATGGGTTTTTTTCCTACTAAGTGGTGTACTGTGTTTGGTTGGTGCGTTGGTCGTGCTCCTCCCCTTCCTTTCCCTTTGTGAAATATTTCCCTTTTATTTTGTTTTGTCCACCTCCTGGATTAGAGCTGACCGATCTTGTTGCGGGCCCCTTCCCATCCCCCCCGTCAGTTTTTGTCTGCCTCCTGGGTTAGATCTGACAAATTTTTTACGTTGGCGGGACGTTTTGGTGGTTTCAAATTTCGCCGCACGTTATGCCCTGTTGTATTGTTTTCGAGAGGTACACGGTTGTGGAAGGTGTTTCGTCGTCCGTGTTTTTTTTTCGGTCGTCCTTTGTGGTTGTCGTCGTCTGGTATTGTACGGGTAGGATGGTTTTGTAGTGGCGGGCGCGGGGGGATGGGGGCCTTGACCCTTGAAGACCTGCATCCCCGCTTTTGGGGTAAAACTACTTGGAATTAGTGCTGATTGTGTTTGCAGTTCTGAAGGGACCTGCACGTCCTTTTTTGAGGACAGACTACTAGTTGGATTTTTTGCGTGACGTCTTTTCCATGGGGACAAAAGGGCTAGAAAGTGTTGGGTGTGATTTCGTGTGTCGGAGTTTAGGTCTTTTCCTCCCTGTTCCTTATCCTCCTCCCCCTTCTCCTTCTGGTCTGCGATCTGTTGTATGCGTAGGCTAGATAGGCAATTCTGCGGTGTTTGACGTTGAGATGGAGGGCGCTATCCCGTTTTTTTAGGGAGTTGCACCCTTGCTTTTTGCGGGGTCAAAGTACTTGGCATTAGCGTGCGATCGTTTTGCAGTGGTTTGAAAGGGTTTGGGGACCGAACGAACGTAATCCGTGGTTTGGTGTGATATACGATTAGGCATGTTGGGGTTACCAGTAAGTTATACCTCGTAGGATTTTGGTTGTGTTGGTCTTGATGGTATGATAGCGACGTTATTTGGTATGGTAGATAGCAACGTGACATTGTTTTGGCGTGTCGCGTGTTCGAGTGGATATTTTTCAGCGCGGGACTGTGCTGGCAGACTCTTGAACGGTATCATAGAATACGGGAACAGACAACACGGCTGTGGTAGTGTAGCTGGCCAGCAGCTGCTGGGCCAGCCAGCCCAGACACAGTATTTTGTAACCGGTAAAGTAGTATCTTGTCGGTGCATTGTGCTCTGCAGCAACTAAAATCCCGCAATTTGTTACATCGAGAGCAAATTAACGCACCAAGTATTTTTGTCAAGGACCTGGTACCATATTGTTGAAACCGGTACAACAGCAGCATCTGCCCCCACCTCCCTTACTCCGTGCCAGGCTACAGTATTACCAGGTATAGTGTTAATAATACCTGGTAGCGTGTTATCCGTTTTTGAAATTTGAGGCGTTTTTGTTGACTTGGGGAGGGAGGAAGGGAGGGGACGGGGGGACGGAGAGGGGGGGCGGGGTTGTGTGGTGTCGGGTCCGCCGGTCGGTCGGTCGGTCGGTCGGTCGGTCGGTCGGTCGGTCGGTCGGTCGGTCGGTCAAGCGTTTTCCCCGAATTTGACGACGGTTTTCTACGTTTTCCAGTCTTTTTCTGGGTTTTGTGTCGTCACTTTTTCTTCGGTTTGTAACGGGGAGGCGGCCTGTCGGACGGACAGGCAACAGACAATGCCCCCACCCCCTCACCCCCGACCTGCTAGCCCCTCTCCTCTCCCTTGCTTCCTAGCCCCTTGCTTTGGGGTTTGTAAGAGGGAGGGGGGGCAGGGTTTGTAGGGGGCGGGGGGGGTACGCATTTGTTTCTTATCTTAGTCATTTGGCCATTGCGCTCACATCCCTTTCGAGACGGAGCAGGGGGGGGGGCTGTTTTAACGTTTCGCTTCTAAGAATGTAGACTACATGCCTGGTATATTTTGTATATATAGGTATGTCTTTATCAATGATATGCAGTGCGACGAGTTCTGCCGTCAGCAGCTAGCTGTGGTTGCGGTTAAATTGGGATTGAGTCGGGGTGGTACTGCTCTGCTTTTCGTATTGTTGGGGTGGTACCGAGCGCTGTGTTTGTACTGCTGTTGTGGTACTATGCTGCTTGCTGTCGTGATGGTTTTCTGACGACTTTTCTTCGTACGGTAGGCGCATGGTTACTATACTGCTGGTGTTGTTGTTCATGTTGTCGGTTTTAGGTAAAGTATGCCAAGTGGCATCGTTTGGTATGCGTGTACAGTTGTGCTCCCGCGTTAGTGCAGTACCATACAGTGCGGGCCCCCAGTTCAGCGCGTGAAAAACGCCTTGGCGCTTGTCGAGACCTGGCCCTACAGAGCTCGGCACTACCCCGGAATAGTTCGAGGTCCCACTTTAGTGCTGTTGTTGTCGTCTGGCAAGTCACCGCACTATAGAGGGAACACGACTGAGCCTGGTATGTATGTGTATATTACATGCATGCATGTACCAGGTGTGTGTTGATGTACGTCCTGCATATGTATGCATGCTTTTTTTGTGTGCATATGTACGTACGCATGTTTGTGCGTACGGATTTATTTGTGGTCGTATGATTGTGGGATTGTACGAGTGGTGTGCTTGCATGCTTTGTATGAGTTGTATGACCGTACGTTGTACGAAGTAAGTGGACGATTCTATGAGTTACGTGATTGTAGCTCGTATCATCTCTATGTCTACTTATGTTTGCATTTTTTTGTTTTTGATTGTGCGCCTGTACGAGTTACGTGATCGTAGCTTGTATGAGCTGTGTGCGTTGTATGACTGTAGCTCGTATAAGCTGTGTGAGTTGTATGGTGGTATGCTGGTGTGAGTTACATGATTGCAGCTTGTTCAAGTTGTATGCTTGTAGCTTGCATGAGTTGTATGATCGTATGCTTGCCCATAAAGTGTGGTCCCTCTGTAGTGCCGGTTGCCCTCTTTATATCGAATGTGAATTCGCGTGGCACAGATGGAAACAACCAGTTGTGGCGGGGTATGTGGAGTAGTGCCGGTTGCCGCTATAAGTATAGTGCCGGGATTTCAGGCTAGCACATGCTGGCGCTACTTAGGCACTATTACAACTGCTGTATACCTGGTACCAGGTATGAGTTACATGGTTGGATGATGGTATAATATGAGTTATTTTGTATGTTGTATGGGTTGTATGTCGAACCATACATGAGTTGTATGATTTTATCATGCTAAGTATGCTTGTATGAGTTGCATGGTTATATGAGTATATATGTACAAGTGTGGTATGATCATAAACGTACTTACTACTCGTACACGATTTCTCTTTCAGCCATTCGCCTTTTGGCCTGTACAGACTTACGATCTTCAACTGCTGTTGGGCCTTTCTTTCTTTTTGGGCTACAGACTGCATATTTTTCAGCTGCTGCCCTTGTCTTCCAGCTGCTACTCAAAATCTCGGCGGAAATGTTGTCGTATTCGGTGCTGACTTACCACCGCCGCAATATAATACCACAACGCTGTTTCCGAGGCTTTCAACGCCACCGCCAGCCCCGCCGTGCCGCCGCCGCCACTGCTGCTGCTGCTGCTACTGCTGCTGCTGCTGTGTCTCCTGCTTGTGTTTCTAAAACTTAGAATCGACTGCCTGTTGTGTTGGTGATCGACTGCCTGTTGTGTTGGTGATCGTACACCTCGCCGAGCCAGTGCGTATGCTGCCAGATGGCTGCTGATAGCGCTACTACTGCTACTGTGCCGCAATTCCCTGCTGGGCCATCGCCGCCGCCGCCGCCGCTGCTGCCGCTGTTGCTGTTGCTGTTGCTGCTGCTGCTGCTGATGATGCTGATGCTGCTGCTGCTCTCGCTCTCTCTGCGCGTGCTCCTAAAGTGCGCTGGATTCGTTGTTGTGCTCAGCGATGTGTTGCGTGGTTTCTCACACAAATTCACGTTTCCCATACTTTTCGTATCCAATACCTTTTCGTAACTACATAGTCTCCACCTTGACACTACAGTACAGTATAAACAAGTATATATTATAATTCATTTTCTACTTTTCTTCCTCTATCGAAATCACACATGAAAATCATCAGCCTTGCGTCACCCCGCCTCCGAAGGAGAACCTTGTACGAATGTGCGAGTTACGGTTGCACAATATAGGCATCGATAATATTTGTATCATGGCGTGCTCATACGAATATTGCGACTATTACGAATATGTGATTGCACAACAACTTGCTGCATGATTTTTGTATCATGGTACTTGGTGTGGTTTGCATGGTTGTAAGGCGTTCTCGTCATCGTGGACGAGGGCGGCGTGGTTTTGGCGAGACGACTTAAAATCTGTCCCGCGCGTGGGGTTTCCGCCAAGAACAACCGAGAAACATGTTTTTTATTTTCGCTCTTAAGCCACTACTACTTACTGATTAGTCCATATGGATATGATGAATAAACGAGTCTCGATCTTTTTGATTTGTTCCAGGCCTTCCCTTTCTTCCGACCTATTCAAGCCTTTTTCCCTCGCGAAGAGCTCAAAACCGGCTATTGTCTGTCTTGAGAAAATAACTGTTCGATCGAGCTCTTTTCCAGGGCTTTGCAGAGAGAACCTACCCGCTACATTTTATGCTAGGGGCCTGATGACAGACACAGGCCACCCTCTGGCAGTTCTCTCTACTATTAATCGGCAAGCTCCACGTTGTTTGTCACTCACTTATACTGTATGCTTTTGTATTAATCCCACAATAGCCACGGATAGAACTGAGCGCTATGCACGTGCAAATCCGTGACGCAAGGTGTCATTCCTACACGCACACATGTCTTCAAAGGCATGTTAACCCCAATTTTACCGTATCCGCATCTTCGATCAGTTGTCTTGTTAGTCTCCCAGGTATAAATACCGTAACACCAGCCCCTGATTAGCCGTATATTATGCAGAAATATGGAAAAATCGAGGAAGCGCTAGTTCCATGGTCTAGGACAATACTCGAAGATGCGGCTCTTCAAAAGCCACTCCCACACCGGGACATTCGTTTTTGTTCCGGGTTTTTGATTCAGTCTTCCAGGGGGGATTTTCCTGGTAATTCTCCGCCCGGTTTCGACGTCATCCCCGCAGGGTGGGGCTATTAGAGATGCTACTTGTCTGTAATCGTCATGTCGTTTCTTGATAACCCTTGAAGAGTCATCTGGTACACATTGCGAGTTTTTCGTACAACAGACAGTTATAATAAGTCTGATAGTTGTCGTTCATCGATGCAGTACGTAGCAAGCACAAGTCTCAGCAGCAATATCTTGGATACATGATGCACAGCAGCTTGCTGGTTAGTCATACCCAAAATCTGGTACATGTAGTACGTACGAGTAATGTTAGTACGGAAAATAATGCGGTGCTATAACGTCTGGTTGGCAACGTTCATGGAATATGATTTTAGGTTGACCGCCGGGACGTTGACGTAGCTAAGCTCCCAGAAGCAAACCTCAGGGAACATTGCTATTGGTATGGTAGACCACAAGCAAGCCTCAGGAAACGTTGCTGTAGGTAGATCAGACAACTACCCGTAGAGTACACCTGTCCGTAGATTAAGGCATTGTGCCGTCTCGATCAGGTGATGATCAGGCCCACTTCGATCACTCCTCTTTGCTCACCATCAGCTCTCATCTGCTGAGCACATGAATCATCAATCAACATATCGGCCTGGGGTCGCCGAACAACATCTTCTCTGCTAGAGCTCTCTGCTCTTACAGGCTCACCTAACCGTGGCCTTCGTTTGCCTCAAATCATGTATATAAGCTGTGTCTTCATCGGGTCATCCGAAGGCGAGCCTACGAGCGTACACCAGCTAAGAGCTGATACACGCCACATTTCACCTAAAGTTCAATAGGTTATGAGCCTCGATAGGTTTCGACCCTCGCACGCGTAAACGAGGAGAGCGGCAGCACGGATTCACGATTATCATCACTGAGGACGGCTGATAAAGAATCTACTGCTGCTGCTGCTTACGGGAGCTTCTACATCTCTACACGAGTACGACGAGAAGTGTCAGACGGAGGACTACAAGTACTTCGTTGGAAACGCGCGGTGAGTGAGTGAGCATATCTAGAAGACCATACGCACTCAATCAGAGCAATTGATGCCAGAGCTGTGATGGAGGTACCCAGAGGTATAGAACGCCACCACATCACAGGTTGTACCAAATCAACCATCGACGCGCACGGGACCCATCTTTGCATCGTCAAGGACCTCAGAACAAAACCTCGATATACTCGAAGTAAACAACTGCTAAACGTTGCTTTGACTCCAAATAAGCGGGTCGTTCTAAGCAACAGCGGTACAGAGGCAACTCTCGACGGTACAAGCTACTGTCTGTCAGTAGAGCTCTGACCTCTAGTTCAAGGACTTCACGTGTGATCATCGTGATAGACCGACCAAAATTCGAGCCCAACACACCTCTCGTTGAGTGCGGGCCATAGGCTTCACGTGTGATCATCGCGGTAGACCGACCAAAGCTGCCCAACGCATCTCGTTGAGAGTGTGGGCCATAGGCGTGACTTCTCAAAAAGGACTCGCCAAACTCCAAGCGACAAGCTGTATCAAGAGCACTCCCGGCAGTAGAGTAGCTGTCTGTTAAAGGAGACTCTTATTATCAAGGCGACTACTTGTACTGCAAGCCAGCAACCAGCAGCATCAGGTACTACTGCTGAATTTTTTCTAAAAAACAAAAATCGGAAATCTCCATAACGCCTTCGATTTCTACACAAGCACCACTACTGCACTTGAAACGGCTGTTTAATGCAGCAGCTCGTATCGTACGTGCGGCGGGATTACTGGTACTACTACACTGCTGTACGAGAACCGATATCATACAAGACATCTGAGTGAACTGCTCTCTGGTACGTACTCATCATCACCATGGGGGAATCCAACAGCAGCAGCACTTTATTCGCCACCGCCAGTATAAGGCCCAATCCAAGAGTCGAAGATACCTTCGACAACACGCACGCAACTAACAGGAGCATTGGGGACAACCCCACCGACCACGTGTGTAAACTTCACCTGCACCGAGAGAGACCCGTTTCGGATCTCGGAGGAGGAAAAGCGGGTGGTTAAAATCCCCAACGACATACTAAGACGCCATCCACTCCACGGATCAGCATCGCCTGGAATCACTGGAACCGGAATTACCGGAGCTGGGATCCCTAAAGCATCTTCGCATGGGATCTCCGGAGAAACGTCATCTGGATCACCATTGCACATCGGAGCAACTGCATCCGGAATCACTGGATTAACTTCATATTCGATCACCGGAGCATCAGCCGGAACAACAGCATCACATGGGACCGTTGGAGTCGCTGGATCCTCGCCATCTGGGACTACAGCTGAGCCAAGAGTTGACGGATCGACAATGCCCGCTGCACCCGGAATCACATCAATCAGCCATTTTTGAGCCAAGCCTTGGAGCCAAGGTCAACAACGAAGCAGAGCGACAGGAGGAGGTTCACACGCTCATGACAGCAAAAGGACAGCCACGGGCAAGCCCCGAGACAGGATCTGCGGAATCAACACAGGACGATCAAGAGCCAGTGGCGACATCTCTGGCCTTCGTGTACACCCGCAAGCCAACCTCAAGCTTCCTCTCCATCCTGAACGACGAGTCCATAAGCATCGAGCAAAAATACTGTGGAGACCCTACATAAAGTTGGCAGTGGGGAACTTGTTCTTGAATCCGTTTGTTAATACTGCTTGCTGTAGTTGATAAGGTATGTCACCATTTTCCGTTAGATTTACGCAGAAGATGCAAAACACAGCCATTTGTCATGGTCGAAAAAGAACACCTGGTACTGTCAATTGGTAGCTGTTTGTGACGTGCCGGTAAAGTACTCCTCAAGGTCATCGCGGGTCGCCTGAGTGACTATTGCGAACGCGAGAACATTCTGCCGGAGGAACAGTGTGGGTTCAGAACCCAACGCTCGACGGTTGACATGATGTTCGTAGTACGACGACTGCAGGAACTGGCGCGGAAGAAGGACACCCCCTTGTACTTGTGCTTTATCGACCTCACCAAAGCATACGACTCCATCGACCGAACCCTTCTGTGGGATGTCCTTGCTCGTTTTGGCGTGCCACCGAGAATGCTCGCCGTCATCCGCCAATTCCACGACGGCATGCAAGCATGCGTGCGGTTGGATGATGGAGAGTGCTCGGATAAGTTCGACGTGGGGCAAGGTCTCAGGCAAGGATGCGTGCTCGCGCCACTGCTGTTCAACATGTTTTTCACGGCGGTACTGCGTGTGGCCGAGAAACGCTTCCTCGCTGATGCAGCCATGACGGACAATATGGTGCAGCTCCAACGAAAGGAGGAAGGCGAAAAGAAGGGCACTTCACGCACAGGCAAAGTCGACGGGCGGACGGGGAAGAAGGGTGATGGGGTGCAGAGATTGTGGGGTATGCTGTACGCGGACGATGCGGGCATCGTATCGCGATCATCAGAAGGGCTGGAGAGGATGATGACGGTGATCGTACTTGCGTGCTCGTCGCTCGGGCTTACGGTATCGGAGGCAAAAACGGAGATAATGTGCCTGGAAACCAAAGGCGGGGGGAAGGCGTCCTTCACAATCAATGCAGCCGGCCAGGTATACAAACAAACAATCGAATTTGTGTACTTGGACGGGGCTATCACCGCAGACAGAGACCTTAGTATTGAGATAACGCGGCGTCTTCAGAGGGCCTGGGCGTGCTTCCAGCGGTACAGGATGGAAATCTATGATCGCCCGGGTGTGCGCTTACGGTTGAAGGTGCGGTTGCTGAAAGCTGAAGTGGTCGAGACACTTCTTTACGGCTGCATGACGTGGAGCCCGAACAAACCTGACTATGACAGGCGACGACAGGTTCACCACTCCATGCTCCTCCGATGCCTTGGATGGCGGAAACGGAAGCGCGACGACAACACCCTATCGTACGCTGACGCGCTTGCCAAGACAGCTTCCGAGAGCATAGATGCGATAGTGCGCAAACGGATGATATTGTTTGCGGGATTCGTAGCACGTATTGGGGAAGAGCGTCTTCCACAGAGGGTGATGTTTGGGGAGCTTGTTGGGGGTAAGGGCTACTCAGGGGGGCAAGAGAAAGACTGGACGGCTCATCTGAAGGAGGATGTGTCGGTCTTCGGAATGAGATTCGAAGGGTGGCGAAAGGCTGCTCAGAAGGCTGGCAGATGGTTTCGACGAGTAGAGGAGGGAGCCGAGTTGTTCATGCGGAATTTGCATGAAATGGAGAGACGCAAAGCCGCAGAGCGACGCGCAAAGGCTGCGGCAGCGCCATCCACCGTCGGCATCTCTAAGCAGCCGGGGGGAGAGGGAAGGGGGGGGGGGGGGGGGGGGGAGGGGGGGAGGGGGGACGGGGGGAAGGGTGGGGGGGGGGAAGGGGGGACGTCATGCCCAAGAGACTGAAGTCTGGGTTTGGCCATCATCGTCTTGAAAGTTGTGGGCCTTCCAATGGCCGTGACAAGATAGCGTAAGACTGCCCTAACTTCTTTGCCATGTTGCGTTCTCTCCCCAGTGCCATTGATGATGCACTTGATACCCTCTATGAGCCCAATGCCGTCTTTAGTCAGTTCTTAGGGTCTGCTAGTATGACCTTTTTTTTTTCTATTCCTTTCCTTGATTCCTCTTCTTGTCTTGCCTTTTCTTGCTTTTCTTGCCTTTTCTTTTTCTTTCTTTTCTTTTTTCGTTTTCTTTTTTCGCTTTCGTCTCTTTTCTTTCCTTTCCTTTCTCTTCTTATTTTTTCTTTGTTTCTTTTTCCAATTGACTTGCGTCTGTCGTGCGTATGCGTAATGATAGATTCTACGTGTAATATTATAAAAATTAAAATACACTCCAGCTGTGAGATCGAAGATTTCGTCGAAACTCATCTTTGCAAGCTGTGTGTGATACTCCGATCGCGCGCATTACGAGTTGTGTGTCCTCATTAAGGATATAGGTCGGCGACTCCCCTTACAGCTACAGTGTAGCTATAAGGGTCAACAGGATGATTTTAGTCAGTCTGTGCGCGGAAACTATAAAACCCGTTTCTGAGGGGGACAAAATCTGACAGCTGTGAAGGGAAAGGGGGGGCCTGGTTTTGATCAAAAGCGAGCGGGTTTGGAGGGGGGCGGGGGGGGGGGGGGGGGGGGGGGGAAGGGGCAATTTGTGCATGTAAGCTATAAATCCTTTCGAGGGGATAAATATTATTGGGGGCGGGGGGGGGGGGGGGGGGGGGGGGGTTGGGGCGGCGGGGGGGGGGGGGGGCAGCTCGATATGTGCCTGGAAACTATACATTATTTCGAGGGGATAAATGTGACATTTTTGGAAATAATACATCAGTTTATCGTGTATATCCTGGGGTAAATCGTATATACGTGGTAGTCTTTCTTGGGTGGCAAGCGGTATAGTCGGTTTTTCCAGGCGCGAGTAATGAGACGTATTCACCAGGTATAGACCTGGCACATCGTAGACTGACTCCCGATTTCACTTTTATATGTTTCTGGTGGAGGCATGAATTGCGTCAGCTGTGATATATGCGTGTACCATGTTGGTTTGTTTGTGTTTTTCCCTAGGGTATTCCTCAGCTCCAGAGTGACTGGAGCCTGTCCTGTGACAACGGACTTGATTATGCGAGTTAATGTGAGAACAACAACAAACAACTCGTAGTCGAAAACAAGCTGCTGCTCTTGTAGCAGGTTGTTGCCGCCGAAAACAAAAAAAGTATGTCTGTTTCTCGATGCTTCACACGAAGCCAGCTCCCTGCTGGTGGCTATGGTGCAACCAAGTTGGGGGTTGGCGCGATTTGATGACATTGGTACTTATTTAGTCTACACGTACGACGTGCATGCAGTCAGTGCAGTTGATACACTTTTCGGTGCTGGTGCCTCCGCTCCTCCTGCTGGCGAACCTATTTGGCTGATTGGTGGAAAGGAGCAAAATAAGTTTGGGTTGGTGCCGACTGAGGATAGAGTTACGCAACATATAGTCTGTATGGTTGTGCATCGGACGTGTATTGAAGTTATTCAATAGTTGTGGTGGTTTTTGTCGGTGCTGACATGATTCTTCGACGCATTACTGCCTGCTGCTGTTTTTTTGCCGTCGCGTGGTCTCGTGCAACGCAAGCTTGTGACTACATGATACGCAATTTATGCCTGCAGACCTCACGTACGCATAACCCACACGAACTAGTTTTCGGTTTTGATAAGATTGTCGTGAGTTACGCATCATCGCGTGTATTGTGAACTTAAAACAATGATGTAGAACGAAATGCATTACATTCTTCGTGCACCTGGTATATATACACTACTTTATTTAGCCTATGGTGAGTAAAAGCGACAACAAAATTTGACGAGATGGAACAGACAGAGAAAATATTCGGTCTTTATGAATGTTGTTGTTGTTGTGGTTGTTTTTGTTGCTGTTGTTGTTGTTCTCACATTAACTCGCATAATCAAGTCCGTGGTCACAGGACAGGCTCCAGTCACTCTGGAGCTGAGCAACACCCCAGGGAAAGAACACAAACAAACCAAAGGTGGTACACGCATATATCACAGCTGACGTAATTCATGCCTCTGCAAGAAACATATAAAAAGTGAAATCGAGAGTCAGCATACGATGTGCCAGGTCGATACTAGTGCATACGTCTCACTACTCGCGCCTGGAAAAACCGACTATACCGCTTGCCACCCAAGAAAAACTACCACGTATGTATTGCACGTAGTACCTATCACTCCGCATATACGCGCGATAGACGCAAGTCAATTGGAAAAAAAGAAAGGAAGAAAAGAAAAGAAGATAAAGGAAAGGAAAGAAAAGACAAGGAAGCGAAAAAACGAAAAATGGAAAGGAAAGAAAAGAAAATATAAGAAAAGCAAGGAAAGACCAGACAAGAAGAGGAAGCAAGGAAAGGAAAAGATAAAAAAAATGTCATACTAGCAGACCCTAGGAACGGACTGAAGACGGCATTGGGCTCATAGAGGGTATCAAGTGCATCATTAATGGCACGGGGGAACGCAACATGTCGATGAAATCAGGGCGGTGTTACGCTATCTTGTGACGGCCATTGGAGGCGCACCAATTTCAAGACGATGATGGTCAGGCCCAGACTTCAGTCTCTTGGGCATGACGCCCCCCTTCCCCCCCTCCCCCCCTTCCCCCCTTCCCCCCTTCCCCCCCCCCCCCCCCCTCTTCCCCCCCCTCCCCCCCTCCCCCCCTCCCCCTCCCCCCCCTCCTTCCTCCCCCCTCTCCCCGGCCGCTTAGAGAAGCCGACGGTGGATGTATGCACACGTAGCATGATTGTTAAATGTTTCGGCATCATACACGATGCATGCCGATGGTAAGCCCGTTTCTCGCCGCCTGCTAGGGGCCGCTGGCGGGGCGGGGGGAGGGGGTCGTGGCGACGGTGGTGCAACCCCTCCCGACCGAGTACTATTGAATAAACGAGTATTGATACGTACGTAGTTGGTTTACGGGCCTTGGGTCGGAAACGGACACTCCAGCGACGTACTACGATTGGGGTAGCACCTAATTTTTGTGAGGCAAGATCCTGGAGCTCTGCTGCTCTGTATCTCAAGCAAGAACTGATTTTGAGCAAAAAAAAAATGAAAATCTAACCCGATAAGCAAGTGTTATGTGACCTAAGTCTATTAGCAACCGATTTAGTCTATCAGTAGGTTGAGTATGTCGTGAACTTTTGTATCACGGAGAGCGGGCGAAGGGTCTGCCTTCCTTAGCGGGGCCGGATTGCTTTTGGGCCCCCGACTTTTCTGTGGCATCAAATTCAGAAGTCGCAGCACCCGTGATGCTGGTGATTTATCTTATATATTTAAAAAAAACTCTCTTCAGCAGCTGCTAGATCGAGGATTTCGTCGAAACTTGCCTTTGCGAGCTGTATGGAACACTCCGATCGCGCGTGTTAGCCCTTTTGGGTCCATGTATTATATCACACTATATGACACAGTGACAAAGCAAAACACCAATAAGCGCGGTCTTGTCATGGTGCGAGCATGCAGCGCACGTTGGGGTGCAAGCTATGCGCGTGTCTTACAGGTAGTTGTATTGGAGTTCGACAGGGAAATCGTCGTCTGCTAGTTGATCTAGCAGTCCAGGTTGCCTCGTGTGAAGCATCCTGCAATCGTCTACCAGTATTTTATTCGTGTGATGTTTTCCCTCTCAAGCCCCAAAAGGACTACTAGGTACCTGGCATATAACAAGCCAATACATAGTTATATAACTAGTCATTAAAAATAAACAAAACGTCTTATTCCAATGGTAGTCAGAAAAAAACTGTCGAAAAAGTTCTACCCCTATTCGTGCATGCGTCTCCCAGACCGGTTATCGAAAAACGCGTGCTCGTGTGGGTCCGTGTTCGCTTCGTCCACAAGAGGGCCGCCCATTCCCGTAATAATTTTGATTGTTGATATATCCCTTGCCCTGGCACACCCCCAAACACAAACATCCTCTCCACTGACAACCACTCATCACCTTGCTGGCGCTCACGAGAAGTTTCAGCTCTCTTGTCGCCGCCCGCGTTTGTCAACTGTTGTGTGTAATATCGTCAGTATTTACAGGCTTCAGATATTCGAAAGATGGTCCGTAGGCTTGTGTGGTCTCACGACCACAGGATATGATGGTATCAACAATGGATTATTCCGTGAGAGGAAGATAGCCCGTAGAATCGAGGCATTTCGTAGCACAAGAATATTCCCTGTTTCGGAAATTCGTTAGGGAAGCTATCCCACAGACGAGAGTACAGACGAGAGTACAGACGAGAGTCCTTGTAGCAACCGTAGAACGATCGATGGGTTTAGGAAAGTTCTGTAGGCGTTCATCAGAGGGAAGATTCAAAGCTTGTACGCGAGTGAAGCCCCTGTAGCTATGGAGCGGATCCCCTCCTCTTGCACTCCTTTCTCGAGCCCTTATCAAGATCCTCGCTATCAATGGGAAGATATAAAAAGAAGCGGTGCTGCTTCAGAGCTAGCACTGACATCCTGCGTTTCCTTCCCGCACACCTTGGCATACTCTTGACACATGGCGTCATTGCCAGGACTTAATTTTGGTTCCTGCATTCTTCTGCCTTCGTGTTGGCCTCTTTTGATCAGAGGTCATTTTTCGTGAATGATCCTATCCGTGGCGTGTAGGCCTCATTACGAGATTTGGGGGAATTTGGCGCCTCGTTTCTTTGTTTCGAATAGCTGCATATTCCAGCCCCTTTTCCTGATCTTTCGGGGTGACTCTTTGTCATCATCCTTCGACCGACTTTTGGTCTGCATGTACGACTATTCAGGGTGGGCTAATGTAATAGATATCCATATTTTACAGGCTATAGATATCGGCAAAACATTCCGTAGGCTTGTGGTTTCACGAGCACAGGAGTAATTTCAAGAACGAAAGGAAGATAACCCGTAGAATGGAGTCAACTCGTAACACAAGAATATTCTTTGTGTCGGAATATTCCTTAGGGAAGATGACCCATAGACGATAGTCCTTGTTGTACCCGATGAACGATCGGTGGGTATAAAACATTTCTGTACGCGTTCATCAGAGTGAAGGTTCAGAGAGAGCTTGTTACAGAGTGGAGTTCCTGTAGCTATGCAGTGGAACTCTCCAATCACACTCCTTTCTCAACCCCTCTCTAGCTCCTCGACATCAACAAGAAGACCTTCACAAGACATGTGATGGAGCCGCAGTGCGTGTGCTTTCTCGCATTCCGAGCGCACGCAGACGTCAAACACAACAGGTAGTTTTCAGAGCGCTAATTTTTTTGTGACCCAGACTCAGCAACCAATTTGTGTCAGATACCTGGTACGGCATTATCCACCTGACTACCATTCATCGATGCTCACGAAGGTTTAGCTCTTTTGGCGGTGTGTATCTAGTTGTAATGGAGCCGGCAATGCGTGTACCTTCGTTGGCAGTGCACGCAGATGTAATATCTACCGTCTAGTGTCTAGAGTACCGGCACTGACCTTTTTGGGACCCAGGTACGGCAACTAAATTACGTCAGGTACCTGGTACGGCTTTATCTACGGCCTAGTGGAAGTACGCATCAGTACATCTGTTGTAATAGTATCATGCGGCGTAGGCGTTAGAGAATCTCTCCGTGAAGTGTAGCAAGGGTGTACCCCATACCTCAGCAGCCCGAGCTGCTTTCGTGTGACCGATGCTGCCATCGTCATACTGTCATACCACCATTTCGACATGTTTTCCCATTGAAGCCCCAGAGGAATTAGTACCGGTGTATATAGTTCCTTTCCCCTTTCCTTTTTCTCTTCCCTCGAAATCGAACACCGAAAAACATATACTCCGGAGTATCTACTAAATGGACAGCGAAGAACATATATTTCTACTAAATGTAACATTATGTCCAATCCTAATCCTTGTGTATAGTCCGCGCCAATGTGCGACGTTCGGAGGAGCTTAAATGTGCGTATGGCGACGAGGAGATTGGATTTTGCAGAAAACTAAGAACAATGTTCTGAGTACTCCTCCAATAATATCGTTTGCGGCATGAACAGTCAATATTCTGTGTTATTGCAAATATACACCCACCCATCGATTTTATTTCCGTTTGTTGTCTTGCTTCTATTGAAGTTTCACCTCCGCTTCTTTCGTTCACCATCACAAAAATCCCAACTCTCTAAAACACAAGTATGGTGGCTCCTCCTTCAATTTTATTGTTTGCCTTATGCTATGAACGGTCGGTATTCTGCGATATTGCACGAAAAAAACACGCACCCATCGATGTAATGTATCCCCTTTTTCGTCGCGCTTCTTGCAATATATCACCTCCATAGAGTCTACCTTCGTCGACTGCCACAAAAAATAAACCCTCTTCAGGAAAAGCACGGTGATTACCCCTTCAATGATATCGTTTGCGGTACGAACAGTCAGTATTCAGCGAGACTACACAAATGGACACACCCACGGAGTGTATTTTCCTTGTCTCGATTCTTCCAATATATCACGAGTACGAACGTACATTTCACGTGTACGTAAGTACATGCGTAAAAATGATTAGTACGTACTTTCGCTGTACTGGACCAGTGTCCACAATTTTCTATTCTCCTAGGTTTCATGTAGCTTTGGGTATTAATTGAGGGGGCGAGTTGAACACCCAGTAGACTGGTCCTTGTCTAGTGTATTTCTCGCTGGCAATTACACGAAGCGCATTTTGTTACACGACTTGATCCGTATTACAGCTGTTCATATAATAGATCTGAATAAGTTGTTCCATTAGTATTTTGATTATCTGAGTGACATGGTCACATCAATATTGCCGCTGTTCATAGGAAGGTCTGAATATGGCGTTTTAATTATGTTTTTTCTGTTGAGTGTCAAGTTGCTGTAGCTACTGACTTCTCATCAATGGGGCGTATTGGAATATGGACTCTGCAGTCCATTAGTATCTAGTTGATTCGTAGTCACTACCCCCTGTACACTAAGGATCTTATTTTAGATTCGGCGAAATGCAAATGCGGGAAATCTCGGTTTGTTACTTCCCGTCGGTGTATTGAATATTCAGCTTACCACCATAAACATCGGGAAACGTTGCTTGGAATCTTGCAAAGAACTTTACTATAGGACGGTCTGTGGGCCAGTACAACAACGCGAGGAGTTCATCTGCCCGTAGCATGGGCATTGTGGAGTGTCGATCTGGTGACGGCCAGCCCCACCCCGATCACTCCTTACTTCTCCTGCTTTTCTGCTGGTTTTCGTCTTTTGGCCACATAATCAGCGCTTTTCCAAACTATCTTATATTTTTCTTATCACACGTGATCTTCAGAGACACTTCGGCGCCAACTCTGCATCCCTTACCACAGAGTCAGAACCTCGATAAGCATCATTATAAAAACCTCCACCTATTTATTCCGCCCATCGCAATAAAAATATCAACTCTCGCTTATAAAAGAACAAAGACCGAGCACAAGCATGATGAATTAACAAGTTGACGTGCAATTTAGGCAGTTTTTGGGACCTATGTACAGCAACAAAACAATTGAGGAATGCGGTCTTGTGACAGTTTGAGCGTGCAGCATACAATTAGGCTAAAATCGTATCCTACAAAATAGCTACATGAACGAGCGTTCGTTTGGCGCCGCCTTTGTTTGTTTGTGGCGAAGTCAGCTTCGCGTGTAACTTCTCGAGGTTGTGCGTGCACCATGGAGGTGTCAAACACAGTTGCTAGGGTTGTAATGCCACAGTATAGTGCCTTCCCCTTTTTTCCCCTCATAACCAGGCGGTTACAATATACTTCGAAGTATTCACTTCGTACTCCTTCAAGGACTTTGTTTTCGGTAAGAACCGTCGGCATGCTCAGTTGTTTGTGATACATAAAGACACCCACTCATCTATTGATACAACTCTGCTGTCCTGCTTCGTGCAATATACAAGGTCACCTCCAATTATTTCATCCACCATCAAGAAAAAGTCGACTCTAAAGGACAAGCATGGTGGCTGACTGGACTAGTCGGCGTGCAATTTAGGCAATGTATTCACCCGTTTGGGACCCATGTCATGTGCGGAGTGTCCAGCGAGCGACAAAAACCCCGAGGAGTGCGGTCTTGTGACAGCCGTGTCAACAAGCAGCCTGCGATGATAGTACACATATGCTCCGCTTGTGTCCGTTAACAAGTGGATGCATTTGCTTGCATTGGGGTCCGACCGTAAAACAAGATCCCCTCACTTAGCAACCCGCGAGTTGCTTCGACTACCTTCGATGCTTTAGTAATCTTAGTATGTATTCGTCAAACGGGTTCCCTCTGAAGTCTCAAAACGGCAAAACGGGTGTAAGCTTGCAGAACATGGGCTACGAAATGCTCACGACGATTCTTGCGATGAATGAATGCTGTACTCGTACAACATTTGCTTCGACTGACCAGTCCCAAACGGAGAAAAAAATATATCTACCCCATCGACTAATCACTCATCAATCTCAATCTCAACTGTTCATCAATCACCAAAATAATAGCAACGAGAGATTGCGCTACCGTACCAAGCCCCACCCGGCCCGTATGATACTCCATCGACAATCGGAGGTTGGTTGTTTGCCGGGATCGTAGGGGGTGGTTCTCGCTCACAAAAAAAACGCGGAATGATATGAATTATTTCAAAACCAGTTAGTAACTACCAGTTAAGTGGTAATCATAACATTTGCCCGAAAACTGTACTATACCATACCATATCATACCGTACGGTAACATCACAACATATCATACCCGTACGAACCATACCGTATTATACCATACTGTGTAGCGTACTGTATCATACCACACCACACCGCGCATATCGCCCTACAATCTCTATCAAACGGCCTCAAAGTAAGCTGTTCAGAAACACGATCCCTTGCACCGCTGTTAACTTTACTGTGGAAGGACCTACAACAACAAAGTTTTGAAGAAAAAATGCAGCTGCTGTGAAGTGTTGTATCTAACAGCGCCGAAGAAATTAATTTCTCGGAAAATTCTTGGAAATTTCGACCAAAGATCGCTGAAAAGCGAAATGGCCGCAAAAAAAAAACAAGACCGAAACGTTTTCCGATGCGACGGTATCATGCTAACCTGATCGCGTGTTGCCCTTACATTTACACCGGGTGCGAAAACAAAGATGAAAGCACAAAATAAAGTGCTGTTCTAGACCATGCATGCATGTATGATATGTACTGCTTGTAGGAGCGCTCCCAACAGCTGCTACGTACTGCTGTACAGTTACCACCGCTGCAGCTTGCCCCCCCCCCGCCCCCTGATGCTACTGCTACACGAAACAGAAACAAAAAACCCAACACAAGCACACGCATGAAAAGAGGGCAGTCGGAAATCGACACCTGCCAGTAATTTGGAGCACATACGAAACCGATCATATTGTATATATGTACGTTATACTATAAAACCCCCACCCCCACGGGTCTCAAAGGCGCATCCACCCCTCCATAGCGAAGATACGCGCATCAGAAACCTCTAGTGTTGGAGCAACAAGCCAGCCAGCAGGTGTCTACTCCCTCGCCCCGCCCCAACCCCACCGTCCATTCCCATCCCTCTCCCCATCTTTTCAACGCCAGCGTTTTACAGCAACCGAATAAGTTATTTTACCCACTCTACTCTAAACTAGGAAGGCGTTACGATAACAACGACAAGCCGTTAACACCAGGGGTGCAAACTAAATGACCTCTCCCCCCCCGTCCTCCTCCCGTAGAACCGCGAAAAAAAGACTTCAAGCAGGCAAGCAAAACACCGCAGCAACTATTCCCCCAACATCCCGATAACGTTTTTTTTTTTACGTCGACGGTTTCAGAATCGCACTGCGAAACGACGAAAAACCAAATCATACCGTTTCCGTGTGTACGTACGTACTGCTGTATGATTGGGCGCCCGCAACGAATCAATCAATGAATCGGCTGATCAACAGCCCCGCGAACCACTATACGGTACCGGGGGGCGAGTCCGCGAAGTGCCCGAGTAATATGCCCCCCCTTCCCCCCCCCAACGCCTACTTATCCTTATCCCCTCATCCCAGTCCACGCCACTTTGGAGTAAAGGAGGAGGGTAGAACCGGAACCATGCAAGAAAATAAGACATTGTCAATCGTTTTACAGCAGAACGGCCGGCTTGCCTGTCCACTCCCCTTCCGCTTGATAAACCCATCACTCAATTAATCAGTCAATCAGTAACTCAAGTAATTAATCAACGAATCAATCAATAACAATCAATTAATTAACCAATCGATCGATTAATCAGTCAATCAATAACTCGAGTAATTATTAAACCAATCAACTAACCAACTAACGAGTCAACCCACTATCGGTCGGTCCCACAGAAAACGGTAAAACATCACAAAAAAAAAGCAACGAAAACAATAAAACGAAAACCACCCAACAAAAGAAGAACTCCCGTAAAACACAAAAAGGGAAAGGAAATCCACGAAAAAAAGAGAAACCGAGAACAACCAAACCTAAAACCCAACCCGAAACATGTACCATACCAAGTCGGTACAATCAGTACCCGCATCCGCCCCCTCAAGCCCACACCGCCGACCCTTGTCCGAACGCCTCATCACCCCCACCACCAAGCGCCTCCGCGTGAGGGTCCGCCCGTTGACGTTCCTCATGCCCCAACAACTTCCCCTCAAGGGCCGCCATCTTCTCCTCCAACATCCTCACAATATCCGCCTCCGCCTCATCCCCAGATTCCTCGAACTCCTCATCGGACACCGCTGCCGACGACAGCGCACTGCTACCTCCACCCGCGCTACCGGTGGCCGATAAATCCCGTCGCCCTTCCCCGCCCCACCTCTCACGGACAGCAAGCGGCCGAGCTTCAGCCCCCGCTCCTCCCCCCCCGTACCCTTCCCCCCCCACCACATACTTACTCCTGCCTCCCGCCCCCGCTTCTCCCCCCCTCCCCCTCCTCTCGTCCCCTGCAGCTGCCCCGGCCGAGGCAGGTAGCGCTCGCGCCTGAGGCGGGGAGGTCGAGTAGGGGAGGAGCCCGCCACCACCACTACCGCCACCGCTAGCAGCACCGCCGTTGCCTATGGTAGGGACGGGCGCCGCTTCAAGGGCAAGTCGCTTACGGTCCTCCCTCTCCACCCTCGCGAAACGTCGTTCGAGGTGGTCGATTCGGTCGAGAAGTCGCTTAATGCCCGACTTCAATCGCTTCTCCATTGCGACACGCGCCATCAGCCCCTCTCGGTCGATGGCCTCCATTTCCAACCTCACACTGCGCAAAGCAGAGTTCATCTCATTCTGTGGTGTTTGCATGCGTTGCGGGGCCGTGCAGACAAAAGTAGAAAAGAGCGTGGGAGCGTGGGTTTTGCGGGATATCAGTTGGGACGAGAGGAGGGGGCCAGGGAGGAGAGTTCCAGAGCGGTCGATATGAGCTCTGATACTATCGTATGTACATACCTGGCACATTTATATGCGAAAAAAACTATAACCCTCTCTGTAAAGGCCTATATAGCTCGCAATCTTGGTGGACACATGTTGACAAGACACACCAGGTATGCACGCGTGCGACAATCCGCCACCTCTTCAGGCAGAATACATAGAGCTGCTTACTCCTTACAACACTACATCACTACTGGTACCACACTGCTACTAGCGATCATAAACAAAATATTAGCAACACGAACCTAGCACCCGACATACGTCAAGGTTAAACCCAGCAAAACTCGTACAACACACCGACCACAACGAACACACATATGCCGCCCTCCGAGCCCTCCGCAAGCAGCCATGCAGGCGTACAACCGCCCCTCCGTCCCATCCCGCCCCACCTCACCCCGCCACCCAGCTTGTAGCCTCCCCACATCCTTCGCTGGCATATAACCGTCCCTCCGCCCCTGGACCCAACCCAACCCGGCCCAGAGACCCACTCCGCCCCACGCCACCCCACCCCACCGAACCCAGCTCGAAGTCCCATCCCCACCCAACCTAGGTCATAGTCCCACCCTACCCTACCGCATCCCACACCCCCCACTTAGCGCATAGCCGCCCTGCCACACTCCAGTGCGTACCTGCATCCTGATTTCAATTTTTCTGGCTTCCTTCTCGACCTCTTGGGCAACAATAGGGCCAATCATACGCCCCGCCTCCGCCATGGTGACCAGCTGCTGGCCGCTGCTGCTGTCCAACCGTACGAGACATATAATAGATGGAGAGGGCCAGAGGTACGAAGAAGGACATAAGCGCGTTGAAGATACAAACACACATGTACGGTGATAAGCGTCGATGGTTTGCCAGAGGAGGGGCCCCGAAGTACCTTGGATAGTATAATACGGTGCTCAGCGGTCTGTCTGTTCGACGAGGCCGCGACAAGCGAATTTCACCGCGCTAAACCAGCGTTCCGCACCAACGCTAACGTGGAAGCACGACTGTAGATCGAGAAAAAGTCAAAGGTACGAGGCAGGTAGAGCAAGGATGTGGACGCGGTGGTGAGCCGCCAACGAACCAGAACAGTTTGACGAGGGGTGGTATTTTCTCAAGAGGTTGGGAGGGGGTGGTGGCACTTGGCCCATCGTTCCCTTGCTCCATCTGCCGATCACTCAATTACCAAGTACTCGTAATCAATAATTCAACCAAAATGAATCCACCAACCAACCAATCAACCAGAACATCAACACCAAAAATTTCGAAAAATTCAATACAAAATTAAATGAAACCAAAAACCAATCAATCAGCCAATGAATGAATCAATCAACTCAATTCAAATAAATCAAAATAACCAGAACCAATCACTCAACCAATGAGTCAGTCCCTGAAGCAGTCAATACACAAAATAACTGGGCAACCATCAACCAAGCAACGAGGTAGTTCGCCCTATTACCCATCACGCAACCAGTCAACCACCACACCAACCCACAACCCCACAAACCAAGCACCATTTTGGTTGGCAAAGGGTCATAGGAGAGATACCACTGCTTCACGGAAGGATATTCGGTTTTATCGGAGCGACATCGACGCTATATTGTCGGAGGGCAACACTAACAACAATCGATCTATTATCCAACCGAGCGACCAAACAATACAACGCGCGAACGCTACCCATCCAATCTGTCACTTAACCCACTCCATCCACCTTGTTGCCTACTGTTGTACATACCTGACTTCCAGCGCAGTTTCACGAGAGGCTGAGTCGGAGCGTGGTCTACGCTCGTCCGTCTTGAGCGCAAGGGACGCCATGCCGTCCGTCAATTCCCGCTCCCCTGCAACAATGTGCAAGAAGGTAAAATCAAATACACATCAAAATTCAAAATACTTGGTATCACACTTTGGTACGTGTTTAGATAGGTATTACTCACGACGCCAAACACGTGGATGGAGTTAGGGTACTACAGTGATATTAATGGTAGTCATAGGAGATATACTATCAGTACTGCTTCGCGGAAGGATGTTCGATTTAGCGGCATATGTTGTTGTTGTTGTTGTTGTTGTTGTTGTTGCTGTTCTCACATTAACTCGCATAATCAAGTCCGTGGTCACAGGACAGGCTCCAGTCAGTCTGGAGTGGAGGAGTATCCCAGGGAAAAAGCACAAACAAGCCAAGAGAGGTACACGCATATATCATAGCTGACGAAATTCATGCCTCCGCCAGAAGAATATTATAAAAAATGAAAATACACTCCAGCTGTGAGATCGAAGATTTCGTCGAAACTCATCTTTGCAAGCTGTGTGTGATACCCCGATCGCGCGTATTATGAGTTGCGTTTCCTTATTAAGGATATAGGTCGGCGACTCCCCTTACAACTACAGTGTAGCTATCAGGGTCAACAGGGTGATTTTAGTCGGAAACTATAAAACCCGTTTCTGAGGGGGACAAAATCTGACAGCTGTGGAGGGAAATGTATCCTTTTATCAAGTGAATCTTGTAAGTCGAATAACCGGTGAGGGGGGGGGCGGAGTTCTGAAGGACGTGGGGGCCTGGTCTTGATCAAAAGCGAGGGGGGTTGGAGGGGGGGGGGGGGGGGCGGATGGGCGGGAAATTTGCGCATGTAAGCGATAAATCTTTTCAAGGAGATATATTTGACGGTTTTGGAAAAAAAAAAGAAAAGAATATAAGAATATAAAGCAGTGAAATCGGGAGCCAGCCTACGATGTGCCAGGTCCATACTGGTACATACGTGTCACTACTCGTGCCTGAAAACATCGACTACACCGCGTGCCACCCAGAAAAAACTACCACGTATATATATATATATATTTAATCTTTTAACTTTAACAAAATGAAGGCAAACAAATTCAAAGCAATTCATTCCGAAAAGGGCGTATGCAGTTCTAAAAGAGTTAAAAACGACAGAGCCCGAAGGAATATCTTAGGCGGCGGCCAAATACCTGAAACTTCGTGAGGGTCAGTAAACACAAAAAGAAAAAAAACACCACCGTCCCTTCCTTCTCATCGGAAAGAGACCCACAAGAAACCCAGTCTGACACTTCCGAGGAAACAACAAATTCTGGAGCGGTTGTACTAACGTTTATGCGGCACACGACAAACACACACTTTCTCTCACGCAAGAAATCTAGCTTCGGCCAGTATATATCCCGGTTTCATGGTTTCATATGATATAGAGTGGATACCCGCGGCCATGTGAGTTCAGTTTGCCCATTTGACCTTTTCATTTGTGCGCCTTCTTCCGTATCGTGCGTTTTTAGGCGGGAAAGCGTAGTATTTCCCTGACGAATTTTGATTTCACTTGGTTTTTCGGATCTTCCTAGGGCTCCAGCACCTTTGTGTGACCACGGACTCTAGATTTTTGACAAGAGTTAATGTGAGAAAACAAAACAAAAACAATGATATGAGCGGGCTGATACCGAGGTCATGGGTTCTTTCCGACTTGCTCAATCCCTTTCGAAATGCACTAGTAATTACATGACAACGATTGTGGGGCTATACTGCGTGGGAATATTTAGTATGATAATGGTTTTGGCCGTAGAAAAAGGCTCAACAAAAGAGGAGGGGGCGTGATTGAAGGGGCGGAATGCTGGTAACGCCAGACGACAAAAGGGAAGCAACCAAAAATTGCGCCAGGAATGTGCCTAGTCCAGCCAGTAAGAATATCAAGTGCTGTACGGAAATTGAAGAACAAGAGCGAGCATTATTAGGGACGAAGGGTTGTCGCCACCGAAACCCGGCCACCAGGCACAGCCGCTATCGTGTTCCGCCATCAATTTTCAACAGCTTCAACTAGGACAGGAAACTTGTTGCTGCACGTGCGGGCGCATGCCGCCAATTGCATTCACGTGCAAACACAAGAGGTGCGATACCACAGCAAGACCAGCGAAAGCAGCAACATCAGCCATGATTCCTTTTTTAACCCCTCGCGGCCGCAATACAAAATTCCGCATGACATGAGGGACATAGCACAATGTAAGACGAGACCGGAGAGGAAAACTGTGATAATATTACCAAATAGAATATAACCTAAGCCAAGCCAAACTAGCTACACTTGAAGATGTTACAGTGTCAACACAACAAAATATGCCAGGGCACGTTGAAAGATAAAACTGCTCGGTACTATGAAGTCTATAGACCGGATGACAAGGTAAGGCTCACCCTTATCGTCGGACAAAGCAACGACGCTGCTCGACGAGCTTTTCCGCACGAGCTGGCTTCTACCCCCGCGCTCACCGTCCGCAGCAGCCACTGCCTCCGTCCCCGTCGCGGGGTGCAGCGGGCGCGACCCGGCAGGCGAACTACGCGCACCCGGGGGTGGCGGCGGCGGCGGCCCCAACCCCGCGGCCTCGCCAACATTCGACGGAGAGTACGGTGCCCCCCCAGCCCCTTCCGCACCCGCGGCCGCAGCCGCTTTAGCCTGCCACTGCCATGTCGACGGCGCAACACACAACGGCGATTCCTGCGCCACCATGGCCTCCGTGTCCCCCATAACCTTCGACACTACGTCAGCGATAGTGTCTACGTGACGGCCACCCTCCGCTCCGGACCCAGCCACTGCCCCGGTCGGATTCGAATACACATCGCCCGGCGACCCCTCGGGAGACGGAGCGGTGCGATGAGAGTGTGTCCTGCTAAGCCCCGCCGTCGCGGAGAGGGGTAAAGGTCGCCGCGAGGACGACGAGGACGAGCCGCCGTGGGAAGGAGGAGGGGGAGGCAAGCGCGCGGGTACCGTGGGGGAGAAGCCGTCAATCGAGTCCAGCTCCTCCCCCTGGTGCATGCGTCTGCGCGGGGTGGGCACCGCGTTAGACGATGCCATCGCCGCAGCCGCCGCAGCAGCCTCCTCCGCAGCAGCCTTATCCCTAGCAGCAAGCGTCGCCGCTGTCGTCGCGCCTGTCCCCCTTTTCGCGCCGGTACCCGCAGCGTGGCTCGAAGACCTCCCCGGCGTCACCCCCGCCCTCCCCCCTTCGTCCTTCAGGGACGACTTGCTCGAGGTTCGATGCGCCGAACCCGGCCCCGGGGGCGGCGTCATTCTCGTGCTCCCACTGGGGGTGCCTCGCCGCGTTCGCTCCGCGGTACTGGGCTTCGGCCGCTCGATACCCGATCCCCTAACCCTGGGCTCTTTCGAACCGCTATGGGTCGACCGCCCCGGCGTGACACCCGCGGCAGCGGAACCCGTGCGGTGGGGCGGAGTAACTCGCCGGCCACTCGCCGAAGACGGTGTAGGCGTGACCCCCGCCGGTTCGCCCCTCGTCCGAGAGCCGGAAGAGGGGGTCCCCCTCTTGGGTCCCCCGCTCCGCGATTTTTCGATCGGTCGCGACGACGACGGCGTGGACGGAACCCTCTCCACCCCGACGTCCCCCGCCCGCCTCCGCCCCTCAACCTCTCCCCCACCACCACTGCCGCTGCGCTCCCCCCCAACCGCCGCCGCGCGCTCCCTATTCTCGCGCAGAGTCTCCTCAATGCTACCTGCAGCAACAGGGTCCCCTCGAAGAAAAGCTCCAAGATTAACATCCACCACGGTACCAGCAAACCTCAGCGAATCGGCAAGCCGCTGTAGAGACTGCCGCAGAGCAACTGCTAGCCCCCCACGGTCCCCCAGGACCCTATCAGCAAACTCAGCCTTGGGGGTTAGGATAACCGTGGTCAGCTTAGGCCCCGCGGCCGCGATCAGCTCCGCCGCAGCCTCTACCCCCCCGGGTCCCAGTCGACACCCCCCAACATCAAGACGGACCAGCTCCCGACAGCCACGGAGCGAGACAGCCAGAGGACGGAAACCATCAGCTGTAATGGTGTTCATGGAAAGATCAAGCTCGCGCAGCTCCCGGGCGCATCGATCCTCTGATAGGAGCTTGGCTAGGTCTCGCGCTCCCGAGTGCGTAATGTTGTTGCCGCGCAGGCGAAGGTCACGGATGCCGCTAGAGTTGCTGCGGTGGCCACCCTTAGAGCCGGGGTCCGCCGATCGATTCTGGTTGCGGCATAGAGCGGAGATGCCTTTGCAGAGCCATTGCGCACCGAGGTCTCCAATGCCTGCAGGGTAGGGCAGGGCAACGTAGGGTAATGTAGGGAACAGGGTATGGTAAGGTAGGGTATAGGGTAGGGTGAGGTGGGGTACAGGGCAGGGTGATGTAGGGTACAGGGTAGGACAATGTGCAGGGAAGGGTAGCGTGGGGTAGGGCGAAATAGGTTAGGGTAGGGTAGGGTAGGGCAGGGTAGGGTAGGGCAGAGTGGGGTAGGTATAGGGTAGGGCGGGGTCAGGGTAGGTTAGAGTGGGGTAAGTTAGGATAGGAAATGACAGGGTAGGTAGGGTGGGGTGGTTGATATGGGGTGAGATGGGGTAAGGTACAAAGTGTGTTAAGCTAGGGTATAGGGTAAGGGAAGGTGGAATACGGTAGGGTAACTCATGGTAGGTTAGAGGTATATCGCACCCGGAGATAGAGCACCTAAAAACATCCAAGAAAACGGGAGACCAGCAATACTATATGTATATTTTGTAGAGTGCTGCTGCATGTCCTCCGTCCTTTTTGCTGTCTTTTTGGCTTTTCTTGAGAAAGGTGACTATAAATTAACCCTATTCATAACCCCGACCGCCCGGGAAAATAATCGGAACGAAGATGTAATGGGGAATTACTGTGGAACATCAATCATTTTGTTAAAGCAGTGCCAAGGTGTAAACACGAACGGGTACAAACCAACAGCCCATTACCGCATATTAACAAGACATGGTGCTGAACAACGGTCAATTATTGCCTGTGTAACACCCTGCTTGCGTAAACAAACACTTACGCAGACAAATGCAAACAACGCCGGTCGCTCACCGTTCCCGCTGACGTCGAGGCTAAGCACCCTCGCAGGGTTCAAGTAGCAGAATGCCCCGCATAGCGCCGCCAGCCCGCGATCTCCCAGGTAGTTTCCGGACGCCTGTACCGTATGAAGCGACGCGCTAGCCTTGAGGAGGTTCGACAGCTGAAGCCCGGCTGTCAATACGACGACGGCGTTAAGGGTGAAGTTTGGGTGAGGGTGGGGGTTAGGGATGGGTGGGTGGGGCTATAGGGGTGGGTAGGTGGGTGGGTTGCTCATTCTGTTCTGCTATCTTCTGTTCGCTTTGCGTCCATTCTGCTCCAGTCTGTTGCACTATATTTTCTTCTCTCGTCTTTTCTCCTACTTCCTTATGTTGTATGTTCTTTCCGTCTCCTCTTTTCTCTTTTCGTTTATTTCCGTTACTCTACGATGACTTTACTTTTGCACCACTTCTCGTTCAACCGTCCAATGGTCGCCGCCCCCTACGACGACACACCTTCTTGCGCGAGGTTGTTGTCGTTTAGGCACACCGTGTGCAAGCTCGGCAGCGATGACACCCCTTGCACGAGGTTCGACAGCCCCACCACCGTTATCCCAGTCGCCGATAAGTCCAGGGACGTCAGCGCGCACCCGAGGTTCCCTTCCACCGACCTTCCTATCGCAGCCACACCGACGTCGCCGATACTGTTGCCTGGCAGGCCCAGGTGTTTCAGGCTTGAGTTGCCTAGGGGGAGATAGAGTGTACGGTGGCGGAGGAGAGAGGATGTTGGGGAGGGCATAAATACTCAAACAATGCTCGAAGTTCACATTTACAAGAAGTATGCACGGCAGCTGTATGATGCCAGGTACTGTACGACGTACATAGGATGTGCCCCCCTCGAAAGCTTGCGGTGTACCTGGTATAAACTGCTGCTGTATAATGATAAGCAAGGAAAGCGGAACACGACAGTATGGGTTGCACGCTGGTGTTGAACTATATTTTCTGCCCCCTATACTCTACACATGCGAACGAGCAGAATGTATGTGATGGCCACGCCCTGCTCAGCAGGCCCGCGCGGTAGACGGGAAGCGGGGAAGAGGGGTGAGGGTCGTGCGGCTCAATCGACACATTCGTACAGACAAGTTCAAGGCCGTGGGAGATCCCTAAGCAATATCACACTTCGAAGTAATTCGTCAAGTAGACGCAAGTAGGCGTTTCGCCAAAAACATACAAACGACTTGAACATAGAGTTAGGAGTTATACAAGGAGGATCCATTTTTCTCGGAAAAAGAAAACGCCGACGCAATTTTTCGAAACTTCAGAGTTTGTTAGCCCTTTTCCTAAAGCAATAAATACTATTAGCCTACCTCAAACGGCGGCGAATTTTCCCTGTTCGCACGTTTTTCTGGGACGAATACTTGAGCGTTTCAAAAGAGCCGTAAAACCCCCAGCTAACTTTATAAAGGAAAGGGTTTCGTTGTCTTCATATTTTCGTGCTGTGCCCATGGTAGCACATACGCGTCGTACTTACGAGTAACTCGCACTCGTACATATCAAATCGTGCAGTTTGGAGCCATTCTCCTTTTTTTGGGCGATGTTGGTTGGCAACTTTGACTTCACATCACTTCGTGAGTCATTCCTGGTTGCCTACGACTGCTTCCTGCTGTACCCGACGCCGTCACGCACCTCACAGCAGTGAGCGTCGTTCAATTTCGCGGGCCGTGGTCGCTTGTGAGGAGACGTAGCTGTCCTCAAGCGAAGTGCAAAGGTTCAGTTGGCGGTTTTGTCTCATTTCGTGTCCTTTGAGTTTCGACGATTTTTGATCACTGTGGTACGACTACTGCTGTAGTACCCCAAGGTCGAGGTGTAGACCTCCGTTGAAAAAGTGCAGACGGCCAGTCTGCATATAATCACCAGCTGCTGTGGATGCAACACTAATTGGTTACACTCGCTATCTGCCGAGGCACCCAGTAGGTGAAGGTTGGAATTCAGCGCGTTACAAATGCGGCGTAATTGACTGCATAACCCTCCTCAAGAGATAAGTGTGAAACGGAAAACCGGGGATGGGGGGCGGTTTAAGACCCCCCGCGGCTTTAAAGAAACCCGGATCTCGGTGGAGCGAGGTATGCACCAGCATGCTATACGAGTTATGTACCTGGTATACGGGAAGTCAACATACCCAAGGGTGCGTACAAACGGAGCGTTTTGAAGCTAAACACAAATGTAAAACAGAATCGAAGTTGAGAGATTTACTCTATCGGATTGACCAAAAATGATACCAAGGCACCAAGAGACTGTTTTTGACTTTTTAGGAATCAGGAAAATTTAAACTATTTTTGGGATCAAAATTATCGAGAAAGCAAGAGCTAAAAACGACTAGCCCAAAAAGGATTTCCCGCATTCGAGCGAGGACCAACACCATGTCGAGACCACAACTACCAGCGCCCCGTAGACGAGACGCACATAAGACAGAGCAGGGAATACATGGACAACATGCCGCTGGTGTCAGTCAATGCACATTACATCACCGTAGTCAAATTTGTAAAATTGTCGCAATGTCGATCGAATTGAGTGCTGCTGTAGAGCGTGAACGTGTGCTGCGGCAAGCGACCATGCTCTTTGGCCAGCACCTGTACTGATGGATTCAACCCCTATCTCGCACTTCAGGATACCGGTGCCCACGCAGCTGCAAAGTTGTTGTTGTTGTTATTGTTGTTGTTGTTGTTGTTGCTGTTGTTGTTGTTCTCGCATTAACTCGCATAGTCAAGTCCGTGGTCACAGGACAGGCTCCAGTCACCCTGGAGCTGAGGAATACCCCAGGGAAAAACACAAGCAAACCAAAGGTGGTACACGCATATATCACAGCCGACGCAATTCAGGACTCCACCAGAAACATATTAAAGTGAAATCGGGAGTCAGCCTACGACGTGCCAGGTCCATACTGGTGCGTACGTCTCACTACTCGCTCCTGGAAAAACCGACTATACCGCTTGCCACCCAAGAAAGACTACCACGTATAGCTATTGCACGTAGTACCTATCACTAAGCATCCGCACGACAGACGCAAGTCAATTGGAAACAAGAAACAAAGAAAAGAAAAGAAGATAAAGGAAAGGTAAGGAAAACAAATACAAGAAAGCGACAAAACGAAAAAGGTTAGGAAAGAAAAGAAAAGACAAGAAAAGCAAGAAAAGACAAGAAGAGGAAGCAAGGAAAGGAAAAGAGAAAATAATGCCATACTAGCAGACCCTAGGAACTGACGGCATTGGGCTCCTAGAGGGTATCAAGTGCATCATCAACGGCACTGGGGAGAGAACGCAACATGGCGAAGAAGTCAGGGCGGTCTTACGCTATCTTGTGACCGTCATTGGAAGCCCCACAATTTTCAAGACGACAATGGCCAGACCCAGAATTCAGTCTTTTGGGCATGACGCCCCCCCTTCCCCCCCCCCCCCGGCCGCTCAGAGATGCCGACGGTGGATGGCGCTGCCGCAGCCTTTGCGCGTCGCTCTGCAGCTTTGCGTCTCTCCGTTTCATGCCAATTCCGCATGAACAACCCGGCTCCTTCCTCTACTCGTCGAAACCAGTAATGTCCGCTAGGTGTGTGAGCACACTCTCCTCCTCTTTTGGGGCCGGGCGCCGCCTCTACGGCCGCCGGAGGGTGTACCAGTGCCGTGATCCATCTCGACCATTGAATCGCCTTTGTTTTTGTTTTTTCAGATTTTGTTTTTCACACGTTTGCTGCGTTTGGACGCCATCCTCCTCTTGCCCCTCCCAAAATGCCAAAGTCTGTTCGTATTTAGGTTTGATTTTGGGTTTGTTTTACGTGCTGTCTTCCCTCGTTTGTACGGGTCCGAACCCAAACACACCTGACCCCAACCCGAAGCCAAAACGGGCAAAAACTGGCCGGCAATGGGTGGGTGCCTCCTGTGTGACAACGGGGGAGGTCCCCCCTCCCCGTGGCAAGGGACCTTTTGGCCTGGGGGGAAGTTCTCCACCTTGTTGGAAAGGGGGAGACAGGCACGCCGGTTCTGCGTCGAGAGAGATTTTTCCTGAGTGCGGACCACGATTCCGAACTGCGGACCGCTATACCCCGATTTGCCTTCCTGAAGAAGCAAACTTTCCGGCATTTTTGCACACGGGGAACTACAGTTAGTAGAGGTTCCTCGGTACTGGCTTTGGCGGTGGTGTGCCAGAGCAATCTCAGAGCTTTATTGGGGGAAGCAGCAATGTGCAGTCCACGTTTATGAGTGCGATTTTCCGGTCGCGACAAGCGATTTTGACCGCCTTTTATCGGGATACCGCCTTATATAGGGATATCGCCTTGTATAGGGATACCGCCTTGTATAGGGATACCGCCTTGTATAGGGATACCGCCTTGTATAGGGATACCGCCTTATTGGAGGATCCCTTTTGTACTGGAGTTGCTTGCACATCTCTGCCGCTGATGCTGTGCTGTGCTCAGCTGGATAGTTGGGATAACAGCGCGCATGAGTAGGTGTATGTGATACAGCAGCATATAGCGGGGAACGTCGTCAGCGGCCTACAGCGGCATAAGCATCGGCGTTTATCTTGTCTCTTGTCTCTTGTCGGGCAATGACAAGTGAAGTACGTTGCATAGGGTGCAGGGTGGAAGGAAGGAATGCCGGCAGCACTGCAAGCACTGCAATTGAAGCACTACTGTTTGTTGCTGCTGCTGATGTTTGTGCTTGGACGATTGGCTCAATTAACGTATCATACGAAGTAACAAGAGGGTAGGTACACACTCGTGCATACGTACTTGTACGAGATCAAGGTCGAAACACACAATGGCAGAGCAGTACCTGGTTGGTACGGTATATCTCAACGTGCACTGGTCTCGGCTGGAAGCAAGTAGCAATAGTTGCAGGAATAGGAGCGGGTGCGCGGGTGGGAGATGTAATGCATCCACGGTAAACAGGGTAAGAAAAGGAGCACGATTGCTCGGACACAGAACCGAATACAAACCAAGCACAGCAGTAGTGCAGTGATGTATTGTTGTCGCAACAGATGTATTGGCCCAACAGCAGAATCATCAACAACAGTCTCGCTCTCCGTCGCTGACTATGGGCGGGGTCGCTGCATGTTGTTGTTGCTGTTGATGCGTGCTGCAAACCAATCAAGCCAACTTCTATCGCACCGCCCATAAGCTCGCGCGCGCGTAACGTGGCACACCCTCACCCCTACCCCAAACTCCTTAGGAATCTCACCCTTCAGACCCTTGGCGATAGCGCTAGCTCCAACGCTCGTGACCACACCCCTCCTGAGATCGAGAGACCTGAACGCAGGCGCCTGCTGGTCCTTCAAGAGACGAGCGCACTGCTTTGCGTCATCATCCGTGGGCACATCGATATCCACGATGCCGTTCCTAACTTGCACCCCAGTCATGATTTTTGCTTTTCTGTTCTGTGTTTGCCTTCGGCACACGCCGCAGGCAGGGAGGTAAGATCTCCACGAGGAGACTCCCGCGAATCCCTGGGGATGGCCGCGTATACGTACGCGGTGGTAGTGGGCAAGGCCAGGACAGCGCGTGTGCTCTATTGCCCTCGGCAGGAGCGTGTACAAACTCCAAACGGCTTTTTCGTGGGAGTTCCATCGTAGGATGTTGGCATGTCCGCTTTGTGCTCTCGAGAGGGGGCAGGGGATGACAGAAGAGACGCGGCCCAATCCACAACACACCACAAAGACGAAGTTCAAAGTACGTGGTCAGATGCCGTAAGTGCCTGTACGCGGCTGTCTACAAACTGTGCGGTTATTGCGTGTCTGTGTACACCGCACGTGGTGGGAATGCACGTCTTGCGTCATATTTACCACGTAGTCCTTCTATTATTGGCTGGAACGGTCCTCTTGTCCTCTTCTGTGCTGGGGCTTGGTGATGGAGGTCAGTCAGTGTTTACCTTTGTCTGTGTTTTCTCGACGACTGCGACTGAGGTAATCGATTAATAGCAGCAAAGTAGTGCTGTGTACGGGTTGGCGTGGGCGTTCTATTGGCGAGTATGTTGCGTGGTGTGTGGAGTAAGGGGGCTGCAGCCATCATGGTAGCACGGTCGGCAACTTCTCACTGCGTGTCGTGTGTCGCAAAGTGCGGCTTTACTTGGCTTGCTATACAGCATGTTGAACTTACGTACTCGCCAGAGGGTATTGCAACACGTGGTACCTGGAACATGTGGTACTGCTGTGCGGTACGAGTTACCGTATCAGTACAACAGCCAGTGCATAATCAGAGGCAGCCTCAGCTGCAGCTGCAGGACTAAGAAATGGCTCAGCAGCAGCTGTAGGAATTACTGCTGTAGTTTCTCTTGGCACTTGTACTTATTCCTCGGTGTTGCATACAACTATCTATATATAAAACTATATACCTAGACCTCGCCCCCGTCGGACGTCTCGCTCGGCATATCCTCCCCCCTCTCAGCCCTTCTCAGCACGTAATTGCCGAAAAGAAAATTAGTTGCTGGGGAAAAGAACCGTCCCGAAGTTCCTTGCCTTCCTTGCTTTCCCTAGTCTCATCCTTACTTACTTTTTAGCTCTCATTCTCTGATCTTTACTGCTTGCTCTCTGATATTTTTATTTTGCTTTTTCAGCAACTTCTTTTTTGTACTTTTATTTGAAGTTGGCCAATTGCTGGCTGTTGAGAGGGAATTGCCGTTGACGGCTGCAAACAATTTGAATTTGAAATTTGCCGGATCGGCAATAACAATTTGAAGTTGAAATTTGCGAAGCGGACCAAGGCTAGTGCGAGAGGAGGCTCCGCCAACAGTGGGGGTGGTGGAGGTTCAGGATCAGGCGTGTGGAAGCTGGTCGGGCAAGAACGGGACTCAGCTTCTTCTGGCAATCCTGATTGGCCGTGCCCGAGCAAGGGTTGTGACGGCTTCCTCATCGCACGAAATAGGAGAAACAGGAGTTCCCAGTACGCTGTCTGCGACACCTGCAGGAGTGACGAGCCTTCCACGTGCCAAGCTTTTCATAACCTTAACAAGAAGCACTGGGGAAGCGGCGACAACCCTCGTGTGTGTGACTGGTGTGACGCGGACACCTGTGATTCACCTTCGATCGGCGTCCCTAACGAAGGAGCTGAGAGCTTGACGAAACGTGAGTTACATTTCTGTTGTTGTGCTGTGATTTCTTTTTCATGCGTACAAACACACTTTTGCATGTACGAGTATGATACGTGTACGGGGCAGTCCCTTCATCGCGGTGTAAGCGGGAATTGTACAAGTACTCAGGTCTACGAGTAGACCTTTGCAGTGACGCTGTGTGATGCGATTTCTTTTTCATACGTACAGCCAAACACACTTACTTCATGTATGTACGACTACGAGTACGGGGCAGTCCCGTCATCGGGGTAAGCGGGGGTTGAACAAGTGGTTCATGCAGTGGCGCTTTGTGCTGTGATATAAACACACGTTTTGGATGTACGACTACGACTACGTGGTATCTATACATGTAAGACGCAATGAAAACGGGCAAGTCTCATCACGGGGGTCAGCCAGGGTTGTAAAAATGGTCCATGCAGTAATAAATAACACAGCAGCATGATACCTCAGCACCAGTCGCAGTACACACTGGAGGTTGATATATAGCAGTAAACAGAAGCTGAAGTTAACCTGGGTGATGCTGGAGAGCAGTCCCGTGATTGGGGTTAGCGAGTTGTTCATGTAGTGACGCGGTGTACTACTACTGTTACTCATTTTTCATACAACCACATGAACTCTTTGTATTAACGAGTACAAGTAGGGTGCGCAACCTCTTCAGGAATCGCAGTACACGTCGGTCGTAATAGTGTTGATAGCAGCAGTAATAGAGTAGTACCGAACAATATATATAGCAGGTACTGTCTCTTACCCTTCGTTGTCGGTATTCCGCCGGTAGGCCTTATATAGCAGTATACCGGGGCTTACGCTTACCAGTTGCGACTGTGAATCCCGTTCGTTCCTGTCCCAGTGGTGGTTTCATAGGTGTTAGCAACGTTGTGGTACCAGGCAGGGCTTTGCCCATAAACGACCGCTTTCATTACAACAGCAGTGTTAAATTGTACGACTTCCTTTCCAACTTTGGAAATCGACGACAGCTACGTGGCCTTACTATTTTGAACATTCACTGAACGCAAGGTATTCCCATCCGTTGTTGTCGTTTGCAGAATCCCTGCGAAGCAGCCGCCGAGGGCCGCCAAGTCGGCGAGGACATAAACACGAAGTGCACCGGCGACATCAAGGTCGGTGACCTCCTGAAGAAGGCAGGCGACCACTTGCTCGATATACATCCCGCATTCCATTCCCACGGTGCCACGAGGGCGTTCGACATCGAGGTACGTTCTACTCTTATCTTGCGTCCTGTGTGTCACGAGTCGAGACATCCATGTCTCTTGCTCAAGACTAGGGGATGGCGTGCGGATATAGTCTATGAAGTGCGGCTCTTTTTCCAAGTACCAAGAGCAAGTACAACAATACCACAACAATTACTAACAGCGTAAGGAGCTCCAATAATTTGGATGGTTACGACGTCTGCTGGAGAGAAGTACGAATACTTTTTTACACATACTTATGTTATATGGCTTAGTTTGGGTAAGCTATTGGTTAACCTGTGCAAGTGGTCAAACGGACTAAAAGTACCCCACTAATACCTTAACAAATGGCGTCGTCGACAGACCATGGGTTTTTGGGTCGTGGGTTCGATCCCCACATCCACCATAATAAACTTTTTCAGATTTTCTCATGGCAAACTTGAAAAATACTCTCCCCGGCTTACCCAGGAAATGAAACGGCTTGGATAAATGACAGGTCCGCCCGTATATACGGCCGACCTTCTATCCCGCCGTTTAAGGGGGGGAGAGTGTTATAAAAGGCTTAGTTTGGGTAAGCTATTGGTTAACCTGTGCAAGTGGTCAAACGGACTAATACCCCACTAATTCCTTGACACTTATCGACGTTCTCCCGCCCTGCTTCAACGTTTGTGGACAGATCCACAAGACCATCGACAAAAAACAAGAGTGCAAGGTGCTGGGTACCTCCGCTGAGGAGGAAGAGTCCAAGCAAGCCTGCATGCTCCTTCGGAAGCAATGTTGACAGCACGTTCTTTATAGAACGTTAAGTTGTGGTTTATTATACCAGCATCGTTTTTTGAGAACTATGCCTAAATGCGTGCTCTTCGTCTTTCAGGAATACAAATGTACTTCACATGTTTGCGGTGTGTGCGTTCAAGTTCCTGCTTCCAGCATGTTTTTTTTGGCACTGCGCTCCTTTACATCTTAAGTTGTAGTTTTCCTGTCTCTATCCTTGACAAGCGCGTGCCTGGTGTTTATGCACTGCGATAATTTATTGTTGATGATCGACTTAGAGAGAGAGCTATTGAAGTGTACAGGACCTACATAGGCGCTACCTGAGAGGTGGAAGGATATGCCAAGGAAGTCCTCCGACTTGCCCATCATGGATTGGGCGAATGGATGATAATAACAAACTCATAATCATAATCGTCTCTATCCTGTACCGTTGTACTATATATGGACCTCTTGGCATTTTCAAGTCGCCAGTTGCGCCATTTGTGCTTCTTTTCCGCCTTTCTACTGAATGTCTATTCCTCCTTCCGCAAGCGTAGCGGGCGGCGCCCAGCCGCCCGCGAGCGAAGCCCTTGTACTAACTATCGTACTTCGTGATGGTAAGCATTGAGGCACGGACGGCAGCGTCGCAGCGTTGCAGCTTTGAAGCCAAAGCAGCAGCCGCCGCAGCATGGCAGTAGCCGCAGCAGCAAAGGCAGAAGCAGCAGCAGCGGCCGCAGAAGTACTCGTGTTCCATGGCACAGCAACCATAGGAAGCAGCGGTGTTGGTATCGATGTACTGGCAGGTGTTCATACAAAATGTGCGAGAGCCTAAGTCATCGAACTCACAGCTGACGTCGTTACAATATTTTTATTAACGACAAGGGCTCCGCATGGGTGCCGGCGATGGGATGCCGGCGCCCATGCTTCGGGTAGGGCAGGGCAGCACTTCGACAAGTTAAGGTGTAGCTGTCCGATTTGGCATTCATTGAACTTTAAAGTAATGCCAAGAGTTTAATACGAACATGGGATTATGAAGGTCATACTTTGACAGAAGAAAAACGTCGTATACAACAAAAAATGCAAGGATAGGCGAAACACACTGTTGTTAAATGCGCCGTCAAGTAAAAGTTGGCGTATATCAAACAAAAATACCGAAAAGAGTATTGAGAACCTGCGTCGCCTCTAGGCGAAACGAAAGAGGACTTGGCATCAATGAAGAGACTGCACTGCTGTCCCCATGGCAATGGAGGTTCGAAGTCGACAGGATGCAAAGTCGGTTTGCATCAAACGTCGACATGGGGGCCATGTCAGCCGGCAAGGTTTTGGAAGAAGAGAGCTTTGTTTGTTACCTGAAGGCTGTCGCATTGATTGGTCTGCGTGGTCACGGGCGAGGAGGAAAATGAAGAAGAGGAGAGCGATCTCTTGTTGCGGTGACGTTGTCTAAGATAGGTGTGGGGGTGGCTCTGCTTGTACGGGAGGTTAGCGTAGCGGTTCTTCTCTGTTTTTACTCGGGAAGGCGGGATATGTGTGTCTGCTGTCTATGCTTCGCGGGTGCTTTCACGTTGTCGAAATCGGACGCGTCCCCTCAATACATAATATCCGGATTGTCTTTACCATGACGACTGCTGACAGTGCCGTGCGTATTTCCTGAAGACTAACATATAATTTACTGGTATAGTAGTAATAATATACCTTTGCAACATTTTTTTTTCTTCATCCCATTCATTATCCTCGCACCACTCTCGCGCTACCTCCCATTAGTAACTCAGATCCGGGGTCACATAGCGGGCCATCCTCCTCCCTCCCCACTTCGGCACGTGCCTTCATTTTTATCGCGAGAAGAAGCCAGCATTTTATTCCCTCGTCGACTCGCGTCGAATTGTACCTACCCACGCTGCTAGGCGCTCTCAGCAGTTGATCCCTTTTTTTTTTTTTGCATTTTTGCAAATAAAGTCAACTCTCATCGTGGTGGGTGTCGAACTCAAGGACAAACAAACGTTGGGAGTATTCGAGGGTAAAACCACTAGACCACCGGGGCGGCCGGCTGACAATTGATTGAAACAAAACAGGATCTTTGCATAGAGATTACATTCCCCCATATTATATGATATCACGATGGTTGACGCCGCGTTACCCAGAGAGTTGTTGCCTGTACACAGTGTGCAGTGGTGTCAGTCAACATTATTTGCTGATGGAGCCTGTCCTGTGACCACGGACTTGATTATGCGAGTTAATGCGAAAACAACAACAACAACAACAACAACTGCTGCTCTTGAAGCTCGGATTTTGAAAACAGCGTACCAGGTATATATCGTCGACTATTATTACAGATTATCTACTGCTGTATCATCGATTGCTCGCGCACACGACGTGTTGTCAAGAAGACACCTGTTACTACTACTATAGATTGCTGCTGTATCATCGATTAGTACGCCACGCGTTGACCCGTTCTCGGAAAAAGAACTGCCCAGGGATCCAAAATCCAAAATCGTCCCCGCTATTCTCGGATGTGTTTCTTACCTCCCGTACGTAGTACGCGTTCACGATCAGGTATAGGGGACGGATGAGGAAGGCATTGGACAGCGCCCTTCGAACAAAGTGACGTGACCGAGAAATCCTACTGCTCACTGATCTACTTAACCACTTGACTCAGTAGCTCAGTGGGCAGTGCTACATAATATGTTGAACTACCAAAATAGCCATTCATTTTGTCGTCAGCGCACACGCTCGAAAAAGACAAATACGAAGGCGGTGATAATCGAACCCACGACACATGGCACTACCCATTGTCACGTGACTCAGTAGCTCGGTGGGTTATGCTAAAATCCCAACCAAATGCGTTTTCGAGTTCGTTAATTAATTCTCACCGACTTCGTAAGAGGGATCTCCGGAGCTTTCCCCTCTCCACGTACTACAGTTGGTTGTACTCAGGAGAACACTATTAATAACAGCTACCATACCCATTCATAATGTCTCCAGCGCGCGCGCTCCTGAATGCCAAATATGATCTCGGTGAGAATCGTACTCACGACACATCCTTCGTTGGTTACGTAGCACTATACCCACTGAGCCGAAAGGCAACGACACACAGCAGCAGTGGTAGTACCTATATATGATAGGGCAAGCGCTTCTAGGCCGCCATGAAAAAAGCGACGCTGGGAAAAAAATTAGATTCCAATTTGGAAATGATACCAATTTGGAAATGTTGTCCCTTATTTATTCGTTCAAGATCTACATATGCGAAGATCCAATAATAGCTCGGGCGTATACCGCCCAAAATACATAAAAAAACGCACTTCTCGCTTGTCTCGCTCAGCGTCTGTCTGCGCGTTTATACTGTGGCGGGCAGTTGTTGCAGGCAACGTTATCTGGCTCATGCCGTGCATGCCTCGTCTCACACCCCTGGCAGCTGGTGCCCAACGCTGCTCTGGGTCTCGGACGGGACGGGGCAAATAACCTTGCTTCGTCTTGTCTCGAGTCTTGGGCCCTTGATGACTCTAGTGTGGAAAAAACGCCATATTCAATTTTAGACGGCACAAAGTGCCCACACAAATATCGCGATATAGAATAAAGCGCCAGATACCTAAATATCAGCGTACGCGGAGTTTTAGATAACACGAATAACGAACGACCGCGACGGCAGAGCACGGCAAAGCACAGCGCTTCGCTCTGCTGAGCTAGCGCTGCGCTGCGGTGCGCTGCTGGGCTGAGCTGCAGGGCATCGCAGGGCACTGCACGGCGCTTAGTTACTGTGAGCTGTAGCGCTGCGATGGGGTGCTGGGCGGTGTGGAACTGATGAGCCAAGCCCAGATCTCAGCTGATGAAACTTCGTCAAGTACAAAACAAATGGTGGGAATCAAAGAAAAGCTAAAGCTGGACCGTTCCGCAACTAATGCACAGGCGGCAAATTAGCGGCAAATGGTAGGAAGCAACTTACTAGACAAGAAGGAAGAAAAAATCGCGAAAAAGTTCAAAATCGTGTTGGCAGAATAACCAAATCTGCAGGAAGCAGCTGAAAGGTCAAGGAACAACTGGCAAAACGAGCAGAAACAAAAGCAATAAAGGCCGAGCAAGAAACCAAACGAACTAGTAAAAAAGTACAGCAAAGAAACAAACGCTCGAGAGTATGCCACAGCAAAATTCCAAACATTATCAAGTACCGCTGGAAATGATGCCAATTTTGTAAATCAACCAGGCGCTGCAGACATTAAGATACAACCAAAATCTCCGAAATTCCTCCTCGACATGCGGTATTTTTGCAACTTCTCGCTTGTCTCACTCGGCATCCGTCCGCGTTCACGTCGATGTGCGGAACGGACACAGCAGATCGAGGGGCGTTGAAGCCGCCCCCCGAAGGTGGCGCTCGAACGAAGCTATTCGGCTGAGAATTCCAGTTCCGCGAATCGTATACTTAGGCCGAGACAAAAAAAAACTCCTGACCAAATCCCTGAAACCAAAGAATGTTTTTATATATATGTATGTGCGAGACCTACATATTTGCGCATGATATTGTACCAATGATGTACGTCACACGCGTCACCGAAGTATACATACACGCCGGTCGCCCCGGTGGCGTATCAGGTTATCCTCGAGTCTGGTATAGGTCAGTTTCGTGAGTTTCGAGCCCCGCCGAGTGCATACTCGCATAAATTCGTTGGAACTTTTTCTTGTGCATAAACTGACTTGCGGAAAGCGCGAGAGCGTGAGTTAGCAACACTCGATGAAAAATCGACGAGCAGTGGGATTGCTGAACCCTATGCGCGATAAAAGTTGAAGGCAAGAACCGGGGGGGAGAAGGGACGACACCTGTTACCACGGCTTGTCCCGAAGCTGGAAAGTTAAAGTGTGAGAAAAAACGAACCAAAACATACCGGTACTGCTGTATTACCGGCGTATAACACGTAATGCATGCAACATGCAACGCGAATTTCGAAGAACAGTCGACCCCACCAGGACCTCACTGATGGAAATTGACGTAGAAACACGAATGAAGACTGCACACGATGTTCGGCATTTTTAGGACTTTTCATTGCTCACGACCCGACCAGAGGTTTCATTAGAAATTGATGGTAATGAGGCGCGGCCTCAACGCCTGCAGCACGTAGTCATATCTGCGATGCATCATATATGGAGTTCCTTGTAATGTATTGGCATTGAGCGAGTCCAAGAACCAATTGCTCCTGCGGTAGATTGGCTCCGGATTCGTTCTGTTGAAGCTGCTCTCGTAAGAAACATTCACACGGCACCGCCACCCGTTTGGATTGGACAGGTCGCCGAGGTCGTTGTACCTCGACTCGAATTGAGGGTGTACCCGTAGGTTCGACATCACTGCTTCTTCTGGTATTCCGAACGAAAAGGGTATGATGGAGATATTCTATTGTTGTCGCTCTCGACGCGCTTGTGGGCTTGTGGGTGTGGTGGGCGTATTCTCGACGAGCTTGTGGGCTTGTGGGTATGGTGGGCTTATTCTCGACGAACTTGTGGGCTTGTCGGTATATCGTGCGGCGGTTACTCGGGTGTTATATTATATGTGCGTCGGAAATAACTTTTTTTCTCGATAAAATTGAATTTCCAAAAAGAAAAAGATGGCCGTTTCATCACGTGCTGTCGATCATTGAACAGGTGACGCGGTTCAGCAGTGTTTCTCGGTCCTGGTACGTCGGTACGATGTTTGGAAAACTCGAAAAAAATGATAAGAACCCAGTTTTTTTTGGTGGCGGTGAAAACACACGTTGCCGCACCCGCCTCGACGAACTCTCAAGGACTTAGAGCGAAACCAGTTCGAGAAGAGTTGCCCGTTATTTGTGCGTGCACGGGACCCGTCGGAGCTGGCCTTGGATCCGTGTACGTTGAGTGCGGTGGACAATCGTGGGCGGAAAAAATGTTGACTTACACAAACATACACACAAACACACACAAACATAGAAAGTCGTTCAAGGCACCCTACCCTCGTATGCGATCCGATATGATTTTTTCCTTGGAAAAACAAGAAAGGCTCAGCGCTGCGCGCTTCGCGCGCCTCACTGTAAACATTGAAAAACGCCAACTGTGAGTACGAACGATTGAATGGTTGAAAGTCAACTTTGCAAGCTGCGTGGTACATCTATATTCCATTTTTCAGATCATCACGGGGTCGGGTCGGGTCGGGTCGGGTCGGGTCTGGAGGTGTTTGAAATCCACAGGTCGGTTCGGGCCAGGACGTGTTCAAAGTTCAATAGCCGGGTCGGGTCAAAAGGTGTCGAAGTCTCACACGGGTCGGTTCGGGCCGAGCGGGACGTGTGCTAAATTCCACGGGTCGGGTCGGGTCGGGTAGGGTAGGGTCAGGTCGGGTGTCCTACATTATTGTGTTTTTCGCCATGGATGGAACTAACCCTACAACCCTAACCCATACGAAATACCGGTTGGATTGCCCCCCATTAATAGTCACGTCATAGTCACGTCACCGGGGTGAAATTGAAAAAGCTCAATAATATCATAATGTATACTTGGTCGGGTCAGATTGACAATCTAAGAATCTCATGGGTCGAGTCTGGTCATAAACCGCGAGATACGTGTCATGTCGCAGGTCGGGCCACCTTGAGGCCTATAACTGTAATCCGCAATTTCATGTTTCCTTCGCACGTTCTTTTCATGTTGGCGGCTGACGGCAAACGAGACAGGCGGCGGCGGCGGCGGCGGCGGCGAGGGTAACTTGTCCGAGGGCTGGTCTGTAGACCACCTGCCGTCCCCGACGCTCGACCCCGTGGGATGCGGGCACCCGGAAGGGCTACGTGACGGGTCCTTCGTCTGCGACCCTGACGGCCTGCTCACGCAGCGAGGCGCCAGACGGTGGGTCGAAGCAAGTAGTCAACCCTCTTGTCCAACTCGTAAAGGTATAAAGCGGACGTAGTTTACTTCCTAGTGTGTGGTCCCAATGTCGGAAGTGCCGTGGTAAAAACGGTCAAGTTACCCGTTTATAACTTGGCCCATGTTTGGGGAACACGCTGTCAATAGTATTCATATATGCTTGGAATGAGTGGAATACTCTTTGTAGCTGCAAGAGTGCCAGGTACCAGTACACTTCGAAGTATCAACAGTAAAACGTGTGGCGCGTTTTGCCCCTGCACCCACTTTGTTGGTACAAAGTCACTTCAATTCAAAGTTGAGGATGTTTTGCACTTACCAATAGTAGAAAGGATCCACCCGTTCACCTTCTTGCAACATGCACCCACGCTGTTGGGACAAAGTACTTAGACATAGTGTGGCCTAACTTTGTGGAAGTGTTGAAATAGTCTGGAAACGTAAATAACTGTGGAATCGTTTTTTGCAGCGTTTTTCTATTTGTTCGTCCCATCTACTATACTCGCACTTTTTCTTTCTCCTTCCCTCTCCCTTGACGTATCATACATCCGGGGTCACTAAACCGGCTCTTCTCCCCCCTCCCCACTACTACTACGGTACGCGCCTTCATTTTTTTAACGATAATAATTCAGCACATTTTTCCCTCGTCGACTCGCATGAAATCGCGCTGACACACGCTGTAGAGCATTAACGTATAACGAAAGGGTTAACGGAATGGGTGACTAATTTCGTCGTGTGGATGGATGGGTGGATGGACCTTCGTTCTTTTTGTTTTCCCTTCAGGGTGGACGACGAGCTGGATGCCATCTCCAGTTTCGAAAGCCCCTGCGGCGGCGTCGAGGGAGGAGTCGCGGTCGTATCGCGCATGCGTTCTTCTCCTTGGGCAGAAAAAGAGGGGAGCGGGGACATCTTGAACAGTCTGAAGAAGCGATCCATGTCGGGATCGGGGTTAGGGTTGGGGTCGGGCGACGGCGGCGGCGGCGTGACGGCCGAAGGCTTCGCGCGGGGTGTGCACGACGCTTGGCGGGTGGGAAAGAAGGACTGCGACAACGGCTTTTTGCTCGTGGCGTCTCGTGAGGACAGGAGTTTCGCCATTTCTGTGGTGAGATAGCGAGCGGAAGACCGAAAAATTGATCATGGATGCGCCGTTTTTGTTTCTTCCCGCCTTTGTCGGTTGGTATATCAGTAGGTCGGTCCGTTGGTGTGTTTCGTGTTTTTCCTGATAAGACACTGGATGTGGATGTACCTGTACCTAGGAAACAATAAGCACCTTTATTTCATAGATAGATGGACGTTTCCAGTAGGAATATAACTCCACACTTTTACCCACACATTTCTGAGATATGATGAGACCTACAAATTGCTCGAACAAATCAGGCCAATCACCAGTTGAATCCATATTTTTCAAGGGATTCGAGGGTCTATGGTCATACGGCTACGGCTATGAATGAAGTGAGTACCCCCCCCCCCGCCCCCCGCCCCTTTCGCCGTTTCTCTTCGTGTCTGGTTGTCGAAAATGCAAATGAACCCCCTCTCCAAAACAGGGCAAGGGTCTCGAGCGATACCTCGCCCCCAGGGATCGAAACGCCGCGCTAAACGCTATGAAGCCCCTTCTCCGAAAGGGAGACTGGGACGCGGCTGTCCTGGTAGCACTCGAAGAGATATCAAAACGCCTCCGGAAGAATCTTCCCGGAGAGGATAAAGGCTCGGGGGCGGCGACGTCAACCCTCTTGCCTGGTGGGAGGTGGGGCGAATTCAAGCAGTGGCTGGCAGGGGCAGGGGATGGTCGAGGCGGTGGTGGTGGTGGTGGTGGAGGCGGCGGAGGAGGAGGCGGCTTATTTGAGGGCATGGATTTTGGAGGCTTTTTTGATGGTTGGCCGCACGGGGAAGATTGGCTTTCGCCAGGGTCGATGCTGCTCGCCATGTCCTTGCTGTGGGGCGGGGCGTTAGCGCGGTCCTCTGCAAACAGGCGGCGGTATAGCGGCTTTGAGGCTAAACTTGCCGGGATTGAGGCGCAAAGGTGTGTTCACCCCCCCATCCGCGCCTGATGAATGCCACCCTGGCGAACGTGCTCGCGAGTTGTCTGACCAATCCGAGACCCCTTGTTTGTGTGATATGTGGAACAAAGGAAAAAACAGCGAGCACCAAAATGTTGTAGTCTCTGTTGGGAGTAGGAACGGTGCTCCGCCTCGAAAGGGATGCGTGGTCAATGGTCAAATGACTACGGCAAACAACCAATGACTGCCCCCCCCCCCCCCTCTCCTCCCGAGGTAGGGCGATGATGTCGCTGGCGCCAGGTGGGTGGTCGGTCGGACAAAACGCGCTGGCCTCCGCAGGATCCTGCCCGATCTGCCTCGATACGTTCTCGGTTTTGCCGTCTGAGAAGCAGCCGCAGCAGCCGCAGCCGGAGCAGCTGCAGCTGCCGCTGTCGCAGCAGCCGGGAATGCATGCAGCGGGTGGCCACGGGTTAGGCCATGGCGAGGAAGTCATCGGCTCTGATGGGCTGGCGGTGGCGACCGTGCAGTGCGGCCACTCGTTCTGCCAGAGGTGAGAGAAAGCCGTATTGGCTGTTTTTCGGTGTTTGTTTTTTGAGATGCGCTGGGCCCAGCAGTGTGCGTAATAGAACCGTATTAGGAGTAGTAGTACTGTCTTAGTAGTAGTAGTAGTAGTACCATTATTATTTTTATTATTATTAGCAGCAGCAGTAGTAGTAATAGCGCAAGATGTAAGTCGGGGGGACAGGGGGGGGGCGCGCATCGCGCAAATATCTTCAGCACTGGTGATCGGTTTTTGGGGCTCACTGCGAATGCGGGAAGTTAGTTATGGTCCCGTCTGACGGCCTAGAAATCATTCTACCGGTCCTGCCGCCACAATGAGTGTGTCAAAAATCAAAGCGAGATCATCGACCTACATGCCCGGAACAATGCGCCCGCACCCATCCCTGGAACCGCCAGTGCTACCACTGTGGAAAGCTTCCTTTTTAATCCCTCCCTCATCACCCCCCCCCCCCCCCCCTCCCCTTGCCCGGCACTGATATGTAATACTGCGTCCTGTTACCATCCCCCCGCTGAGGTTTGTTTAATTTCGGTTTCCACCGCGGAAGTGGGAGGTTCCCTTACAACCAACCTCCTCATCGAACCCACCCCCTCGCCGTCCTTTCATCTCCTTTATCGCTCCGTTTTACTCCTTCGCTCCTGGGGTCGGTGTTCAAACAGCTGCCTTTCTCAATGGCACGGCGAGGACGCCGACTCAACCGCCGCCGGCAGTTTTCACGCGGTCGGGGCGGCGCACCCGGACACCCGCGCTTGCCCCATCTGCGACGAAGCAACGCCCGCCCTCACGGACAAGAGGCTTGGCCTCCGCCACCGCCGCCGCCCACGCAGCCGCGCACCCCACCCCAAAACCGACCCCAATGCCCACCTTAACAATGCCCACCTTAAGAAACCCCGTCGTCGCCGAAAAGTTGGCTCGTTTGGGTTCAGCTGGCCGGGCTCGCGAAGAGCCACGGGATCCGCGCCGACTAAACGCGGGGACGGCAGTGGCCGCGCGGGGGGGGGGGGGAGCGTATGGTTCGATCCGCAGGGGTCGAGCACTTGGGGGTCCTCCAACATGAATCAGGGTGTGCTGCCACCGCCGCCGCCACCACCACCGCTGCCGCCGCCGCCCCCACCGCCACCTTTGAATGCCCCGCGGCTAGGTGGAACTCCCGATGGGATTCCGCTGACCCCGGTCGGGGCAGGGCCTGCGACGGCCGCGGGCGTTGGGGGGACGAGGGAGGGTGGGGGGACGGCGGGGGCGCTGCGGTCATCTGTGGGGGGTGGGGACGCGCGAGATCGGGCGCGGAGGGAGGCCGCGTTTCGACTGGCGTCGCTGGGGTCTCAGTACCCCAAATTCTTGGACGACCAGACCGTCAACAGGTACACATCCATTCTCGTCTCTTTTTGTTGCATTTTTGTGGTATAGATATATATTTTTTGTTTTTTTTTGACGTGCTATTGTTTCGTTATGTTTATTAATAGGTGTTCGTTGTGTTAATTTTGCATATCATAGTTTTAAAAATTTGACTGCCTGCTGGTATTCGTGGTAGGCCCCGGTTATAGAGCGTGTGAATCTCGTGGTCCGCACAGCAAGGATACGTTCGTCGCCGACTTGTGATAAAGAGTATGAACACCGATCGACAGCCCCACGGCCAAGGTACATAGTAACGATCTCTGTAAAACGTACATGGTGTTACAACGGCATTCGGTACGGCCTCAGTTGATTTTCATTTCACTATCAGTTGGCTATATTTTGACCATCAGTTGACCATCACTTGACTATCAGTTAGCTTATCGGTTGGGTATCATTTGACTATGCTATGAGCTGAGTCCCGTCTTTTCAGAAATAAAATTGGCCAAACGAAAGTTATGTCACGAACACTGTGTAAAACGCACATGGTGTTACAAAGGCATTGGGTAGGGCCTCAGTTGATTTTCAATTCACTATCAGTCGACTATCGGTTGACCATCAGTCAACTATCAGTTGACTATCAGTTGACTATCAGTTGACTATCATATGATTGTCATTTGACTATGCTATGAGTTGAGCCCCGTCTTTTTAGAAGAAAAATTGGCCAAACAGTGCTGTTACGCATGTGTATATATATATATTTTTTTTTTCCTGAGAGGTATCCTCTGCCTCCAGAGTTTTTGGAGCCTGTCCTGTGACCACAAACCAGATTGTACCGGTTAATCGATTTCAGAACAAGAAAGACAACAATGCCCTGTGACCACGGATTTGCATATGGCGATGATTTAATGCTACAACAACCTAAACCCTATTGGAGCATGCGTCGTTTCGCCTCTCTATGTTGCTACTACCCTCGCTGTTGTGTGGTTTGTGGGCAGGTGGCTCTCGAAGGATTACTCCTCCAGCTGGAGCCGAGATCCGCTGCTTGCTCTGAATCGCCCTCCGGAAATGGGCGCAGATGGCGACGGGAGAAGATCAAAGAAGGGAAGCGGATGGGTTTCCAGCGCGTCCCGTGGTAGGGATTACGGGGGCGGGGAGAGGAGGTCGTACGGGGGCGGTTCTTCGTCCACGGTAACTGGCGGGGGTTGGTAGCGGGAGCGATGGAGTTGGTTTCTTGCACCGCCGCCTGGAGCGGAGTTGTGTATATTCTGTTTTATGAGCACATAGATCTACATCTCTTGTCTTTTGTTGACCAATGGAACATGCGAAATATCACTAGTTGACCAATTAATGGGTTTTGTCGACGAATCGGTAAGCTGCACTGCCTTTGCGGCACAGACTCGCTTTCTTGCGTTGCTGTATCAATCGGAGTGTGAAGTGGCTTGCTGCGCCGAGAGTGCCGCCGTGCAGACACGGTCGCTGCTTGGATTTTTTCCGAAAAAGTTCTGATGACGGGGAGGAAAGCACAGAGGCAGGTCTTTTTCAGAGGCTGTTTGCCATCCGACTCATGCTGTCAATTCGACTTTTTGTTTTGGAGTGCGGAAAAGGGAAGGAGGTGGGTTGGTTATTTACGTCATTGTTGAAGAATCGGCCGCTGTTAGAGCGTGTACATCGCACAAACGCGTTTCGTGCTTTTGTCGACGATCGCGCGGTTGTAGTTTTGTCGTACTGTTGTGGATTTGAGTGTATAGGCTATGGGACGCTCCGATTCGCGTCACTCGTGTGTTTCTTTGCTTTTTATAATCTGTTTTCGTTTTTGTTACCGCAAGCGCGCACAATCGACTCTTTGATTTTGGGGCGAACCCTTGATAGAATTTGACAATTTCCCCCCGTACTGTATCCTAGTAGTCTGTCCCCGCATTTGGGTTTCAGTTCTTAACTCAAATGGGGTTAAACGCTCAGATGCTATATAGGGAGGACCCACCCCCCGTCTGCCCCGCGGGGAGGGATGATTGGGAGGGGAAAAGGGGAGGAAATACCAAGGATGGCGGTGGTCGCTTTCGTTAGTCGGTACGGTATATGACAGCGCGTAACACACCCCTTCGGACGCATGTGAATGCCGATTATGCCGATTCAGCCACTACCAGTTGAGTGCACACTCCGAGCGACGCGTCTATGGAGGCGTCTCGATGAGATCTTCCGAAAGCCGCCGTGTTCGTTGTGCATGCCTCCCCTGGTGTTGGAGGAAATCGGTTCTGATAAGTGTTCGTTGAACTGTGTTACACGCTGTAATACACGTGGATGCGTGTAGTATTAACAGCAATCAGCAATCCAGCAGATTGCGGGTAGGTACTGCGATTAAGTTTCGAGGGTGTGTCCCTCCAACACATGCAGTATACAAGTCGAGACGGAAAAATATAGGGACCGTCTTGCTATTAATATGAAAACCGAATGGTCCTTACATTTCCGCCCGTAGTGTTAGAAGGTATGGAGGTGATGCGTGGCGAAGCCAGAAACTACTGTGTGCGCCGTCTGCGGCACGCGCGACGAAAAATGTGTTTACATACGTCGGTGTTTCGGCCACGCTTCGCAGCGTGTCGCGGCAAGCGCGAGCATTCTTATAGTTGGGTTTGGAACTCGTTTTTGTTTTCGTGGATTGTAGGATGTACAATGATGGTTGGTCGTTGTGCGACGCCAGCGCGAGGGAAGGCAAGGAGAGTCGAGGCGTATACGAATGCTCATACCCCCCTTGGAGACATGCTCCGAGTGATGGTCAAATCGCCCGAGAAGGGCTAAGCGGTTGCCACTAGACCACCGCGGTGACCGGCAGTTGGCCTTCGTTGGAGTGCCAAAACACCATTTCAAGTCTACAGTACCTGGCATGTAATTGTGGGGTATAGGCTTTTGGGGTCGGTGTTTGTCGACCAAGAAAAACGACAAGTGCGATGTTATCAAGTGATTAGGAAGAGCACGCGGTAGCACAAAGACCATCGTTCTCCACGAGCGTGTGGTACAGCTCCACACATTGCGGCTTGCACACCGGCAGCTCGACCTGCTTCGTGAGGCCCGACGCTGTAATCGTAGTTTGTGTTCGACGCGCTTTCTCCCTGAAGCCCCAAACTGGGTTACTAACAGAAAGAGCCACCGTTCAGATTGGGGCGTACGACGAAAATACAGTAATGCCTCATATGGAAATCCTGGGAAATCGCCTTTTATCCTCTCCCGCCGCCGGAAAAAGAAATTTTGAGAGCTTGCCACACGCAACACACTGCATGGATCGCGCCCAACCTTGACGACAGTGACCGGACGGCGTTTCCGTGTCGACTCCCTCAGCGGTTTGGCTAGATGTGCGTGTACGAAGAGAAATTATCGGAAGCAGACGGAAAATTCACGAGTATACATAAACTCGTATTATAGTAGAACTCTATAGGATTGTGTAGCTTCACCACCACTGTTCCGCCCCACTGCGCCCCGTTTGTCTCTGTTTATACTCTTTGTTCGATTTGCCCAACCAAGTACCCGGAAACTCCCCTCCTCTCTCCGCTTCTATTATACGACTTCTCAAAGTACCTCAAGGTCTCCTCCTCTCTCCTCTCCTGCCGCTTCTTCTTGCAAACGATGCTGATGTACGCGAGGTGTCCGAGGCGTCGAAGCATCGAGACGTCGAGACAACATCTTGACCAAGGCTACCCCCTTTCGCACTACTGGGTTTGAGCCCCTCGCGCGAGGGACTCCTTACCTCACTGACGAAAAACACTCTAGCCGATTTTCCTGTGGCACCGTAGCCAATAATCCCATTACGGATTCTTTTCGCAAAAACAACACAGCGCGGAGAAGCTAAGCATGGCAAAATAACAGGGGGGTTGCTCGCGCGATTAACGCCGAGAGACAGCAAAAAACGGCCCGAAAAGTGACCCCCTGCCGTAGTTTTCGTCTTATTATACTACTCCAAGTATACTATTAGTATTGCGGGGGACCATAGTAACCCACGATCTTGAACACAAAAAGCCCTATATGTTCCGCTATTCGTGCTGACCATGTTTCGTTCTGAACATTGTTAATATGTTCCCCCTTAATAGAACCGCAGAACCATGAGTAGTGGGACTCGATTCAACACGGAACGACAACCGCAATTTCGATGCCCTTTTCCCTCGCTATGACACCACTCCTGACCACGTTGCTCCTCAATCGAACCAAGATGTGCAGCTACAGCAGGGACGCAGCACCAATTTTCCTGGGGCCCTGCACTCGAGGAATCTTACGTACACCTCATTCAAACACTGACTTGCGAGAAAAAACGAAATGCAACCCGATGAACAATCCAATGGCCTAGCCAGCCATACAACGAAAAATGCTGTAAAAACACAAAAGGGGTTTCCTATGATATTGGGTGGCCCCTCGGCTGAGGACCCCCCGTCTGTTGGAGATATACCAACTTGAAGGTGCTACTCCTATCGTAGCCACAGTCTAAAGCTAAACAGAACACGTAAAAGCGGACGACGCAAAGCCTGCGCAAACGTCGGACTTACCACGATCGAGATAGTAGTCCAGATCGTTTATATCATCTAGATCCTGTATCTGTCGTTAAAGTACGTATATTGTGCAGGATCTGTGCGGTCCAGATCCAACCCAGGAAAACACGTGCTACTGTGGATCATCCAGATCATCATCCGGATCTAGATCAACCGGCAACATGATCTATAGGCCACGAAGATGATACAATCATACGGACCAGGGATATATTTAGCCCTGGAAGGCGTCTATCATCAACTGGGATCTCAATGGACCGCTTCGTACACGGGGTCGGCTCGAAGCGAGGACAGGGAGATCAAGATGGTGTCGAGGTGGCTCGAAGCACAGGAGATGAAGAAAAACACGTATACATATATATTAACTATACATCGTAGACCGAAGTCAAAGTAGGAGTAGAAGGAGAAAAAAAAGAAGGGGAAGAAGTGGAACCACTGGAAGTGAGCTGCGGGGTACCACTTTTACCAGGCTTCTGTGTCATACCATAACTCAACCCACTCGTTAAATACCACAATATAGACCCTTTCGGTGGTCCCAGAATGACTTTCATCCACCCGGGGCAACATATAGTCGCTCCGTACTCATACATTCCATAGACTATAATGTAATTTTTACTCAAGCGTACATACGTGTATCATCATGAATCACACCCCCGTAGATTACATGAGCACACTGCTCATCAGGCAGACTGCAAGTACTAGATCTTTTAGATCTGATATATCCGATGCGTGCAACATTAAGCGCTCAACACGTGGCCCCGTTAGAACTGCGCTCCCTGTTGACGGACAACTTTTCTTTAAAATTATCATTTATTTGATAATTTTTGCAGCAGTTTAGCTACAGCACAGATAACCTCGATCTCTAGCACTCACTGCAGATAGATCGCTTGATGTCGTGGAAAAATATAAATAAATCCACACCTACCTGGCTATATACTACCTCGTACTGTACGACAGCCAGACTTTTGGTGTACAGCAGCCAGACTTTTGGTGTCTCCCGCGAGGTTTTTCCCAGCTACGCTCCGCACCAGGCGAGCTTAGAAAATGATACCAGTTCGTAGTGCTTATGTGTGAATTCGTTTGAAACACCGTATCCCTCGAGCCAGAACATGTTACCAGTTCATATCTCTTGAAACAAATATATTATTTAAAATACAGCATCCATTCGGTGGCCTTGCGCACAACGTTGCTACGCGTTCTAACACCCGTTTTGAGCGTTTCGCATAAAAATATCGAAAGCGCGTTCAGCGTAACCACATCCTACCCGTTGGCATGCAAGAACACTGTCGAAATAAGACCGTCCAAAGCGAGTTCTGCGTGACCAGGCCAACCAACCTCCCACCGATATTTTTCAGCATCTTCTCTCTAGAGATCCGGAGCTTCAAAATATCCAGAAAGCTGCCAATTTTGGCCTGTGCTGCGGCCGGGGCGACCTATTTTTTGTTCTGAGGTTCTCCCGACATGATCTCTACGTTCCTACCCGCAAACAGGCATTGACAAACCATTGTACTGCACGGGCTACTCGGTGAACTATACCATGGGGCTACATTACACCGATTGACGTGGTAGCGAACAATATGGTAAAAACAAAGAAAGCGTTTGGCCTAAAAGTACCCACCCGTAAGCAAAACCTGCTTGGTCGGTGAAAGCCCAACGTCCTCCGTCCCGACATTGCAGGGATGCGAGGGTCAATGGTCTCAAGATTACGGCGATGCATGAAACGTGTACACCCCCCCCGCCAATTGCCTGGTCGACGAAAACCCGACGTGCTCCGTCCCGACATTACAGGGATGCGAGGGTCAATGATCTCAAGACTTCGGCTATGCATGAAAGCTGTACACCCCCCCTCCCGTCCCCATCCTTGGCAGGGCTTGTTTTTTTTATCTATGCCTACAAAAAAGTACGCTCCCACGCCACGTCCTGCTTGGATAACGTACTCTTAAAACATTAATTTCCATTGACCTTTTTTCTTTCTGGGAATGTTTTTAGTGAAAAATCGACATTGAACTTCGTGATGCACATTGTCGGGCGGCTAATAAAAAGCGATAAACGAAGTAAACTATCACGTCGACTGCGGCACGATAACCCCAAAATGTAGCAAACCCACATTAAAGCACGAGATTGAAAATATATAACACCGACGGGGATAAACCTACCGCAGTCTGAGCCGTCGTCCCGGGGACGTCCCCCAAATACCAGATAGCCGTCTTAATCCACACGCGACAGGAAACTAAACTAACTAATGCGCAATCGGGACGACGTCTTGTCTTCTCGCGGCTTCGACTCCAGACAGGCAGACAACCAGAACGACAGAATGGCAGACATGCAGGCAGACAGACATACAGACACACAGGCATACATGCAAGTAAACCTATCTTGCCTGCCAATGAACTCACATATCCAAAGGCCCGCATGGTGTTGGATCTGGTCAAACGAATCAAATCGCCAAAATTACCTGCCCCACCCCAGCCCCCGCCCTCTCGTAAAAAACCCCGTAATAGGCACGTTATAAGCGCCTGTATGTTGGAGATCTCTTTGTTAGGAGTAGGAACGGTGCTCCTTCTCGATAGGGGTGCGTGGTCAATGGGCAAATGACTAAGGCAGGGAGCAAAAGAATACCCCCCCCGCTCCTTCCCAGCGAAGACAGGACAGCGCAAAACATAACGCGCATCACGAATATAATTTTTCTTGGTCTTCATTTCGAGTGCCGTTGCTGTCCTAATGGTCTGTCGCTAACGTTTTCGTGACAAAAAGCTTTGCGAAAAACTTGTTGACAAACATGCCGTGGGGGTCCCATTTGGTGGCGATGCGCTTCAGAAGCGGCAGGCGGCGGGAAAACGCACGTTGCAGCTTGGCGTCGGCGTCCTCGACGTAGGACTCGCTCCACTTTGCCCAGTGCGGCAACGCCGCATCGGAGCCGTCCTGCCGGTGGGTCGGTGGGTGGGTGGGTGCGTGGGCGGGTGGGTAAGCGGGTGGGTCGGTGGGTGGGTGAATTAGAGATACATCATAACCATTGGGTTTTATTCCAACAGGTTATGAGCCTCGCATTACGCACGGCGCACGACTATAAGAAGATTGTTCGGTCTGCGATACGACGCACACATCTAAATTCCTATAGTAGAGTGCTGCACTTCTTCGGAGCCACCGGGATACCAGGTATGTGCGCACGGCGTGAGTGGCGCCACAAGAAAACCAGCTTTCGAAAACAGAAGAACGATATAGGGCAGAGCTACGATATACGATGCTTCCGTATTGCTTGCGATTATAAGAAAAAAAGAGCAAGCGACGCGCAGATGGATGTGTCCCTTTCGCGGAAAAGGTAGGCCATCCTCGTCGTGACGAAGCACGTGCTTTCGGGCGCACCATAGTTAGGTTCAAAACGAATGCACTCACTTTCATCTTGATGGCTAGCCAAGCGTCGGCGACTTTAGTGTTGAACTCCTTCAGCCGCGGGGTGCCAACGGCCGAAAGCACTTCGATCCACAAGAACACGTCTCCCTGAAAAACCAAAATCAGGAGGAGGGCTAATGTAAAGGACGCGATATTAAAAATCGTCTCCCAAAGTCCAAAACTATGTATCATACAGTATGTACGTACATATGACGCGTGACGGTGAACGGAAGCACATCAGTCTTTCACCAGGATATTCAATCGAGGTTGTTATAATTCTTGTCTCCTTTTCCATCTGACAATGTGCTGGATGAAGCAATGAGATTCAACGTCGGTCACTCGTAAACATTCACGGAAGAAAGCAGAATAACACCAGGGGAAACCCACACTGTAGATGTACATATTAGAAAAATGAAAGCAATACATTTTACTGCTGCTTGTCTTTTCTTTGCCGCCCGACAATGTGAGTCATGAGCCTATTCTACCTCAATCATGTAAATTAGACATTCTCAGAAATAATAAGAAAACCAAAACGAAACAATAGACCAGAAAAAAACGGAACTCGATGAACCGCACAGTCCGAGGTCTTTCCGCGTACCCCTCAAGCCAGCAACCATACCGCTATGCAACAACCCGCAAACAGTACCACCACTGAAATGGTGCGACTCCAAGCCAGACCAGATGGGGAGAGCTTTGCTATTACGGGTGATAAGTGAAAAAACACTCCGAAAACGTTGCAAAAAAGAAAGAAAAGCAAAGGGGTGCGAATGTGAGCCGGAGCGGGCGGGGGGTGATCTGTTACTACTGCTGGTCTTTGAAATACTACCGAAAACGGAACCATACACCGTTCAAAGCAAAATACAAAATGGCATTCGATGAATGGGACTCTTGATAGGGGTAATCTCTTTGCCGGAGCATGTGGGGACTTCTGTGCTACTTCTGTTGTGGGTGGTCAGAGAAAGAAAACGCCGAAAAACGGTGTCCGCCAGGATAAAAAAAATGACGTTGGATGAAGGCGTCATTGAGGGGACACCTCTTTGGTATGCAGAAAGCAGAGTGACACGAAAAAAATTCACGTCCAAGCTATAGCTGCTGCTAAGACTCACACTAGGGCAAGCGTGCACCTAAGCTCTCCGAAGCCCCTCGCTCGAGGAGCCCCGTACCCCACCCCAAACTTGATCTTAGAAAAATGAAGGTTCAAAACAACCCGATGACCAGTGTAATACAATATCTTATTGTATCATATCACATAATATTGTATCTATCCTGGGTGTACGCAGGTATTAGTTTTTCACAATGAAACACATAATGATAAATGGTCTATCTCTTCCCAACGAACTTCGTTAGCTCCTTGCTTGAGGGCCCCCCGTCAGTCATAAAATTATTCAACCATTTTTTCCCCCCCTGTCACATCACACTTCTGATGGATCTACTACCTCTTCGCCGTAGGCTGGGGAGATGGGGCTGTCGCTGTGCTTTGTGAATCGCATCTCTGTGGCCACGTTCAGGGGCATAGCGCCCTCGTCCTTCGCGAAAGTCTTGACGATGGCGATCGTCGATTGGATGGCCTTGTATGCGCTGGAAAAGGCAAAGATTGTCAATGACGACGGGGAGGGGGGAGGGGTATTAGTATGTTGCTTAACATAGTCGTGCGGCCATTGACCGAGCGTCCTTTTCGAGACGGAGCAAAACGTACGGGAGGTGGATGAGAGAGAGATCGGCGTGCTCGACCAGCCGCGGCATCGTGTTTGTCCTCTTCTTTTGCCAATTAGAGTTCAAAGCAAGCAAAAATGCTAAACACGCTAAACGCAGCTCATCCGTGAACTCACTCAATCATGCCCTATCGTAGCAGTCATGACCGATCGACCCGACTGACAATGCACGCACTCCCGAAGAAACGCGGTCGGTTGTCGACCAACGATTAGAGCATGGACGATGTCCGATACTCTGCGGCTCTGAGTCCTTTGAGAGCTTCGCCCACGTTGTTGGGGGACACATCGCGTATTATGTGTAGTGTTTTGTGTCGGATACATTTATTTTGAAGTCGTTCAAGATGCGCATGCTACGATAGAGGTGCTCCCAAGTTTGGCGAGGGGTTCCCCGCTTCAGAGTCTCTTTGGTGCACCCAAGCGCCAAAAGATGAGAAGAAATTAACGTGGAAAGCGGTGAAACCACCCCACGGCCTTGACATACAACGAAATAATTCGGGGAAAAAGTGATGTGTTTAGACGATTTCAGGTCAAAGAGCCTTGAGGTCAGAAAAAAGTTGACCCAACAACGTGCTACCCCTATGGTAGCACTTGAAGGATGCTGTTAGCGGACTATTGATGGACTATTGATGGACTATTGATGGATTATTGATGGGCTATAGATGGACTACTATTGATGGATTATTGATGGGCTATAGATGGACTATTGACTGGCAAGTTGGGGTTGGCGCTAATGCTGGGGAAAGATGTTTGAAGGATGCGGTTTGATTTTTTGTTGATGCAGCGAATAGGATGTCAACAACTTTGTTTCATCTGCGCCGTATTGAGGGAAAACACTTCACGCCATTGACCAAGGCTACGGCATTACTAGGGGGGATGTTGATACATGTGTTAACATGTTGTGTTAACACATGTTAACACATGTTAACACATGTTAATACACGTTAACACATGTTGACACATGTTAAGACATGTTAAGACATGTTAACTCATGTTAATAATGTTAATACCGCCTTTTTTCACAACCGGGTTTCACCACTCGCACGAGTAGTGACTTTTTCAAATACCTCACTGACACAAAATATTTCGGTGATTTGTTTTGCGCAGCGTGAATTGCCATTTCATTGCGGATTCATATTGCAAAATCAAAACATCACGAAAGGTTAAGACGGCAAAGGAACGGCGGGGTCACTCGCGCGAGTGACCGTAAGCCACTTCAAAGTTAGGCCCCAAAAGTGACACACCTACCGCAGCCTTGGCCCGTCGGACTGTTCAACGTATGTGCATAGTCCAGTTCCCTCGGCATATCCAATCAACGCTTAATTGAATACGAATACAGTTGCGCACAAACGAAAAACGTAGGCATAAAAAAAACATGTATCAACGCAATAACATCGAACCAAAACAGGAATAAATCAGTAATTTGATTGAGGCAAAGTCAACGAGAAGATCACCGTAATCGAAGACTGCTTGCGACGCTCACCTTGTGAAGTCAGGGTCGCACTTGATGCACACCTGCCAGCGGTGTGGAAAACGATGTCGGATAAGTCTACCCAATTCGCTAGTTCGCCGCTAAACGTTGTTGGTGCATCTCGTAGGATATGCGTTCGACTGACAATTTTTCAGCCAACGTTTAATAGCAAAGAAGAGAACAAAGAGAGCGGACAGGTAGACTTAAGTCGGGCGCTTGAAATCTGTCGATATAACCCGGATCCTTACGGTAGATGTGTGTAGCTGCCAGCAGAGATGAACCCTAGGGCTGCAGTAGACCAGGTGTACCATACAGATGATGATTATTGTCGACAAATGACAGGCCGATCAACCATGTGAAAATCGCATGGTGATAAGTGAATTAACGAAACGTGACCGAACGCGCCGCACAGGGGTTCCATTCACTTCCGAGTTTTGCTGAGCTCTGCGAATGGTACCCAATCGACACTGGGTAGCTCCTCAGTTTGAAGGGCACAGTGCGCCAAATATTTTTTGGCCAAAAGCGTGTTACTATACGCCTAGCATAGCACGCGTTATCCTGACGCAAAAGGCTTACAATACAAACGGTGGTTTCACATTCTAACGCTGGTTTCACTAACCACCTGCTATAATGAACGAGCAAACGCAGCCGACAAGGACAATTTCAACTGGCCTCGGGCTCCTAGAAAATCAGTTGAGTAACTTCTCACCTCCGTGTCTGACACTGGATGTCCGTCGGTAATGTGTCTCCGCCAGTGGATTGTCTGGGAGCATCATGCCGTAGGCGACGAGACACACGCGCGGAAATCGGGTGGGGGAGAGGATGGGGGTCGCCTTGCAAGTAATTTGACGGGGCGGGAGGAGGGCGGGACAATGTGCAATAGGGGAACACCATAACCGTTTTACCGTTTTACTCAAAATTATCTCGCTGACGGGGTAGCCTCAACCATCGACCTACAGTAGGGACTCTCAGCAAGGCCGTGGTGTGCCAGAGAAGCGTGACCGCCTTATTGGGGGAAGCCGCCTTATTCGTTCCAGGTTTATGGGTGCAATTCTTCAGTCGCGCCAAGCGATTTTGACCGCCTTATATTGGGATATCGCTTTACTCAGACCGCCTTGATTATGAACTCACCTGTACCGTTATAATTGGAAACGTTTTTTTTTGGTTTTCGATTTTCGCTATAATATATATGATGCATGGTGAAGTAATAATCCAGGCCATGCGATTTTTCCACGTTCAAATTCTGAACGCCTAATTTTTGGGTGGAGTGTATACATCTCCTGAAGAAGTGAAAAGCCTCCCGATGATTAGGTGTATCGTACGGTAGCAAGAATCTTCATTCGCTTCCACTCCACCTCATAAATCTTCATTCGCTTCCACTCCACCTCCGGCTACAATAACGTTCAACCAGTTCGAACACTGACTTCCGAAAAGCAATTACTCTGGAGGTGCCGCAAATCGCCGCGTACTGGCAGCGTATACCTGCCCAAGCGAAGCCTCGTAGGATACCTCTCCAGTAGTCTTGAATACCGGATCGAAGGCGAGGGCCGCCGCCTTGGAATACAGGGATACCAGCGCCGGCTTGTCACCGAACTTCGCCACCTGTAATTTTGTGTGTGGAGGGTCGCGCAACGGGTTCCGCACAGACCGCTTCATCGGTTTTGAAGGCTACCAACGACATTGGGATAAATGGCTCGCTTTGACCAACGCAAAAAATACCACACTAGCTCCAAGTATTTTTTGTCTCCAACACACGTGTGCTGTTCTAGAGGGGTTTACTTTTTATTTTTTCGTTTCATCCGACAAAGGTGAGACATTCTTAACCTTACTTGATCGCGGACAAAGATACTCTTGGCTGTCCCTGGTCGCGGACGACTTACCAGCGGCAGGGCGAGCTCAGACCCGAGGTTGATCTCGAGGAAGTCGGTGATACTGAAGTTGCGGTCGAACCTCGTCGACGTCTCCTGGTCCACTCCGAAGAACGAATCGTCGTCCTGTTACCGAAACATGTACTAGCGCTCAGAGGGAGAATTAATAACCCGTGCTTTATTGGCCTTACACAGGATCACAACAAAACAGATGAAATGCACGAACTGACGCCCAAATAAAAATTCGCGGGCTCGTTTATAAATATCTTGGGGTGTTGGTTGTAATTCATTGTTTTTGCACAAGTCGGGCAGCTTTCTCATTATTGTTATTTATTGTTCCTTGGATAATAGCGTGGGAGAATACGGCTGGGCAGGGCTCGGAAAAAAACTCAGATCGGCCGTCCCCGATGCCTTGCTAACGAGACCCCCTCCTCCCTCTTCTTTAGGAGTTGGGTTTACAAACTTACAGACTGACGTGTCCCTTGCCCTCCCCGTCGTGCCCATTGGCACTATTGTGGCGATGATTGCGGCCGACAATGCTGCATTTCGATATACAAAGTTAGGTCATCAGTGTACTCGTTCGTAGTGTACATATATGGACTTTAGAGACCATAATCCAACACGCCCTCTTGATGGAAGGCAGTCGCTTGAGAAGCGGTAAAAATGTTAGAACTGACCTAGAAGGTGAACGTTCGGGTAACCATCTTTTCCTGTAGTGTGCGACGAACATACAACGCGCATGCTTTGCACCATAAGAGGACGATCAATGGCCGCCACGGTCAACCAAAAATAACTCGATATGTACTAAAGCGGTGCTAAACCTCATGGATGCCGATAGCAATCCGCGCAGCAGGATATTGATAGCTACGGCTAACTACGATCTTGTGTGAGTTGATGGTCGGCGGGCTCTCCAGAAACACAAAATAGGCGCTTAGCTTTTGACGCGGTCGAACTAGAAACCCACATTCGCTCTTAATACGTATACAACCAACTTGCGGTTGAAAAACGCTGTGGAGAGGGAGGGATCGGAGAGGTCGGGCGGTCTCTTTGGCGGTATAGTCATCCCACAGTAGTGTTGCAGCAGAAAGTCCCTGAGCTCCTCACTTGAGGAACTCAATATCTCACCCGAACATTGACTTCGAAGACATTCGTTCGCACAACCCAACCAGGCTTCTATGCCTTAGTCAAAAAAGATAATGTACTCGTGAAATTACTTCATTGTCCGGCAGTTCCTCACATGAGGAGCTCAATCGCCCAGGGACTTCTTGTCGAAAAAGCTGCAACCCCTACCGTGGGATGACTTGTTAACCGAAAAACATGTTAGCGTTGTTGACGTTGATTCTCCTAGGCTCGGGGGAAAGGAGGACTGCTGAGGATGCGATATGAACCAACTGACAAGTGGGTTGTTGTCGCCGCCTTTTGTCGTTTTCAGGGCAACGTCCCGTCTGTGATGTTTTATGCTGGTACACTCTACCTATCTTTTTCATCGGAAAATGGAGAGCGTCTGCGCACTGCAGTTATGACGTTCTTTGGTTGACCGATTGGACGCAGCTGGTTGTACACGGGGGAAGACTCTGACTAGTGTGGTCGGGCATTATAGGTCTAGGGTTATGCATATAAAAAGTCGGCTGCTGAAGTCTCTGGAACATTTACAACCAAAGAGGAAGAAAATAAAACGGTGTTGACAATCGTCGAAAGCAGGCACCACACCATCGATTGGGTTTCACCTTGGAGATGGCATTATCTGTACGGTTGAACGTCTTCATGGAGCAGACGTCGTTGTACTCGTCCCATGTTTGGTCCTCGAACTGTTTGCTGTTGGGCGATGTCAACAAACAAAGGCGACAACGGCGGCGATTGCGCACGGAGAAGGAGGATTGGATGCCTTTCATATGAGCGCGTCGAAACGATTTGATCCGATGGCCCGGGGAACATACGAGGGATACTACCCGACGGGTCTTGGCTGCCACACGGCACGAATCGCTAAGAAAACCTAAGATATCAGACATACATAATAGAGGCATTACCTCCACACCGACATGCACCACACCCGTTAACATGGGAGTCATCCCACGGTAGGGATTGCGTTTATTTAGGCCAAAAAAAGACATACCTCTTGCCGGTTGAGCTCCTCAAGTGAGGAACTACCGGTTGGTCCGATACTATTACGAGTATGTTTGTTTTAGCACTAGCATGTAGAGAGCAATGGTCGGATGGCACGAGCGAATGCCTTCGAAGTCACGGTTTTCGTCAGATTTTGCGTTCTTTACGTTGGGAGCCCAGGAACGTCTGCGCTGCACCCCAAGCGTGAGATGACTTATAGACGGCGCGGACAAGGGGAAGGGCTGTCCCGCTCTGGCGGGGAAACCCTAAGCACACCCTAGGGCCCTTAGAGTAGGCTATATCCCTACTTCCAGTGAACCTCAACACTAGCATCTTTTGATGAAAGCGGCGTTCTCTGAAGGAGGGCGGAGGATCGCAGAACGAGCATGTACTCACGCGACAATATCGTAGAGTGTAGTGCGTTAGAATAAGGACAAGCAACTAAAAACGTCGATATCGCGAGCAGCGGCAATCCAACAGAACAGGTGGTTCAGCTTCAATGCTGAAGCAACGCCCTACGACTACCAAAACAACCAATAGTGGTAGTAATTGTAGTGGCGTTACTGATGGGGGGTGGGAGGGAGCGGCGGGGAACGGGGGAGAAGATGGAGGGGCCTGAGGTTGAGGAGGACGGGGGATTAGTGCGACGGCGATTTTATCATTGTGCATGCCTATGCATTCCTTACAGTGGTGCAACAACGATGGTCATTATCGCGATCGTGACCAAGGCTAAAAGGGTTGCGATGACGGTTACAATGACGGTTGCGATGACGATGAACGACCAACGACGACGATCACGGCCGAGAAAACGCTGACGCAACACTGGAGTTTTCTCTGTATCATAAGCTAATCACCTAATAATTTCATGGGCCCTAAACTGCGTCCGATGCTTTTTGAGTTTTTTGTAATCGAATTAAGCGGCGTTTAAAAAGCCTAAAAAATCTAATCAACATTTGCCAAGTCGAGCAGATGGGCGAACGGCCTGAAAAAAGAAAGTCAGTCCCAAAATGACCGTACTTGCCCTTAATGCGGGGCACTGCGGGGCAACAAAAAAAACCGATTAATCGTTCTCGCCATCACTCAATCCTGATGCTAGGTACTCCCAAGCCTTGACGAATGCTTCTCTATCGTATTTTACGTCCGGCTCCAACGTTCCCGCTGTCTGCCGCATAATTGACCTGTAATGGCGTACAGTCTACAGTGAAGTCTTTTTCGCCTAAACTGAGGAGTGTTTGGTTGTAAGCCTGCAATAGACTTTGCCACACTCTCTCCAACGTGCCAGCGTCGTACTTGGCGTATTGCTCGAAGATAGTATTAACCATCTCCTCTATCAAGCTGGCGTTCATCCCCCATACCTCAGACTTGATATGTGCAAGTGCCCTCGAATTGCCCAGCGGAATGACCATTGCGATCTCTACCACTATAGCGTAGCGGTGACCCAAACATAGGTCGGCACCACGTTCGGGGCGGGGGGGTGTTGCAGGTTGGGTTCATAGTGTTGTGTCGTCTATGTGCAGGACGGGAGGGACGTGTAAGGTACAGCTTTCTCACTTTCGGATGTTTTTCGAGAATTGTCAAACATCTAAAAAACACTTGAAACAAATGCCGAAAAATCCCAAAATTTGGGGAGAGGTTTTGAGCCAACTTTGTCAACATCTTCGCATAATATATTCTTCTTATTTTGTTTTTTTCACAATACCAAGTAACATCAAGTACGTCATCTTTAACGCCGCCGTTGGGGCGCTACAACCTGCGCCCCATATGTTGACTCACTCATGATACAGAAGAAGTATACATGTATCACGCAAAGCATTTGCAACGGAGGCACACCGCGGCTCTCTCGCACACACGGGAAAGGGCTATTAACGATACGAATTCGATGCCCGTTCACCTTAAGACGTTGGAAATGCCCAGACTGGAGGCGGGAAAGTAGAAAATCTCCGCGGCGTAGTTGTCGTTCCACAGGTCCAGCAACGGGTTGGCGCTCCCCCCGGTCCCCGGCAACTTTCCGTGTCCAAGGAAGATGTCCCGTGCGCGGCACTTATGGTCGGTCACCCGAACCGCAGTACGTGCGGCGTCCAGTTGGAACGTAAATGCTGCGGGTGCACACGGCCGCAGAAAACCCACGGAAACGATGAAGCAAGCGGAGGCTGCAGGCTAGGGCGAATGCTATGGCAGAGGTGCACATTTATTTTCTGAGGCTCCCCACTTTTCGGAAATAATTTCGTCGAAACACAAATGTCTCACCTATCATGAGTCGTATTTTGTGAAACATAATTTATCTACGGATTCAGAACGATTGGGGCATCTTAGGTGGAACCTACAGTATTTAATTTGGCGACGATGGAGGGCGACGAAGGAGGTTTCCTCGATCGACCGACGCGTGTGTGAAAAATACGTAATACTTCCGACAGCACGAACCATGCTTAACGCTCAACACCACGGCCTTGCTCGGCTAGTATGCATGCTCGTTCTTGGAATATGAATTCTGAACTCCATACATTCTGAAGCATGTGCTTGTTGTGAAAAGATGACCAAGCGATAAATTCGCCCGCTCTGGTCACTCTCTCTTGTTTTCTCTGCTTTTTTTCTTCTCTTCTTCGTTTCCGCATGTGAGCGCCTTTTCTTCCTATCTCGTTTCTCCCGTCATCACAAGAGTTCTTCACAGTTACTTGGTGCCAACTCTGCATCTCTTCTCACAGAGACAGAGCTTCGACACTCAATGTTTCGACACCCACATACGGTAACCCCGAGGAGGCCGAAGTGGACGATCGATTGTGCGAATTCCTCGGGGTTGTCTTCCCTGCTGAAGTTCACGTGAGTTCCGTCCCACGTGATGATGCCAGTCTTGACGACATAGTCGCAGATGGTCTGACGAAACGCAGCACAAAGTCAAGGGAGACCGCTGAAATAGTAAATATCTAGTACCAGGTGCTAGGGTAGGCAAGAGGGAACCCTTTACATTGTGCTGGTCCTGGTTGTTCGCGCTGCTTGCGGCGCACAAGTAAGTGGTAAACCCTAGGTGGTCAAGCCTATGTCACGCGCCAATGCGGTATCCCTGCAGCGTTGCTACAACCACGTCGTGCAGGGGCAACGCCTAAACCATGTCGTACGGGGTAGTCTCGTTGTTGCACGATACACGCGAGGGGGGCTTAGCCTCGTTTCAATCGGCCTGTGCGGAGGTGTCGCCCCTATCGGCTCGTTGTATAAAAAATGCGACTGTCTGGCAAGGCAGGCGCCTCTCACTGCGCATAACTCTGGGGATTAGGGATGTTGTTTTTTGCGCCTTGGACAGTGAAGTGTACCCCAAATTCACCATAAGTAAATGAGCCCGACCATCACGAAGCTGTTGTTACAACATATGCCACGATCGCTACGTACTTTAACGTATCGCGAATCAAGACCTTCCTTGCGGTGGGGGCAACAATTCCTTGCCTGAGTTTTGCCTGTGCCGTGGCAGGCGGAGTTGACGAGGCCTCCGTACGTTACCGTTTCTGTGTTAGCGTCGGACGGCAGGGACATTCCCCTCCACTCGCCCCTGAGGCGGCACTCAAAAGACGCAAACGACATGAGTAAGGATGTTGGCTGCACCCTGGTACCGTGTGTCCACGGCAATGACGGCAGAGTGAGCGGGGCATCATCGACGTGCACGCCCGACGGGTAAATATTGCAATGGGTGAACATAAGCATGCACATCTGAAGGACAAACACAAACACCAGTTCAACGGTTGAACTAAACTCGATGTAGACATCGTTCGCCACGACGGCCCGACAATGCACTTGTGCGAAACTCCACCAAACGCAGCGTCGAATGCTTGAGAACATCAAACGCCTTCCCATGCAACAAAGCATCATGATGGGTGTGGATGACATACATACAGGTTATTATCTGGCCCCAGGCTCCGTGAAGCGACCAACCGTATAAACGAGGGCTATCGTCCGACAGGGTTATCTGAACAAGCATGTCTTGCTACGTGTTTTCGCTAGCCACTCCTGAGAATGCATGGATTGCGTGTGCTACTAGTTTTATGGCTGCTATTGCAGTCCCAAGGTATTGAAAGAAAGGCCAAGAAACCGCCGTTTAGCGATATCGTCTTCCTCGGATGCGGAACTAAATGAATGCCAACTGACGGGGCTATGGTCTCCCTCGGATTGGAAGTTTCACAGTCTAGACGAATTACGGCCAGTGGTAACAATTCGGTTCCGCTCACCTTTCTTTCGAATCGCAAAACGTCGCTAGCTGGCCGGTCGTTACTCCGGGTCCGATTGTAACCTGTCCGCAGGACGGTTTCTTTTTTAAGCGATTGATAAGCCGTTGGAGTCATAAACAGGGTTGGTTAGCAGCAGGAAGCAGAGGGACCGAGAAAAAAACACAAAAGCGTTTGTCGCAGCCACGCCAAGCATCTGGACACGCTTTTCTCTACAGTAAGTAGCTGCGCAGGACCTGATTGAGGTGGAACCACCAACCACCCGAAGAGACATGCTGGCGGCGTCAACAGCATATCAAGGCTATGGCAGGAGGGGGACACCCCCATTGGCCGAATTTGAGGCACTATCAATAGCACGAGTGAGTCTGTACCTCACTGAAAAAAGTCTTTACGCAAAGTTTAAGCGCAGCGTGGCTTACCATTCCACTGCTGATTCATGTCTCAGAATGAAAAGAGCACTACCACTGGTATAGCTTAAGGTCACACAGGAACAGGGGGGCCACTCGCGCGAGCGACCTCGAGCCATCGTGAAAAATGGTCCCACAAATGTGACGCTCCTACCGTCGCCTTGGTGAGGAGTAGTCATTAGCCATTAGTAGTCATTAGTACCGATTCTCTCTGCGAGGGTCGTTAGCCGGACTTCGCATGTTCGCTTTGCTGAGCGGGCCAGCCGGCGTCAGCGCTACTGTACGATGGGCGGTCCTTTGGTGAGTTTTGCTTTGCTGGCTGAGGTGCATGATTTTCGACAGATTGATCGACGAAGAAAACCGAAACAGCAACAAACCGTCGGAGGCCAGAGGGGGGTGAGGGCGGCCAAATCAACATGCGCCACGACATTAGCCTGGCCCCTTACAGAGCATTGCCGTCCCGGTGTGGTGGCAATTCGACACCTTCCCTGCACCGCCTTGAGAAGGGGCCATGGCGTGGTTGCCCTTGCCTCAGGATTTTGTAGTACGAGACACGGGCCCAATGGGGTCTGTACGAAAGGCAACATTCCTATGGTCGGCAGAAAGAAAAACTCGCGTTGCTACATTGCTACAGGCGGGGTAGGGGTGCCTTCGGTAAGCAAAAGAGCTTCCTCAAAACCGCTGATGCCGATTTCATTGCTGCTGCTACTGCTACTGCTGATATGCTATTTATGTTTGGGCGTCTCTGGCGAGTCAATGCATGTTTTTTTGGTTGTACGGCATTTTCGCCCCCGGGTTTCGTGAGGTATTGTAACAACAAGCGGTCCCAGATCATCACCTGGGTTGGGTTCTTGGTAGCGCTCCAAATGATCTTGTTGAGCCCCCTGGTGTCCAGCAGCCAGGCACCGTTGTCGGCGAACAGGGAGCTCCACGAGTGGCTTGCGCCCATGCACCGAACGCTGGGCGTTGAAGACATCCCCCTCGCCTGACGGGTACACACCACATACGGTAAAGGCATTCTATCATACGTGCAACACCCATCATTCATTGTTTTGCTCTATTTGGTTTGTTTCGCTTCGTTTTACGTTTCTTGTGTGCACACAAGCTATTTCCAATGCGTTCTTTTGCTGAACCTTACGTCACGCAACATCCTTCTTCCCTTTGTCCATGCCTATTTCCTGCCCCTTGCATGTTTTTCAAGTTGTGGGTTTAATCAACGCCTCGTCACTCCTTCCGCTCGCCGATATTCATCGCTCGGTCTTGATTAAACTGAGCTCGAGCTGCCTGAGCAGATGTCGCCGGGGTGGTTGGTCAACTTCGCCCTCGCGGAAATGCATGCATTCGACGAACGCAACGGGCCAGCTTTAATCGCGTGTTTTCTCGCAATAATAGGAGTTTTTCGTGCCGTAGCTCCTCGAGCTTTGCCATCGCCTTTCGCAGACGAGCGTCGTGTCGCGTTGAAACTGTTATCGAAAACTCATAGAAGACGAACTACTATTAATAGCTCACCGGGCCTACGAGGAGAGCTAATTCGCTCGATATGCCATCGACTTCCCTCACGCAGAAAAGGTGTTTTTTTTTTTTAATTTTGTCCGCAAACTAACGCTGGAATGCGAGTTATGCTGGGCCAGTGATAGCCCGTTCAGCACAACGGTGAAGCACAAGAGTTCGGTCGACAGGAGCGCAGCGCAGAGTTGAGAGAGGGCGCTCAAGAAGTGAAGGAACGCCGGAACCACCTGAACCGCTTTGGACTTGGAGGGGGTGGCACCGTCAAGAAGTCCTCAGGGGTGAAAACCGGCTCTGAACTTGTATCTTGCCCAAGTGTACCATCCATCCAGTTTCCACATGCCGTCACTTCTACGCGAGCTGACTTAATTCCCGTCCCATTCGCTCTGCATGGGAGTTGTCCCCTCGGGAACAACGGACAACTATTTCACACCCCCGTGGTGGATCTCGACTACCTGGTAGATGCTTTCAATCTACCTCGGCCAAACAAGTGAGGTCAAGCGCATAATAGGATGGATGCCAGCAAGGATATACACCGAGCGCTTACAACATGCAGCAGCCCTGTTGCGATGGAGGCTAAATGTTTCCAATCGAACGAGAAACGGAGGCAATTTCCAAACTCACATATATATGCGTGCGCCGTGGTCGTAGGTAAACAGAGGCGTTCTTCTAGGCGGGCGATGTGACAATCCCAAGATCCCTAAACGCGTACTCAATCCCCCACGTACCTTTGCAAGAATTCTCTTCACACGCCAAATAGACGTCGGCCGCAGTACCTTGGCAGGAGCCGTTTGGACAGAACCAGCCCAGTTTTTGAACTCCCCGACCTTGCTTACGGCGCGAAACTCTTGATCCTCTGCAAGCTTGTCACCTGAACCAGACCCTACGGATGAGCGTGCGAATGTAACTCCGTCAGGTCCACCCTCTTGTGCGTCACGCTAGACGATAACACGCTTTGGGCACTAATCTTGGGGGGACGGCATCCTGCTGCAGGGGTTGGTGGGCTTCCGTAACGCTTTCACTTTAATCTTCGCCGTGGTGAAGCACGTGCCTGCGACGATAGAGAAGCTAAAGCTCCAGAGGTCGCGTTGGGAAACGCGGGACCATCCCGTCGTTTTTTTTCTTCTTCCTGAAGTGTGCGCGTGCCGAGGTCAGTAAAGCGCGAATACAGTTGACCTTGTTTCGCGCTCGGGTGCGCTCGGCGATATTGACCGGTGTACGGATCAGCGCTGTTGCCAACCAACCACCCAAATACACAGCGTATGCTTGTACAAATGATCGTTTTTTACTATCTAGAGAGGGCAGGGCAGTCACTGTCACTATCGCTCACTTCTCCCCCCCCGTGGCTGGGTTCTTCCCTAACGTTGAACGTTCTGGCATGGTCAACAACTGCCGCTTCTGATGCTTCCACACCAACGCTGCCCAAAGAATTTTGCATTTACCTTTACGACGGGCGGCAGTCCAGCCACAAAGCTTGCCCCCAAGGCTGGTCGACACGACTGCAAAAAGAAAAAACATACGGCAAGATGGTGGAGAGAGGCGCTGGGGGTGCTGCAGTGCTGAACAAATGAAAGCACAAAGGGCGGTATCGATCTTGCCCCAGTGGCAACAAGTGCTCCCGTCTGGCAGCAGTTCAACGAGCTTTGCCAAACCTTCTTTATATTTTTGGCGGCCGGCTCTACGACACATGCTGGGCGGCGAGGTGCAAAATTTATCGCGCTTCTAATCGACAGTTCAAGTCATTGTCGATTTGCGATGCCGTAACATACAACGTTCATTAGTTAGACTGCTGCGAGTAATTGCACCATGAGCGTGCGTGGCACCTGGTATTTTAATTTTCAAATGGGAATGTCGGTCTTGTGTGGTAGCAAAAGCATCCAGTGTATATACACCAATGACTTATCTCGTCTGCTGATGCCGAAAACACGCTACACGCGTACCTGACTCCACTTTCGCGACGTCATCGCCCAGACTCAGAGCGGGCGGGCCATCGATGCTTTCCTCTTCATCGCAAAACTTGCAGATTGCAGACGACAGTTATTTCCGATCATCCCCGAACATCGTGACACACGACAATGACGGTGTTAGGAACGGCCAAGGCATGACATTAGACTAGAGAGTAAACCTCAGAACCACGATTTTGGCGAAGACAGGGCTATGATTTTGTACATGTGATGGTGCGGTAGTTTTGTTTTACGTCACAATATGACCAAGTAGGCGTGTGTAACCAAGCAGAGACTGGTATTACACAGGACGTTGACAGCTAACCTCATACTGCCTCCTAAAATGAACCAACTGGGTTACTTCGGCCTTTCATGACCTACTCCAGGTATACTGGTACGCTTGACTACTACTGTACATGGTGAGTAGGGTTACGTTTTGGGGCTCGCGTTACTGAGTAATCAGAAGTGGACCTGGTTTGTGTTCACGGATGTAGTATCGATTTTGGAGCAGAAGTGCTTTTGTGCGCATCTCGTGGTACTGAAAATGCACAATTGCAGTTAGAGGGGCACGAGCAGCCACATATCGTCCAAACCCCCTTCCAAGTCTGACCGAAAGCCGTGCCACTGTTCTAAGCAGAGTATCGCTCATATCTGTAGCAATGAAGCGGACTACGGAACGGTTGCCCCTTTGATCCACTTTCTAGGTATCTCGATCCCATTGACCGCGTATTGAAACTTGTGTATTCGACAATGAGAGCGCACCTTCCGCAAAATAGCCTTGCTGTGCGCGCCGGACCACCTCGCATCCCATTTCGACAACTCCTGTGCTGGCATGGGCTTCAGTGGAGCACTTGTCGCGGTAGTGCTTGCGAATAATCCTTTTACTGCTCTTACACCTGCCACAAGTAAACGTGAGCACTGGAGAGTCCGCAGGGCGGGTATATAGTTGGGCAATGCTAGCTACTAGGTACGGCCTGCGCTACCGTGGTGCCCTAATGCAACTGACACATGTTGCCGTGGTGCCCTCGTGCAACTCGCCGCCACTGCTGCCACGAATACGTTGCTGCATCGGTGCTTCCGGCCCGCTATTTTCGTCGGTGATTGCTCAGATGGAGCAGAAGGACTCTCTACCCAATACGTTGCACCAGGTATGTAGACTATGTGCTTCGTGCGGCAATACCGCACCCGAACATATACCTCCACGCGGTCACCCGAGCATATTGCCCAGGGAAGTACGAAATGCAACCTCGACGACATAACCGTTCAACAACGAGAGAACATGTCGTCCCGAGGCAAAACGGCGGCGGCGGAGGTGATCAATGTTTCGAGCTAGGTATCGACGGAGAGATCACTACGTTTGCCTCGAAAACGTACACTAAAAATACAGCAGTAGCAGAGCCATTACGCACGAACGAATGCAATGCCTAGCCGCTCGCCGTCGACGAAAGTGGAGTGGCACAGTAACTAAGTCAGTTGGGAGTCGGCTTCGCCGCAACACAACTGCATAAGCTCTCCTGCAACAGATTTCTTCGGAAGAACAGTAGCAAAGCCCCCTCGAGGAGTTGCCAAGGGGGCAGCGCTCGTGACTCTCTCCGCCCTGCGCTTGCCCTCGGTGAGCTCGAAAGGGGTCTTCCGGTCGGATGTTCAAGTCTGGATTCAACGATGAGGATCGTTGACTCGGTATTACCGATCTCGCCAAGTCACCAGGCAGGCCGAGTTTGAGAAGAAATTAGGTTGATATTGATGCATTAGGCACAACATATCTATTGTAACAGCTGCCACGCATTAGCTGTACTTTCGGTATCGGTTATCTCGAAGCCGGCAAACGCTCGGCAGGTGTTTTTGGGATTAATGCAACAACGCCGCCTGGGGGAGTACAAGAGTAACGGATGGTTAGCAAGTGTTTTAGTTCATTGAGGACCTCTACAATATATCACCGAGGGGCTGAACCTTAGCGTATGAGGGTCAGAGTCATTGTTAAATGGTTATTATGTATGTGTAGAATGGGTGATATGCTACACTAGAGTCGGCCTGCGGAGTCGCTGGTTGGTTGTACAGTGGTAAGACAGTAGTCTAGAGAGTAGGCCACAGCAACACATCATCACAACAAGCTACTATTCGTATTAATACTGCGGCGGTACACCAACCAGTGCGGCGCACCAAATGATTGTCGTACGGTACAACCAAAGTACCTCGTAAAATCTAAACCCTAAAAAGACTTACGGACGAACGAAGGTCACAAGGACGGTCAGGTGTTATTTTCTTGCGGGTTTCGTGCTTTGTTTTGTTCGTTCGAGTTGCGTGTCAAGCATGTGCTCGTAGCACACTCTTTCACTGAGTCATCCATCAGTAGGGGTTGTACTTTTTGGGCCAAGCATCTCTGGCAGGTTGATCTCTCAAGCCTGGAACCATCGGTTAGCATGACATACATTTTCGAGTATATTTGTGTTTTGGGACTTAATAGCGCCTAGGCATGTTGGTCGGGTTGCCCGAACGAATGTCGTCAAAGTCATGCTGCGGGTGAGATATTGAGCTCCTAATGTTAGGAGCTCATAAAATTCGCTGCACCCCTAGGAGCGTGGGATGGCTCCCCTCTTTCTTGTGTTGATCTCTTACCTGGAACGAGAACGCCATTTTCAACATTGTCACGCGTCTTGCACCTGAGCTGAAGCTTACTACCAAACCGCAGCTCAAGCGTTTACCCCTCGGCTGCATATATGATACCCAGCCACATACATCGTCGACATATGTTGACCCTCGACTTCGCGCGTGCGCTATATGTGACAGGTCACGCTATGAGTTACCATGTACAGTACATGACCGCAACAGGTCAAGAGTCTCCACTTCGCGCGCGCCGTCACGCACTATGAGTTACCATGTACAGTGCATGCCTGCAACAGGCCAAGAGTCTCCACTTCGCGCGCGCCATACTCAACCAAACCCTACACTTCTTCCGAGCTGAACCTCACAACTTCATTGCAGCCCAAGCGTTCATCCTTCGACTACTTATACGATACCCAGCCACATGCATCGTTACCATGTTTTGGGCCAGGACTAGAGCGAGAGCTATATACGACTTAAGTAGGTCAAGAGCCGGCACTACTTCAAGCGGGTCATTTTCAACGTAATCGTATGTATTTCTTCCTAGCTGAACACCACACAACATCATTAGACTTTAGTCTAGCCCAAGCGCTTTTCCTTTGACTACTTATTGTGCGATAATCGGTCATACCTGGTACCAGGTACACATCACCACCTGGATAGGAGCCTCAACGTCGCGCGAGCGCTATGTGCGACTTCAACAGGTCGGGAACCTCCACTTTGCGCGCACCCTTATCAACATGAACACACATTTTCTTTCTGAGCAAAAGCTCACAACCTAGCAGCAACTCAATTGCTGTTTCTTCGACTATTAATATTAAAACTATACGATAGTCGGTCATATAGACTATATCGCCAGCAGATTATGAGCCTCGATTTTGCTCGAGCGCTATGCCCGATTTCAACATGTCAAGAGCCTCGATTGTGCGCAAGCTCTATGCTTGTAGCTGCGGACATCACGGCGAGTCAACTCCACGTCGCGGATCCGACTTACAAGTTCGGCGGGGGCTGCGAGACACGCCCAGGGATTTTCTGTAAGCTTCTTCTGCGGGATCACGGATCACCAGAATGGACTATCCTGGCTACGGCTGAGACAACCGGAACCGCTGCTTCGCTCGAGTCGATCATCCAGCACGTCGAGGCGGAGACAATGTGAACGAATGCATGACAGACTGTGGGTCAAGGGCGTCATCGTCCAAGTAACTACCCCGTACTACGAAAAAAAACAACGACTTAATAGTGTACAGGGATCCAACCTTTGACCTGTTCTATACCCACACGGCAATGCACCACCTTTAGCATGACAATCTATCTAGCAGAATCGAAGCCACGTGTAGGGTCGCTCAGTGCGGAGTCGCCTTATCAGCAGAGTCAGTAGTTTGCAACATTTGTGGGAAGATAGGAAACTACTCGCGCAACTACCCTATCCCAGCTGCGAAGGACGAGACGAAGCAGGAAAACACGAAGAAACGTGCTTTGTGCAATCCTGAGCGTGTCTGAGCGAATACAATGTTTCGTTATTTTGTCCACGACCCACAGCGACATTGAGTGCTATCACAGCGACGCTGAGCGCTATCAGCAAGAAGCCCCACGCCCACAGCGATTACATGATTTCTTTTTGGCCCAACGCTTGTAAGTCCTCCTGTTTTCACCGACGAAACGCCGTTCTCAATTTCGATGACGACGTCGACTGCACTAGTCTTTTCTCCTCAGAGTCAGTACTCCTCCTGTTAATGATAACGAGAAGCCGATCTTTAATTTCGACGACGCCGTCGAGGTGGTGTTAAAATGTGGGCGATAAATGTATTCTGACACTGTGTACGATCCTATACAGATCACACGACACTTTCATTACACCGTGAATACGATCTGCATCTGACGTACGTTACTGCTTTTTGTATCGCCGTAAATATCATGCCGCTGTGACCTACTGACGACTTCATTAATAGCGGCGTTGAAGACTATCGACTATAGCGCTATAATAGCAATTTACTCCTCATCAACGCTGTGACGTCGCCCCCCCAGCGTTTAAAACTCTCTGCATCTCATAGCGCTATGGTTTGAGCTATTAAAACTCTTTGCATGGCGATGTAGACTATGTGGTGGGTGCCACATTGACCGCACTCAAGGCCCGCATACTGTTTGGGCACCCTCCAGAGGAACGCGATTGTTTACGTCCTCCACAGATTTTATTGTAAGACGTGGGCGCGCTCAAGCCGGGCCTCTGGTATTGAAGGCATCTCAGTTGTTTGGTTGTTGTTTGCAGACGTATCATCGGATCGTACCGTATACCAAGTACACGACTGCGCCGGACATTGAGCCCACAGCAGCACAGCAAGTAGTATCAGCATCACACTTTGTAGGACAAATATTGACTGCAGACGCAAAGCCACAAAAATCATGCACCGCCCTATATCGAGGTAGGGTTTGTGGCGGACAAAATAGGGCTACGTACACTGCTAGGACATTCCTTCGATGCAGCTGCTGCCACTTTCATCTCACAGGAAGCTTGTAGTGCCCGTTGTTGAGATCGTAGGCCACCCACGCGTCACAGGCGACCAAACATACGTGTGACAGAAATAACAAAAAACATCCTGCCGACCGATGATCACTACTTACTACCAGTACGGTTTGTGATTGACCATTTTACCACGGCGAAAACCGCCCCAGACACTGTATGTAGTACTGTAATTCAAGGTGGTTTGTTCCGAAAAGCGTGCGTGCAGTGCGGAAGGAGTTCCGTAAAAGCAGTCGCGAGAAGCACGAGAGGCGTAACGCGTCATCCACATACTTGTCTCAGGTCGGAAATGTACAGATTCGTCCGAGGTCAACGGAAAACTAATGGGGTGCTGTGCAGTCCGTTAAGATGTTAAGATCGTAGACTAGACTATTTTATTCTCGGATCAAGTTATTTGCCAACGGCATGCATGCATGCATGCACGCATATATATGTGTAGGATTCCGCGCACTACAGGACAGTTAGTGCGAGGTCCAACGTAAAAAGCGTTTGGTGGAAGGAAGTGCATGCATATCGTGTGTGTGGGTATATCGGCAGATGTCCATGGATCGTCCGCGACGCGATGTTTTGTTGCGTGTTGTGTGTCGGTGATAGATATTAATAGTCGGTGGGGTGAGGACCAAGAGCTCCACCCACGCTCTGACTTTTGCTCCAGCTTGGGTATGTTCTGTGTTTCGAAATCTGTTGGACAAACCCTTCCTCCGATTTGTCGAACGAAAACATATGATACGTGGTGCCTGATGGTGCTCTTTTCGACTTTTGAAACTCTCGTGTTCTCAGGCCGGAAAGGTAGATGTCTGAATTCGGAATGTCTGGATTTTAGACTTTACTAACTAGATTATCTTACCCCCCCCCCTCTCCTTATTATATAGGCAACATAATACCAGGTATGCAGTTAGATAACTTAGGCAAACGCACATTGCGTTGTATAGACACCCAATTCAACAAGTATGAAAGAAGCCGACCCGCTGGGAGTAAAGTCCATGAAATGTTGTTATTATTGGCTCTGCCAGGGAACATATTGATCTATTTAGATCCTAAAGTTCAGGGCTGATCCTAAAGTTCAAACGGCAATATAATATCATTTATTTGCTGTTATTGTACGAAAAGTCTCGTACGTGGGGAAGAGAAAATAGTGCGAAGTGTATGCCATATTATGTCCATATACATCCTCCACGAAGAATCGCGGCGAATGGGAATAATACGAAGTAGGTCAAACGCGTCACATACACTTTTCCGGTGCTCTTGAGCGTGGGTTTTCAGGGGCTTTTATTGGATAATTCGATATAATAATAAGAAAGAGAGTGATTCGGGTTGTTTTACCAAAACGTCTCTTCAACATGATGTGTCATGTGTGCCAAGCAATCTTGATATCTCTTTCATACTGGAGTATGTTGGAATAAAACTGTCACTGCACCTCCTTGTCAAAAGGTAGACGAACAAGAAGAAAAAAAACGACCAACGTATTACACTAAACTAACTACTGCCCGGGTGTGTAGTCTCGGCTGGTACGAGTACTGCAGCAGCAGTGGGGGCGACGGTTTAAGAGCGATCGTTATAAATAAACAGCAACATTTTAAATTGATTGAAGGAAAACCCTGTACTTCGTGTCCGTTTTCGGTGGTACGTAACGCGAAACACGGCAAAGCAATATACTGGCTGTGCCGGACACCACCACTCGCACCCTATATCATTTCTCCTTCCTTCAAATGCGTGTCTGTATTGTCGGTATACTATTTTTACTGACGCACGAATCTATTTTGATTGGCCAAGTGGCCCAAAACTCTGGTGTACATTAATAGCGGTTCGGCTACTCACAGCACGTCGTGTATGTACGATTTACTTATTATTTTACATCGTACAGCGTACAGCTCCGTGATGTTTCGTACCAGGTATTCGTTCATGAATCACCTCATCTTCTACCTTGCCTCGATGATGGCTTCTTCTAGGTCAAGGCTACACGGTATAATAAATAATACTTCGTATTATTATAGCTTTTTGTGTGTTTTAATGTTATTCTTGTTATATATATGTAACGTTATCCCCCCATTTTCGCTGCATACAGCAGTAGTAGTAGTAGAAGAGTTTGTATAGTTTACTCTCCCGAGTCGCCCTGATCTTCAATTCGTATTCGTGGCGAGGCGTTAAACAACAATTCCAAGGCGGGTGGCAGTGTATGGTGTAGACTATATAATAACGAAACCGCAAAAAAACCTTACCGCCTAGGACGGCAAATAAAGATGAAATAAAAGGAAGGGTATAGCCATTCGCGCGAGTTGCTCGGAGTAGCTCCAGAACGACACCCTAAGAATGACTTCCCTACCGCATACTAAGTAATTCCCATTAAGAAAAACTCACTCACATAGTATATTACAAGTACCAACAACGCAACTTGCAAAGATGAGTATTGACCCGACATTTATCCGTCGAACTCACGGCTGACGTCCCTAAACTTTTTCTTTATTAATTAGACTAGTTAGTATGTAAAATGCAGTAGTATACGAGCCTTGAAAAATACACTGCGAAAAAGGGAGTAATAGATACAGACAGTCTGCCTGTTTCTTAATTCTTTATTCGCGAGGGACAATAAAGCCTTCCATAAACAATTCTAGACCCTAGTTCTCTTGCAGCCGGGTAAAATGTGAAAAGGTACTACTGCGGTAGTACCTACTGGCTATACCGGGGAGGAAAATCGGTCGCTTGCTCCCCATCCCAGCGTGAAGGCCGTGAAGACACTCAATACAAACCCCTGCTACAACAACAACAGAGCAACAACACCGGACGGAATAGTTTACCACGGAACCACTATCTATTTAGACTAGTCTAGCAGTTTACTGATACGTGTCGTCTCTTACTCTGTGTGTCGTTGGTCATTTCCACAGGAACACCAAACGTCAGAACGGATGCGTTGGATGTGTTGGGCCGAAAACAATGAGCATCGAGTTTATGCCGACACATCAAACACAACAATAAACTACAAGACTACACGCCACCCATGCAAAACATTTCCATCCATTTAGACTTGACTATATATAGTCTTTAGTTCTTCTATAGTCTAGCCTATATATTTATCATTTATTAAACGGTACGATCTTCAACTCTAAATTCCCCCCACCCCCTCGTCCGCTCATACATCACGAATAAAGCTATCAACATAGTTTTGCCCTCCGACAACGTGTGGCATGCATACAGGTGCTTGAAGGAAGACCATACGTGCAAACACACAAAATTTAATGCCTTTTTTTAATGCCGCCGTAGTTTAATGGGGTACTAACTATTATTAATAGTGGAGGTACTCCCGAAGTTTGCCAGTTGCCGGCCGGTATGGCGGAAAAAGCAAATTGGTGCTGTATCATCCTCTGTATGTGAAGTACTAAAAAAATAAAATAATAACAGGGCAGCAGTACGGCAGTCAGTGCAGCAGTACATACGGTAGCAAAGGACAGAGGAGTGCAGCAGTGGGGACGGTGGGTACTCCCAAGCACCAGTGGGCGAGGCTGTTATTTAAGAAACAAAAAGAAAGGTTCATGTCCCACAGGACGAAAAAACACTCCCACGTACGGAACGGCCCACCCACCCACCACGGACGACGCAGTGCACCCTCCACCCACCCACCGACCAAACATTTACCTGGTACTACATATCATACAGCAGTACAGCAGTGCCGCAGTACGTACAGCAGTACACCTGCACCCACGAAAAAGAACAAATTGGTGCTGTATTTCCGCTGTTTCATCCTCTGTATGTAAGTACTAGAAAAACAAAATAAATAACAGGCCACCCATCCACCACGGACGACGCAGTGCGCCCTCCACCCACCCACTGACCAAACCTTTTTCTACATGTACAGCAGTACACCGTCTCCTGCACTTCTTGCTTTTTGTGTGGAAGCTCATGAAAGCTTCCGTGGAAGCTTCCACCGCTTCCATGGAAGCTTCCATTGCCACCGCGAGGCCGCCGGAGGCCGAGTGGAGCTCGGGAGTCGCAACTTTTTTTGGGCGGGTGTCATAACCAAGATATTTCCGAAAATCCTAAAAAACGTCACTACCAAGACGTTAGCGTATTAGTCTAGTCTATATACAAGGTTCCCCTTCGGAGGAAGGGTGACGCAAGAAGAGGCGGATGCTTTTTTTGCATATTGCACCCCCGTGCGTTCGCCCGCATCCTTACGGCAGATAGAGCATGCAGCTATACTGCAATGTAATTGATCCGGGTGTAGTATCGGAAATAAGGAAGGCATGTATTTGTGATACTACTACTGTTGCAAGGACGGCCCAGATAAATTATGGTGATCTGATGCTGCTGCTGTTGTAGCCTACCATGTATTTCCGGATTTTTTTTTTTTTTTTATCCTCCGGCGGATGGGGAAAAATAAGCTTTATTTAGCTCACCACACTTCCACGTATTTTCATACGCGTTGTGTGTCGATTTAACTCAGTTGCTTTCGCAGCCCAACGCTAGCTGGCACACCCTTCGGGTCCCATTGTAGGTACAGCGTAAGCTGTCCCTATCAGTGGTCTTCGTTACAACCCAGATCTTGGAAAATACACTGACTGCTCGATGGGTGACCGGCCATGTGCAACAATTTGCGGATACTTTTGATGTATGTCAATGTGCGGTTTGACTGTTGTCTTGATGTAAATAAATACTCGAAGCTGCGTGCAGCTGTGTTGGGCGATCCGAAACAAACGATGCGAGTTCGCGCAACACGTTGCTGCAGCAACGGCGACCTCCGCAGGCAGCACTTGAGCGCCTTCCCCTAACGTGCCCAGTCACAGACAGCACTAGTCCCATTATCACAGCCAGCTCCCTCCCTCCCATGTTCCCCATGCATAGACACTCCGTCATGGCACGAGTATGTAGCAAGGAAGATAGGCTAGGCGTGGTCATGACCACAGACAGCCGATTTTTTACCGTTAAAAACTTACGCAGCATAGACACCAACAAACAGCAAGCAGTAGCAGCAGCAGCAGCAGCGGCAGCAGCTAGCAGCAGCGGCTGCCGCGGCAGCGCGGGGGGGCTGGCGGTGGCGCTGGAAGCTTTGGCGACAGCGCTGTGGCATAGCGGTAAAAATTCAGCACCAAGTACGACACGGAACGAATCTGCTGTCGTTGTTGTGAGCAGCAGCGGATATAATAGGAGGGAAAAACGAACGGCAGCAGCAGCAGCTGATGAAACATTTGCAGCCTTAATCACCACCACCATAATTGAAATTACAAAACATAGCTGACGTTTTGACGTTCTGGGACAGCCGTTCGAATGGCCCAGCAGCTGCGGGAGCTGTTCGAAGGGTCCAGCAGCAGCAGCTGCAGCTTTGGAAGTCTGTACAGCCCAAAAGTCCAGAAAACGAAAGTGGTCGGACCTAGATAATGGTAATTTTGTTTAATTAGGATACCGTTGTTGGGGTTTTCTCTGTTTCCAAGCCTTTGAACACAGAATTTGTATCTATGAACATGTGAATCAGCACGGACATGGGTGTACTGATGATGCCATTAGGTAGACAAAACGGTTTAATGTGAAGACTAAACACCCGCAATGTGACAGGTACCTGGTCTAGTCTATAGCATTAACAACAAAAGCAATGATGAAAAATGCTCTTACTTTAATAGTCTATCTATCTAGTCTACTCTATCTAGTCTACCAATATAAACAGTCATACCAAGACTATTAGACTAGACTAATAGTTAAAACTATAGACTAGTCTAGTCTAGACTAGACTAATAGTTAAAACTATAGTCTAGTCTAGCTAGACTAGACTATATTAGACTAGTCTAAAGGTGAACAAAATGAGTTTCAATAGAATCTTCGATCTCACAGCTGGATGGAGTAGTCTATATTTTTATTTTTTAAGTATGTATGAATCCCATCCCATAGTTTTTTCCTTTTTACCTTTCGAGCCATCCGCGGCGAGGTCCCTATCTGGTATTCATTGTATCATACGATCTTCATCTTCGAGTCAACTTCCCCCTACCCCGATCTACTGTCTAGGCCTAGCATCATTCGTGCATTCGCTCCCATTCATTCGTTATTCGATGTAAAGCTATTGCTAACCCCCTCCCTTCACCGTGGTAGTAATACTAGTAAGACTACTGTAGAGCGTGCTGAAATATTTAGTGCTTGCAGTCTGCCTGTGATATGCAGTATGTCCATGTAGTCTACGGACAGATGTGTAATTCACGCATGTATGTACTGTAATATATAGTAGATTTTTGTATTGGAAAATGGGGGCATTCTATTGGATGATGTAGATGTTGAGGTGGCGTGCTGTCAGGATCACAGTCACCTCGGTGGAAGCATACCTACCTGTTGTTGTTGCGGTGATGGTTTGGTTGTGGGTCGATTCCGATGGTATACGCCCGCCGTGTTTTCCTGTTTATAATTCATAGCTTTTGGTACACGTTTATTTCTTTATCTTCTCTATCACAACTCTTCTTTTACGTCTTTTCCCTTGGTTCTGTGCTTTCCTCCTCCGCCTGTCCCCGTCCCCACGGCCTGATGAAACCGACCTCATGAGCCTGATAACGGATCGCTGGGGCGATCAGCCTCATGAAGTCCGTTGCATCAGGCCGTTGTTAAGATACGGCCTCGAAAGGCCTGTAGGTATCCGAATTGAGATCATTTGGATGGGTTTCGTATGATAAGGTTGACGGTTCATATTCGGGGAAGTTAGGAATTAGATCGGAGGCACGCGCCTCCGATCTCAGAAGCTATCCCGGGCTCTGGTGGAAACGAAATAAAGCTACATCTCTACGAAGGATCGAAAGTGAGTACTCTCCGAGGACCTGCTCAATTGGCAGACCTGCAGGGGGCACTCTGTGTCCCCCACCTTTAATTTCACATGTGGCGTCGACGGCAGGACGAACCCCGCCGCGAGTCCCACGGCCGCGGCCGACCCCGTCGACTGCCGCGACCCCTGCTCTTGCCGACTCGCCGGTCCGCACGGTGCCACTACCGTCCGACCGCGACCACGCAGAGCCTATACGGGAACTCCTCTCTTACGGCTTACGCCTTCTCCTGGTGACACGCCGACTGCATATACAAGGTCGGACGCCCTCGGCGACGCTGCTGAGTTGCGGTTCGCGGATTCCGTCGCGCGTTATTCACATGCCGATTGGAAGCGCGAACAACACGCAGAGCCGACGTGCCACGCCATGATACGTTACATCTCTATCGGCCGGCCGTCAGCCCTGCCACCCGACTTCTTGGCATGCTACCCCTCGGCCAAGCGTCCCTCCCTCTCAGACATCCAGGAGCTGGCGGGTAAGGGTCGACTACATACAACCGACGACGACATCGTCCTACTCGTCCGTAACACGACACTCCCGCCAACAAGCTCTGACAAACCGAACTTTGTGGGGCGAGCTGCTTGCTTGCTAAACGACGAGCCAGTTCGCATCTACGTTCCCCTGCTCATGCGCCCTTGGATCGTGCAAGCTTGTCACTCGACGGCCTCGCCATAGTACTTTTTCTGTGGTTGGTTTACCGCAGAGCCTTCCCTGCCCCCCCCGCCACACCGGCGGCATGCGGCAGGTTCTAGAGCCTTTTCTGCCCCCCCCGCCACACCGGCGGCATGCGGCAGGTTTTTGATGGGTGACTATTGCCTTGCTGTAGGGTCTGCTTTTCTTTCTACTGCTTTTCTTCGCGTGTTCCTGGCTCCATAGCCAGACGGTTAGAGGTGTGGGAGTGGGGTTTGAGGAGCCGCATCTTCGACTCATGGTCTAGTTCGTAGAACCGGAGTTTCCCCGAATCTCCCATATTTCTGCATATGCGACTCATCAGGGTGGGCTAGTGTTAAGATACGGCCTCGAAAGGCCTGTAGGTATCCGAATTGAGATCATTTGGATGGGTTTCGTATGATAAGGTTGGCGGTTTATATTCGGGGAAGTTAGGAATTAGATCGGAGGCACGCGCCTCCGATCTCAGAAGCTATCCCGGGCTCTGGTGGAAACGAAATAAAGCTACATCTCTACGAAGGAACGAAAGTGAGTACTCTCCGAGGACCTGCTCAATTGGCAGACCTGCAGGGAGCACTCTGTGTCCCCCACCTTTAATTTCACACCGTGGGGACGGGATCAGGCGAAGGAGGAAGGCGCAGAACCAATGGAGAAGACGTAGAAGAAGAGTTGTATGATAGAGAAGATGGAGAAGTTAACGTGAACCAAAAACTATCAAGTATAAAAAGGAAAACACGGCGGGCGTATACCATCGGAATCGACTCACAACCAAACGATCACCGTAACAGGCATGCTTCCACCGAGGTGACTGTGATCCTGACAGCACACCACCTGAATATCCACATCCAATAGAACGCCCCCCCCATTTCCAATACGAAACTCTCCTATATTACTCGTACATACACGCGTGAATTATTATTATTACTTTTTTTTTATCCTCCGGCGGATGGGGGGAAAAATAAAGCTGTAGCTCACCACACTTCCACGTATTTTCATACGCGTCGTGTGCCGTGAATAACACATCTGTCCGTAAATTACATGGACATAATGCATATCAGGCAAACTGCAAGTAAGTACTAGATATTTCATGTGCTACGATAAACGATACCAGGTACGAGCGCTTTTGGGCCAAGCTATTTTCCGAATGACGAGACGCTTTTTTAGCCCAAATTCGTCGGGAATGGGTGTCGTTCTTGTTTTCCAAAAGGAGCGTTTCTAAGCGTTTCGTATACCTGGGCCACGGGTTTGTTAATCGGACTGCACTTTATTAATTGAGTTTGTTCAAAATTAGGTTTTGGGGAAGGTATAGAAAAATATGGCGTACCTCTAGACTATATAATAACAAGCTGGTGCGTTCCACAACCGTCAGATTGTGTCCCCCTCGAAACGGTTTTTGCAGCTTCCGTGCACAGATTGATTCAATGATTGTAGACCGTGAGCGTCTTCGCATCATCACCCTGTTGACCTTGTTGGTACTACTAGCTGTAGGGCTAAGGGGAGTCGATGACTTGTATCCTTCATGAGGACATACTCACCCCGTAACACGCGCGATCGGAGTATCACACAGCTTGCAAACATAACTTTGGACGAAATCGTCGATCTCACACACAGCTGCCGCAGCATGCTGCTGCTGCTGCCGTGAACTTTGCATAAAAAAATAAAACAAAAGACCAACATCACGGGTTCTGCGGGTTCTGAACTCGACGCCACAGAAAAGTCAGGGCCTCAAAACAATCCAGCGCCGCTAAGTGAGGTGGACCCTTCGCCCGCTTTCTGTGACAAAAAGTTCATGGGACATACTCAACCTACTATGAATACGTAGATACTTAAAACTCGAAACGGACGAACATATAGTGGTGTGCGATGAGGCAGTTACTACTAAACACTGCTGGTGATGGTGACTACTTACTGCCGCTACTACAAGTAAGTATACTATATAGTATATTATAAAGATAAAATTACACTCCAGTTGTGAGACCGAATATTTTGTCGAAACTCATCTTTGCAAGCTGTGTGATACTCCGATCGCGCGTATTACGGGTTGTGTGTCCTCATTAAGGATATAGGTCGGCGACTCCCCTTACAACTACATACAGTGTAGCTATCAGGGTCAACAGGGTGATGTTAGTCAGTCTGCGCGCGGAAACTGTAAAACCAATTTTCGGGCGACAAAATCTGACAGCTGTGTGTGGAAGGAAATGCATGAGTTTATAAAGTGAAATCTTGCAAGTCGAATAACCGGTGAGCGGGCGGGGGGGGGGGGGGGATCATGTCGCATAGATGTAGGGGTTTGGTATACGCGTGGTGCTAGGTCTAGGTGATATTTCGGGTGGTGGGGAAGGAGGGCCCGTTGGGGGGAGGGGGAAATTGCAGCAGCGGCATGGATGGCTCTAGAAAGATAATGAGGTGATATCAAGTGCGTGGAAGTGTTTTTTATTCATTCAGTCAGACAGGCAGATTTCGATGTCATTCAGTCAGACAGGCAGATTTCGATGTTAGGTGGGGCGTTTGAGCAAGAGGGAACGGGAAAAAAAAGTAAAGTATATAGACCTATCCTGCCTTCTGCAGGTGGGTGCTGCTCGTGATGATGGGGAAGAACGAGCTCGCTGCAGAAGGCTGCCCGGCAAATATCTAGCCAATTAATTGCTCGTTGTGTGCGAACTTGCGTGCGTGCATGTGTTTCATTTTAGTCGAAGGTAACTTTCCGTGTGAATCCCATCTACATCCGACAACAACGTGTATAAAATAATGAGCTTCAACTCTACCACTCATAGTAAAAAAAAGCAAGGAAGGCCATAAGAAAAGGAAAACTATCTGTGTAGACTATGCAGGGAGGCTAATTTTATGCTGTACCTGCTTCCAGCTTGGCATCGATCTAATCAGCCTGCCGCCCTGCTCCACCTTTCCTTCTCAGAACCTGTCATCAGCCTCCCGTTAAGGGAATTTTCACTCACTGCTCCCCGAGCAGTGACTTGTGTCCTCACCACTATATTAACATAAACACGGGGATACGTACCAACGCGGGGTTCAAGTTGTGGGAAGTACCTCGCTCGCACGGGCCAGTACCTGGTACACCTTTAAAACATGGTATCGACAACATCTTTTTAATAGTTAAATTAGCAGTTCAGTTGGAGTTATACGATGATGCCTACTACCAGGTATATCGGACAACTGGACACACTCACTCCTCAATACATGCACTCAAATACTTTTCACATGCACATTTTGATATTTTACTTCATGTGCGAGTACACACCGGAGGTAGCTTTTTATAGTCTTTCCTTGTAATAACAGTAGTAGGTTTTACCTTGCCCCCCGTATTTTCGTCGAGTATCGGAACCGGGGTCTCAAAGTGCCCCTCCCCCCCAAACCCTCCGTCCTCCGCCATATAGATTACTACGGAATGTTATGGCACAAGGTACCAGATGATGTGTGTCGATTACCCCCTGCTCTTGATCCCGCGATGGGGTGTTTGCTTTCTAATGACCCACCCTGTAAAACTGTGCACATAGTGTACACACATGTTCGGTTAAACACCACTTACTTACTTGGGAATAGTGCGCTAGTATGCTGTCGCCGTAGCTAACTGTATTACTAAAATTCCATCACTCGTCGATTCTCTGGTCGCGTAATCCTTTTAGTTTTCACTCACGGTCGATTACCATATTTTTTGGGACTTCATTCAGATGAATATATATGCTATTCGTACGTTCTGTCGGAAACAATTAACGACTTCGGCGTTGTTTGGTCACACGAGGAAGCCCCGGGTGCTGGGGAGCGGCAAGGGGGTGGGAGGGGGTCCAAAGTGCAGTGTGGGAAGGTGTGCTACGCGCGCGCAAGATCTCGATGCTTGTAGCACCCCACGCTTTTTTTTTTTTCCGTCTGTTGATGTGGCCGCATTTATTTACTTTTCGCTTGTAAGGTCGGGACTCCTTTGTCCCAAAGGGTTGATTTTTTTACTTCGTTTTAATTTTTTGTTTTATTTTGTATTTTTTCTCTCATTTGATATTGTTGTTCTGGCTTGTTTTGTTGTGTGATCGTATCCGGTACGCTAGCATTTCACTTACTTTACCTTGATGAATATTGCGACTGTTTGGTTTACTCTGTTTCACAGTCTGTGCCCACATAATTTGTATTTCTCTAGGATGAAGAATGAAGAATCAGCATGGACTCTAGGTGTGCTGATGATGATGTCGGGTATTGTGTTAGTCTACAGAAAGAACGGTTTACTGTAATGTGAAGACTACACACACTTCGCTGTCGTATCGTATGTATAATGAAATACGCCGTCATACGCAGAAACAGGTCAAACAATAGGTTGCGTGTGATGGAAAGAGAGCAAAACAATGAAATCACCAAGAAGTATGGATTATTCCAAACCAATATAAAACGGAGACATATTTCACTGGTTGATATAAACCATGTAGTATATGTCATATAAGTAAGTAAGGGCGTTTTATTTCGTCACTTCTGCTCCCCTCCAGTCGGAATCGCATGATCATTCAGTTGCCTGTACACTTCTTCTGGACATTTGTCAAGCTTTCTGCAAGGCATGGAAACAGTCTCACAGGGTATAGAATGTGTCTTCCCTTCTTCCTCCCTGTACAGAGTGCAGAGGCCTTCGTTTCTATGTGAAGAGCATGGTAAATCGCTCCCTGTGCATGTCGATTTTGTTTGCTTCTTGTCAACTCGCGCTCTCGCGGTTTGGGCGGCGGAGGAAAATTTACGTTGTCACCGGTCATCGCGATTCGAACAACAGTATGTAGCAGTATTGATAGTAGTAACGAGCCCCGAAACTTTTCCGCCAGCAGGGGGGGTAGCAGTGTTTCGGTTAGACTACGAGTATAATGTATAATACTGGTCTACCTGGTACAATAATAGCTCATGAATTAGTATAATACACCCCAAAAGTCCGTAACGAACAGAAGAACGATTTTTTAACATTCCATCGCTATCATACTATTATACGAACGCGAATGAATGCTGGTGTCAACACCACGAGCGAGCAACTGGGCCTTCCTTTTTGCCTTCAATAAACATGTATGAGGTACCTGTGGTGTGGTAATCTGAAGGCACCAGGTACAAGTTTTCCTACATAAACCATCTGCAGAAGAAGCAAGGAGTACCACTGCGAATGGCCAATCGGGGTTGGACATGTTGCCACACACACGCATTTTTTTGTTTTCGCTCTTCCCCTCAAGTCTAGACTAACATCTTCGAACTTTTTTCCATTTTCTTTCATAGTGTCCGTAAACAGACGTAACTCAGATCCAGGGTCACAACGAAAGCAGGCTCAATTCTCCCCTCCCCACTACGGTACAAGTGCTTATTTTTATCGCGAGAAGACTTCTTCAGCCCTTTCTTCCGTCGCCAGCTCGCGCCGAATGGCGCCTGCCCACGCTGCTATGTATTGACGCTCTCAGCAGTTGGTCCATTGCTATTTTTCTATTTTTGCGAACATACCGAAAGTCCAATCCCCGCGGGATTCGAACCCCACAGTCAACTCTACCTACAGTAGTAGTAGCATTCAAGGGTAACCAATAAACCACCTGGACGACGGGCCCAATGCCCCCTCTGTCGCCCGCACGCTCCCTACTACTACTACCATTCATTGTTGTTGTGATTGGTGACGACCGAAAAAGCCGTGGTTCCAAGGCTTGCTGTGACTAAATAAAAAAACACGTTTCAGAGCAGGATGATTGTATCGTACGAGTACAGTAGACCGCGTCTCTACTTTCCTATTCTCCCATCGTGCTTGTCTTCATCGCAGAACGCACAGCAGAGAGCACGAGAAAGCAAAACGTCGATCGACCCTTTTTGAGGCTTCAAGGCAGGAGACACCGAAACCTAAGGACGAGTTCGGCTTCGACCACAAAAACAACCCCGGGGGGGGGGAAGTCCGCCGTGCATCGGGGGGAGGTGTGCAACACGCGCACGCGCGCAGCATGATGATGCTGGATATAACGCCTCACGCTTTTTCTATGTGGTTGATATGACCGCACTTACTTGTCGCTTTTAGTCGACATGCATACCAGATTCCAAAAAGGGCAAAATAACATTGATTAACAGTTTGAAGGAATATGCCGAAACACACGCGCAACTCGTGGAGCAAATGCGAGGGCCGAGAAGAGGTTAGGCGCCGTTGGCCAGGGTGCGTTCACAAAAGTGCCACCGACTATACAGCGCTCGTGCAAACTGGGCTGGTCAGTCGAAGAACCGACGGATAAAAAAACACCCCCCCGAAGGGTTAATGATACCAGTATAATGTTATCGTCCTAAGCGAAGTTCCATCTCAAGCAAAGTACCAGGAAGGCATACCAAGCAAAACACATCGTCGTAGTACGACTGGCCATCATGCGACCCACAGCAGCTAATTCTATGTTCTATGTAACACCTTGTAGTGGGTGCTATATGGAAAAGGACACTCACATTCGCCTTTAACCCTCACCCTCGCCCCCCCTTTCGCCCACTCACCTCAACAGCCGGAGAACGAGCGGGTCACTGGCCCGTTCTTGCAGACCCACCTCGTTGTAGACACGTGGAGAAGATAGGACGGCCACAACAAGCAGAAGCAGCAGCAGTAGTGGTAGTAGTAGTAGTGCGCGGTGTGGAAGTGATGGTGTTCTGTATGCCGAGAGTGATGAGTGCACCGTAATCCATACCAGGTATTTATAAGGCCCTAATATAACTCGTTCCGCGCTCCTTGGATAATGGTTGGCTCTTGTGTTGTCACTCCGCACATTACTTCATTATCATTACACATTTATTTGAGCACGGACAACTCAGCAGTAGCATCTGTATACTGGTACTCGTATCGTACGTACATATGATAGCAATGTCAGGGCCTGAGCCATGGGTTTTCTTTCAACAAAACGTGTACCAGGGTACCAGGTATTCGGTAGTGATGACTGGTACCAGGGTAGTATTATACTTTGAAACATCTGCGCACCGTACCCTATACTTACGCCTGTGGTATAATACACATATATATGCAAGCACGTGCTGCGCCAGCCTACTACGTAGAATGGATTGGTTCCGGGGGTTACGGCAGTACCTCGTTGTATTCTACCAGGTATGATCTGATACATCTGTTTCTGGTCTCTGCTCTCTGTGGCACGTTTTGTAACGGCGGAATCTTAGACTATGCGCTAAATTTACGTCCAGTGATACACGGTTATAGAACCTGGCAGTTTTATCTTTCCATTTTCGTCTACCTCGACGGTGAGAATTAAATATATGTGTATAGTCTATATCCCTTTTCACCATCGAGCGAGAAGGTACACTTACTGACATAGTCTAGTAATAATCTAATGCTAACCAGCGACATGGAGCATACCTAACCCCAATGTCCGCGCCGATTTTTCATCGTCCGCGTGCGTAGAAATAATCAATACGGCTTTTTTGGTTTGACAACATACCACATATTACGAGACAGGCCTTATAGTAGACAACAATTCCCCGCTGGCCCGCCGGTATCATAAGGGGCATCCTCTGCCTGCCTGACATATTAGACTATTATACGTACTGACATAGACTATAGTTCGTATGTATTATGCGATATTATTTGAAATGTTATGCGAGCGCAACCCGACAGCTTTGGTTACATGTTCATCTCGCATCACTTTTGCTTCACAGCTTTTATGACAAGTCGTGTAAGAAGAGTTTGCTGTTATTTTTACGCTCGTTCGGTGACCTTCTGGACAAAAGCCGTGGTCACAGGCAGGTGGTGTGTGTCGCGCCCCCTTCTCTCCCGCCATACTGCATGCTTTTGCTTTTATCGCGCAGATAGTTCTTCCGCATTTCCACTGACTGCTCGTCGACTTCCAATCCCTTCTCCCCCGAGATCGCGGTCTCTCGAGCATTCGCGCTCTGGCCAAGGCTACGGCACAGGGGGGGCACGTTTATGGTCATGAGTGTCGGCGGCTCGGGGACTCTCGCGCGAGCGGTTACTGTTAAGGAATTAGTGGGGTATTAGTCCGTTCGACCACTTGCAAAAGGTTAACCACTAGCGTACCCAGACTAAGCCTTATAACACTCTCCCCCCCTGAAACGGCGGGATAGCAGGTCGGCCGGATATACGGCGGACCTCTGTCAATATCCAAGCCGTTTCATTCCCTGGGGTACCAGGGAGAGTATTTTTCAAGTTCGACATGGGGAAAATCTGAAAAGTTTATTATTGTGGATGGTGGGGATCGAACCCACGACCCAAAAAACCCATGGTCTGTCGACGACGCCACTTGTTAAGGAATGAGTGGGGTATTAGTCCGTTTGACCACTTGCAAAAGGTTAACCACTAGCGTACCCACTAAAGCTTAGTACATTACCCTATTATTTTGCAAAATCTTTGTTTTCTGTCGAGGGCGCCCAGGAAATATTTTTTGACACCTCTCATCACAATGGCCAGAATAAAAAACTAAGCGGAGCGCTGTGATCGCAGGACGATTTAGAAGACAACTTTTAAAAATGTTTTTCCAATTTTTATCACTTGGTTGTAGATAACCCCCCCCTGTCCGGTGCTTGGTGCAAACAATGTCTGCCTGGTTGGTGACAACCCCACGTGCTCCGTCCCGGTATAGCACGGATGCGAAGGTCTATGGTCATACGACTACGGCCATGCACAAACTGAGTACGCCGCCCCCTCCCTGTTCGGCGGCAGTCCGGCGGCAGACGGGAGGTACTCGTTTGTTGCTTGCGTTAGTCATTTGACCATTGACCACGCATCCCTTTTGAGACGGAGCACCGTTTCTACTCCTAATAGAGACACCTCCAACATCTGGGCGCTCATTACGCTTCTTCCATACCAGGTATATACTACACAGAAGCTGTTTGCTTATCCTATCCCCGTCTTGTTTCCCCGCCTGCGGCCACCATCTATCTCCTAGGATAGCGATTGTTTTCTCTATACTTTCTAGTCTACCAAACTGTTCCATGTCACATACCAGGTGCATATAATTTCCTCATCTCCTTCTCTAACGCATCCCGTTCCTCCTCGTATATATCACATTCTCCTACTGTATGTGTCCTACTCTCTATTGTTGTGCCACGTAGGCATATATTATTGTGGTCACGTCCTCCTCCCGACTACTGGTATACCTCTTTCTTCTTTCTGGTAGGTCCAGGTCCCATGCGAAATCACATCCTCAGCTTTTTCGCGTAGTTTATTGGGCCGTGCAGATACGTTTTCATTCCAATATCTTCCCTCAACCCCCCGTATATCTCTAAGTGATCCTCTTATTTTACGTTATCTCTTGGCGCCTGCCTTTACCTTTCTTCTATACTTTCTTTTACTTCTGTCTTGTACCCGCCAAACTTATCTGTAGACAGCACCTCTTCTTGGTCTCCCCCTAAGTCCTTCACTATTTTCTCGACTTCTTATCCCATCTTATTCCAGCTCGCCCTTTTGTTATTTTCTCCCGTACATCCCTATCAATTATGACGGCTGGCAACCTCTTTTCTGCCATATTCCTTACTTCATGTTGCCATTTCAACTTTCTCGCGTCTCTATCTGTTTTAAGGGGTTACATTCCTAATTCTGCTCTTAATACTGTATTACTCGTCGTACTTGAGCATCATAGTATATTTTTAGCTGCTATCATCTGCACTGTTTCCAATTGTTTTACGAACTTCGCGTTCCCTTCCCATTCTTCTCCTGCATACTCCAACTTTGGTACAATCGCAGAGGGGGGGGGGTCTCCAAAACCAAGTGATCTAAAAATGAAAAAAAAAACAGCTATACAGATCGTTTGATTATGCGCTTCTTTTGCTTTTTGGGCGGTGCTTAGAAGCATTAGGCTTACATGGTTCTTCCTACAAGGTTTTACACATATAACGAAGGCCGTTCGTCGACATCAACACTCCTCCGTATCCCTACACGCTGAATACATGAGCTTCTGAGCAAATAAAACCCCGTCTATACAGATAGACCCACCGCGTGGCAAAGGCCAGGACAACCGTCAAACATGACAGCAAATTCTGGCCCCACTGCTGCACCACCACCCCTGTCCGACGCAAAACTATTGTCGGCCCAAAGAGGGTATCACGGTCACGGTCTGGTAAAAGCGTTTGCGGATTTTATATGACTGGCCCTCCCGTCCCTTCCTGGCTCCCGTCCCCCCGGCGTTGCAACACCGCCCTGCCCGACGCATTATTCATAACGGGCATCCCGGTTAGGGCCCGGTAACAGTGTGTCACCTTCAATATAATAGGTTCGCCTTTTCGTTTCCTCATTCCCTGCTGATGGGGAAGCTCCTCCTCGGCCTTCTCCCTGGGTTCGCTATGTTTCAACAATGTCCAGATTTCAGGCCATAAAGTGGACCACGATCATTACCCCTGAAGCAGACTCACCTTGCCGTTTCAGTTCGTAGGAGAAGCACCAAGAATCACATCTTTAATTTCGCTTCAATCTCTTGTATTTTCGTTGTTGTAGCAGACAACAAGGTTGATTTAACGATAGGTGACACCTGGCAGGTATAAAAGTTGTTTAATAATAGGGTTCCGTTGTCCTTTGGGGGGTGCTTAGGAGCATTAGGTTTGCATAGTTTATCCCTGAAAGTTTTCTGCACACAGCGGAAGCCGTTCCTCAACTGGAACACTCCTCCTTATCCCTAAACGCTAAAGACAGGAGCTTGTCGACAGCTAGGCCCCCACCCATGCAGGTAACCCCCCCCGAGTGGCATTGGTTCGGACCATCGTCACACATTACAGTACCTCCTGAATTCACCATTTTCCACGGAACCGTCGTTTTTCAGATAGTCGGTGGGGAGCTCGATATGCGCCTCGCCATCAACCGCACAATCGTAAACCTCCGCGTATAATACCTCGTCGCCGGTTTTCATGACTACCTCAAAACTTGCTATCTATTCCGCGAAAGAAGGAGAAATTGCAACGCTAGTCTAGAGCGGCTGTCGCACAGTAATCTTCTGCTCCTGTGTGATTTACTCCTAGCAATGGCAGATCTCCCATGATCCCCCGTGTAGCATGACTGGTTGTGTCACTCGTACGTTCAATCCAACGTAGTTATCCATGCGTGGATCGTTGATCGTGCCATGGACGTGGCCAATTTGCCCTCATCTAGTTGCAGCTTTCCTCTTGCGTTCGAAAACGGAAACTCGTTAACGCACTTCAGCCTTGTGGAGTCTCTGCTTCGTGACGCGCTTCTCTTTGTATTCCAACTCCATCAGCTGCTGAAGATCCTTGTTAGGAAACATCTATCCCCTGTTTCCATGTGCCCCGCTTGAATAACCCACCGAGTTTATTGGATTCACGGACTCAGGCAAGAAACGCCATGTGCCTATACTGTAGCTTTAACTTCTCCACATTTGCCGCATTACCTAGAGCGAGAAAACGAACCATCATCATTAGGTTATCTAGTATATCTGTTGATTATATAGTACTACCCACTAGCTGTCATACTTAATCACGTGTCCATGTAACCTAGTGGGAAGTGCTACACAGCCAACAAATTATACACCCGTGGAGTTCGACGAACCTCGCAGACTACAGCATTGATCTCCGGCGCTCCCGCGCGCCACTGACTATTTGGTAAATCAGTAACGCTCGAGCTGTTCTCACACAACATTAAATGACGATGTTGGAAGTCGAACCCACGTACCTAGTGGTCAGAAGTGTACGCTCCATCCACCAAGACCACTTCAAGTGACTTTAGCCAACATAGTGAATTCATTGGCAGTCGTTTTCGGCCCTTCCCCCTCCATGGCAGAATTGACTTCCAGCGTTTTACGTTGTGCCAGAACACGTTCCCTATTCCTGTTAACGTCCTCTCATTCTTGACAGTGCGTGAACTTGCAGGCGGGCTATCTTCTTGCCGGATGCGCTCGGTTGCGAGAGGCGCTATATCGGGGGGGCTGCCTTCAGACTGCCCTTGCGCTCGGCAGCGCGACATTCAAGTAGACGACAATGTAGTCAGAGAGCAATATGCCACCATCTTCCAGTTGACGCTGACGAGCGGTGTTTCTTCTTCCGTCCTGTCTTTTCGAGTCTGTAGCTGAGCAGCCCGTTGATCGATGATGCGCACTTGCGAACCCTTCTCCAATAGCATATTACCCTCTTACCGTTCGAAGCCCCGGCGCTCCCGTCCCGGGAGGGTCGACGACAAGGAAAACTCTGTGCAGCTGATGTGCCACCCTTCCCTTCCACTTGTACTCGCTCTCCTCGCTGAATTTGAATTGCCAGACTATTTAGAGATCTCCCTGTTTGACGTTGCCGTATGTGGGAGGAAGAACGTTGCATGATGTATGTGTTGCGATTTCAGCCCAAACAAGCAGTGCTTTAGCTGTTCTGCGTAATTAATTTATCTGCAATGTTCAAGAGATAAAATTTACAGCCAACCCGTGAGATATCCTCCAGGCTATCTCTAGGTGAGGCGCTTCCTGACGACGATGATACGCCGACCGGAGTCATCCCGCGGCATGGGCTGCACTTTTTGGGCCAAGCGTTTCTGACCGGTTGAGTTCTTCAAGTGTACAACTGTCGGTTAGATTGATATTTTACGAGTATCATATTTGTTTCAGGACTAGCGCGTAGAAATGTTGGTCGGATTGCGCGAACATAATGTTTTCGAAGGCATGTGTCGGGTGAGATATTGAGCTTCTCATGTTAGGAGCTCATAAACTTCTGCTGCACCCCTTGCGTAAGATGGCTCAGCAGTACCTTTAAATGATGGTAGTAGTGATGGCGATCCCTGTAAATGGTGCTGTTCTAACGATCCTACTAAATTGTGCTCCTTTAAGACTGGCATTCACTCGCTTTTAACACTGGAAGCCGCCGTCGAAGTAGATTTTGAAATTGATGACCGATTTCTCGCCCTTTGTCGCTCGCTTGTGGTGGTTATTCGCAGACACATTGCAGCCGTTCCTGCAATACCTCGGCCTTCGGCATTATTCGTTTCCTCGGTCGACCTATCGTGGCCTTCCATCATGGAAAGCCCTCTCATGGTTTTGGCAATGTTGCTGGTGACGCCGGAGTCCCCAGTTCTTTCAGCTTTGGATTTCGGAATTCGAACGTGTTTTGTGCAACAGTGCGGTCTGACGATAATATTGCACGACGATCCTGAGAAGCTCCTGTTAGTAGCAGACCTCTACAAACGCACAAGTATGCAGCGACAGCAGTTTCAAATGACTATGATTTGACAGCTGCGCGGAGAAAGTCACAGTAGATATATAAGGAAGTTCGGGTACGTAGCAACTCGGGCCTCACGCGTCGTATACGTGTACTTGACGTCGCCGATGGACCGCAGTTCGATACTGAAGCGCCAAACACGTCGAGGCTCAGAATCTATTTGCGGGGCGGTCGCACGTGGCCACGTGGTGGATGTAAGGGTCCAGAGGCTTGGCACGAGTCACTGCTGAGCGGACTCGTGAAAACGATAAGAAGAACTATGAAGGTGGCGCTCTCTGTGCCAAAGAAGGAGAAAGGAGAGAAGGACGCGGAAAGACTAAGAGTGACAGGGATGGTAATCGAGTGTGTTTCACCATCCCACGATAAAAAAGAGGTGTTCTTCGCGCTCTACCGCTATATGTACCCCAGACGTCGTTTAAATGACCGGCTGACAGCAGTGTGCCTTGGTGCTTGTTGGTTATATAGCACTACCCACCAAGCTACTGAGTCAAGCGACTAGGTAGCTCAGTACTCTATAACCAACAGCGCTTGCTTATGGAAGTCGATACTTCCTAGTGGCAAGCCAGTTGCGTACTCTATTAGATATGATACGTGTCAGTAACCATCATGGACATCGTTACTTGATAACACGTAACGTCATCTGGTATACATTGCAGGTTGCCAAGTACAACAGACAGTTTTCAGCCTGATAGTTGTCGTTTATCGATACAGTATTAACAGCAGAAGTCTCAGTCGCACTAGTATATTGGATATGTGATACACAGCGGATCACAGGCTAAAACATATCCAATACCTGGTACATGTTCGTAGTACGTACTCGTACACAGTAGAAGGGACGGTCTGCGGTATCCCTCCGAGAACCGGTAGCATATATGGTCATAAATCCATTTCATGTTGCTAAATCAGCAATATAGACTACTTCTACATAGGGTAATGTGTTTGTGCCCTGGAGTTATATCGGTTGGCACCGCTGTTCGAGGATCTATCATAAGGGTCCTTTTCTTTTGTTCGTACCGGATTCTGTGGGTCTTTGTCTTTGAGCTACGGGCAGCGCATCACGCGCACGGCCCTCACGTGGTCACTCCTCATCTCCACATCTCCACACCTGCATCTTGCTCACCATCAGCTTCCATCTGCTGAGTAAAACAAATCAATCAATCAACATCGGCTTGGGGTCGCCGACCAACATCATCATGTTTTCTGTATTGGAAGCTCTTCTCCTACAGGCTCGCCTAACCGTGGCCTGCATTTGCTCCTAAACCATGTAGGCTGTGTCTTCATCGGGTCATCCGAAAGCGAGCCTACGAGCATACACCAGCTGCGAGCTGACACACGCCACGTGCCATCTCATATATAAGACGTGTTAATAGGGGTTGAGCCTCCTATCGCGTAAACCCGAGGAGCGGCACCGTACGGTTCAAGATCATCACCACTGAGACTGGATCAAGAAACCTGTTGCTGCTTACTGGGGAGCCTCTTCTCACCTCTACGAGAACAACGAGAAGAAATTAGCATCTAAGGACTACACCAGTACTTCGTTGGCGTGGTGAGTGATTGATTGAGCGTATCTAGAGGACCCTACACAGTCGATCAGAGTAACTGTTACTGTAGCTCACGATGATTGTGGACAGCGACGCGTGGATCCACTTGATGGACGAGGAGATTATTCCGAGACTGCGGAAAAGTATGCGGGATTACAAGAGGCTGAAGGAGCCGAAGACCATCGTGACCAACGGAAACAAGAAGGCCTTCGCAACAGCAGCAGGCACCATCTGGGTATACATCATCGACCGGGCTGGCCGGCGTGTTCCTGTTCGCATCTCGGCCATAGTCGTACCTGGACTGGGACGCAACGTCTTCTCCTTCACCAAAGCAATACAATCAGGGGTGAGCACTATCCTCGAGACTGGAAACCCTCACTTGCACTTCGGCATCAACACTTCGCTTCCGCTCACCCAACACCCAGAGGACAAGGGCGTATGCTCTTACGAAGTATCTCTTCGTGCCCTGGGTAGCACGGCTGATACGTCATCAACGTCTGCTGTAATTCCTGCAGCACAGGCAAGCAAACGACGCCAATCAAGTCGATTACACCTTGAAAGAGATCGAAGAATTCTGCACCAACTCCGGCATCGCCATGGAGGACACCACGACGTTAACGCCCCAACGGAAGAGGGTATCCGCACGTTATGGACAGAATTTTGCGACCCATGAGGAGTGCACACTAACATGCGGAAACAACACCCCTGAAGAGGCTACTGTCACGGAGACTGAGCGCCAACGTACGCAAATCCCGGACATTACACCCGAAGAAGCCATTGCCACGAGACCGAGCGCTTTCGTGCGCTAGTCCAGATCATGCTACACTACCACGAGAACAACCTTCTAGAAGAGGAAAAGTCATCGACAACAGCTGGAGCGTCATTGACGGGAGCTGGAGCATCCTCATCAGAAGAAGAAGAAGCGTCATCATCACCAGAGATTGGGGAATCGTTATCAAGGGCTGGAGCACCACCGCAAGAAGCTTGAGTGTCCTCGTCAGGAGTTACGCCTGCTACTTCGCCCAGGGACCCATTCTACCACGTCTGGGGTCGCACCGGATGTACCGCATCACGAGACCGCCAGTACAAGACCCAATCCAAGAGTCGAGGATACCTTCGACGACACGCACGTCAAAACAGCATCGGGGACAAAGCCACCGATCGCGTGTGTGGAGTTCATCTACACCGAGAGAGGTCCGTTTCGGGTCTCGGAGGAGGAAAACCGAGTGATTAAAATCCTCAACGACATACTAAGATGCCATCCACTTCACGGATCAGCACCGGCCGGAATAATAGAAACCGGAATCACTGGAGCTGGAATCACCAACACATCTTCGCATGGGACCTTCGGAGCAATGTCATCTCGACTACCATCACACATCGGAGAAATTGCATCCGGGATCGCTAGATTGACTTCATCTTGGACCACCGAAGCACCAGCTGGATCGACAGCATCACATGGGGCCATTGGAGTCGCTGGATCATCGCCATCTGGAACCACCGGGCCATCAACTGAGCCAAGGACCGACGGATCGACACTGTCCGCGTTACCCGTGGTCTCACCAGCTACGTTCGAGCCACGCCTTGGAGCCAAGCTCAACAGAAAGACCGAACGTCAGGAGGAGGTTCACACGCTCACAACAGCAAAAGGACAGCCTCGGGCAAACCTCGAGACAGGATCTGCGGAATCAACACAGGACGACCAAGAGCCACTGGCAACATCTCCGGCCTTCGTGTACACCAGCAAGCCAACCTCAGACTTCCTCTCCTTTCTGAACAGAGAACCACATAAACATCGAGGCGAAGACGCGTAGACTGCCTACATAGTCAACAGTCGAGGCGGAGCTGATGACGGCAATCAGGTTTGAGGGAAAGGGTTCTACCTACCTTGCCAACTTCAACATGAAGTATAGCCTCAAGTCCTGAGCGACGAACAGCGGATCAAGCACATTTAACGATGTCTACACCAACAACGTCTACACTGATAACGTCTACACCATCAAGGTCGAGCCACTGGAAGTGAGTGTGAAATGCGTTATCTCGTTACCAAAGGTGTACATAGAGTGTCGCATGTTCTCCTTGTACGGGCCGGGCAAAGACAACGATCGGTGTTGTGTACGGTTTGGAAATTTCGAAATATCGCAGTTAGTACCAAGTATGGGTACAAGCCAAATACGTAATTTCGACTGGATGGTTGAATATTAAATTTGACTACGACATCTCAGGTACTTAAGGACGGCCGGAAAACCCGCCACCTGAACTAGTACGTACGGAAGATTAAGATAAACGAGAGGTGATGTCTTTCTAGAATAAGTGTTCTTCGTCCAGCTGCACGTCGCTAGCAATGCCTCTTTGTTCCTTTGTTTATGGGCGGTAGGAACACTGATAGGCTGTTCACTCCTATGGTTGTTGCGGAATAGCGAACATATTGACCGTTTTAGACTACCGCAAACATCTTCTAGTCCTTGGTTGACTAACCGACCGGAATACAGTTGACGTCTGATGATTCTAGCGTTGTGAGCTAGTAAGTTAACTTGCAGAAACATGCAGAAACACGTACGAGGTATAGTGTCAGGGCAGGATTTTTCGTGTCCGCTTGTTTTGTGTTCACCCATTTGGTATTTTGGCAAGATGAGTTTGCTCTACGCAAAACGTTTTCTCTACATTTATCGTTGTTGCTGCATGCATTTCCGTTTTGGAGTTGTTAGCATGTCACGGAGAGTGAGAAAGTGTTGACTTAACGGGGGGAGGTATTAGAGATGATACTTGTCAGTAACCATCATGTCGTTACTTGATAACACTTAACGTCATTTGGTATACATTGCGAGTCAATAATGTTAGGCTTTTCAGCATGATAGTTGTCGTTTATCGATACAGTATTTAAGAGCAGAAGTCTCAGCACTAGTATCTTGGATACGTGATACACAACAAATCACAGGCTAAAACACCCAATACCTGGCGCATGTAGTACGTACTCGTACACAGTAAAAGGGACGGTCTTCGGGTGTCCCTCCGAGAACCGGTAGCATATATGGTCATAAATCCATTTCATGTTGCTAAATTAGCAGCATACTTGTACATAGGGTCATGTGTTTGTCCCTAGAATTATGTCGGTTGGTACCGCTGTTCGAGGATCTATTACAAGGGTCCTTTTATTTTGCTCGTCCGGATTCTGTGGGTCTTTGTCTCTGAGATACGGGCAGCGCATCACGCGCACTGCCCTTACCTGGTCACTCCACATCTCCACATCTTCATATCTGCATCTTGCTCACCATCAGCTTTCATCTATCTGCTGAGTAAAGCAAGTCAATCAATCAACATCGGCTTGGGGTCGTTGACCAGAACATCATCTTATTTTCTGTATTGGAAGCTCTTCTACAGGTTTGCCTAACCGTGGCCTGCGTTTGCTTTTAAAATCAAATCATATAGGCTGTGGCTTCATCGGGTCATCCGAAAGCGAGCCTACGAGCGTATGCCAGCTGCGAGCTGATGCACGCCGCGTACCATCTCATATAGAAGAGGTTTTAATATACTCTGTGCTATTGCCAATGTCCGGACTGCCGACGAGGCCTACGACCAAGACCGTTTCTTTCAAAAGTTCTTGAACGGTATTGAAATTACGCCACATTCTGATTTTGTGCTGCCAGGTTATCGGTAGGCAGAACATAAGATGATGTCTGACGGGCTCACGTACGTACCAGGCCATCATGCATGTAGTATGTTAGTCTATGCCCTTACTCCAATAGTTGTCCATTGTTGTTGTCGTTCTCACATTAACTCGCATAATCAAGTCCGTGGTCACAGGACAGGCTCCAGTGACTCTGGAGCTGATGAATACCCCAGGGAAAAACACAAGCAAACCAAAGGTGGTACACGCATATATCACAGCCGACGCAATTCAGGCCTCCACCTGAAACATATACAAGTGAAATCGGGAGTCAGCCTACGATGTGCCAGGTCCATACTGGTGCATACATCTCACTATTCGCGCCTGGAAAAACCGACTATACCGCTTGCCACCCAAGAAAAGACTACCACGTATATATGGCACGTAGTACCTATCACACTAAGCATACGCACGACAGACGCAAGTCAATTAGAAAAAAGAAACAAAGAAAATAAAAGAGGACAAAGGAAAGGAAAGACAAGGAAGCGAAAAACGAAAAAGGAAAGGAAGGAAGAACAAAGACAAGAAAAAAAGCAAGGAGAGACAAGACAAGAAGAGGAAGCAAGGAAAGGAAAGAATGTCATACCAGTAGGCCCTCGGAACTGACTAAGGACGGTATTGGGCTCATAGAGGGTATCAAGTGCATAATCAATGACACTGGGGAGAGAACGCAACATGGCGAAGAAGTCAGGGCGGTCTTACGCTATCTTGTGACGACCATTGGAAGGCCCACACATTTCAAGACGATGATGGCCAGACTCAGAATTCAGTCTCTTGGGCATGACGCCCCCCCTTCCCCTCCCCCCCCCCCTCCCCCCCTCCCCTCTCCCCCCCTCCCCCCTCCCCCCCTCCCCCCTCCTCCCCTCCCCCCTCCCCCCTCCCCCCTCCCCCCCTTCCCCTTCCCCCCCTTCCCCCTCCCCACGGCCACTTAGAGATGCCGACGGTCTCCATACCACATGCTGATCATTGACAGCTGTAACTAGACTGCGTAGTGGGCTTACTTGCTATATACTGAGTACTCCGGAGTATTACTTTAATACAGATCAGCGGCATGGTAGGCTGTAGGCTGCGGCAGCAGTTGTAGCAAAGCATCTCTATGCCAAACCAAAGTATATGACCTATTATACTGAACAGTGGCGCAGAACCTCACGATGTACCGCTTCCTGGAAAAATATCATGTGGTTTTCTATATGGTCACTAGTCATATTGTCTGTCTATGTGGTACTTGTTGCATAGTTTTTCCATCATTGCATTGCAGGGTTGACAGACGCACGGAGCACGCATCGCGCTACACGTCAGCAATGATCCATAGTTTTTCCATCATTGCATTGCAGGGTTGACAGACGCACGGAGCACGCATCGCGCTACACGTCAGCAATGATCCAACGAGTAGCACGTGTTCGTCCGAGTCATTGCCTCCCTCTCCTGGTCGTCCTGGTGTACACCCGCATGTGATGTGCGCGGAATGAAATTGCTGCTGCCTCTTTATTTATTATTCCGCACGGATTTCATTTTTATATTAACGTATTTATTATAAAAATTTAAATACACTCCAGCTGTGAGATCGAATATTTAGTCGAAACTCATCTTTGCAAGCTGTGTGTGATACTCCGATCGCGCGTATTACGAGTTGTGTGTCCTTATTTATATAAAAAGGGACGGGAATCACAGCGCAAAAAGGGTGTCGTCAGAACATATGTTAAATACAAGGCGCGGGGCAAACCAAGAGTTGTCAGGGGTGGCCTGGACCAGCATCAGCGGCGACTGGGTGATATCGACCTCGCACTATAAAGAAACAAGCAATTCACACCGTGCCCCCTCTCTGGCGGGTGGCTGTTAGGACACGACAAGCTGGCTATCGCACAGCTGAAATCACAGCGGCGTTTTTGTGAGACTGACTGCGATTGGTTTAATATCACGGGATCGCCTTGCAGTAGTGCAACGGAGAGTGTTAGACAAGGGTAAGCTACGGCAGACCATATTGCAGTAGGGTAAGGGTATTAGCTTTCTTGTACTGAAAGTTGATACTTGATCTGGACTCAGTAATACTGCCTCTATATAGTATTGGTGCAGAAGCTAGGGGATGTTGGTAATATTTCTCCGTCCACGGATATAAGATACATCGCGATCTTCGAGTTGGTTTTCCTTTTCAGACAGTGTGGGAAAATACAGAGTGGCTACACATCCTACGGCCCGCAGTGTATACCCACTTATGCCATATTCCAGTTAGTATCCCATACTACTCACGGCAAATGCTGGCTTTATCTCAGCAGAATGATTGAAAACCAAAACTCGTTCTGACATCAACAGCATGTCAGCGGAAGCCGAGAACGAGCCGCTCATGCTACGTGGCACCTAATTGTAGTTTGTTGCCGATGTTGTTATTGTTCAGGCATGCGAATGCAGCACTTCAGACGACACTATCCTATCAGAGTTGTGCGAGCAGTTGTTTCTAACACTGTTTTGTGGCTTCAGTAGAAACACTCGGGCAATACTGGTGCCCGTAGCTATACCTGACGTCATCTGCCTATAGAAGTATGCCCTGCATGATATGGTGTTTTTTATGACTAGGCGTACGATTTCCCCGTTTAATATTGTTACACGGGTTGATAGAGTGCCCCGCCCCGCCCCCGACACAACAAGACTCAACGCCGAGAAGCCTGCCATACGCACATTGGGGACAAGGTATGACGCCGAAAACGACTACGTCAGCGTAACCTATACTGTCCGCGTTTAGCGCAAGTTTCGCTGGATGCAAGCTTGGCAACGCGTCTTCAACGTGTCAGAATGTACGGTACCCGGTATACCTTTCGACGTTGGGCTTGTAGGTATGTCCACCCGCAGAGCACTTATTTCATTCCCCCCTTTTCCTGTTGTGTTTCCCATCCAGAATACCCATGTTGTACGAAAGCCTCAGCGGCGGACTACCATTCCCAATCCGTTACTGGAGGAGTTGGCGTGAGATAATCGATGCCAACAGCACGTAAGGGCATTGGCTACATTCCCAGAAATATATATATATATATATATATATATATGTAACCTCACAGTTTTGTGCCGGTTCATTTTACGGCGGCCTTTCTTGGGAAATGATCTATATGCATACCTGAAGTATAATACTCACCGTGACCCGAAGTCTACTTTACTCCTCAACCATGTCCACTCAGATTAACCTAAGAATATGACTCCAACCGCATCAGTGCGGGTGGGGTAGGTTTACCAATGACGGCTAGCGGAAGATCGTAGCCTAATAACCGCTCGTATCCCGATTAAGCCAAACACGCAAGACGCCTGGAGCACTTTTAACCAGGCCCACAAAAAAAGGAACACATCCCGGGGGAGGAGAACGGTGGATGCGTAGATGCTGTTCCATGGAGAAAACGGAATGCACCCCGGGATGGAGACGGTTGTGATCACGGCTTGTCCAAACCTCTAAGCGTTCCAGCTGGACCGCGGTGCGTGTTGAGTTGAAAAGTAAATAGCAATGGCGATCATAACCAAAATAATCCTTGAATCATTCCGTTCATAATACGCCGGGATATATGGTGCTGCATCATTCTGCCTTTGTTGTCGATGCTGACACGCTGACCTAGATGGCCCCGTGCAATAATTGCGGGGGGTGGTTCGTCGATCGTTTCTTTCGACGGTGAGGGGTTTATAGCTTCCTTGCTTGGAAATATAACAAGGATTTTCCAAGCATCTAACTGAGCGAAGCCTCGGCTGGTTGCATATCCACTCTCGCCGGTTCCCCTCAGAAGACCCCCTCTATTTTATCAACCGGTTATGTCGGTATGAACATGATAATAGCATTGTAGTTACAGTATAGACCCTAGAGAGCCTGCTTTTTCCGCTTCTGTTGTTTATAATCAAGTGGCTGCGAAGAAATTGAGAGCTTACTTCCTTTCCTCCTTCTCAAGAAGATTCTTGGGATTCAAGTGGTTCCGCAGAAATAGGGGTGATTTAGCGATGTCCCTCGACGTTGTCCGGGTTACAATTCCCTTCCTTACATGTAGCGAACATATTAGATGCCTTTGACCGAACCAACGGCTGAGACGAACCACCCGGCTCCAATTAGCAGATCTAGCATATCTATGGGCCGTGACTGTGTGCGAATCCACCAATTATAGGTATTGGTGCGGTCAGCGATATCTGTTCCGACGTTACGCTCTAGCATATGTACGGGCCGTGATGACATGAACCTCCATACTGTAAACATGATAGCGGTTAGCGATAGATATGTGGACTACACGGATAGTCTACTTATCGCTGTTCGCTTGCTGACAATGGAGCGACTCCGCAAAAGCCAGGAGTGATTCGGCGGCGTTTCTCGACGTTCGCAAAGGTGAAACTTTCCGTTCTTAGCTGTAGCAACATTATCTTTTAGCTAGTCTTCCGACAGTATGGTGCATAGTCTATTCCTACACAGAAGAAATACTCATGTCTCGTTTCGACGGCACATAACGCGAACATTGACAAAACAACACCTGGTACCAGGGTATATTTTAACCTCGTTAGACTGTATTATTGATTGCGATGCACCCCCTCGATCCCCACCAGAAGCTCCATGTCCTATATAGGGCTGTGACGGTATAGATATATAGTTTACGGCGTATATGTTGTCATTCCGTCAGAATCCTTTTCCTATTATGATCCACTCAAGCCTCCCACGGTCGGAGACTCCGGCGTTCTGGATTAACGGCGTATTCTTCCAATATTTTTTGTGATTACGTTTGTTCCAATATATCTTCGGGTTGTCCACAAATCATGGTGTCCTCGGCATCACGCCCTTTGCCATAATACGTATAAAGACGCACGCTATTAACAGTACGGTAGCGGGTGTACACCTAATTTTTGTGAGACTTGTTCCTGACTTGACGAGTTCTTTACCTCACTGTTATTTTTATTTTTATTTTCATTTATTTTTTCGACGGCGAGAACGCACGCTTCCAGCGACGTTCCCCTCGGCCATGGTCTGAGTTCGGCGACGGGAACCGCGCTTCCAGCGCTGTTTCCCTCAACCGCGGCATAAACTCGGCAGTGGGGGTACGTGCTCCAAACGCCGCCCCAATCAACCATGGCACGGGAGCCTGCGCTTTGCGCGCTCCCCGCCAGGCACGCGTCGCGCAACAATATAGCTGCGGTGACGGTGCGTCGCCTTTTTACGCGACCGCGTTCATCCCCCCCTCTCCCTGACCAAGCGGTGGCGGTCGGTTTGAGGTGTGGGACGGTCGACCCTCAAACACTTTTTCTGACCACGAGGTGGCGGTCGATTTTGAGGTGTGGGGAGGCCAGCACTAAAGCACCGAGATCTTTGCGAGGCTTGATCCGGTGTTGGCTCGCGATAACAGCGGGGGCTGTGTCCTTTTTTCCATCAAGGAGGAGTCGACAAACTTAGCTACCTCGTCTCCCTTCTCCAAGAGGCATAACGCAAAAGAGCCTCCTCGGGTAAAAACATTATTGCCACTTGCCCGAGCCCCGCTCCAGAAGACGCCCACACGGTCTTCGGACCCTGCTTCGTCTTTTAACACGCTAACCCACGTGTTTCAGGCTACGTCCGCCGCAGTGGCACAGGAAGAAGGTCCGGCACTGCGTGACGGGCCAGTGATGACGCCACGGCCTCCAGCCTGATCAGCTGGACGCTATTCCCGTAAAACTACGGAAGGATCGCGCCTCTCGTCAACAACAAGTAGCTCAGAGCCCCTGCCCCTTCAGGCGCAGTTAGAGCAGTTTTCTTGCGATTATACGCCAAATAGCGAAGAGGTCACGACGCGAGAAACCGTGGGTTCGGACTCGCGTCGTGCTCCCGAGGCCTGGTGCTCTCCTGAGGGGGACACTACACGCCCAAATAGCCGAGGACTGATGTTCCCAGAAGGGGACATTGCAGACCCAAATGTCTAACGAGGCTACCGACGGTTTGGCACCGTCGGTGTTGGACTCTTTTTCGGGTGCAGCGAGGGCGGCTTCTTACGAGTTTCCAGCGAGGGAGGAGGAACGAGGCGAGAAACCCCGGGTTCGAACTCGCATCTTGCTCCCGAGGCCTGGTGCTCCCGCAAGGGGACACTGCAGGCCCAAAGAGCCGAGGGCTGGTGTTCCCAGAAGGAGACATTTCAGACCCACAACTGTCCAGCGAGGCTACCGATGGGTTGGCACCGTCGCTTTTTGCCATTTTTTGGGCGCAGTCAGAGCGGATTCTCGCGCTTTTCCGCCAACGAGCGAAGAAATACCCGAGGCGAGAAACCACGGGTTCGGATTCGCGTCGTGCTCCCGAGGCCTGGTGTTCCCCGATGGGGACATTGCAGGCCCAAATTCCAACATGGCTTTTGACCCTTCTCTCGAATACTCCACAGACAAAGTGGTGTTATTTTGGCAGCCCCAATTCTATTTTCCGCCGTGGTCCCCTTCGTCGTTTGCCGTGGACGACATGCCATATTCTTGCGCGGAGCAGTACATGATGGCCGAAAAGAACAGGCGTTTCCAAGACCATCGAGCAGTAGGGCTCATCATATCATCGCTTAGTCCAAGCACACGCAAACGCATCGGTCGAGGCGTGCGCAATTTTGGCTCCGGTGTTGGGGACATAGAGAAGCAAAACGCCGTGTTATCTGGCACCTACGCCAAATTAACGCAGAATCCAGCCATAAAAAAATCACCTTTTGAGCGTTGACATCAATCGTCTGGCTGAATCCAGCCCTCTGGACCCAGTGTGGGGCATTGGTCTCTGGGCGGATGTTCCGAGGGCCAACAACCCATGCCAGGGGAGAGGAAAAACAACCCATGCCAGGGGAGAGGAAAAACTTGGTCGGTGAGGCACTTTCTGCAATGAGACCGGGTCGGCACACCCGGCCTCCCCTAGTCGGTTCTGCACCTGCAGTGCGAATGCAAGAACCAAGAAATCTCGTCCACGACGAGGCCGGGCCGTTAACAGCGGCCAGCGCTCCCCAAGCTTTCCCTTCGGCGTTTCCGACCTATTTCTCGGGCGCGTTGGCCAATTAAAAGCCGTGGAGTTTTGGAGATAGCTCCTGGCGTCGGCCCTGACCCTGCGCTGTCAGAACACGGCCCCTGTTTCGTCGAGGGTACTGTGACGCTGGACGACGTTTCGTTCACTATGGAAATCGCGTATATCAGTTAAGCAACGCTCGGCTCGGAGAGGCACCCGACTCCTTTAGATTTGGGAACCGGCAGCATTGTTTGAGCTCCCAAAAGCCTCCGAGGGTACTGTGGGGAACAAACTTCCGCATATCCTCCGGCCACAAGACACAGGAGAGCATTGGCAAAGTGGGGACCCTCAATGCACGAGTCCAGCGATAGCTTAGGTTCGTCACCGCGTTCGATTGCACACTTGAGTACCGCAAAGGCAGCGCCAACGGCATGGCCGTTTTTTCCGGCCGTTTTCCAGAGCCTGCTACGGAGTACGACCGCAGTGGCTTGACAAACTTCAACCCCGTGGGGTTGACAAGCCTCAACCCCGTTGGAGATAGCGGTATCTACCTCCTACGGATCCGCGGGCAGCGCGCTCCCTCCTCGCCGATCCCAGGGGTCGGTTTAGGTGGACTTGCTCCCCTCGCCGAAAGCACGGTCTTGGGTGGGCTCGTGCCCCACACCGAAAGCACTGCTTTGGAAGGAGTCGATACCCTCGCCGAAAGCACGGCTCGTGCCCCGCACTGAACATGCTGCCTTGGGTGGGCTTCCTCTCACTTCTACCGCATTTCACGATTTTCGCACACACGAGCCACGCATAAGGATTGACGGCCTTTCTGCTTTGCCGGGGATTCGTCGCTCGTGTTTCTGCCTCTGTCGCCACTACCGAAGGCTGTACCGGCCGTGGGTCGATTTCGCCGCCGCTGACACCGTTTTCGCTTCGGTTTCGCCATACCCATCGAGGGCGGCACGGGCTTTGCAGAAGCCCTGGCTGCAGCGACGCCCATCGCACAGCCGACTTATCTATCCCGGAACTCTACAATGGAGACGGCCCCCGCCTCGAGCGGTTCGACTGTGTCCGTCTCCGCCTTACGTGGCACTCCAGCCCCTCCGTTGTCGACGTTGCGCCGACGAACAGCGACAGCAACGGGTAATGCACCCCCGCTGTATATTATGGATGATTCGGGCCCAGTGGGGCGCCTCGGCCATCTTCCAGACGAGGTACAACTCCGCCGCGAGTCCCGCGGCCGCGCTCGGCTCCGCCCGCCGCCGCGACCCCTGCTCTTGCCGACTCACCGGTCCGCACGGTGCCACTACCGTCCGACCGCGACCACGCAGAGCCTATACGGGAACTCCTTTCTTACGGCTCACGCCTTCTCCTGGTGACACGCCGAATGCACATACAAGGTCGGACGCCCTCGGCGACGCTGCTGAATAGCGGTTCACTGATTCCGTCGCGCGTTATTTGCATGCCTATTGGAATCGATAGCAGCACGCTGAGGCGACGTGACACGCCATGATGCGTTACGTCTCTATCGGCCGACAATCGGTCCTGCCGTCCGACGTTTTTGCGTGCTACCTCTCGAACAAGCGTCCATCCCTCTCAGACATCAAGGAGCTGGCGAGTAAGGGTCGACTACATACAACCGACGACGACATGGTCCTACTCGTCCGTGACCCGACACTGCCGCCAACAAGGCCTGCCAAACCCAACTCTGTGGGGCGAGCTGCTTGCTTGCTAAACGACGAGCCAGTTCGCATCTACGTTCCCCTGCTCATGCGCCCCTTGGATCATGCAAGCTTGTCACTCGACGGCCTCTTACCACCTTGGCACCACGCGCACGTTGCGCATGCTGGAGCGGTTTCTTTGTGGATTGGTATGAATGTGTGCACCCGGTGGTGGCTTCGCCACTGCTTGAAGTGCCAAGCGCGGAAAAGCCCACGGCTGACTGTCCGCTGGCCCATCATCCCAATGCCTCCATCGGAAGGTTCAGGTGTCGCCGTCAGTGTTGACTACTTCGGCCCCCGTCCGGTCACATCATGAGGCAACACCTACATCCTGCTGTTCACCGATCGCTTCAGTCGTCCGGGGCCGACATGTTCCCCGTCACTGCCGCTGAGTTCACCGCGGAGGGTATAGCCAATATCCTCGTGAACCAATACATCTCCTCGTGGGGGTTCCCGCGCACCATACTCTCGGACAACGGACTGCAGTCCTGCTCCAAGCTTTCGCAAGCTGTGTATCAGCTGTTGGGCGTGCATAAGCTTTCTACAAGCTCTTATCATCTCAACTGTAACGGGGGCGTTGAGTGGGTAAACTACACTATGGTCCAAATGCTGGCTATGGTCGTCAACGAGCGACAAGACGATTGGGCTTGCATCTGCCCCACGTCGAATTCGATTACAACAATTCAGTCAGCGCGGCGACAGTTCTGGCGCCCAACGAGGTCCACATGGGCAGACTCCCACGGCTCCCCCTGACGGTTTTCGACCGCACTGGTGTCGTGGGATACCAGGGTCTGACCAGTGACCACCTGGCCTATTGCGGCTTGGCCACCGACCGGCAAAAGCGCGCGAACGACATTGTCCGTGCACACGATGCCCTCACCGTTTCCCGTGTTAACCGCAGAAACTTCACCCTCGCCGACGCGCTGCGTCCAGCACCTAACTTTGCTGTGGGTGGTTGGGCATTGGTTTACAATTCTGTCTCTACCATCCGCCAGGATGTGAAAGCGAACACCGACGCCAAGGTACTCAAGGCCAAACTTGCGCTCAACTGGACGGGCCTGTACAAGATCCTGGAAGTCGGTCCCTTCTCAGCCGCCGAGACCCCGGAAGGTTCGCCGCTCGGGAGCAACCTCCTCTATTCGGATCTCCCTTCCGACCTGCCCGGTTCGGATGCTCGTCGGCGTGTGGCCATCGAGCACTGCAAACGGTGCGCCAACCCCCAAGATAGCGGGGACATTCCCAAATACCTACCAGCCGGGATGACGCAGTACGTGCTCAACAAGTTTTCCAATAAGTCCCCGCCGTACCACGTCACTCAAGACGACGTTTCGACCCCCCTCCAACGGCTGGAGGTGGAGCAGATCACTGGTCATCAGTCGGTACGGGGGCGAGGTGGCGTCATTGCGGTGTTATACAAGACGCATTGGGCGGGACTCTCCGAACCTTCCTGGGAGCGGGAAATGAACCTCTACCTCTCCCGCTCCCGCACTTTGCGTTATTGGGCTGAAACCCCGGACCAGAACCGCCAAAACAACCGCCTCTACCGCCGAATGCGGATCGGGGCGGCACAGCGCGAGCTCTCCCGCAACAACGGGGAACGTTTCCTAGCGCCGGGCTACCCTTGTGTTCCCCGCGCCAATTGGCTCCGTCGCTACCACGGCACAGTACTTCTTCAGGGAGCCCACTTTTGGTACAGGGGAGACGATGGATTATGGTGGCTTGGAAAAATCAGCGCGAGCATTACCGAGGACAAGGTATACCTGGTCAGCTTTCTGGACGACCCGGGACCGATTAAACTTCCTCTCCCCCGTCGCGCTACACGAATTCGACGGGAGCCGTACGAGGCTCTTGGTGCCTGCAAGTTCACATTGCCAGTGCGTGTCCTTGGGGAATCCAACGTAACGTTACGGATCTCGAGGCGCAGCCGTGGCCAGTTGACTTTCAAGCCGCCTCCGCTCCTCGATAGTTCTTCATTCTATAGGGTTATGAGGTTTGAGTTTTGTCTTTGGGTTGTTCGTAATGTTCTGAGAGTCTTCGTCGGGTTTTGGGGCGGTTCATTTTTTTTTTCTTTCTTTGTTTCCTGCCGAGCCCCCTGCTCAGTGCCGGGCCAGGGTGCGGGTAAAACGCCGCTATCTGAGGCGCAGGGCTGTCGCTTTTTCGTCGTTGTTCAAGTTCGCCCTGCCGACGCCCTCCTCAGCCCAGAGCCGAGGGGTGACCAGGGTACCCTGTTCGCGCGTAACGTGGTACAGGGCTATGTACGGGCCTGTGTGTCATCTTTTACTTTTTTGTATGTTGTATTTGCTCTAAATTGTTTTTTGGCTAAACACTTTCCCCCCTCGCGGGGCTGTAGGTTTTGCCACCTTCCATCCCGGGTATTTATCGTTTCCTCGGCTAGCCCCCAGCCATGCCGATGGCCCGCAGGAGGTTTTTCGCATGACTTATCCCTTGTGTTAGCGCCTGTGTTCCCCTCCATGTCGACGAGGGCTCGCTTTGCCATAGTACCTTTTCTGTGGTTAGTTTGCCGCAGAGCCTTTCCTGCCCCCCTCGCCACACCGGCGGTGTGCGGCAGGTTCTAGAACCTTTTCTGCCCCCCCCCTCGCCACACCGGCACACCGGCGGTACGCGGCAGGTTTTTGATGGGTGGCTTTTGCCTTGTTGTAGGGTCTGCGTTTCCTTCAACTGCTTTTCTTCGCGTGTTCCTGGCTCCAAAGTCAGGTCGTTAGAGGTGTGGGAATGGGTTTTGAGGAGCCGCATCTTCGACTCATGGTCTAGTTCGTAGGAACGAAGTTTCCCCGAATCTCCCATATTTCTGCATATTCGGCTTATCAGGGTGGGCTAGTGTTAAGATACGGCCTCGAAAGGCCTGTAATTATCCGTATTTGAGATCATTTGGATGGATTTCGTATGATAAGGTTGGCGATTTATATTCGGGACAGTCAGGAAATAGATCGGAGGCAGGTGCCTCCGATCTCAGAAGCTATCCGGGGTTCTGGTGGAATCGAATAAAGCTACGTCTCTACGAAGGCAAACAAAGTGAGTACTCTCCGAGGACCTGCTCAATTGGCAGACCTGCAGGGGGCACTCTGTGTCCCCACCCTATAACCTTACATCACCCAAAAACTGACTTTGGAAATATGAAATCGCAACCTGATGGGCATTCTTATGGCCTGGGTACAAAATCAACTATATTGCCAAACACAAAAGGTACTCCGGTGATACTGGGCAATGTAGTGTAGTGATTAGTGTAGTGATTAGTGTAGTGATTATTAAATAGTGTAGTGATTAGTTAAGGCACCTCGTGAGTCAAAAATAGCTTGGCCAAGAAGTGCCACCCATCCCTATCGCAGCACGTATCTCAAGTCAATGTTTTGCTTCGGACGTGTTTTGTGGTAGTCATTCAGAGGATGACTTGAGGTTTTATAGGGAGCAGCCGGGTGAGGCGTGAGACGTTAACAGCCCGTTTCGGACATGAGAGGGAAAGAGCTACCGATCGAAATGACAACTACCCCATCGGCCACCCGAGGCAGCCTTGGACTACGTGGGTAAGTCAAGGGTGAAAACTGCAATTCTTTTTTCGAATGATTGAATCCCTGTCCACATTTGTTTTTCGCACCCTATTCCCTACAACGGAGTACTGTCCTTACTCTGGCTGAGCACCGTTCGCTCCACGCGCGTGCGCTCTCTTGACGCACTTCTTGCCGATAATATCACGGGATCCTTACCGGCAAGATGAGCGTTAACAGACAAAATCTCCAGGGGGGCGCCCTCTTGGTCTCGACGCTACTATAGTGCGGAAGTCGACGATGCTCCCAGTCGAAGTCTTCCACTCGGCCCCAAAGAACGGGTCGTTCAACACAAGGGCCCCCCGGTCCTGATTGTTTCTTCAGGAAGTCCGTTATGCTGAAGTTACTCGGCCCCAAAGAAGGGGTCGTCCAAGACAAGGGCTCCCCGGTTCTGAGTGTTTCTTCAGGAAATCCGTTATGCTGAAGTTACAGTCGAACCTTGTCGGCATCTTCGGGTCACTCAGAAGTATTACGACATTCGCTTTTCACAGCCATCGATAAGAGGTCGACTAGGTCCGACCGCAACCCCAGCACAAACTCCTCTTGTTCAAGGTAAACATTGCGACCACGGTGGCCCTTTCTCTGGTGAGTTTGTCGGCCATCGAGGACGAGGAATCGGCCGTTCCGTGCCGGACATGCATCTAGCCGCAAAAATAATGCCGGCTAAGGACGGGTGTCATCGCATCGAAGTCGAGGTTTGTGCAGTCATTTGGAGCGATAAAGTGAGGGAAGAGAAGGAAGGGGATGAGAAGTTAAGCGTTTCAATTGCCCGCTTCCATTGGTGTGCTATGGGAGAGTCTCTGAGTCCCCACTCTTCCCCACATAATGAGCACCACACCCCCTCACGCCCTTCCTTCTGGGAGTCGTGTCTTAAATGGGATTTCTATTGCCCCTCCGTCGTGCCCACGAGAAACTGCCGTGATGCAATCGACAGTCTTTACGTTGGCGTGCCTCTCGCAATTCGGTCGTACCTAGCATCGTCGGTAATGCCTGTATTTCTACATGCCCAGCCAATCAGTGCAGGCACATTCGCACGTCACACATCGCAAAAGCACTCGGGCCATCATTCAATATTCAACACGTTATTTTCAAGGACAAAACGAAGTCCGTCGACGCAAAGCGAACCAATACCTCTGTTCTCGGCGTCGCTGCATACTCTTGCATGCGCATATACTGTCGCCACTCTTGTAGCTGCACATCCCCCCCCGCTCTCTTTGCCTGTGGTGTACTCCGGACAACGCTGGCCTCCTCCGTATTGCTGCACACTGATAGCCTCTGTGCCGATGCCCGGCCTGCGTGGGTAAATTGTGGCGGCGTGCTTGCTCCACCACAAGCGGGTTCGTGCACGTAACCTGTTAGTTAGAATACCTACCCGTTGAACTGCTTCAGTCATTGCGAATCAAATGGTTTAACGGGCAGAGATTCTTAACAATAAATAGCTACTGTAACAACAGATATACACATCTTGGAGTTCGTCGAATCTCGCGAGCGTAGCATTGGTCTCCGGGGTCAATCCCCTTGCCACGGATTTTTTTAGGGGAACGGAGAACCTTGGGGCCTTTTCAACCCAGGAAAAGTGACTGATGATGCCGGGACTTGAACCGACGCACCCATGGTTCAGAAGCGTGTGATCTACCCGCCAAGCCACAGTCACGGCCATTTGGTCTAGGTTGAAAACAAACGGAAGGATGTTGTCTTCCCTAGACCAATCGAGGGCGAAGGGAGAGCCCCGGGGATAGTGCCGACGAGATTGGGCGTTGCGAACCCTGTTCGCAAAACCCACACAACTAACAAGCCCGAACTTGTATATATTGTTGGTTTTAATTTCTGTCCTTGAGCTACCTCAGTCACTGAGACTGAAGTAGCTCAGCGGGTAGAGCTCCCGACTAGTAATAACATTAACCTACGGCGTTAGTCGCCGGTAAGGGTGACGCAAGCCGAGGGGCCGACTTGTTCCTCCACCACAGGAAATCTACGAAATGCTTTGGGGATACCGACCACGTTGATGAACGTGGTGCTTCCGACTGCATCCAGACAGGGTTCCACAGTTGGCAGCGGCCAGCCCTTAAAGACATGAGCTGTTGAGGATGTTGTGTTAACCGACCCGCAAACGGGGAGCTTCCGTTCTTCGTTGCAAATATGGTGTACGGACCAACCCGAGGACTGCGCATGACGCTCTTTAATGATGTTATAGACTATACAAGCATGTCTTGTAAACACTTCTTTGTAATAGTGCAGTGCGCGGGTTGGTACGGTAAAGGCACGGTAGACAGGGCGGGAACCGGAGGGAAGGGAAATCCCAACTTAACAGTAGTCATTCGTAGACAAGAAATTACGGGATGGTGTCGTGCGAATCGCTCCATGACAGCAGCTTGTTGGTCCGGCGTGAGCGTGGTACCAGTGAATGCTTTGGGTAGTACCCAGCAGGTATTTAAGCTCCAATATAGCTCGGCTTCGCTCAGCGGGGGTAGCCGTTTTTTGTTGTTGTATAGTTGACATGAACTTGATCGGGAGGCACACTAGTCTAAATATCCAGGTGCAAACCGGGCGGAAGGACAGCAACATCGGGAGGTGGGTTCGCGACCCGGGACTGCAACCGATCCACTAACAGCGTACCGAGTAGACGACAGACAAAATGCAATATTTGATCAAACGCAGCAAGCAGGACCATCGGGTTGGACCATTTCAAGCTCAGAAAATACACCAGGTCCGACTACATCATTGCATATTTTTGCGCAGGTTGATAGTCGTCAAACGCCAACACAGGGTTTGAGCACTGATTAAAAAAAATCTACGTTGGTTTAGCTGGACAGCAGCAACTACCAGGGAACGAGCTGTTGATGCGCCGGCCAGGATGATGAGCATGTACAACAGATGGCCCGCAAGGAATAAAAGACGATGGCAAGCACGATGACTGCTTTTCTCGATCATGATGACACGATATTCAAGAGGCAGGAGCTCACACCACAGTGAGGGACTACCGACGCTTTGGCTTATCAGGTGACTTCGCCTTAGGTCGACGGGAAAACATCAAACTCCTACAGTAACCAGGCATCGACAAACACTTTTGCTACTCGGAACACAAGAGCTTTACAGGAGATACCTAAACTAAGTAACTTTCACAGTTTTGGCAGAGTTGCATGGGAGTTTTTCATAATACAGACGAGATGACAAATCCCCGCCAGATATAGCGATTTATTCCGCACCACAATCAGTTGCCGATGGGGCCGAATATTGAAAGGTCGCGGTCTGGAGACATCGACATGTAAACCACTTCGTTTTTGCGCCACAGCGCAGAGACGTGCCTTCGAGGCAAGTCGACGAGGGGAAAAACCCTGGGCTCTCTTCCGGCGATAAAAATGAAAGCACGCGCCGTAGTGGGGAGAGGTAAGGTATGCCTGTTATGTGACCCCGGATGTTCGTTACGACAAAGGATGGAGGCGGAGAAAAAATGCCAAGGGGACGTGTAAGAAGGGCAAAAAGGAGCAACAAACGCATAATCCTGAATTGTTTTATTTTCGGTGGACACCGAATGCCGAGACTCAGACATGTACAGAAGTTTTACAGTATACGGACGGGACTAGCAAGGCTTGCGCTCAGAGCTATGGTCAAGACGAGACGGGCATGACATCGTCGGCAACCCGTCAGCACTTGGGATATAGATCTTCAATACGGAGGTAAGATCAAGAAAAAAGTTTTCCGGACCCTTTGGACATTTTTTGGATCTTCAAAATGACGAGACACCTGACTTGTCATCATGGTTGTAACGAAGACCACTGATAGGGACAGCTTACGCTATACCTACAATGGGACCCGAAGGGTGCGCCAGCTAGCGTTGGGCTGCGAAAGCAACTGAGGTAAATCGACACACGACGCGTATGAAAATACGTGGAAGTGTGGTAAAAACTAAAGCTTTATTTTTCCCATCCGCCGGAGGATTAAAAAAAAAAAAAAAGGTGAGCCCTTGGGAGTCATGACCGCGTTGACGTTCGCGTTGCGATTGGCGAGAGATCGATGACTCGAGCTCGGTCGCAGAGTGCTTCCAATATCACACAAGCATATGCATCGTGCCGTGGTGGCAGTACCAGCGAGGTCGTTGCCTTGTGTTTGCGGACTCATTAAACACAGTAGTAGTAGCGTCCCTGGCGGAGGTGACATGTCGCCAGACATTGTTTTTCTTTATTATTTATTATTTTAGACTCTAGAACGTGTGTGGACACCCGGCAATTTGAAATTGGGTGAACAGGCTGGGTACAGCAGTTTTGCTTGATGCATTCATCAAATACATACAGTATTGTTGTTGTTGTTGTTGTTGTTGTTGTTCTCACATTAACTCGCAAATCGAGTCCGTGGTCACAGGGCAGGCTCCAGTCACTCTCTCTGGAGTGGAGGAATATCCCAGGGAAAAAAACACAAAAAAACAAAAAAAGTAGTACACGCATATATATATATTATCGCTGACGCAACTGATGCCTCTGCCAGAAAATACAAAAATGAAATCGGGAGTCAGCCTAAGACGTGCCAGGTTCATACTACTGGTACATACGTCTCACTACGCGCGCCTGAAAAAGCCCGACTACTACTACAGGTATACATCGCTTGCCACCCAGAAAAGACTACCACGTACCAGGTATACATTTCGGCAAAAAAAATATTACCTGGTATGGTCTAGCTGGTTAAATTCTCCCACAAGGTGACCCCCACTTTATCTCGCTGAATTTTGAGAGTTGAAACGCGAAAAAAAGTGGACAAGGACCGCAAGGTCGAGAAGCATCGAAATCCGGTGTCGAAAAAAAAAATCGGTGAAAATGGCCGTTTTTGGGCGAAAATTACCCCGAAATTACCCCGAACCGACACTTATTGCTCCGAAACGGCACGTTATTACCCCGAAACATTGCCCCGCAACGCCTCCCAACGCGTAGCAGATCGTATGTGAGTGAGAGCGTTGTCACTTGAAAGTAGTAATATATATGTCCATTATCAGAGTTCGTTTTCCTCTCCCTGTCAGCACCCTCGCCCCCCAAAACCAGCTCGACAACGCCACGAACAACAACATTTTCTCCAAAATCACCTCCGACCTCCCCGGCTCGCTCTCGTCTCGTTATCAAATCTAAACGATGCAAATAAATATATTCTCATCACCTAGTCTAAGGATCATGTACATACATAAACTATCGCCCGCGCCGAGGCATGTTCAAGAATAGGCCTGGGTGGGCCCTCGGTTGGTCTATGGGACTGTGGTGTGGTGTGCTGTATGGTGTGTCGTGTGATGTGTGTGGTGTGTGAGCACCCCAAACTTTGACCGGCCATATCTCCTTCAAAAAAACATTTTTCGAAAAAAAAAAAAAACGGTCCTGGGTGCAGGTCCAATCCGCCCGAATCCGTGGAGTTTTTCGACATCTATCGGTGCGTTTCTCCCCAAAAAACTCAACTCTGAGGCCACCTGAAATGAGTTTTTTGCCCGTTTCTCCGTGATATCTCAGCGAAAAAAAAGTTGAGATGGGTCGCCGCGTACCCCTCGACGTGATACGCTCAAAACCGGTCTTGAAAAAAAATTGGACCTCACACTCGAGCAAATAAAACCTAACAAATTCTGGCAAAATCTCGACGGAATCGCGATTTTCTCGCCAACAAAAAAAAAAAAAAAAATCTGCTCCGATTAAACGATCCGCCTGAAACAGAGCTTTCTTACGATATAAGGTATAGTATGTTACTAGGGGGTACGTCAGTCACTCAGAATAAATTCCGGATTGATTTCAGGAAATCGTGGGAAAATTTAATCGGCTAGACTATAGGAGCTTCGGACAGGTGATTTTTTAGATTTTGAATTTAGACTTTTAGAAATAAGCTTGGCTCCTCGTACCACCGTCCCGAGGTTGATCCGTCGCCCATTTATAGCTGAACTGTGCAGCATCGGTCCTGCACCAACCAGTCAGTGAAGAAGCTGTCTCTGCTCCCAGAAAAAGTGCGCGACTCTAAAGTTCGAAACTTGTATCACCTGTAGCACAGTATAGACCACTCAACTGATCGAACTCACATATATATATATATATTACGTGAGTTGAAATCATTTGCGGTGATTTGTTCAAAACGTGAACTAACTGTGTTTTATTGAAAAATGCGTTCATGTCTATACATACAACAAATAAATGGCCCCCTTCGACTCCGTGATAGGAGCCCTTGTATTCAATTTTCGAGGACCCGACCTCAGACGTGGCAACCACCTCCTGCTCCGTACACTTTCTTCGCCCTCGAGTTCTCTTGCAGAAGTTGGTCGAGGGGGGGCTCTTAGGGTGTGAGCGAGCTTTGGTCCTCCTTTGGTACGCGATCTTTGGTGATATATGATACAACGAAAAATCAATTATAATTGGAAAATATTAAATGCTGCATTTGTGTACCAGTTACTATCACCTGGTTGGTACCTGTATGTGCCATGTGGCCTAACCTGATATATATATATATATAGTCTATACACATAATAATGTATGACAAATAAATCCTAGGCCATGCGCCGGAAATATTTTTTACCGTGTCGGCCTCAGTAGTATCGAAATTTCGACACTTCAATATCTCGAGTTTTCTTTTTCTTCGAGCGCTCTCTTCGAGGATCGGCTTCAACACCCCTCGCCCTTCGTTCCCCCTGCTTACCTCGCCGGGAACGCGTGCGGGGGCTGAGAGAGACAAGCGAGAAGTAGGCAGGATCGTGAATTTTAGATGGCATGCTCAAGCATTTTTTCGAATCTTGACGGGGGAGTGGTATTGCGCGAGTACAAAGGGGCAACTTTTTAAAATAATAATTGCAGTGGTAGGAATTACATTTTTGTCAGCTCTTTGCGTTGCTGCTCCGAAGAGTCGCTGTCCATGTTGCGTAGCGGTCCATCCTCGAGTGAGAATTGACGGTAGGTGTACTCTACATTTTTTCACAGTGCTGCTGTGGCGAAAGGATCGACTTAAACGCCCCTCGCCCTTCGTGCTCCGTTGAATGCCACCCCGTGAACCACGAACGCGTGAGGATTTGTCACGCGTTCACATGCAATTTGTCGCTCCCAAATGGAGAGGTTGCTGGGAAGAAACTACATTATTGACATCTGACTATGTCCGAAAGACTCGGATTTTACAAGGTACATGTCATAGAGAACTACACCCAGTTACAGCAGCAGTAGTAGTAGCATCACGAGGAAAATCACGTGGCCGTTGAAAAAGACAGTCAAGACAACAGCAAAAAGGGAAAAACCAACAGCACAAACAAGCGATGTGCACAACGACCAGCAGCACAGAGCGGCGTGCACCCCGCACGGCACACTTTAGTAGCAGCGAGGACTCCCCCGGCCTGTATACAGCGGAATATTTCAGCGCCTTTCGTGGGATGCGGCTGAATCACAGCGCTGTGGTCAGCAAGGAATATGTAGAAAGATGGAACATTAAACGAAGTAACGACGCCTGCTCAAAAAAATTGACCAAAAAAGAACAAGCTGCCAGCAGCAGAGCATCCGTCGGGCCAAAAAGTAGAGTCGGGCCAAAAAAAGAAGAATGCAATTTGGATCGTCCGAGGAGAGGCGCCGCGCGATGCATCACTTGTCTCGGTAATCTTCGGAGTTGACCGAGGCCAGGTCTTTGGTGTCGTCGCGGCTCGCGCTACTGCCACAGTGCTACTGCTCCTGCTACTGCTGCTGCTTTTTTTGTTATGTATGTGGGTTCCTCTCGTCGCGGCAAGCCTAAAAACACGAAAACAGTTTTTTTTGTACGTACTCCTACGCCCATCTGACATCATGCAGTCATATGTCACCTAGACTTAGTAGGGAAAATACTGGTGGGGATCAAGTGACTCGACTAAGATCTTGTACATCGTGGAGTCGGCAGCTCGCTACGGGCTATTACTATGGCGCAACACGCACGTGTGTTATTAGTAGGTGCTACCAGCTACTGCCACCATGGTACCATCAATATACGATTCCGCTGCTGCTGTTTCCTGCTTGCTGTGTTGGGTGGTTCGTGGGCTTATTTCGTCGTCGGTTGCTGCGTTGCCAAGGGCACCGTGGTGGAATACTCCTGGTGTACATGCTCGGCCTTTTTTGGTCCCAGGACCACGAGGCACGAGAGAGTACGAGAGGAAGCAGCCACGAAGACCGAGCGGCGCACATTCGGTTGCTATCTTCTGCACGTCGTGCACTTTGGCAGCGGGGGATATCGATGTGCGCTGTTGTTGTGTTGTGTATCAGTTCATTGAGGTACGATGCGCGCGGTTTTAGGTATATTTTTGTGGCTCTATATAATATATATATATATATATAAAATGCCTTTCAAATTTGATGCAAATTTACGTAAGGGCCCAGATTAACGAAGAGCACGGAAAATCGTAATTCGATTTGTTTTTTCTTAATTTCATGAAAAAAACACGAAAAATTCAACTTTGGTTCTTATCAAGGAACGGCGTAGTGTTATAAGTCTTAGTTTGGGTAAGCTAGGAAATGAAACGGCTTGGATTTTGACAGAGGTCCGCCGTATATTCGGCCGACCTGGTATCCCGCCGTTTCAGGGGGGAAGAGTGTTATAAGGCTTAGTTTGGGTAAGCTATTGGTTAACCTTTCTCAAGTGGTCAAACACCTTAATACCCCACTAATTTCCCTAACAGTAGTGCGTTCTAGGAATTAAAAAAGTTCAAAAAACGCAAAAGGGTCAACGGACACCCGTGGGCAACGACCGAGGCGAGCGATGGCTCGCGTCCTCCCCGGAGCGCCGCGGCTAGCGGCAGATTGTTTTTGCCGGCAGTGGCTAGGAGGCTATGGCTCTAGGCGTCTCTTGGGTGGGCTGGCGCCACCCCGCCGCCCGACACGGGCAGCAGCGACGGGGATATAGCGGTCAAACTTCTGAGCGAAGTCATCATGTGGTGGTTGGTCGTGTAACTTTCGAGGTGCAGGGCGACGAAAAACTGGGTTTGCGGCGGTCTCGATTGTTTTCGAAGCGTCGCAGGCGGTCTGCGCTGTGGTAAGGACCTTCGGAGGCCGCGCTGCGGCCACTCCGGTGGTCCTACCTCTCGCAATGGTGGCTTCTCGCCTCTCAATCAGCAGACGACATGGCACCAATTCGCGTGGCCGGCTTAGTTCACACAGAACAAGCCATGTCTAGGTGGACAAACTCCCCAAATTGAAGTTTGATTTTCGACTAAATTCGACCGAGAAAGTCTTTTTTTACTTCTTTGTTGAAATTGATTTTTCGTAATAATTCTGAGAATGTCTGCTTGGTGATTCATTGTTTGACCAATCAGATGCAAATTAAATTTAATTCTAAAAAAAAATCGAAATTCGATTTGGCAAGTTCCTCGTTAATTCGGGCCCTAAGGGCCCAGATTAACGAAGCGCATGGAAAATCGTAAATTGATTTAATTTTTTTAATTTTATGAAAAATACACGAAAAATTCAACTCTGCTTCTTATCAAGGAACGGCGTAGTGCGTTCTAGAATTAAAAAAAACGCAAAAGGGTCAACGGACACCCGTGGGCAACGACCGAGGCGAGCGATGGCTCGCGTCCTCTCCGGAGCGCCGCGGTTAGCGGCAGATTGTTTTGCCGGCAGCGGCTAGGAGGCTATGGCTCTAGGTGTCTCTTGGATGGGCTGGCGGCACCCCGCCGCCCGACACGGGCAGCAGCGGACGGATTCTACGATACTCCCCCCCCCCTAAACCAGCGATTTTCTTCAACGAACGTTTCATGGCTGCTCGGTAGGAGGAAAGATGCTGTAAAAATATCTTTTCCGTTCTGTTTTCTTGTTATGAAGGACTATGTCGAACGATGTGACGTCGGGGTGGCAAGGAACACGGTATTTCAGGAGACTCTGGCAGGTGTGCTGGTTTAAAAACCGCCGATTTCGTTGAAGAATTTTTGAGGGGGCTACCGTAGAACGACTTAGCGGCGGGGATATAGCGGTCGAACTTCTGAGCGAAGTCGTGATGTGGCAGTTGGTCGTGTAACTTTCAAGGTGCAGGGCGACGAAAAACTGGGTTTGCGGCGGTCTCGATTGTTTTAGAAAGAAGCGTCGCAGGCGGTCTACGCTGTGGTAAGGACCTTCGGAGGCCGCGCTGCGGCCACTCCGGTGGTCCTACCTCTCGCAATGGTGGCTTCTCGCCTCTCAATCAGCCGACGACATGGCACCAATTCGCGTGGCCGGCTTCGGTTACATGGTACATACCATGCCTAGGTGCACCAACTCCCCAAATTGAAGTTCGATTTTAGACTAAATTCGACCGAGAAGGTCTTTTTTTACTTCTTTGTTGAATTTGATTTTTCGTGATAATTCTGAGAAAGTCTGCTTGGTGATTCATTTTTTGACCAAGCAGATGCAAATTAAATTCAATTCTAAAAAAGGAAACGAAATTCGTTTGAGCAAGTTCCTCGTTAATTCGGGCCCTAAATTTCAAGATTATTTTAGTCAAGATAAAAAAAAACATGTACCACGCAGCTTGCAAATTTGAGTCTAAACTATTCAATCGGTCGTACTCACAGCTGCTGACGTTTTTCAATGTTTATAAAAAAGCACAAACACCGCTGTATTTTTTTGTGGATCCTCAAAGCAAAAAAAACAATCGCCAGAAATAAAAACCAATCAATGGAAAGCCGATAGTTTGGTAAAACAAGTTGCAAACGTTTTTCGGGGGTTATTTATGAAATATTCCGGGTAACGTCGCTATGGGGGAAAAACGGTTAAAAGTTTTTTTTCTGGCTCTTTTATGGGTCGTGCGGCCCAACAGTTTTGTCTATTTTCCATCAAGCCTTAGTCAACATTGTCCGACAAACACGATTGACCTTCGATCTCGAGATATAGACAACCCATGGTCACTGCTCTTCGCCCCAAGGTAACATGAGTGTAGGTGACAGCGCTGAAGAGTTCATCTCGATCCATGCCTTAGGGCGTGAAAGGTTGCTTGTGTTGGCCTGCGGTCTACCGTCACATCCTCTCAAACTCTGCTTTTCGCCCGTTGGGAGACGATAGAGAGTTTTTGTCTCGATTTTCTAATCACCAACCGCCAAATAAATGTGTTTTTAACAGAAACCTGATCGGCGCCCGCCACAAATCACCGGCCTTAGAGCAAGCGCTGCATACCAAGGGGGGGTCGGAGCCCCTAACGAACTCGCCACGTTCAGAGTTAAAGTAGCTATCGTTTATTTCGTCGAACGAAGTGTGTAGATATCACGATATTGAATTACGACGCGTCTAATCCGCAATCTGCTTGAGAGTTGCCCAAGCAGATGTTGGCCAAGATAGCCGCGAGAAATCGAATTTTTCCGGAATTCTGGAAAGTTCCAAAAACAAAATTTACAAAAATTGGCCCATAGGCGACCGCCCACGCAAAGTTTGGCTGGGATCTTCGAGAATTTCAAACTTCTTGGCCTTACATTGTCCCCGGTCTGAGTATACGACCGATCCCACATACTACACGAGCGTGTACGTAGTATTTACAAGTACACGTAGCCAGTGCAAGCGTTATTTCTCCATCATTTTGATGTATGTACTGCTGTACCGCACACCTGCCAAACTATTGATTTCGGATGAAACTCTTGGCATTCCAAATTATTGTTTGTGTCGGATGGAACAATTTCAACTCCTTCCCTGCCCTACCCATGCGGAGCCCTTGTACGTATATGTAAAATATGATCTTCGTTTTCTATTGGCTCGCTGCTCTCCGGCGGCCGAGTGTTTTTTCTCGCACTTTCGGCCGTGGGGCAAGCTAGCCTGCCATGGGTACATTATGAAGCATGGCTTGATCTCGGCCGAGCTCCGTGGCGGCGCTCGGTGCATTAAACGTCGCTTAGCTGGCTCTATTTAGGCAAGGGGTTGCGTTCCGCCTCCATGAGACGAGCACGTCACTTGGAACACCCCAAATTGTTTTTCAAATTTTGATACTTTGATAAAAGTTCACAATTTTTTGTTCTTGATTGTTCGTACAAAAATGGCCCGCTACTCAACTAGTCTCAGCAGCAGCACAGCAGCAGTATAGCAGCAACCGCCCGAACTAAATAAACCTCACTCAGTAGCAGCAGCACAACAGCAGCAGTAGCAGCAACATACAGCAGTAGTAGCAGAAGTACACATGTGGATCGGATTAGTACGGGGTTTGGGGGCGCGCCGCTCTGTCGGCCTTTTCGGCTCCGGATCTCGTTGTGGGTGCGTGGGCATGGCGGTAGACAAAGATTAACCGGCCTGCGCTCTCCCGCCGCGCGGGCGGCCGCTCGTCGAGGCAGGAGCAAAAGCGTCTGTGGGCGTGGTTGACTCGGTGTGTTTATTTTTCCCTTGCGGGGTAACTAAACGTGTCCGAATGTAAGGACCGTTTTTACTTCATCAAAAATACACATCCCGGTATTGTATTTCCGGACAGAGCGGATGCAAGCAGGAGGAGGTTGGGAGGTAGAGGCCGGGGGCTGCCGAGTGTGTTGGAGCGAGCGCCACAGGGCACGGCTTGCATCTCTGCGCGCGGGAGACGGGACTCACAGGGCCATAGAGCGGGGAAAGCTTGGAAGATGGCGCCGAGCGCGGCGACGGTGGCAGGCATCGCGAACGCAGCATGCACGCGAGTCTCGACCAGGCCAAAAATATTTTGTGGGCAGAGTGGAACCATGTGTAGGGTTCAACGATATACAACTCCTTATTCGCGATATTCAAGCTCAGGTATATACATGGTGCTGCTGTGGCCAAAAATAGGGTGCAGTTATATGTCAACGTTCGCCATGCGCCCAGGACGTCATCTGATTGGCTGGGTGGATCGGTTCCTTTATGTCTGTTGCTATTATTATCGTACACACATATCATACACACACATTTCTGACCACATGCATCAAGTAGTGACGGGTTCAGGCGGGAACACTATCGATCTAGCTCTACTTTCTACGGGGATAAACGAGGAGTACATCAAGGTTGCGGTTCCCCTCAAACACAGTACCAAAGCGTTGAACACTGCCTCCAACTTACGGAAAATCCTACCACGTACGCCACACATACCGAATTTGTTGCCGCCTACAAATTAATTATAGTGTACAACATCCAAAAGCGACTGCCATTGTCTGGTCAACCCTATCCATTACAACCAAATGCAAACACATGTGACATACTATATAGCAACGAACACTATTCCACGTACGGTACACAGGCTTTACCCTCAACGGCCTTCGGGACAAGCTGTGGTTGCAGACACCTTCCTTTGTCCCCCACGGTGCGTGCCTTCATCTTTATCGCGCGTCGATTTACATCGATTTTTGCCAGTCCCGCTCTCGACCGTGACTACGTCAGAGGGGCTACTTTTGGGGACTTCTTTTGCAGTAGCTCGGAGTCACACGCGAGTGACCCCCCTTTTGGTTTTACGGCCTTAAGTTATCGTGCTGTCTTTATTTGCAATATGAATCCGCAATGGAATGGGAACCTACAACGCGCCAAAAAATCGCCGAACGTGTTTTTGTCAGTAAGGTTAAGAGCTACCCACTCGTGTGGGAAAAAAGAGGTACCCCCCCCTAAGGTAGCCTCGGTCTCTCGATTAGGATGATTTACATCGGACTTAGCCAAGTCCTGCGTACTATGTACACCCGTCGCAGAGATTTGAACCGCAGTCAAACTGCCAGCAGGGATGGCGGTCTACGGCTGACCCTAGCCAAGCTTGCATCTGCTTTTATTGCAAAGACGCGCATGATCGTTTTCCCACCTTGCCCCGCCCATCCTCGTTGTCCATGCGCACTCTTGCTAAACAAACCTGGTACTGCAATGCGCCTGTTTGTTGTTTCTCCATGCCACACATTGGGAGCAAAACCTAAACTCCTGAACAGTCGAGCTGACGCTGTATGCCGGAGACATGCATCACCGTACAGTGTACAATATGCTGCGACTTCAGTAACATTCGCGGTTGTCCCGGTGTCGAGAGGAAGCGTAGAGTACATCTGCTCGTAGCTTGGGCATTGTTCCGTGATCAGGTGAAGGCATCCGCCACCTCGATTACTCTTCTTCTTCTTTTCCTCTTTCGGCCACATAAGCGCCACTTTCCAAACCGTCTTATATTTTTCTTCTCCACCACAATCGGTCTTCACAGACACTTCGGTGCTACCTCTGCAGCTCTTATCACAGCGCCAGGGCCTCGATAGATAACATTCCTTCACCTCTTTGGATAAGGGGTGTGGTAATGAGTTCGATCTTCAGCACAAGGGGGGTTTATGGTACGCATCGCCCGTGTCTTCGGCCTTCGACTAATGTCGTTGGTGTAATGTTGGTGTACTGTAGACGCATGGCAGGCGCACAGCTGACAACCTCATTTTCGACACAAAGCTCTGCTTATTGGGAATCTCGAGATCTTTGAAGTATGTGAAAAGAAAAAGCGGATCAGAACTAACTGGGGGAATAAAAAATGTTTAAATGTTGTTGATCATGTGCCAAACGGGTCGGACGGCCCAGGGCAAATTTTGATCCCACGTCTACACGTAGGACCGCTCCAAAACCAATTCAATTCATTCGATGCCGTCATCCATATGCAAGAGAGGAGGTATAAAGTGCCGAAGTTCGCCTGACAGGCGGTTCTTACCAGGATGTAGCTCGTCCTTCATGCGACTCCCTGAGCACCTCGCGGCGTTTCGCGCTCGGTGCAAGCAACGTCTGACTGGTCAGCGAAAATCCGACATGCTCTGTCCCGGTATTACACGAATGCGAGGGTCGATATGGCCATGCATGCTAAGAGTACACCCTCCCCCCCCATCTTCTGGCCAACCCCGGTGGCTGCATTCCCCCTTCTTCCCGAGGCGTACACAGCATACCAGTGTTTGACGATATTTGTCAAGCCATGTTTACCTATTACACCATTCCGAACAGTTTCCTTATCGACGGTATATATCGCAGTCTCCAAAGATGTATACTCTGATTGAAATACCCGTGGTAACGCCCTTGATCACAATCGAAAGCGAAATTGCCAAACGATCCAGAGGCCACGACTACAGTCACACCACCGGGGTCTTGCTACCATCCACGACATTCCCGATCGGGTGAGCAGATATATCTAGTATGCCATCAACATACGTGTATGAAGCCCCCAGCCCACCCCTTACTCGTACTTTGCTAATATTTTCCGCAACGGTACTCGTAGTAGTACAAGACACGAAACGGCGCCCGGTATCGAGCTACTTGATTGACCTCGCGTTGAATGACATCAAACGAAGATGAGGCTATATATATGCGCTCTACTACCGCGAATGCGAGTCAACTTGCACAAGGCTCTTCTACCACAACATATACCCCCCTCCACCAAAAGAGTTAAAAACCACCGAAGATCACGCCACAGCCGGAGTACATGTCTGTACATCAGGGATCTGGACTATCAGGATCTTCGGATTCTGCGGCTACGCGCACACCCCGGGCGACAATTTGGTGTTGTGGTACGTGGCGCTCGTGGATAGCTTGAAACCAGTGGCTTTGTGGTTTGACCTGACATGGCGTACATCGGTCCGACACACCCTGCTCGCTGACCTTTACTTAAATATACCGTTTAACGCGTTCGCCACCGAAACAGGCGAGACAATGTCTTACCCGCATTTACCGCTGCTCTTATGTACGTGGTTACTCGGATAGATATTCTCCGGGCGTGAAACTGATGTTACTGCTGCCAAAACAAGATAACACCGTAGATGATCCGAAACAAGTCATTTCAATAAAATAAAATGCTTTTCTCACTGCCGAAACGACAGCAACCAGCTCCCCCCCGGCCCATTCAGGGGAGGGCAGAACCAAAACCGCACGTAGAGGCTTCATACCGCAAGTGTTGATGTCGCGGTAGGCTGGAAAATTTCCTTCCAGGCTATAGTTCGCTGGGTGAATCTATCGAAACGCAAGATACGTTAACCTTCTACGATACGGTTGCAGAAGAACATCGACTACCAGACCCTATATATCACCAATACGGAGGGAACTCATGCAAAAACCGAGTTTGAAATGTAGCACGATACACGCGGCTTTCTTACAGTGCTTCAAACCTATAGTTCCCACCGACGCGCTCTATACTCGTCGGCATCAAAAACAACGGCGTACACAGAGCATGCAAACACGCGTACACGGCCGTATGCCGATACCACGGCTGATTTACATTTGAACGGCATATCTACGGCACAAAGGAATAGACCTAGGGTGTTCAAGTATGGGGGGGTGTTTCTCTCTGAGGCGACAGTATGGGGGGGTGTTTTCCCTCTGAGGCGACAGCACTTCGCTTGCTACATGCACCCGTTCCACAATTTCTTGGATGGGAAGCCCACATGGCGTGCATACATTGCATATATTGCACATATATGCAGTACTTCATGGATGTGTACGTGACTGGGCAGAATGTTTGCAATAGGCGCGTGTATGAGATTAAATATTTTCCCGTGCTATCCCAATCAGGTCGCCTTCATACGGAACCCGGTACGATTTGTGAACACACAAAAATGAATGAACGCCGACAGATATGGGTTCCCAGCCGCAGATCAAACAACTAAACAGTCACCTGTTTGATGTCAGACCTGGAAAAACGCACCGGAGTTAACCGACAACTACCCCCCCGCCCCGCCCCTCTTTTGATCTCCTTTAGAATGGTCGACAACTCGCACTTAGCTATCGACGTCTTTTCTCCATTATTTCTGTGGTGAGAGCTTGCCGAATCCGACTGTTTATGCCTTACCCCGCCGGCGAAAACAACCTAGCGAAGAAGCTGTTCATGAACATGCCGTTCGGGTCCCACTCGGCAGACAGGCTCCTCAGGAGCGGCAGGCGGTCGGCATACGCATTCTTCAGCTTTGCCTCAGCGTCGGCGATGTAGGACTCGCTCCACTTGGCCCAGTGCGGCAACGTCGCGTTGGACCCGTCCTGTTAGAGTTACAGTTGCGTTGTTGTTGGGGCGAGGGGCAAACCGGGCACGTGTGTATGGTGACTCAACTTCTTCATGAACCCGCAGCATATTGCTGTGCAAGCTTGGAATAATTAAGTACAGTACCTGGTGTAGTTTTGCATGGCTTTTGTTTTTCCAACTTATACCTGTGGCATCGAAAATAGTTGGCTTGGCTCAAATCTTCCGTGGCTCTGCAGGCGACGTTGGATTCAAGAGAGCTATCAAAAGGGTGACACCACAAACCTACATAGTGCATTTCTTGTGGGGAATGGCCAAAAATGAAGCATTGATCAACCTTTAACAACCTAACAACAAGTGTAGCCTTCTTTTTTAGGCAATACATATTTCGTATATGCCAGCTGTGAGTGCGACCGCTTGAACAATTTTGTAACGAATATCTGTTTCACACGTGTACCTAGGGTGTACCATGATCTCTGTCACCTTCAGCTTAATGGCCAGCCAAGCGTCGGCAACCTTGGTGTTGAAATCCTTCAGTCGAGGGGTCCCAACGGCCGAGAGCACTTCGACCCACAGGAAGACATCCCCCTGAGCCAGAAAATAATGATGGAATTCAAAGAGACGTCGCAAGGTCAAATCAAATCAACACAAGGCGAGATAAACAATACCGAAACCTCAGAGCAGCACGAACGAATACGTATGCATGGCATTGTCTCATTCTGCACGGGAAATTCCCCGGACAACGCTCAAATCATACCGCCAGTGGCGCGAATTCGAACGTGAATCCAATTTGGAGCGGTTTATTTACCGATTTGGACAGCGTTCGATATATTATCGGCGCTCTTACAACGGGTTATCAAAAAACACAACAAAAGTTGAATGATACGAAAGAGCAGCCACACCCCAGGTCGCAGAAACACTGCCGAGGGAGATAAACGTCGCGCGTAAGCCGCAACCACGTCAGTGCTAAAGCACCCCCGAACGTTGACAAAGCGAGAAGGAACACCCAGCTCAGGCGGCACAGACCCTGCGGAGGACGAAAAACATCGCGTATAAAAAGTATCACTATCGTGTTGGAGTTAAAAGTACCAAAACACCGAAATACCTCTTTGCCGAAAGCGGGGCAGATCGGGGAGTCGCTGTGCTTGGTGAAGCGCATCTCGATGGCGACGTTCAAGGGCATGGTGTCCTCTTCCTCCGCGAAAAACTTCACGATGGCGATGGTGTCTTGGACGGCCTTATACGCGCTGTGGACAGGACAGGACAGGGACACGGACGGGAGGGGAGAGCGGTGGGTGGGCTCGTCTTGTTATCGATTGCCTGAGACGAAAGAGAGAGGATTATGCCGCCTCGGGAACCGAAAGCGGCAATATCCGGCTCTTGTTTTGACACAACATGATCTAGGGCTTATTGTTCCATGCTCTGGTTACCTAGGGATCCACCTTTTGGTGGCGGGCTCACTGTTCCATGACCGTCTCAACTATTACTAGGTAGCCACCCGTCGGAGCACAGGAAACAGTACCAAGCAGGGCGTAAAACAAGCGATCGGCTCGTGGTGCGGGTGGTGCGGGCCCGCGCCACGAGCCGTAGGCCCTCGGAGGGCCGCCGGAGGCCCCCTGGAGCAGTAGAGCTTACCACGTATTCGACAACATGGTTGACGCTCACTGTGCACGAGGCGAAGGGGGTTTCACCGTACATTGGTTGATTGATTGCGTTTCACTGGGTTAGGGCTAGGGTATAATTTAAAAAGTATGTCAACCGTGTTATCGAAAAAGCGGTAAGGTACCCTCCCCCGGAGGGCCGCCGAAGGTCGTTTTTTTCAACCATATATATATACCTGATATTATATGCATCAATATGCTCGAAATGTGCGTGTCAGATAAAATCAACACAAGAAGCCTCAAAATGGTTTCTCCTGCCGCGAAACAGACCCAACATGTTTTCTCGCCTGCCGCGAAAAAATACCTGCACAACTGCTTCGCTTACCGTGACAAAAAGGTGCGGCACAGGAAAAGCGTGGTGCCGCATGCCGCACCTTTGGCACGTGGTGAAAAAAACGGGATTCACGACAAAAAGGTGCGCCAGTGCAACATTTCACCACCTATTTTACGCCCTGATGAGGAGGGTGCGTGATCGATGCCTGAGACACAAGCTCGATACTAGGACTATGGTCTAGAACCTCACGCGCGCGTGTAGGAAAAACTGTCGGTGATCGACGATCGGAGAATTAACGATACACAAAACTGAGCCCTATCTCGGTGGCTTCTGGGGTGAAAGAATATTCATAAAAAATGGTCAAGTCCGTATTTATGTCAGTCTGATGTTGGAAGACTTACGATGACTAATAAGTCCGGCATGACCCTGCACCGCAAGTATTGGCATTGCAGCACTGAGAGGGTGGAGTCCCATGCTGAAGGTTTTGGGGTTGGTGTCGGGGAAAGGATGGCGATGGGGTCGGACGGGAAATTTCTGCCGCATCTAAGATGATTGCCAAAGTATATCAGGTGCAACCTGCAGCGTTGTGTGGGGACCGGGGACACCATGCCAACGGGGGGTCGGAGTTGTTGGTGGGCACTCTTGCGTCGCATATATCTCTTGCATAGTAACCGATTGTCGACCTGCCACAGGAGAGCGCGCTGGGTATAAAGACAAAATATGTGCGATTAGCGAGTGCGTTCCCTGCTGCCCATCCTCGATGGAGTTATCCCTTTCGGAGGGCTCAAATAAGAAAAATATGATGATACATCAAGCCGGGAACATTTCCGTCAGCGTAGGAGAGCGAGCTCGTCAATTACTCCGCTTACAAGAGACCAAAAGCGATCGAGACGCCCTTGGATTGATAACTAATTGTTGTGTCCTATTTATTTTCTTCGCCAAGTTCGTGATAATACTTCAAGGCATCCACCCATCTTCGACATGATTGAGACAAACGAAAAAGTGGACGATCAAAGGATACCAACGAAGTAAAACCACCAGCGCTCACTTTGTGAAGTCGGGGTCGCACTTGATGCACACCTGCCAGAGTAAGCAACGGCAAATTGATCAACCATATGTTAGAGTCGCGTGACGGTGAGTGGCGAAATGAAAGAAGATATGCGATGACGTACTTACAGCCTACGTAAGCCACATATTTTCCAACATCGACTGGTAACTGCGACGTTTTAGCAATTTCAGACTGAACAATGTGCCGCTTGAGCGGGTTTGCGACGTTTCCTCGTGAACCATAAAAACTGGCGACTCGCATAATTCGATTAGAGGAAAGAGACTCTCCCAGTGGGGGTCAAACGAGCAAGCTATAGATTGTCAGGTGGCCGTATTGTGAAGGTAACTATCATTTATTTTGCGAAAGAGAACGGAATCACTTCAAGAAAAACCGTGGAGCAAATATGAAGTGGAAGAACAAGGCACTTGCTTTGAAGCAAGCCCATGCCGTCTGTAGCAACCGCTTTTTCATAAAGAGCATCAAGGGTGAAGGGCCTTCCTACGCAACTGAAGCTCTTACTAAGCGCAGCCTTTTATTCTGAAATTAAACCTATTCTTGGGCGTGACTAGAGATCTACTTGACCGTGCGTGCGGTTCTTGCTGGTTTGGTAACAGCCCCCCTACTCGACGACTAATTATGTCAATATTGGAATTCGACGAGCAGTCATCACCGTAGCTTTGTGTGGTACCAACTTTGCACTGAAGACAACTCCTATTCAACCAAACCATGACGCTTTGTTTCGGCGAGAGCAAGGACCAGGGCACCCGGCCACCCCCTTCAATCCTGTTGTGGACAGGCTATATAGTATAGAATATTGCTTCTGCTAACTAACTGCTCTGTCTGGTGCACACCCACGGGTCGAGCAGTAAACGCAAGGCAAGCCAACTTGGGCCGGCGTGAGAATCCTCACGGCCGTGCCACTCGAATCATGCGGGGGCGATGTTAACGAATTCATGCGTTAGCAGGGGATTTGGAGAGAGACGAGGTATGTACAGTATACACTGCAAAAGAGGCCCCTAAACCAACTTCGCCATACTTTTGCGATCTTGTCTTCGCGGTAGACTCCCGCCTGAATGTAAGTTCCACCCAACCATCCTAAGGACAGCTAAAAATGGCCAAAGACCACTCGACCGTAACACGAGGAGAACGAGTTCTCACCTCGGTGTCCGACACCGGATAGCCGGTAGTGATGTACTTCTGCCAGTGGATTGCCTGGCGGCGAAACACAGCGAACGATAAATAGACGCACACGCAGGCGGAGTGCGGGGGGACGATTCGTCACTTCAGAACGTACTTCGGAGGGGACGAAACCCTCTCAAGCTGTATAATCGATCGGCATGCCTTCGACAGGTTTGTCGTAAGAGCTGCCGCGGTTATTACGTGAGGTTGCATCCCGTTCAAAAAACGGCACAACCTTCGGCTAAACTATTTTTCTCGGCATGTCCATCACCGCTAACGCGGGGCCATGGTGTCCCCGTTCGGAACGGTGTCGGAGTAAGGATGAATGGAGGGGTGGAAGAAGGCAGGGCAAGCACGAGGTGCCAGGCACATGTCACACGCTAAGGTTTGACGACTTCGTGAAGCACAGACGAACCTGTCATAGCCGAGAAGCGCGACGCATTTTTGAACTGACCGCGTTCCAGCATCTGCGACGCGTTGCGTGTCGTAATTTACGGCTAATAAAAAAAAAAAAACGCTCCCGTAACGGGTGAACGACGAAGTGCGTCGAATGATTCGCTTCCTGTCACCTCTCGCTCATATCGGATCGCAAAAACGTTCGAGACGCTAAAAACTTTAAACCCTTTACTATTTTTAAAACCGTATCGCAGATCAACTTCAAGAGCTTGTCCCCAAACCCTTAGTGCAAATCGTTAGTGCAAACCGTTAGTGCGCCCCTAAACTGGTGTAGGTGCCGTGCTGCAATTAAATGGACGTTTCCTTTCTTTTATACCTGCCCGAGCGACGTCTCGTAGGAGACCTCTCCTGACGTCTTGAACGCCGGCTCCAATGCGAGGGCCGCCGCCTTGGAATATAGGGACACCAACGTAGGTTTGTCCCCAAACTTCGCCACCTGTGTTTGGGCGGGGCGGGGGCGGAGGAGGCAACGGAATAAGCACGAACTGATACTGTAGCTCCGTGGAAGATGTGTTCCTCAGGTTGTGAGCAAGAACGGGAGTGATCAGGTATCGTTAGTTCAGGAGTAACAGCGAACAAAATAGTTAACGATAACCACATACACCACCAAACAAAGGAGGGTAGAAGCGAAGCGGCAGAGCACGCCACACACGGGCTCAATATCAGCACCCATCTTATTCTAGTATCGCTATCGCGAACAAGAAGGGGAGGATGAATGTCCAGTATGCAGTTCACGACAATAAAGCACGCTCAGCTTGGGCTTCGGAGTTGCTAGTGTGGTTTTGTCTGTGGTCGAAGGACCGGCGTTGTCAAAAAGCCGCCTGCTTTGTCGGATGCTTTCGACCACGCTAACAGACGGCATCGAACAGTTTCGGAGCTTTTGGCGGCAAAAGATGACGCTGTTTTGCCGTTGGGTTGGTGTTTAGATTGATGTTGGTACCGACGCCTGAGTGATCCCGCGCAACGCAATGGTGTCGGTGTCAGCCATACCGCCATACTAAACCCGTGCCGAAATTGAGTATAAGTTTGTGTGGACGCATCGTTCGAGCTCTGGTACGCTCACGATACGTTTCCTCTATCTTGCGTGCTCTACGCTGTTGCGTGATGGCCGCAACAACAGTCGGGGTGGAAACAACCGCCCGGTGGGATCTCAGAGTGAACAACGACCATCCGCTTCCGACACTTTTCGCTCTTGAGTTGTTGGGCTTCGTTCAGCTGAGAGGAGAAACGCCGACGGTTTCCTGATCAGCGACAGCTCACCAGGGGAAGAGCCACCTCCGTTCCGAGGTTGATCTTGAGGAAGTCAGTGATGCTGAAGTTTCGGTCGAACCTCGTCGATGTCTTCTGGTTGATCCCAAAGAATGAATCGTCGTCCTGTAACCGAAGCGTTGTAAGTCATCCAGAGCAAGAGAGAGGAGAAGGAGAGGGCGCGACTATCAGTCGACCATTCTAAGTCGTGTGATAAAGGAAAGCCTTGGACTTCATCCCCCCTTTGGGGGGGGGAGCTGGGTCTCCCAAGTCGGCGCGTATCTTGCCCGTCTGTCATGCGTAGCAAGGCTTCTACACGCGCCAGTATCTAACGTTGGTGAGGTGAGCCTCTCACCCCTCAATCTAATCTAGTAGTGACGCTACATCTGACAGGGACAAAACCTTTCCCTTGTCGTGTGCGCTCACAACACCCCGCCCCACACGCCCTCTGCTCGAGGTCTCTCGCGTGCTACGATAGAGATGCACCCTTCAAGTGAGTGACTTTACGGTCGCACCATGGGGTATCTTACGACCTTGAAATGTTGTACATACACACAAACCACACAAGTCGTAGACACAAATCCGAGAAAAAGCTAATCATACACGAATATGGGCATCGATGAACGCCACACACGTAAACAATAATTCCACAGCCCATCGGTGCCTCGAATCACGAAAGAGGTGCAATTGGAGGAGCGATGCTACTATGTAAACGCCGGCTCATAGGTCGGTCTTTGAATATGTACCGAGTACCAACGTTTGGCTCGTCGAACAAGCACAAACAAACACGGAACAATGGCGAACAAGACATGCACGGCTGTTCAGTCAAACACGTACAAGGCAATCGTTAAAAGGATAGTCTACTGAATTATGTTATTACTCCCTTGATATCGTGCATCATGCACCCACAAACGAGTTCATATCCCGTTGTTTCATACGTGATAACGACACCCACATGCAACCGATATTCATGGCGGCTACAGACTGGGGCAAAGAAACACAAAATACGAGTTGAAAAGATACTACGTGACGCGACCAACAAACGGATACAGATAAAGTCCCGTTCTAGTATTAGCAACTTCTATACATGACGACACATGACGACACAGCAGTCTTAACTTCTTTGGGTGGGTGCACCCACTTAAAATTAGACCCTGTAACATGTAACGCCTGGGCAACGTAACCGTGCAAGCAAAAAGCGGTCGATAACCCCGCCGGGCTAAACCTAACCCCTGTCACTGATGGCCACGTCCGGTCGAAATGAACCCTACAATATGACGCATAATCGTAAAGCTTGACGACTCCCAGCAAAGGGCACAACGGAGAGAGATTGAAGAGATTAGACGGCCGATACAATCGTGGATAATGATGCCGGCAGTGCCACAGGCGCTTTTGCTCAGGCACGACAGCGATGCCGGAGGCGCTACGTGAACCAACGGATACTTTTTCTGCTGTCACCTCCGTTGCATTTTTACGCCGTACATCTCCGACTTTAATACGTCGTACTATTAATACATCCAACCACAAGTCAAACATTCGGCTTTGTGATCCCAAGGCTCTGGAAAAGGAAGAACGGTTCGATTGGGGCGTCGTTTCTCGGCTTATCTAAGTTTTGTCTGTGGGTGATGGGTCGCGGAAGATTTTGCTGCATGTTCGCCGAAGTTCCATTTTAAGTAATGTAAGTTTGGGTGGGTTGAGGTAACATGGCCCCAGGCTGGTGGTCAGAAGAGAGAGAAGTTCGGGTGGGACCACCGGCGGGAGCTGGAGGCTTCATCCAATCCAATACTTGAATGTAATGATCGGTAACAGAGTTAAAGAATACCGCAGTAATATCGCCAACCAACTTCAGGTTCCCACGGCTGGCACCAAAGTTGGAACAATATGTTTGCTACCAATTACTAGGGCTGTCTATGAAGCGAGCTCACTCGTGTTATAGTCCCCGAAATCCTGGACGAGATACCAGCGAGGGGCGGAAAAAGTTAAGACCATCCCACCCACCCTACACTGGGTATTCTTTTAACAGTTGTGTTCATTTCCCTTAGGAAATACTGCTGCGCTGAGGGCACTTCGACCAAAGGCACCCTCAGCGCGGGTGGTGTATCCACAGGTGAGGACCTCCTGCGGGAGCAGGAGGCCTCATCCAATCCAATACTTAAATGAAATGATCGGTAACAGAGTTACATAATACCGCAGTGTTGTCTGTGGGTGATGGGTCGCACCCAGTCTGCCCAGGTTCGTGGGGAAACTTTGGCTGCGATAAAAACAGCAACATTCTGGCTGCAATTGCTGCACGCGGAAAAAAAGCGGTTTGTACATAGACTCTACACAGCCCATGCACAAGTGTATACCCGAAAAAACGTTGCACTGCTGCAGGCAACCACAGTTGTTTATGCGGGGGTGTTTACCTTGCCGACGGCCTTGTCTGTTCGGTTGAATGTCTTGATGGAGCAGATGTCGTTGTACTCGTCCCACGTTTGGTCTTCGAATTCCTTGCTGTTGGGAGATATCAACGTGTCAACAGCAGCGCAGGATCGGAGCGCGGTCAGTACGTGGGCACGGAGCGTCGAGTGCCTCGTACACAGCAGAACAGAGTTATGCTCCCGAGCGAAACTAAATGTGCTACTCCATCCCTCACGTAGGGTAGAAGAAGGCAACACGTGCACAGCGGCGGTGGGGTTAAAACAAGGCAGACAGGGTGTATGCACGAGGGACAGTTTGCGGTTGAAAATTTTGACACACTTTTGACTCCCCCTTACCTCAAGATGTCGGTAATCTCCAGGCTGGAGGCGGCGAAGTAGAAAATCTCCACGGCGTAGTTGTTGTTCCACAGGTCCAGCAACGGGTTGGCGCCCTCCCCGGTCCCCGGTAGCTGCCCGCGCTCCAAGAATATTTCTCTTGCGCGGCACTTGTGGTCGGTCACCCTTACGGCGGTGCGGGCAGCGTCTAGCTGGAACGTTAACGCTGCGGGCGAGCACGAGAGTGCGGGAAAGTGAGAAAAGCGAACATACGAGAAAGCGTAGAAGACAGGCAGTCAGCATGTAGCGTATGCTTACATATGGCCCCGGAGACAGTAGGGCGAGTGCGCTGATTATTTATGCGTTCCCCAAATGAACCGATACCCTACCCGAAATATCCAAAACTAACCCCTGTCGAAACAGTCGCCTGTTAATAGTGCATTACACGGGCACATTAGAAAGGAAGACGAGTGAGTATCTTGCACAGAGGACCACGATAGTGACTTCCAATGTCGCGGCGAGGTCGCACAAGAAGATGTACATATGTATGATAATAGTTCTATATTTATTAGCACAGACGTGTTCGGACGTCATGAGAGCTCACATACGGTAACACCCAAGAGGCCGAAATGGGCGATGCTCTTCGCGAAGCCCTCCGGGTCTGCTTCTCTACTGAGATCCACACGTGTACCGTCCCACTTGATGATGCTGGTCTTCACCACGTAGTCGCAGACGGTCTGACAGAGCGTGGGAGAAAAATGGCGTGGGGATTAACACGAGTAGAAGTACCCAAAAGTGGACTCTTCAACTGGTGTACATCGCATTCTATTCTCAGTACAGCTCGGAGCTCTTGGCAGTGCCAAGTGCAAAGTAGGTGGTCAACGTCTCGTGCCAGTGCGAGAGTCGTGTAGCGCTGCCGCACCTACTCCTTGCAACAAAGACGTGTCTACGATACAATCCACAACACAGTCTCTTAAGTTGCGTGACACGCTAGAAGGTGCCGGCCTTGGTGCGATCGAACTCTGTGGAGGCCTTCATCTCTTTCGATACCGATTCACTTAGACGGACATCATATCTGGAATATGATGGAGGAGTAGGCACAACATGACGGTCACATTCCTAGGGGTGCTGCCTTTTGTGTGCCGGGGAGCGGATTATGGCCAAATAGAGTTATCCCACGCCAGGGGTGCAGAAGATTCTAAGAATTTTCTGAGCTCCTACAATAAGGAATTTAATATCATATCTCACTCGAAAACCATGACTTCGAAGGCCTTTGTTTGCGCATCCCGACCAACATTTCTATGCGCTAGTTCAAAAACAAACATACTCGCAAAAATGTCGTACTAACCAATAGTTCCACGCTTGAGGAGGTCAACCGGTCAGAAACCTGTTAAGAAACCCTTGGCCCAAGGAACAAGTGCAACCCCTGCCACACTATACCGCACTATAGAGGGATGACCCAATACCATCGTAGTAGGCATATCAGCGCTAACCGGCACATATCAACCCAATATACAGATACCGCCCGTGGCGGCTACAGAAGCACTTTTTCGTCTAGTGAGGACACCAACGGCTTACCTGAGTTTTACCGGTGCCGTGGCAGGCCGAGTTAACGACGCCTCCGTAGGTGACCGTCTCTAGGATCACGTCGGACGGCAGGAACATGCCCCTCCACTCGCCCCTGCAGCATGCATTCACGCATATAGTGCGCAGACACAACGCACGTGAAGGCTGGGTCAAACACTGTTAAGCGAGCCTTCGGCACTGAAGAAGAAGCGGGCGAAGGTGAGACGGACATGTACGACCACACGGTGGCGAGCACAACCAGGTGAATACAGGCAAGCGCAGCAAACAAACGTACGAGGAAAACCTGATAGTGCAATCGCGAAATCTCCGCCAAGCGCGGCTCGAAGAAGATTTGCAGCTCCACAAGGTATTTTTTGACACGATAGCCTCTTGCACCAGGATGACCCCAACAGCACTGCAGCCGCCTTGCCTGATATCCAGGCAAGCGAACTAACGGCGCATAAGCTTAATATCTTTATATTTGGAAGACAGTTACACCAGTTCCAAATAGGTTGTACCGATCATCGGGAGGGCAGATCTAAAGGTTTTAAGACGTTCATTTGGCTGCACATTTCTACGCAACTCTCTAGGGACACATGGGTCGCGCGCACCGCGTGGTGTGGTTGCTCTTCCCTGCAAGACAAGAAGTCTCTCTGCAAGCCAAGAAGTCTCTCTGCGGCGGGAAAGCGGTGTCAACAGTTGCGTTCGGGGTTCGGCTCACCTGTCTTTCGAATCACAAAACGTCGCCAGCTCGCCGCACGTGACGCCGGGTCCTATGGTCACCTGGTCGTCGAAACAGCTTTTGACTTAACTTGTACAGACACGTAATATGTGAGTTCGATCAATTGAGTGATCTATGCTGAGCTTTGCAAGCTGCGTGAAAAACCGTATTTGATAATTCCAGGAAACCACGGCGGGACAAGTGAGGACCGGGCTGACTGAGGCGAAAATAAACGGCAGGTCACACATGACCACAGAGCCAGCGCAGGTATCACATGAGGACGAGACCTAAGCAAAGAGGTCGTTTACCGCAACCATGCCAAACGTCTTGCTTGGTTTAAGTGCTTCAGCTGCTTATGGGCCGATCTACATAAACTCACCCGGCATCAGAGATGACTTTTTGACGGGTGTTCTGGTGCGAAATACGCTTGCGAAACCCTGCTCTGATTCGGAGATCGTCGCCAAGTAATGCACGAAGTACTTGTTCAATTCAACGGCGGTTTCGACTTTCAGGCCCTATACTCGCAGCGCAGAATCGCAGACCGTGGTTTTCATAACGAATTTCCTGTTGTGGGGATACTATTATTGGAATTAAACCATCCATACCCTAGTATATTTTTCTAGTAGTAGGACTTGGTAAAGGGTGAAATTACCTGGGTTGGGTTGTCGGTAGCGCTCCAGACGATGTGTTTGATGCCGCTGGTGTCCATTAGCCAGGCGCCGTCGTCGGCAAACAGTGGGGTCCACGAGTGACTCGAGCCCATGCACCGAATGGTAGGCGGGTTCTCCATCCCTCTCGCCTATGCACGCACGCACGCAAGACACACATGGCGGAGACACTCGGGGCACCCATCGAACACTCAACATGCAACTACTGTCCTGAAGAAACACAACACAAGCACCCTCCCTTGTCGATAGGCGGGGGGATCCCCCTCACCACACCCCACCACAGCAAGGCCATAATCTGACCTCCTGCATGCCCCTGCGCCGTCGAACGATCAATTGCATACCACCTCGGGAAAGGGGGTCGGTGGCTACTGCGGTACGGAGTGAACATTGGCAAGGACGCGACGAGGAAACTGTCCCTAAAGCCCACAACTGTCCCTAAAGCCCAGTCTAAAACAGCGGCCGTCACAGCTTTCAGCGAATACGATTGCGAATGGGGACGGAGGTAATCACAAAACATATGCGAAAATCGGACCCCTCCAACACCTCGTGCGTACAGGAAGCGCGTTCGTCAATGAGAAGACGGCTCGAGGCTAGAGCCACGACCATATCAAGTGCCGTACTCGTACAGCCCCCCTCTTGAGCCTTGAGTCATCTCACCGTAGGAGTGCAGCGGCGTTGGGGAGCTCAATATCTCACCTCTCAAAACATTACTTCGAAGGCATTCGCTCGCACAGTTCAACCAACACGCTTCAATGCGCTAGTCCCGAAACAAGTAAAAAGCTTACTAAAAACGAGCGACCGTTCTATTAAGCAGTTAACTATCGACTCTACAATTGTTGAACTCTCGGCTGACGTTGCTGGGATAGTTTAATAAAATGCGCTCGTAAAAATAAAATTATCAGAGCAACAGCCTGTGCTTCGATTGAGGAGGGAGGTCAACCAATCAGAAGGCCACTAAATGGATTCAACACAAAACGTACAACCCCTGCAGCGTGTGATGACTCCCCTACACACCAGCATCACATGGCTATGCGAGGCAAGCAGCAGTTGAACACGCCCCCCGCCCTCGACCCGCAAGCCCATCCACATACCTTTTTTAGAGCTTTCAGAACATCTTTCGTAGACTTCGGCCGCAACACCTTGGCAGGCGCTGTCTGAACTGTAGCCGCCCAGTTCCGGAACTCACCGACCTTGCTAATCGCGCGAAGCACTTTGTCTCCTTCCAAGTCACTGGAATCGGAGTCTGCAGACAAGCGCACCAAGCGAAACCCCACCCGTCCGAGTACCTCGGTGGATTAGTGGAGCGAACTGTTTAAAGTGTAATAATGTATGAGTGTATCAGCGTATCAGTGTATCAGTATATCAGTGTATGAGTGTATGAGTTATGAGTGTATGAGTGTATTTTTAGTGTATTAGTGTATTAGTGTATGAGTGAGCAGGCGTGTTACGATAGAGGTAGTACGTTCTGGTACAGTATACATATTCCGAACCGACGGGGCGCCTCAATTAAGGAAGCATCCAACACGCTCAGTTGGCCGTGGGATGGTTCACCTGTTAACCATCGAGTCGTTTTTGAAGTGGGTTTATGAGTCGGGAATGTAGCTCCAGTCAGGACACTCAGAAGGTTTAGGTGCACCTCTATCGTACTACAGTATAGTAGCGTGCATGCGTCAACATTTCAAAACTTGAAATGGGTGTGATCTTCAAAGGGAGGTCGACATGTCACGGCAGAGGGGTGGGCGTGTTTCCATCCCGTTCGCGGCGGCCTAAATCCAACCAATTCACCCTTTACAGGTAATATAAAACACATGACATCGACGGTAAAAACGATCCACAGAGGGAAGGATTGATATGACATCGCCCGGCTACTCTCTTTTCAGTGCTGTACACTCAATGACGTGACTAACGCTCAAACAAAACTTGCCAGTCTGGACGCAAGTACCCTACCGGTATACGGTGCCGCGCCCTTGCTGGTCACCCGTTAAACGCAGCGTGTACGCCGGTCCACAATACCAGAGGGTACAACCATCCCCATCACTACCCTCCCGTATTCTCCGGGCGAAAAACTATACACCATATTCAGACCTCAACACAACCACCATCACTGCCAACACCACCACCACAACCACAACCACAACCACAACCACAACCACAACCACAACCACAACCACAACCACAACCACCGCCCGCTGCCGGGCCCCGAGTACTTATCACTCACCGTGACGAGCCCAACCACAAAACTTGTCGAATATAGATAGCGATTTTGCTGGAACGGGCGGCGCGGCGTGCAGAGAAAGGGTTGGGGGAGGGGCGGGCGAGGCGCGCTGAGTGAGCAAAGGCAAAACAAATGTGACGCACCATCTCCTTTAAACAGGGCGGGGTTTGTCTACCGCCTGCTCGGTGAATGCCGAAAAATTAATCGCGCTCCAGCGGCAGGGACTTCGACATTTGTTTGGCCGGGGGTGTGTGCATTGCTTAACGAGGGGAGCTACCAACTTCTGGCGCCAATAACTTTGACAACTTACGCAACACGTGCTAGGTGGCAGTGTACGATGCGTGCTATTATCGTGCCTATAAGTAGTTCATATATTATGTTGTGCTAAGAACTCGCGAATGAGGATTTTAAAACTTTTTTCAGCCTCTGTGCATCCACTTCACTTGACCGCGGCGAACGAGTAATACGCTTCGGCGACTTCGAAATGGATTCCCAATTTAATCGTTTTTGTTGTTTGACGTTGGGGCAAGATAAGTACGATGCCGTAGCACCAGCAGAACTGTGTTTTACCGCAAGGAGCGACTGGAGCAATTCGGATAATACACGAGCAAGTTATTTCGCCCCTGAATGTGGGATAAGAAAAAAGTGTTGCACCCCTACATTACTTCTTACATACCGGTATTTCATGTGGGTAGTCTTGGTTCACTCCTGAAAATACGGGCTAACGTCTCAGCTCCTCACGTCGGTATATGCACGAGGAGCCGCGCGACGCACTGACCTGGTTTTACATCCGCGGCGTCGACATCCACAGTAGACGCGCCACCCGGAAAAGTTTCCTCCTCATCGCGAAACTTGAAGAATGCGCCCAAGTTTTCCGATTATTATAGTAGAAAAAACGTGACAAACACACAATGAGGACAATCGTTAGGAGCGCCCTAAAGCATTGCACCAGGATAGCTCACCATTTGAACGAGGAAAGGGCGTTGATTCTGGACTTTTTGGTGGTAGCTGGGGGTAAACGCCTTCCATACCTCGCACAAGCTCCTACTGCTTTGGCCCTACTGCTTTTAAACACAGATGAAAACGGGCGGAGGCTGACGTACCATATCAAACTGGCTTCGTGCCCCGGCCTAAAAGGCGCTCCATCAAATAAGAAGTGCTGCTACTTACAGTAGAATCGATTTCGAAGTGACATCGGCCTTGGCGGACGTTTCGAGGAAACCAGTTCATCAGTGGCGCTTTCTTGCAACCGGACAATCCCTCCCCGTGCGCGCCACTCCGTCACGCCTTTTCTCCCTACGTCGTTCCACTTCTGCCTCTAGACCTGACCAAGGCTCCACCCTTTTACCGACGCAAACATGGATCCGACACCGATTTACAGTACTTTGAATTACAGTACTTTGATATACAGTACTTTGATTTACGGTACTTTGCCCCCATAACCGTGTACGTAAATTGAACATGATAAACAACAACCCCATCGCTTACTTAGATATTGAACGAACACTCAACTGGGATCTCCGAATATGCTGATATGCTGACTACTTGTTTATTTACGGAGCCTTGTTATTCAAGGATAGCAAACAAATAGATACAAATGCGTCTGTCGGCAATGGTCACCTTCCGCAAAACGGTTTTGCTGTGCTCGCTCGACCACCTCTCGTGCCACTTGAGTGGTTTCTCTTCAGACATGGTCCTCGCTGTAGTAGTATCCGGCTTGTGTCACAGCTTGCGAAAGCGTCCCGTTTCCGTTGTCTCACACCTGCAACAAGGGCAACCGATTGTCGTTCAGGGCGCAAATGTGACGAGGGCACCTTATCATCATAATCGATGCTACGATGGACGATCACTGTGTCTGTCTGCCTATCTGGCTGTCATCATTGTCTCGCTACTCAGAGCGGAGCGTTTCGGTCCCGTCTTGCCGTATGGGTAGGGTGGTACAACCAGCAGAACACAGGGTCTCGCGCCGTGCCGAGGCGTGGCCATGGCGTGCTGGGCACTCCTGATTAACCCCGAGGCAGTCCTTACAACCATCAAGCCAGCCTTGCTGCTGATTTACAATTTGGTTTACGATTCTGGCCGCTGATTGGCCTATCGAGTCCTTGCCACACGCCGCTGGCTCTTTCTGGCTCATTTATGAAAGGTTGGTAATTCCAGCTATAGAGCCATCGAAGTTCCACCGCAAGCGACGAGGCCTTTGCTCAGCGCCAGCTACTGCATGATCTACTTCTGCGGCGCCGACGCATTCCCGACAGTATGCAACGTACCTCCGGTGATAAAGTGACGGTGGAAAAACGAGCCAAACTATATGCCACCGGGTTTTCTCTTGTGGGGTGGGTGTTTTCTAAGGGGTGTGTGCTTTGTTCCGTGCTAGTTGTAGTTGGTTCTAAAACTGTACTTTCTAGAGCACAAAATTTGACTTAGTTCAGGAAACGTATCTCCTGTAAAACGAAAGTGATGTCCATCCTTATCGGAAAGGCAGTTCTCAAATAGGAAAATCAGATGTATGAACGTGACCGCATGGCAGGGAATGCGCAAGCAAACAACTAATTATCGTCTCCGTCAAGGGTGGAAACTAATACAAATGTTTCACTTTCCCACCACCTCGGATACCGTAGTTCAGTGGCGTTATCGCCTCCCTCGAACGTGAAGCTCAAATGCTTATTTCACATACTTTCTCGTGTCTACCAGGTATACGGTGGTTAAAAAAAAACATATATTCGCAATTAACAGGGGTGCGGGGATATACGCGAACATGATGGAGGAGAAGATAAATTGGTGTCATATTGTTACTAAATGGTAGTCTTACTTGAGCTATCGCTGCGACCCAGGTTGCAGGTATAGGGAGCGTGTTCGGAGTGCAACCCAATGCCGTGTTTTGAAGCGTCCGTCCATTTAAACTCGAGGCTCATAACCTGAAGGAGGAGATGCGTGTCGAGGCTCTGCATCTCTTACAACAAAGACAGAGCCTCGAAACACGTATTCCTTTCAGGAAGACGATGTACGACACGTGCGCAGCCTTATTAGACTATGGTACAAGCACTGTTTGTCACACGCTCTTTATTGCAATGAAGACCGATAAGGCCGCACTGTACGTGCCGCTTTTTACATCATCATACCTAAGACTCAAAAGGGTTATGAGGAGTAGATAGTAGGGCTGCCAGTTGGCCGACGAAACGTTGCTGACCAATTTCTACCCGGATATATAGTACGATGTATTGAAGATTGTTCCTTGCGACATTGGCGGGATTTTACGCTTTCGTATCCGATTGGGGCATTTGTAGCCCTCAGTATTGTTGTGTGTTATATCGAGGAATAGAGCAGCTGCTTGGGTTACTTCACCACACGAACCTTAACTAGGCGCCAAGCCCGGCCAGCCTACAGCCCTACTAAAAGGTGTACCTGGGCCGGTACAACAAACGCGCCTCGGGGAAAGCTAAACGGCCAAACTAAAACGTAAAAGGTCCGAAATAAGCCACCCGCAGAGGCCAATCGGATCTCCTTTTGTACCATGGAGGAGAAGGCAACACACGACATCATGGGGGGCGCACTCAAAAAATGTTCGCGTGTCCAGGAGACGCCGATTTCAGCATGGATGACACGCGTAGGGGGAGTACATGGCCGCCGAAGCTATGCCGAGTGAAACCCCCCTGCTGCAGATGGCCCATGACTCCAAAGGGATATGCCGGTACATACAAAAACAATTCGATGGCGCACTCACTATTCCTATTTCCGAGACCTGCAGACAGGGGGGCTCATATGTACTTGACGAAGTAAAACAAATAGGAAAAAATGTGCTCATTACAAGTGCTCGTAACAGATGCAAACACACTCCTATCTATACTAATTATAAATCGTTTCGTCCTAAAATGCCGATACCAGCTTCCTCTAGAACTGGTCTGGACCACGTTTTGGGGACAAGTCAGTTGGAAAAACTGGCGTAAAATTGTGTTAACCCTTCGGAGGCGACCACAAAGAAGGTGATTGTGATGCTTCCAAGCGTCCAGGAACAAGATCTAGCAGTGCGAGTGTCACCATACCGCCCGCCTGCCTCGCAGCTCCTTCCTTTGCGGTTCGGACGCATTCTCTACGGTACCCCAGCGACCCGGATTGCCTCATGTGGTCGATGCCGTGATCGTCACTTTTTGTAGCAAAAGGTTTCCCTCTCATGTCCTCAACGGGTTAACAGCGGTACTACTGCTGTATCATATTGCTGTATACTGTAGCACGAGAAGGTACATAAATCCTACTCCCCACTCTGCTTGGGTTGTGGTTCTGCCCTCGTGTGGAGTGTTGTGTCGTTTTCTGTTTTTGTTGGGTGCCCTCGGATGACCGACTGTATGTACTCTTCTCGCTCTGACCAAAAACTTCAATCACAAGCACACCATCACGGCAAGTTAGTTGGTGAGGAGTCGTGGGGCTCACAGCAAGTAGTAGGTCAGTACGCAGCAGTCAGTACACAACAACCAGGCGCAATTGCATGGCAATATTATTGTAGCCAGCAGGCAGATAAGCGCTCCATTTAATCACTCATTGTAAGTAGAAGGTGGAGGCTGTTGTATAGTGCAACCATTGTCACGGACACGGGCATAAAAGAGGAAAACTATATCATACAGCTGTGGTCCCGCGTTAGTGCGGTAGTATCATATACGGTAGTCTTTAGTGCAGTGCCCTTAAGAATCGCTTGTCCCGACGTTCTCGCTCTACAGAGTACTACTACCGCGCTACACTGCACCATACCCCGGGATGGTAGGGGGTTTAAATTAGTGGGGATATCGTCGTCTGGCAAGGCACCCCAAATGAGGGACCACGACGATATTATTCTTATTCCTCTTATTAATATTACAATGGCTACGCATGGGTGCCGGCGTATGGTTTGTGCGTACCCTACAGAACACAACCTTGGAAGATTTTGTCGAAACACATAATTGCAAGCTGTGTGTGGTCTTCCGATCGCGCGTACTACTGAGTGTGACTGAGTGTGTGTCCTCATTAACGACATATTAGTCTAGATAGGTCGGCGACTCTCGTTAGTATAATATATCATATAGACTAATACATATTACCACTGACAAGAGCACCAGACATGGACGCGACATCTACAGAACCACAACATCTTCGACGACAGTGGGGAGAAAACAGGGCGTATAATCGTACACTGGATAATAACAACGTGAAAAAGAAGTACAGACAGATATGTCAACACTGCGGTAGACTACACTACCAACCTATTACGCAGGGTATTTCGTGCCTCCGGCCGTTTGTATGGTCGCCTGGCAACCTCTACCAAACGCAATAGCGTATGCCTAACAAAGTAAAGTCACGCTCGCGTTCAATAGTGGTGACATCGCATGCCGACGTCACCTCGCTTGTTGTATTGGTAAGATGTATCTCTGTCTTAAAGTTGGCGACCTCAGAGCCCCACATCGGCACGGTAAAAGTCATGGGCGTAAAATGGTACATGTGAGACAATAATAAGGTGAGAAGGAGGTACAGACAGATATGTTTAATATGCGGTAAACCGCACTACTACCAACTTATTACGTAGGGTATTCCGTACATACCGTCTGCATGATCGCCTCCCAACCTATCTATGCCAACCGAAGTATGACTAACGAAGTAACGTAATTGAGCGCGTGTACACTAAGCGTTCCTTTCAAAGCACTAACGATTCGCATTTCTCCCTTTCGTTCTCAATGGCGGTGACATTGCACGACCACATCATCTCGCCTGTTGTACTTGGCAATATGTATCTCTTTCTTATAATAGGCGATGTCAGAAAATAATGGTATCTACATGATTGTACCTATCGATTGAAGCTTTCGATCCATGTACAATAACAAATTATGAAGCTTCTAGCACGTTGTTTACTACACCTAAGAACTGGGTTGCATACTACATGTAACATCAAACCTTCTAGAATCATTCAAATTACCAGGCGGGCGATATAAAGGGGTGTCTTGTTGCTACAACCGTTAGATTCGTCCCCTTTAAGGGTTTATAGTTTCCGCGCATATATTGAAATGCCCGCCCCCCCCCACCCCCCCCGATCCCTCTTGTTCAAACGCCCCACCTACAATCAAAATTTACCGCAGTAGTAAACACTACCAGCCAACTGATATTTTATCTCATTATCCTTCTAGCCATTCATGCCGTAGCTCCAACTCATCTCCGCCCTCCTCCCCCCCCCCCCCCCCCCTTTTTTTTTTCTCTCGCTCTCTCTTGCTCAAAAGCCCCACCCAATATCGAAATCCGCCAGAATAACAAACACTTCCACGCCCTGGATATCGCCTCATTATCTTTTTAGAGCCGTCCATGCCGCTGCGGCAATTCCCACCCCCCCCGCCGCCCCCAACGCCCCCTCCTTCCCCACCACCCGCACCATCGCCTAAACCTAGCACCACGCGTATAGCAAACCCCTACATCTATGCGACCTAAAGCCCCCCCCCCGCCCCCCCCCCCCCACCCCGCCACCACATCCCCCCCCTCCCCCACACGAAGGATTTATAGTTTCCACGCACAAATTGAGCTGCCCCACTTGTCCCTCCCCCCCTCCCCCCCTCCCGCCCCCCTTTTGATCAAAATCAGGCCCCCACGTCCTTCAGAACTCCGCCCTCCCCTCGCCGGTTATTCGAGTTACAGGATTCACTTGATATACTGATGCATTTCCTTCCACAGCTGTCAAATTTTGTCCCCCTCAGAAACGGGTTTTATAGTTTCCGCGCACAGACTGCCTAACATCACCCTGTTGACCCTGACGGCTACACTGTAGTTCCAAGGGGAGTCGCCGACCTATATCCTTCATGAGGACACAAAACCCGTAATACGCGCAATCGGAGTATCACACACAGCTTGCAAAGATGAGTTTCGACGAAATCTTCGATGTCACAGCTGGAGTGTATCTTATTTCTTATAATATTCCCTGTGAGTGTGTGAGGTGGGCGTTCGAAGAGCTTGAGCACATTAGAGGGTAAAGTGTGCACCCCCCGACGCTTGATGCAGAGCGCCAGATCTCACACGTCGGTCTTCATTCGATCAATACAGGTGTGTGAGTGTGTGCCTTTGCATTACATCAAGAGCAGAAGAGAGATCACTTCGAAACAGTAGCGATCGACGTACACCGCATGTTCCATCATGACTCGACAGCACTGCTAACAACCCGGGCATCAGGCCTGAGCCGGACCTCCGCTGGCCTGCCACATACGCAAGGAGTACACAGGAACTTGCGTACGAACCCGGTAGACCCACAAGTAGCCCACACCAAACTTTAACTCACACTGTAACAATAAGTTATTGATGCATACTGAATTCCACAGATATCTGATGTCTGGTTTTGTCCCCCTTAATGCGGGTTAGTATACAGTTTCCGTGCGCAAAACAAGGCTGAACGCCTTAGTCCTGTTGACCCTGGTATTTGCAGGGGAGTCACCCACCTGTATCCTTCACGAGGGTATGCACCCCGTAACACGCGCGATCAAAGTATAACACGCAGCTTACAAACAAAACTGAGTTTTGGTCGAAAAATCCTTTTTGGTCGATCTCACACACAGCTCAAGTGTATTTTCATGTTTCTAAATACACTTTGTATTAATATAGTAGTGTATAATACCACAATAATAACACGAGCAGACTAACTGAACTAATATGTATGTGGGTATTCCATATAATACTACTATTATTATTAATAGCTGAACCCATACCAGGTGTGTATGTGGGTATTCCATATAATACTACACCATTATAACTGGACTCACACGTATATGGGTATTCCATTTAATATCAGACCTGGCATATGCCCGGTATCAGTGACTGGAGCCTGTTGTAAGGTTATAGATGGGGACACAGAGTGCCCCCTGCAGGTCTGCCAATTGAGCAGGCCCTCGGAGAGTACCCACTACTTTCTTTTCCTTCGTAGAGACATTGCTTTTTTCGATTCCACCAGAGCCCCGGATAGCTTCTGAGATCGGAGGCACGTGCCTCCAATCTATTTCCTAACTTTCCCGCATATAAAACGCCAACCTTTATCATACGAAACCATCCAAATGGTCTCAAATTCGGATAGTTACAGGCCTTTCGAGGCCGTATCTTGACACTGTCCTGTGACCACGGACTTGACTACTATGCGAGTTAATTATAAAAAATGAAAACACACTCCAGCTGTGAGATCGAATATTTTGTCGAAACTCATATTTGCAAGCTGTGTGTGATACTCCGATCGCGCGTATTAAATTACGGGTTGTGTGTCCTCATTAAGGATACGACGTAGCGAGTTAATGTGAGAACAACAGCACGTGTTTTGCAGCAGAACAGCAGAACAGAAGGAAGTTGTGGAGAATTTTATCATTGGGTTGAGGTTGATATCTTGCGCTTTCGCACTAAAACGGGTTTTAATTATTGCAGCAGCAACACCTCTTATTAACCCGTTTCAGCAGCTACTTCATACGAAGTATATGTTATGGTCATTATTAAGATATTAGTCTAGACTAATAGTAGTTGTAGCTCTCGCTAAGAACTCGCGCTGGTGCATATTTGGAAGTGCCGTCAACCACTGTGCGCGCGCAATAAAATTCCAATTGCTTCCCTCCGCAAGTTTCAGTCCCAGTAGTTTACTACTACTAATATTGTCAGAAATAACGTGATCACTGATTTACTCGTAGAGTTGAAAGCAATTATACATAGTCTATAGTCTAGACTACTGCTGTAACTCGTACGTCGTATATAGTTTGGGTTCAATGAGGCCTCTCCGCTGCGATCAGCCGGAGACTCTCACCTAGATCGACTACGCCCGCGTTGATTCGATGGTAATCAACACGCACCTCGTCGCAGAGAGGAATACCCCGGTAAAATAAGCACTTGAAAATAAAACTGATGTCGTTGTCGGCGTGTCTCGCGCACAATGATGGACGGGCGGGATGGTCTGTTTTCCCTAACCGTTTCCTACTCTCTCTAGCTGCCGCACGGGAGCCGACGGTGCTAGTGGGATCGTCTTGCTTTTTCTGTACAGCTTTAACTCGTACTTCGGAGTATATAGTTTGGGATCAACGAGGCCTCTCTGCTGTGGCATGAGGTCGCACCCATACTTACTTGTTGCCCCTTTGCCCATCTCTCAGGGCGCAGGTTATTTGTCTCTTGTTGGCATCCTTCCTTCGGGCTTCTTGTCGTCCTTATGATACCCAAACTTCTATTATCGTACCTTGAGCCCTAGTAGATTCGGCTTCGATAGTCCCGTGCACACGCTGTGTACGAACGTGCTAACTTTGCGGTCAGCTGGAGGACATCCGCCTCTATGAACGCCGTTTGGCGAGAACGCTTCACCTCCGCCACGGCTGAGGACGCTGTTAACCCTATGTCCCTGTGCGTGCGACGGTTGTGGACTGTCACCCCACGTACTCCACAAAATGCCCATAGCCGTACGGTCCATCTTATGGCTCGCCGCCCCTCCCAGCCGGGAGAGCGCACGGTGCACCGATTCATGTCCTCCGTGCCCGCCGCCCGCAAATGGATCTGGAGGTTGGTGGTCATCTGCGCCGGCGTTAACGCCACATATCTCATACTCCCGCCTTCTATATCACTCGGGAACAAGAATCCTGACCTCCATGTCAGTGACCCGTGCATGGATTCCGCCTTTTGTCGGTACTCTACCACGACCGCGACCGTGCCGGCAGTCTAGGCTCTTCCTTACCACGACTGCTTGGGAGGAACTGCGCAACATCTTCCGCAGAGGAGGGAATTGAAAATGATGAACCTCTCGCTTCCCATCATCTGCAACAATTTCGACGCAACCGCTACCGACACATTGACACCGCACTTCCCTGTGTATAGAGTGTCACGCAAAAGACGACCAAGTCCTGAATCAATGCGATGTGTTCTGCTGCTGTGGGCAGCCTCTGTGTGCGACGGCGCGTGTCCCACGCTACTAGATGACGCAGCTGGACTGCCACCGACAGAGGTCCCTGCTTTATACCCACCCCGATTCGCCGATATTTCCTCTGCCGTCCGTACCCATCGCAGGGACAGCCCGAAACCCTGGTCTACCTTTAGCTGGAATAATCCTACTCACAACCCGTGAGTGGGTGTGAACGCGCCCACCACGGCATGGTTGTCTACGCCCACCACCAGCTGCGCGCGTCAGAGATGTCTTGGTTGCGCTCAACATCACCCTGTCAAGCAATGCGAACAATTCTTCATAGTTGATGTGTCGGGGTAAACACTTGTGAGGGAAGCGCCCCCATCCACCGAGAAAATCGCGACATTCGTACCACACCGCTCCAATCGTCTAAAGGTGGATGGCAGCAATTTCAGGGGCTTGCCTACCGGGATCCGGAACGAGGTGGTGTTCGAATCGCACCAAAATGCCGAGGTATTGTTGTAATCTCGATGGTTTCAGGTCGCACTCGGTGTCCGACAGGAAGTAGCAAAAAAAAAAAAAATCGAACAAAATATACTTTCGGTACGGGACCACAGCATCCCCACGTGAAGGGCTTCGCAGCGGAAAGCCATGGTACCTTGACAGGGCATCCGAACGAACGTGGAAGATAACTTCTCATACCAGGCGTCGTCGACACGGTCGAGGATGGGGATACCGCGTGAACGCGGGTACGCTGCCTTGCCTCGCTAGATGAGTGGTAACACGTGGCAATTCGGTATGATATATGTGATGCACCGTATATAACAGCTATATATATAGAGCCATAGTCTCCGTTGTGGTAAGCCGTAGTAACTGTTGAGACCGATGCCGTACGTGGTAGTTGGTGTACTAGACTACTCATATAAAGTTGAAAACAACGTTACACTATCTTGCTGCTTGGTACTCCATAGGACAGATGCACCGTAAAGCTGACGTCCCCGGTGTGGTGAGCCGTACGCAACTACTGTTGAGGTGAATGCCGTATGTACGAGCCCCGCAAGGCACTCTTTCTCACCAACCGACAGGCCGATTGTGCGACAGCGCGAGTTAGTTGGCGAACTTTCGAGATGCAAATAGGCGAGCATAAAGAGCTGTAAGGTGGCAATACTGAACCCCATGCGCGATAAAAAAAAAGCACGTGCTTGTGGATGGAAGGGAAGGCACTTACTTTTGACAACGGCTTGTCCAGAAACTCGCTGACGGTAGAACTTTAAACCTGTTACTCACAGGTCAATTTTCAAACAGTCGGATTTGTCCGTTGGAAACGGCCGTGACGCTCAAATCGGGGATTCTTACACAGTCGCAAAAGAGCTCAGTCGAAAAGGATCTTTTTCGACCAAAGGCTCACAAAAAACAAATTACTACAACACACCCCCAAAACTTTATATTGGACCTCTCGGGGGGGGGGGGGGGGGGTACGAGACCCCCACCCCCCCCAAACGCCACCAAGTTTCCTATATTAAAAAACATATCAACTTTCCTAAAAAAACAATCCTATACTAAATCCTATACAATTAAGAGGGCACAGTTCGGTTCAGGGGAGGGGTTACTGCAACCCACGTAGCCCCTGAGGTCGACGTAATCACGGACTGCGACGCTCTGCGTACAACAGAAGAGACAGAGAACGAGAGAGAATGGTCACTACGAGCGCGGTCTCCGTCACGGGGGGAGCTCTCTTACCGAACCCCTTCGATAAGACGGCACCTTGGCTAAAAAGCGCCTCCTTCGGAAAGCGAGCGGATGGCCCGGAGTTTCATTTGCTGCTGCGGGCACAACATCGGCAACGGTTCAGGAAAGGACGAGGGCATGGCCAAGACGTGGGTTGTAGAACCCAATACCGAGAAAGCTGAGCCCCCGAAACATTCTACCTGTCCTCTCGCGCCCAAGTGAGACTCGAAAAAAAGTGTAATTGCTTTACGCCTGAAAGCGGGGTCGAAGAGCACGACATCATATATCTACACATACATACATAAACCATGCTGCACCAACGTACCCCTGAGTGCTTATTTTGCAACCCTGTACGTAGAGTGGGTGTGGAAGTATTTCATGTCCCGCCACGTAGAAGGGAGGCATGCAGCTGCGTTGGCTCTGAGCAATACAGATCCCAAGACGGTGAGATTCGGAGACAGCTTTGACGTATAACGAGGCAGATAAGGCGGCGGTGTGGCGAAAAAGCTGCGAAGGGGGCTGGTGAGACTTTCAGAGCCCCCGTGGCACGCCGAAAGGTCTCACAGCCAAAGAGTAAGGGTGTCAGAGCCCCCGTACTACGCCGAAAGGTCTCCCAGCAGAAGAAGATGGGGTCAGATGAGTCAGACGAAAGTCACACTCAGACGATCGCCAAAGGTTGTCGTGGACTTGTCGCAGAAGCATTGAGAAGCAAGCAAGAAAGAAGCAGCTGAGAAGCAAGGCCTTTGTTTTTGGTTTCGGGGCAACTTGAGTGGAAGTCTTGTCTCCAACCATCGTACTTCCACAGGCAGGCGTCGCCAGCCCATCATAGATTATTGCTTCGTATGTATCTCAACCTAGCTCTTCTTATTCGTATGTACTGTCTCAACCTATATATTGGTATGCAGGACGTCTACGTATAGTAAACCGAAGCACGCAAGCATAGCATTGTCATTGTGAGACCAAAGTTGACAAAGTTTCGGGGGAGGAAAAAAGACCAAGAAACGTCCATGAAAAAAAAAAGGTTTTCTGCGGTCCTCCGGGGGGAGGCGGGGGGGGTAGTGTGGTGCGGAGGTAACTTTCCGTATGCGCCCACTTGTGTGGCTTGTTTTGTTGCGTTCTCGTAGTACCCGCGGTACGGTAGCACTTCGCTTGCTTTACCTTGATGGATTGCGACTGTTTGGTTCACTCTGTTTCACAGTCTGTGACCACAGAATTTGCATCTCTCTACGATGAAGAGTCAGCACGGACTGTGGGTGTAAAGATGTCGTTGGATACACAGAAGCAACAGATGAATGTGAAGACGACACATCCACATTTCCGAACAAACAAGTTCTTGCGGGTAGGGCAAGGCCAGCGGTTTGGAGGGTACCTCACCACTTATTCGAGAAGTTGCTTGACATGCTCTTTAAATTATGCCCTAATCCTAACCCAATGAAACGCAACCAACCAATCAATGTAGGGCGAAACCCCATTCGTCTCGTACACAGTGTGCCTCAATCATTTTCTCGAATAAGAGGTAAGTGTAATGGAGTGCTAGTCTCCGATTGTTGAGCTCCATCATAGAGTTGTACAATTTGCAATGAGGCATTTTTAGCCTCATTTTTACGAGGTGTAGGGAAATATATAGACTAGACTATTATAGCCTCATTTTCGCTTGTTTCGAATATTCGCATTTTCGATCCCATTTCTAATTCTGGATGTTTTGTTGACATCCTTTGACGGCCATGTGATCTGCATCTATCTACGACTATTATTCAGGGTGGCCTAATGAACCGGTCGCCCCGGTGGCGTATCAGGTTATCCTCGAGCCTGGTATATAGGTCAGTTTAGTGAGTTCGAACCCCCCCGAGTGCATACTCGTATAAATTCGTGGGGACTTTTTCTTGTGCACAAATTGACTTGCAAAAAGCGCGAGAGCGTGAGTTAGCAACAACACTCGATGAAAAATCGGCGAGCAGTGGGATTGCTGAACCCTATGCGCGATAAAAATTGAAGGCAAAAACCGGGGGGAAAAGGGACGACACCTGTGACCACGGCTTGTCCAGAAGCTGGAAAAAGAAAGTGTGCAAAAAAAAAAAAAAAAATGGAGTGCCCTCCGTAGAAGAATAGTTTATAGGTTCGACGTGAAACCATGTCCTGGTTGAGGTGAAACCACGTGATATTAGATGTCACACTCACGTCAAGGTCATCGTAGATGGGCGATAACATAATGTAGGTGGCGATGATGGAACAAGCAGGACGCCCCTCATCTCACTACCCTGCCTTACCCTGCCTAGCCCTGTTATGTCTGTCTTTTAGCATTCTATTTAGAGAAATGATGCATAGATAAATAGTAAGCTTTGAGCCTAGCCAGCGAGCCATGAGGAGAGACGAACAAAGACACCGGAACCCATGAGGGGCTCGCTTCCCAACACCGACCAACCACGCATCCCCCACTCGGAGTACCGTGACATAAGCTCTATACTGCAGTAACTATTAATAGCTGGATGTTTTAATTCTGTTTCGTGCGATCACGGACTAAAACGAAAAGTTTTTAAAATACACAACTACATAACAACACTCGTCACAAAATATAACGTTGGTTGATCAGCGTATCCAATCTCCCATCTCTGATCTAACCTATAACATATACGTACTTGAAGTATGAACCCACAGGTATAACTTATAACTACTACAATACAGCAAGTAACTATTATTATATTACTACACTAGACTACTAGACTACTACATTAGACTACTTATACTTTATTATTGCTATTTATACGTACCTCTTACTTCTTGCCAACCCCTACTTGCTCCGTTCGTTCCCCTTGCTGCCTCGGTAAGGCATGCTGCGAAGCATGCCCTAGCAGGCTTGTAGCGAGTGGGAGGGGTCTTTCTGGCGGGTGTAAGGCCGGACTCACCCTCAAGGAGTGATACCTTCTTGCTGCTGCGTGTGGCCGCGAGGCTTAGGCGTGGCGGTAGAGTTGGGTGGTACGTGGTGCGTTAGGCATGGTCACCTACGATTCGCGCGTCTTTTTAGGCAGCGGCGACGGAGCAGCAATGCTTAATCGGGATGCTCGTGCGCGGAGGCAGGCGCCACCACGAGCCACACTACGGCCCAGGCTCGGTTTGCGTGGAGGGAACTGCGCCGGCATGAGGCTGGATTCGACGACGAAGGAGGAGGGCGACTGGCCGTCGACGGGCGGGGAAGAGACGGATTGAGCTCTCCCTGAACGAAAAAAAATGTTTTTCAGATCAGCACCGGCAAGTTGCGTGAGCATTTTGTTTTTTTGGGACGGGGGAGAAGGGGGACCGATTGGAATTGAGTGTCAACATGAGCAAGTGCGAAGGAGCGGGCCGAGTGAGCTAAGGCGATGAGGCGGTCATGGAGAACCACAGCAGGAGGATGGCACACGGGGACCCACGACCCGCATGCACACCATCATCACGAGAGGAGCGATCGTCTTTTTTTCCAGGGTTTTTCACGAGGCAGTAGTACAACATGATGTTACTTACGTCACTGAATTTTGTAGAGTTGGCAGAGTTGTATACCCTTCATGGGGAACGACCCTCCGCAATTTTCAATTTTCAGGCGCGGGCGTTGTAGCTGCGCTGCAACCTGTCAAATAACTCTGGAAGACGGGGCGATCATTGATATTTGTATCGTGGTTTTTGGTTAGATTGCTCTCGTTTTACTGCATGCCCGCGGGTCGTCACTCCGACAGCACTCCAGACAGCAGGCGCGTTCGTCTGTGCTCACGGTTACCGTGCGGTTCGTGCGGTGCAGGCAGCCCAACCGCTGCAGTTTGTAGTCGCAAGTTGGTTAGTAGCGGGAACGGGGTAACCCTATGCTGTAGTTGAGTGGACACCCGCGGCCATGGAGTTCAGTTTGCACATGGGAGCTTTTCACTTGTGCGCCTGTTCGTATCGTGCGTCTTAAGCGGGAAAGCGTAGTATTTCCCGGACGCATTTTGATTTCAAATGGTTTTTCGGATCTTCCTAGGGCTCCAGCACCTTTGTATGACCACGGACTCTAAATTTTTTAGAAGTTAATGTGAGACAAACAACAAAACAACAACTTCCCAACTCCCAACTCCCACTACTCCCAACTCCCATGTCTGAAGCCATCTAAATTATGGACTTCCTTTTATAGACTATTTTTTAGAAGTTAATGTGAGACAAACAACAAAACAACAACTTCCCAACTCCCAACTCCCACTACTCCCAACTCCCATGTCTGAAGCCATCTAAATTATGGACTTCCTTTTATAGACTATTATAGTCTAGACTATACCTATCTATACGGATGGTATTATTTGAACAGCAAGTGCGGTCTTGAAGGTCTATTTTCGTATGAAAGTTAATAAACGGAGTACCAGGTACTATTTTTGAGACCTTCCCTTTATAGACCAGACTACAAGTAGTCTAAAGGTATCAACAAACGACGAGTGACGGTGATTTTATATAGGGTCTGTCATCCATACGATAGGCTTCCAGCGCGGGGCGCGTGCGGGCAGGCTCACAATGTTTAGTGTTTAATTAATTATTCTGTCTGTGAGAAGTCTCATTGATTATATTGGCCATCTGTCCGTCTGTTCGTCAACACGATTTTGCATCCCACTCGATTGTGAGAGACACATGACATATGTACTGCAGCTACAGCAGTAGTAGCTACTTGCAGTGTTAACACCTACCTGGTAGTATCATCGTGGTACCTCCGACAGAAGCGGACCCCCCTACAGCAGTCCCATCACAATCCTTTAGACAAAATATATGCACAAACATGGAGTTCAGGGCGTTCAGACACGAGAGACCTTTTTCAGAAAAAGGACCTCAAGCGTGCAGCAAGGCACGGACCTATGGCGAGACCAGAACCAAATATATACCCTAGTTCGTACCTGTCTTTGAGAGATCGCAATATACGATAATCATTTCGGGATTTAAGAGCACAACTAGTCAATTCGGCATGTCCCGCCTGTACTAAAAGCTATCAATGGCGCCCAAACTACCGATAAGAACATCGTGTATGATATTCAATAGTTAAAGGCGCTTTTGCCTTGGCTTTTGTCATGGCGTTTACAAATCGGGGCACGCACCACACTGCCGTGCCACAAGCACTGGGGGGGGCTATAGGAGCGGACGAGCTTACGCCGTAACTCGTGGAACTCTTTTTTCATCGCAAGCCGGCTCGAGTCGCCGCTGTCGCCGTGCAACACGGTGGCCTTTTGCCGTGCAGCAGTGTAGCCTTGCTGCTCAATGTTATTTACCTGGTATGTGCTTGGAATACGGCGGGAATTCTTGTTTTTTCCCCGCCATTTTTCACGTCTAAACGCGAACAACCTATTGCGAAGGCTTCTCAGTTTTAAAAAAACTTTTTTTGGTACTTTTTACTTCCGTCACGGAAGTACTCGTGGCAGCAGTATAGCATACTATAGACTATAGTAGTTATTCGCCACTAACTGCACGTTCGAGAGGCGCATGGCTGCTTGCAGCGCATAGGGCACAGAGCGAGAGAAGGCAAGGCACTGCATGTATCGCATGCATGTATGTGTGTGTTTGTCGTTGTACCGTATATGCTTCGTACGCAACAACAGTTAGTTGCGGTTGTCGAAAACACAAAGTTTTTTGGCGGAATAGGCTTCGACCATGATAGATAGGCAGATGTTAATCGAAGTATCTAGACTATATCTCAGTCAAGCACAACCAATCCTTGATGAACCGCTCTTCTCACTTTTTGATGTACTACTTGTACAGAGTATATATATGGTGGAGTGTAGTCTATGGTGCACGATGGGCGGAAGGTATTACAAAAGACTATGCAGCTATTATTGTACAATGTGCCATATATATCCCAGACATACCTGTTCCAGAAACAACCACTTGACTTATCAGGTTTTGAAACACTCCAAAACTACTAAAAAATAAAATGGGCTCACTAAAAATAATCCTCTGGCCTCTCGCCTTTCGGACACACCGTAAAAAATAACATCCACTTACAAATATATATGTACTGAGTATCTGTTAAATGTAAAATATACCTGGTATAGACTAGACTAGACTAGACTATAATGAAAAATTAAAAACTACACTTAATTCAGCTGTGAGATCGACCAAAAAGGATTTTTGATCAAAACCCAGCTTTGCAAGATGCGTGTGATACTTGGATCGCGCGTGCTTCGTGCGGGGTGTGTATACGCCAGAGAGAGGCATATAATATACCACGGCATCGCCATCGCTCATGACGGATGGATGTGGATGGTACGCTCGTGGTGCCAGGTATCGTATGCCTGGTATACTTGTATGGCGTTCCAAAAATTAAAGGCTTGAGTATACCGAGTTATACACCAAAAAACCTGCATAACGAGCTCAACCGCTGGTCGCCACAGCCACACGCAATCAATGCGGCGGGGGTTGACAGACGCACCCCACGGCGCGGGCATGGAGCCTAGACGCGGCCTAGGGTTGAAGAGTAGGAAGGAGGTGTATGGGTATTTAAGGAGAAGGGGACAGTGAGAAACAAGATGGAGCAAGGGCAGCAGATTGATTGAAGCGATACTTACAGTGTAACCTGGGCTTAGGTATACAGGAGGGAGATAGATGTCCGTGCATATAGACAGGTTTGCTTGCTATGTTGGTTTCCTCCGCGGTTTTCTTCTACTACTACTTTCTAGTAGTGAATGCTAACAATATGTTGATGGCTGATCGACGCTGCAGAAGAAGCTGATTCCTGGCGGCAAACGTAATGTTAGCAGTCACTGCTGTGTGGTCATCGACGACGTACGCGGGTAGTCACCGTGCCCCCTATGGTAGCACCCACCTCGCCAGCAGAACAAGGAGAAAATAGCAGCAGAAGATATGCAGCTGGCAGCAGTAGAGTAGCAGTAGCGTGCTTGAGCACAAGAATGATGGCGAGAGAGCAAACTGGCGGCGTAGCGGGGAAAAGTGGGGCGTTTTTTTCATTTTAGTAAGTGATGTCAGATCATTGCTACGTACGCACATATTATGAAAATAAAATTTCACTCCAGCTGTGAGATCGAAGATTTTGTCGAAACTCATCTTTGCAAGCTGTGTGTGATACTTCGATCGAGCGTATAAACGTACATAGCATACGTTACAAATCACACACGCTTGAGCTTGCTTTCCTATATATATGCTCTACCACACGGCATCTGATCTGCTGGATGGGAAAGCAAATTTAGCAAGCGGACTCCAACCACAACAACAAAAACAACAACAACAAACAGAAATATCGCAGAACCTTTTTCCTGCCTGTGTGGTACTTCTTGAGTTTTGGCTGCACTGGAAACTGGGAACGAGACTGCAGCAATTTCCGGGAATAATGCACGTTCTTTTCCATCCAGGGTTTTTGTAACCTTCATGTATTATTAATGCAGTGTATGCCTAAAATCAACTTCGTTAGATATTATAGGAACTTTCCAGGAAGGTGCAATATCTTCCCAGCAGGAAAAAAAACACTCGGCATGATAGCGTGTGGACAGAAGACGTAACAATGTGGCTGCCCGGATCTTAAAGACTTGGAGGATAGTTTTTACGCTTTCTCATTGGCCGAGGGCTACCTATGTGGTGGTCCGCAGATAGTAACAACAAAGAAGTTTGCAATAGCGGCGCAGCCGCGTTTCTCACCCGTTTCTGCGTGTGTGTGGAGGTAGCATCGTGGCCCGTGGTTCGAAAAAAGGTGGTCCACAGAAGGAAAGAACACTCACACAAAATTCGAAATCGGGGCGCAGACGCGTTCTCGCCCGATTCTAGCCGGTTTGGGGTCCAGGCAGTAGTTGCAGTAGTGGTCAGGGTTGGGGTTAGGTACAAGTAAGGGTAGGGTTGGGGTTACGGGTTAGGTCGGGCCTACGCCGGGCGCCCGTACCTTGATCACATCATCTAAGGTGATTCCTAGCACGAACGAGGGGATTCCTAGCACGAGCAATCGCGGCAAACAATAACCCGACCCCCCAGGAAGGAGGATGACACATATGTCATGTATGTGCATCCTATAAGTAAGTTAGTTCATCCTGTAAGTAAGTTCAAGCGGTGTTAAGAGCCGTGTCTCCAGGATGCAAGAGGAAAGTTTTTGACAATAATTGTCCGTTGTTCGCACATCCTCTCCGCTGAACATGGAAATGAACCATTATTAATAAAATTATTATGTTAATGTCTTGATGAGCTGTTTGTTAGTAGTATCAAATACCAGGGATGAACTACGGGCCGTATCTTAACACTGGCGCAAAATAATACTTCGACGTATAAAATAAAATAAATAAGCGATTGAAACATATTCCCCTGCGAAATTCCACGCCGTTTTGTTCGATTCAGATCCTCCTGGCATTGTGCGCACATCTTATATTGTTGTTTTGTTGTTTTCTCACATTAACTCTTGTCAAAAATCTAGAGTCCGTGGTCACACAAAGGTGCTGGAGCCCTAGGAAGATTCGAAAAACCAAGTGAAATCAAAATTCGTCAGAGAAATACTACGCTTTCCCGCCGAAAAACGCACGATACGGAAAAAGGCGCACAAGTGAAAAGGTAAAATGTGCAAACTGAACTCACATGGCCGCGGGTATCCACTCAACTACAGCATAGAGTTCCCCCGTCCCCATAACTAACCAACTTGCGGCTACAAACCACAGCGGTTGGGCTGCCTGCACCGTACGAACCGCACGGTAATCGTGAGTATAGACGAACGCGCCTGCTGTCTGGAGTGCTGTCAGGAAGCTGAGATGGAGAGGTAAGACACAGCCTGAGTGTGACCCTAGTTAGGCAAACGGGTTCGTTTAGCGGGTGCGCCTTTCTCTAACGGCAGGTGGAGACCCACCGTCGAAGGAGTCAAAAATGAACAGGCGCAGGCAAATCCCGCACTGCCCAGGGTAAAGACAGAGCAAAAAGAGCTGTCGATTCCTGGGTGGCTATCTCACCTTCTTGGTTGAACCGTATAGGGATCAGACAAAGAAGGCCGGCAAGTTCATAGTGTTGACTAAACCGGAGGGGCGAGGTTGACACAAAGTCCGCGTTCTGCAGATGGACGAAAACTGGTACACAAACGAAAGTGTATGGAGCTTAAGCTTTTTTTACCCGGATCCCCAGGAGGATCTAAAAAAAAAAAAAAAAACTGTCAGAGTGACGACCCGCGGGCATGCAGTGAAACAAGAGCAATGGAACCAAAAACCACAGCAGTACAGATATCAATGATCGCCCCTCCTTCCCGAGTTATTTGACAGGTTGCAGCGCAGCTACGACGCCCGTGCCTGAAAATTAAAAAATGCGGCGGGTCGTTCCCCGTGAAGGGTATACAACTCTTCTACAAACTCTACAAAAATCAGTGACGTAAGTAACATCATGTTGTACTACTGCCTCGTAAAAATAACCCTTGAAAAAAAGACGATCGCTGCTCTCATGATGATGATGTGCGTGCCGGTCGTGGGTCTTCGTGTGCCATCCTCCTGCTGTGGTTCTCCGTCGCCGCCTCATCGCCTTAGCTCACTCGGCCAGCTCCTTCGCACTTACTTGCTCTCGTTCACACTCAATTCCAGTCGGTTCCCCTTCTCCCCCGTCCCATAAAAACAAAATGCTCCACGCAGCTTGCGGTGCTGATCTGAAAAACATTTTTTTTCGTTCAGGGAGAGCTCAATCCGTCTCTTCCCCGCCCGTCGACGGCCAGTCGCCCTCCTCCTTCGTCGTCGAATCCAGCCTCATGCCGGCGCAGTTCCCTCCACGCAAACCGAGCCTGGGCCGTAGTGTGGCTCGTGGTGGCGCCTGCCTCCGCGCACGAGCATCCCGATTAAGCATTGCTGCTCCGTCGCCGCTGCCTAAAAAGACGCGCGAATCGTAGGTGACCATGCCTAACGCACCACGTACGACCCAACTCTACCGCCACGCCTAAGCCTCGCGGCCACACGCAGCAGCAAGAAGGTATCACGCCTTGAGGGTGAGTCCGGCCTTACACCCGCCAGAAAGACCTCCCCACTCTCGCTACAAGCCTGCTAGGGCATGCTTTGCAGCATGCCTTACCGAGGCGGCAAGGGGGAACGAAGTATATATATATATATGCCGTTGCGAAGAACTCACCTCCTCCTGACGTTTTTTTTGGCGGCCTGGTTTTCTGTCAGTTAAGATATTTTGGAAAAAATGGACGAGACCTTTAAGAAGACCAAAAATGTTCAGTGTAAAAAAACAACAACAAAAAAACGGCGGTCAGGCCTCGGGATGGGCATGTAGAAAACGTGTGCAACATGCGAGGGTCTTATCTCTCTAAAACGGCATCGACATTTTGAATTATGTGAGTAAAAATGAGTAAGATGCGTTCTTTCCTTAAACATTGACATGGGTTTCGTCCAAGATCCAGTATTCCGTTCAATTGTTGTGAACATGGATATGGGCAGGTCAGATCTTCGTTTTTTCCGTCGAAAAAAGCTACAGACAGACATGCCGTGGGAGTACCTCCAACCGGGTCGTGCAAAATGCGGCGCAGTTGTTTTTCGCCACCGTATTGGAAAAATCCTGCATATCATTGAACAAACTGAAAACGTAGAGGAGGTCATTGATTGGTCGATACGAGTTTCGCTCCTAGAGAACCTGAGGCCGTCATAAAAAAACTGGCCATGTCGTCCTCTTCCTCCACTGGCCATGGGGGTCAGCATGATGATACCAAATATTCACCCTTTCACTAGATATTGAGAGCAGCCTCATTCGCGGGGGGGGTCATTTTAGCCGTTTAACTTGAACCATCTCGCACTAATAAACGTAATTAAATTTCACCTCCCCGCCAACCGCCATAATACTAGACTATATTAGTATATTATAAAAGTAAAAATACACCCTCGCTGTGAGATCGAAGATTTTGTCGAAACTCATCTTTGCAAACTGTGTGTGATACTCCGATCGCGCGTATTACGGGTTGTGTGTTCTCAATAAGGATATAGGTCGGCGACTCCCCTTGGAACTACAGTGTAGCTTGTACCAGGATCGACAGGGTGATGTTAATCAGTCTGTGAGCGGAAACTATTTAAAAAAAACGTTTTTGAGGTGGACAAAATCTGACCGCTGTGTGTGTGGAAGGAAATGCGTCGTCAGTTTATCAATCAAGTGTATCCTGTAAGAGTCGTATAACCGGTGGGGGGAGGGCGGAGTTGTTAAAGGCGTGGGGGCCTGGGTTGAACAAGAGGGAGCGGGGGGAGGGGGGCTGGCGGAGCAACTCAATATGTACGCGGAAACTATAAATAAATCCTTCATGGGGATAAATCCGACGGTTGTGGAAGGAATGCATCAGTTTATCATGTATATCCTGTAAGTCGTACAACTAGTGAGGAGAGGGTGGAGTGTTCGAAGGGGGGGAGGGGGTTCCAACAGCTTTATTTAGGTCGCATAGATGTATAATATCAGTTAGGAGCTTGCCACACGCGTGGTGCTAGGTGTAGGCGATGATGCGGGTGGTGGAGAAGGAGGAGGTGTTGGGGGGTGTTGGGGGGGGGAAGGAGGGAGGGGGGATGAATTGGAGCTATGGTATGGATGGCTAGAAAGGTAATGAGGTGATATCAACTACCTGATATTGTTTATTACTCTGGCAGATTTTGATTTTAGGTGAGGCGTTTGAACTATTTCAATTTACTGTGTGTGGTGCTTCTCCCTTTGCTTTGACGTACAGTACTCGCAATAACGAGGTAGACCGTCGAAAAGAAGAAGAGGTTCACGAGACGGTTTCTCGCCCCCTTTCGATCACACTCCTCTTCTCTCTTTTCCTTTTTTCCCTTTCTTCTCTTCCACCTTCTTCTGTTGTGAGTTAATCAATACCTGGTACATACATACATACACTGGTCTCAGGCCACCAACATCATGGGTGTACACCACCAATGACCGTTAATAGAGAATGCTTGAAGCTCCACGAACAAGGTCACCTGACTGTGGACTAAAGTGTTTGCCTCAAACGTCAGCTAGCTGTCTTCGTCGATCATAGACAAGTGGACGTGGCATTGCGTACACATTATCAGCATTGCGCTGGTACCAGGTGCACACGCAACCATATCCAATCAAAAGGTTATGAACCTCGAGTGTCCAAACGACATCATCATGCTGCTGCTTTTTGTTGATGTTCGACATACATAATTTAATGTGTATTATGTAGGTTTCTTGCTTGGGAGAGAGTACATTCTACACTAATCTCATTCAGTATATCAGCTACCGGATTTGTTAAATTATTGTAAATATCAGCTTCCTCTCGCAATACCAAATTTTTCTTGGTGGTGTCGATTGTCCTTTATTAAACGTGCCGTATATGTGACATTGCATGACCCCATCACCTTGCTTGCTGTACGATTTGCAATGCGTGTCTCTGTCTTATAATTGTGGCCTCAGAGCTCGACATTGGCACCGATATAGACTGTGCTGGATGTAGACGGGTAGGAATATCAGTTAAGCATCAAGAACACGCACACCTATTAAACAGTAGATCTCTCTGGCACGCGTTTTTAGTCGTAATGATACATATCGCAGTACCAGGTATGTATGTAGCAACAGCAATACTTCGCAAGCTTCTAGGCGCTATAAAACAGTCGTCATGGTAGTATGCAACATGGTTGCACATATCCAATGTTCTATTATAAATAAGGGCAACTACCCGATCCCTGTATGATAACACACCGCGAAGCTGTAACACAACAATGTATACCACAGTTCTAAATGGTCATTCCAAATGGTTGTTTTCTATTAATATGCTTGTCACACAAATAGTCGTAGCCAGGCCTGGTTGTCCGAGGATAGCATATGGCAGGTGTATCCAAAAGGGGCAGGGCTCCCAATAGTTGTCTAGGTCTATAGCTCAGGTGACACCATCGTATAGGTTTATTCATCTATCAATAAACGACCTTATATTAACTCCTACCAGGGTATAAACTAATTATTGTAAATGACATATGAAGCATATGATATAATACCATAAGTACCTGCCGTACTAGTGCTTGTATTATTAATAACAGTAATAGCAATTTCCCTCCCATTTGCCTAATAGTTTATCTTTGAAACTGTAGAGCATCCGCATGTCACACACAGGTAGAATATTTTGCTATCATCCACCTCCGTTCCCCGCCACCATCACCACCACCACCATACACCCACCCCTTCCCCGCCGCCGCCCCTCCCCCCCCGCCCCTCCCCCCGCCCGATACACACGCCCACAACCCCCCCCCCCGCGCGCGCCCCCCCCCCCCCGCCCCCCTCGCCCCCCCCACCCCTCCCCCCTCCCCCGTCGCCACGCCTAAAATAAAAAATGTTCCAGAAGATTAATAAACACTACCAGACAGATAGATGATATCACCTGATTACCTTTCCAGCCATCCATGTCGTTGCTCCAATTCATTTATTATGACTCCCCCCACCCCCCGTTTACTCCTTCCCCGCCACCCGGACCGTCGCCTAGACCTAGCACCACACAAATACATAGTAAGTCTACCAGGTCTACATTTATTCGACCTAAATAAAGCGGTTGGAATCCCCCCCCCCCTCCCTTCCCCCCCTAAGCTTCAACCGCCTCTCCCCCCCCGTTCGAAAACTCCGGGATATAATAAACTGATGATGATGCATTCCTTCCACAACCCTCAGATTGTTCCCTTAAGGGGTTTATGGTTTCCGCGCACAGGTTGAGTTGCCCCCGCCCCCACCCCGCCTCCCTGCTCTCCCCTCATTTTCACCCCCCCCACCCCCCCGCCCCCGGCCCCCACACCCTTAAAAACTCCGTCCTCCCCTCACCGGTTATACGACTTACGGGTTATACTTGTTAAACTAATGATTAATGCATTTCCTTCCACAGCTGTCAGATTTGTCCCCCTCAAAAACGGGTGTTATATTAATAGTTTCCGCGCACAGATTGGTAGACATCGCCCTGTTGACCCTGGTACAAGCTACACTGTAGTTCCAAGGAGAGTCGCCGACCTATATCCTTCATGAGGACACACACCCAGTAGTACGCGCGATCGGAGTATCACACACAGCTTGCAAAGATGAGTTTCGATCAAATCTTCGATCTCACAGTTGGAATGGAGTGTATTGTTATTTGTATAATATTTTCGTTGTGTTCTTTACCAATAGTAGAACGCGTTTAATCCTGCACTCTTTAATAATAGGGGAAGCCTTGAATTCTGCATTTTGGACTTTGGGGTTTTGTTTCTGCATTCATTTGATCCTTTGATATTCCGCACAACAAGTTATTGTTTGCACATGCAGTTGCGAATCGCAGCCGAGTCGTCCAACTAAATCATCCTATCTATTCAACCGACCACTATTCAACGATCGCGGTAGTTTTGTGATGTGTTCAGCACGTACGTGTACCGCCTACATTGCCCCGCACCAGCCGAGGGAGCGGGGTGGGGTGCTCATCGCATCCACAGTTGTAGTTGTATGACCATAGATAGGCAGACCCAGCCGGCGGGTTGTACTGGGGCTCGGTGCACTGCTTCGTTTTCACTTGGAATTCAAACGAGCCGTTTTTCCATTGTGAATCAATCGACTGTTGTTGCTCCGATTCATAGCCCTATCATTGTTTGCCATTTCAGAAGCGAGGTCACACATGGAGCCGCACAGTGTGCCACGACTCAATGTGGGGTGTCTCGGATGAACATGACGAACGTCTTATTATGCCGTTGAATCAACACGCCGGCCAGCGGTTACATGATTATAGGTCTCTCTTTTTACCACCGCTCGTCTTCTTCTCTCTTCAATAGGCACATACACAGCACTTCATCATTAGACAGAGCGCAGCAGACGCACCTAATTTGGTGGGGTGAAAGAGTGCACCTAATTTCCTGTGGCTCCTCACTTCAAGAGCCCTGTTTCTCGAGCAAAATCTTGTTTTTTTGTGAAAAAGTGAAAGCCCAACCCGATGTGATGATCAATCCCATGGTCTAGAGGTCAACGAATGAATGCTGTTGGGAAACAAAAATAGTGTCCCAACGAACTCGGGTAATTGCTCGTATGAGGACCCCCCGCCAGACATAAAAATCATTTGGCCGAAAAATGCTACCGTACGTAAAGGTCTCTCTACAGTGTCGGCTGCCCCAGTGCCAGTGCCCCGTGCCAGTGAAATCACTTGGCACAGGTGGGAATAATCAGTAGTGGTAGTTTGCGGAGCGGTACCGGTTGCCGCGATAGTGCCAGTATTTCCCTCTGTAGTGCACATACCGGCACTATAGAGGGACCGCTCCTATGCCCCTATCGTGGCGCGCTGGAGCAGCTGTGTACTACTATTAATAGTACTATGAATAGTTAATAGTGTATACCGGCACTATAGAGGGACCGCTCCTGTACCCCTAACGTAACGCGCTGAAGCAGCTGTAGCAGAAGTAGTATTAATAGTACTATTAACAGTACTAGTCGTGTCGGACAACGGTGGCGTTGGATGAAGGCAGCAGTCAAGACAGCAACACCGTCTGGTTTCAGCAGCCTTTACGGCGCTCTTGCCATCCGAATCATACCAGACACTATCTACGAAAACAATCGCTTTCTGCGATGGTCCGCACATTTTTCTCGGTTATTCCAAAACGTTTGGCAAAGCCGCGCTCGGGTCAGAGCCTTCGTCTTGGTTAGAGTTGGGGTTGGTTTGGGTCTCGACTATTCTCGTGGTTTGTAAAAAACACACCAAAAACCCTAAAACAGCCTTATAATGCCTGTTGTGAAGCGAAACGTTTTTGGAATTGTATCTGGTATGATTTGTGTGCTAAACCAGGTAAAGGCGCCTCTCTCGTTCCTTTATCACAGCGTGAAGAATCGAATGGCAGCCAATGCAGACGCGCTGGGTCGTTTTTGGCTCCATACGTGCATGGGGCAGAAGCAGACAAAGTGTTACGCCAATGAGTTCCGCGGTGGACGCTGCATCACCAGCTCAAGCAAGCACCGCTTACAGCGCTTGAAGATGCCCTTGTAGTACGGGATGCCCTACAGAGTCTTTGGTCTTCACAGGAAGAGCACTGTCGTGGGCCTCCTGCAACCGATTGTATAATGAAGAGGAGGAGGAGGGGAAGGCAAGCAGGAGAGCTGGCCGTCCCTCATGGTGTGTTAAAGGGGACCCCCCCCCCCCCCCCCCCCCTGCTTTGCCTGACGGGTTCTGCGTCGCTTCTTCAGCTGGTGTATATTTTGCCCCTCCGTGCCCACGAGAAGCAGCGCTGTTACCATCGGCAACCATATAAGTCTGCACGTCTCTCGCCGCTCGGTCGTGCCTGGCATCACCGTAATGCTTGAGCTTTATTGTGGCTGCGGCTGCTGCATGTCAATTCAGCCCGTGCTAGCTCATTCGCGCGTCACGCACCGCAGCCGCAGAAACACTCCGGGGTCACCATGCAGCACTACTAATTGCCTTGATACGAAGAACCAAGTATACTCCGCCGACACAGGTCCTGGAATCCAGCTAACACCGCTTTTCTCGGAGTTACTATAGTATTGTATAGACGCTTACTACGGGAGGGGTGGACCTAATTTTTCTGAGGTGTCTGACGTGGGGAGATGAAAAACCCACTGGCAGTCTAAAAGCTGACTTTGAGAAAAGTTGTGAACACTCCCAGGCCCGCTTTCGGTACTTACTTAACGAATAGTTATATATGCACAACCGGGATCCCAACAATATTGGACATGCCCAGTCCATCCGGTGGGGAGCCCCGCTATTCAGAAATCAGGTTGGCCAAAAAGTATTGATAGTACGCCTATCGTAGCACGCGTCTAAAGATGTACCACGTACGTGTATGCTGCCGTTTCGCTTGCAGCTGCACAACCCTGCTCGTTTCTGCTTGCGGCATACTTCTGACGGCGACCCCCCTCCCCCAGTTTTGCGCACTGCTAGCCTCCGTCCCTTCGCCCGATCGGTGCGAGAAGCTCGCGGTGGAAGAGGAGTACTACTCTCTCGTTCAATATCTGCTTCGCCGCGCGCAGGTTCGTGTAAACCTACGTTGATGGATTCGACTCCACCGATTCGTCCAGACAAGATGCCAGGGTTGACAGCGGCCAGCTCTTAAGACTTGCAGGCAATATGTCAGTTGAGGGTGGTTCGGTATCAGACACCAAACCGGGGACTCCCGTTCTTCTTCGCAACGATTGGTGCAAGGACTACTCGAGGGCTACGTGGAACGTCCCTTGATGGTGTCCTATGCAGGCATGTATTGAACACACCTACCTGTATATGATTGCGGAAGCGCCCGGGTTTGCACGGTAACGGGTGCGGTAGACAGGGCGGGTACCGGGGGGGCGGGACCGGCGTCGTACCAAAAACCTAGTCCTTCCATGGACGAAGAAAGGGTGGGACGATACCGCGTGCGATTGCTCCTGCAGCAGGTTGATGATTGGGCAAGAATGTGGTGTCAGTCACCGTTTTGTGCAATATATATTTAAGCCCTGATCTAGCTTGCCCGGCGGGCGCGGTAACCGGAGTTTTCGCTGTATCTTGATAATATGGAGTTCGTCGGGAAACACTACGGACGTAGTATATTACAAGTACCAACAACGCAGCTGGCAAAGATGAGTATTGACCTGAAATTCGTCGAACCCACGGCTGACGTCCTTGAAATATTTTTTATATACTAGTCAGGCAAAAACAAGGCCGTACGGCAACGACATAGATAGGCAGATGGACTCGCGACTTGGTCCTGCACCGAATCCATTCGCAGGATACCGAGTGGACGGCGTACGGAAGAAAGTGTTGATTTGTTGCCACTCGTGGACAAAAATTAAGGCACGTGCCGAAGTGGGAGGGGGGGGGGGGGGGGGGGGCATGCTATGTCACCTCCGATCTGCACTGTCATCCGAAAAACGAGGGAACTGGAGGGAAACGCAAAAAATGTAATCGGTGGGATTGGGGAAAAAATACGAAAACAAACCCTGAATCAATCGGCATTTACAACGTAATTTGTAGGGGACTCTAAATGCTGAGACTCGGACGCGTACAAGAGTTTTACGCGGGCGAGGCTCGATAAGGCTTAAACTCTCAGATATACAGACAGGATGAAGCGGACACGCAAACGTCGGCAAGCGTGATTCGTCCTGGTAAGACCTTCACTCAAAAAATATACCAGGTAGACAGGAAGAGGGATAGGATGCCATCGCCGGCAAATGCTAGACCCGTCCGCACATGCAAGATCTAGATCTTCAATCCGGATGTAAAAAGAAAATCGGACCCTTTGGACAACCTTCGGACGGATCATCCCAATGACGAGCCTGTTGTCTTTTCCGGAACCGCGGCGGCACCTCCATAGTCTTACCTGGAGCCCCCATTGTACAAGCCAATCAGCGTCCAGTTTGTTTGATTCCGTCTAATCAAAATACTAGTACCAAAAAGCATTTTCGAAGAGTCCCCATAGTACAGGTTAGTTTGTGGGAACGGGGGAACTCTATGCTGTAGTTGAGTGGATACCCGCGGCCATGTGGGTTCAGTTTGCACCTTGGATCTTTTCACTTGTGCGCCTTCTTCGTATCGTGCGTTTTAGGCGGGAAAGTGTAGTATTTCCCGGACGGATTTTGATTTCACTTGGTTTTTCGGATCTTCCTACACGCCTAGGGCTCCAGCACCTTTGTGTGACCGCGGACTCTGGATTTTTTTACGAGAGTTAAACTGTTGTTAAAGTGAGGAAACATCAACATCAACATCAACATCATACACCCCATTGTACCGGCGGAACTCTAACCAATCAACAGCTATAATACGGGAGCACGTGGCCAATTGAGTGGCGCGATAGAAATACGCCACCCCGTCGTGTTTGCACCGCATTGCCGCCGCATCAGCCAAAACAAAGTGGCCCTCACGAGATGGCGACCCTCGCTGCTCGCAGCTGTTTAGCTAGCCCAAAGGGAGACCAAAGGGATACAGAATCCCGTCGGGCTCGCGGAGAGCTGGCCTTGAAACATGCCCGATAGAGTTGGGGCGCTTGCAGCAGCTCAAATGCAAAGGAGAGGCTGGACAAGCTGCTGGTACCGGACGGGTTTCTCTCAACGACGTCTGGGTGATGATGGCTATATACGAGTAGCGACTTGCTGTCGCAGCTTGAATCCACAGCTGACCGAAATATACCTGCGGAGCGTCTCTACACCAGGACCTGCACAAAACAGGTAGCTTTATCATAGATTTCGATCGTGTTGCGTTCTATTACTGGTCAAACTTGGCTGCTCGTTCTTCAACAAACTCCTGCCGCTGCACTGCTGTGTTCTGTGAGACGCCGACAAAACGACTAACCCGGGACCCTGTTTTGTCCGTAAATATAACTACCGTATAATTTATATGTTTATATATAATTGATGCTTATACTTGGGTACAAAATGGTGTGGCACCTACGAGGTATGACGTTGGTGCATCACGTCTACGTTTGAAAGTCTCTCCAGTACGAGTAGCTTTACCCACGAATGCCCGCATGCTACGGACTTCACGTATATCTGACACCTGATCGTACTCCTCCCATCTACCGTCTACTACAGCAGCAGCACGTGCATGTACTGGTTGCGCTTGTATATCGCTCCTACTGGCTGTAAGTGTCATACTTGCACTTGTACTGCGGTGAGAAGATATGCCTACTAGTATGATACCTGGTGCACGGAGCAACTACTACTACTGTGGGTGTGCCGCTGCACCACAAGTTGCGTTGCTGCTGTGCGCCGATAGCAGCGTTGGCAGCAGTCTCCCCCGACGACGCCTATTGCCTGCACCTCACGGGTTGTTCTCTTTGTACGTCAACGTACTGCTACAAAAAAAACAGCACCTATTTCCTGTACCTTGTGTCGTTTTGCGCCACGTATGTACGTATGCTGCTGTACAAACGTCTTGTTTATCGTGCGTTCGCCTCATTTACAACCCTTCTACACCACCAGCGCCGAGGGCACTGCCGGTGCTGCTGGCACTGACGACATGACACCTTCCGGCCGCCCTCTCCCTGCGATTACGCTTGCCTTGCTCTCTACTGCTGACCCAACACCAGCAGGCGTGCCGATATCAAAAAATGAGGCTATTATTATACGTGTTGGTGGACTTGGTTGTGGGTCTGGACATCTGGAAAAATACCTCGATCGTCGTACAAATGTGTTGTGTGCAGACGGAAGCGATGCCGGTAAAGTGCCGGCGACCACCCAGAGGCAAGGCCACAATGGTCAACTTAAGCTGAGGGGGGAAATTCGCTGGTGGCAAGCACGAAACTCATCAATAGTAAAGGATACAAGAGAGCCGATGCAAGGGAGTGCAATGACGGGTCAAGTTGCGCGCTCAACTACAAGCCAGGGCCAATTTCCATATCACTACGCCGTAACGAAACCACTCGCAGCGGAAATTGGAATGGGGGAATGCTCCCTTTAAACCGGTCCGCTCCTAGGCAAAGGCTCTGAATGTCGTCGTGAGAGCAAGGTGGAAAGAGTGGGGGTGAGTTCGGTGGGTGGCAATGTGAATGGTGGTGGAGAGCAAAAAAAACGAGGGCACGAACACCGGCGTCTTCATTCAGCGCGGTATGTAGGAAACCCATCCAGGTGGGAAAAGCTGGCATGAAGGAATTAGTTTAGCTTGACGTTTCCTTTGGCAAGTAGATTCCGGCTTTGTAGCTGGATGAGCGTTTTGGTTATACCCCACCTCTCCCATTTCACCTACCGACATCTGAAGCATGCGGCTCCAGCTCTTTGAGCTTCAATACGGCGTATTTTTACTTCCTACCATGATTCACCAAGAACGCATTTTTGTGTTCCCTGTGCCATCTACAGACTAGACTATGCCTGTACAGGTTGTGATAGCGTTGCGTCTACAACAAGTTTCGTGTCAAGTTTTTCATAACTCCTCTTCCTCACGCGACTACTGTATAGTCAGAACGGTTGTTCGCGCGCCTCGATATTTCCCATGCAATGCAACATCTCCGCAAGTGTAGCCCTAAACACCACGGCGCGTATTGATCCATGCTTTTGGTGTGGATGCGTGAGATAAATATGTTTTTCAGAACTGAGCGCACAAGACTTCGCCGCAGTGGAGTGGTCTGTCCGCCAGGAGGGCAGGGTCCAAGACAATTTGAACGAAAAAAGGAACGGGACTACTAGTACAGCTTGCTTCACAGGGTTAAGAGTTTTGCTGCAGCAGTGCGCCATGTAGAACTCAAACCTTGAGTATGAGACACAGTCACATTTGTCTTTCGTTGAGTGAAGTCGACGATTGAGTCTTCAGCCACATCAGCTTTTTTGGCTTGGGTTGAACCCGACCGAGTTGTCGCTGTTTTGCACAACACCTAATAATGTAAGGTTCGCCTAACTTGTCTTCCTCGTGTTTATCGCTACCTTTATTAATAGCAAGACGATCCCGCCGCCTTTATATTTTTTTCTGAGCTAATCTTTCATCTATTATTTGCGGCCTAAACGGTAGGTTCATCTGCGAAAAGACCCAGCAACCCGTGCTGAGGTAGGAAGGGAAGGAAACTGCAAATACAAGTCCACATCAAGGCTGGATGGCGGAATGACCTCGAGGGCGTGCCAGCATAATTTCAGGCAAGGCAAGGTTTTGCGACTGCCTTTTTACCTTTGTCAGCACGCTTGCGGTACCGACGTGTAAAGAGCACACCAGAATCTGCTCGTCCTTTAGGAAGGAAATCTACATGGCAGGCCACCGCTATTGACGACATATTGACGCTGCTGTTGGAGAATGGGGGTATGGGCAGGTCCTTGACGGGATCATAGTTTTTGTTCAGTACTGAATACGGCACCGCGGTTTCTGTTGCTACGTGTTGCCACCGGCATAGCCCTAGGGTTTGCAGTACCACATGCAAACGCAAAATTTGTTGTGTCTTGATAGATCTTCCTCGCTCTTGCCAAACGCGATGGTTTTCATGTTGTAGGGGACGCAAAGTATCCGAACTGAATTCACGCGTTCGCCTACTGTTGTGGCCCAAGGGAGCGACGCAAAAGTATGCGTAATGACTTGCCAAACGGAGCCGGGGGGGGGGGGGGGGGCATGGAGGAACTACGTGTGGTAGAAGAATTCTACTACGCAGTCTTTTAACTAAGAACGTGATCCATACCCCTTGAGTAGAGCTGATTCGCTTCCGATAGGTTTGCCGTCAGCCGCGCCACCCTATCAAACCTGCCGGCCACACACCAAGGTTAGCACCATGTCCATAATGCTACTGTAGTCGGTACCTGGTATCTGGGAAGGGTGTACCCCTTCAGGGACTCTGGCTGCGCCTCACTGAAGTAGAACGCAGTCGTCGCGGAGAAACCAAGAGGAAAGAGCGTGGTTGTCCCTATTTTGAGCCAACTGAGGCATGCTGTTGAAAACAACGAGTAGAATACGTCCGTTTTCGTTTTTTGTTCGAGGTGCTCGAGCAAATTCCTGTGGCATTCTGTTGGTTTCTCTATTGCGTTTTGATTAACATGGCATGTCTGCCGATGTCCCATTCGTAACGGGTGGTGACGCAGGTATCACGGCCATATCTACAACAGGAAAACGTTACGGCCTGTCCGAGCCGAAGGCGCATGCGTCAGGACGCGCTCCGTGGATATTGGACGCCCTGTAGTTGTCACGTATGGCAAAGGCTCGGCGTGTTGAAGCGCTCTCTCGACCTTCACTTCGCTGAGCAGATATCCTCAGCATGTAGGACATCAAGCCGTTCTACTGCTGCTGTAGATCAGGGGGGGCTAGAGGATGGTTGTGCCAGTAGTCAATGCCATCAAAGTTTTCGCGCGTTTGCTCCAGCGCCTAATAAAACCCGGCACGGCACGACAGACTCTCTACATATATTATAAAAATTAAAATACACTCCAGCTGTGAGATCGAAGATTTTGTCGAAACTCATCTTTGCAAGTTGTGTGTGATACTCCGATCGCGCGTATTACGGGTTGTGTGTCCTCATTAAGGATATAGGTCGGCGACTCCCCTTGCAACTACAGTGTAGCTACCAGGGTCAACAGGGTGATGTTAGACAGTCTGTGCGCGGAAACTATAAAACCTGTTTCTAAGGGGGACAAAATCTGACAGCTGTGGAAGGAAATGCATCAGTTTATCAAGTGAATCCTGTAAGTCGAATATCCGGTGAGGGGAGGGCGGAGTTTTTAAGGACGTGGGGGCCTGGTTTTGATCAAAAGGGGGGCGGGAGGGGGGGGAAGGGGGGAAGGGCACGGGTGGGGCAGGTCTATTTGTGCGTGGAAACTATAAATATTTCTTGTGGGGGAGGGGGAATGTGGCGGGGGGGGCGGGGGCGGGGGGGGAGGGCTTTAGGTCGCATAGATGTAGGGGTTGGCTATACGCGGAGTGCTAGGTCTAGGCGATGGTGCGGGTGTTCGGTGAAGAAGGGGGCGTTGGGGACGGGGGTGGGTGGGAATTGCAGCAGCGGCATGGACGGCTCTGAAACGATAACGAGGCGATATCCAGGGCGTGGAAGTGTTTATTACTCTGGCGGATTTCGATAGTAGGTGGGGCGTTTATGCAGGAGGAAACGATGGGAACAAAAAAATAAAAAAATGGCGGGGGAGGGGGGGGGGAGGGAGGGTTTTCGAGAGGTTTAGGTCACATATAATATTAAAATCAAGGATTTGGACGACACTGCTATGTTCGCAACATTGTGTGTGATCTTTCGATGCGTGTATTAATCATATATGTAGGGGCCTACTATACGCGCGGTGCTGGGTCTAGGCGATCGTGCGGGGTGTGGGGAAGGAGGGGGCGTTGGAGGGGGGGAGGGGGGATGAATGAAAGCTACGTCATATATATATGGCATCGGGACCACAAAGAGACCACTACCATCAGTTTTGACATCGGCAGGGGGGACACCTGCCGTTTAGCGGACGAGCATCGGCGATGTAAAACGCCTAAAGGAAGATAAGGCATTTTTACGTTTCAATTGGGAGTGCGATTGTATGCGTCCGAGAAGAAAAAAATCAGGGAGGCTGCAATTATGGCCCGTCGAGGAAGCAATAATGGAGCATGTCGAGTGCGGGCATTCCGGATAGTACTCTTCAGAAATACCCATGTGCTGTGAGACGCGTGCGGCTTGTGCACCGATTCATTACATCTGAAGGCTACACAATAGCATACCTGGTAGAATTTATATTAGAATGTATGATAGGTATGATAGGTCTGACCTATGGTACGGTAAACGTGCACCCTTTTCGTTTTGCCCTCTTGAGGGTGATGTGCGTTGATACACTACTCTATACCTCACCCGAACTTATTTAATTGTAGTGTATAGAGTGAATTGTAGTGTATAGAGTGAACTGAAGGTGCAACCCCATGACCAAGCTCATCACACATTGTAAAACAAGAATGGCATTCCGACGAGTCTGGGTTACTGTAAGGGACCTTCACTGTTAATAAAAAAAAATTGCCAAAAAGCGCTAGCTTTAGGGTTACGGTTAGTCCTCAATGATTTCTAGACACCGTTATTGCTGCGTTGGCAATGCACAGTCTACATGATGCTGATGGCGTGTTTTTTGTCTTGCGCATTCTGCCAACAACCAAGGTTTTTACGTGTCTTCGTTGCCTCGCAACAAGTAGAGGCATGAAGCTGTCCTTGCAATATAAACCCAACATGCACGGGCGGCCTCCACACAGCTGACAGCGGGGTGCACTTTTCAATCATATACCTACGTATACAATGAAAGGATTTTATCTTTGTTTCTCCCGGGGGGCTGTGCGAGGAGCAGTTCGCGATGAAGACCTCTTTTACGCGTTGCCCCCTACCTAGGAGTATTCAATAGTGCTGCTGTTGAGAGAAGAAGCATCGATCATGGTTATATCAAAGAGGAACAATCATTAACGGTGGCCAACCTGGAAGATAATTTTAGGATGTCACTCAGATTTTTCATCAATACCCCAGACGGGGGATCAAAGAGAAGATACGATGCACGAAGATCTCAATACCACCTGCGCGTACTCGGTTATGTTCCATGCCGTTGTCAGTGGCAAATTGGACCAGTGTCGTCGTACACGAACGTCGCCTGGTCTCACGAAAACACCAAGAACCATACAACCAAACTCTGTTTATGTGTAGCGGCAAACCGAGGCAAACAGCGTACAAATACATCATCCATGTTGTGGGCACGTAAAAAATTACCCTAATGCTGCATTGCAGTCAAGAAAAAAGGGCCCGATTCATGTTTTCGCGCTTCGCTCGAAACAAATTTAATTACCGATAGTAGGTAAGACTTTGGTAGTGCGGCCTGGAACCGCTACCTACGACGGCATTCACGTTCACATTACGGCTGCCAAGGGAACGCCCAATCGAACGTGGACGTGGAACACGCGCTTATGCAGTATGTTGTTTTGTATGGCAGATGCGCATTGTATGTATACTGCTTCTTCAGTAGTATTGATGGTTACCCTCATGTCAAGAATCCTCTTTGACCAAGGGGTGTGGTCGTGAGCTCGATTATCGGCACAGGGGGAGACACTTATAGTACGCATTTTGCCTGTGCCTTGAGTCTTCGGCTAACAACGTCGATCGTGCAGCCGCATGGAAAGCGCGTGGCCGGCAAGCAAAAATACAAAAGTGAAGCATAAATTATAATGGGGGGGAAACATGTGATTGTTGTTGATCATGTGTCCGACGGATCGGATGGCGCCCAGAATCAAATAATCAAAACATTCACAACAATCAAAACAATCAAAACAATCAAACAATCAATACCAACATCAAGGCTACGGCAGACGCCCGACCTCCTTTTTTGCCTCCTTTTTTACGAGGCTCGTCTCCACTTGAGGATTTCCACACGACCAACCCGACGCTTGACAGAAACATTGGTCGCTCCGCCCGAAGAACAATCTTATTCGGCTTTTAGAATACGCACAACATGTTTAGGTTCATACCAGGTAGAATAAGAACCACAAACAAACGGGCTTCGAAATGATACTGTATTGCTGTAGGTATCATGGTACCTCAGTCACGTACAGACAGTATTTCGCCCAAAAGAGCTACCTCTTCGTACCGTAGCACGCGTTCTGCCATACTTTCATGGGTTACTCGAAAACAGCGGTGTTTCGACTCGGCTTGTCATCCTGCACAAGGCTCCCACACAGCCTACTTGTCGACCGCTTCGCAAACACGCACTACTGTTGGATGTGAATGTGCGCTCCGCTCGAACAGGCTAAGCAGCGCCTTACCCACGTTGAATGGTCGCTGCTCATACGAATGACTCGTGCTACCATAGATGTACCACTTCTTGCCTGAAATGATCTCTGAAAGACTGGGCTCCTTAATCGACCCAAAATCTACGGAAATACGACATTTTTATGCACGATTCTCGGCGTGCACCTATAACGCCACGGATTTTTTCATCCAGTAGCAATTATTTTTTCTCCGAATCACGTCTTGGGAGAGATCTTAAGCTCCCACAATGAGGAACCTGAAAAAAAAAACGTGGTGCACATCTCTATCGCAGCACGCGTCTCACTGTAGGGAATCGAGGTTCATATCTACTAGGTAAAGTCTTGGAGCGCTGTATATTCAGGCGCCTGCTTGCTTTAATCCGGCTTGTCTACGCTATGTACATACACGATACGGCAAACCCGCATCATACTACGCACCCACATGCAGGTCGGTCGCACAAGTATATCAACCACAAACACGCAATACATGACTATCACAAGGGGAATACAGTATGGGTCTCCCATATAAGGCGGTCCGAGTAAGGCGGTATCCTGATACAAGGCGGTCGCAACCGCTTGACGCGACTGGGGAATGCCACCCATAACCTCCTGGAATGGATACGCGGCTTCCCTCAATTAGGCTATCATTGTCATATCGCCCTGGCACACCACGGCCTTGCTCGGGATGGTAGGAAAAAAACAGTAAGTTTGAAGCCCAACACAATACGAGGGGTTTTGTCTAGCGCGCTTCGACCTACGTTCCTACCAATGCGTTCGATCGTCTCGCGTATCAAAAACTACGGAGCACACGCAACGGTAAAAGTGCGTGCGTGGCTGCACGTCGATGCCGCGACTGGTCCATCTACCACACACAGTAGTGGTCGCTCCATAGTGTTGACTGAGTGGTGCCGGTTGTCCGCTATAGTGCCTGTAAAATCGTGTGGCAAAGTGGGAACAACCAGCCTTGGCAGTATGTGGATTAGTGCCGGTTGTCGCTATAGTGCTGGTAGTTCTAGCTGGCACATACCGGCACCATAGATGGACCACTACTGTAGCGGCAGAGACGCATTGCCGAAAGAGTAGAGAGCAAGGGTGTCTACATGTATGGAGAGATACTCTCTCTCTCTGCTCTGGGGCGACCACAATTGGCTTGCTGCGGCAGGGGAACACACAATGTTTTTGGAGTCCTAGCTTGAGGAGCTCTACACCGACTTTGACAAAACCTGAAGGTGCAGCCAGATACACAGACCTATGGCCTAGATATCTAGCGAATATTTTGTCCAAACACTGTAGTCATTCCAACTACAGTGTATTGGGTAGTTCCCGAGCTGAGGAGCCCCGGCAGTCACAAGAGTTGAGTAGCTCCGGCAGTCAAAAGTGTTTCGGGCAAGACCAAACACTCGCTCCTCCCTTTTTCCGATGCGAGGCCGCCATGGCGCGCTCGTACTGTAGTGCGTCATGGGTGTACGCAGCTGGGCAGCACTTGTACCAAAGGTGCATACACCTCACTCCCGCTACCACAACCGGTTCGCCTTCATACGGCAGGCGCTATGTACGGTTTGTAAACATGCAGAAAATGTAAGCACGCCTACAGCCACTGGCCAAACAAATACAGACAGCTATTTGTCAAGGTCGGCCTGGCCAAACGAACCGACGTTTCCCGAGATTATACGGTACACCCCCCCCCCCCCCCAACCGGCCTGAGCGCGCGCCCTTCGACCTCCCATAGAAAGCTCAGCAGCAAAAACTAAGCATATCGTGGTGTACTTCGTTATTTCTAAGGTAGGAGCCCGTCGAAGCTGAGTGTTCATTAATGCCTTATCCCGGCGGTGCCATCGGCGAAAACATCCTCGCGAAGAAGCTGTTCATGAACATGCCGTTCGGGTCCCACTCGGCAGACAGGCTCCTCAGAATCGGCAGGCGGTCCGCATACGCATTCTTCAGCTTAGCTTCGGCGTCGGTAATGTAGGCCTCGCTCCACTTGGCCCAGTGCGGAAACGATGCGTTGGTACCGTCCTGTTGGAGTTGCGGTCATATCGTCCGGGCGAGAGGAAATTCGGGCACGTAAGTATGGTGACTGAATGGTTGGTCCATCTAGAAGGCCGATTTTCACTTGATCGGGGTTTCCGCAACCTTGTGAAAACGTCAGAACTCCAAAATTGGAAGAGAGGTTCCAGCGCCTTTCCCGCATTTGTCGACGGTAAATTTTTTTTCGTGAACCCGGGCAATATATCGGTATACTGCTGGGCAACCTCCTAGACTCTTAAGGTTATTCGACAATGATCGGTCTGCATTCAAAGCGTCCTTGGCTCCGCAGGTCACAGCGGCATCAACAACTATCAAACGAGTGGCACCACCAACCCATAAACGGCGATATTTCTTGCGGAATGGTAATATATGGAAAACCAATGTCGTCATGAACACACAACGAGTGTAGCGTTCTATTACAAAAAAACACATTTGAAACATTGTCAGCTAGCTGACACTTCGACTAGTTGAATGATTTTGCAGCGAAAGGCCTGTGTAGGCTCACACTTAAGGTGTACCATGATTGCCCTCACCTTCAGCTTGATGGCCAGCCAGGCGTCGGTGACCTTGGTGTTGAAATCCTTCAGTCGAGGGGTGCCGACGGCCGAAAGCACTTCGATCCACAAGAAGACGTCCCCCTGAGTCAAGAGAGTAAACCATGGAATGGAAAAACAGAAGACGGTCAATTAAATCAACGCGAGGAGAGATGAAAAACAACACAAGTTACAGCAGTAGACACGAGGAGGATGCACGACATCGTCTCATTTCTGCACGTGTGTCCACCGTTGCATACCAACGACGGTGTCGACGAATACGCTGTGCAGTCCAATCACGTCCCTGGCAGGAAGCAGAGACCAAATTCCGCACAGCCACCAAATTTCACCGCCACCGACGCGATTTCTGACCCCAATCGAATTGGGGTTTCATGAAACATAGAGGCGTTCTGTTACTCCAGGCAAGGGAACACTAAAAATAGAGAGCAAGCAAGAACATCCCGGACAGCACAGACATAATTAATATATGCCGAAGAAGATACACGTCGCGTGTATACCACAATCGTGTCAGTGCTATGATACATCGAGACTTGAAAGAAAGCAAGAAGAAACACCCCAGGCCGCGCCACAATAACGTCAGCGCTATAAAGTGACAGATACCTCTTTGCCGAAGGAGGGGCAGATCGGGGTATCGCTGTGCTTGGTGAAGCGCATCTCGATGGCGACGTTCAAGGGCATGCTGTCCTCTTCCTCCGCGAAGAACTTGACGATGGCGATCGTGTCTTGGACGGCCTTATACGCGCTTTTTAACCGGGCAGGGATGCCGACAAAGTGAGATACGATAGAGGTTTTCGATGTGAAACCAAGGCGTGCTATGATAGGGATACAATAGCACGTATTGGCCAAATCCCTTTCTGGCTGACGGGGTCCGACATCGTTGGAATGCTAATGCCACAATCACAATATTCGTTATATGCCCAGACCACGGGATTGTTCATTGCGAACGCACGGTCAGTTTTCCAAATTCAATACAGAGCTTCTGCAGTAGAAAAGCTCCAGAAAAAAACAAGTGTCCCCCTACCATAGCGTAAGTCGAACCCTAACCCTAACCCTAGCCCAAACCCTAGCCCTAACCCCAACCCTAACCCCAACCCTAACGCTAACCCCAACCCTAACCTCAACCCTAACCCTATCCCTAACCCTAACTCTAACCCCGACCGTCACCCCGAGACGACAGCTTTATTGTATACGATGGTTGAGAAGCCGACGCCCACCCGTAGGAAAAGGGGCGATGATCGATGGACGGAGAAATAGCAGTTGGGCTAGTAACCGAAGCGTACCTCGGGGCTTGCGGGATGGTGGAATCTCGTACTGAGAGAGGGGTTTCGGGTTGGTGTTGAGGATAGGACGTCGGTGAGGTTGGGCGGTGATATTTCGCGCTACCGCTGATCACTCAATGCAGGTATTGGATTGGATGAGGCCTCCCGCGATATTCGGACGGGCTGCAACAAACGCCGCGATGTGTGCGCCCTCAGCGCGGCGCCCATCCTTGGGATTGAAGCGGCCGTGCAAAAGGGTGCTAAGCTTCTAGGGTGGGTGGAGGAACGTCTGTAGTTTTTCTGCGTGTATTACCCTGTTCTCGAAGGATAGCTAGTCCCGAACGGAGAGATCGACTCGTTCGTTAATTCTATGAGTTTCGGATCAAATGCTGGAACCACATTTTTTCACAATAATAACCTGGGTTCATCTGATTGGGCCGCGATTGCACATTTCGAAATCCTTGCGGAATCAAATCCGGGTCGTTGCCACCAGCGAGCTCATCCGTCACTCCGCCCACGAAAAACCACAAACGATCGAGGCGTCCTATGATCGAGATTTCTCTGACGAGCTTAATAATTTCTCCATCGGGTTCGTGATCAGCTGCCAACTTACCCCCACCCGACAAAGACATGATTCCAACTAAGCGATCAGATGGCCACAACTATATCAACGAGGCAATTCTGTATTCAAGTACATAAACGAAGCACGTAAAAGTTATTAACCCAGGGAAGCCAGCCCCAGCCAGCCAGATCGACAACAACCTGAACAGGAGCAAACCACGCATGGCGTGGGAACATCATGTACACTCCTTTCAACGGAAAACAACATCGCTCACTTCGTGAAGTCAGGGTCGCACTTGATGCACACCTGCCAGAGTATGAGAAACGAACGTCGACCCGATCGACAATGTTAGAATGGCGTGGCGATGATTAGGCCAAAGAAAGCACAAACGACTCAAGGAAGCACTCGCAGCGCCTGAAATCACGAATTTCGCAAACCGGGTGGCAATTGTGTTATTTTTGCGGTTACAGGCTAATGTGTCGGTTGAATGTGTGTTCTACATCGCCTCGTGAAACCTAGACGTCAACGCCTCCCTTAATTAAAATCATGGATGTCCCGACATTGTGGGGGGCAAAGGAGTGAGTCTTAAAAGGTTACGTAGGCGTTTCGTGCAAGGAAGTTATACCTCCTGACACGACAACGAGATCACTTAACGCCACAAAAACACAACAAACAAACACGAATATACAACAGCAAGCACTTGCTTCAAACAACGAGCCGTCTCTAACAAACGTTTTTTCTCGCGAGACCTGCCTACGCAGCCGAAATTATTACTGAAATATTATTAGGTATGCCCTCTGACATTATAGCGTATTATTACTGAATTGATTATTTTACTTTGAAACAGAAACCTTAACCATGGGCCTGGCTAGAGAGGTCAACTCGACAGTCTGTGTTTTTTATTGCTGTAGTAGCGCCCTCCCTATTCGACGAGCCACCTCAACATTTTCATTCGCTGAGCAGTCGCCGCTGTACCAGCAACCGGTAGACAATCAAACAATGTCGTTTTGTCTAAAAGCGAGAGCAAGGGCCGGCGCATCCGGCCACCGACTTTAACCACGCGGTGGCTTGCCTATGAATAACTTATGTTGCCTGCTCTTATATGCACGCCCACGGATCAAAGAAAGCAAACGCAAAATAAACGACCAACAATTTAGAACCGTGAGAAAAACTCGCGGAAGTACCCACTCGAATTTCATAGCAGAAAGTGCCCCGAAATCAACCTCGCCGCATCTTCGCAACATCTTCGCAATACTTGAATATGTTCACAGTAGCCGCCCGTTCGACTGTTGACTTCATCCAGATACCCTAATTCTTTGAATACTTCGAAAATGACACCATAATAATTCCAAGTAGTTTTTACCCGAAAACATGGGTACGGTGCTAACAGGGTTAACTAAAGACCGAGCACAAGCGGCCAAAGACCATTCTGCTTCTACAGTAGGACTTCTGGGTATGCGCGAAGACAACGAGCGCTCACCTCCGTGCCCGACACCGGGGAGCCGTATTTTTGCCAGTGGATAGCCTAGGGTTGACACAAAGGGGACGACAAGTTCGCGCACACCGGCAGAGAGGGAAGGGGGCCGTGTCACTTCTCACGTGCTTCGGAGGGAAGAACGTCAAGATAAAGAATGAGAATCGATGGGCATGCCGTGTGCCGTGGATGGATGCGTGTTAGGCGGGGAGACTGTAGCTGCCCGGTTAGGTCGTTATCCCTTCGACAGACGGCATAATGTTCGGCTGAGGTCTTTTCGGTAGGGCCACCCTCGCAGTCGCAGAGTCATGCTGTCCCCGCGCGGAGCGGCGCCGAGGTAGGGATGGAGGAAGGGCCAGAAGTACGGAGGGGAAGGGGGGGTACTCGTTTCATGGATGGCCATGGGGGGGGGTTGTAGACATACGCCGCACATTTACGTAAGATACGTTTTTGTGCTACAGACGCACCCGTCACAGTCGAGAAGCGCAACATCTTCTTCATAAGAACAAAGTGTCGCAGCATACGTGAAGATGTTTGCGCTTTGATAACAGCAACAACAAACAAGTCGATGCCATAGCAGGTGTGCGGCACAGGCAGGAGCGCGACATCTTCTCAATAAAAACAGTGTCGCAGCATACGTGAAAACTTTCACGTCTTGATGACAGCAACAACAACAAGAAGTCGATGCTATAAATGTGTGCGGCACAGCGCGCCTAAGAAATCGCTCACTCGCATCCCTCGCTCATATTGCGTCACAACAACATCCGAAACGCTAGAATTTTAAAATTATACTGGAAAACAACACCTCACATAAATTCCAACATTTTCCCCAAAAAAACGTGGGTTCAGATCTTACGGGGCTAAGGAACCGTACCGCAATAATTCGCGTGCTTTCGTGTATACCTGTCCGAGCGACGTCTCGTAGGAGACCTCTCCAGTTGTATTGAACACCGGATCAAAGGCGAGGGCCGCTGCCTTGGAATACAAGGATACCAGCGTCGGCTTGTCCCCAAACCTCGCCACCTGTGTTGAGTTGGGGAGAGGGGAGGGAAGACATGTCGCGCAACGGGTTAAGCGTGGACTGCTAGGTGTAGAAGCAGTGTTCCTCAGGTTGTGAACGACAACGGGAATTTTGCGTATCTTGAGTTCAAAAGCAACACGAACAAACGAACAAACAAAACAAGCCAACAAACAAACAAACCAACAAACAGAAAACAACAAACAGAAAACAACAAACAACAAACGACAAACAACAAACAACAAACAACAAACAACAACAAACAACAATAAACAACAAACAACAAACAAACAACAAACAACGACAAACAACGACAAACAACGACAAACAACAACAAACAACAAACAACAAACAACAAACAACAAACAACAACAAACAACAACAAACAACAAACAACAACAAACAAACAACAAACAACAAACAAACAAACAACGAACAAACAAACAACAAACAACAAACAACGAACAACAAACAACAGCAAACAACAACAAACAACATCAAACAACAACAACAAACAACGAACAAACAAACAACAAACAAAAAACAACAAACAAACAACAACAAACAAACAACAACAAACAAACAACAACAAACAAACAACAACAACAACAACAACAAACAACAACAAACAACAAACAAACAAACAACAAACAGAAAACAACGAACAAACAACAACAAACAAACAACAACAAACAAACAACAACAACAAACAAACAAACAAACGAACAAACAAACAAACAAACAAACAAACAAACAAACAAACAAACAAACAAACAAACAAACAAACAAACAAGCACAAACAAACAAACAAACAAACAAACAAACAAACAAACAAACAAGCAAACAAACTGGAAAAGGAGGTATACAGTAATGTGAACGGACCCGTTCGCGCTCTTGCGCGCACGCCCTTTCCTGGCTTCCTCGTCCATTTTCTACGCTGTTGCTTGATGACCGCAACAACAGCCGGGCAGAAGAACCGCGCTGCAGAATCTCAGGGCGACCAACTGTCCTCCTCTTAAAAGTAGGTACCACTACTCGTACTTTTTTTTTCCATCCGACAAGGTTTTTGCACGAGGTTCACCCACAAAGCATTGCCACAAAAAAGAAAACAAGGGAAACAAAAAAGAAAACCTGTCTGATTTACGTTGTTTTTGGTGTTGTGGTGTTGTGGTGTTGTGGTTGGTGGCCTGCCTTCCACGGCGGGTTAAAACGGACAGGTTTGCCTGTAGCAGACGAAGTGACGGTCGCCGTAGATAAACTAACCGAAAAATCGCGGTTTATTGTGTGCCTAGAGAAAATCAGGCATGTCAAGATCGGAGTTCGGGGTCAGAGTAAGCGCAAGGGACAAAGATGGAGGCCTGATCCCCCTCTCCCGCTTTTGGGGGCGGACCTCACGAGTAGGCTAGCAAGACCAAGCAGAGCGCAGGCGAGTCGGGGTTCTTGCTGAGAACGTCAGCAGATTAAAGTGGTCGCCTGGTTGGTCAACGCAGTGGGGGGCCTGCGCCTGTTCCTTCTTTCCTTGTCTCCCTGAGCGTCTGGAGTTGTTGGACGAGGACCTTGTTTTTCAGCTGCTCTTTTTAAACTGGAAGCTGGATTACAATTGCTGGGTAACACCCGCGGCCGGCGGAGATCGAGCGACGGGATCATCTCGCTGGACATAGTTTTCGCTTCGCGGTTAGTGGTCTACGTTCTGCGAAAGTATGAACACCCGACGGTTTCAGCTTCGACGATATCTCACCAGGGGAAGGGCCACCTCCGTTCCGAGGTTGATCTTCACGAAGTCGGTGATGCTGAAGTTGCGGTCGAACCTAGTCGACGTCTTCTGGTCGACTCCAAGGTGCGAATCGGCGTCCTGTAGCCGAAGCATGAGAATTCATTCAGAGCAACAACAGGGTGGAGGGGAGGAAAAGATTACCAGTCGACCGCCTCCAACGTGTGCGAAAGGGGAGCCCTGGACTTCCCCCACGCCCTAAGTCGGCGTGCCTCTTGCTATTTTTTCATGCCTAGCTGCGCCGCTACACTCGACAGTCTATGTACGCCCGTGTGTTTCCAGCGCCTCGGTCACGCCTAGCAACGCTGCTACAATCGTCAGTACATACGCGTCAGTATGTCTCTTGCCCCTCTGCCATGACGATTAGCGCGGCTATAATCGACAGGGACAAACTACTTACTGTGCTTGCCGCGCACGCTCAAAACACGCTTCCGCACGCGCCGTCCTCGAGGCATCTCTCCTTGCGGGGACGCCCAGTCACTGATGGTCACGGCCGATGCAAAGGACATCTACGATGGGACGCGTAATCGTAAAACTTACCAGTTTTAGGCGAAGCGTGTTACCGCGGAAAGCTTAAAAGTATCAGACAACCGTTGTCGTTGGGGAATGACGACAGCGGTACTACAGTAGCTTTTATTTTGGGCACGACAGGGCTGCCGGGGGCACTGCGTGGACCACTTGGCGATGTTTATGTGGTCGCCTTCTTTGCTCCTACATGTGGTACGCCCCCGAGCGCGATACCAGCTTGAACGTAATGTGAAGACCGTTTGGTATATATTTGAATATCCCCCACCGACCCAATGTTTGCGGCAAGAGAGTGGTACGTCGTATTGCATTTAAACACCAATAAACCGTTCGTACGCCTTTGTGGTTGCTAATTTCGGGAAATTAACAATGATGGGGCATCGTTTCTCGGCAACTCGGAAATGCTTGTGAGTGATGGATCGCACGCAGTCCGCGCGGTTTTGAGGCAAAACTCTGACTGGCAGCATGGAAGCAAAATTCCGACTATTGGGTGCCGCGGCGATAGAGGTCTCCCACAAACTGTTTTGGAGAAAATAAACTGCTACAAGTACCGGATAATTAAAATCCCATGGCCTAGGTACACAAAAAGAATCATGCAAAAAAAGGCCCATTTTCGAGGATGTTGGGTTAAGGAGTCCCGTCATTCAGAAATCGTTTCAGGCGAAAGCGTTATCTCTATCGTAGCACGCGTTAATTGCTAGACGTATCAAAACAGGGTTTTCACACGTACGGTACACGCTACACTCCACACGCGACGTGTGGACCTGACACACTGCAGGCACTCACGCTTGTTTATTTGGATTTGATTCTCACTCACCTCGCCGATGGCGTTGTTGGTACGGTTGAATGTCTTGATGGCGCAGATATCGTTGTATTCGTCCCACGCTTGGTCTTCGAACTCTTTGCTGTTGGGCGATGTCAACATGCCAACAGCAACGCGGAATCGGAGGACGGTCCATAAGCACGGAGCGTCGAATGTCTTGTGCGGCAGAGCATATGCACGCTCCTAAGCGAAACAAAACGTTACACTGCGCCCTCCACATGCTATAGACTAGAGCAACACGGGCACAGCGGCGATAGGGCAAACAAAACGCGGCCGTCTAGCACAAAGGTACGCATTCCATCGGTAATGGACAGGGGCATTGTGCGGCAGATGCTCGCTCATCTTCGACATACATCCCCTAGTACAACAAAACCATCTCGAGAAAAGAACGAAAACGAATTTTCGCCGTCACGCAACATACCAACACACCCCTAGACACGGGTACTGGCCGTCGCGTTCCACAGGAAACAAAGCTTACCACGCCTAAACAAACGACAAGTTTGAATACCGTATATTACGGTGTATACCACACCACCAGTGTTGACATTTGAGGCTCCAAAGAATTTATCACCCGGTGGGATATACTACGGGGGGTTGATAAACAACGTACCCCGGTGATAAGACGGGTGGTCGTTTAGGGATTTGACTAATTGTTTCACCGAGGTGGTATTATCTAGGAGATGCAATACAATGGGCATGATAACAGTAGTTAACAGTGGTTGTAAAGAATTTGAGTTGACACGCTCCAGGCAGGTAGGGGCATGACAAAAGGGGGGTGATATCAGGTAGTAGTTGGAGATTTGGGCTGCCGCGCCCCAGGAAGACGGCAAAGTGTGTGATAACACGGTGTGTGGCAGCAGCGGTTGGAGCTTAGACTTTGCTGTTGGAACCCTGATAGCAGACGCCTCGACCGGATTGTCCGTGAGCTGTGCTGTGGGAGCCCTTGCGGCAGCAGGAGGTTTGGCGCACAAAAAACTAACTAGGGCTTCTCATGTGTCATGACCCGATCCGCGAGTCGCGTCAGCAGGTTTTTAAAATCTCACGGGTCGGGTCGAATCGGGTCAAGAGGTTCGGAAATCTCACGTGTCGGCTCGGGTCGGGTCGGGTCGGGTCGGGTCGGGTCGGGTCGGGTCGGGTCGGGTCGGGTCGGGTCGGGTCAAGAGATTTGAAACCTCGCGGGTCGGGGTGGGTCAGATCAAGAGGTGTTGAAATCTCGCGGGTTGGGTTGGGTTGGGTCGGGTCGAGTCAGAACGTTTCATATCTCAAGGGTTGGGTCGGATCATGGCCCGCGAGATACGGGTCACGTCACGGGTCGGGCCACTTTGACCCGCGAGGGGTTCTCTTCTAACCCGCGGGTCAAACCGACAGATATGGCCCGCAGATCCAACACATTGACACCTGACTGTTTCTTATCCGATGATCTGTGGTGCTGATACTCCTTTTGATCATATACCGTACGTCAAAACGCCGCCAAATGCATATATTCGTGCATATATTCATGTGTCAATCCATCCATACCCATAACATTCAGGCCACATATCACTGCTGGGTACAAAACACGGATTAAACCATTTTCGAAGTGCCGACCCGCGGGTCGGATCCACGGGTCGAACCCGTGGGTCGCGAGAAAACAACTCGATGGTAATCCATCCATACCCATAACATTCAGGCCACATATCACTGCGGGGTACCAAACACGGATTAAACAATTTTCGAAGGGTCGACCCGCGGGTCCGATCCACGGGTCGAACCCGTGGGTCGGGAGAAAACAACTTGCTGGTCAAAGTGAACCGGCCCGCGACATGACTTTCATCTCACGGGTAATGCAGAGCGTTGAGGGTCGGGTCGGGTCGGGCCGGGTCAGGCCAGAAGGCGATTAAAATTTCACGGATAGCATTTGATCGAGCCGCACTGGTAGCAGCAGTAACCGGCGGCGCGGAAACGTTTTGCCAACTGCGATGGGCCAGCCTTTTGCAAGCTCATGTTGCACCCCCACCTCCACGCTGCTGGTCTCCATGTGATGTGGTGCCCTCGCGCACCTGTGGAGACTATTTTCTGCTTATGCCACGATATCACCCGGGTGATATATTGGGGGCGTCACACCGAGTATGAGGGATGACACCACAGGGGGTGTGGAATACAACGTACCCGGGCGATACATCAGGTGGTTGTTTGGGGATTAAAAAATGTATCACGCGCCGAGTGGTATATTCCTCCTGGGGTGCGGTGTACGACGTCCCGGGTGACATGCACCGTCATATACGTACGGGAACTATTCCTTGTTGCTGTAAATGAAAGCGGGTCTCTCTTGATGAAGTAACGCAGAGAGGAGACACTTGGGTCAAGATACTCGCGCGACTATCGTAGCTATCAGGCACCCGGTATGTGTCAGTGCAGCTCCTGCGTGGAACGCGCCGACGAACGATGTTACCGTGTACTGCGATCCGACTTCGAGGCCGGAAACAAATCCGTGGTTTTCGTCAAAAAAGCTCGGTAGGGACAACGATCATGGCGGCGGTGGAGGTGTGGTAATCCAAGGTTATGGCCGCCCGACGACCCATTCTCGTTACATCACAGAAGTTCGCCACGATCACAGTCATGACGAAGGTCGTGGTGCGAGGGGTGATCGACGACGACAATGACGATGATGACAATGGAGTGTGTGCTGTATCGTTTCCCCGAACGCTGACAAAATGTTGTATCAAAATATTAGCAACATTATTGCCCTCCAGCAATTTAGCATGCTTACAGCCGGCGAACCCGGTGGTTCAATAGTAAACCGCACAGTTGCTGCGAGGTAGATGTCGTAGGTTCGAATCCCGTAAGGGTCTCTTTGCTAAATACTGACAGGCCGGAAGCGCGAGAGCGCGAGTTGGCGAAATTGGATGCAAATCGACTAGCATAAAAAGCTGAAAAGTAGGGATGCTGAACTCTATGCGCGCTAGAAATGAAGGCACGTACCGGGGGGGCAGGGGGAAGACACCTATGACCACGGGTTGTCCAGAAGGTCGCTGAAGGTAACACCTCTTACCATGAGTTGAACTAGAAAGAACCCGTGATGCTATAAAAAAAGACATGTCGTCCCGATAGAAATCGATTTTCCTTCCGCAAAGCAGTAGTATACCTTGTACAATATTACTCTCCGCCAACCGTTCCCAAGTTTCCCCTCCCCACACCTTTTCATGCATACCTATGCACCCTATTCCTCGTCAGTTATCCAAAGCCTATACATTGAGTACTGCTAAGTAACCAAGGATAACGCCCCGCAAACATAGCCCTTTTCTTGTATTTGCATCTCAACCAAATGACGCGGGTCACTCCGAATATATTCGAAGGCATACTGCGGTTCTCTCGCACGTACAGGGGACAGTATACCGATTTCGCTTCCGCCATACCTCAAGACGTTGGTAATGTTCAAACTGGAGGCGGCAAAGATGAAAATCTCCACGGCGTAGTTGTTGTTCCACAGATCCAGCAGAGGGTTGCCCCCCCCTCCTTGCCCCGGAAGCATTCCCCGTTCCAGGAAGATCTCCCTTACGCGGCACTTGTGGTCGGTCACCCTTACGGCGGTGCGTGCAGCATCCAGCTGGAACGTTATCGCTGCGGACGAGCACGAGAGCGCGGTAAAGATAGTAACGTGTGTGTGGGGGTACTCGATATTCATGAATGGCCGTAGTCGTACGACTCGATATTCATGAATGGCCGTAGTCGTACGACCATAGCTATTAGACCCTCGTATCCCTACTATGCCGGGATGGAGCACGTCGGGCTTTCACCAACCAGGCAGACACTCCTTGCACCAAGCGCGAAGCGCCGTAGGGTGTTCGGCGAGTCGTGCGAGGGGGGGGGGGGGGTTGTACTCGATACTCATGTACGGCCGTAGTCGAATGACCACAGCTAGTAGACCCTCGCATCCCTACTATGCCAGGACGGAGCACGTCGGGCTTTCACCAACCAGGCAGACAACAGCTTGCACCAAGCGCGAAGCGCCGTGGAGTGTTCGGCGAGTCGAATGAAGGGTGAAACGCATCCTTCCAAGAACCGCTCGTAAGACGGACTTCGGCACCTTGTCCCTACTTTCTTGCTTATGGATGACAGCGTCCAATGAGTTACTCTGTTTTTTGGTGTGGCCACTCCAGAGACAGCAATGGGTATTACTATGTAACTGCCTCGTGGGTCCCTTAGCATATTCACACTACGTGATGCGATCATTCCCCTTGTGCGGAGTTAGGGTTCTGCACCCCGCACAGTATGATCTAACTCGATAACCATCATGACGACCTCCAAGAAAAAAAACGGTACCCTGGTTGTCTAGCTCACGCAGTGAGTGGCATGTTTTACAGCGTCGCTGTCAACCAATGCCAACCCCAATATACATATAATGTTTTATAGCGTCGGTGCCACCCGAGGCCAACTATTATATATGTATTTCATGAGGTGGGGGGGGGGGGGGGGGGGGGGGGGCGATAATAAGTAGTTTGTGCTGGCAGCGGGTTTTTCCGAGGGACCTCGTGCTACGATAGAAAAGCAATCTTAGGCGAAACCGTAATCATGACAATGCTTAGGAAATTACCCAGCATTGTTGACATACCTTACCCTTGCCGCTATCTTGTACCTTACGTGCTTTGTTTTACGGCACCGTTTCGTTGTGTAGCTAGTTGTGTAGCTAGGGCATGAAATTGTTCAGCATTGTTGGAATATCTTGGAGGCCTTGAATGCCTTGAATACCATGCATGCCTTCTGTGTTTTTCGGCGTCGTTCGTTGTGTACCTAGGCCATACCTAGGCTATGCCTAGGCTACATCTACAGTAGGTTATTATGTTGGAATTGCTCATCGGGTTGCACTTCCAGTGTACTCACGGTCAGTGTAGTCACAGTCAATGTAGTCGCAGTCAGTGTAGTCACGGTCGGTGTATGGGTAGGGTAGACAAGGGCATCAATAAAAAGCACGTGTTACCCATACTATATCGCAGCAAGCGCCGAACCAGGGGTCCGAGTGGTAGGAGGGCGAGCGGGCACTTCAGGCGGAGAGCTATGACGGGGGGATCCAAGGTGAGAGGGCCATGACGGGGGGACCTAGCAGTCAGAACCAAACATGGTGAGCAAAAACAGGGAAACGCATTATAGATTTTCGCGTTTATCGTGGGTTCTGGTTGCTATGGTCCCCGGGAGTGGAGGGCATCCCATGTACGGAGCAACGGAAGCTGCTTCCGAGATCTCTGCGAGGTCGAGAAAGAAGAGAATCACCTAATTGTTTAAAAACCGTTTCATGTCCAATAAATACCACAGACGTGCTTGGGCAGCATATGGGCGCTCACCTACGGTAACTCCCAGGAGGCCGAAGTGTGCGATGCTCTTCGCGAAACGGTCGGGGTCTGAGTCTCTGGTGAGGTCTACACGTGTACCGTCCCACTTGATGATGCTGGTCTTCACCACGTGGTCGCAGACGGTCTGATAGAACGGCAAATAGAATGTACCGGTAGGGAAGAGTTCGTGCATGATTCCCTTGATGTTCCTGCTTCACGGGTTGCCGGGATTCCCTAGGTGTCCCTGCTACTTTCTGTGAATGCGTATGAGCAATTGACAATCAGGCTCATTTTGCTGCACATTGTCGAGTGGCGAACAAACTAATAAAAGCGGGAGACACGAACAGATACAGCCAAGCGGGGAATCGGGATCTTTAGCTTGTGTAGCTCGTGGTCGTTGCGACGCAGCTCCGAGCTCTTAGGCAGTTCCAAGCCAGAGGCCAACCTTCTTGGGTAACGTGCCACTGCGAGAGTCCCGCAGCGCTGCCCGCAACTACTCCAATGTAAGAACGGCGCCTTCCGCCGTACACTCCGCAATAGCCTCTCCTCTGCCTGACGCGCGCGAGGGTGTGTCGGCCTCGGTGCGATCGCACTCTGCGGGGGTCATTACCTCTGTCAATGCCGGTTCATTTAGGAACGTTGCTAACGAACCAAAAAAAGAGAGGCATTTTCGCGAGTCGGGGTGTTTGATACGAACACACGTGACATTGAAAAAAAAAAAAACGTAAACATGAAGTCACTATTCACGACAAGAAAAACACCAGGTACGACGTTGTTTCGCAGTGAAGTGACATTTTCCCAATTTTCAAATGTCACTAATCGTGATTTTTGTTGCGTTCGTGAGGAACGACCCGCGGACGGACAGCATACCTGCTGCATGGTCGAGGAGGCGCAAAACCACGGCACTCTTGAACCTGGAGATAAAATATTGTATATCTACGGGAGCGGATTATACCCCGACAAATAAGTAGAAGCTGGCACGACAATCACATTGACGGAGTTTCTTCGGAAGCCACAGTAGCACTGTTTCGTCTCACAAATTCAGCACCGCTTTGCAAGGCGGCGCAACCGCTTTTTCGCCTGGCACCGCGAGAGGGCTGCTGCGTGGAGGAGGCAACGCATGTCTTTTTTTGTGCCCCCGGACCCTCCGCTGGCTGCTTGTGTCCTCGGAGTCTCCACTGGCTCGTCGCGCATGTAGCGGCGCGATGGCGTATCGGCGCTCCAACCACTATTCATCAACGTCTTACCTGAGCTTTGCCGGTGCCGTGGCAGGCCGAGTTGACGACGCCTCCGTAGGTGACCGTCTCTAGGACCACGTCGGACGGCAGGAACATGCCCCTCCACTTGCCCCTGCATCGCGTATATCATAACCCATCGACAAAAAACGCGCATTAACGTCGAGTCAACCCCTGCTAACTCTTTGACTCCTGCAACGTTCTTCCCACACAAATCCCAAGTAGCTTTATCCCCAAAAATCGAGGGTTTAGTTCTGAATGGATTAGGCGCGCCTTAGGCACCGAAGGAGTAGTGGGCGCACGCGGCATTGGCATGCACGCCTGGACGACGACGAGCACAACCTCAACACAAACACCAAAAAACGCTCACCAACCATCGCGCCATACCCCGCCACGCGCTGCACGAAGGCCAGGTAAACTCAAATGTTTAGTCGATACGATAAAATCTTGCGCTAGGCTGAAATCAAAACTGCAGACGATTGTCTTCCCCCCATAGCGAACAATCGGCGCATGAGCTTGTAATGCCTACAGAGCAGCTAGTTTGACTGTAATTTTCCTCGCAACACTAGAGACGTATGGGCCGGACCGCGTGCACCACGCAGTGTGGCTGCTTTTCCCCGCACAGTGCAAAATAAGAAACGCGCGCTACGGTAAGTAGGGGTAGCGCCTACATGTTCTGGCGCACCTCTCTTGAGGACCTCTGTACCCCACCCGAAAGGCCAATAGGACAATTTCACCGGCTTTAAGCAGATATGAATCCGACGCAAAACAATCCAGTTGAGTCTAAAATCTACCAGTAATACAGTTTGGTACAAACACGCGCATCGGGTCTGCAACCTACCGAACAGTGTGTTTTGGTACAAAAATATACACTGGGTACACACACTGGGTAGCTCCTCGGTTTAGGAAGCCCCGTCAGTTGATAAAACTGTTTGGGCTAAAAAATGCAACGCTACCGCAACATGGGTCAAGAACTCGCCTGTGGCGGTATAATCGGTGTCAACGGTTCGGCCCGGTTCCGCTCGGTTCGACTCGGTTCGGCTCGGTTCGGCTCGGTTCGGCTCGGTTCGGCTCGGTTCGGCTCGGTTCGGCTCGGTTCGGCTCGGTTCGGCTTGGTTCGGCTCGGTTCGGCTCGCCTCACCGGTCTTTCGAGTCGCAGAACGTCGCCAGCTGGCCGCCTGTGACGCCGGGTCCGACGGTCACCTGGTTGTAGAAACAGCATTCGAATTTTCCCGGAAACACGCGGCGGAAAACATTAAGGGCCGGGCAGCCGATCGGCAAACTGCTGCCGTAATATGAGCACAGGGCCAGCGCAGACACTAGATGTCCACGCCACACAAGCGAAGGGCTCGTTTGCCACAGCCACGCCAAAAATGTCTGGATTAGCTATTGACCTGTAACTAAACCGGCTCGGCACCAGAGACGACGTTCTGAAGGTGGCATGGATAGCCGTAGTCTCAAGACCTTTGACACTCGCATCCCCACAATGCTGGGACGGAGCCATTGGATTTTCACCGACCGGGCAGGCATTGCGTGCACCAAGCACGAAGCAGCGCCGTGAAGTGTCTGGCGAGTCGCATGAAGGGTGAGCTGCATCCTACTAGAAACCGCTCGTGGGACGGACTTCTGCACCTTGCGCGTACTTTCTTGCATATCGGATGACAGCTTCGTTTATTTTTTTTCTCTTCTGATCGGCGAGGGGAAAGTGTTTGAAACAATTTTCTGATTCAGTATTTGCCGCCGTACGACGCGCACGTGCTTCTTCAATTAAACCACGTTTTCGGCACGCAAGCCCCGTGATTTTACTGGAGGAACCGAGCTAGCCTAGGGTAAAAACCGGGTCGCCCCGGTGGCGTATCAGGTTATCCTCGAGCCTGGTATAAGTCAGTTTCGTGAGTTCGAATCCCGCCGAATTCATACTCGTATAAATTCGTGGGGACTTATTCTTGTGCACAAATTGACTTGCGGAAAGCGCGAGAGCGTGAGTTAGCAACACTCGATGAAAAATCGACGAGCAGTGGGATCACTGAACCCTATGCGCGATAAAAATTGAAGGCAAGAACCCGGGGGGGAGAAGGGACGACACCTGTGACCACGGCTTGTCCAGAAGCTGAAAAGTAGAAGTGCGAAAAAAAAACAGTATTGTACCTTCAGTTTGACTACCGGATGCAGGCTCTGTACCTTGCCCCAAACCGGAATAACAACTGTGAGGAGTACTATCGGTACGTTGGTTCAGTGACAGAAGAAATTCCATGGGGGGCGATGGGTATTGCGCACACAGAAAAAGCACAAAAGATCAAGATCGCAAAGAGATAGGGCAGATAGATGGGGACTCGTGCGAGACACAATAGTGACTCCCTACGTTAGCCTTGGCCGATCGTAGACGGCGGCCTTAGGAGTACCTGGGTTGGGTTGTCGGTAGCGTTCCAGACAATGTCCTTCATGCGGCTGGTGTCCATTAGCCAGGCACCGTCGTCGGCGAACAGTGGGGTCTCCGAGTGACTCGAGCCCATGCACCGAATGCGGGGCGGGTGGTCCATCCCCCTCGCCTGCGCAAGCACGTACGCACGTCACACATGATACATCGGCCAATACGTTGATGATCTCCAAACGAAACACAACATAAGACGCCGATGCAAAGACAGTCAAGCTGAAGGTTTTAGTATTCAATGTATTTCAGGTTCGCTTCAATTCTCGGGCATTTACAGGCAATATCGTCTCCTTCGAACAATAAAAAAATGACGTCTTGAATTAATATCATGTTTTCTTTCTCCCACCTCCCTTTTGTATGTGAAAATGACGTATATTCCAAACAATTAGCTCACGATACTGAGGGGGCGGGTGCTTTTGTTCAGTTAGTTTCGTTTCGAAATTTAGGTATTTACAGGCGCTATTAGTGTCGCTGTCACGACCTCACCCCAACACAGCATACCACGTGCTTTATCTCGACTCTTCGAGCACTGCCCCTTGTTTTTTTGCTCGTACGTCGGATGCAACACAACTCTCTCTTTCTCGTCGACACAGAATTGTTCCTGCTGCAGAACGACACAAAAAAAGAAAACAAACTACAAGAGCGCAGCCGAGATTTTAAAGGGGGAAACTAGAAATCGGAAGGGCCGGCAAAAAGAAGCGCTCGACGGACGCCACAGGCCGCAGAGAAAGCGGAGAAACCGCAGGAAAGCGGCAGGTTATTTTGTTTCCTCCTCAAGGTATACCACCCGGCCCGATCACCACACACAACCAAAGCCAGCCATGACCTGATGCCCTACCCATGGCGTGTCGAATGAACTAGCCCCTCGGCAAGTGGCGCAGCCGTTAACCGCCGTATATAGCGGATATCAGCAAGACTACAACCGAGAAAACACCCCCTAAAAGCCCAACATGCAAAAGCAGCAATCACATTTCTCAGGGAATCCCTGTTGCGAGCGCGGGCGAAGTTGCTCGCGCGAGGAAACGAAAAATCGGCCCTTATCCCTACAATTCCCGTGCATACAGGCGGCTTGCCACTGGAGACGCTGCTTGTGGCACGCCGGTTACCTAACCTCAGGACCATGCCACGATGGGGACAGTACCGTTTTTTTTCTTAAGGCTCCTCAGTCAGGAGGTTTCCTTTCTCACCGAAACACCGAGGTTGGGAAAAATACGGCAGTGCACCCTGACGTACACATTAGAAAACACGAAAAATACACTTCAGCTGTGAGATCGAAATTTAAATCAAAACTCGTAAACATATATCGAACGAAACTCAAAAATACAAAATGAAACTCCGACGCAAACGGGGGAGGTCCCTCTGTTGTGCGTCATCGCCAATCAAAAATATCTTCCGACGAGAAAAAGTGCCGATACTACCCTACTACACTACTACACTACTACACTACGACACTACGACACTACTACACTACTACACTACGACACTACGACACTACTACACTACTACACTACGACACTACTACACTACTCCACTACGACACTACTACACTACTACACTACTACACTACTACACTACTACACTACTACACAAGTAATATTAATACCACTCCGAAACGCAAAACTCAACCCCCGCCAAACCTCGTCAACCTTTCTTGTTTTCGAGTTTGGCGGGTGGTGTAACCTTACCAACAGCCATGATCGCACAACCCAACCCCCGCCCCCACACCTCCCCCACCCACCTTTTTTAGAGCTTTCCGCACATCTTTGACAGACTTCGGCCGCAGCACCTTGGCAGGCGCTGTCTGAACGGTAGCGGCCCAGTTCCGGAACTCGCCAACCTTGCTGACGGCTCGAAGGCCTTTGTCTCCTTCAAAATACCTGGAATCAGAGCCTGCAAACCAAGAGCGACGAGAAAATCTCATCCGTTCGATCGCCTCAACGGGTATTGTATTCTGTTTTGCCGTCGTCGCTTTTACTTTCCAGCTTCAACTCGTGCACATTTTTTTCTTTTCCCTCGGAAACCTTCTGGACAAGCGCGGCAGTGGTTTACATGGTGGTTGACATGATTTATACGGAGAGCGATGGTTACCTGTGAGCACAGCCCGACTTGTAACCCTTTTACCACTGAATTTTCTATCGCACACTAAATCCAAGTGGTTTGTCCCCAAAACTTGGGTACAGCTCTCCAAATGGCTACCCGGCACTGCAAAAACGATTCAACTCTAATTCCAAGTAGTTTGTCTCCACAACGCGGACACGCTTTGAAAGGAGTTATAACGAGTTTCATCTTCGGTGGCAGAGTGGTTGGCACGTTTGAGTCGCAATTCCATCCTGAGCACAACGCAAAACCAATAAAGCCACAAACAAGCCAGGGACACGATTAACAGAGAACCAAGAGATGGGTACTTCAAAATGAAATTATAGGGAAATATGTGGTGTTTTGTGGATATCGTGGGTTGGGATGGCTATGCTCCCCCGTGATGGCATAATAGCAGGTTGTATGCCCTGTAGACACAGACCTCGGAGAAGAATTGACGTAGGACCGCTCCGCTTCTTTCTTTTTACGATATCTCGTTTCGCTGTGCACTTGCTGGCATTGCCAACGCGCAAAAATACAACGTACCAATCTGCACGTCAGTACGTGAATACCGGGACCGTTGGGTTAATAATATGCACATCAAACGGTTGCTAAATTTCAGTCCACAGTGGTATAGGTGTTTTCACCTCAGGACACGGTCGTCGTTACTTACCGGCACACGGTGCAGCACCACTGCCGGCCATCCCCTAAGTGCAGCGCGTGCGTTGGAGTACGATACCACAGGGTAGAGCATTCACTGCCGTGCCCCTCGTGTAGTTGGTTACATCTCGGTAGGCTAATCTCTAGTCGCCATGTTTAGACCTCACTTCAACCACAGCCACGATCCCCCCCACCCCCACCCCGAACCCCACACCTCCCTGCTGCTTGTCATACTCCCGCTAGGATATTTCTCCCGAGAAACTATCACTCACTGTGACGTGCCCAACCACAAAGCCTGTTGAAGATAGTGGTTGATTTGGCTGAGACAGGGGGGGGGAACGTGGAACGCAACGGTTGCGGGGGGAGGGGGGGGCGGGGGGGGGGGGGGGGGCGAGGTGTGCCGAGTCAGCAAAGGCGACAAAGAGGTAAACGTGCCATCAGCTTGCAATTAGGCAGAGGTGTTTCGATTTTTTTTTTCTTATATAAAAATAACCAACGGGGTTCGCGTTCCGCCTGCCTAGAGACGTCAATAAATTAATCGCGCTTCTGTGATTACAGCAACGTTTTTTTTCTGTGTGGTTGGTCTTTCTTGCGAAACCATTGAACGCCCAATGGGGGGAGACACCGTGTTCTGTCGCCACAAATCCCTCCATACGTGCGGGGTGATTGTTAATAGAGGTGCGATACGCTCTCCTACCGTGTCCAAAAAGGGTATGCTGCAGAAAAGGCCCCTGACGTACCAATTTGAGATTTAACACCACCGCATATTTCAGTGAGACTGTCTATTACCATCTTCGGTGTAATATAACTAAAATCTAACTCAACACCACGCTTTTTTTCTTTAGCGGTGTTCAAAATTCACTCGCGACCCGTATTGCTATTGACCGGTTTTGATGTTTCACTAAAACCGTTTCCGTCTAGAGGAGTTTCAAGCCCTCTTGGGCATGGAAAAATAGCGCTATCGATGTGTCAGGTTGGGGCGAGAGAAACGCGATGCCGTAGCATCGGTACAAACGTATTTTGCCGTCATCAGCCGTCATCAGCCGTTATTAACAGCGAAATGAGATTTCTGGACCATGCAAACTAAGCTGTGGAGGCGTCTGGGCTGGCCGGTGTTACTTTCTCGGGCACTTGCGCGGTGCTAACTATCTTTTCTTGGGCTTCAAGATTTTTTCTTGTGTTGTACCTGATTTACGCTCGTAGGAACGCCCGTATTGTCGTAGAACCCCCCCCCCGGGGAATTGAAGCCAACCGCATCTCGAAGGGGAGCTAACCTTGTATACACTATATGCTATACAAAGCTCGTTCCCTCCTGGAAACACGGGCTACTGTAAAGGTATAGCGCAGCTGAACGGAGGGGAGAGCAAATACTCGCCATCGTAGGCGATAACGCCTGACAGGCATAGCAAGGGGACATTTTCTCAAAAACCATAACGCTGAGACGGGGGAGAGGAGATACCATGACACTTTCGTCTCAGCTGCTTACGTCTGTTCATTAACGAGCTGGGCGGCGCACGGACCTGGTTTTACATTCGCGGCGCCGCCACCCGCGGCAGGTGTGCCACCCGGGATGCTCTCCTCCTCGTCTTGAAACTTGCAGACGGCGCGCATTTTTTCCGAGCATCAACAAATGTCGTGACCGGTGGTACACACAAAGAGGCGAGGGTTAGGATCGCTCAAATCATTAATGCACCTGAGAGCCACGATTTGGGCAAAAAAAGGGAGATGCTTTTAGACATTTTGGCGGTAGCTTACATATGCGCCACAACTTGCGCCACGCCCGACAAGTTTTACGCAGCTGCGAAGCGAGGGAGATCGGCGTGACATATCAAACGGGCATCACACAGCAGCCACAATGGCGCACGATCACACAGGGAGCACTGCCGCAACAATCGACTGCGACATGGCATCGGCCTTCGGGAAAGTGTTGGGGGAATCCTCGTTAACGACGCCTTTCCTGCAACCGCCCCCACGCGCGCGCCATCCCCTCAATCCCTTTTCCCCAACGCCATCCCGCAAGTCCGACGTTGCGTCACATGCCCCAGGCGAAGCTCACCCAGTGAGAATGGTGTGGTACTTTACGCGAAACTTGAAAACGAAACCGATCGCGTTCTTAAATCTCTTGGGCAATAACCGCACACACGTCTTTTTCTGGAGACGCTACTGGGAATTTGGACGGGATGTTTTTTTGCAGAAACGTAGTGAAAAGGGGAACACGAAATTTCCGTGCTCGTGCCGGGCGAACCCGTTACGGGTGAAAGGCGACCATCCATGTAGTTACAAACATACATGCGGCGCAACCTGAGCCGATGAGCTTCATTACACCCTAATAACCTGTTGAAGCGAAACATGCATCAACATACGCCCCTCGAATCCAAGGAGCTAGGCGCCTCGTCTTACAGGATGTGCACAGGAAACGAACATTGACGAGAAACCGATCAAGCTAATAAACAGCGGAGGATGGAAGTTGGCGCAAAAAAATCGTGTCGCCTAGATCATTAAGACTGTTATGCCCGCCATGAAAGGAAAACTGCTCATTTCAGCTACAGGCCGTATTCTAAGAGAGGGTATTCGCCCGCCGTCGCCGTCGCATGCACGTGCTTGGTTACGTGACAGAGAGAGACGGGCGCGTATCTCTTGCTGAAAAGGCGAACGTTCCTCTGCGATCTTCCTGTAATAATACTCAACTCTACCGCCGATGAATTTTGTGTAAGTGTCGGATTGGATGAGGCCTCCTCAGGAGGGTCTCGCCGGGGATAATACACATCTGAACTGAGCACTCAGCGCGGCAACATACCTTGGCAACAAAATCACGGCACCGCTTCTGCTGCCGCTGCTGTGAAGATCTCACAAGTTGTCGTCGTACGGGGACCGTGCAGCTGAAGAGGCGTTCTTCAAGCGTGCGCGGTAGGGGGGGGGGGAAGCCAGCCCGAGGCCCCCCATTGAAGGAAGACCGTACAGCAGTACAGTACCTCCCACAAAACTCTAGTTGAGAAGCTATCAGCAATCCCATGGCCTAATCTCATGGTCTACTTATCGGCATTGAACGAATGACGCGTGGTACGGTGCTGATAGTACTGGTAGATAGAGGTAATACTACAGTAACTTGTACGGCAGAGGGTGCACGATTTTATTGCTGCGGTCCCTTGCTCGAGGAGCTCTATACCTCTCCCAAAACCTCATGCCATGGCCTAGGTATGGTAAAACATAAACGTGCTGGCCTAGGCATGGTAAAACATAAGTGTGCCTCCTGACGAACAATCCCATGGCCTAGGCATATCACGAAAACGATTGGAAAACAAAAAAAACGAAAGCGACGGTTCTTAACGGGATAAGGAGCGCGGTCTAGTCATTCAGAAAACCTTTCACCAAAATCGTGCTACCCCTGTCGTAGAACGTTTCGAATGCTGTTGTACTGCGTAAAGCACAAACGGGATTCCAACGATGCTGCGTAGTTCCTGAGTGTGAAACACAAACTTCAGCCGAGAGGGCCTGTAAGGCAGATATATACATAGGCGTCTGTCGGCAATGGTCACCTTCCGCAGTACAGTTTTGCTGTGCTCGTCCGACCATCTCTCTTTCCACTTGAGCGGGCGCTGTTCCTGATCAGTCATGGTCCTCGCTGTCGCGTCCGGCTTGCGTTACTCCTTGCAAACGCGTGCCCTTTTTATCGTTGTCTCGCACCTGCCGCAGGAGTAGCCAACCGTGGGTAAGGGAGGAAATGTGATCGCGCGCGAGGGATTGTTAGGGGTTTTCGCGGGATGTCAATTTTAGTTGAGTAGAATAACGCCATCTAAATTACATGAAAGCAACGAACGTCGCAAGCCAAGGCTAACCAACACACGGAAAGTTAGGTTAGAAGTGCCAATTTGGTTGGTAGGGAAATAACTAACGCCATGACTCAAAACCAACCAACTAACCAACCCACCAAAAAAATACGCAAGAACATGAAAAAAAATGGCAGGAAAACGTGTGCCGAACCTAGTTGTTTGCATATGTTTCGTGCGTTGGGTTGGGTTAGCCTTGGGTTGTGACGTTCGACGGTTTCAACACTATTAATAGTATTACATATTTTCCTGCCCTGTTCCTATAAGTAGTACTCAACCAAAAGTTGGTAAGTCGCGATTTCCCTAGTGTATTACTGGTACCAATCAACCTTCTAGGATAAGCGTGCGGCAGTACAAGCATCCACACGTCGGACAGATCACCGATCCCCACGCGAAGGCCTATGAATAGATATTTCAGGCAATAGTATCTGTATGGTCTAGCTCAAGTTGCCTCGTGGGAGCCTCGTGGGAGCCGTATGATCATGATATGCACGCGGCGCGATGGTTATCATTCTTACTGCCTGTTGCCTGACGATCGAGGGTACCGTACCACCTGCTCTATAAAATAGTTGACACAATCTTCTTAATTGCACACATCCTTAACGCTAGCCCTAACCCCAACCCTAATCCTATATAGGGTAATTATACGCCTACAACCATGGGAGAAACCCACCTTCGTGCCGTTATTTCGTGCCCTGTTCTATACGCCGTCGTATGAACCCTTTCGAAGGTACTTTTGGTCCCTTAAGAAAGTATCGGTATGGTCTTAGGTCTCTTACAAGGGGCCAAAACTTGCTAAGGGGCGCCGCCTTACAAGGGATTTCGGCGCCCCGTCGCACTAGGGTCCCGTAAATGGGGCCACAAACGTGCCGACCCTCATCTATCAGTGGAAACTCCTCTCGTTGCCTCAAGGCTCTTCTATCGTTTCCTTCGCTTGGTTCGTCGACGGTTGGCGTGTACTTCACGCTACGAAGGACAAGAAGAGAAGTTGTTGCAGTCGTGAGTCGAACCTTGGATACCCCATTCCCTTACTTGGCGTCGACGATAGGTAAGGCTTGCGTCTGTGGCTTTTCTCGTTTATTCGTAATAATACAGGGCTTGTTCGTTATTTTTTATGCACATCGTTCGAGGTCAAAAACTAGAAACAAAAAAAAAAATCAAGAGGACACGGGTCATCGTTCGTAGACTGATTCACCTACCGCTTTCATCGTTGCGATCAACGAAGGAGACTCTTCATCGCTCTCGTCTTTAACAAGCGAAGGACGTTCTCCATCTGTTATGGGCTGGTCCTGTTCGTCCTCTGTTACGGTTTGCTCAAGCCGCGTCGGTAAGCGTATCCTCCGGGGGCGAGTCTCCCTATTTTTCTTTCCTCTTCTTTTTTTGCACACTTTTGCTTTTCAGCTTCTGGACAAGCCGTGGTCATAGGTGTCGTCCCTTCTCCCTCCCGGTTCTTGCCTTCATTTTGTATCGCGCATAGGGTTCAGCAATGCCACTGCTCGTCAATTTGTCATCGGGTGTTGCTAACTCACGCTCTCGTGCTTTCCGCAAGTCAATTTGTGCACAAGAAAAAGTCCTCACGAATTTATACTACTAGTAGTATGCACTCTGGGGGGCTCGACCTCGCGAAACTGACCAACACCAGGCTCGAGGATAACCTGATACGCCACCGGGGCGACCGGGTGTATTATCCTGTTCGGCGTCTACCGCTGTGCGGGTCGTTGAGTTGACACTTTTTTTTAATGCCTACCCATGGGTAGATAGTTCCCGTTTGTCGAGCCTAGGACCCCTGTCCCTCACAGCTGTGAACTTGATCATTGCAATTTCATCGTCGATACACGTCTTTGCACGCTGCGTAATTCTCCGGCCGGGTGTTCTGTTGATGTGTTCCTCTTGGAAGACATGCTGTACTACCGGTATTACACAGGTCAATGGCTCCCCGGGATGCTGCCAGGGTCAACAGGACCATTTTATCCACGGGCGATTTTTGTCGCGATTTCGGTCCAAAATCATTCTGCGTACTGATTTCTCTTGCACTATATTTTAGGTTTGTTGTTTTTTGCATTGCGTACGGGGGTGATGATGACGGCATGGACACCACTGTCGTCAGAAAGTGGGTGTGTTCTTCACATTGAACCGATGTTTCTCCCCCTCTACAGCTAATAAGCACTAGGTGATGCATACACCATGCGGCAACGCTCATGCTCATACAGTAGGTGCATTCGGAACCCGTTATGGTCGCTGCCCCCGAAGCTGGCTGGGTGTTGCCATCTATCTGCTTTGTTGCTGGCTGGCTGGCTGGCTGCCCGATTTTCGCTCAGTTTCGTTAACGTCTTGACGTCTTGTTTCACTCATTGTTTGGTCTTCCTGTGTATACCTCCTCCCTCACCCCCTGCTTTCCTTTTTCTTTTATTTCCAGTTTATTTTCTGTATTTGAAAAAAAAGCATGTATCTCTTGATGTTGTTTCTATCTTCCTTGCACATACCAGTTAGTATGTCTGGTGTGCTGACAGTGCATGGCCAAACCACCTGTATTTGCAATGTGTATGTCTGTTTTGTAGGCTGTGACCACTGAGCTCGACTCTCTTATTATTAGTAGAGCGATGGCCAAAATCGGGTATTACCGGATCCTTTGTTGCCAAAATATGGTACATTTATACTTAAGTATTCGCCACGCCCCCAGGACGCCATCTGATTGGCCAACGACGGATTCCATCCGACGATGGCCACATTTCCACCGAGGGGACCCGTTTTTGGCTATTCAACCCGCATAAGGTATTCGATCGTTATACCCCCCTATCCGACAATGGGCGGGCTGTTCGACCACATTGGCCCAACGGCCCACCACGCACCATCTGCGTCAATCTGAATTCCACCGGACTCCATCCCTCTGTTATCGACGGAGACGTACCAGAAACATCTGCTTGATGCCCATGATTTGGTTCTCCCGATCTCTCTCCTTCCGCCAAAAAGCCACCTCAGTACAGCACCACCAGCAGAGACAAACAATGCCCGGCGCTAAAACCCTCCTCTCTCAGAGGTGTATTCCCACGACGAAGTCCCTGCGGGCGGTCTCGCACAGATGCGACACCAGTGAAGAACATCTAACCTCTGGCTATACTCGTAGGGCCGAATTAGTTCGGCAGGCAGGGCATGTTCTATTAACACCACATTGGACCGATGTGGTCGAACAACCCGGGCCATTATCGGGTAATGGGGTATAATGATCGGGTACCTTTTGCGGGTTGAGTAGCCAAAAACGGGTCTGCTCGGAGGAAATGTGGCCATCGTCGGGTGGAGGTCGTCGTTGGTCAATCAGATGGCGTCCTGGGGACGTGGCGAACACTTAAGTTGGAAGGTGTCCGATTTTGGCCACAAAGGCACCGACTATAACCGATTTTTGGCCATCGATCTACATCACAACCAGTGGTCGTGCCGATGCATGTTCCTATCATTAATAAGAGCTATGGCCAAAATCGGGTATATCCGGTGCCGTTAGATGGGTGGAAATACCTCATTAATGTGAAGCACACACTGCTAACTGCTGTAATACTATGGTAAGTCCAACACCTAGTCATAACATTAAAATCCGTATGGAGGGGGACAACCATTATTATACTGTACCGGTATTTTTCACGAGTGGTGCAGCTCCGACGAAAGGAGAAAGGGGGGAAGAAGGGCACACCACGCACAAGCAAAGTCGACGGGCGGGGAGGGGAGGAGGAGGAGGAGGAGGAGGTGCAAAGGTTGTGGGGTATGCTGTACGCTGACGATGCGGGCAACGTCTCGCGATCATCACAAGGGTTGGAGAGGATGATGATGGTGATGGTGACTGCGTGCTCGGCCTTCGGACTTACTGTCTACGAGGCCAAAATGGAGATCATATGCCTGCAGACTAAAAGAGACGGGAAGGTATCGTTCGCCATCAATGCAGCCGGCCAGGTACACAAACAAACGATCGAGTTTGTGTACTTGGGCGGGGCTATCAGCGCAAACAGAGACCTCAGCATCGAGATAACGCGGCGTCTTCAAAGGGCCTGGGCATACTTCCAGCGGTACAAGATGGAAATCTAATTTCGTCCGGGTGTGCGCTTACGGTTGAAGGTGCGGTTGCTAAAAGCCGAGGTGATCGAGACACTACTCTACGGTTGCATGACGAGGAGCCCGAACAAGCCTGACTATGGCAGGGTTCACCACTCCATGCTCCTCCGATGCCTCGGATCGCGGAAACGGAAGCGCGACGACCAAACCCTAACGTACGTCGACGCGATTGCCAAGACAGCTTCCGAAAGCATAGAGGCGATACTGCGCAAACGGGGGATATTGTTTGCGGGATTCGTAGCACGTATGGGGGAGGAGCGCCTGCCACAGAGGGTGATGTTCGGGGGGCTTGTTGGGGGTAAGGGCTACTCAGGGGGGCAAAAAAAGGACTGGATGGTGCACCTGAAGGAGGATATGTCGGCCTTTGGTATAAAGTTCGAAGGGTGGCGAAAGGATGCACAGAAGGCCGGCAGGTGGTTTCGACGGGTAGAGGAGGGAACAGAGTCATTCATGCGGAAATGGCATGACGCGGGGAGCTGAAGAGCGACACGCAAAGGCCGCGGCAGCGCCATCCACCGCCGGCATCTCCAAGCGGCCGGGGGGGGGAGGGGGAGGGGGGAGGGGGGGAGGGAGGTGGCAGGGGGGGCATCCTACCCAAGAGCCTGTCTGGGTCTGGCCATCATCGTCTTGAAGAAGCTTGTGGGCCTTCCAATGGCCGTCACAAGTTAGCGTAACGCCGCCCTGACTTCTTCGCCTTGTTGCGTTCTCCCCCCGGTGCCGTTGATGATGCACTTGATACCCTCTATGAGCCCAATGCCGTCTTTTGTCAACAGGGTCTGCTAGTATGGTGTTTTTTTTTCCTTTCCTTTCCTTGCTTCCTCTTCTTGTCTTTTCCTCTTTTTCTTTGTTTTTATTTTGTCTTCTTTTCTCCAATTGACTTGAGTTCGACGCGTGTATGCTTGGTGATAGGTACCACGTGTAATATATACGTGGGAATCTTTTCTGGGTGGCAAGCGGTGAAGTCGTTTTTTTTCCAGGCGCGAGTGATGAGACGTATGTACACATGATGGACATGGCACATCGTAGGCTGACTCCCGATCTCACTTTTCAATTTTTTCTGGCGGGGGCATGAATTGCGTCGGCTACGATATATGCGTGTACCATTTTTGGTTGTGTTTTTGTTTTTTCCCTGGGGTATTCCTCCACTCCAGAGTGACTGGAGCCTGTCCTGTGACCATGGACTTGATTATGCGAGTTTGATGTGAGAACAGCAACAACAACAACATCAACAACAACGAGTGAAACGAGCGAAACGAGTTTCGAACTCATAGTAGGACGATGCCAAAAATGAATTGTACGAGGGGCTCCTTACCGCCCGCGCGTGCCCGAATCTCCATGTATGTCCCGCCCGATCTGATCCAGATCTCCCAAAGAAGAACAGCCGGAGAGGAAGAACGGCCGGGTTTTTTCTTTCAAGGACACCAATTCCTCGTGAACAGCAGCAGCAGCCATAGTTGCAGCAGCAGCAGCAACAGTAGTAGGGGGCATGGCAACAATTATTCCAGCTAACGAATACCTCGTACCTGGTACAGACTTCAATAATAGTAGCACAACTCTGTAGTTACATTACAGCAGCAGCAGCAGTTACCCGTGGAATCGATTGGCACGATTAGAACTCGGTACCGTATATGAACATGTGAATAGTGAATAGTGTAATAAGTGACCATACTATTCCCAATAGCGCCGGTGACCTGAATAATGCATTAGACTACAGCAGCAGCAGTTACCCGTGGAATCGATTGGCACGATTAGAACTCTGTACCGTATGAAAATGTGAACAGTCCGTATTGAATAGTTGCCGGTCGCCCCGGTGGCGTATCAGGTTATTATCTTCGAGCCTGGTATAGGTCAATTTCGTGAGTTCGAGCCCCGCCGAGTGCATACGCGTCTAAATTCGTTGGGCCTTTTTCTTGTGCACAAATTGACTTGCGGAAAACGCGACAGCGTGAGTTAGCAACACTCGATGAAAAACCGACGAGCAGTGGGATTGCTGGACCCTATGCGCGATAAAAATTGAAGGCAAAAACCGGGGGGAAGAAGGGACGACACCTGTGACCACGGCTTGTCCAGAAGCTGGAAAGCAAAAGTGTGAGGGAAAAAAAAAAAAAAAAAAAAAAGTTACCGGTCGCCCCGGTGGCGCATCAGGTTTTCCTCGAGCCTGGTATAGGTCAGTTTCGTGAGTTCCCCGGGGCCGAGTGCATACTATACTCGTATAAATTTGTTGGGACTTTTTCTTGAGCACAAATTGACTTGCGGAAAGCGCGAGAGCGTGAGTTTTTACCAACACTCGATGAAAAGTCGACGAGCAGTGGGATTGCTGAAACCTATGCGCAATATAAATTGAAGGCAAGAACCGGGGGGGAGAAGGGGGACGACACCTGACACCTGTGACCACGGCTCGTCCAGAAGCTGAAAAGTACAAGTGTGAGAAAAAAAAAAAAAAAAAATGATCATATTGTTCACAACACGGCGTAATAGCATAGCGCCGGTGGACCTGAATCGGTATGTTGGTCTGGTTTGGCACATACCGGCAGCACAAACTATTGGGAGTCCCCTGTACCCTTTTACCCGTCAGTCCGAGCGAGCTACTCGTACTACAGCTAGACGTACAGCAGTACTCGTATCTTTATTGCAATGGTAGCCGCTCGTCTCAGCAGGTAGATGCTGCTGCGAGGCACTACGTATTGTCGTGGAAACTCCGCAAACAGCAGACCCTTGACCCTTGCGTAGAAGAGACGTCCCCAAGTTAAAATGATATGCAAAAAAAAAAAGTTCAGAGCAGACCTTTCTTCCAGCAAAGAAAGGGGTCTCCAGCATGGCACGGGCCTAGCGAGACTCAAAAACAGTTCAGGCAGACCTTTCTTCCAGCAAAGGGGTCTCCAGCATGACTGTAAGGCACGGGCCTAGCGAGACTCGCATGCGTAACCAAGTCTCGCAAACTCGGGGGCTACCGGAGGAGACGAGCTCACGCTACGTTGTGGGTCTTTTTTCGTCGCATGCCGTCTCGAGTTTGCCATGCATGGTATCTGCGCTGCAACAGCAGTGTGCCTTCCTTTGCCGTGTGCTTTGAATGCGGCGGAATTTCATTTTAGCCCCTGTTTCTCAAGTCCAGCACACACCTGTCCTCATATTTATAAGGACTGTTTTTGATTTATAATATAAGACAAACGGTCCGTATATTTCCGGACAAAGTGGTACCTGATTTCAGTTTATTTTAGCCGCATCTTTTCTTCTTCTGGACGGAATCAATTAGACTAGACTATAGATCTTCACTGCATCTTCGGGTGCCAGATGGCTGCATACAGCACACAACACACGGCACACAACACACAGCACACAGAGCGTGAGAGAGGAAGCACACCTGTGCGGAATGCTCGTATGTGCATGCATGCGTTGTACTTGTATGCTTCTTATGCAGCAGCTGGTCCGCGATGCTCATCGAACTTTTCAATTCCCTGGCCACAGCGCAGCTATCATCCTCATCACGGCGCACGATTCGACGAGACAAAAGCAGCAGCAGCAGCACTAAAAATGTCCAGACACCAAAGAAAATGTGATAATGTGATACTCGTGCCTGGTAAACAATCATTTGACCTGCTGGATACGTTGTCCCAGGTACGAGGAGAGGGCAAGTAAAATTGTATGAAATACCGATGATGAAAAATATACCAGAGATACCGAGATACCACCACCCACCATCCACTATGTAGATGTAGTCTATACGTACGTACCAGGTATGCATGATGGCACAATGGATCGGGTGCCAAAATGATAAGCAATGCTGAATCACTCGAACATCAAGTTGCAACTCGACGAGAAGCGCGAACCATGTGCAATAATAATCGTCGACGAACGAACGCGGACAGTCACTGCGCTTGCATCGTACCTAGCAGTCTCACCTTAGTGGCAGAAAAGGAGAAGGAGAGCAGAAGGTTCTGCAGCTACAGCTTATAGCTGGCAGGAGTCGAAAAAGAAGGATGGTGTTTTGGGGTTGGGAACGGAGTGTGTGACTTTTTTTTACATCTTCATATGATGAAACAACCAACACCATACGAGTGGTGGTACAGAATTATTAGCGCCAGTATTTCGTGTACCTGGCACAGCAGTATACTACACTAGTAATTTAATGTTATATGGCAGATGGAGTAGCAGTGTACAAGTTAGTACCAGGAACAGCGGTGTAACACAAGAGTTGAGGCGCCAATATCGCATCATCGGACGAGGCCGGCGAAGTCTTTTATTTCGGGCGCCCGCTGCCCGTGCCACGCTGAAATAACTTCTTTTTTTTTGCGCAGGCTCCAACAAGCTCCAATTCAACTTTTTGCAGCATCTATGTCTTGCCGCATACCAGGTATATGTTTTACCTGGTAGTCTAGAAGACATGCACCGCGTGAACCACATCCCACGTAGGCGATGACAAATGAAGAGCACCTCTCCCTTTAATCTACTCTTCACATGTCAGTACGTTTGTTCATTGGCAACATGGCGGCCCCCTCGAGGGAATGAAACTGTGACGGGTCTCCATCGGCCACAGTGTCCCCTGCCCCTTCCCCCCCCCGCGCGCGCGCGCCGTCTCCTTTTCCGACGATTGTACGCGGTTGACCTGACCCTCTACTCTGACAGACAATAACCAGAGCCCAGAACCCAGAATCCTTTCCCCCTAATTCCATCATTGACCCCTCTACCCCCCCCTTCGCATGGGCTCGTACTTCATTCATCCCTAGCTCCCTTTCACCCCTCCCTTCCCGCTTCAACCTTCTTGATCGTCATGCAACCGGGTAGGTGGAGCAGCGGGACAGTAGTATCAATATTACGACGTGATGTGTTGCCTCTCTATTCCCTCACGCTCCTGCCGTCGATTCTCCTCAATACTGCTGCTGGCACTGCTGCTTTGTAGTCTAGATGCTACTTTTCGCTTCCACCTCTGCCCTTGCCACCCGGATACGCGCAGCTGTGTCTGTGCCAAGCTTATTTTCTCCGCCTGGCCCCACCTCCCCTCCCTATTATCTTGGTGTATCCCTAGAGTTTCCTTTTCCGTTCCGCCAACTCCATGTTGTCAAGACATTCCTCCACATTGATCTAATCTCGACGAAAGCATGATTGCTCATTGGTGCCGTGGCGTCTCCCTCGGGGGGTTGGGGAGTGAAACTCTCGCATGACGGCTCTCCCTCGTCCAGTTACCCCTCCCTGCGTCTCCAGTCCCCCCCGCCTCCTATCCCGGCTATTGTACGCGACTGGTCTGCCCCCTACTCTGACGGACGGCCTCAGCCCAGAAGCCAGAACCCATTCAGAAGCCGCGCGCTTAGCCTGCCACCCCCCACCCCCCCCTATTTTGTCTCTACACACCCCACCTCATCCCCTGCCCCGGGTGCTTACTCGACTCCCCTGGGCCCTTACCCCTAAAACTCTGGAGCCCAAAGTGAATCATCCATGCTCGATCTCACGTAGCCTATAAAGGCGCGCGACTCCAACCTTCCATACTTCTGGGTCGCCAACATGGTTGTACTCCCACCCCCCCCACCCTTGTCGCCCCGCTATCCTGGCGCTAGTACAGAACGAATTCCTCCTGTACCAGTCAGTTACCCTGCTGCCCCCCCGTCCCTTGTGATCTACATTCCTCCCTCCCTTAGAAGGGTTCAGGTCACCCTTCATGCGACTCGCCGAACACCTCACGGCGCTTCGCCTTCGGTGCAGGCAATGCCTGCCTGGGTAGTGAAAACCCGACGTGCTCCGCCCCGGCATTGTAGGAATGCAAGGGCCTATGCTCTTAAGACTACGGCTATGCATGAAACGAGTGCACCCCCCCCCCCCCTTCTCTCACGCCCGGTCCTTCGGCAGTACGTCGTTTGCCCTCTCGCCCATACCTTTAACCTCCCACCGCTCCTGTACCATGTACGCCATCCGCGGGGCTGTCCCAACTGCTTCGGTAACACTCGAACAGTCCCACCAACAACTCCACTACATTCCCCTCCACCCCTACCCCCGGTATCCCCGTCGTGACCACCCCTCTCTTCCCCTGGTATCGTTTCCTTCCTTTGAAGCTTATGTCCACGGTGGCCCCTGCTGTCCTCTCCTTCTCCGGTCCCAGTTGCCTTCCTTTCTCGAGCATTGCTACGTTCCCCGTCCTCAAGCAGTAAACCTCATGCACCTTCCCCACCTTCCCAGTGCAGACGCCTGCTACGACAGAGGTAGCACTATTCGTCTGGGAAAAAAAAACGAATGACGGGGCTCCTTAACGCAAAATCGTCGGAAATGCGCCAGTGTTTGGCATGATTCTCGTCCTATACAGATCTAGGCCATGTCTGTTCATCCGGTAGCGGTTTTAGCTTTCTCCAAATCAATTTTTAGGGAGGGGTCTTAAGCTCCCGAATTGAGGAACCTCGGAAAAAACAATGGTTGGTGCACCTCCTCTATCGTAGCACGCGTCTGCACACGGATCCGATGTCCTCTGCAACAGCTGACATGCCGCGGACGAACCGATCCACCCTCTCCTCATCAGGACTTCTCAAACCCCAGTCGCCGACCGTTCCTCCACTTCAAGTTCCCTGGCTCACTGCACCGCCGACCCCGTCAGCTCCAGAGCATTGCTGATGAACTGGTTTCCGTCCCCCGCCTCCCCGACACCTGGGCGCCCTCCCTCTCTCCGGCTCTGTCAACGAGAGACGTTCTACGGTAGCCCTCCCAACTTTTCTTTAACGAAATCGCCGGTTTTGAAACCAGCCGCCGGCCTTATTTCCTGAAATATGGTGCCCATTGCCACCTCGACGGCATTGTTTGGTAGTATTTTGCGACCAAGAAAATACGCGACGACATTTGTTTCATAGCATCCTTCCTCGTGTCGAGCAGCCATGAAACGTTTGTTAAAATAAAATCGCTGTTTTTTTGGGGGGGGGCTATCGTAGAATCAGTCACGAGTCGCTCTACGGTACCGTAGCCCCCCCAAACGAAGTCACCGATTTTGAAACCAGCTCCGGGCCGTATCTCCTGAAATACGGTGGCCCTTGCCACCCCTACGTCACCGTTCGATAGCAGTGTAATAACCCTTTGAGAGCAACAAAATGCATGAAGATGTGTTCTTTCATAGCATCTTTCCATATGTCGAGCAGCCATGAAACGCTCGCTCAAGAAAATCGCTGTTTTTTTTCGGGGGGCGGGGGGGGCTATCGTAGAATCCGTAATTTGATACTGTACTGCTGTATTAATTAGTTCGAACTATACCGACTACGGTAGAGTTGCGCCTATTAATAATAGTTACCGATACCCGCAGTAGTACCAGGTATGAGGTTCCTTGTGCTTGCGGGAGGTCCTCTAAGACTATTAATAGACCTCACCCAAAACACGGAAAAAAAAAACTCGACACCAAAATGAAAATGCAACCCCGATGAGCAACATTACCATCACCTAGTAATAGGTGCACAACGAATCATTTTTCTTAAACACTAACACCAAAAACGAAGCCTAACAACCCCTTCATTCGGAAAATGCCTTCTAAAAGAAAAAATATTGGTACCCCCTCCTATCGAAGCACGCGTCATCTCGCCTACGGCCGTCTCCTACATCCAGGTACCACCCCCCCCCACAGCCTCGAGCTGTGCGTCTTACACCATGTCCTCCTCTTGGGAAGATATTTCACGAAGCGGGAAACAGACGGTGCCACCCACACCTCTCTCGTCCCCCTGACAGGCTTTCATTCCGACCCCTCTCCGCACCACCTCATGACTCCCATGAACTTCTGCATCAGCTCCAGCACTTTCCTCTCTCCTGCCCTTTTCCTAACCCCCCCACACACACCCCACGACCCTCTCCACCCTTTATCTTGCCCGTTCAGATGCAGCTTGCACATAGCTCCAGAAATCCCCCTCCCTCCTGCCCCGTCGATTCTCGCATTCTGCTGCTGCCACTGCTGTGTAGATGCTACCTCACCTCTACCTCTGCCGGTGCCAGCCCGATACGCACAGCTGTGCCTGTCTATACTTAAGTATGTGTGTATATATATCCTCCTGGAACCCCCCCACCCCCGCGCGCCTATCCTAGATTTTCATCTCCCGTACCAAACTCCAGATCGTCAGGGCATTCCTCCATATATATTGACCTCACGGACCATGATTATTTTCGGCAGATTGCTGGTGCATACGTCGGCATATCGCTAGTGTTCTATTGTTGTATCACTCTGTTCAAGGACAATGTGCAGCATCATGAGGTTCAATGTCTACAGGTCTATATATCACTCACCAACATTCCCAGAAGAAAGTAGAAGAAAACACGTTCTTATTCCTAACTCGGTTTTGTGAACGGCAATACTGCTACACAGAGACCCATCGATACACTCCACAAAGCGATGAGCGCGATGGAAGCAATCCAAGCACCCAGGAAAAAGCTTGACGCAATCCGACTATCACGCTTGCCTGACAGTTTCCTGCGTTGCAATCCTAACACCCCTGCTACAACACCAGCAGCTTGGATTGCTTCACGTGGTCGATGCTGCAATCGGCAGTTTTTTTCGTCAATTTTGTTTTCTGCAGTCCCAAAGGGGTTCATGGAAGGTTTTGCGGTTGTTATGTTTGGATTTCCATAGTACTTCCCACGCTCCAGGGCGACCTTGGTTTCTTACCTTGAGACGCATCCTACCCGATAGAGGTAGCCGGCGTGGCACTTGCCACACACTGCTGGGATCCGCTGCTGTAAAATACGAATTTTACCTCTTGCCGACGGACACACTAAATCGCAGTCGCTCCGGTGTAGACGCCTCTCGTAGAAGGACCCCCCCTCCTGGTTTCCGCGTGTAAAGTGGCGTAGACGGCGCTGGGTAGATGTCTCCTTATGGTCCATGGTGTATTATCGCCCACTCCGTTGTCTCACAGCTTAGACAAAGGGCAAGAAACATCGTACCAGGTATTCTATGGAACGATTAGAGAGGACAGTGATGGTGTTCTAATAATGTCCCTTGGGAGCATCACTGTCGACTACCCTGTCAACCTCGCCTGGGGGGCGAGCGTTTGTTTTTCGATGAAACGTTGTCCCCGGGGAGAGTTACGGGGGTCTTCGGAAAAAAAAAGCGAAAAAGAAGTGGGAAGAAAACACTCCGGGCTTTTTCCGAAGACCAATATACTCGACACATCCGCCACAGACTCGTGTATAGCTCGGCTATGTAATGAGCCAACAAACAACAAACATCGGACAAGAAGCAACAACCACGGATGCGCAATGCTCATTGCGCACAAGTCGCAGTGGGGTGGAATGGAACACCGCAGATATACTATAATAATATTCTGGTCTGAAGTCCCTTTATTGGGGCGATCTACGCGGGAGACAACGTCAGGTGGGGAGTTTGGCTGGGGCGGCACATCTGTTAAACGATAACACAGGTGTCCTAAGGTTAGCTCAATGAGAAAAGAAATCTCATGTAGAACAAAAGGGTAAAAGCTAACTTGATTTTGATTTTCAGTACGAATACAAACTGTGAAAGCGTTGTATCCTTGTACCCTTGATAGTATAGCGGAAGGCTACCAATAGTGGCGGTATGTAACAGTCCAATATAATCGGCACATTATTCAGGGCATCGACACTACTACTACTACTGGAAAATATAGGGTTACAATATAGAGAGAGGTGCACTTAACAAAGAGTTATGGTCGTGCCAATCGATTCCATCGACACTGATATAACGAGCAGTGTCACTACTCAACGCGTACTACTCGGTATCCCCCACTACTAGCACTGCACTTCGCAAGTTACAGTCGCTATAAGCTCGGCGTGATCGAGCTTTCTGAAGTGGCACGATAGCTGTTCGTGCTGTGGTTGTTCAGCTTTTGGTTTTCTGTTGATGCGGACTAAAAAGTGGAAATCTTGTGACATTTACCCCTGTTAACAATGGATCTCCGTAATAGTTTGGTTTTGTGTTGTACTCCAAGGGTTCCGGGGTTGGCACAACCAAAACTAATCCACAACTCGGGGTAAAATCTACCACCTTCTGGATTGCTTTTATAACATTACTGTCGGTATTGTTGGCCGTCACAACCGCACTACTACTGTACCGAGATTTTTTTGTTTTTCTCTCATAATGTGGTGCCCTCTTCCGAGATTGCCAAGACGCCACTGCGAGAGCGCTGCTGCAGGTAAGACCTCGACTTGTAAAAAATAGGAATATTGAAATACTCTTGTCAAGCGACTACTATCCCCTGCTTGCTCCAACACTGTGGGCACACATGTCTTCGAGATAGCGTGCTCGACCGCTGTTCTGTTGGCGGTGTGCTTTGATTGCCAACAGCGTAAAAGGAAGGGTGGCTCAATCGCATGCGGCAGAGAAAACGACAATATACGTGCTTGGGCTTTACACGCGAGTACTTTGGCGCGACCGCCGTGGGTTACTCATGGGTATCCCATCGAAACCTCACGGGATACGCATGGGAAACGCATGCATGGGAGACTCATGAGAAGCTCATGAGAGAACCACGGGGGACCCATGAGACACCCATGCATGGGAGGCCCATGGCTGTCCCATGCGTCGCCCATGGGACACTCATGGGCCACCCATGGGACACCCATGGGACACCCATGGGAAGCTCCATGGGCGACCCATCGTAGACTCATGGGCGACCCAATCAATGGAAAACCCATGGGCAACGACCCACGGGTCAGTACGGTCAGTACGTACTCTAAAACTCTGGAAGACCCATAGGCTACTAACGTACAGTCATGAGTGATCAATGGGCGACCAATGGGCGACTACTGTATCATAATAAAATCGTGGGTAATCCATGCGCGACGGGTGAGCTTCCATCACAAAGTCATGGATGATCCATGCATGGCTTATGGGTTGCTACCATGTCGCCATGGACGATCCATGGGTGTCCCATGAGCCACTGCCTTCCGGTCATGGGTGGCCCAAGAGTAACCCATGGGCTACTACCACACCACCGGTGATCCATGGATGACCAACAGGCGATCCGTGGGCTAATGTACCATAAGGCCATGGTGGCCCATGGGCGATCCATATGCTACTACCGTAAATGTAACATATGGGAAACCCATGGGCGTATCATAAAGTCATGGTATGAATCACGGGCGACCCCTAGGCGAACCATGAGTGATTCATGAGTCACCCATAGCTGACCCATCATGGCTGACCTGCGGGGCATCCATGGATGTCTCATGGCCTACTAGCATTATGTCATAGGTGAGCCATGGGTGACCCGCAGGCGACCCATAGGATACTACGATGACATGGCCGGCGACCATCCATGCCCCCATGCGCTACTGTCATAACATAATGGGTGACCGATGGCCGACTTATGAGCTATAATATCACCAAGTCACGGGTAACCCATGCGCGAACCACGGGCTACTGTCATGAAGTCATGGGTGACCCATGGGCGGCACATGGGGCAGCACTCCCAACTTCAAATCCATGGGAGACACATGGCCGACCCATGGGCACGTATTATGTTAACCCATGGGTGACTCATGGGTGACTCACAGGAGACAAACGGACACGCACGGTTAACCCATGCCAGACACATGGTAGACCCATGGGTGGGCCAGTACTATAAACACATAGGTGATCCATGGGAGCCATGGGCCAGCGCTATGTATTCATGAGCGATTAATGGAAGACCCGTTTGCCGATACCACGAGCTCATGGGATCCATGGACGACATGACCCATGGAGGATCCATGCACCAGCACTCCAAAACCATGGGAAAACCATGGGCGATCCATGGGAGACCAATGGACGACCCGGTCGTGTGCGAGTTCCATGAACTCATGGGCGACCCATGGGTCGGCACTATAGCTTATGGGTAGCCCCTGGACCAGCGTTTTAAGTCCACGGGTGACCCATGGGAGCCATGGGCCAGCGCTATGTATTCATGAGCGATTAATCGAAGACCCGTTTGCCGATACCGCGAGCCCATGGGATCCATGGACGACATGACCCATGGAGGATCCATGCACCAACACTCGAAAACCATGGGAAAACCATGGGCGATCCATGGGAGACCAATGGACGACCCGGTCGTGTGCGAGTTCCATGAACTCATGGGCGACCCATGGGTCGGCACTATAGCCTATGGGTAGCCCCTGGACCAGCGTTCTAAGTCTACGGGTGACCCATGGGAGCCATGGGCCAGCGCTATGTATTCATGAGCGATTAATGGAAGACCCGTTTGCTGATACCGCGAGCCCATGGGATCCATGGACGACATGACCCATGGAGGATCCATGCACCAACACTCCAAAACCATGGGAAAACCATGGGCGATCCATGGGAGACCAATGGGCGACCCGGTCGTGTGCGAGTTCCATGAACTCATGGGCGACCCATGGGTCGGCACTATAGCCTATGGGTAGCCCCTGGACCAGCGTTCTAAGTCCACGGGTGACCCATGGGAGACTCATGGGCCAGTAATCTACACCCACAGAGAACCCACGGTTCAACACTCCAACCTCACGGGACCTACCTACGCTTGTGCTATAAACTCATGGGTAACCGAAAAGAGAACATATTGAAGCCCATAGGCGACTAATCTCAGACCCATCCCTGACCCATAGACGACCCATGGGCCAGCACTCCACTAGCGTGAGAGAACCGTGTGAAACCCATGGGAGCGCCACCGGAGATCCGTGGGTCTGATGCATGGGTCAACATTAAGAACGCATGAGTGGCCGTCCCCCCTGGGTGGAGCGCTGGCCCATGGACCGCCTGCGGGTTTGCAGTACGCCCCATGGATCACCCATGTAGATCGCTCATGGGATACCAGTGGGTCGCCCATGGGTCTCCCATGGGTTTTGAGTGCATCGACCATGGGTCTCTTATGAATTTGGAGTACTGGTTCTTGGGTCACCCATGGGTCTCCCGTGTGGGTTTCCCATTGGTTTACAGTGCTGGCTCATGGGCCACACATGGGTTCAGAGTTCTAGCCAAGGGTGGCCCATGTACTGCCAATGGGTTCCCGTGGATCGCCCCTTAGTGCTCGCGTTGGCACGTGGTGCTGGAACATAGACCGCCCGTGGATCGCCCATGGATCGCCCATGAGTATCCCATGGGTTTACAGTACTGATGTATGGATCACCCATGGGTGTTTTGAGTCCTGGCCGGTGAATAGACCACATGGGTCGCCCATGGATTTCCCATGGGAGTCATGGGCGACCCATGAGCTGCCCATGTCGTGCATGGGCTTATGGTTCGCCCATGGGTTTACAGTACTGCCCATGAATATTTTCATTTCACCCCTGAACATGGCGCTGGCCCATGAGACGCCCATGGGTCGCCCATGAGTCTCTCACGGGGTAGTCTAAAATATGTGCTGGCCTACGGATCACCCATGTGTTTTTATTTCTGGCCGGTGGATCGACTATGGGTCGACCATGGGCTTCTCAGGAAGGGTATGGTTGATCGATGGGTGACTCATGAGTCGCCCATGGAGTTATGGGTCGCCCATGGGTGTACAGTACCCATAGACAAGCCTGTTGCCATATATAGTACCAACGCTGAACGTTGGATCACACATGAGGTTATGGTGCCGGCCCATGGGTCACCCTGACTTTGTGGTAGTGACCCATGGCGCTCAAAGCGTACATAGTGCTATGATAGTCCATGAGTCGTTGTTGGGTGACCCATGAGTTGATAGGCTTGCCCATGGGTCACTCATGGGTCGCCCATGGGTTTAAGGTGCTGATCCATGGGTCGCCCATGGGTCGCTCGTGTGTTTGTAGTTCTAGTCCACGCCACTCATGGTTGCGCAAGGTGTGTAGTACTGGCCCATGGTTCACCCATCAGTCGCCCATAATTTAATGCCGCTGGCCCACGGGTCGCCTATGGGTCACCCCTGGGTCGTCCACGGGTTGAAAGTGTATGGGTCACCCATGGATGTATAGCTTTGGCCCATGCGTCGCCCAGGGGTCACCCAGGGGTCGCCAATGGGTCACTGTGACGGATTTATAGTAATATCGCACGGGTTATACATGGGTCACCCATCGGTTTGTAGTGCTCACCCATGGATAGCCCATGGATCACCCATGGGAATATAATGCTGACCCATTGGTTGCCCGTGGATAACCCATGAGTGTGCAAGGCCTGCCTATGAGTCACCCATGGGTTGCCCATGGGTTTTGGCCCATGGGTTGCCCATGGGTTTATGTTGTTCCAAGGGTCTCATATGGGTCACCCAAAGATATATAGTATTGTCGCATGTGTTGTCCATGAATCGCCCATGGGAATATAGTGCAGACCCATAGATCGCCCGTGGGCCACCCATGAGTGTTTATGTGTTGCTGCCTGCCCATGAGTTGCCCATGGATCACCTTTGGGTCGCCCACGGGTTCAACGTTCTCGCGCATCGGTCGCCCACGCGTTCATAGTGCTGGCCCATTGGCACCCATGTGTCACCCATGGGTCATCTTAGATATGTGGTACTGGCTCATGGGGGTGGCCCATGGGCATATAGTGCTGGGCAACAGGTCTCCCATGGGTCACCCATCATGAGTTTGTATTGCTTGCCCATGGGTCGCCCATGGCTCACCCGTGGGTTGTCTACGGGTTTACATTGCTGGTCCAGGTCTCGCCCCCGAGTCGCCCATAGTTCATCAAATATGGTTATAATTCGAATTATAGTGCTGTCGCATGAGTCCATATAGGTCACCCGCCAGATTGTAGTGTTGGCCCATTGGGTAACGGATGGATCATCTGTGAGTTCGTAGTGCTTGCCCATGGACCGCCCATGGGTCACCATGAGTCGTTCATGGGCTTATAGGTATGCCCCATGGGTCACCCGTCGGTAGCACATGGATCTCCCAGGACTTGATAATGCTGGCCCATGGGTCGCCCATGGGTCACTCATGATGTTTTAATACCGGCCGATGGGCTGCCCATGGGTCGGCGACGGGTTTATGGTACTAGCCCGTGGGCCACCCCATGAATTCTTACTACTGAACAGCCCATGGGTCTCTCATCGTCATCTATGGGTCTCCCGTGGGTCTTCTATGCGTCTGTCGTGACTATTCCGTGGGGGTCTCCCACTCGTATTTTATTGGACACCCAATAAATACCCGTAAAGGTGCCCCAGCTTCCCAATCTAGAAGACAAGTAAAGTACGTGCCCGAGCTTGTACGGTTGTACCAGGTATGACTTACTCACTGAGGCAAGTATTACAATTTACCAGGTACTGCATATTAATCGTAGCACGGGGCGTCTACTTAGTATAATTAGTATTAATACTAGGGGAAACGGCAACAAGAAAGCCGAGACCACAGGAAGAAAAGAAGTTCGGAAGCCGTGATGCATACACAGAAATTGGTGTACTCTAGAATCGATCACACACGAAAATTCGGAACCCGTAGTGCTGACGTTGATGTACACCCCACTCTCTCCCGAGTACCAAACCCAGAGCTTGGGCCAGCTTTCCTATTCGTACTGGCAGGTACCATAGTTGTTGTGGGCCTTAGTTTGGGCATCCGACTAAGTGCAGCATGATCTCCAACACCATTCATGGAAACATTCCCATAAAGAAGAAAACGTGGGGAAATCGGTTAGTCTAACCTTTTGCCAGTAGTTCAGTGGAGTAGTACCCTCTAATACCGTAGCAAATGACCTTCTGCTCTACTAGTAGTCAAATACCTTAGCACCAGTCCGTCGTAAAAGCTACAAACTCGTTCGTCTGAGAGCATTCAAGTGCTCTCGACGACGCAAGAGCGCCGACATCGCTTCCTCCCTAATTGCCTCCTTGTGCTTTTCAAGCTGCTGCTGAATCTCAGCTGTAAGCAACGGTGCGCCCCCCCAACTATGCCGGTCGCCATTCGAAGACGACGTAGCCCCGGCAAGACCGCCAGCCACATTTTCTGCCGTTGTTGTCCTCACAGAGATGCGACCTTTATGTCGTTGAACCTCTGCTGTGATGATGTCGTCTTCTAATCTTTGGACTTCCTCCAGAAAAAAGGCCTTGAGTGGTAAAGTCGGTGGGGGGCAATAGCGGTAAATGTTTAATAGTGATGTGCAGGAGGCGGGGCGGAGAAACGTCGCGTCAATGGAGTATACACGTGATTCACATGGTGGCTGACTAATACGGTGTCAGTATGCCTCGTATACTCCAGGTAAGAGTCTGCCACGGCGAGCGACCCATATGCATGATGTTATCGCAGAGTACGGTACGCATCTCATGTTAAGAAACCCGTATTTTAGGGCGAGGCTCAATTCTTGCGTGAGACAAGGTGTTTCCTAGCCTGTTTTCAGTGCAAACGGTTGATTTTTATATGTTTATCGCAAGAACCGAGCCGATGTTGAAGTCATATTCTCAATACATTTAAGCACAGTCGCGTACTGCATGGCTTGGTGTGCTGTTGTAGTCTACTACTGGTGAACTCTCAAGCCCGAATATCCGGAGAAATCGTGGCTGTGAACGGCTTGGAAGAGACCAACAGCGCGATTCTGTGCAGGCCGCAATTGAATACAGTAAGGTACGAACAGAAAGGTTGTGCTGGTTACCCGGTGGTTTCAACGTGTGCGCTCGTACGACTAGTGTGCAAACTCAAGCAAAACCAACAACTGATGTGACCAAATGGGCACACTCAAGCAAACCGAACGATCTAAAAAGGGCCAAATGTGCTCATCCAAGTGACGCGACAGGAAAATAGCCCCGCTCGCAAGACGGTGGGGAATTTCACTCACCTCTTCCTGGGGGGCTAGCAATTGCTGCTGAAGGAGGAGCGGAGCAAGGCGGCTTTCAAGTTCGCCTTGAGATGTCCGAAGTGCCTCAACCTACATAAGGTCGAGCAAACAGGGAAGCTGAGGAGGAAGGACACTTCGGGCTACCTAAAAAGCCGGTCTGGTGGTAGACTCTACGCGCTCAATAGTCAAATACTAACCCCTCATATACTAAATGCTGGCTTCCAGGAAAATATCAATGGCTGAACGCGGGGCGGCGTAAATACCGTCCAAGTCTTACAGGATGAGATCGCTCGCGACGGGGATCCTCCAACAGGTGAATTATGTTATACTGGTGCATGCCGCGAACCTGCAGCTGATAATTTGTGATTTTTTTCCCACCTCGGCCAATAGTGATGAATCGCATCTCGATTGCGAGGCGTAGGATGTCCCAATGCGCAAGCTGAGTGCCTGAATTTGTTCGTTCTGTGCCTGTTAATAATAGTAACGTCGATATTTTGTGGAAGGGGATGAAAAATCATGATCATCATCATCGTCTTTACTATCGTCTCTATTATCATCATCATGATCGTCGTCATCGTCGCCATCATCATCATCATCATCATCATCATCGTCATCGTCATTGTCATCATCATCATCCTCATCATCATAACCATCATCGTCATCATCATCCTCACCATCATCACCATCGTCATCATCGTCATCAGTATCACCATCATCATCGTCATGATCATCATCACCATCATCATCACCATCATCATCAACATCTCCATCGTCATCATTATAAATACCGAAAAGCACATAAAGTAGTAACGACAGCTCAGCGCCTGGTGCACTCTGTCGACTCCATATGGCCTTCACGGTTTCACACGAGGCCCTCACCATATTTTTCTGAACTCTTCAACAGTTACGCCTGACTGAAAGATTTATTCGGGAGTCGGATGTAGGCGATAGGGGTGTATTCTCCGTCTACTAAAACATGCCGCATATGCGTAGGAACAGGCACACCTTCAGCATTACGCACAACGCGTTGATTCTTCTGTTGCCTGTCTCGAGCAGTAGTAAGCTGTCGCAGGTCGAGCCACGCCAAATTTGGAGGACATCTTTTTTTTTTTCACGTCACCCTCCCCAACCCGCCCCCGCTGGCACGCCAACCATCCAAAGGGCACCTACACGTTATGGCGACACGTGACTCGGTCTATTGCATTCACCCTTGTCGGGAGCTATGTGGTGTTCACCCACCCTTTGCCGCAGTTTCTGATCTTCAATGTCGTCTTTTCGTCGCTCTTCCAGGATAGCAAAGCGTGATTTGAGGCTTTCAACTTCTTTCTCCAGCTCTTGCGCGCGCCTGCTCCCTTCCATGCGCCATTCCTATCGGATATTTGAGCCGCCCCGGACCGGAGGTTGCGGGGGAAGACGCCCAGTTTGACGGAAACGCTCAAGACCAAGACCCACACCATATGAAGTCGATGTCGATGCTGTCTACAATCGCTCACAATCAACTACCGCACCAAAGGATAAGCCGTCGACATAAACGTCTCCGGAAACAACATACAAGAATGTAGAGCGTCACTTCTCAGCTTTTGAGGCTGGCTACGGTACGAGGTGGCGAACAGTTTTCACTGGCATGCGCATATAGATATATATATAGATATCGCGTTGAGATGCGTGGTAAACGCAGAAGGGACAGAGGCGACACCCGCGTGCACCGCTCCTCTTCGTGACGACAATTTCTTACACGTGTCCGCCGTACCTGGATGTTCCCCTTCTCCTCCGCCGCCTTGCGTTGCAGCGCCGCCAAATCGGTTCTGACCGCCTGAGCTTGGTTTCCTTGTTCTGAAAGACGACCCTCCAAAGACGTCAGATCCCGAGCGTGCACCTTAGAGCACATGAGGACGACTGGGTTATTATTGCGGCATACGCTAAACATGGCTTTCGACGCCGTGGTGAAAGCTTGAAGTTCGACCTTCACCCTTCGACTATCATGCTTGTCACACACATTTTATGATGTGTAGTCCACCGTAGCGTAACGTGTATTGACGCGTGTGTTACGGTGGAAGTAGGACCTAATTTTTGCAAGTCAGCCCTTCGCTTGAGGAGCTCTACGCCTTACTGAATAATCGAACACAAAAAAAACGTTGATGTTCTCACAATAACTCGAAGAATCAAGTCCGCGATAACAAGGCAGGCTCCAGTCACTCTGGGGTGGAAGGATACCCCAGGCAAATAAGAAAACAGCCCAAAAACGGTGCACGTATAAATCACAGTTGAAGCAAGTCATACGTCAGCCGTAAGTTGGATACAAAGTGATATCGGAAGTCAATGTAAGATAAACCCGATACACAATCCCATGAGCTGGGTATCGAACGAATAATACTTCAAGATCTTGTCTGATCCAAATCGTTTTCAACGATGGCGGGGGATTCCTCGATTGAGGAACCCCGTCGACCGTCAGTGACTAATTCTTGGGCTCTAAAACGCAACACCTCACGTGGCAGGGCTGTCGAAAGGCTAGTCGCGTTTTTTCGACCTTGCGATGCGGTGCAAGGTTTTTGCACGTGATTTTACGTCGACCACCTACCGCGTATCCCCCCATAAAAGAAAAGGGCCAGTAAATGCGCAAACGGTGAAGTCGCAGTTATAAACCCAGACCTGTGTATATACCACACCTTCGAGTATGGAGCGGTTCGCATCTTACTCAAATTGTTTTACTGCATATTAGGTCCTTGATCCTTCTTTTGTGCATATTGTCAGTGTTCTTCAAACCTTTGTTACGGATGCACCAGCTTCTGCCGACTTTTCGACGATAATCAAGCGCTCAAACGTGTTCCCGGTGTTTTCTGCCGCTGATGCCACGGCCTTTTCAAGGCCCTCCAGCCGGTCATCCCACGTCTTCCGTTCCGCGTTGACGAAACCGTCGAGGTGCTGTCGTACGTGCGGTTACAGAAGCCGGCACCGGGTTGAATGCGAAACACGTTTTAAACAAGAATCGATTTGGATCCGAAAAACGTTTGATCGCGAATCGAGCGTTAGTAACCCTTCTAGAACTACATCCACGGTTTTGAGGACAAATTTCTTGGCACTAGGACCAACGCCCGCATGAGTAGGGAGGGCCGTGACTGGACCAAATCCGGCGTAAGGCTGTATTCTCATAGCCGGGGGTTTTGTTAGTGGGTGAACTTGCGCAAGTCCCGCACTACCCGGAATGATGCCGTTCCGGATGGCTATCTCCTCCGCACCTGGCCCCCAGGGGTCAGGTCGGGTCGACATACTCACGCATCCGTATACAACGGCAGCTTGCGCTGCCGGAGCAGTAACGGGGACCGCCGGTAGGGACAGCTCACGCTATCGCTATCACGGCAACTGAAGGACACGCCAGAAAACCAGCTGGATTGCGAATGCACTTGAATCAAATTGACACACGACGTGTATGAAAATACGCGGATAAAAAAAAGTAGTGCGTAATAATTACTTGTGAGAGTTACTCCCGGCATCATTCCTTCCCAAGCGAGGTAAGAATGCAGTCGAACTTGGCGTAATTGGTGTCGAAAGAGAAGATAAATTTATGTTGCCTCCGACGGTAGTATCTTCCTCGCTGCATGCCGGCACAACAGCTGTTTTTCCCTCGCGTGAAACCCGATGTTTACAACCACCGACTCTCTGATCCTCTGGAAAATCGAAGGGTTCGGTTAAAGCTACCTTACCTGACACGTTTCTGGCGATAAATCACAGAAAATTGAACAGCACAGATAAACGGTGGGGCTACGGGTTGGCTGAACTTGGCGGCTACCATGTTACTGCAGGGAATAATAGCATTAGCCTCCCTCTATGTAAAACACACAGCGAACCAAAAATGCACACGTCAGATGAAAAAATGCAGAACTTCTCAAGTTACCGCGCGCAACTATCTGTAATATCAGGCATTAGCAGCCAAGCAACAACAAAGTAGTCGGCAACTTACTATTAGTACTACCAGTTACTCTTTGTATTGCCAGCCAGCTCACAGCCCTGGCATATGGAGCTACATTACGAAAGTATTGGGATCATCGCTCGACAGGGGGAGGTCATTGAAATATGAAATACCGAATTCAAAGCAGCATGCTGCAGTCGTTGGCCTAGCGTTGTTGAACTCTGCCCCGTGCTCCTGCGTAAGCCAAATTGTATCTGACCCACATAACAATGTTCAGCGCGGTCGTTAACCTAGCAGCAAAGCTGCGAGCTGTTGTCGTGTATGCGTTTTCGTGTATGCGTCAACCTTTCTCGGGCGTACAGGGCAGTGTACTCCTGTTTTTTCTGGCCTTTAGGTGTCCACACCTGAAAGGCTGCGACCAGCGTGACCAAAAGTTTGGAGTAAGATACCGCCATCCTGCCGGCGATAGGGTCCTTCCAGACCAACGATTGAGACGCCTGCTTTTTCACCTGCAGGACGTGTGCCACACAAAGGGTACCGCACACCACGGGGATTCTTGTACCGTTTGACCCTGGGCTATGTCCGCGGCAAGCGCACAAGAACCTGATGAGTGCTTGGTTTCTGCTGGTCGTACCAGGTATAGCACCACCAGCCAGCACGTGTCGAAAGTTGAGGAGTCCCGTCAGTCACAAATAGATATGTTTTTATTTTTTGAACGCTAACGCAATCATCTTCGGCGATTTCAGTCAGATTGTTCCGTTTTCATATCACAATAAGGACGAACACCGACACGCTTTCGACGTACTCACCTGTTGCGCGATTACCCCAAGCTGCCTAACGTCCGGCCGCAAACCGTATGACGCCGAAGCTTCCTTCGTCCAGCCAAAGCTCACGACATCCACCTACAGTGGCCGGAACGTCGATAGTCATCAAAACGTGGCCACCGAAGTCACGGGGGTGGCCCCATGAGTTGGAGCCAATCTGACTCGTGTAGAACGAGTTGCAACCCCGATCACTTTGTGTGCTGTTCCAACCAACCCAAAGATGGAGACTAGAGGTTGTGGGAGAAACGTTGAGGATAAAAAACGAGTGATCCGTCCGCGTCGCGTCGCGCCGAACGACCGGGTTGTCGGACGGACTGCCTGTTTTTAATTATCGGTGAAGGCGCAACATAACATACCACCGTAAGTATCGGGAAACGGTGCAGGGAACGCTGCAGGAAACGCTACTGCAGGACGGAATGTCGGCCGGTACGACACGCATCATTTGCAGGCGTGGTCCTCTATGGTGTGCACGCACGGTAGAAGTAGTAGCACGCAGCGTTGCAGACTCCACCGACAATGGCACCCTGCGTCGGCATGACGGGCGGCTTCGTGTGGCCGTAATCGCCACGTCACTTGTTCCCGACAAGTTTCCGCTCTGAATTCTCGGGGGGATCATTGATGGTAGCGTTCCGTCTGCTGAGACCAGACGGGTGCTGCGATATCGGCAGCACTTTTATTGTTTTTTTGGCCACGATATTTCTAGACTAACGGAGTTTTAAAGTAAGCAGCCACCCAATATCGTTGGGATACCAGCTGGGAACAGTATTAATATACTATCGTTATACATCTAGGCAATGGGACTGTTCATCGGATTGATATTTCATGCTTGACTATTAAATGGATAGATAGGGTTAGCGTTTGGGTGAGGTAGAGAGCTCCTTGCTTTGTAAAGTGTCCACCGCCATCGAAGCATGCGTCAGAAGGGCGCAAAACAAAAGACGACACGCGAGAACACGCTCGCTCGCCTTGCGCAGAGCCTCCATAGCCTGCTCCCTGCCCTGATTGCCGAGCTGATCGACGTCTCTGACCATTCCCTCGTCGGACAATACAAGAACCTGACGCGTGAAAAAGCAAAAGTCAAAACAAGTCCGGGGGCACGAGCGTTCACGGGCGCCAGACAAACAGCGAAGACACCTCGTCCTACGACAGGAGCAGCATCGTTTTGGCCACACTGTGATACGGTAGGGCTGGCAGGGCCGCTCAATTTAGAAAGTACACCCACAACATACTTCGTATCGTTGGAATCCCGTAGGGTTACTCTCGTCATTTTTTTTGTTGTTGTTGTTGTGGTGTACTCCCCGATAGTGCCGGTATGTTGCCAGCCAACACTACCGGCAATACGCCGGACTCCGGCACTATTGGATGTAGTACCGATGAGTCGTTCTGCGGTAGCCCCCTCAACTTTTCTTTAACGAAATCACCGGTTTTGAAACCAGCCCCGGGTCGTATCTCCCGAAGCACGGTGTCCTTTGGCACCCTCCCCGACGTCGTCGTTCGATAGAATATCGCACACAAGAAAATAGATGGAGGCGTGCTGTTAACAGCATCCTTCCTTGGTTTCGAGCAGCCATGCAACGTTCGTTAAAGAAAAGAGCTGGTTTGGGGGGGGGGCTATCGTAGAATCACTCCGATATTGGTAGTATAGTAGTATATAACGGGTTCTCCTCGGGCCAACTGATTTCACCCGCACTACACCGGCAGTAGGCCCTTTTCAGCCGCCGCTGCATTATTGGGAAATCCGTGTATGCTTGGGTTATGGAAATCACCTGTTCCGCGACCAGGGCGCCTCCGACTGTTACCCTAGCTCCTGTAGCACCGGTACCGAAACCTGATTGGCCATTCGAGCCCAAAGCAAGGACCGGCCTCGCAGCCGTTTTCTCTCTTCCGGCCTCGTCTGACCTTGGGAACGTTTCGAGCGCCGACCTCCAGCCCGTGGAGCCCCCTCCTCGTGGAAGATGAACATGAGCGACAAACGACAAAGAGGGCTGTGAGTTGACTGAAGTTCACGGTTAGTTGTTATTTAGGTGAAGGCGTAAAAACCAGTTGACTGAGTTAGGGTGAAGGGTGAAGGGTGCATAGAGAGTGAAGGGTGAAGGTTGCATAGAGGGTGAAGGGTGAAGGGTGAAGGTTGCATAGAGGGTGAAGGGTGAAGGGTGAAGGGTGAAGAGTGCATAGAGGGTGAAGGGTGCATAGAGGGTGAAAGGTGAAGGGTGAACGGTGCATAGAGGGTGAAGGGTGAAGCGTGAAAGGTGAAAGGTGAAGGGTGAAGGGTGAAGGGTGAAGGGCGAAGAGTGAAGGGTGAAGGGTGAAGGATGAAAGGTGAAGGATGAAATGTGAAGGGTGAAGGGTGAAGGGTGAAGGGTGAAGGGTGAGGCATGGAGTTCCTTCAGTTAGGAAGGAGCCCCAGAGGAAATGGTTGCGCCCCTGAAGCAGCGTGGGTCAACCCTACGACCCGTGCCCGACCGTTAATCCTTGTTTAGGCATTATTCAGTGGTGACGTCCCAATGACTCTTCACGACTATGCCGGCTGCAGTATGCATCGCTCAGCACTGGCTCTAGCGTTCGCCACCCCGATCCCCCGACCCCACACAGCGGTCCCACGCCAACCCAGAACGGCAGCCTTCGGTGGCCTCGGTGAAAGAACGGGCTCCAACGCCCAACTCGGCGAGCGGGGCGCGTGAAGAGGCGCCCTGTCGGGGACACGTGGCTCGCTCACCATGAAGGGGGGGGTTAAAGATGAAAACGTCCGAAAAACAAAATCGAAAACCAGCGCAAAATGGATTAGTTTCGGTGCGACCCGACCTTATCAGTTGTACTTCTCTGCGTACAGTATTTTCCTCATTAACCTCAAGACAAATATATACTCACCAATTTCAAGACAACATCACCCACACTCCAATCAGTATATAAACTTTTCAAAAAATAAAAATAAAAAACAAGAAATCCAAAAAATCCTAAAACAGGTTTCCAAACCTCAAGCCAGAATCCAGAAACACTCTAAACTGAGCGAGATAGCCGCTTTCGAAATAAATTCAAGATAAAAATGTCCGAAAACAGAGTCGGGCGACAAAAGAAAAAGCGGTTATCGATACGACTCCAGCCAACCACAGATCTGCACAGGTATCCTGCTGTACGTTCTGCTGTATTTTCCAGCACCGTCTGCAATACAACGACTGCAACAAGATTAAAATCGCAATAGCAAATTTAATATAAATGTGCCCACAAAAAAATCGAGTTAAAAATACCGAGAAAAAGTCAAAAATGTCGAAAAAGAGCCAAAAATGTTTTCTTTTCAAACCTCGATTCAGAATAAAAAAGTAGCCAAAACTAAGCGAGATACATGATTCCACACTAAAATTCAAGAAAAAAAATGGAAAAAACAGCTGAAGGATTTCCGAAACTCTGCTTTTAATTCGAAAGCAGTCTGCGGTGTAACGTCCCGATTTTTTTGTGCTGTATACCTGGAGTTCTGCCCCTTTTTCGTTTGATTATGGACTACAATGGTTGAAATTTCCATTCATTTTTTGGTGGGTGGATGGATGGGTGGGTGGGTCGGTTGGTTCGTTCGTTCGAGCCTGTTCGAGTGCGCAGGTGTAGCATGTGTTTGAAGTTTTTTTATCGCTGGTGTTGCTGCCACTGTATTACCGGCACCGCTGGCACATAATTCCGAGCATCACTAGTTCCAACAAAATACGCCACGACGACGGAACCGACGGAACCGACGGAACCATGGTACGGCAGGGGGTTGCACTTTTGGGCTCTTTCGTTCTTTCGCTGGCGAGACTTCTCAAGTGAGACACTAGCCAATACCCTTGGATCCGGTTCGTATTTCGCAATGCTTTTTCGCTTTCTGCCTTGCCTAGGCCATTCAATCAGGTATCGGACACGTAGCTTAAGTTTTCGCTGAAAGTCGATCGCCGGGTGGTGAAAAAGAACTCTTTGAGTCGGGAGAGCCTCACGAAGAGTAGGAGCTACCCCTGTGGTATCTTGCCGCGACGAACAACCACAACTATAGGGTAACGTCTTGCGCGAAAAAAAAAGGCTCCCTCTCACCTGAGACATGTGTGAAGGCCACCCCCCCGGCCCACGAGGAGCGATCAGTCAAGGCGTCTGTCCATGCTGGTCGCGACGTTGCAGCTTTGCCTCCCAGCTGCGACATGACCCAATGGTTGTGGCCTGTCGGTTCGTTTCTACCTGTGCACGGTGCGGAGGGAGATCGAAGCTGCTCGAGAAAAACATGACTGCTATGCCCTCGATGGCGAAGAGTGACGAGGGGGCCCTTGTTGCGGTATACGACAACGATGGCTGTTACCAACCATAGGCGTTACAACAGATTCAACCCATCTCCTGGTAATCGAGCAACACTCACTGTCGAACCACGCGCTACGAGGAAACAAATACACTGAAAGTAATACGTGGGCGCGCGGGTCATTCCCATTTTACCGTTATGAAACCAGCGCTGTAGCGTTTTCTCGAACCCTCCCCCCAGCGCTCATGCCTGTGGTCATCCCGTTTGGAAATTTTGCAATGAATGCGCTGGATATGACGGACGGTACCCACAAAGTCTAATGAGGCTCGACGTTATTTTCTGGCGCTCCTCGCGTCAGGAGGGCCCTTCACCGACTTTCAGAAAAAATAAAGCGCAACCCGATTGATGACCAATGCCACCACCTAGTTTTTCTTATTTTAAGGTATACAACGAACAACATTCCTAAAATCTAAGTGCTATTACATGGTATTAAATGGTATGAGACGGTATGATATTCCGTCGATGTTCAATAGTTGGTTAGTCTAATCGAGGAACCCCGTCGGTCAGATCAAACTTGGCCAAAATGTTCGACCTCTATTGCAGAACAGATTGGTCCCAGGTGACAGATACCTGGCAGCCACCAAAATCCGCCACCATCCGCCACCCTTTGCAAAAGATGCGTATAACCTCAGGTAACCCCCGCCCCGCCCCCCTTCCGAGGTAACCACCGCACCTGGACTCGAACTAAGCACGATAGCATTATCGACGGAACTGTGCGGTGACGATGCTGATGCCGTACCGCTAAGCAGCTGCATCACCCCAGCACCAGTAGACTCTATTAGAAACGCGGTTGTTGGTTCTGAGACTACCGAAGACGTCGGCCCCGCCCTGTGAAATCATGTGTCAACGCGAGGGCAGAGCGCGCTGTGAACGAACGGGGCTAATCTTCGAGACAATTTTCTTCTAGTCTAAAGGAAGAAGCTCATGCAGGTTTGCTGTGGTGACGCATTGTGATGCACTCAACGCAACGCCAAGTGTGGGAGAACCACGCGATATGCTAAAAACGCGATGTAGCCACGAGTGTATAGCACGGTCGAACGCCCTCTATCAATGCATCATGAGCCTTCGCACGAAACGATTTGATCTACCCAAAGAAATGAGACACGACCACACCACCACACCACCACACCACCACACCACCACACCACCACACCACCACACCCACTGTCCGTCCTGGTTCCTAATCCTAGAGAGAAGATGAAAATTGTATATGTGTTCCTAGAATGTGAAACAGATTAACAAAACAAAACCAAGGAACGAATCGAAGACACCAAATGAAATGCCATCTTACCGCGTGCGAGAAACACAACGAAAACATGCCAACCAAAAAATATATATTTTTTGCGAAATGTAACGGCGGCGTTACCCCCCAACAGTGCTATTTTCTGTCGCATGGCTTAACGTCCTGCATGACTCATGTGTATCACGAAATATTGGGGCAGGATTACCCTCGACATCTGGATTGCATGAGCCTGATTCCGCACTCCAATTTTCGAGGCCCAGACACGGGGAGGTGTACACTAATAAAAATGTTTTCAGTTGTCATTCATACCGTTTGAAAAAAAAACAATCCACTAGAACCATCATGTTTTTCATTGCGACATGCTTTCGCTTTCTCTTGTTATCGTGTGCCGCTTCCCGACAATTTTCACCCTTTCTCTTTCTGCGCTCCCTCTTTTTTTTTCTCTCACCGGGACAGCTCGGCGAGATTCGGCGATGTGAACACATGCAGTGTCGCCGCAAGTCCCGACTTAGGGACAGCTCCTAGGCCCCACCTACCGGAAGCGTCACCCACGATGCGGCCGGGACTGTCGGCGAGCTCCAGCAAGAGCGTATCGCCAGCTTTTTTTTTGCAGGAGGGGAGGATGTATAAAAGGCCACACGCGGGGGGTGTCATTTGCAACGAAAACAAAAACAAGCGAGACAGAACGCGAGCACATCGTGAGCCGTGGCACATGATACGATACAAAAATGCCCGTTTCGACCCAAACGTAGTTGGCTGACGGGGCTCATCGATTGAGGGACTACGCAATAAAGCGTTGCATGTTTTCAATAAAGCGTTGCATGTTTCTTGCAGCATACCAGGTATACATATAAATGTACTTGCTGTGCAACTCGACCACGGGATATATTCATCGGGTTGGGTTTCACTTTCAACTTTTCTGCCAAAAGAAGTTAAAGGGTTTAATGTTAATGGGTAAGTTAATCTTGTGGAGCTTTTAGCAAGAAGCGACAGAAAAAAACGATGCACGGTGTATTTGATTATACAGTAGCGTGCTTTCCCTAGGGGATCCTGTATCCAACTCTCTAAGCTGCTGCAGATTGCAACGCCGGTTGATCAAGCGGATCGGCCAACTTACCATCCCACAAGCCAACCCACAAAAAACGCCACAGCTCTCCCTCGCTTTGCGACGTCAGTCGTTGCAAATCGCGCTATACGAGTACAACGTTTCCGATGGCAAAACAGTTTTCCGAGGACGGGAAGCAGTACCTACAGTAACTCCACCCTGTAGTTCGTTTGCCGGCATTCTCACGGCCTTCGGCGGTCGATTCCGAAGACGAAGGTAAATCGGATTGCTTGTTTTGCCGGAGCTGACACGCGACGATTAAGCTCATACATATCCATTCTGCTCTTTTGCCATCCAAAATATGTTTGATTGTGTTCTTCTGCAAACATTTACTCATTCCGCATTTCTCACAGGGCGCATCCCGGTGGTGCCTTATCGCTAGCCCGCCACTGTACGGCAGGCCGTCACACCCAAAACGCACAGCAGCCACCTTCCCCCGCGGGGACAGAACTGAGACGGCCGAGCTACCGGAGGACTCCACGGCTATGTGGGCGTCTGGGGGGGGTCGAAGACGTTGGCTCGCGGGGCGCGTAGAGTTGGTCACGTACAGCAAGCTCGGCAAAAAACCTGCACAGGGGTACAGAGGAGACACCCATAGTCAAGTGGAAACTGGCAATATGAGTTGGTTGCTTAAGAAGCGCGGAAGAAAAAGAGTGCTATGTGTACACCATAACCACTAAGTTAACAATCAGCGCTGACCGCTGGCTATAGTAAACATAACCACCAAGTTAATAATCAGCGTCTGACGGTTAAGCCTGGACGCCAGATGTCCCCAGAGGTTGAAAACATCTGTAGTTGCTGCCTCCCATGCCTCTAACGGACAGAAGGGTATAGAACGGGGGCGCAGAGTGGCACCTACAGCAGTAATCTCGAGTGTCGCCCACTTGGCGTGGACCTGCGCTCCGCCACGCTGTATGTACAGCAGCACTGCATCCTTGGCGGGCTCGGCTTTGATTCTCCCGCTTCCGGCGTGAAAACAAAAAATAAACCGGTCTTCACTAGCTGGCTCGTAGCGAGAAAAACGGGCGGGTATCATGCTACACCAGGGGACGCTATCCTAGGAGATGCCATCCTAGAGGATAGACGATGGCGAGGAAAGGCGAAACAGGAACGGGATAAGATATTCTAAAAGACTTGGCGCAGTAACATGGAAAGAACGTAACGAGCGCTCAAATTGTTCTAGAGGTAGAGTGTTCGGAGCGGTGCTCCATCTCGAAAGTTGTGCGCGGGCAATGGTCGAATCACGAAAGGAAAGCAACAATGGAAATACGCCCCTTCCCCCCTCTCTGCCCAACGGACCTATCGGCGCCAACAGATCTTGCGCAGAGAAAACCGGGCCTATCCCGACACCCGCCCCCGCCCCAGGTGCCAGCAAAATGTGGCCCTCTTGCTTCACGAGTCCGGCCGGAACAGATCCCATCTTTGAGCTGTCAGTTGAACCACTGCCTAGGGAGGGGGAACCCGCCAAAAGTATCCCGCCGGGAGAATACACAAGGGTTTGGTTGGACGAGGAGACCAGTACTTCCTGTGCACGGAGTTTCAGGTCCTGAACAGACGCCCGGCGTAAGGAAGCGCCACGGTGGGGAGGGCTGTGAGTCGGCTAGTGATTGACGGCTATTGACTGCAATTTTGTCCATTACTTGGGCCGTGAGTCGGCTAGTTATTGACGGCTATTGACTGCAATTTTGTCCATTACTTGGGGGGGCGCAGTGAAAACAATTAGAGTGCTAACTGACCGAGTAATGCTCGAGTCTTACTAACTACCACCTTCACCTTCCGTAGAAACTGACTTACCAGGTACGCTTTGCTAATAAACGCCGCGCGTCAAACCACAAACCGCGCCGGTCAGATGCAACATCGTACAAGCCCGCAAAATATTCGCGCACAACTAGCTGTAATAGTTAATCAACGAATGTCTAGTCGGCGGCTTATAGCCACGCCACGGACAGCCACGTTTTTTTTCCTTATGTCGCGTCGCACCTCCGTCGACGCCAAACTAGCCACGCCCACCACCTCTAAGTAGAGGCCTTTTCCGGGCAAAGCCACACCATCTCCGCTGCTGCTTCCTGCCTTGTTCGCCGCTGGCTCCGTCTCGGCTGCTGCTAGCGCTAGTTCCCTCGCTCCGCCGACACTAATGCGGATCCAGTCTTCCTCTATGGATATGTGGCTTCGGTTCGTGACGATCTCGTCCCCCTTGCTTGTCCTTCTGTGTTCCAGAAATCGATAATTTGTGAAGGTCAGCAGGGGCTACGGGAGAAGAATACAGGGTGATAGATTGAGCACGGACCTGCTTCGAGTTTGCAGTCCTCTCGAACTGCAGCATTGAACTATCAGGCACAAGAATGGATCCCTTGCCGGACCATGATAACTTTAAACTTGCTTCGTAACGTTTTCGATTGATCGCTGCAGCCGCAGAATGTCCACTGAAAGGTAAGGAACCGCCGATGCGTCCATTATTTGATCTTTCCCTTAGAGCTGCATGCACGCTTTTAGGGAGACACCACTCAGAGAACGTGCCGGCTGGTTTTCGCAGGAGTAAAAGGGCTACCTTCAAGCTGGCGGTCAGGCTGCCGGTCTGCTGGTTGCCTGTAACTCTGCTCAACTCTGTGCGCTCACCCGCCATTGGACGGTCCCGCCTGCAGCAAGACTCGTCGGTCAGCCCTTCCTGTCAAAGTTATGCCGTCGGACCACAGTCCGCCGCCACCACCGCCACCATCGACTCCCTCCCCGCCACCGGTCTGCTTGTGGTGCGTGTCACCTGAACTCTCTTCGCTTACCGCTTCCCCACCGAGAACATGTGATATGGCCAGCTCAGCTGCTTTGAGGACGATGCGAGACCCGGCGCGGAGGACAACAGACTCTGACGAAGGTGCAACCACCTTAACGTGGTGGCCAAAAGCGGTGGCGAAAGGTGCGAGATAGATGGTGATTAGGTGAGGTTGCGACTTGTCTAGACTTTGGCGGCTACTTTATTAGCTTTTAGTCATTAGTTTATTACTTGGGCGGCGGATTAAAAGACAATCGTAACATACTTAGCATGTATAAATAAACACTCCACGTCAAGCCACGCACGCGCCGGCCAGGTGCAAAGACGCAGAACTCTGCAAAAGTGACCGCACGCGCCTACAGTGGATGTAATAAGTAGTCAGCTAATATCTAGTCGGCGACTTACTTGTTATTAGTGTAGTCAGCCAACTCGTGGCGCTAATGATTGGGTGACGCCTAAAATTCATGAAAGGTTGACGTAAGGTTGATCGTGCCAGCGTGTTGATAGCTTGAGCAGCATGGCAGAAGAACATGCAATTATAGCAGCTGCCATTTTTTTTCAGCGTAGATCAGCACAATAGAACCCCAGGCAGGGAAAGTAAGTTGTTACATACTTTAAGCGCAGGGAGTTTTTACCTCATTCAACCTCGAGTGGAACTTGAGGAAATAAACAAAGATCCGCGATTGGGTGCTCGAAATAGTTTTTGTCCCTGCACGTGCATATGAGGGAGAGTTATCCTAAACAGAACATTCTTCACATTATGCGGCATAAGATTGCCGTGACTATCTGCTATTGTTCACAGAGCATTCATTACCTGTACCCCCCAGTCGCCCAGGTCAATCGTCGACACGCCGCTTCCTGCCGGTTTCATATTGGGCCACGGGTGGCCGCTTTTTTCCTTCAGCCCCCCTGGGTCTCCATTTTGACCCGTTAGCCCCTCTTGCACCCCGGCCCGGAGCGTTAGCCGCCGAGAGGCAGTGACGCTGGCGAAACTCCCTTCCATCGCTACACCTGTAGTGGACACCTGTGTGCTTGGCAGTGGGTGTGGGAGAGCGTTAAGGATGGTAGCAATGTACCATGTACCGCTTTGAGTGCCAGATAACCAACGCAGGAGTAGTGACCCTGGGTCAGAGTCTCCAGTTGGGCACAGCAGAGGGGCCTCGTGGCAAGCTGCAGCTCTATGCAAATAACGCTACGGCGCTATGTTTCAACAATAGCTCCAAAAGCGGCCAGAACGCTGCCCTTTGCAATACGCCGTGAACTGCGTCTCGAACACAACAACGCACGCGCGCGGAGTGACACACCCCGACTCTCCTTGTTTGATTGTTTCACCGGTCCTACCTAGAACGCGGCCTTTCGAAGTAAAGGCGATCGAACCGAACAACGCAGAAGCACTCACCTCCAGCCGGGATCCATCGGCTGAGTCTTCCACATTTACTCCCGTCGTCGTTCCGATATCCCCTGCCTCGCTTTGTACCCCTGCCCTTGTGCCTGCGGTAAGTATCACTCCAGCAGGCGATCTGGCCTTTATTTTGACCGCGTCAGCATCAGCTACGAAGACTCCTAAATCTTCGTGGCTACGGCTATCGCCGCGGCCGATTAAACGCGCAAATGCCCCAGGGGTTTCCAGTTCGAGGGACGCGGAAGCGTTCATGGCAAGAATCCCGCCGCCTAAGCTCACGCGCGCCTGGATTTCATCGGGCTGTTTGGAGGAGGACGATGGTTTTCCAATTGAAGAGCGCTCCACGGTGGTTGGGTTTGATTCCCGAAGGGGCGACGAGTGCAGTAGTATGGTGGGAGTTTGTATTGAGAAGGCCGCTTTGGAGACACGTAGATCGGAGCTTTTGACACGTAAGCGTACCTGAAGGGCAAAAGTGTCACGGTTGTCGGGGGATGGGGGACAAGTACAGCAGCAGATTAAATAGGTATACGCCTGGCTCAGAGGCTGTGCTGTATACTTAACACTTCGTTGTTTTGCGTTGTCAAAAGCCGAAAGGCGATCTACCGCTGCCTTTTACGTATCTCAGTGGTCATGGTGTATGCCTAACTCTTAGGTGCTGTACATTGTCGAAATCCGAAACGCGTCGTAGCGTATCACGAAGAAACTGTATTCGGTGCAACTGGCAGCCGGAAAAAAATAAAACGTGGAGTTTATCATATTGATGTGCAGAAAGCGGGTAGAGCTGTAGGTCAGAAGTTCGTCGGTCCCTGAGAAGGACTCTAAATTCCTCAGGATCATGGGGGTCAACGTCAGTGTTATTTGTTTTTGGAGACAACCGCCGATACCAAGCGTCAGGCCTATGCCCAGCCATGCTTTGCTTGCGGCAGGGCGATGCGGTACTGCGTAGATAGAAAATATATTCACTTAGGTAGAGCGATAATCAATAATCAATAAAAAGCTGCCTGGAATCGAGCAGCCGCAGGGATATGTGGGGTAACTAATGATCATTTTTTTTTCAGGATTCGGGGAGACGGTATCAATCAAATACCAAGTCGCTTTGAAAGTTTTCGCTACAGAAAAATACCACCATTCCATACGTACCTCGTCGCCTGCCTCGACCGAGGCATCTCCGGGCCCTCCGATGATAGCTGATTTCCCCGTCAGGTTTAGATATCCGCCCGCACCCTCGACAACACGTAAGGTGCGGGCCTCCGCTCCGTTAAACTTAGCGGTGGCGTCTACTGTTCCGCTAGCGGCTCGCGTTCCCGTCTGCGGTGCGGCGCCTGCGCTGAATATTATCGTTGGAGCTGCACCTTGAATATCGGTACCCGAAAGCCTAAGAGAAGCGTTTCCGTTGCTTGCGTCAAGGCGCACATCTCCTGCTGCCGACGTCACTCTCGTCCCGTTAGCTCCAGAAACGAGCACGCGATCCGACCCCTGCATGAGTTTGACGGGAGAGCGAGGGTACAGGCGTTGAGTTGTTGAGTATCCACATGGAATTTGTGTGATGGGGGCAACGTCGGCAGGGGATGAATGCGCTCAAATAACGATCGGTCGCCTTTTTTATGTTAGGGTGGCCAAACACCATTCCAACCGAGCTGTAGGCATATTGCGCTGCACCAATGGACAAGAAGTACAGTATTGTCACTTAGTACACCATCAAACAGTTCTAGAACGCCTTATTTCTTCCTCCATGCCGTCTCAAACGGTCCTGGGTAACCACTTGAAGCGCTTCCTTCTATCCAGATGAGGATTATGTTCACCTGTACATTCATGACAAAAGCCAACTATTAAATCCTCGTCATCTAGAATACCTCGAAACAGACCTATCACGTTTTACGTCGTCTTTCTTCCCGCTGGAACCATCTTGACTAACGCCCTTTCACTGGATACGCTATTCACACGAGTTCGTCCACCTGCACATTCACGACACGGTTCCTCTCATCCACACGAGTGTTTTTCACCTGCACATTGACGACTCCAGCGCTGACGTTCACAGACTCTAAGTCCCCTCTCACAGCACCTCCGTTCGGCTTGTCCGCCACCCCCTCAGGCCAATCTACAACGGCCAGATCAAATGAGCGACCGGCACCAAGCCTCACAGTGGCCAGCCCTCTAGCCTCCAACATATCCTCGTCCAAAGTGAAAGATGCCTCATAATCTCCCACCGCTCCTTGTCGAGCTCCCTCTCCTCTTCCATTTCGCCCTGTCGCGCCTGCCTCCCTTCTGTTTGGCACGGCAGCTTCCTCCCCCCTTCTGTTTTTCGCTGCCTCGTCTAGTCCCACCCCGGTGGTGGAGCGTTCGAAGCTTCCAGAAGAATTGACGAAGTTGGAGCTCGATGTCCAATGCAACACATCAGAGCTAAGATAGATCCCGTCGCGTTCGCCTGTCGCCCCTATCCGCACGTCGGCGCCTTGTTCGCCCCCGGAGAGAAGGTGCAGGCCTGGGGTAACGAAAGAAGCCGGCGTTGGCGCATGGTACGGTAGAGGGTTCGCACCAGTTTAAATAAAGGCGTTTCTGATCGACGGGACTCCTTAATGAGGCTATCAATAACAAACTGCCCAAAACGATAGGTCATCCTTACCGCAGGCCAACTGGGTTGACGCATGCAACGATAGAAGTGTTAATACCGTTTTTTTGCCTTATTTGTTCTTCCTTAACCCCAAATCACAGGAATGTCATTCTTGTTTCGACAGCATGAAACTTTCTTGCCCCTAGGGCATGTCGTGATGGGGTGGATATGATCATCGGCTCGCACTTTGAGTTTGCTCAAAATTAACTTTTGTTGTGAGTTACTATCAGTAGTAGTATCAGCAGTACTTTAGTATATTATTAGTACTAGTATAGTCTAGTGCTCCTCACATCAGGCGCTCCAGAGAGAAAGATGTGCACGACCACTACCACCGTAGCGTGCGTCTGTTTGATACTATTGCTCGTTACGTCCTTGGGCCATAGGGGTGGCCGTGGGGCTGTATTTTCATTTCTGCTAAGAGTCGGTTTTTTGGGTGATGCGAAGCGACGTTAAGAGTTCGCTAACTATGCCTAGGCCACACCTACAGTAGGTTGTTATGATGGGATGATTCATCGGGTTGAAATCTGAGGTTACTCAAACTCATCTTTTTGTGCGTGAGGTATAGAGGTTAGGTCCTCAGCAAAGTAAAGCGCCTCAGAAGAAAAAAAAAGACGTGCACGGCTAATGCCGTAGCGTTGTGTCCGTTTTATACCATCCCTCGCTACGTACCTAGGCCGTGGGATTGGTCGCAGGGTTCCATTTTCTTTTGTGCCAGATGAAAGGTCGGTTGTTGCGTGATTTTTTAAAGAGATCCTCAACTGCGCAGCCGCAGAAAAAAAAGGTGCTTCCGTCGCATGCCTCCGTTGCTCGTGTGCGTTGGACGAACGCGTGCTCAGGCAATAAATACTACGCTGCTACCGAAAGTTTGTAGGGATTACAGGCCTGGGGGGATTATTGAAATGACGTTGTTGCGCATGTTTAGTGCGGGGGTGCGGGTCCACGCATCACTTAACTGCTAATGAGGGATCGTAGGGTCAAATCGGGAGATGTAAGCTCGGTGCGGTGTTGGCGTTGTTGCGCCACGGGCACTGCACGGTGGGAGTACCCGCATTGAACTTGTAGGACCTGTTCAGAAAAACCAAGCTACGGCTAGGACTAGGGCTTTACGTGAATTGAACTTGTAGAACCTGCTCCAGAACGAAGGGTCGACTTTTGCTGGCGGGGAGGCAAGGTACGATCGAAATGCTCCGGCCCTCATTAGCATAGAGTTTTAGAAAGCTGTGCCTCTCACACACTGATATTTTGCACAGTCCGTATTACAAGTATGTATTACATCCAATGGGACGTGGGAAGTTGGCAACGGGATAAAATAGGCTCGATAGTTATTGGTTTACCAGCTATTGACATATCACGCACATCAACTAATCAACTGATAAACTTGTCAACAAATCATCTGGTACTGCTAGACTAAAGCTACGGTTCGAAGGGTGCTGGCACCTCCGTTTCACTAGGCGTACAGTGTAACACGCGACTCAAAACCGGACTTCAAAACAGAATATTGCGAAACCGAAGAAACAAACCGCGGAGACAAAGGCTAGCCACTGTCTTCAGTGGCTATGAGCAACTAAATCAGAAGGGTGCTCACAGTGACTAGAGCAGGGACAATCAACAGTGCCCCTCCATGGCACCGTCGCTTTGGTCGCCTTACGACGAACACAAACATTGCAAAGGTGGATGCCACGCCACTGGAAGACACGGATTTTGCTGCTTCTCACCGGCTGCCGAGGATACCTCCAGATCTCCCGCTTCCGTACGGATTGCTTTGCGAGCCCCCCGTCCAGTATCGCCCCCCCAGCCCCCTCCTTCAAGCGACACGCCTGTTGACGCCACCCTGAAGAGGGGGTGGTAATCTCCGTTCCCCCACAACGCAACTTGCACAAACGGTTCAAAAATACCCGCCGCGTCTGCTGAGGGAAGGGGCGCTGTTTTCCGCCCGGGTGCGTCTCGCTCTTCTAGCCATGAAGTGTTGGCATGGATCAGCAACGCACCCCCCCCCTGCAAGTTTCAAGCGTTAAAAAATGATAGCAAACGTATTTGTGATCAAGCAGGTTGGGTTGGGTTGGGTTGGGTTGGGTTGGGTTGGGTTGGGTTGGGTTGGGTTGGGTTGGGTTGGGCTGGGTTGTCTTTGTCGAACGGCGGCGTTGCACGCGCGAGCAGTTTAGAGAAATTTCAGACCACAAGTAGATATGGCGTTTAACATCAACGATATACTGAAGACATTACCCTAAAACGGCACAGAGAGCGCTGCGTACTCTGGCACATGTGTCAGTGTCGATTCATACAGCGTTGAGCGAGCCTGGCGTGTGATGAGCCCCCCCAAAAAAATTGAGCGGCGTCGACCGTCTGTTGGGGTGATGTTCACTATCATAGCTGCCGTAAGAACTCGAGCCCATGGATACCTCGCATGTCCAGGGGCTTCAATTTGGCGAGCAATACCCCGGTCTCTCCGAAACATGCGACAATCACGGCTCTTTCTTTATGCCTTGATTCTCCTCCCACCGGGCTTCAAGCTGGCAAGCATTACCATGGTTCCTACGAGTCATACGACTGACAAGGTTCTTGCTGCACTTCTGACCCAAGCTGCAATAGGGGGGGGCACCTTCATTGTCGCTGTTGGGCTTAGGCAACTACTACTACTACTACTAGCGCGAGTGGCCCTGTACCTCATCCGACAACGTCCTCGAAATTTTCTCTTGCACTGTGTAATACTCAGTATGTGGGAGGTCATTGTTAATGAATTGACTGTAGGGTGGGGGAATTGGGTAATGCATTGGCATACGTTTTGGGAGGGTGAGATAGGGATTTGGTTCACAATAAGATATTTTTTCGGGATTCGCGGGGTCGATGTAACGAAACCGGTTTCGTGGTGGTGCATATCACGAACCAGGGCAACCACTCGCGCGAGTGACCCTCGGCCGCTGCGGAGACAAGACCTCTAAAACTACACCCCCTACACCGACAGGACAGATAGTAAGAAACGTAAAATTATGTACCCAGGCTGGGTTTCTTATTTGGTCAAGGGTGCGTTCTACACTAACTTCAGCATGACGTCTTCCGGGTTTATTGTTTTCCTGTAACTGTCAGCCTGTCTCTCTATGTACCCGTTTCTCATTAGGTCTCCTGTGCTGTATCTTAGCCTTGGTCACCTTCGTTCCTATCCCCACCGTCTATGATGGCTCACCGTCTCCCCACCCACGGCGTCCCACATCCACCGCGGCAGAACAAAACCTGCAACGTCAGCCTCAGACTCCCACGCATAAGGCTCTCGTAGCGTAAAGTTGCCCCCGTTTATTTTGGGCTGTTTCTCGTATTTTTCCGTCGAGAGGGTGCATACGTGTCCACCAAGCAGAAGTAAAGGGGGTGCCGCCTCATCACCGTCGGTTTTTTTATCGCCGCCGGGGGTCTCAAATAATGCCTCCGCTAACTCTTCTGGGACGTAGGCGTCGGCCGTAGCAGATCTTCCAAAACAGCCCGACGAATTATGGCAAAACGCAATGTTAGTTTAGAAGCAAATAATCTTTGAGCTGTTGATACTACAATCACTGAGGCGATGACGCGACGGAAACGAAGAGCGTGGCCAGAGCACGAGTTTTTTTTAACGCAACTTACCCCTCGCCGGGGCACCGACACAGCAAGCGTTCATTTGTTGCGGTACCGCAATAGCGACACTACCATACCTTATTTTCCAGGTTTACTGCGATTGGTGCCCCCAAAAAAAATTGTTCGGCTTACACGCTATACGTCATCGTCCATGTTCCCTGCGTGTACCAATGGGTTTGTGCAAGTTTTGCTCCGATTTTTTTCTCTTTCTTATGACTTTTTCTTTCTAGCCCAATTCTTAATAGGAAGAGGCGTTACCCTCGGCGACCTCCTGGACAAGGTCATGCCGTGTTTACAGTTGTTTCCCTTCTCCCCCCCGATATGTACCTTCATTTAAATCGCGCGTAGGGTTCAGCATTCTCGCTTTTCAGCGTTTTCAGCTCGTCGATTGGCATGGACTTTCTCAAACTCGCGCTGTCGCACTTTCGGCATGTCATTTTTGTAGAAAGAGTTCCTTACGGGATTCGAACCTATGACATCGACCTCAATAGTTACGCGGCATACCATTGAACCAACGAGGACGCCGGCAGTTGCTTTTTAATGCTGCGTCTCAGATACACTATTATGCATTGGCCTTTCGGTGTGGCTGGTGTAGCAAGTGCCAATGGCTTGGGTGTGGCATTTTCTGTATCCCTCGTACAATTAATCTTGAGTTTTCATTTTTCTTCATAAAATCAAGAGTTGAGCAAGTACAATCTGGCACATTGCATACAAAATTCACAAGTGATATATATGTACCTCGGAGTCAATGATGACTGCCACTTGATCGCAGTTGACGAATGTTGTACCACAAAGCTTCCCTGGTATCAGTTCATGTCGAGAGAGGCAGCGGGTATGAAGACCTAGTTAGTGTTGTTTTGAATACCAGCAGGGTATGTGCCGTGTAAAAGGCGGCGTAGTACTACAACTACCAGGTACTTAGCACTGTTCACCGGGGTGGCGCCGGGCCAGCGGCGGATGGTACTTCGTATGCTTCTTTCACATTGATTGTATGTTTCTTTTTTATCATCATTTTTATTATCCAGCTCAACTCGTAAGAGGTGGTATCCTCGGCAACTTTTGGACAACAAGACGTGGTCACAGGAGTCTTCCCTTCTCCCCCCCGGTACATTCCTTCATTTTTATCGTGCATAGGGTTCAGCAGTCGCACTTTTCACCTATCAGCTTTTTTATGCTCGTCGATTTTCATCGATTTTTTTGCGTATATGTGGTCTAAAATGTCCATAACTTTTCGTAGGGCGTATCATAGACCCATCCTCGCGGGGCCTCTGGTCCGCTTTGCTCGTTGCCTGGGTCATTACAACATTACGAAATCCCTACCAAATCACAGCAGTCCGTCATTTTCTCACGAGGTATATCAAGTCCACTTGGCGGAGTCCTCCCCACCCTCGAGGCTTCGTATCCATGCAGCTGCCATCATCGTATGGTAGCCCTCCTGAAGTAGCTGGGCGGAGCAACGGCAGCCCGTTAGGATCCAGGACGGTTCTGAGTGCCGCGACGACCACCCCGTTGGCGGCAGCAGCGAGAACTAAAGCTAGGACTCGGCATGGCAAGCGCCAACAGCTCGCCATGATGGAGTTGTTCTTGCCCATCGCTCAGACACTGCCCAGACAGAGATCTCAGCCGATAGGCAATCAGACGAGCTCAGCCGATTGGCAATCAGACGAGCTCAGCCGATAGGCAATCAGACGACCGTGTCATAGTATGCTGCTTCATACCTGGTATGTATGTAGAAGCCGTGTGCCATATGAGCTGTGCTCTGACGCCTTCTGCTATGCTTATGTCTCCCACGGTCGTGCAAGCTGAGACACGCGACAAGCGATCGACAGCACTACCTGGTATTATATGCTGCTGTCCACAGCTCGAGTGTCGTTGAGGTTGCCAGATAGATCCATGGATCCAATCCGTCTGCTGGTCTCAACACCAGGCAGGAAGGAACCGATGTTCGCCTCCCCGGATTCCCGAAGCAGAATGCCCATAAATATAGCATGAAAGCCCAAATTTAAAACTATTTTTCTGAATTACGTAGAATGTATATTCTAGAGAACAACACAATCCAGCAGAGCTGGTTGCGCTAGAATTGCGACTGCGGTACGTAGTGAGCGGTGCGGGGGGGACAACTGCCTGCTGTCTGCCTGTGCAGCACCTTCTGCGGTGCATGGATCAGTGCCACCGCCCGTAACGTGTACCACGATACACTAATTTTTTCATGAAAAATTTAAAACGTAAAAAATTGAAAATCAAGGTGTTGTTTCCCCAAAACTAGTGAAAAACTATCGGGTTTTTTTTTGGTCAATCAGATCGCAGGATACTTTGTTCCATATTACTTGTCGGAGAACCATCTTTCGATGTTGTGCTACGTACTGCAGCTTGTGCTACCAGCTGTGCTACTGCTGTTGTGCTGATCCTTGCCGTGCGTGCTTTGCTTCGTTGCTTTGCTTTTTTTCCGTGCCGCAGCTCCACGAGCAGTAGTGCTAGAGACACGCAGCCTGTGGTGAATTTATTGACTCATTGAGCCGAGAAGCGGTAGAGTGTATCCTGTGCCCCCCCTCGCCCCCCGACGTGGCTTGGCGCCTCCTGGTTCCTCCTGCTACGTACGAGTAGTCTTGACTGAAGTTGGGGCAGAGGATAGGCCGCACATAAAGAGCCAGGCAAAGAGGGCGGGCGAGAGGGAGAGCGAGACGGAGAGAGGGAGCCAGGGCGGTTGGTCAGAGGGGGAAACGGAGAGCCACATCCAAAGGTGGAGATAGAGGTAGAGCCAGAGCCAGCTCTGTCTGTGGCAGTCGGCAAAGACGAGTCGGTCGCACGGCAATGCGTCCGAGATCCACATGCTCAGCCCTGGTGGTTTTATTAGTCGCCGCCGCCCTACTCACCTGCTACTTCTTGTTCGCAGTGGAACCCCGGCAAGGAGCAGCCCCGCGGCACGGATCAGCCCCGCTCTCCTTGCAGCAACAGCTTCTTGAGAGAAACCCTAGGAATCCTGCTCGAGATAATGCTGCTGCTGCTGTGCAGGGTGCAGCCACAGTGGTGCCCTTGCCAACCCGAGCGCCGGTGGTGTTCGAGCCTGAGTTCGAGGGTGGCACGCTTCAAAAACGAGCATTTAGTTCCAAGATGCGTTTTGTCTTTCTTGTGGGGCTTGAGGGCACAGGGCATCACTACATGGCCAACGTGCTCGATACGTTGTGCAAGGCGGAGCTGGGTCCCTGCCCCAGAATGTGCGTATTAGCAGAAGTGCTCTACCCGAGTTTGGCCAACGCCAAAAGCCTCTCCGGGTACAAGGCCTCCCGTGAGAAGCTCCGTAGGGAGATGCAGACCTTGGCGCGCTACCCGGACAGTCTCCCGGAGGGGCATAAGGGGATCATGGCGGGCTTCGGGCCCTGCCGCTTCGAGGCTGGCATGATGTCGTACCCCAACTTTAACGGGGTGGATAAGGCGTTACAGTACGTGGACTTTAGGGTGATGGCGGAGGAGGCGGAGAGGGCGGGGATCGACCTGCGTATCGTCTATCTGACACGGATGGCGCGGAGCATTTTGATCTCGGACACACAGCACAACAACTACGGAGAATCGTGAGTTTTGAAAAATTCTGCGTTTTTTCAGCAATTTTTACTTTGACTTTGAGTGTGCTGCTGTTGTACTGCTGTTGTTAAGAGGGTGTTTTGAGCAATTTTTACTTCGACTTTGAGTGTACTGCTGTTGTACTGCTGCCTGTGGGTGTTGTTACCCGACTACTACGCTTACCTGCGCTTACTGCTGTTATCCTTGTGGGTACTTGCACATTTTGGGTGCCTTGGGGACTATTGAGGCGGTGACGTCGGTAGGGACAACGCCGTCGAAGATACATACAGCATGTAGAGGACAAACCAAGCAGCAATGCTCCTAACCCTCCATCTAGTAGTTCCATTCGGAACCCAGTTTGGGTGCTTCCCCGACGCCGGCTGAGTGGAGTCACCTGCTTTGTTTCTGCGTTTGCTTGCTTGATTATTTAGGCTTCGCTTTCGTGTTCGGTACGGCATCGACGATGACGACATTGCCATGACTGCCGTCCGAAACAGAGTAGTGCTGGTGTGCTGGTGATACAGTTATGCTCCTACCCTAACGCTAGCCCTAACCCTAAGTGCTGGCTTGCATGTTTCTGTTGTTGACCCGCGTGCTCCCAGTCACCTTGCTGTTTTTGCCATGTGTGTGCCTCATCTGTCATGGCAAATAGTGTTGACTTGATGCTGCCTTGCGTCTTGTTTGCCCGCATATTCACCCAAAGATGAGAACAAATTGACCCGAAATTCGTCGAACTCACGGCTGACGTCCTTATTGAAAATATCTTTATTTAATTACCCTGCTTGCTGTGTCTGCAATGTGTATCTGTCTCGTAGCTTGTGACTACAGAACTCGCCTCTCTGTTACGGACAGACTGGTTGTGCTGGATGTACGATAGATGAGTGGAAAGTTCAGTTTCAAACGTGAAGAACGCACATATGGTCTAGAGACAGACGACGCCACCCATCCAACATCGGGGACAGCAACCATACAAGTACTGGTATTGGGTTTCGATTACTGCTGTATGTACCCTATTGCAGGAGTATTGGGCTTCTTTTTGGTTTTTTTATTTCTTGGTTTTTATCCTTCGACGGATGGGGGGAAATAGAGCTTGAGCTCACCACACTTCCATGTATGCTTCGAGTTTTTGTGCACCTTATTGCAGGAGTAGGAGTATAGCCGCATGGTGTACCACCTGCTGCGCAGTTTCTGACGACAGCAGTGATTCCAATACCGCCATCATAGCCCGCACCGAATAAAGAAAAGCAAAAAAGCCTATTCCCGAAGGATGGGAATGAGGAGCGTGACAGACGCCGTCAACTGGTCAAATTCCTAACTGCTTTAACCCCTTTACAACTGGAAACCCTTTTTGGGGGGACAAAATTACTTGGATTAAGTATAGAGAGGGGTTCGGGGGCTCTAAAGGGGTTCCCTTTTACAACCGGAAACCCGTTTTTGGGGACAAATTACTTGGATTTAGTATGGGGAGGGGTTCGGGGGCTCTCAAGACAAGTACTGCGTTGGCGGTTCTTGTGTTTAATTGTCATGCACGCGTTCTCGTGCTCAACATGAAACATACAGGTGCAATAATAGTAGTACAGTATTAATATTGGTATTAATGAAGGTTTGGGGTAACCCAGGTTCGACTCGCGACTTGCAACAACTTCTCTTCTTGTCTTGCGTAGCGTGGAGGACACGCCAGCTTAGGGCAAGGTTCGACGGCGAACCAAGCGACGGTAACGATAGAAGCGCCCCGAGGCAACGAGGGGTGCTGCAGAGGCAAACAGAGAGTCGACAGAGATTACTTGTCAGCGCAAAAGGTGATTTCCCGCCTCTCTGTCATCAGAATTTACGAAGACTCCACGACCTCTTATAGTACAACAATACACGATACATCCAACACCTCTGGAACTCTGGAACGGCTACCGTTCATACAAACCTTCACGAGAAGTTCTGCCCACTTAACAGTAGAAAGTGTACCTGCCCCCGATATCGCCCCCCAATGTTTGAACGCTACATACTGGAGCTTTATTTTTCCCCATCCGCCGGAGGATTAAAAATAAAAAAAAAGCTACATACTGGAGAACCCAGCACAGCTTTCGAACATTTAAACGGTAGACAGGTTTTCAGGTTCTCTTGGCAAATCAGAGTATTGTGTTGTACTGTAGTAGTCAATGTGTATGTTTGCCCTTGTTCATTTTCTAATCATGTCATCCCTTGCACAGTTAGAACCACGGGCTTGTATGAGCATGATAGAATTTTACTGAAGATGCCAGTCACACACTACGACCTACCAGTGGTATATGCTTTCATTCTTCACCAGAACGGTCATCTGGTCCCGAAAAGACGTACTCAACGATAGCAACAACCTTGCATAACGAACGATGGTGCCTTTGGCAATAATCGGGACATTCCTCACCGTAGACGATGTGTGTATGAGACGCTTGAGACGTTTGCCTGCACACTTGATGATGAGTATACAAATGTGCTGAACACCGATTTGCCAAAAAACGATGCATGCAGAGTATGCAACACGGTAAACGATTGATCGATCGAAACGAGAAGAGTCTGCATGTCTTGACGACAGTTTGGATGTAACGATGACGGCGCAGTATGACGGACTGCGAGTGCGTGGTTAACGATAAGGCGGCATGTCTCGAGTATCGAAAAAGGCATAATCGACTGAACGGCGAGATCATGACCACGTGTCAGCAACGGTGGTAGCTGACAAACGCAATCAGTACACAGATAAATCTGCATAAAGACGGGACTTTCTGCCAGACAATAAACGGTTGACTATGTGCAGGTCGCACAACAATACGTATCACAACTGGGAGATGTTCCATACGTGTATCTGTTTCTTCGGGGTATACAGCTCACTCACGCGCTCGACTGTTACTCTCTAGCCAATCCAACGAAACGATTCTGACACTGGAGAATACGTTACAAATGCACCCAGGAGCCTCCAATATGTCATACAGGACAAACGATGTTCATTAATTGATTAACCTCACTGCGTCCAATGTATACTTCAAGTATATGCACACTGCTGTACACAGCTACAATTTCTCAACTTACCCAACAATGACCGCCGAGTGTATACTGCTGGTATATGGACACCCTCGCGTAACTACTGGTTGAACGCCCCCCTCACTACCCACTTTCTACCCCAGTGTGTAGCAGCGTGTCTCTGTTCCGTGTACGTCTCTAAATACTGTAGCACTCTATTCACGAGAATAAGGCTCTCTTTTCGTGTGAGGTACTTTCACAGTCCTGCCGTCGTCGCCAAATGAGGGTTTGGGGTAACCCAGGTTCGACGCGCGACTTGCAACAACTTCTTTTCTTGTCTTGCGTAGCGTGGAGGACACGCCAGCTTGGGGCAAGGTTCGACGGCGAACCAAGCGACGGTAACGATAGAAGCGCCCCGAGGCAACGACGGGTGCTTCAGAGGCAAACAGAAAGTCGACAGAGATTACTTGTCAGCGGGAAAGGTGGTTACCCGCCTCTCTGTCATCAGAATCTACGGAGACTCCACGACCACTTTTAGTACAACAAGACACGATATCCAACGCCTCTGGAACGGCTATCGTTCATACAAATCTTCACGACGAAAATATCTGCCTACGTAACGGTAGAAAGTGTACCTACGACCCATACTATTAGTAGTATTAGTATGAATAGTTTAGCTCAAGGTTAGGAAAACGGCGGTGATGGTGATGAATCATTTTGACGTGCCTCAAGGGTGCCTTGCAATTAATTCCTTCACGTAGAGTTGCCCCAAGGGTTCTTGCAATTACTTCATCTACGTAGTACCCTACGTACACAGCGCGTGTTACGCGGTGGCCTCTCCTGTTGCGTACGATACCATATATACAGGGATATGTTTTTTCAACCAATCCACCCCAGTGACGTCCTTAGGGGGCAGTCATCGGTATACTGTATTTAGTATGGGTTAGGGCTAGGGTTAGGGCTAGGGTTAGGGCTAGTCCCATCCATTGTGAAAAACACAATAATGATGTGTATCTCTGTCCCCTGGCCTCGCCCGGCCCAGAAAAGAAAACGCTCTTCACTGCTCTTCTTGGTGCTGATCTGCCGCGCTTATCGCCTTCGCTCACTCAGCCCGCTCGTTCGCACGTCCTCTCGTTCTCATCGCCTTAGCTCACTCAGCCAGCTCCCTCGCACGTGCGCTCGTTGACACTCAAGCCCACTGCCGGCTCGAAAAAAAAATGCCCCTCGCCGCCTTCTGTGCTGATCTGAAAAAACACTGAAAATAGCGTGGAAAATAACGGGGGTCGTTCCTCATGAAGGGTATGCTCTACCACAACTACAAAAACAGTGACGTACCCCCCCCCTCCAGAAAAATAAGACAGTAACTGCTCTCGTGATGGTATACGTGCGGGTCGCGGGTCTCCGTGTACCATCCTCCTGCTGCCGTTCTCCGTGGCCGCCTCATCGCCTTAGCTCACTCAACTAGCTCCCTCGCCCGTGCGCTCATTGACACTCAATCCGAGTCGACTCCAAGAACAGATGCCCTTCGCTACCTGCGGTGCTTGTGTGAAAAATAGCCAACCGAACCACGTACGACCCAACTCTACCGCCATGCCTCGACCACACCACCACCACCACCACCACAACCGTCACCGCGGCAGGAGCATGTACCGAGTATAGGTTGTTGGCGATGGTGATGGTGAGTAGGCGGGTGGTGGTGATGGATGGTGGTGTGGTGGTGGTGATGACAAAATACTCCTCGCTGCTTTCGAGGAGCCTGTTCACATTGATGGTGGTGGTGGTGGTGATGCATATTGTGTGGATGGGTGGAAATAACCGTTTTTTTTTGTGAACCCCCCCCCCCCCCCACCCCCGACCAACCGGCTGGCGGGGCAAGTCGGACATGACGAGCAAGCTCTACGAATTCAAAAGAGTTTTGGACGCGGTCAGAGGTGATGGATGTCATGAATAGGGGCGTCTGTAGCGGCCGGGATGGTCGAAATCGGCTCCGGGTTGGTCGGGTTCGTTGTGTTTGAAGGACCATTTTCTCTGCATAGACGGATACACACACCTGCAATAAATCTCCGCAATTAAATTAGGAAGCCTGTTGGTCCTTTTTTTTCGGGATTTTTTCTCGCAGACAGCCTGGACACAGCTGACCGCAAAATACGGAGAGACGACGTGGCAGCGCTGTCGCTTCGCTCCGTCGCCTGCTCCTCATTATAATAATTAAGCGAGCGAAATCGCAACATGTAGATATCTCTGTCTCGCAGTTTGTGGCTACAGAGCTCGTCTCTCTTAGGCATCAGCACGGACACTGGTTGTGCTGGATGTAGATGGGTGGAAATATCGAAATATCAGTTTGGTATAAATAAACGAGTGCTCCCTGATGCCCTAAACTTGGGAAAAACATACCCGGGTACTCGCGAGCATTTACGGCTATTTTGGTCGGGCACCTGGGTACCCGTATAACAGCCGGGTACCCAGGATATTATGTGTTGATCACGTTTCTTCCCCAACTCGGAGGTTGCCCTCGACATTTTCTCCCACCTCTCAGCCATCCTCGACGCTTAGCCCTTTCAACACCGCACTCCCGACATGGGGACAAAACATTTGGATTTAGTGTGGGGTAATTAGGGGTTGGAAAACGGTTTTACGTTGCAAGGAATATACAAGTATGTGCCAAGGGAGTGGGTATATTATGTTGCGCCCGTAATGTTGACTCCAGCAGTTCAATCGAGCTCGTATATACTGCCGCTGTGTATCCTGGTATCAGAGGGTAAGCTGTTGTTGTTGCTGTTGTTCTTGCATTAGACTAGTCAACATAGAGTTAATGAAAATATTTCAAGGACGTCAGCCGTGAGTTCGACGAATTTCGAGTCAATGCTCATCTTTGCAAGCTGCATTGTTGGTACTTGTAATATACTATGTGGGTGAGTTTTTTCTTAATGGGAGGGGTCATGTTCTTTTGTTGAAAGAAAACATGATTTGTTCAGCAGTACATGGTCACAAAACGGGGCTTTCCTATAAATATGGAGGGGGGAAATTAGGAATACGTCTTTCCTCTCGGAAGCAAAATATACCAGCACCACTGCTGGTACAAGGTGGTCCGTGCATCTCTCTTCGCTAGGGGAGCCACCACTCTGCCAGTAAATCAACAACGTACGTACGCCCTCCTAAAACGCCTCAAAGTGCAACGGAAACCCATGAAAAAAAGAGGAACTCTGCGCATAGGAGAGGGGGATGATAATCACGACCACCTGCTACGTCGTAGGCGAGATTTAGTGCACAACTACGGGGGGGGGGTTAAGAACCATCTCCGGGTGTGACGCCATGCATTTAGCACGTTCCCACCGCATCCGTTCTCTCCAGTACACCATCCAGCACCCACAGACCAGCGTGCAAAGGCAGCGAAGCCGTGCAGCAGCGTCTGTCGTGGTGTATGAACCCTAACCCTTGGTGTATGTCGCCTTAGACCCGTCAAATCCCGTCGTTGCAGCTCTCACAGCCCGCGAGACCGGCAGCTAGCCCCGACCCCAAACCTATCCCAACCCTGACCCCAAACCGAAACGCTAGCCTGAAACCCGGGGATGTCTTCTAAATGTCCCCGTATTCGTGATTTAAATTCCGCCCGCGTAGTCGTGACTTATCAGTTTCCGTCGAAGCGAGAGAAAAGCGAGAGAGGAAGAGGGAGGCGGATCGTTTGCACATTTTTCTTCTGGTTCGATTTAGCGCTCCTGACGACGAAAATGACGTTTGCGTATTGGGCCGGAATCAATGCATATGTGAGACCTACTATTATGGAAAAAAAATGAGTTTTGAGGCTCCAGAAATAACTGCATGGTGACTTCTGATTTTTGGAAAGTGGTTTTATTTTGAATTGGTAGGTCTTGTTTTCCCGTCTGCCGTTATCTTTGAAATTCTGGCACGTACACTGCCACCGGCGACGTTAGGTCGCCACCGCCTCTGCTGCTGTCTCTGTTGCTGTGCTACTGTGCTGCTGCTGTGCTGCTGTGGTGGTTGTCATGGTGGCGATGCTGTCACGTTTGTGTGCGGACGAAGCTCTGTCTCCGGACACAACAAGCGCGGTGTGCTGTCGTATGTGTGTTTGTGATTATTTGTTGTGGGTGATGGGTGACGTGTACAGCAGACGGGTATCATACCAGGTACAGAGTAGGCACTGGTGACATGTGATACTTGGTACGAGGTAGTATCCAAAAGTCAGATAATCCCAGTTCTGAGAGGTTGGAAGAGCTGTTATTTCTGGGCTGATTTTTGGCCTCGAATTATTTCTGAGCCCAGAAATAACGATGATTTCTGGTCCCGTACGTAGTGGATGGTTTTTATTCTTGGCGTCGGAGATCCCTGTTAAAGAGAGAATTAATCGCTCAAAATATTTCCATAATAGTTGGTCTGAGCTCGAGTGAGGAAAAACCGGGTGAAAAAATACCTCTGCCATGTCGCATCCAAATGGGCCCTCCGGAGACAAACAACTCCCGTGCCCCCCCCCTCGCCAGCCGGGGGGGGGGGGGGGGGTTGCGGCTTCGCTACGACCAGGATCCTGTTCGGGTTCATTTTCCTGGCTGCGAATCAATCATTGCCGTCGCTGGAAACGCCAGTGCCCAGCCCAGGGCTGGGTACTGGCCCCGGCTCTACTGGTAGCATCTATATGTATTCCATGTTAGTAGATGGGGGAGCTTCCAGGATCCAGGATATTCACAATTCACGTATGTCCCACGAAAGCGCTTCACAATACCAAGGAAACCCATCGAAAAGTAGGATGATTGAAGAAGGGGCGCATATATTGGAGAGACCAGCAGTGGAGAGGGAGAGGGAGACTGACAACGATGGAAGAAGATCGCCTCGGCTATTGGTAGCATGGGCAATGCCGCCCCAGGCGGATTCGCAATGCCGCCCCGGATTTGCTGCTGGACTGGAGCCTTCGGCGGCTGAGCCTCGCTGCTGCTGAGGTTGATGTGGACGCTGTGGCGGCTTACTCTCGATTAAAGGTTGAGAAGCGGCTACAGCTGACACAGTGGGAAGCGAAGCACGCCTGTCTCTAGACCAAGATACGGTGCGAATAGAGTCTAAAACGCAATATATATATTATAAAAATTAAAATACACTCCAGCTGTGAGATCGAATAATTTGTCAAAACTCATCTTTGCAAGCTGTGTGTGATACTCCGATCGCGCGTATTACGGGTTGTGTGTCCTCATTAAGGATATAGGTCGGCGACTCCCCTTGCAACTACAGTGTAGCTATCAGGGTCAACAGGGTGATGTTGGGCAGTCTGTGCGCGGAAACTATAAAACCCGATTCTGAGGGGGACAAAATCTGACAGCTGTGGAAGGAAATGCATCAGTTTATCAAGTGAATACTGTAAGTCGAACAACCGGTGAGGGGAGGGCAGAGTTTTTAAGGACGTGGGGGCCTGATTTTGATCAAAAGGGGGGCGGGAGGGGGGGAGGGGGGGGAGGGGACGGGTGGGGCAGGTCAATTTGTGCGTGGAAACTAAAAATCCTTTTTGTGGGGGAGGGGGGGGGAAATGTGCCGGGGGCGGGGGCGGGGGGCGGGGGAGGAGGGCTTTAGGTCGCATAGATGTAGGGGTTTGCTATACGCGTGGTGCTAGGTCTATACAATGGTGCGGGTGGTGGGGAAGGAGGGGGCGTTAGGGGCGGGGGTGGGTGGGAATTGCAGCAGCGGCATGGACGGCCCTAAAACGATAACGAGGCGATATCCAGGGCGTGGAAGTGTTTATTACTCTGGCGGATTTCGATATTAGGTGGGGCGTTTAAGCAAGAGAAAGCGAGAAAATATATATATATATATATGTGTATTTATCAGAGGACGTCTTCAAAAGAAATTCATAAATTTGTACCAGATACGCCTCAAGCCGCGTTTGGGTGCGTTTCGGCATCACATGCTTTAATTTGAGTGGGACCTCTTTTGGGCATTTTGTTTTATGAAGTTATTGACTATACCGGTATATCTTTTTGGTACTTGCACAATCTAGGCGGCAGATATAGATACTGCTGTGTATTCAACAGCACCTGGTATTGCGTATATACCTCTCTTATCGCACCGTACACTCTGCATTTTTGACTTTTTCCCAAGTCAAACAATCACCACCTGACCCAAACATTCCCTGTGAATTATGGTCCGAAACCAATGCATTTTTGAGCTCTTTGAAGCCAATCACGTGAAAATGTGCCTCCGGCAGGGGAGCTCCAGCGGAGCCCTCCGGGGGCGCCTCCGGTCACCCCGTCTCGTCAGCCGCGAGGGGGCGATGGTCGTGGCTCTGCCGACACAAAGATTATGGTTGGATCCAGGCTCCTGGCCGCTGGCGCAAGCCAAGAAATCTTCTCTTGGCTAGAGCTGCCAGTACCCAGCCCTAGAAATCAGATACCAAGTAGATATTATATGTCGAACTTTCAATACCCAGTCATTTGTTGCGGATGTACCAGATAGATACCAGGCGTTGTACGCTGCTCGTTGTACAAGGGAGTACGTAAGAGAATAGCTGGGTGCGTTGGCGTTGGCAAAACAATAAACGTAATCAACCAACCAGAGCTATACGTGAACACGCGCGTGTACGAAAGAAGCGATGAACAAAGCACGAAAAGCAAACCCTTAAAACTCACTGAACGCCGCTTTGGGGGAGACGTACAGCAAGGCAAGGAAGTCCGGGTGACCCTACGCTGGCTACTTTCGGGCATGTGGGAAGGCGCACATGGTGACGATGATGGCCAGACCCAGACGTCTACCTCTTGGGCAGGACGCCCACCCCTCCCTCTCCCCCGCACGGGCATTGGTGTCAACGGTCCGTGTCGCGGTTGTAACCGTCGCGTGTTGCGCTGCCGCTCGAATCCTCTTCGCACCATGCCGCTTCCGCATGAATGCCTCCGCCTCGTCCCCGCTCCGTCAAAACCATCTGCAGACCTTATGTGCTGCCTCGCGCCACCGTTGGAACTTGATGTAGAGTTCCTTCAGAGGCGCCCCATCCAATACTTGAGAATTTCCGCCGGAGTAGCCCTTGCCCCAACCAGGTCCCCTAGCATTTCCTTCCTCGCCAGGCGCTCCTCTCTCGTACATTGCGAGAAACCCAAGAACAAGAACAAGAACAACATCCTCCGTCTGCGCACCGTCTCCTAAATGCTCTCGGGGTCTGTATTGACAAGCGCATTTGTGTGGGGTAGGGTGTGGTCTTCCCGCTTCCGTTTCCGCCATTCGAGCACCGGAGGACCATGGAGTGGCGAGCCTGCCACAGCCTGCTGTAGTCAGTCGTATTCGGGCCCCACGTAGCGTTGTCGTACAACAGCAGCATCTCGATTGTCTCGGCTTTCAGCATCCACACCTTCAGCCGCAAGCGCGCACCCGAGCGGTCATAGATTTTCATCCTGCACCGCCGGCAGAACGACCAGGCCCTTTGTAGACGCCGCGTTATCCCGGCATTGCGTTGTCTGTCTGCGCTGGTAGCCTCGCCCAAATACACAAAATCGAGCGTTGGTTTGTGTATCTGGACGGCTGCAGTGAGGCTGAACGACATATTTCCCCCGCATTTCGTATGCACGCTCGCGTATAATCTCCGTATTGACCGCCGACACCGCAAGCCCGAACCCCGCGAACGCGGTCACGATTACCTTCACCGTCCTTTCCTGGCGATCGCGATACGACATGCCACCGCAATGTCAACCTACATGGTTCGTCACAACGTGTGGGCGTCCTCCTCCTCTTCCCCTACCCGTCGACTTTGCCGCCCCACGTTTTACCGCTCTCTCCCCCTTTTTCTTGTTTCGCACCTTGCATACCTGTACGTCGTCCAGCCATTCGTGTGATATCATATGCGTAGGTATATCGTTTATTCGTCGTGCCTATTTGATTTATTTATAGTACTGTGCCTGGTATATACGACTATCATATTCATGTGACACACAAGGTGCTCTTGACGCGAGTGGTTCTATCGTGTACGCATCGATGGAGCTGACGCTATAATTTCCATGATCACATTACGATCGTATCACACCGGAGTTGGGGCTTCAAGTTGCACTTTTGGCGCCGCCCTAAACATGAACACCACTTACCACTTACGCTTTCAGGTGCGGTTTACGGTGCACTGCATTTTCCTTTCTGCCCGCCGCTCGTACTCAAACTCTTTGTGTACCTGGCACACATTGAGGCGTCAGCAACCACTGCTAATACTGTTTGTGGCGCGGGCCAACATATTGCATTTTCGTATAGGAATTGTATTTTATAAAAATATTTTAAGGACGTCAGCCGTGAGTTCGACGAATTTCGGGTCAATACTCATCTTTGCAAGCTGCGTTGTTGGTACAGTACTTGTGATATACTATGTGGGTGAGTTTTTTAAATGGGAGGGGTCCCATTCTTTTGTTTTTGAAAAAAGTATATGTATGTATTTGTATTCGTTCTGCGGTGATCACAGCAGTCGTATGATACGTACAGCGGCAATAGTAAGATAGTGCTGCTGTGGCTATTGCCAGGCTAGTACGTAGATTCACCTTCAACAGGATGAAATCACACACGAGAAAGCAAAGCATCGCCACCTTCCAGGCAAGGTCTCCTACACTACTGCTGTGTTCGATCGAGGCTCACCACTACGAGACTGAGTGCACATACTCGTAGCTGTAGCACGCCGAGTTTCTGTCGGTAGAAGAAAAGGAGGTCGGTTCTGGGTCCGAATTTGGCCGGAGACACCGATTCCGGCTTTTAGAATTTGGAAAAAAAGGTTTGAATGCCACTTTTCGACCAAAACGTACTCGGCGGAACCGAAATCACCCCGACCGCCGCCGATCAGATACAAAGGACACCACTTCCTTGACTGCACGACACGAACTGAGCGTGCTACAGCGGTTTTTCGGGTTTCTGGATTTTCCGGGCAAGAATGAGTTTGGGCCGGATTGGTGGTGTTGGGGAGGGAACATTTTGAAGCCCTGAAAAGTTGGTCATAGGCGTCTCTGGGTGTGTGGGTGCGATCCCGCTCGTCAGATTGTGCGCTCGGTGTCGGAAGGGCAGGTTTTGGGGGCGGTTATAGGCGAAAATGGCCCTGAAATGGCGAAAATGGCCCTTGCCCGCCCCCCCTGAAAGTAAGCAATTATAGAGGAAAAATCGGTGTAAAAAATCGGAATAGTACGGATTTTGCATCCCCTCCTTCGCTTTTCCTATTCATCAAGTCATATAAACCTTGCAGATCGGCTGAAACCCGAGCTTCCCGATCCGAAGCACACAATCCGACACGCGGAATGGCACTTCCGCCCCCAGAGATGGCTATGACTGGTTTTTCGGAGCTTAAGACAGTTCGGCAACACCATCAACCAACAATCTCTACGCTCAATCTCGTGTACCTGCATTTGCCTGGCAAAACCAGCCAGCAAAACAAACTTGAATCAAACGTTTGTGAAACAAAGACGGGGCTTTTTTTTTGCTCTCTCTTATGTTTTTATGTTTCATCGTGCTAACCGTGGGTCTCCGTACCAATAACTCGCGCAGCAGGATATTTTGTAACCGTGATGGAACCGAGGGGTATCGACCGAGGACGTGAGAAACGCTACCTCAGCAACCGTCTCTTGCTGTAGGAGGAGCTTGCAGCAGTACGAGTATTGGCATGCTGCGCGCGTTATCGTATACCTGGTACCACTCTGTCCGGAAATATAAGAAACTTTTTATTTCAATATTAATGTACAAATGTTGTTTATATTTCCAGACAGTGGTAGCTCCTAATATTTCACTTTGGAACCCAGCAGATCGACATGGTTTTGTGCGGCCGATGCATAAATCGGGAGGGACGGTTTTTTGCCCTCTTAATTTCTAAACGGGTTTAATGGTACGAACAACAGCAGTGCCAGTACCAGCAGTATTATGCCCGTGCTTTGGACATGACCTCCTCCGAGGTGCCCCCAGCGGGTTAGTGTGGGGTGCTGGTGTTTGGAGGATACCTTTTTTTTTTTGCACACTTCTACTTTCCAGCTTCTGGACAAGCCGTGGTCACAGGTGTCGTCCCTTTCTTCCCCCCGGTTCTTGGCTTCAATTTTTATTGCGCAGAGGGTTCAGCAATCCCACTGCTCGTCGATTTTTCATCGAATGTTGCTAACTCACGCTCTCGCTCTTTCCGCAAGTCAATTCGTGCACAAAAGAAAAAGTCCCCACGAAGTTATATCGTACGAGTATGCACTCAGGGAGATTCGAACTCACGGAACTGACCTATACCAGGCTCGAGGATAACCTGATACGCCACCGGGGCGACCGGTTACTACTGTGTGGGTGCAGTTGTAACGGGGCATAGCCAACAGTTTAGTGCTAACCCCTTTAGTAGGCGTGCTGCACCCACGTTCTTTTGGTGGCATACTAGTGTAGCTGGAATTCTATGAGATTATTTTTTTCCAGCAGTGACAAGTGCTACCATAGCGATAGAGGCGCAGCACCACGTTTTTTTCTTAATACTACCCCTCAATTTGGGAGGTTAACCCCTTTAGAACCCCCAAACCCCTCCCTATACTAAATCCAAGTAACTTGTCCCCAAAAACGGGTTTCCAGTTGTAAAGGGGTTAAGACCTCTCCCCAAAAACTGATTTGGAGAAAAATAGAACTGCTACTCGACCGGATGAAAAAATCCCATGGTCTAGGTACAAAAAAAAATCGCCTATTATTTTTTTTTCCGACGATTTTGGGTCAAGGAGCCCCCCGTCATTCAGAAACCATTTTCGCCGAAAAAAGGTATACCTCTATCGTAGCACACGTCCAGTGAGCGGGTTAACCGCGGTATTGCTACGAGTGGTCCGGGATGGGAGCTGGGAAGGGGTTTATATGGTTCTAGCACGGTACTCAACCGAAACCGCCAATTCTGCGCACGAATTTCGGTACGTACATTAAAACGTGTATGGCTGTTGCAGTGGATAGTAGCCGCGATAACCGCCCCCCGCCCCCGCCCCCGCCCCCCGCCCCGCCCCCCCCTCCCCGCTCTCTCCGTCCTGGCATAGTATGGATGCGAGGGTCTGCGGTCCAAGTCTGCAGCCATGCATGATACCACTACGGCCATGCACACAAAACAAACTGAGTACCCCCCCCCTCCCCCCCCAACCCTCCCCCCCCCCTTTCCTCCTTCGCCGCATCTCCCGTCTCCACCACAAATTTTCCTCAGCGTTATGAAAGAAGCCCGGATCCTCATCACCAACGCAGCAGTGGTTGAGTCCACATTCCGAGAGTTGGGCCCCGGCTTCACCACCTGCTTGCGGTACGAAAACATCACCGATCCGGTACAGGCGTCGCGCGTGGCCGAGTTCGTTGCCCCGACGAACGAATCGGCGCTCCTCTTGAGCAAGATGATGGTGGCCACGGTGAAGGACAAGCATGCGGGGTCGACTCGGCGTTACGCGAAGTCTAAGCGAGGGAAGCCAGCTTTTCGACACAACAAGCTCAAATCGAGTAGCAACCTGGAACAGCCGACCGAGGAGGTGTCGATCAAGGACGAAGCTATGGTGGTGGAAAGGCTCCAGCAGAAGCTGGATAAGATTGAGCGGGACCAGTGTGGGTTCGACAGGATTAGATAGCGGCAAACCACCGAGGCAGGGAAGTTTTTTCGTTGGTGCGTGATGGGCGCGCGGCGTCACGGGCGCCGTACCGTGTGCCGTGCAGAATGCGATAGCGACCGCCCGCGAGAGAGGGGTGTGTGTTGGCTTGGTGCGTGGCATACGCCCAACTACATGTTTTTGGCTTATTTTTTTGTCGAATACGAAGTGTGAACGTTAGCGGACTGGGCTGTACGGAGGCATTTTTTTCTATTGTTCGGGGGTCAACGGATCGTTGTCGCTCAGTAGCGTATCCTGGTGTCTGGTGCGCGTGCGTGTGTGATGGGCGCGAGTGCATCGTGGCGCTTGGTTTTGCTCTTCTGTAGGTTTTTGGTGGTGTTGCGTGGTGTATTCGTCGTTTGTGACACAACCTTTACGGCATGTGCGCGACGAACGTTCGTTCGCGCGTGGTGAGCGTGCGTGCCTGCGTGCGTAACTCGCGCGCTTGCGTCTACTGTAGATTTTGGGTGGCGTTGCGCCGGTTACTCGTCGTTTGTAAGAGAACCTGCACTGCAGTTTGTTGGCCCCTCCGGCGTGGCTTGTGGGCGGCTGTTTTTTTCGGGCCGAGCTGTTGTGGAATCTGGGCCTTCCGACGCCGGGAAGGCCCAGGCTGGGTGGGGGATACTTAACTCCACCCCCGATTAGAGGACAAATTACTTGAAAATAGAATAGAGTGGGATAATTTCTCCGGTAGCAGAAAGGTGGCTAATAGCCCTTAAACTAGCGCAAAAAAATAATATCGCACGCTATTTCCAAGTAGTTGCATCCCAAAAAATAGTGGGCGTAATTCTCCTGTAAAACGGGTTGAGCGACAGTTTGGGATTCGCAAGTAGGGGGTGGTAGACGTGATCGTTTTTTGTCCTTTGTCCTAAGCCGTGGATCCGGCGTTTCAGGTACGAAGAATGCGTTTGATGTGTTCGATGCGTTTGCCACAACCCAATCAGGGTGTTTGTCGTTGGTATGGTTCGTAGATGTTTGACAATTTTCTAGGGATGCGGGGGGGGGGGGGGGGGGGGGGGGGCAGGAATCACAATGGTCACTTGCTGGGGTGGGGGGGGAGGATCGCCGTTAATTCGAGAGCAAGGGGGGCGGGAGACAAAATGGCTGCGTTTGAGGGGGGGCGATATAGCCAATAGTCGGCTAGTCGGCGGTAAGACCGTGCACGTGGTGTGTCAACGGGGTCTGTATCTCCAGGAGCGCAATGCCCCACTTATTTTTTTCGGGACAATCTCGATCGGTAGGGGCCCTTTTGGTAGCAAGTACTAGCAGTGATGGTCCGTTTCTGCGTTGTGCGGGTCGGGGGGTTTTAGATGTGCTGCGATTTGGAGGTAGTGTAGTTTACCCCGATTCACGCCTCGCTTGGATCTCGAAAGTGGAGGGCGAAAAAGTCGCTCCCATTAGGGCGAACAGGGTATCTATCTATCCCTCTTGCGCTTGCTTGGTTTTGTCGTGTCTGGTGGTATCTACACTCGGCCGAGATAGGGGTGTGTATATGTCGACCTAGAATATGCGTTACCAAGTACTTCGAAGTATGTATTAATAAAGAATGAGGTAACACATTATACTGTCTGTGTGATACACTGAAAGTGAGTGCCAGTAGAGTGACAACGCAAAATTGCACCAATGGCCACGTCAAAAGACAACCGCCCAGCACGCGAGATAGCACACACACACGCTCGGGCAAAATTCCAAGCGAAATATCTCGACAGCGGAGAGAGGGTTAACGCCAAGCGACGCGTCTAGGGCGATAGCATGATTTTTCCTGGGTGTCCCCCCCTTGATTTCGACAAAATCGGCTTCGAAACTCGTACCAGGGGCCGTGTCATCTAGCCTAGCGTGCTATGCGGTAGTCCTTACTCGGCGCGCTGAAAACAATAAGCAACACAAAAAGCACACCGTCAGCTCACGATGCGAAACAAGCGCAAAACATTGGCGTGGTTCGCGGCAACGCTCAAGGGTCATCAGAAAAAAAAAATCACCTCTTAAGCAATTCGCACCAAGCCTTATGGGCTTTTAACGGTGACCGCCCCGAGTCCTCGATGAGTTCTATGTTGCGCTTGTTGGTGTGTGTGCTCGTGCGATGGCGGCTGGTTGAGTGCTGGTGGCGACGGTGCTCTAGAACTCGACATCAGGCAACATGTACACGCGGCCTGTTCTTTGTATATGGGTGGGTTTAACTAGTATATATGCACATGTATGATGTCGTTGAGGAAGAAATGCACGAAAACTGCTGTGCGGAAACAAATGTATCGTGGTACATTCCTGTTGTGTATCCATGGATGCAAGACTTTTCACGGTGTAGAACCGAATCGCAGTGCCTTTTTTTCTATTTGCACAATGCTACGCTGCGGTGCGGTGCCGTGCGATGCGGATTGTATGTTTGAGGCACTGTACGGTACGGGGCGCCGGATATTGGTCTGTGTTTTAATACGGTGCCGTGCGATGCGGATTGTATGTTTGAGGCGTTGTACGGTACGGGGCGCCGGATATTGGTCTGGGTTTTCATACGGTGCGATGTCGCGCGGGTTGAAATCGTGCCGTACGGTGTGGTTGGGTAAAAATCGTCGCAAACCGCGCCGCACCGTATCTTCGTCGGAGCAAAGTACTTGATGTCAAAGGGCCTCCGGTCTTTCCACGGTTTTTAACTTCGAGAGAGAGGGAGTCAAACCGTCGATTCGGCACGGATTCTGTTTTTCAGATCGTACGGTGTGTTTTTTTCTTCATAATTCTACAGCGCGGTGCGGTGCGGTGCGGTGCGGTAAAACCGCAACGCTACCGCACCCGTAAGAAAAAAACGCACCGTGAAAAACAAGACTTGGATAAATTGTCCGCCAGGAGTTGGCCAAATAGTTGATATTTGCAAATTGTTGGCGCCAAGGTCAGCGACTGCTGTTGGCAAAATCCTAAATCTAAGAGAGCAGCCGTCGATGTGTGTGCACCAGGTACCCGGTACATGGTACATGAAGTAGAAAATCTCGTCGGGGTTGTTTTGGTTAGCACAGCCAGTGGAGGTCGTTTTATTTTCTTACTCCGTGAGACACGCCATCAATACCAAATCTGCGGGGACGCGAAATCCCTCTTTGATGTTGGAGTCTGTGTTTTCATGATATTATACTACACGATAATGTGTAATGTTTCTGCGCAGGACGTGGCAGGAAAGCTTGTTTGATCTCTGTCGCTTCGAGTAGTAGCTGCAATTGCCGGGAGCCCCTATTTGCAGGACGGGCCTGCAACGAATTCTTGCCGGACGTTTTGGCACACTTTTGTCCCAGGTACCTGCACAGACCCCACCCAACCCTAACCCTAACCCTAACCCCAACCCCAACCCGACCCCTGACCGTTTGACCGGTACGTGGGGCTAAAAGTGCCCTCGCGCGGCTTCGCCGCGCGTTCGGCAGGCGTTCGCCAAAAAAAAAACGCGGGCAATAAAAAGCGGCAGGAGGTGGCCAATCAGAGGCACGTCCTGCAAGAATTCGTTGCAGGCCCGTCCTGCAAATAGGGTTTCTCGCAATTGCCTGGCTTTCTTTCGTCGGGTAGCGATGCCGATGGTTCTGGGTGGTTTCGGGATGATCGGTCACAATCATGTTACCTCAGGGTTGAAGGAGCCCACCAGTTGTCCTTAACTCGTGCCGGAACAAGATCTTTTTTAGTTTTTCTCTTCTTAGTCTAGTGACCAGGAAAGCAAACCCCGGAGTCCACAGTTCGGAGACGCCTCGCTTGATGCGAAAGCAGCGCATCCGCTTTTGTTTTTTTGGGCCCGTTGTGGCCGCGGGCTGGCCGTTTTTTGGCCCGTGTTGGCTGCGAGTTGGGGTCAGAGGGTGAAGGTTAGGCGTTGCCGTACCTTCATCTCTCATGCACGCCCGCAAAACCCGTGAAATAGGGATAATCCGACCCGTGTGAGATCAGTCCGGACGCCGGACACGTTGTTTTATACAGCGCTTTTCACGGCTCATGGCCCGCCCTTCGAGTCCAAAGGAGGTTTTCAAACTCTCGCGGGTCGAGTCGGTTCGGGTCAGGAGGTGTTTGAAATATGTCACGGGACGGGTCGGGTGAAGAGGCTTCCGAATGTCACGGGTCGGGTCGGGTCGGGTCACCCTGATCCACTAGGACCCGTGAAAAATTGACCCACAACCCGCCAAAACCCTGGTTGCATGAGTTTGAATCAAAGCACATGTACACGCAGGGGTAGGCGTTTCTGGCAAGGGATTCACGTGCATATGCGAAGGTGGGTGTTTCCAAGGAGGGTTTTTTTTTTTTTCTTGTTCTGTGTTGTTGGTTGCATTATTAGGCGTTTAGTGCTGTATTGTAAGAGCTCTAATAGTCTCTATGGTTAGGGTATCTGTTGTATGGGTGGAGCGCTATTCTTATTCATAAACATACGTACCAGATATGGTTTATTTCGTGGTGAAATGCTCGAATGGAGGTCATTTGCCGGCTAGTGAGTTACCCGTCGGGACTGAGGCTACAGTATATCGTGCTAACATTCAACGTAAGATATCCCTGCTTTATTTTCACTGCCGGTTTCGGCCAGCAGTCGCGCGAGTGGCTTTGCACTTCTCACTGAAAAACAATGATACCGTCGAAGTCTTTCGTTGGCGCAGCGTCGCAAAACATTCCATGGTACGAACATTATTGTTATTTTTGCCCTCCGACAATGTAGCGTAGATAGATGCCTTTCCGATATAAATCGAATATCCTTCCATAAAGCAGCAGAATACCCGATGTAGGGAACAATGAACATCGCGAAACCGAAAGGCACAGCATCTTGCAAAAAAACTGCAAATAATAGTATAATCTCTCGCACGAGCTATACAACAAGTGGATTAAGCTCATAGGCCACCCCAGGTTAACTCTCCACCAGGGGGGGGGCTCGTCTCGTTGATTTTGGTTTGTTTGTCCTTTCATGAGCATGCCACCTAAAAAAAAATGTCACCCCTTTTCCCGTGTTGAACGCTAGATCCTGGGTCTTTGCAAGCTTTCCAGGGCAACACATTTAACATTAGCCCAGCCGAGGCGGGGGCGAACACGCATCCGGAAAAAAGAAAGAACATAAGTTACCGGTGCATCCTCAGCGAGGGGGGCGGAGGCGCCTTTATCGGCTTTGTCCCACAAATCGTACCAGATAAAGTACCAAATATATTTCACTTTGTAGAGGTTTTTAAGCTGTTTTTTCTTGTGTTTTTGTGCTTTTTTTTGTCAAATCGCGAGAGAGCGTCGACCCACCCTAACCCTAACCCTAACCCCAACCCCAACCCTAACCCCAACCCCAACCCTAACCCTAACCCCAACCCTAACCCCAACCCCAACCCCAACCCAGGCTAGGGCGCCGACTCGAGAGCGGCTTCGCCGCGCGTTTTGGAAAAACTGATGATAAATGTGCGGACCACCTCACACATGGAAATATATTTGGTACTTTATCCCATATGATTTGTGGGGTGAGAACATCGCAAAGAAAGGCTACTGGGGGGGGGGGGGGGGGTACGTAGTTTGTGCATGGCCGTAGTCGTATGACCATTGACCCTCGCATCCCTACTAGGCCTGGAAGGAGCACGTCGGGTTTCACCAACAAGGCAGACATTGCTTGCATCAAGCGCGAAGCGCCGTGAGGTGTTCGGCGAGTCGCACGAAGGGTGAACTGCATCCTTCCAAGAACCGCTCGTAAGACGAACTTCGGCACCTTGTGCCTACTTTCTTGCTTGTGGATGACAGCGCCAATGAGTTATACTTTGTTTTCTGGTGTGACCACTCCAGAGACAGCAATGGGTATGGCTATGTAACTGCCTCGTGGGTGTCTTACCATATTCACACTACGTGATGCGATCATTCCCCTTGTGCGGAGTTAGGGTTCTGCACCCCGCACAAAATGATCTACTCGATAACCATCATGGTGACCGCAAAACAAAGAAAAAACGGTACCCTAACCCTAAGGTTGTCTAGCTCACGCAGTGAATAGGGGGGCATGTTAAGGGGGGGGTACTCATTTGTTGCTTGCCTTAGTCATTTGACCATTGACCACGCATCCCTTTCTAGACGGAGCACCGTTCCTACTCCTAATAGAGACACCTTCAACATTTGGGCGCTCATTACGCTTTTTCCATACATTACATAGAAACTGTTTGCTTGTCCTATCCCCTTACTGTTTCGCCGTCTGTGGCCACCATCTGTCTCCTAGGACGTTTTCTCGCCACTATCTAGTCTACCAAACTCTTCCATGTCACATACGTCTAATTTCCTCTTCTCCTCTACTAACGTCTAGTTCCTCCTTGTATCTTTCACATTCTCCTATTACGTGAGTCCTACGCTCCATTGTGCAACACGGGCACATGTGTGCATCCACGTCCTCTTCCTCCCGACTACTGGTATATCTCTTTCTTCTTTCTGGTAGGTCCAGGTCCCTACACGAAATCGCAGTTTCAGCTTTTGCGCGTAGTCCATTGGGCCGTGCAGATACGTTTTCATTCCAATATCTTCCCCAAACCCCCTGTATATCTCCAAGTGTTTCTCCTTTTTCACCTTATTTGTTAGCGCTAGCCGTTCCTTTTCTTCTATCCTTTCTTTTACGTCTGTCTTGTACCCACCAAACGTATTTAAAGATAGTACCTCTTCTTGGTCTCCCCCTAAATCCTTCCTTATTTTCTCGACTAGGGCATCTCATCTTATTCCAGCTCGCCCTATTGTCGTTTTCTCCCATACAGCCCTATCAGCCATGGCTGCCATGGCTGACAACCCCTTTTCTGACACATTATTTACTTTATGTTGCCATTTCAACTTTCTCGCATGGTATGGGGGGGGGGAGTTCGGACAACGTAATCATTATTCTGCTATAGTTACGGCGATATCCCATCGAAGGGGATGGGGGGTGTCCTCATTTCATGCGAAGGGGGGTGGGAGGGGGGGGCGTTATCACTGGGGCGGCGGAAATTCATCGTCGAGAACAGCAGAACACAAAATAACTGTCCTGTGCCGTAGTTTGACCACCCAGATTTCCCAGACCACCCCCAGCCGTCTGCAGAAGGGAGTTCGGCAGGACGGGAAAAAAAATACGCATGAAAACAAGGTCCTGGCGCGGCAGGATTACTCAGGCCGCCACCGGTTCTGAATGGGCGGGGTCGGCAGGACAACATAACAACGAATAACGCGTGTGGCGAACGGTAAAAGACGAAAAGGACGAAAACCCTGAGGGAGATCGAATACGAGGTGGTCAAAAACCTGGCCACAAAATTCGGAGCGCTCGCAAGAGCAACCCGCAGAAGCGTGATCGGTTTCGAGTTGTCCAGAAAGCGCATAAAATGCCCCCCATCGGTGGTTGTACGCGCGTTGTAACAACACCCCGCCGTCACCTTGATACCGCAATGAGCTCCCGTTGGGAAGGACCGCAGTGCTATATCAGCGGAACTAGTCAGCGCGAGACACACAGGCGTAGCCGGGTGCTATGAAACGCTCACCATTGCCGCGATGCGATAACTCCCCCGTTTGGCTGCGCCTATTCGCGTCTGGCCGTACAGGTGATTGGTTTGGCGTTGTTGGTTCGGAGTCCCGGCCCAATAAAACAAAATGTACCACCGGGAGAGCTGGAGGCCCATTTCCTGCTCCTGCGATAGGAGGGAGAGTCCTTTCGATTGCACATCAAATATTACGGCGATTACCCTACCTCGAACGCGGACCGATTGGTGACTGGTGGATTTATCGGCATCGAGTCGTGGAGGGGCGCCGAACCGTCGACCTGAGTAACGTGGTGGGGGGTGGTTTCTTGATGAAGTTGCTGAGCAAGTACGTCGTCATCCCCGACGGTAAAGCATTAGGCCTATCTTCGCTGTTATGGGGGTTGGCACAGCGAGTCACGGAAAGTCGGTGATGTGCACCCTCGCCTGGCATGTCCGAGATCAGGTCCAAAGAGAAGGGTTTAGCGCCGAGACGGGAACCTTCCGCGTGGCGTTGGATGAGCAGGGACCCACAGCAAGAGGACCGCAGGGGCCTGTCCAACAATTGTATTTTTCCTGCCTGGGATACCTTTACATCCGTACCGGCCTTCACGCCTCGGCGAATAGAGGCGACCGTTCTGTATACCCAAACCTAAAGTCGGGACTCGGCGTAAGGCGTCCGGCAGGGTAGTTTCGAGGGTGCAGGTGATAATTTTTAAGGACATGCTGCTCGCGAGCGATGTCGTAGAAGCGCTGTTGGCAGTTCGCAGCCAGGTCGCAATATGCTTGCCGATCGCGTGTAAACATTAGATGTCCGGCGACCCCGGCGCGGTCGACGGTGAGAGGGAGACGTGGAAGCTTGGTCACGTGGACCTCCTTGGAAGCCAGTCCAGTGATGGCGCTGGACGAAGGAAAATTCTACGTAAGGAGGGTGTGCGTCCCAGTCATCTTGACCCTCATCAAAGTCCAGCATCTGCGCCATCGTGCAACTGACACGCTCCACACCACCGATACCGTCGGGGTGGTAGGAGCTGGTGGTGATTTTACGATATGCAAGAAGCTTTAAAGCGTGAAAACGCTTGAAGCAGAACTGGAGGCTGTTGTTCAAGGGGATACCGCACGAGCTTCTCCAAAGGAAAACGCACCGGTTGATGAGGACGTTGGCCGTGACCTCGGCCGCAACTTCGGCAGCAGTGGCGGCAAACATGTCCGCCTGATGAGTAAAAAGTTCGGTGAGGAGCAAGACGAACGTGTTACCCCGGGGTATGGCCGGCAGCAGGCCAAAATCGTCGACGCTGATCGTACTGCGTGCCTCGGAAGGGAGGGGCATCATGACGATGACCCATACGATTCAAACTTGACCTACTCCCGTGCTTGACACTTCAGATTGCTGCACCGCCGCCAACGGGTTCAAATTATCATCCTCAATCACCGATGGTGGTGTGGGAGCATGCAGAGGGAGCGTGTTGGACCAAACGATGGCCAGGATCCGTCGAGCGGCACGCCTGCACGATCCAAGGGCATGTGACCACAGGCAAGCCAACGCAAACAGGCTTGTCGTCCAATCGATAAACCTTGCGTCCAGCTGGTCGCTGTGGGTGTAGATCGGAACGCCGTGTCAGATCGTGGACGAAGAGGACGATGCCGTCGTCGGTAGTATGGAAGCGACTCTTGCCGTCAAACTCGTGCGTCTCCGAAAAGGACGGAAATTGTGCGAGGAGAAACGAGGCCAAACCTCGGCGTGCAAGGCCAACGGCCGGCCTAGAAGATTGTATCTGATGGTGGTAATGTACAAAAGCTCTGTTTTTTGCTTCCGATCCTAGTCGGCGTGAGCAAAGCGCGCACCAATCGCCAATCGTATTTCGGCAGCAGCACTGAGGGAATTCAAGCCGGGTGCAACGGTGGCGGGAGGGCCCAGGGAGGGGGGAGGTTTCGAAACCGGGGCGGCCACAAGCTTGATGCGGTCGGGGGGGGATGGAATGGGTGCCGCCGGAACACGCGTTGAAGCACGAATTGGGTCCGAAACGACGGCGAAAGACGGTCACTGGCGCGGAACGCACGGCGGGGAGTGCCGGACCGACGGGCAGATGAACGAAAAATCCCACCGGGCCCGAAACTATACTTCGTAGCGGCTGTTCGTTGGCTAGCCTCAGTGGAGGTGCGGTCCAGAGACGGCAGTGTACCAGGACCAGAAGATGGCGGAGGGGTCGGGAACCCGAGGGGGTAAGGAGCGGATGCGGCCGGATCAAAGGTCAAAGCCCAGTTGTCACCCTGCACAGGGGTCGTTGGAGAAGGAGACGGCTGAGCGACCCCCAAGATTGCAGCAAAAGTCGAAGTGAACGCGGTGGCGGCGGCAGAAAAAACGGCGACCAGGGCGACGATCACCAGCATCGACGAAAGCAGAAACACAAACGACGAATTTGCCGTACAAGTACAAAGGTCGTCCATCCTCACACGTGACCTCCGTGCACGAAAAATCCGAATTTCGCAGAGGTTAAACGGAGCCCACCCGAAACGGCACTGTCGTCCACTGGGGCGAATCGGCTAGACCCACTGCAGTCGTGCTCGGTGGCAGTTTGAGGCACGCGGGGCAGAAAATCGTCTTTGCCGTTGGTGCTGCCCTTTGAGACTCGAGTGAGCGTGTAGTCGAACGTGTTGAGGTGCTCAAGCCACCGCTGGACTCGGGTGAATTGGTCTCCGACGTTGCCAATACTGTCCAGCGCCTTGTGGTCCGAAATTGTGCTGAAGTTCGTGCCCCAAAGTAGCCTCAAAGGTGCTTGATGGTATGGACAATGTTGCCAGCATGCAAAGACGAGGGAAATCAGGTGTCTCTCCGAGTCGAGGGTAGCGCAGCTGACGCAGGCGATGCACATTAGGTGGGCCCAAACGCGCAAAAAGGAAGCACGTTGGTCGGACCTCAAACTTTCTAGCAGGGCAGGGGGGGACGGGGCCGTGACCGCCGCAGCTAGCGGATGCGAGGGAAGATTCTGAAACAGCCGAGACCCCAGACACGTCGGTTGGGGGGGGAGAGCAGACGCAGGCGCGGCCCGTACACTGAAAAACGCCGGCAGAAGCGCGCACCAACGAGGCGTGGGCGGCTCCAAGAAGATTGCCGCGCTGAAGGTCGGCAGCGATAACCAGGGGTAGACCTTTCTGCCCAAAAGGCGACTAGAGTTCAACTCCAGAAACAGGGGGGTCTCGCTGGGGCAGCGTTTCGACGAGGTAGTGATCTATGGGAGGCAGAGAGCCACAACTGCGCACCGGGTTAACCGCGAACAGCTGCGATTGGTTTGAGTGACGCCATCTGCGCCATCGTAACATCGTCCCAGAGGTGGAAGCTGCCACCCGAGGCGAGAGGGTCCGGCACAGCAGCTGACACGTCCGTGGAGGCGTGGTCTCATAACGACAGCTAGACGAAAAATCGAGGTATCACTATTACCTTGATTTTAGAGGGAACCGCATCGGACAAGGCAATCATACGTCCACCTTAGAAATCCCCCCCCCCCCCGTGGTACAATATTAAACTCGCTGAGGAACCCTGGGGGAACTACTTTGTTTGCGAAAATGTGTTCTTCCCCTCTTGGTCGATCACATTTATTCGTGACACGAAGGAACCGTGTTGGCTTTGAGTACTGGAATCTGATACCCCGTACAGTATATACCAGTCAAGTCACTTGCACTTGTTCTGTGTATTTTTTTTTGTAAAAAGGCAAATTTTGGCGCAAGCTGCGAGTTCTTCCGATAGGGTCGATACTCAACTTTGCAAAGCTGTCCGTGACATATTTTACGACGGTCGCCCATCTTTTATATATAGAGAGTTCAGAGATTCGTCGACGCCAATATGAAGGTCGCCTCCTCCGGTGATGTCGGCCTTGTCTTGGTTTGGACGGGGTTAGCCGAGGCCGAGACTTGCTTGTTTATTAGTACATGCGGCAAGGAGGTGCCTTCACAAACCCCTCTCGCGTTAAGCGAGGGGAGATTTTATAGAGTGAGATGAGGGAGCTTGGGTCGTTCTCGCAGAGAACCGGTTGCGCTCAGAGTTGATATTGCCGAACGTCAACTATTGTTAAGATCAACGTTGACGGCAGATCTCATAGACCCGGCTGGTTAACGCGTCTTCATGGTTGGCATGCGTGATCGGAGATTGACGGTATTTACGTACTCTGTCCCCCGCATTCCACGTACAAACATAAAGGCCGATATTCCCCTGAAAGCTACCAGGTTCCAGGACGATATCTACCTTGAGACATGGATTCCCAAATGACCTTGGCCTATACCATTGTCAAGCGAGTCCGGTGGGGTGCCCTGCCGTCGACGCCATAACATGTCAAGCGGGTCCCAGGGAGGACGTAGGGTTGTCGGTGTTGGGAAGCGCTCTCCTTTTAGTATGGTTCATGGTACCTGGTATATTTTATTATATTCATTTTATTCATCTCTCCGTTGGCTCACCGCTCGGCCGCAAGGCAGATAAGATACAAATCGCAAGTCATGACGAAAAGTGACGAAGGGGGGCGATGATGCTCAGTTATTGTCGTCGTCCTTTGATAGACTTTGACGTGACTGTGACATCTATGAACCCAGGGCATTAATCAGTGGTTCGGTGCCCCCCACAGGGGCCCTCGGAGGGCCCCCCGGGAGGGCCCCAGGAGGGGGACCGCTGGAGGCGAAAAAAGTGCGATATATCCACCAATAATCTACGCCTGAAAACCAAGTAATGCAAAATTCGCTTATTGCGATTTGGAAAAAACGACCTCCCCCCCCCAAAAAAACAGCCTGCGGCGGAAAAGTTGCGCGCCCAAAATCGCGTGTTGTTGCGCTGCGCGCAACCACAACCTCGCGGTGACTGTTGCGCAAAACGGTTACCAGGGCTATTATTTTGGCCCTAAGAAATGTTGCGCCCGCGCAACAGCGCAACAGCTGATTAACGCCCTGATCTATATTATCGCATATGGTTTCACTCCAACCGTGGCGCGCGGGTTCACATAAAGAAAAAATAGTATAATACCAGGTACGCGAGGTAGTCCAATAATCTATTAACTATTACGTCACTATAATAACATTATTTAACGCCATTGACTGCACAAAACAACCGGAAATTTATCACCCGCATCGACATTTTTTTTACTTACTTATTTTTCATCAGAGCCTTTCGGAAACACTTGTGAAGGGTTCTGTGCCAGATCCCCTTACCCACGGGGGTGTATTGAACGACTGTTCGCCGGATTCGTCGCAGATAGTGAGGATCTCTTTCATCGCCAGTTTGACGCTGGCGAGGAACATGCCCAGGTAGACAGCGGCGTCGCTTTTGGTCGGGAACGGTAGGCGTACGAGTGTGGTGTGAACTTCCACATGTCCACCCCGTCGTACTGGCGCGTAGCGGCGTGATTTCGTCGCCCGTCATAGGTCCCGATATCGGGCTGTCGATGTCCTGGTGGACGGGGGGGGGGGCGTCGCCAGCGTGGGCGTGACCGCGGTGGGATGGGGTGGCGTCGCCACCGCGGGCGTGGCCGTCGTGGAGAGGGGGTTGGGGCGTGCAGTGGCGTCGGGACGGTACTGTGTCGGGTTTTCCACACGTAGCCACGGCCGGCGTTGTTGTGGAAGTGGCGAACGGCGAGTACCAGGGTGTTGGTGGCCCTGACGAACTGGTCGGATACACTAGCGGTGGCGGCACGGGCCTGGACGAACGCGACCGATGGGTCGCTATCGGGGGTGAATAAACTCCACAGGCGGTGTGCCGCCGATGGCACATCATCAGAGAAAGCTGCTCCGCGTGTGCTCTGCATGCAGCCCGCGACTCACTCAGATCCGGGGTCACATAGCGGGCCCTCCTCCCCCGTCCCCACCACGTTACGTGCCTTTTTATCGCAAGCGAGAATTCAGCATTTTCTTCCCTCCTCGTCGACTCGCGTCGAATTGTACCTATACCCACGCTGCTAGGCGCTCTCACTGCAGTCAGTTATAATAATTCATGCTGTAGTTGATCCTTTTTTTCTTTTTTTTTGCGTTTTCGCAAATAAATTCGAAACCTCACCACGGTGGGAATCGAATCCAAAGGACCAACGCTAGTAATTTTCGAGGGTAACCACAAGACCACCGGGGTGACCACTACGGATGGGGAGCAAAAGGCATTGTTTTTCGGCCATCGTGGTTCGTATGATACGGTACGGCGATACGGGCGACATAGATCACCACCACCATCATCATCATCATTCATTCAGTAGACACCATCATCCCCCTTTCTCCCCCCGCGCGGACTTTTTTTGCAATATTGCATACATACCTACCTGTGGTACCATTAACAAATGTTGTATACAAGTATTATATGAATACGTATAGTTGTCATTTTTTTTTTTTCGGGCATATCTCTTCGTGCTCGCACCTTTGCCCGAAAGGTCGGATGGGGTGGGCACAATTCGACCGTCGAGGCCACGATGCCGGAGGTTTGGGCGCAATCCGTGCAGTGTGTAGCGCGTGGCAAGCCTTTTAAACTTTTTTGGCCTTGGGCACACTTGAGGCAAATCCCCGGGTTTCTGCAACATCCCCAGGGTTTGGGTTTCTGCATCCCCTATCCCCGTGTATGCACGTAAGATTTGGATGCCAACCAGGTTTTTCTGCTCGTAGAGGGTACTACACGAACATTTCCCTACTTTTGCACAGAGCACCACGCTACGATCCTGCCGCCCAGCAGCAGTCTAGCCCCTTAGCAGCAGCAGCCTGCAACTCTATGCGCGTGTGGCTGCTGTTGTAGTAGGTGATTATTTTGATCGGAGCCTGCGATGCTCTACCCGCCTCTACGCCACTACCTCTCACTGCTGCTGTTTCTGCTGCTTCTGTCAAGTGACATGCCGGCGTAAAGTGTAAGTATCGTTTGAATATTACATTAGTACTCGAACGGTCATTATATTTATGTCCATGGCGGTGTGCTTCTTATATGATATCGTACCCCACCAAGAGAGCACAACGCTACAACTCTGCTGCACAGCACCCAGCAGCAGTCCAGCCCCCTAGCAGCAGCAGCCTGCAACTCTATGCGCGTGTGGCTGCTGTTGTAGTAGGTGATTACTTTGATTGGAGCCTGCGATGCTCTACCCGCCTATTCGCCACTACCTCTCACAGCTGCTGCTTCTGCTGCTTCTGTCAAGTGACATACCGGCGTAAATTGTAAGGATCGTTTGAATATTACATTAGTACTCGAACGGTCATTATATTTAAGATCATGTTTGTGTGCTTCTTATATGATATCGTACCATACCAAAAGAGCACAACGCTACAACTCTGCCGCACAGCAGCAGCGGTAGGCAACACCATTTATGTAAGGTCACAGATGACAGACAGCAGACAACATGCGGAGAGCACAACGCTAGCCTGCGATGCTCTACCCGCCTATGCGCCACTACCTCTCGCTGCTGCTATTGCTGCTTCTGCTACTTCTGTCAAGTGCCATGCCGGCGTAAAATGTAAGGATCGTTTGAACATCATATTAGTACTCAAACGATTATTATATTCATCTTCATGTTGGTGTGCTTCGAATATGATGTCGTACCATACCAACCAAGAGAGCACAACCCTACAACTCTATACCCAACAGCAGCAGCGGTAGGCACAACACTATTTATGTAAGATCGCAGATGACACAGCAGATAACATACGGAGAGCACAACGCTACAACCCTGCCGCACAGCAGCAGCGGTAGGTGACACCATTTATGTGCGCTTGGCGTGTCCTCGCTACGATCGTATGCTGCGGCGAGTTGCTTGTTGTGTTGGAGCCTGTCATAATTTGGCACCCCACCATACATACATACCACACGTTTCTGTTGTGCTGCCGCTCTGGGTGCGCGTGTCCATCGACGCGGGAACATAGGGACATTTCTTTGTATTAGTAGTAATAATTTAGATACCAACCCATCCTTTAGACTATACATTTACGTCCACAGAGGCAGTTCTTTAGCGAGTATTTTTTCTGTAGTGTTTGCGAAAAGATCGCAGATGGCAGACAGCAGAAAACGTGCGGAGAGCAAAACGCTACAGGTAGGACCATGTGCGTGCGTGTGCTGTTACAGTATCCTCTCTTTACGGCGGCGAGTTGCTTGTTTTGTCATCGCATAGTCTATACTTCGAAGTTAATGTCACGTAATTATCCTCTTGCTCCCTCGTTCTCAATACGTGCCGCATCCCACGCCACAGGTGCCCCTTCTTGCTTCCTGGCGGTCCCTAACTAAGCTGGAGTTCGAATTGTGAAACGCTCTTCTCGAAATCATACATATCGTAACGTAATTGAGCGCGTGTGTGTGTGTGTGTTCTTCACATTAAACCGTTCTTCTACTCGTCGACATCCAGCACACCCAGTGTCCGTACTGATTCTTCACCCTAGAAAGATCAGCTCTGTGGTCACAAGCCACGACACAGAGATAATGCATCGTAATGCATTCGACAACGCAATGTCATGCCCTAGTACTGGGTACGACAGGCACAACATACATACGTCAGCAACAGAAATACATTGGAAGAGAGAAATACGAAATAAACAAAAACAAAAACAAAAACAAAAACAAAAAACAAAAAACAAAATAAGAAAACAAATAAAAACAAAGATAAAAATAAAACAAAAAATGAAACGTGTACACGCTAAGCGTTCCTTTCAAAACAATAACGATTCGCATCTCTCCCTTTCCTTCTCAATGGCAGAATATTATCGAGGTATGAGAAAATATGGGTTTTGTACGTACGTAAGAAGTTTGACCAATCAGATCAATGCGGTAATTCATAGTCGTATGAGCGATAGCATTGGGCACACCTGGCCCAGCCGTGTAGGCGACGACCTGCACGCGGAGCGCGTAGGGGATCAGAGTCAGAGCTTACAGGTCCAAGGTGTGATACAGACTAGTTTAAGTTCTAGTTTAAGGCTAGTTTAAGTTCGTGCACTCCCCGACGATGGAGGAGTGCAAGTCACCGGAGGCTGAAGCTCTCGTGGCTGCTGCTGTACGCGGTCCTAATCAGGCCGCCTCGGCTGCTGCTCGAGTCGAGGCTCATGCTGCTGTCGACGCTGTGCAAGCTGGGGTCGACAAACGCCGTGCCGAAGTTCTGGCTGCTGTGCAAGCTGAGTCCGAAGGTCGCCGTGCCGCAGCCGCTTCGGCTGCTGCTACTGCTGCGTCTGCCACCGCGGCACCATCTTTGCTCAGCCCCAGTCCCGCTGTGTCCGAGGCTGCGGGGGTAATATAGGCTGAAGTTCTGCGCTGGCAAGGGCAGGTGTCTGGCGAGTTTGCTCGGATAGACGGAGATGTGTTCCGCCTCAAGTCGACGATGGAACAACTGCTGGCCTCCTTTAAAACCCTGCAGGATGCGGTGGCTGGTGGCGCGTCTAAAACCGAGCACGTCGAGGCCATGCTCCAGCAGTTCATAGACAACTTTGCCGATCAGCAGCCGGCCCCGCGGGACAGTGGGGACGCGAGAGAGCGCCACGTCCAAAGGTCGCAGTTAACTGACGACACTGCGCTATGGAAAAAGATGGCGTCCAGAAAACATTGGGTGCTCCGCGGGCGCATACCTCCCAACATTGGCGACTCGGCAGCGGATATCCAGTCCTTCGTAGGCGAGGACGTCAACGTCACGACGTCAGTGGCTACCCAGCTCCGCGCGATCAGTGACTTTGACGTTCGTGCGTACGGGCCGCGCGCGGAAGGGATGGTCGAACACCTGCTGATGGTCGCTGACCGCCTCGATTTCTTGCGCCAGGCTCTTGTGGCGGTCCTGTCTGGTGGGTTTTCCCTCGACAGCGACGGCGACCGCCATTGCCGGGAGAGGGTGGCAACGATCGATGCCGCCTTCACCACAGCGTCTGCCGACCTACGCCGGCACACCCAAGCAAAACCAAGCAACCAGCAATATTATCCTGCTCTCTGGCTCCGCGGCGCGGGCTGTCATGAGCAAGATGGTAAACGACGATCTTCGTCTCCAACTGCAAATTCTTGCATTCGGCTCCCCTGGCCGACGCCACTTCACCTGATGCTCTTCGCGACAGTGGCAGTTCGGCGGCGCCGGCTGGTGGGTCGCGGGCGGTGCTGCGCTCAGAGCCCCGCGGTGGGTCCGGGGGTGGTAGTGGCGGCGCTGGTTCTGGATGAGGACACGGTCCCTTCCTGTCGGTTGGGCCAACACCTGGGGGGGCGGCTGCTGAGCTTGCCGTTGGTAGAGCGGTGACGGCGCCGGGGGCCAGCGGGGGAACGGGTGCCCGGCCGGCCACCCAAGGTGTAGGAGGGGGGCTGCGTGGGCGTGCGTTGGTAGCTTTGGCTGGCGATAGGCGTGCTCGCGTGGCGGTGGCTCCGGGCTCGGTCCCCTTCGGCGAGAAAGGTACGGTTTCTTGTGTGCGTGTGAGTGAGTTGCCGGCTGACTTGCTGCGTGTACAAGGGGCGTTTGATGGCGTACGTTCGGGTGCCTTGCGATTCGTTGCGGTCGACCCTTGGTTGGATGCTCGGGCGGTTGTGATGCAGGCGATGGCCGAGCAAGGCTCCGCGAGTCTCGGTCATATCGCCTCGGTAAACTCCCCCCTCTTGAGACGGTGTCAGCGCCCTCGTCTCGTACAACTGCTTCAGCGAGGCAGGTGTCGCAGTTCGTTGGCTTCCTTATACATGTCTCCTTTGTTGTGCGTCCGGGGCGGTTTTTCGTGAACCGTTTGTTGGCTTCGGTGGGTATGCCGCGCATATCTGCCGGATCTGCTTTCGGTTTTCAAGGCGCAGATGTTTCCCAAAAAGGGGTTGCTGCCGTCGCGCACGTCGGAATTTCCCCGCTGCGGGGGGGTTCCAGTTGTCTCTATCCCGGGTGATTGTGGACCTGTTTCTGGCTCTGGTGGCAACGCCGGGAACTACTTCTTTGTGAGGTATTACGTAGACGATGGCATTGTCGTCGAGTTGCAATGGTGGCCGGACGGTCGCCGTTGTTTGCGCGCTGTCCAGTCGCTGGCATCGGACCATTTTCTCTTGTTGGGCGAACGTGGTGTCTCTGATCCGCCCCTCCTGTCCACCAGAAAAATCACTGACTGGGACACGCAAGTGGAGGTGTTGGGTTGGATCATTGGCGCGGAGGCGCTTACGGTTACGTTGCCGTTCCATAAGCGCCTCAAGCTGCAAATCTCCTTGCGGAGTGGCCCTCGCCTCGTACAACTGCTTCAGCGAAGCAGGTGTCGCAGCTCGTTGGCTTCCTTATACATGTCTCCTTTGCTGTGCGTCCGGGGCGGTTTTTCGTGAACCGTTTGTTGGCTTCGGTGGGTATGCCGCGCATATCTGCCGGATCTGATGTGGTTGTCGTACGGCCAACCTCGGGCAGCGCCTCGTCTTGGGACCCGAGTTTCAAGGGAACCTCGAGTTTTGGCGATGGTTTATTGAGGAGGGATTGGACGCGCGCGGAAGAACCTTGTCGGCTCCGATGTATCATTTGCTTGAGCGCCCCTCCCAACGTACTCCGTTTTCGGGTGCATCCAAAACCGGTGTCGGGGGTTTCTGCCTTGAAACTGGGGTGTACTGGAGATACGATATTGACGCCGGGGAACGATCTCGATTTTGCGGGTCGAGCAAGTCAGTTGCAGGCGAGACCGATATATCGATTAACGTCCTCGAACTGCTAGGTATGGTCGTCTCCCCTTGGGTCGTCGTATCTCCGTGCGCCGAGCGCCCGGCCGCGTTGGGGGACTGTGTGTTGTGGCGTGGCGACAACGAAGCAGCCGTAGAGTGGGTGCGGCGTTGTCGAGGCGGGAAGGAGCCGAGATCGGGCGCGTTGATGCGCTTCCTTGGTGTGCTCAAATTGTCCTCTGGTTGGCACTTCGACGCGAAACACGTAGGGGGTATTTTTAACGTTGCCGCGGACGGTATCTCACGCTGGAATCGCGCTTCCGTCCTCGTTAATATGCGTGCGGTCCGTGGGATATGCTGCTCGCGGGCGAGAAGCTGATCCCCACGTGGCGTGCCGGGGGTCGTGTTTTGTGGCCGGCCCTGTGCGCTTCGTTCTGTCTCTTGACTCGCGCGTCAGAAATGTTCGCGGAAACCCGGTTACGAGTTCACGAGACTTATTGTTTGCGGCGTGCTGATGTTGCATTCTTTTGCGGAAATATTCAGCTTACTGTTGCGCAGTGGTCAACCGCGGATCATGTCAAGGTTCGATTCCGCGGGCCGCAGGGTGACCAACAGCGGAAAGGGGCGGTTGTCACGCATGTGCGAAAGGGTCCGTCGACGCGCGTGGGGGAAGGTGGCGGCGCCGTCGATCGAATGATCGAATTGATGTCTTGTTACTTGTTTCTTCCCTCTTCGGCCCCCTTGGTTGCGTGTGTCGTTGGTAATGGCAGATGGTCCATGTGGACACAACATCAAGCGACGGTAGCTTTGCGGAAAGTGGTTGCGTTGGCGGGTGTGCGTGCGGAGGAGTACGCCTTGCACTCCCTGAGGATTGGAGGCGCAACGCACTTGTCGGCAGGGGGTGCAACACCGGCGGTGTTGCAGCGTGAGGGCCGATGGGCTCTGACTAGTTGGGCAAACGCGGAATTACAAAGAAGTGTGTTATCCCGTGTGCACTCTGCGACTCGAGGGTAGGGGGTGGCGGGGGGGGGTGGGACTACATTCGTAATACGGGTCAACTACCAGTTTGTGTTGGAGGCTGGCGTCGAGAGTTCGATGTCGCCAGTTGGGTTGGGAGTTGACTCGTGTATACGGATGTTAGCGTGGGGTTGCCGGCGGGGCAGCCCCGGGGTATTCCCATCTCCAACCCCCCTCTCCGGGCGGGGGGTTGCGCATTAATATAATACAACTTCGAAAGCAAAGTGCAAAGCAGAATATTATCGAAGTATGAGAAAATATGGGTTTTGTACGTACGTAAGAAGTTTAACCAATCAGATCAATGCGGTAATTCATAGTCGTATGAGCGATAGCATTGGGCACACCTGGCCCAGCCGTGTAGGCGACGACCTGCACGCGGAGCGCGTAGGGGATCAGAGTCAGAGCTTACAGGTCCAAGGTGTGATACAGACTAGTTTAAGTTCCCACCCACCCGCCCGTGCTTTTGAGGGAGTCAGTGGAGGGGGAGTTAATCGGTCGCAGTAACGTTGCGCGGGTTTGTTACTGTTTTGGCAAACGTACCCGTTTTCGCTGAAGATGCGACGGGGTTTCGTAGATTGCGCAGGTTTGCGGTGGGTGCTAGCCGCATCAGTGTTATAGCGTGGTGCAAGGGGTGTTCGTTGTTGTGTTTTTTTTTCAGCATGTGTAATATCTGAGTATCCCTCCGTGCGGTGGGGGTACGTATGACTGTGTAACGCAGATATTATGTTGATAGTTAACAGCGAACGTTGTGGCAGTGCATCGGCTCGGATTTAGCGCGCAATCTGAAAGTGTGGGAGAGGGGAATTATCCGTATATTGGCAAGTAAGTGCATTTGTTTAATGTGCATGGTGTGTGCAGGCGTGCAATTTTATAGCATATTTATTACACGCGTGTGTACGTTTTTTATATGCTGCACGTTATAGGCGGTTGCCTCGTATGTCTTCTTCGAGTTGGCAGCGATTGTTCGTCGTTGGTTGTTGGCTGGCGTCGAGAGTTCGATGTCGCCAGTTGGGTTGGGAGTTGACTCGTGTATACGGATGTTAGCGTGGGGTTGCCGGCGGGGCAGCCCCGGGGTATTCCCATCTCCAACCCCCCTCTCCGGGCGGGGGGTTGCGCATTAATATAATACAACTTCGAAAGCAAAGTGCAATAACGATTCGCATCTCTCCCTTTCCTTCTCAATGGCGGTGACATTGCATGACCACATCACCTCGCCTGTTATATTTGGCAATATGTATGTCTTTCTTATAATTAGCGATGTCAGAAAATAATGGTATCTACACGATAACGAAGTAACGTAGTTTAGTGCGTGTACACTAAGCGTTCCTTTCAAAACAATAACGATTCGCATCTCTCCCTTTCCTTCTCAATGGCGGTGACATTGCATGACCACATCACCTCGCCTGTTGTATTTGGCAATATGTATCTCTTTCTTATAATTAGCGATGTCAGAAAATAATGGTATCTACATGATTGCACCTATCGATCGAAATATTCTATCTTTCGATCCATGTACAATAACAAATTATGAAGATTTTAACACGTTATTTACTACACCTAAGAACTGGGTTGCATACTCCATGTAACATCAAACCTTCTAGAAAAATAAACATTACCAGGCGGGTGATATAAAGGGGTGTCTTCTTGCTGCAACCGTCAGGTTCGTCCCCTTTAAGGATTTATAGTTTCCGCGCACATATTCAAATTCGCCCCCCCGCCCCCCCCCCCCCCGATCCCTCTTGTTCAAACGCCCCACCTGAAATCAAAATCTGCCAGAGTAGTAAACACTACCAGCCAGCTGATATCATCTCATTATCCATCTAGCCATCCATGCCTTAGCTCCAACTCATCTCCGCCCTCCCCCTCCCCCCCCCCTTTTGTTCCCCGCCCAGTTCGTTCAAACGCCCCACTTACAATCGAAATCGACCAGAGTAATAAACATTTCTAAGCAATTGATATCACGTCATTATCTTTCTAGCCATCCATTACGTAGCTTTCATTCACCCCCCCCTCCCCCCCTCCAACGCCCCCTCCTTCCCCACACCCCGCACGATCGCCTAGACCCAGCACCGCGCGTATAGCAAGCCCCTACATATATGATTAATACGCGCGATCGGAGGATCACACACAATGTTGCGAACATCAGTGTCGACCAAATCCTTGATCTCATAGCTGGAGTGTATTTTAATATGATATGTGACCTAAACCTCTTGACCCCCCCCCCCCCCGCCCCGCCCCCTTTTTTTATTTTTTATTTTCCTCGCTTCCTCTTGCTTAAACGCCCCACCTAATGTAGAATTCCGCCAGTAATAAACACTTCCAAGCCCTGGATATCGCCTCGTTATCGTTTTAGAGCCGGCCATGCCGCTGCTGCAATTCTCACCCACCCCCGCCCCCAACGCCCCCTCCTTCTCCACCACCCGCACCATCGCCTAGACCTAGCACCATGCGTATAGCAAACCCCTACATCTATGCGACCTGAAGCCCTCCCCCCCCCCGCCCCCCGCCTCCCCCGCCACGTTTCCCCCCCCTCCCCCACAAGAAGGATTTATAGTTTCCACGCACAAATTGACCTGCCCCACCCGTCCCCTCCCCCCCCCTCCCCCCCTCCCGCCCCCCTTTTGATCAAAATCAGGCCCCCACGTCCTTAAAAACCCCGCCCTCCCCTCACCGGTTATTCGACTTAAAGGATTCACTTGACAAACTGATGAATTTCCTTCCACAGCTGTCAGATTTTGTCCCCCTCAGAAACGGGTTTATAGTTTCCGCGCACAGACTGCCTAACATCACCCTGTTGACCCTGATAGCTACACTGCTGTAGTTGCAAGGGGAGTCGCCGACCTATATCCTTAATGAGGACACACAACCCGTAATACGCGCGATCGGAGTATCACACACAGCTTGCAAAGATGAGTTTCGACAAAATATTCGATCTCACAGCAACTGGAGTGTATTTGCATTTTTAGAATATGATACGTACATACGGTGTAAAAACTTCGTGTGCTTTCAAGACTTTTCAAGTGGTGCTGTGCGTATTTTCTCAAGAACAGATCGATCGGTCGTGCGCACGTCTATATCGAGTATATACCCAAAAAGTATACTGCTATTGAGTGCACCCAAGAAGTGCAGTGCGGGTAAAATGCGAATTCATTATCTTTCCGGGCAAGTTTTTTTGTATGATGTACTTGGATGTACTAACAAAAATGGTCATTGCGTTCGGTAGTGATAATATCAATATTGCGTCCTTGCGCCACTCCCACCCCTAGGCACTTATTTCCCGGAGGGGAATCTTGTATATGTTGTGTAGTACTCCGTTCGTTGCATTCTCCTTCTTTCTGTACCTGAATCTGGTATTATTGGATATATATATAGAAGTACCTGTGGGTACTACTGCTGCTGCAAATTATATTGCAAAATAAAACAGGAAGTTACCAGGTATCAAACACCGGATCGAGGAGCTACAGGCGTGGCGAACATATAGCAGCTGCTAGCAGTATCCTGGCGGTGGTGTGGTGGGTGGTCTGGATCTGGGGATCCATCCGAAAAATACCTGGTACACCACAATCTAATCGCTCCTTTGCCGCCGTTCGTTCAGGTTTGAACGACAACGACTTTTTTACCTTGATACATCCCCAGACAAAATCGATATGATTCATGCCATAGCAAGCCTAAGTTCAAAGCAGACCTGCACAGTTCGCTGTGGTTCCTGTGCCCCCGTGCTCCGTAGTCGTGGCCCCCCCGGGTTGCTTTATCTTCTCATTATCTTGAGGGGATCTCGAGGGAGATACAGCAGTATTCGATATTCGAAGATCCCAAGGTCTGAATATCTGATTATCCATCTCTGTGGTCGAAGGTATCATGTGTCATATGTGACGCTGTGCGATCCCGTGCTTTTCATTGGCTGTCGGCAAAACAAGGCGGCATGACTCAAATGACGTACTTGGCTATTTGCACTTTCATTATTTTGAAACAACAATCAGTTGCAAATTCTTGTACTTGCACACCGGTATCACTATGGTCATGAATATAATTATATGTTTATATATAAATTAATACGTAAACGGTATCTATGGTTTAAAATCAAGTTGGTCTGAAATATAAGCATTGTTTGCATATATTACAAAATATAAGCGATAATTATATTTCCGTCTAAATGATACGTTCGAAAAAAATATCAACGAGGAACGAAAACCAACCAGAACTGAAATTCACTGCTTCAACAGATCCGGGCGTACACAGCAACTACTGCAATGTTGAAAGGATAGTAACCAACACAATACGCGGGCAAACCGCACAGCTCCGACCCTAAATACGAGATACAGCAGCACGACTCAACAAGGTCCTGTGTGGGGCGGGTCTCGGGGTGAGCCTCTCCCTCTCCCTGCCCACCCGCGCTGCCCTTCGCCATCGTTCGCTACGAGAGTGCCGTGACCAAGAGACAAGCGTTTGTCGCGACAGACAGCTGGAGGTCTGAGCAAAATCGGATAATCGACAAAACTGGACGATATTTCAGCCCGTCCATTGTGTCGCCAATCGATGACCCAGTTGATGCCAGCTTTGTCAGTCGATGGGCACACCGCCTCCGCTCCTCGGGAAGCGAGCAGGACCACCCAGTCCTGCGAAAGCGACATCATCAGCAACGCTAGTAGCAGCCGGATGGGAGCAAAGGAAGTTTTCCTATGGACAGTTCAAGAAGGCCGAATCCTCAACAATAATATTGGTCGGGGTCGGGGAGCAGCAGCACTGCATTCTCCCAACAGCTGCAGCAGCAGCCCCTCCGGTCGGGGTGCGGTTGACCTGTTGTTGACAAGAGCGGCCTCGTTCTCTGCTAGCGAAGGCGTGCTCCATGACCGCCAAGCGCTTGCGCGAGGCAGGTCCGCGTTGTACGATAAAGGACAGCATCTGTCGGCAAGAGGGGGTGGTGACCAACGGGGGGCTACAAGAGGGAAATCGTCGGACGCCTATGCCCGACAGGCTGCTGTCGATGATGATGATGATGGTTTTCCAGTGCTGGTTCGACGTAGTACATTCTCAGATACCACCACCACAACGACGCGACCAGGAGTGGGGCATCAAAGACGACGTATCTATTCTCATGACAGCAGCAGCGGCAGCAGTGGTTGCGGTGGTGATGATAGCTCGGGAAGGGTCCCTATGTCTGTGAGTGAAGACAACATGTTGGCTTTGCTTTCGAAGCATCCTCGCAATGATCCTGAAAATCACGCGCGAGTCGTGATCAGCAAAGGCGATTGCGGTGCAAACAGCAGCAGCAGCCGTGTAAATAGTGATGCGGCTTTGAAGGGGCGTCATTGCTCTCGAGGTGGGAGCACTGCTGTTGGCAGTGGTGATAGCAGTGGAAGCGGGGCGGGAGCTCAGGCGTGGCGGGACCCGAACGATGCTGCAGCTAGCAGGGCGTCTCGCAACAAGTTTGTCATCAGGTGGGTTGGTCTTGGTTTTGGTTTTTGTCCATGTAGTCTATGCCTCGGCGTAGCGTGTCCGCGCGTTTATTCATTTGCACCGCACTCCCGTTATCAGAACAAAAGACTTGGAATTAGACTGTTGATGAATACGCAGGATAGTTTCACGAACTGACAAGGGTGACAAAAACAGAAGAACGAAAAAAAATTAGAGCAGCACGAATCTTTCTTGCGTGATCGTGATGAGACCTTCAGGACTCATCTTCCTACAGCTTCACAGCAGAGCGCTTATATTTCGTGTTCTACCTGAGGTCAGTCAATACGGTCGCTGTGTCTGTGTTTCTCATTCCAAGGTAGGCCATGAGGCTAAGTTGTCTGTCCCCTGGAGTAGCCCTTCTCGCCTTCACGGTGCAGTGTGACTTGTACGATCATACTCGTATTCGTTGGGCATGGTCGAATTACATGTCGCACACTTCTACCTTCCAGCTTCTGGACAAGCTGTGGTCACAGGTGCCATCCCTTCTTCCCCCCGGTTCCTGCCTCCATTTTTTATCGCGCATAGGGTTCAGCAATCCCACTGCTCATCGATTTTCCATCGAGTGTTGCTAACTCCCGCTCCCGCGCTTTCCGCATGCCATTTTGTGCACAAGAAAAAGTCCCAACGAATTTATACGAGTATGCACTCGGCGGGGCTCGAGCTCACGAAACCGACCTATACCAGCTCGAGGATAACCTCATACGCCACCGGGGCATATGTACAGCGGCGTCCGTTGATTTTTTTTTTGCAGTTTTTTCCTGTTTTCTTTTCTTTCTTCTTTTCTTTCCTTTATTCTCTTTTTTTGCGGTCTAGCTTGTGTTTTGTTGTGTTCTCGCACGCGGTACGCTAGCACTTACTTCACTTGCTGTACCTTGATGAATTGCGACCGTTTGGTTTACACTGTTTCACAGCAGTAGTGGCCTGTGACCTGTGGCCACAGAATTTGTATCTCTCTGCTCTCTAGCATGAATCAGCACGGACTCTGTGTGTCCTGATGTCGTTGGGTTGAAAGAAAACGGTTTAATAATGTGAAGACGACACATACAGCAGAGTACGTATACGAACGACATACCTGGTACCTGGTAGTTTGAACCGTGCTTCCTCTCCGCGATTGATGGGCACGACATCCAAGAAATCTGATTTCGAGTGACACCGCCGCCATCATGCACTGCTGTGCTGCTGAGCTGGGCATCTTGGCGAGTATCCTTTATCATCACGGGCATGTATCGTGACGGGTGTCATGTGTCATGTATCATGACGTATATAGACTATACTCTACTCGTGGAGGACTTCAGTGTTTGGTGTTTAGTGTGACGTGCCGTATAGGGTGTATGTGTACTGTAGCACGTCACACTGCTGTACGGCGGTAGAAGCAGCTTCTTGCCTGGCAGAGGGCAAAGGGCAGAGCCCATATGAACCAGTCCGACAAAGATCTCACACGCAAGACATCACACACATTGACTACTTGTGTGGATCTGCAATCCGGCAGCCATACGAACAAGTAGCGCCTTTTAAGCCTTTTAGCACCGCACTCCCGACATGGGGCCAAACCACTTGGATTTGTACTATTGATAGCCTTTTTTTTAGGAGTTGCATGTGTTGAGCTGTGGTACGTTAAAAGCACAAGACAACGTTGAAAACGTGCGTGCACGGCGCGGTGGCGGCTCTATAATATCCTATCCCGCGCTTGATACCAGTTAGTTGGGATGTGAGTAATATTACTGTATTCATACCGGTATTAAGTGAGTACCACGTACACACTCCTTGTATTCGTTATGGGCAGGGTCAGGAGCACAGCGCCCCGAAATACGAGCGAAATACAGCGAGTACTCGCGGTATGTATCAGCAGTATAAGCGGCACCGGTATCAGTGCCAGCAGTCCTTACATAGACTTACTTAATTTTGTCTTTCTCAGGGATTGCCCATCCCTGGCCTCTCAGAGCTCCAACTTCCATATTACTTGCGGAACCTTTCCAGCTTTTCTTTGCTTTCCAGCTTCGTTAGAAATACGAAACGCCAATAGTACATACCGGTACTACTACACCAGGTAGGTTTGTACATACCATCAGATACTACGCTGTTGGATCACATGCACGCCCAGCTCAGATCAGTCCGGCTATATATGGCCCAGCAGCGCGGCGTATGCCGTGCGGAGCCGTGCGGAGCCGTGCGGAGCCGTGCGGAGCCGTGCGGAGCCGTGCGGAGCCGTGCGGTGCGGTGCCGTGCCCTTCGCTGGGGTGCTGTGTCGCTGCGCTGTGTGCTTTCTTTCGAACATGGAGCAGCACCGGGTATAATGCGTGCTGTTGTGTACGGAGTACTACTTTTCCTTTTTTTTCTTTTTCTACATGTATTTGATCTTTCACGGCCCCCTGTTTTTTTGCCCCACGCAAATTACCCCCGTACTGCCGATCAGAACGTAACACCGGAAACAAAAACACACAGCACAGCTGAGCACAACAGGGCAATTTGCTCTGCACAAGCAGCTCTTGGCATTATCAAATCGCTGTTCGCACCAAATCGCGGGCCTCTTCTTTCTGCCCCCTTTACATATATGTTTTTAGTTGCATTCTTCCTCGCCTTGCGCGAGCGTAGCGGGCGGCGTCAGCCGCCCGCGGAGCGGAGCCCTATTTTATAAAAAATATTTCAAGGACGTCAGCCGTGAGTTCGACGATTTTGGGGTCAATACTCATCTTTGCAAGCTGCTTTGTTGGTACTTGTAATATACTAACTAGTATGTGGGTGAGTTTTTTCTTAATGGGAGGGGTCCTACTGTTTAGCTTTTTCAAAAATGTATGTAGTCTATATGTTTTGCTTTTTCTCCACGGAATGGTTGGTGTTGGTATTTTTCCTTAGGTGGGGAATTTTATCCGCCCCGAGCCCATTGCATTGAGAAATTTCGGAATATGGCCACAAGGGGGCTTCGCGAGCGGCCGAGGGAGGGCCGGCACCCAAGCTAAGGCTCGCAGGCAAAGACAAATAAACATAAGTCACCGGCCGCAAAACGGCAGTTTTACGATGCTGGAGTCTTATCTGCTAAAAATGTTCGATGGATCCCTGACCGAATGTTAGATGGCTCCTTGACTATGACGCAAAGGATAACCATTAACTGAGATAGATGCAGAAGAAGTGTTTTACATGAAGGAAGCAGCAGCGATGCCGATGCCACGACTCTGATACACGTCGATATTGTATTGTATCATATACAACTCCTCCGAGACAGTTCCATGGGTTTATTGACGGTCCGCCCTCTTCGCGAATTCATGCTCCTCTGCCTCAGGTTGCACCGAGCTGGCTTGGCTGAAGATGCATCGAGATGTGTCATGGATATTGTCGAAGAGAGAGCAGCCGGGGCTGGCGCGGGGGAACGCGGAACGAGGGGGGTGGGAAGGGAAGGTCGCCCTCTGAAAACCGTGACTCTGGATGTGAGAAAGTACATCAAATTGATGTTCCCCATTCCCCACAGACGGCGGATGGAGCCGCTTTCTTCAACAACATATCGGCGTTATAATAGGTTGTTTCATGGGATTCGGGGAAAGTCGTGTGCCGCGCCCCGTGTGGTTCCGACTATATGGGGAGAGTTTTTATTTTGCACCTAACACGCTATGTCCCCTAAGCCCTACCAGTCCACTGTCCTCGCTCTGTTGGCGGTTCTGCCTCTCCGCTCATGTACGGGTTGTAGCTTTTGATATTGAGGGGTTTGAGGCGACGCAAGAGCTGCAAGACACTCAATCGCGCGCTTCACGCTTTCTTGATCATGCAACATCGAGGTTGAACCTGTTGATGGAAGTCGTATACAACTGCACGGGAGTCTCGGTTCCTTACTCTAGAATTTCAGCTTCAAATATTTCGAAATTGAACATTTGAACATGTCAACATGCGCGATCACCGGCGCCGCCTCGCCCACCAACCTCAAACGGCACCTTCGGCCATCCTTGTTGTTGTTGTTGTTGCTGTTGCTGTTGCTGTTGTTGCTGTTGCTGTTGCTGTTGTTGTTGTTGTTGTTGTTGTTGTGGCTGCTGTTGCTGTTGCTGTTGCTGTTGCTGTTGTTGTTGTTGTTGTTGTCTCACATTAACTCATCCTGGACCCCCCTAACTCGCTGTAATAGCACTTTTTCGGACCTCCCCCATGCCCCCCACCACCTCTAAGAGCTCGTTCGGCCACCCGAACTTCTCCCCGTCGTTCATTTCGGAACCCCCCACCCCATCCCCGACCTCTAGCTGCACCTCCAGCCTCCCGGACCTCCCGAAGTCCGGCAACATATTGTGGACCCCCCCCCCTGAACGTCTAACGGGACTTTCGGCCTCCCGAACTCCCTTGAATACATTCTCCGACCACCCGGTACCTCCCTCGGCCATGGGAGGAGGTTACGCCGCACGTCATCCTTACCACTGAGATACACGCTCTTGGTAGAACCGGAGGATAGTGTATCCCACGTTGTCTTCATGTTTATATCCTTATTTTCCCTCAGTCATGATTGATGTGCTCGAAAGGACGATCGATGTTGCCCAAATTATTGCTCGCGCAACGGATGTAAGCCTCAAAACGTTTTCGAACCTGCCGCTTGTGCCTTGGCCTGCCGCTTGTGCCTTGGCCTGCCGCTTGTGCCTTCTTTCGCCAATAACAGGAGGTCAAGGCGCACTTCCAGTCCTTCCCGCTTCGGTACACGCTCTCGGTAGAACCGGAGGATGCGTTAGCCCACATCGGGCTCGTGGCAGACGCTTCTCGGCCTTCCTCAGCGGTGCGGGTCCTTGTCCACCCTTGCAACGTACAGTCAGAATTGGGACCGTGGGATACCCGTGGGAGCGGCGGTGGCGGCGGGAGGAGGAGGGGTGGGGTAGCGGAGAAGGACGAAGAGGGCCGGTACTACGCGGTGACGGTGGTGTGCAGACACAGTCCGCGTCTGCTGGAGGCTGTTTTGTCCTCGCTGCGGTCTGCTGGTGGTGAGAAATCGCTGTTTCGAGAGTTTCGTGCGTCTGCTTTCCTCTCGCGGTCCGTTGTTGGTGGTGAAATTTCAAGCTTTCGAGATTTCGGAGTGTTTTCGTTTTTTATTTTGCATGTCTTGGGCCTCCAGTAAGAGAGTTGGCCGTGCCCGGGGCGGCCGTACGCACGCACTCGCGGTCGGAGCCTAAAGTCCGGCGATATTTTGATATTTTGATATTTTTGTCGTGTATTTAACACCATTATATTTGTAGGAAGGAAAAAAGTACCGTGAGCTGTGAGTTCTCCCGATGGATCGCTAGTCGGAACTCAGCTTTAACTTTGTTTTACGAAGTTATTTCTAATACGTCAGCTGTGTGTTCGAACACTTGAGTGGTCGATTCTCATATTTGCAAACTGCGCGGTATTTCGAATGATGTAACGAGTGACGAGAGCCGAGCGGGGGAGGGGGGGGGGGGGGCTGTGCGTGCGATCACTTCATCAGGCGGCCTAGATTGTTTCCATAATAGGACTACTGCCGTCTTGTATGCGAATAGCGGAACCGCTGGCTCTCTGATATTCGCTCTTGATTTCCGGATATCCTGATGGAAAATCCGCCAGACTTTCTACTCCTTCGTGTTGGCCAGGGAGAAAGAGCGTGGGCCTACCTACGAGGGCTGCGCTTTTGAATTTTGGTCCGAGATTCCCAATTTACTCGTTCGATGCGAGGGCGACGCAGCGGCGGTTCTGGTCAGTTTGGTCGTGGGGTTGGGTTCTGGCTTTGGGTTCAGTTCGTTCGTTTTTGTCTTGCCCGTGCTACCTTGCGACAACTGTTATTAATAGGCATTTCGTTTTGGCCCTCCCAATATACATCCCCATACACGCACTTTCCGCATACTATATACTATACAGGTACGTGTATCGACGCGGATGTTATGACGACAAGCGGCGGCATATCCATGGCGCGTCTGGAGGTGGAGGCCGATTGGCGAGCCGAAAAAAGCTCGGCAAACCCACCACCATGGAACCACACGTCGGAAGGAGCGTCAGACCATGCTACTATCCATGATGCTATGGATCAAATGCGGGACGACCAACACGCGATGAGCGCTACTGAACCCTCCCTGCAGAGCCGGCTGGAAGACCTCCTGTCGACCGGCATCACCGATTTTTTGTCGACGGAGGATGATCCGATGGGTAATTTGGATCTTGCCACTCTTCGGGCTGTTGGTAGTTGCCCCTACAGGAGCGATGCGTTAGGCGCCAGCGGCGCGGGGGACCGGTGTGGCAGCACCGCTAGTGATAGCGACGACCGTCCGGCTCCTTGCAAGAAAGCAAAGGCAACAGCGGAGAGCGCATTCGCTGGCGCCCCTCCCGCGACCTCTTCCTGCCCTTTAGAGACGGTTTGTTCGCAATGTCCTTATTCGGCCGGTGGTGGTGGTGGTGGTGGTGGTGGTCATGATGGCGGTGATGGTAGCGGTGGTGATGGTGCGTCTGCCCCGCAGCGAGACCAGAAAGAACGCACAGCCTTGGCTGCTGCGGCTTGCGAGCAGTCTCGCGTCGCGCCACCGTTGGCACACGCGGCGCCTCTTGTTCTCCACGAAGGGGCCGGTGAAAGTAGGCGCAGCAGCACCTGCGGTGGCGCTTGCAGTGCAGCCGTGGGCGACCCACGCGGCAGCAACGGCGACGTCCGTGACGCTGGTGGCGCGGGTGGCGATGCCGCGGCTAGCGGCTGCCTACGCCGCCAAAGGGTGCGCCTCGCCCGGCGCGCGGGTTGCGGCTTCCTGGCAGAGGCCGACGCTAGCGGTTCCAGTGGAATCCCCGTTAGCAGTGGCAGCAACGATGACTCCGATAGCAACGGTGGTCATTGTGGCGTCGGCAGTGGTGGTGTTGGCGATGACGGTGGTGATGGAGGCGCCGCGCGCAATGACTCTATCCCGCCGAGCGAGATCGAGCTGCTGGAGTTAGTTGGGGAGGGAAGGTTCAGCAGGACGCACCGTGCGAGGTGGCGGGGGGAGATGGTCGCGGTGAAAACGCTGGAGCTTCCCGCGATGGGGCCGCACGAGGTGTTTTTCGGGGGAACGGAGGAAACTTGCGAGGCCGAGCCGGGTGAGCGCGACTACAGGAAGAAGGCGATGATGGCGGAGTTCCACCGCGAACTGGTGAGCAAAAAGGATCAGTGTATAGAGGTGTCTGCGTTCCGACGGCGTGGAGGTATGGGGAAGCGCGTTTTTTGTTGATGGGGGAAGAGCGGTCGGGGGCTGGATGCATGCATGGCCTGGAGATGTCACACATGGCACACCTGTACCAGGCGATGACCCCAACCCCCCCCCCCGTGCCTTGCCCTGCCTTGGTCCGCCCCGCCCGGAGGTCCTGTTTTCTTGGTCTTGTTGCTTATTTACTGTTCTCCCCCCCCAACTACGGCCATACACAAACTGGGTACACCCCCCCCCCGTCCTCCCATCGGTGTCTACGTTTTGCAGAAAATCGTCCGCGAGCTGAATCACCCCAACATCTGTGGCTACCGGGGAGTGTGCGTCGCCGCGCCCCACCTGTCCCTGGTCTTCGAGTTCCTCGACAACGGTACCCTCGGAGACCGCCTTCGCAACAGGCGACCCCAGACCATCGCCACCCCTAGGAGCAACCTCGTATCACCGGCCAGCATCGGCGTCGACGTCGGTGTCAGCGCCGGCGTTGACGGCTCCTCGACCAGCTCCGTCAACGGAGGGAGCGCTCACCACGGAAATACCTGTACTAGCGAGCAAATCTTGAAAAGCTGCAATGGCGCCGGCGGATGTGCTGGCGCTGGACCTTGTGATGCTGGAGCGGCGGTGGGGGGGGTGGGGTGTGCATTGGCTGACGCGGCACAAGGCCCGCCGCCACCGCCGCAGCAGTTGCAGCCAGCGGATATTTTCAGGATTGTCGAGGACGTGGTGGCCGGCATGCTCTACCTTCACGAGGTGCGAAATAAACCGAACAATTGCGTTCTGCGAATCGCGGCGCCGTTTTTATGTTGTTTCACTTCCCCCTATTCGCGGGCCCGTTTTGTTTTTGCTTTCTTCCTTTTCGTTGTTGTTTTCTTCCTTTTCGTTGTTGCTTTCTTCCTTTTCGTTGTTGTTTTCTTCCTTTTCGTTGTTGCTTTCTTCCTTTTCGTTGTTGCTTTCTTCCTTTTCGTTGTTGTTTTCGTCGTTTTGCTGTTGTTTACGTTGTTTTGTTGGTTTATTACCTACAATCGCGGGGTCGTTTTATTTTGTTTTCTTTTCATGTTGTTTTTTGTGTCGCTGGAGGTGTTGCGTGTGTTTTCCGCGCACGGTCGGAGAAGAATCAGCAAACAAACACGAAAAGGTTGCGGTCTGCCTCTGCTGGCTTTCGCCATTCGCTCCCGTCTCACCGCTGCTGTTTGATGAGTTTTATTTATTTCCTGGTAGCATTTTTCACTTTGTCCTCAGGCGGATGGGTAAAACCGAAGCTTAACCCCTCCACAACGGGAAACAAACCCGTTGTTGGGGACGATCTACTTGGAATTACTGTAAGAAGGTGTGTTGGGGCTCTAAAAATTTGTTCCACACATGTTGCGTGTGTCAGTTGAACCCCAGTTACCGTACGCCGTATATATATACTTGCACATAGTGTTACCGACAGTTTTTCAGATTTGCCTTCTTTTTTTTTTTCATTCTCCGGCGGATGGGAAAAAATAAAGCTTAAGCTCACCACACTTGCACGTATCTTCATAATACACGTCGTGTGTCAATTTAACCTTTCACTCAATTTGCACGTAAAGTATTTTCATAACAGCGATATAGATCGAAGTGTGTATATCATATCGTAGCAGCTTCCCTATACATGTGCAGGTCGGCACAAAGCCACGTGACACTGTGTGGTGTGCCTAGACTTATCCCCCACTTCGACTCCAATGGTTTGCTAGGCGCGAGGTCGGCACGAGGTCGGCACGGGCAGTCCTGCCATGCAAACATCGACAAACGAACTTTCCGTGCACACGTAGAAAGTCTTACCTGGTACACGTGTGGTACGCGCGATTATTGCTGGGGTGTATAACTTGGTTACCGCCGTAGCAACGGCCGCGCAAGCTGGATGGAACCTCATATTTAACGAACCCCACCTTTTACTGTTGCGTGCCATGCCAGGTGGGCGTGCTGCACCGTGACCTGAAGCCGGACAATATATTGCTGGACGCCCACGACCGCGCACGGATTGCAGACTTCGGGTTAAGCCGCTTGTGCCAATCCACGCAAGAACACACAGCGGAGACCGGAACGTACAGGTGAGGGTTTGCTCCCGGCTGCAGTGTCGGTAGACTGCAGTGTGTGTAAAGCTAAATCAATAGTAGTGGCTGCCCTGTCCAGTGGAGAGTACGAATACATCAATTCAGTATAAGTAGGACCACCGACTGTGGCAGGAGACCTAATACTCGCCTTTATGAGGACATACAGACTGTCAGGTACCAGATAGCTAATGCACACTCACTACGAGTACAGTACGAGCGGGGCTGGCCAAGATAAGCTTTTGAACTCGTCTGGCTTTTCCTCAATCGTTTGGAAATATTTCAGCTCCAAGTTTGGCAGCAGCGCTGCTAAGCAAGTTTGGCAGCAGCGCTGCTAAGCAAGTTTGGCGGCAGCGCTGCTAAGCAAGTTTGGCAGCAGCGCTGCTAATCCTGTTACACAACGTACAAAGTCTAGTCTAGCGATGTCGCTGATACTCAGCGGGAACTTTCCTTGTGGCATGGCCAAACGATCCATACCCTTACCATCGCGAAATTCGGCCTCCATCAAGAGCTACTTGTGTGGCATGGATATGACCCCATCAACAGAGTCAAGACATACTATATGCGCTGCGCAAAATCTGAGATACTCACGCCGATTTGTTTTTGTTTGGCTTTTGGTTGGAAGTTTTATATCAAGTACATCGCGAGCCAAAGACATTCCCTACATGCACTACTGCTCCTTTTGAATTTCGTATTTTTGCCATCAGCCGCGGGCCGAAATGTTTCGGTTGTTTCCTGAACATATGTCCAGTTGACGAAAAAGAAAATCAATTCAAAAGGAGCAGGAGGAATCGATTTGGCATACTCTAAAGAAGCACACGTGTCAAAATTTGAGCTCAAAACTCGAAAAATCGGCGTGAGGAAGTGGCAGGCCGATTTAAGAGCTCATCTTGGTCAGCCTAGCTTGCAGTGGGGCCTATGTAAGGCGGTGAGAATAAGACGGCCACCCGATATAGGGCGGTTGAAATCGGTCGGCACGACTGTAACTCTGCGTAAAACTGTCTATTCGAATAAGGCGGTCTCTCGATATAGGGTGGCCAATATCCCTTACCCCTTCACCAAGCCTACCGAATTTGGCCAGCGATGGCATGATACACCTGTCACGAAGAAGAGTTCCAAGTTGCCGTTTCTAAGATTTCGAAATGCCTCTTTGTGAGTAACAGCACAGTACAGTACGCTAACAGCAGTACGAACGCACGAAGGTGGAATGAGTGCACGCACGCCCCGGAATCACTTTGTCAACAGCAGTACGAACGCACGAAGGTGGAATGAGTGCACGCACGCCCCTGAATCACTTTGTCTTTCTACGCACTTGAAGCAAGAAAAAGAGCTTGTGACGTACCGAGTACTAAGTACCGACCACCCCGCCCTCCGCTGTTGTGATGCCGACGACAGGTGGATGGCTCCCGAGGTGATCCGCCACGAGCCCTACAAAGAGTCGGCGGACGTCTACAGTTTCGGTGAGGACCGTACAGCCCCTCGCAGCCCCGCTGGTGCTGCATACAAAATCCCATATAGTTTCCAAGTAGCTTGTCTTCCAAAAAATGGGTGCGTTGAAGTAACGTGTTCGCTACTGCGAATGTTATCGTACTCTAATCCCAAGCACTTTGTCCCCGAAAACGTGCGTGCGGTTCGAATGTACTTGGTATATTTTTTTCGATCTCAAAATGAATCCTATAAACCATCAAAATTTCAGATATAAGTAGTTCTCCCGTTTTTTCGTCGCCGGAGCCTCGAGCCGATACCAGACGTCGCTATTCCAGCGATAGAGTATCGTGATCGTCAAGCCGAGGCATGCACGCTTGTTCGGAAGGAAATGGCTTGGATGCTTTGTACGATCTATGCTATGATGATATGGCGGTAAGGGAAGGGTACGTGTTACCGTTGCCGTGCGCACGCTACCAAGGGGTTTGGTTCCACAGGAATAAACCAAAATGCACTCCGTCTCGCAAAAGTGCTGCCCTGGGCTAGGATATTCTGGTACCGTTGATGTTGGATGTGCCTCCTATAGTGGCGATCGCACAACCTGGCGTATGATTCGTTTACTCTTGATATTACTATAGTAATAGTCTGTTGAACGTGCACCCTGTAATGTACCCTTAAATGTACCCTTTGCATCACCCTAACCGCATACTCCCGCCGTGTTGATTTGTGACGGGTGTTGCAGGCGTGGTGCTGTGGGAGGTGCTCACACGACGTCAGCCGTTCGAGGGTTGGACACCCATCCAGGCTGCGTTCGCGGTCGCCCGTCAGGGGCTACGACCGCAGCTCCCGCACAGCGCGCCGCCAGCCTTGGCTGCGCTGATCCGCCGTTGCTGGCACGCGACGCCGGATGCTCGACCGAGCTTTGCGCAGGTACGCATGAGCGACTCGATCATGGGTTGCGCATCACGGTACAGTCGTGGTTCTTCGTTCTTTCGGTACTCTTAAATTTCGCGCTACAGCGACACTGTATTACAGCATACATAAGTACTAAATGTATTGCAGTAGGCGCAGAGTTGATGGCAACCTGTGCGGTCAATCGGCCCGGTGCTGGTGATTGAAGCGAGGTAGCACGGTGGAACTCATCGCGTACTCTGTGCAAATATTGCTCTGCGCTGCTCTCGTGGGGATTAATAAGGTCTTAATAGGGTCTCGTTGATGCATGCCCCCTGCACTAAAGCTAGAACTTGATGTCCTAGACTAAGGCCCAAAGAGGCCTTGACGCAGCGGTTGGCGGCGGCTTGACCTTCATATCTGGCTGCCCCTACACTACAACTGGCATGTTATGGCAACAAGAGTCGTCGACCGTCCGGTCGCTTTAGCGTATTTGATGAGAACCCTCTTCTGACAGCGCAGACATGGAGTCAGGTCGACTCGCGCGCACGTTATCGGCGTTTTGTATTCGGTGGCCGTGTTTGTGCCAGTACCGCCAACAAAAACAAGGCCGCAATTCAACGTCATGAATCTGGTGCATATACAGGGAGTTCGCTGACCCTACCCCGCGCCCCACCCACAATGGTTTCTTTTCCTTGAGTACGTTATCGCTAACCCAACTTCCACCCACCATGCTGTTATTTCTGCCCAACCACGCGCTCTTGTTGCTTGCGTCGTGTCCAGATTCGCTCGGAGCTGCCAGAGGTGAAGAGGCAGATGAGGTTGTAGCGAACGCCCTGACTCAAGACACGTCGCCCGAGGCGTGAAAAAAACATGTGCACGATGCGCACCGTCGTGCTATGATACGAGTAGAATGTGATACGTAGAGGTATGGGTGCTGTTTTGCTTGTGTTTCTTGGTGTCCATGGTTTTATAGAGGTGTGCACGGCGATGTAACACGCGTGCTTCTTGGGTGAATAACGCGTCCGTGGGTGGATAGGTGGAAACGTCGCGTGTGATCCTCTTCGATCGCTGTCATTTTTCATTGTACACTCGTCCATATGTGCGCCCGGAACCTGATTGGTGTGCAATCGAAAAGGGTGTGGGTTGCGAAATGACGGGCGTGGGTTGGCAGGGGGATGGAGTCGGCGTGTGGCTAGTGGAACATATTGGTCTGGTTTTATCGTGCGTCGGGCATTCTTACCGCTGCTTGGCGCATTTTATGTGTTGTTTTGAGTATAGGGCTCTTCCGGCTGGTTTACGCTTCTGTGATGCCATATAGCAATAACGCCCTATAGGCATGGGCGGTATGCCATATATAGCAAAAGCGGCATCCGATGTGCATTGGATTGGTAGGTACATACCAGGGGGAATGTAAGAGGTTCAGTGTATGGGCAAGGCAGCATGCTCATTGTAGAAAAATATAAACTCTAGAGGGGAGTGGAGGTGGGGAATGTTGAGGGCTTAGTAAAAACATAGGTCGGCACGATTGTAGATAACGAAGACGACACGCGTTCGGGAACGCGGCCTGCAGCACATCGCGAAAACGCGGGTCGAAACCCCGGAGGAAACGCTTGTCGAATCGGGTATGGAATCGCATGCGAAAACGCTTGCAGAATCTCCTGTCTGGTAATATCAGCGGGGGCTTGGGACCTGCGTGATATTTTTGCGGCGAAATACATTAAGGAGCAACAATTATTGTGCAATATCGAGGGTGGGGAGTACCCTATTTTTGACATACATGCGTACCTGGGTATATTTTGTGCATTTTGTGCCAGTTTCGGCGAGAGCATCTTACTTGTCAACACTGAGACAATGATTTGTGGCACGCAGTGTTTTGGTTGGTACTGTGTAGCGGAGCGGCTGCGATTCGTTCTATTAATACTCTAGTACATATGTAGCTACGGAGGAGTTCTGCGAGGCAGTTGCTCCGCTGGTCGAGATAGGGGGCATAATGGTAGAGTAGTAGTAGAGGAGGGGAAACGGTAAAACAAAAGCGATGCGGTCATGCAGTACAAATTGGCACGGCCAAACACTGCTGTCGATTTTGATATCGAAAAAATTGAAAATTAATCACTTTTTCTTTTTCGACACTGTTCTCGGATACCTCGCGGCTTCTTGTACTACTTACCGTCTGAGTGGCCTTTCTTTGCGATGTTCTCACCCCACAAGTCGTACCAGATACAGCACTTCCAAAGAGATTTCGTTCGATGTTTTTGGTGGTCCGCACATTTTTCTCGGTTTTTGCAAAACGCGCAGCGAAGCCGCGCTCGGATCGGAGACTTAAGCCTGGATTAGAGTTGAGGTTAGGGTTAGGGTTATATAGGAAGGGTCGACGCCCTCTCGCGATTTGACAAAAAATAAAACGAAAAACAGCCTAAAAAACTAGACTATAAAGTGAACCATATTTGGTACTCTATCTGGTACTTTATCTGGTACGATTTGTGGGTCAAAGCCGGTAAAGGCGCCTCATGCAATGAACGTTGCTTCGTTTGGGACACACACGCTGTTGCTTGCGGCGAGCAAGTGCCATGAGCTCACCGGGCCCTACATGTCTACCACAAGACTTGAACCCATCACGAAAAGTTAGCCTCCACCGCCGAGGGATGGTTGTCAGTCAGCCTTGAGGGCAGCGTGACCACGCCGATTTCCATTCCACAGAAAACTCCACTCCAAACAAGCTTTTTTGAAAAATATGGTCTAAATGTCTCAAAAACTGTTTTGATCATTGTTCCCCCGGGTCGACTAATTTGGCAATCCAATCTATCTTTCTGCCCTCTCGAATCCGACTGCATGTACGGGACCTACCTACACCTGTTTTTTCCTCTCCAGCGATCGAAAGCGATTGACTTCCATACCGCGACACCGGAATTCGATGCCGACAGACACCACACCGAAAATGCACACACAGGAGACCCGCACCACCTCTCAGCTGCCCGGGTGCCTTGTGCGCTGAGCTACCTGATCCCCACGCGGACCCGACGATGTTTCCACCAACGACGCGTTTTCCGAGCCATTTGGGACGCGTGCTACGATGGAGGAACTACATATATAGGTCTAGACTATGATCAATACCGTTGTACTTTTCGAACGGCCAAAATATCTTTGACCGACGGGGCGCTCGTAGACTGAGAAAGCGCACCCTTTGCAGTTGAAATAATCGCGTCTGGTGTCACAAATTATGCGTTACATACCTAGACTAGACTAGACTAGACTAGACTAGACTAGACTAGACTAGACTAGACTAAGCCATTCCTAACTAAGCCATGGGATTTTTCATCTTTTCACTTAGGGTTGCACTTTCATCTTTCCCCAAGGTCAGTTGTTGGTCGCGGTATCTAGAGCTTATCAAGCGAGGAGTCTAACAGTCTAACTTGACCTCGCCTCTACCGTAGGATCCGCCTCGCTTGCTGCACACCACACTGCACACTGATGTACACTGTGAACACTGCATCAATGCTGTCCAACAACTTCCACCCAGCGATCAAGGCTACCGTATTGTTGTGTTTTGATATAGCCCCTTTTTTCACTGGCGGGTTTTCTCTATCATATCACAAATATACTATCATACTATCATACTACTATACTATCATACTAGCATACTATCATACTATCATGCTATCTTACTATCATACCATCGACTGATTCCACGATAGCCCCCCCAAAAAACCGGCGACTTTCTTTAACGAACGTTTCAAGGCCGCTCGACACGAGGAAGGGTGATATGAAGCATAAAAATCTTCACACACTTTCTTGTTTGCAAAGGACGATCAAACGATGACGTTGAGGTGGCAAGGGACATCGTATTTGAGGAGATACGGCCTGGATCTGGTTTCAAAACCGGTGATTTCGTTAAAGCAAAGTTGGGGGGGCTACCGTAGAACGGATCCATCACACTAATCATACCATCATACTATCATACTATCATACTAATATTAATATTGCCCTCCGACAATGTAGTATTAATAGTGTAGATAGATGCCGTCCAATGTAAATCGAATATCTTTTCGTAAAGCAGCAGTAGTAGTACCTAACATGAAGTCGAATGATCGCACCACAAAAGACTTTCATACTATCATATTATACTACCATGCTATAATATTATATATCGTACTCGCACGAGTGTGACTGCATCTATCTCACCGAAAAAAACGCGTTCAAGACGATTTGTTTGGCGCAGCGTATTATAGCTATCCATCCCATTGGAGGTTCATAACGTCAACTTAATACTCCAAAACAGCACGAAAGCCCATGGCGGCGCCAAGGAACAGCGGGTTCACTCGCGCGAGGGGGCCCGAGCCACTAAGAACAAGGCCCAAGAACAACATAACCCCCCCTACCGTGTAGCATTTGGTTCTCGCCGAAAAAATCTCGAACAGGAGGTTTACGCCTGCCTGTATACACGCGGATCACACAAATGGGATCGGTTTTCACTACCACGCAGAGCGCCACATTGCAAATCGCAAAAAAAATGGAATTACATGGATGTTGCATGGGTATTGTTTACAGCAGTAATTCTTGCGGTTAAGGAGAGAGACACGTCTCGTCAGCCGGAAAGATTTTGGCCAAAACGTGCTGAAAAAAGCTATCATCGTACCAAGCGTCCATGATGTGCCGCCGCGATGAAGAGCTACTGACAAACAAGTAAGCCTTCTGAACTCCTGTCGCGTGATGCTATATTATACCAGGTGTCTGGTAGTTTTTTTTTTGGGGGGGGATGTTTGCCTTGGGAAGACAAGCGATGCAACGCCACGATTCATTGCAATCGGGGGAGGGGGGGGGGGGAGGTTGAAAGACCCAGTGACTGGTCGTGTCATTGCTGTCCGGAGCGGGGAGGGGTAATTCGTCGGCGGCGGGGGTTCATCGGCCCGGGGGGGGGGGGTGGAAGGGCAAGTCAGGGGGGGCGGGGGATCACCGGGGGGAGGGGGGCGGTACATCGGGAGGAGGGGGGTACATCGGGGGGAGGGTGTGGTCGACAGGGGGGGGGGGGGGCATCGAAGGGGGAAGGGGGGGGGGGGTAGTCATAGTCATTTCGTGCATGGCCGTAGTCGTATGACCATAGACAGTCGCGTACCTAAAACGCCGGGCCGGAGCACATTGGGCTTTCACCGACCAGGCAGTCATCGCGCGCATCAAGCGCGCAGCGCCACCGAGTCACATGAAGGGTGAGCTGCATCTTCCTAAGAATACCAATTATGAGGCGGATTTCGGCACTGCTGTGCGCATTTTCTTGCAGTATGTGGATGACCGCTTCGAATGACTTCTGTGTTTTGTGTTGTGGCCACTTTCGGCGGGGGGGGGGGTATTTAGTGGGGAGGAGTGGGGGGGGGTCGCGGTAAACATGGTGCAGTATTGTAGTACCAGGACAAGCAAGGGCAGCTGGCAGAGCAGTTTAGGATCTATAGGGGATAGAGGGGGGATACAGGGCTATCAAGGAACAGCTAGCTATAACAGCCTCGAAATTTGGGTGCTGGTGACCAGTAGCTTATTGCCAGCCATGACCACAAAAAAATGTAGAGCAAGTAGTGTTTTCTTTTAGATGATGGGTGCCCGTCTGGGCTGTAAAATCGTTGGGCGCGCGTGTTGCGGGGCTAGCACAACGATAATAATGTAAACCTGCGCATGTAAGGAACCCCGTCCATTACGAACGAGTATACCCCGAAAATATGAAGATCGCACAAACATCGGCGACGGCTGTGACGCTGTGCCTGCGTTGAACCCTGTGGCTGTTGCTGCTGCCAAAATTTGGCAACCAATTTTGAACTTGGGTAGTTTGTTCCCAAAACGTTCGTGCACATATAGTCTACATGTCACGCGAAAATAATACAAACGAGCAGCTGCTGTTGGTACCTTTCGCTTATTATTCAAACCATCAGTCAGTCATTCCTTCCCACACGTTTCCAACTTTCCCGGCACACTGAATCACGCACCGTACACGGGAGTTGCGGCAGCCGCAGCAGCCGCAACAAGCAGAAGCAGCAGTACTGAAAAATACCAGGTAGTTAGTATGGTTTTCCGCCCGCGCACATTTACCTCGCCGGAAAAACGATTCCACCACTCCATATTATGTACACCAACCACCGCTCTCCCGCTTCAGGAAAGCTCGGTGTCGCTACGGCACCACACACCACCACACCACATGTTAAATGTAGCTTACATCAACCAATATAGTGTGGTACTGGGGGTATTACGGAATGTACGGTAGCCCAGGAATAATATGTGGAAAGTCTATTGGCTATAGCGAACGGGGCATTGCGGGGTATCCGCCATACATAGTAGTGAGAATTGTTACATTGTGGCCAGTTGATGGACAGTGTATTTGTGCCTTGGGGAGGTACGGGGGATTATGGCTCGTGGGCGAGCGTGGTGGGGAGCAGCTTGTGCCCCCCTCCATCCCACTCTTCTCTACACCTACCTCTCCCCGTCTTCTCTCCGTTTTCGCTTGGGTACTGCTGCTGTAATATTCAAGACATAAACGCCATCTTCTTTTATCTCGGGCATACTGCAGAGGGCAGTACTTTGTCTAAGCACACAGTTCGGGGCTGTTGCTACTCCGTCTCCTGAACATCACTGTCATCGAATACGTTCACGAAAAGTTCGAACTTGACGGTGGTTGATCTGAGATGGGGGACCACGAGACCATAGAAGATTTGAAGGAGCAGCTCGCTTCGCAGGCAAGGCTCTTCGAGGAAAGGCTGTCGGCGATCGAGGCGAGATGGTTGGTGATCCATCTGCGACGTGTCCCGTTTTTTTCTAGACCAAGGATTTACTGAAGTTAGCGTGAAGAGGTCCCGATTAGCTTGGACTTGCATAATAACGGAGAGTACTACCGACCGCGAGTTGTTGAGCAGGGTGTTCGACACTATTTCTCCTAGATAGTATACGAGTATCGTAGCTTGGCGTATGCTCAATGACTGGTTCTTGCCGAAAACACTGGCTGAGAAGTCTAAGTGGGAAACGACAGTTCAACGATCTGGTCATGGGGAAGAAGAAAGAAGCGATGAGATTTTTCGCGCGTGTAGACAAGATTGTCGGCGTTTGGGGATCCCTGGGAGGGCACTTACCTGCAGAGGATGTGAACCTCAAAATCGTAGAAGTTCTCACTGACGACTACGAGTTCGAGCAGCGTACCATATTGTACAGAGATGACATCACCCGGGCCAAGATAGATGCTATAGTCTAGTCAGGCAAATACACACAATCATGTCAAGAGGTGCGAGCACCAAAGTTCAAAATGTAGGACAAGCCTTAATTGCGAACAAGCCTGGCCGCCGAAAGTGTAAGCAGGAAGGTAGTGGAAAGGACGACCAAGCTGGTAAAGGCGTTTCCGATGATGTTGTCGTTCTGCAACAACATCATCGGAAACGCCCTTACCAGCTCGGTCACCCTTTCCACTACCTTCCTGCTTACGATTTCGGCGGCCAGGCTTGTTTGCGAATAGGACTTGTCCTACATTTCGAACTTTGGTGCTCGCACCTCTTGACATGATTGTGTGTCTTTGCCTGACTATATAATAGCCTCTATCTTGGCCCGGGTGATGTTATCTCTTTACAATATGGTACGCTGCTCGAACTCGTAGTCGTCAGTGAGAGCTTCTACGATTTTGAGCAGTGTACCATATTGTACAGAAATAACATCACCCGGGCCGAGATAGAGGCTGTAGTAGCCAGGCAAGAACACACACACAATCATGTCAAGAGGTGCGAGCACCAAAGTTCGAAATGTAGGACAAGCCCTAATTGCGAACGACAACAGCGGCAGAACAAAGGACGGGAAGTACTACGACATGCGGAACAAGTGTCACCGATGCTTGGAGCCAGGCCATCTGTGGTTCAACTGCGCCCCGCACGTCATCCCTGCCGCGAAGAAGTCGCAAAACGGCTCTGGTGAGATTATAGGGTGTTTGGCGATTGGTATGCTTGGTAAGAGAGATGCGGTAGGAGAGCGCAAGCAGGGTACGGACGGCGCAGAGAAATGGATAGCTGATAGTGGTTCGACCTTTCACATGACTAGATCAGCTTGCTTACTCCGTGACTTGCAGCCTTCCGAGGACAAGGTTAAGAGTGGTAACGACACCCTAGTAGACGTTGAGGGTTACGGGTCGCTGACTGTAGTTTTCCCGAACAAGGCAAAAGGTGTCACTGTAAGGCTAGACAAAGTGGCATAGACTACGTACCTAGCTTGGCTTCCAACCTTTTTGCTTTAATGGCTGCGCACACACGATGAGTAGGTTTCGCAACTGACGATAAGGATATGAGCATGAACCTAGCGGGTGGGCGTCTCAAGTTTTGGAGTGATGGATCTGCATACTGTAATTATGGCAGAATAATTGATCCCGATGACGAATACATCCCCTTTCCCCTGTTGGTTCCCGAACCCATCGAGAACGCCGTGCAACCTGCTCACCCCATTTCCTTGGAGTTTCCTGTTGAAGCCTCCGGTAGTGCTAACTCGTGTGAGACTGAATGGATCAGTAGTTTGACCTTCTTGCACGAGAACCCCATGCAACCAGCCCATATTATTCCCTGGCGTGCCCTGTGATAGCCCCCGGCAGCGCTAAGTGATACTTCTGTAGACATCAACGTCTTCCACTGCGTACACGGCCATTCAAACGAATTTGTTGAGAGAGACTGCAAAATTCCAAGGTGTAGAGATACTCGGTAGGTTAAGACCGTGCACTGGGTGTTCCATGGTCAAGGGGTATCGTAAGCCGATCGCTAACAGTACGAAACCGCGCGCCACAAAGAACCTAGAAAGAGAGTCGTGGATCTCAGTGGCCCTAAGAGTATTCCTTCGTTGCTTGGTAAGAAATACGTCATGATAGTGAAGGACGACTTTACCCGGTACGCATGGGTATACTTTCTCGAGCGTACGTCCGATGCTGTTGACGCCTTCAGGAAGCTTTTGGCTGACGTGCGTGGGGATGGTGTGCCGTCGGAAGTAGAGAGAGTAAGGTTTGACAACGGAGGAGAATTCTTTGGGGGGGGGTTCGGGGACGTGTGCAGGCAGTATTGCGTAAAACAGGAATTTATTTCAACGCAAAGAGTCCGGAGCTAAACGGCGTTGCCGAGAGAGCTCTGGGTATCATCCAGAACGCGGCACTTGCCGCGCGCATCCAAGCCCCCATCTTCTTCCCTCACGTCGAATTCCCACCGTCGGAGACCCCCTGAGCCGAGGCAGTACACTGGGCGTGCGAAGCCTTGAACCGCACCGCGACCACGTCCAACCCGCGCAGAAAGTCGCCGTACGAAATGTGGCATGGTAAGGCAGCACCCGCATCCCCGCACCCGTTTCTTCGTCCGGGATATTGCCGCTGGAACCTTCCGTCGAAGTCGTTCCCCAGGTGCGAGAGTAGCTTCTATCTCGGGCATCGACCACCCTCGTGACTCATTGCGGATGCTGACGCGGGCGAACAAGGTGGTGGAAACACGGGACGTCACCTGGGAGGCACCACCAGCCATGGAGGTGCCGCCGGTGCAACTGCAGTAACTGGAATCGCCAGAGCTGGCAGGGCGCCGGAGCTGGGAGGGACGTCAGAACAGGGAGGGGCATCGGAGCTGGAAGAAACGGCAGAGCGGGGAGGGCTAGATGATTTCGATTCTGGCCCAGCGACTCGATTGCCGATGCTGGGGAGAGGAATCCCCCATCAACCTCGAGTGGCTCCTCCGGCGGGGAGTGTAGGCAATGGTGGTTAAGGTGAGCGGGGTTCTGTTGACGGTGTTAATATGCCGGCCCCCGACGCTACAACTGCCCCGTCAGGTGATTATTTGTCGTCGGTAAGCAGTGAATCGTCTGTCAACGGGGAAAACCCGGGCGAGGCGTCATCATCAGACGAGAATGGTCCGGTTACTACGATGGCGCGGACTGCGGCGAGCCCACTTGAATCGCACCTGGTTGGACCTAGAGGTGGAGAGCAGCTGGGACGGACAAGAGCGCAGACGCGAGCGCTCAACCAAGATGCAGCAAGCCTGATGAGTGTGATTGGGCCCGATGAAGGGGGCAAACTAATCCATGGGCTACTGGCGGTACAAGAGGTTACCCGTGAGCCGGGCGAGTTGCCTAAATGTCTCGTCCGGGAAGCGGGGCTGGAGCCTGTTTCGTACCCTGCGGCGTGCTCATCGGAGTACTTCGACGTGTGGATGGAAGCAATGTCGAAGGAGTTCGATGGGCTCGTGGCGGCCGGAGCCTTTGCGGAAGTGACTGAAATTCCTGGGGGATGCAATATCGTAGATGCCAAGTGGCTATACAAGTGGAAGGGTGATTCGCATGGTATGGTTCATAGGGCAAAGGCCCGTATGGTAACTATGGGGTACAGCCAGGTAGAGGGGATAAACTACTTCGAGACGTTTGCTCCTACGGCCTCCGCGACTCCTAACAGGTTGGTAGCGGCCATGGCATGTAAGCTAGATTGGGACCTGAGGCACTCAGATGTAGACCAGGCATTCATTCAGTCGGAGTTGGACACTGATATCTACTTTCGTCTTCCCCCCGGTTGTGGATCAGTATCTGGCAAGCAAGGTAGTTCTCCTCAACAAGGCCCTTTATGGCCTGAAGCAGAGTGGTCGAGCGTGGTATCAGCTGTTATCGTCAACTCTGGTGGAGTGTGGTTTCGAGCAATGCTTGGTAGATCCCTGTGTATTTCGTCTGATGGTTGCTGGTGACGTTGTGGCCATGTTGGTCTTCCATGTGGACGACATCAAGATTGCGGCTACTGAGAAGGTGACTGAGGTGGTAGTTAGTGCCCTCAATCAGAGATTTCCCACCAAACATCTCGGGGAGGTAGAGTGGTACATGGGCAGTGAGTACAAGGGGGATCGGGAGAAAGGTACTTTGGATATTTCTCAGACCCGGTTCATTCAGAGCGTACTGAATCGCTTCGGTGCTTCGAAATCCAGCCCCATCCCCGCAACCCCTTCCTCGGACCTCAGGGACGTAAGCGAGGAGGAGATCGTGGTGGATGTCCCGTTCCACGAGATCGTGGGAAGCCTGATGTGGATCGCGAACCAGACGAGGCCCGATATCGCGAATGCAGTTCGGGCAGGCGCCCGGTTTTCTCATGATCCTAAGCCGATTCACTACAAGGCGGCACAGAAGATACTCGAGTATCTGAATGCCACGTCGGATTTAGGCTTAACTTTCAGGAGGGATAGTGACTTGGAGTCGGTGCAGATGGAGTTTGATTTAGAGACGTACGTAGACGCGGACTACGCCTACAAGGCGGAGGACAGGCGTTCCGTTTCTGGTGTAGCTGTTTTGCTGCGGGGGTACGCTAGTGTCTTGGTTCTCTAGGACACAGAAGTGTGTCACACTATCTACCACTGAGGCAGAGTACGTAGCAATGGCAGATGGGGCCAAGGAGGCCCTATATGTGAGGGGTATACTGGCATTTCTGATGCCCAGTCTGGAGCCGATGAGCATTAGCGTGTACGAAGACAACAAGGGGGCGATAGACTTAGCTAAAAACCCCTTGAGCTCGTCCAACAGTAAGCACATTGACGTACGGTACCATTTTCTCAGGGAGCTGGCTGCCAGTGGTGACATCCTAGTGCAGTATCTTCGAACGGAAGATCAGCATGCGGATATCCTGACGAAAGCTATTGGTAGGGAGAGTGTCGAAAGACACCGCGATTTCCTTTTGGGCAGGAGTTAGGATTCAACATTTTCCTGTTTTTTCCAGTGGATCCCGTTATGGGAGATAAGCTTAAAGGTAGGCGGTTCGATCTACGTTTTCCCGATACCCACCGTGCCAACGCCTAGTCTTGTTAGTTGATACGCCTAGGGAGGGTGTTAAATGCAGCTTACATCAACCAATATAGTGTGGTACTCGGGGTATTACGGAATGTACGGTAGCCCAGGAATAATATGTGGAAAGTCTATTGGCTATAGCGAACGGGGCATTGCGGGGTATCCGCCATACATAGTAGTGAGAATTGTTACATTGTGGCCAGTTGATGGACAGTGTATTTGTGCCTGGGGGAGGTACGGGGGATTATGGTTCGAGGGCGAGCGTGGTAGAGAGCAGCTTGTGCCCCCCTCCATCCCACTCTTCTCTACACCCACCTCTCCCCGTCTTCTCTCCGTTTTCGCTTGGGTACTGCTGTAATATTCAAGACATAAACACCATCTTCTTTTATCTCGGGCATACTGCAGAGGGCAGTACTTTGTCTAAGCACACAGCTCGGGGCTGTTGTTGCTTCTCCGTCTCCTGACCATCACTGTCATTGAATACCACACACCTCACATGATAAGGACATCTGATAAGCATGTTCGTCGTACAGGCCCAGACCGGGCATGTGTCCATGACATGGATTTATTTATTTTAGTATTTTTTTTTTTTGCTCACACTTCTACTTTCTAGCTTCTGGACAAGCCGTGGTCACTGGTGCCGTCCCTACTTCCCCCCGGTTCTTGCCTTCAATTCTTATCGTGCATAGGGTTCAGCAATCCCACTGCTCGTCGATTTTTCATCGAATGTTGCTAACTCACGCTCTCGCGCTTTCCGCAAATCAATGTATGGATGCGTCTGACTGCTGGAGCTTCTGCTCATGTCATAGATAGACAGGGTTGTACGTAGGCTTCCGAACCCGCACCACGAGCCGAAGGCTGGATGCACCCATCCGGCCGGGGGCTTCGGAGGACCTCCGGTGGTCACAGGGTACAGCCCATTTTTCGTTCGCGGGGCTGCGACTATATTTTTCCCGATGAGATGCCGCGTTGCTAATTAGAAATCCGATCTTCAACGAACTTGATTGGGCAACCTAATCAGTTTTTTTTTTCCGAACATTCTTTCATCACGCCGGTCACCGGCCGCCGGCCGACCACTACCCGCCACAGACGTTCCTTGCGACCCAAGCCCAAGCAAGCCAGCAACCTACCCCACGTGACCCGAGCGACCCCTCCAACTCCAGGCAAGACCTTGCCGTCGGTTGCTGCGTGCGGTGGATCGAGATCACCCTCTTTGCAGCAGGTGAAAAACCGCGACGAGCATGAGGCTTTCCCCCTCGCGGTTGGGAACATTATTAAGTCAGAACAAATGAAATATGCACAACAACAAAAGCGTGCACCTGTCATGGAAGCTTTGGATTTTCGAGCTTTCGGGCAAGGGTAGCGTTGATAGTTCGTTGGCAACAACAACCAGCCGGCCGTTGCAGCACTGGATCGGGATCGCTCGTCTTGCGGTAGAGCTGCGACGCTGTTTCTTGCGAGGTGAGGTAAGGCTTCACGATGAGGACAGACTCCCTCAAGGGTGGAAATCTGAAATCAGAAAAACTGGCAAGAACGAAAAAGCTCACGTGGAGCTTCGCTTGTTGTGAGCTTGGGCAGGGGTCGTGTTGGATGTTTGTGGGATGGCGCGCGAGCTTGCGGGCCGGATACGATGTACAAGACCTCAAACTTGCCGAGCTGAGGTTGTGCACCCCTCGCCTGTAGCAGTCAGCAGGCAGCAGCGGGCAGCAGGTGCACGCGAGGCCGGCGGTATCCTTGGAGTGTAATGTTTTTTCGTTTTCAGTTTTTTGCGGAGTCTCTCTTTTCAGGTGGGTATAACTGATGAAGTGGTCCGTATACAAGTACCTACCCGCTACCACGTGTAGCCTACGAGTGGGTGTTGCTTGGGGACATACTTGGTCTGCTTGCCGCAGCACGCGTTTCAGCCATGAGCGAGATAGACAAGATCGAAGGTCTTCGTCGTCGTTGTCGTGCTTGGGTTGGGCACATCACACCAACACCGCCGATCCTTGTTTGGGTTCCTTGAGACATACACCACACTTTGCTTCCGGAAGAAATTGTTCTCGTCGGCGTTCCTCGTTCATTCGTTTCCTCCCGAAACACGGTAGGAAGAGATACAATTATTATTGTACGGTAAGGAACAGAACGCACAGCACCCCATCCCAGGCAAGGCAGTCGCCACCCTATGATGTGAATGGTGTCTGTATCTTTCACGAGGGTCGAATTTGTCAGGCAGGGTAGAGCACGCTTGGCCCACGCATCAAGTCTCGCGTATGATATCACGTGGAAAAAATCGCAGCTGACCGAGGCAATGTTCTTGGTCGAACTCACAGCAAAAACACTTCGTACCATCAGCTTCAAAGGAAGGTATCAAGGCTTGTCGTGTACCTGGTACAACAACAACAAAGACCAATCAGCAGCAGCAGACAGCGTAGAGCACCGTGTGAACTACTCGTACAGCATTTGGCTCGCCGAGGATGGCACAACCCTCTCTCTCTCCAACGCTGCACCCAAGCTGCTTGTTGCTGCTGTGATGTTCACGAACTAACTGGTGGGTCGACGCGTCCTCGAAATAGCCAGACCAGACTATGTGTCTCTTCTAGATACCAGAGACCAGATTACGTGCCTCTATTGATAGCCAAGACGAGGGATTTGCGAGGAATAACATCATGATGATGAGCATGGTGATACACATGCTGGGTCAGCATCTATCATCATGCCATAGCTGGTATGGTTATCGGTGCAAACGCTTGGGTCTTTTCGTGTGTCGGTTGGTTGTTTGTTGCGGAAAGAGGTTCTTCTTCTCGTCCTCCTTGAGAAGCTTCGAGAGTCAACAAACAAACTTACGGACCACGCCGCGGACCGCCGACCTCCCAGCAGAGATTTTTCATTCAAAATATTTCAAATACGCCAGACGTGATTTGTACCCATTGAGTGGTAAATACTGCTGTATACCGTAGTTTTTTCGTTGCTGTTTTTCGGCATTTTTCAAACGAGTTTATGTACGGTTAAAATGGTTGCCCAGTCACAAGAATAGATCACAACATGCATGGTCCTTGATCATTCACAAGAAATGATCACAACACAAAACCCGCACGACAACAGCTGCTAGCAGAGCAATAGCAGCAGTAGACCCGTAGACACCAGGCAGTGCACAGTCTTGTGCGCATGTTAAAATTTTGTGCTGCTGCTGTGACCACTCTGTGAGGTGCTGGGACGTATAGGCAAGACGTAAGTGCTGCTCCGTGGCAGTACAGTACAGCAGCAGATACATACCAAGCACAGCAGCAGTGATCTTCCTTCCCACATCTTTATACCTGGTATAAGATACAATATAGCTGTCGCTAAAACGAGCGACAGGTGATAGATGTAACTGTCGTCAGACGTGTGCGCCCACGGGCCATTGGTTCGTGTGATTGCGACGGGCACCACAGGTGGAATAGAGCCGATGTGACGTTTGGCCCAGCAGAGCCTCAACGGCAGTTGCGTCCTGACCTGCGTTCCCCCGTCCTGCCAAGTAGTGTCTACGGGAGAAATCGGCACACACCCTCTATATCTCTCCTGAGACGACCATTCCCCCCCTCCCTGAGTACCCTCTGACGTTGACGACAACGTAAAGGGGGAGGTTCGGCGGGGGCGCGTCGTCTGCAAACACCAACTCGACGACTTGGCCTCGAATGCCGTTCACGAGTCCAACTTGTTGGTACAGGTTCTTCGTGAGCATGACCTTGGCTCCCTTAGCTAGGTAGAGGTCCCATTCAAGCCCCTCCGCCGTGTCTGCTGTCGCCCTTCTGGCTTTGGCGCACGGACCGAGTTTGGGTCAATCGCCCCCAACGGACGTCTCTCCATGATGACCTACTCTCACCACGAGACAGCAGTAGATACACTCAGCGTACACACCCCTAGCGGGCACACACTCTCCATGCCCGCTCTCCGCTGGCCACTATTGTCGCCCGCTGCGCCCGTTGTCGGTGTGCTGCCCGCTGTGTGAGCACTGTGTGCCGGCTGTGTGAGCGGTGTGTGCTGCTGTTTTTGCCCGTGTGGTCTGCTGTGTGTTTTTCATGGGAGATTATATTGCGAGGCGCAGGTGTAGACTAGAAACTCGCTTCGCTCGAATCAAATGATCCCACACTAAACTCAAATTTAGCCGAAGACACGCACGCAAACTATATTTTTTTCATGGGAGCCTATATTGCGAGGCCCAGGTGTAGATTAGAAACTCGCTTCGCTCGAATAAACATTCCAGCTGTGAGATCGAATATTTTGTCGAAACTCATTTTCGCAAGCTGTGTGTGATACTCCGATCGCGTGTATTACTGGTTGTGTGTCCTCTTTAAGGATATAGGTCGGCGACTCCCCTTGCAACTACAGTGTAGCTATCAGGGTCAACAGGGTGATATTAGGCAGTCTGTGCGCGGAAACTATAAAACCCGTTTTTGAGAGGGACAAAATCTGACAGCTATGGAAGGAAATTCATCAGTTTATCAAGTGAATCCTGTAAGTCGCATAACCGGCGAGGGGAGGGCGGAGTTTTTAAGGACGTGGGGGCCTGATTTCGATCAAAAGGGGGCGGGAGGGGGGGAGGGGGGGAGGGACGGGTGGGGCAGTTCAATTTGTGCGTGGAAACTGTAAATCCTTTTTGTGGGGGAGGGGGGGGGCTTGTGGAGGGGGGGGGGGGAGGGCTTTAAGTCGCATATCTGTAGGGGTTTGCTATACGCGTGGTGCTACGTCTAGGCAATGGTGCGGGTGGTGGAGAAAAGGGGGCGTTGGGGGCGGGGGGGGGTGGGAAATACCGCAGCGGCATGAACGGCTCTAAAAAGATAATGAGGCAATATCCAGGGCGTGGAAGTGTTTATTACTCTGGCGGATTTTAATATTAGGTGGGGCGTTTAATCAAGAGGAAGCGAGGAAAATAAAAAAAAAGGGGGGGCGGGAGGGGGGGGGAATGGGTTTTCAAGAGGTTTAGGTCACATACAATATTAAAATACACTCCAGCTATGAGATCAAGGATTTGGTCGAATCTGATCTTGGCAACATTGTGTGTGATCTTCCGATCGCGCGTATTAATCATATATGTAGGGGCTTGCTATACGCGCGGTGCTGGGTCTAGGCGATCGTGCGGGGTGTGGGGAAGGAGGGGGCGTTGGAGGGGGGGAGGGGGGATGAATGAAAGCTACGTCATGGATGACTAGAAAAATAATGACGTGATATCAATTGCTTAAAAGTGTTTATTACGCTGGCCGATTTCGATTGTAAGTGGGGCGTTTGAACGAACTGGGCGGGGAACAAAAGGGGGGGGGTGGGGGGGGGGGTGGGGGGGGGGGGAGGAGGGCGGAGATGAGTTGGAACTACGGCATGGATGGCTAGAAGGATAATGAGATGATATCAGCTGGCTGGTAGTGTTTACTACTCTGCCATATTTTGATTTCAGGTGGGGCGTTTGAACAGGAGGGATCGGGGGGGGGGGGGGCATTTTAATATGTGCGCGGAAACTATAAACCCTTAAAGGGGACGAATCTGACGGTTGTAGCAAGAAGACACCCCTTTATATCACCCGCCTGGTAATGTTTATTATTCTAGAAGGTTTGATGTTACATGTAGTATGCAACCCAGTTCTTAGGTGTAGTAAACAACGTGTTAGAAGCTTCATAATTTGTTATTGTACATGGATCGAAAGATAAAATATTTCAATCGATAGGTACAATCATGTAGATACCATTATTTTATGATATCGCTAATAATAAGAAAGAGATACGTATTGCCAAATACAACAGACGAGGTGATGTGGTCATGCAACGGCACCGCCATTGAGAACGTAAGAGAGAAATGCGAATCGTTAATGTTTTAAAAGAAATATTATAAAAAATGAAAATACACTCCAGCTGTGAGATCGAAGATTTCGTCGAAACTCATCTTTAACTTTGCAAGCTGTGTGTGATACTCCGATCGCGCGCATTGCGAGTTGTGTGTCCTCATTAAGGAATGTTGTACCACTTACCGCGATATATTGCTGTTTCAAGTTTCCTACCTTCTTTTTTTCCTGTGCATTTGAGTCTCACTCAGCCTGCCTTTCTTACGGTGCTCGTTTTCGTGTTATGTCACAAGTACGCGGTGGAATCGGCACATGTTTTCGATTTGTTTTCTGTTGTTCGTTATGGTGAACCGTTGATTGGCACGTGCAGTCCGTTCATCATGAACATAGCATCACGACTGTTGCCTGCCGTACATAGAATAACGCTTTGGGTCCACGAAAAAGAAAGAACCACGAAGTGTAAGATGAACTCACCCTTTTTAACAGGGATCGACGCCAAAATCCATTGGGTGGCACGTTGCCGGTTGGGAAACTACATGATACATGATCACAATCGCGAACATACCTGGTACCTGGTATCGCGAAAGCTCCGAAACCCGACACCTGTGTCAATGGACCCTCGGATTTCAGCCGTCACAGCCTCCATCCGATTCGAACTCGGTTCAACTCCTCCAGCTCCCGCCCGTTCGACGCCTGGCACTCCGTCGCCTCCGCCTGCACCGCCGCCCTCCGGCTGAATCTTCACTCGGACGCGTTGATGAACAGCAGTAACCACGGGCACTGCGCCACCTGTTTTGGTTTATCTTTTGGTGCCCGGCGGGGGCCCTCGATTGTTCTCCTGGCGTGCTGTCACCCCGCCACTAATCCCACGGCCACGACCGGCTTCGGCCGTCTTTGCAGTCCCTGCTCCTGCCGGCCTCGCTTGGCCGGACGGTACCCGTTACGCCCGACCGTGACCGCACTAAGCCCATGGCAACTCCTCTTTACTCCTCTTTAAGGCCTCCGCCCCGCCTGACACCTAGTCTACTACGACGACCGACTTGAATGCCCTTGGCGCCGCTGTCGAGGTGAACTTTGGTTATACCTCCGCACGTTTTTCGCACGTCGACTGGGTGCGGGAGCAACAGGCTGAGCCGAGGTGCCAATCCGCAATACGCTACATTATTATAGGTCGGCCACCGGCCGTGCCCTCCTTTTCCGAGGTTCAGGAGCTCGCTGGCAACGGACGGCCATTCACGGCTGACGAAGGCATCGCCCTGCTCGTTGATAAAACGGCTCTCCCTCCCCTCCTGATTCGTCGCGCCCGGTGGGACGAATGGCTTGTTGGACAACGAGCCCGTTTGCATCTACGTATCACTCCTGATGCGCCCTTGGGTTATGCAGGCTTGACACTCGACGGCTTCCTGCCACGTCGGCACCACGCGCACGCTCTCTACCAGGTGCTTCGGTGTTTTTTATTCGCCACCAGCTCCTATCACGTAAACATCAACGCTGGTGTGGAGCGTGAGCGCCTCACGATGGCCCAGATGCTGGTCATGGTCGTCAATGAGGGCCAAGATATCTGGGTCTTGCAGCTCCCTCACGTCGGATTCGCTAGAAAAAAAACTGCGTTTGTGGCCAACGTGGGTTTTTCTCCCAACAAGGTTCACCTCGGAAGATTTTTTCCCCCCGCCTCTTTCAATCGATCTCCGAACGCGCTGGGGTCGCCGGACATGATACTAGTGTAGTTTGGGCGGGTGCTGGTATAGTTTGTGGTTTTCCTGGTTATGTTGCGTTATATGCTAGGCCGTGGAATTGTTCATCGCGTCAGATTTTCAATTTGCTCAAATCAGGTTTTGGGCAAGGTGCGCACTCTGGGCAATTCCAATGCTCCTACTGTAGACAACTGTGTCTGTCTGTCTACAGTTGATTTTTGAAACATCCAATTAATTGGAATGGCCAGGACAAACTATTTAGAAGGCTGTCGGATTAAACAAAATCTACCGGACAGTTGTTTTCGGAGGATGTCATTTATATGTTTTAATAGAATTGTGTTGTATCAAATGATCTGCGAAGTGCTGATGTTGTATTAATCGGAATTGTCCCAACAACAGACGGATTCACGCTACTTGTACTACTATTTAATTGGATTTGTCCGGGCAATTGATTCAGAGGGCTCTTCATTGACTAAAGTTGTCCAAATGCTTGATTTCCGAGAAACCCGTTTCATTGGGATGTGGTCCTATTTTAATAGCATTGATTTTGGATGCTGCAATGTATTAACAACATACATTAGACGTACAGTAAATGATTTTAGGTATTTTCATTTAACAGTATTGCCAGGACGGACGACGAGTGATTTCAGAGACTGCCTACTATTAATAATTTGAATTGCCCACACAAATGGTTTGGGGGGGGGAGTATTTGAATTGGAATTGTTATAGGCAATTGGTCCCGGGATCATATTAGTATACAAGGTATTATATTAAAAAATGAAAAAATACACTTCATTCAGCTGCGGGATCGGCCAAAAAGTTATTTTTAATCAAAACTCAGCTTTGCAAGCTGCGTGTGATACTTCTTATCGATCGCGCCTGTTACGGGGTGTGTGTACCCTCGTGAAGGATACAGGTCGGTGACTCCCCTGCTGATGCCAGGGTCAACAGGACTAAGGAGACGTTCAGCCTTGTTCTGCGCATGGAAAGTGTATAACCCGCATTGAGGGGGACAAAACCAGACATCTGTGGAATTCAGTATGCATGAAACAGTAAGTGTTAAAATAGTGTGAGTTAACTTTTGGAGCGGGCTCCTAGGGTATACCAGGTTCGTACGCAAGTTCCTGTGTACTCCCTGTGTAAATATTATAAAAATAAAAAACTCCAGCTGTGAGATCGAAGATTTTGTTGAAACTCATCTTTGCAAGCTGTGTGTGATACTCCGAACGCGCGTATTTCTCTGTGTGTGTGTCCTCATTAAGGATATATAGGTCGGCGACTCCCCTTGGGACTACAGTGTAGCTTGTACCAGGGTCAACAGGGTGCTGTCAATCAGTCTGTGCGCGGAAACTATAAAACCCGTTTTTGAGGGGGACAAAATCTGACAGCTGTAGAAGAAAATTCATCAGTTTATCAAGTGTTTCCTGTAAGTCGTATAACCAGTGAGGGGAGGGCGGAGTGTTCGGAGGGGTGGGGGGGGAGGTTGGGGGAGGGGGGGGGGGGGGGAAGGGGATTTCCAAGAGCTTTAGGTCGCATAGATGTAGGGACATGCTATACACGTGGTGCTAGGTCTAGGCGATGGTGCGGGTGGTGGGGAAGGAGGAGGCGTTTGGGGGGGGGGGGGGTGAATTGGAGCTACGGCATGGATGGGTAGAAGTATAATGAGGTGATATCAACTGCCTGGTAGTGTTTATTTCTCTGTCATATTTTGATTTCAGGTGGGGCGTTTGAACAAGAGGGAGCGGGGGGGGGGTAGGGAAGGGGGGGAGGGCGAGGGGGGGGGGGAGGGAGGGGGGGGGGGGGGGGGGGGCGGGGCGGGGCGTGGAGGGGAGGGAATTGGAGCTACAGCATGGATGGCTAGAAAGATAATGAGGTGATGGGGGACGGGGGGGGCGGGGGGGGGGCGTGGAGGGGGGGGGATTGGAGCTACAGCATGGATGGCTAGAAAGATAATGAGGTGATATCAGCTGCCCGGTAGTGTTTCTTACTCTGGCATTTGTATATATATGTGGCAGGCCAGCGGAGGTCCAGCCCAGGCCTGATGCTCGGATTTTTAGTATAGTGCTGTCGAGTGATACATGATGGAACATGCGGTGGACGTCGATCGCTACTGTTCCGAAGTGATCTCTCTTCTGCTCTTCTTGTCTTGATGTAAGTGCATACTTCGAAGTATACATTTAAAAAATGAAAAAAAAACATTTCAATCAGCTGTGAGATCGACCAAAGTTTATGTTGATTGTATTTTTTGCCCTTACGATTGGTCTTTAAATATGTTTATTAATAATGATTGAAGTGGACAAACCAGACCAGGAAATGCCGTAGGCAAGGCCGGCCATGAAAAATGGTAGTTATTAACAGTGTTTCTTGAACTCTACCACCAGGGAACACACAATATGCAACAGTAGTAGTAGTTAGTGTAATTGGTATTGCAGCGTGTACGTGTTTTCTCCCTTATTATTAACAGTGGAAATAAGGTACAAATACGTACGTGGTATGTACGTATATTTTGTACACAAACAAGGACAAGTCTGATGTGACAGTTACATTTTGGATACCAGGTATGTATGATGTGAACGGCGCCGGGGAATCTGCCAACATTGGCAGGAAGGAATATCCTGCCAACACTGTAAACGCCTGCAGAACCTACTCTACAGAACCAGATTTCAATTGATTGCACCCGGCGCCGCGTAGTACGTATTCAAATGACGAAAATCATACAATCGTACCCAGGGGGCATAATGGTTGGAAACAGTGAAATCAGAGGTAGTAAACTGTGACAGAGTTCGAAACCAAATAAGTAATGCCAAACCGTATCAAAAGCGGAAAGACACAAATGCTGCCAAAAGCCAGTGAAAGAGAGCACAGAAACGAGACAAAAACGGCTAGACACCCACCGAGAAGACACAAACCGCTATAGTGTAGTATAGTATAGTATAGTATAGTATAGTATAGTATAGTATAGTATAGTATCGTATAGTATCGTATAGTATAGTATAGTATAGTATAGTATAATATAGTATAACCGGGTGGCGTGACCCAAAAGCTGTTAGAATTCATTTTTGACCAATAACAAGACTCGAAAAGTGCATCTATCTTTGGCATGATTTCAGGCTGTAACCGCTTTTGGCTGCAGACGGACCTGCTACAAACGTTATTGGTCCGTGCCCTACTAAATTCGCAGTAGGGCCGCCGTTTTAGGCCCGATTTTCGAAGGAACGTTTGATAAAAAAAAAGTAGAGAAGACGGGAAAGTGGTTCGCGTGGTTTGGAGGAGGGATGGCTGCAGACGACCCATGCCCCAAACCGAGCCGCCTAGGCCCATATTTTGCATGAACCTGGCTTCGCGCAGGACGCCGGGGGCTTGAAGTAGATCATATTTTCATCCATTTTGTCAACGTGTTCTATATCTCACTCGATTCGAATCTAGTTTTTTATTATTATTGCAAAAGGCTTTTTCTGCTTTGTTGTTTCGTCTTGATGCTGCTTTGTGGGTTATGGTCAAGGCTTCTCCATCGTGTCATGATGTGTTCGCGCGTGCGATGGTCGTGGTGACGTCGTTTCGGGTGGACTTTTTCATAGGACTCTGTGTTCACCATCCATTCACCTCGCCCCCTATTCCCAATCAGGCATACTTGCTTAAGGTGAACTAACCGGAGACACTAGTGGGTTGAGACTTGGCTGGTCATCGACGGGTTTTTAGTATTACTTCGACCTGGGTACGGACATTTGGTTGTGGGTCCGCATTTGCCGTCGCCACTGTCGCGTGCCCGCTTGCCGTCTGCGCGTTGATACCGTCTGTTGTCTCTTTCAGTCACCCCCTCGCGACTGGATAGCACTGTCGTCTGGCGCGGCGTCTCGAGCACCGGTGCACCAGAATCGCTGCCTTGACTATTTCCAACTGCTTTCCTTGATTTTCTTCTTCCTGGGAGTGTGTATGGGTGATTACCGGTGAAGCTTGTGTTGAACACATTCGGATGGCAAAAATAGTCACAGTGATAACCTCGTGCTGATGCTTGGAGTGCCCTTTACATGGACACGATGAGTTCCTACTCGCACTTTGACACCGTCGGTTGTTCTAGCGAACGACCTCTGCTGTGCCGCCACGTTTTGCCCCAATTACAATCACGCAGAACGAACCTTCGGTTCGTGCTTGGGTCAAACGTGTTTTTTGGTTCAACTCCCAGCCGTTTTGGAAGTATGGTTCGCGCGGACCACGTGTTGGATATCCTTGGAGGTAAGGCTTTGGCCGGTTCTAATTTGTCCAGTTGATGCTTGCCGTAGTTTTCTGCCCATCGAGCCCAGTCAATGGTGGCCCACGTCCATCTGTTTCAAGTTTGTGTGTGCAGCTACCCACCGAAGGTGGCTTCTGCCCCAAAATCGGCCTCAATTGGAACTGCGTGTTTTATCTTGTAGAATGTGCTCTGCGTTTTTGATGCACAAAGTGGCGTCGCGTGGGCAATGGTTTTCTTGGTTTTGAGCCTCGTTTGGTGTAACGTGAAGCGCACGCCGCACACTCAATGTACGTATTAAAGTACTGGTCCCTCTATAGTGCCGGTTGAGTAGTGCGGGTTGCCCGCTGTAGTGCCTGTGAAAGCGTTTGGCATAGATGGGAACAACAAGTAGTGAAAATAGTATTCAGAAGTGTCGGTTGTCGCCATATTGCGGTATTTCCGGCTGGCACATACCGAGACGCTACAAGTATACGTAGAGGGACCTCTACCGTGTTTCTGATATTTAAAGCGAAGCAGTTTGAACGTGTGCGGCGTGGGTCATGGTGCACAGGTTGGTTTGCTTCTCGGGCATAGATACCTATTTCTTGGTAGAACGCCAGAACATCTATACCGAAATCACAACTCTGGAGGCAAACGGGTTGTCCGACTCCACTGGAGAAAACCCTAACCAGGAGTTTTTTTAGCCTTCACATTGAAGATTTTTCGGGTGTACGCGATCGCCGTGGGGCTCCGTTGAACCTTTTCTATTGAGGATATGTGTAGGTGCTCCACAAGACGGTGTCGGTGTTCATCCCTCAGAGAAATTCTTGTATTTTTAGCGGTTGTCGTGCCTATGCTTTCTTTTTTTTCGGTTCCCTGGGTGGTCCTCTTTTTTATGTATTTATTTTCAGTGGTCGACGTTGAAGCTCACACCGCGCATGGTCTGATGGCAACACTAATTAGAATAGTTGTCGTAGGCGTCCGTTGCGTCTTGTCTGCCGAGTGTGCCTTACCTTTCTACGGGAGTTCGCCGGTGCCCACCCCTTCGAGGGCTGTCCTTATACCGTGATGATAGAGAAGCGGCATTCGGAGGCGTCTACGGAAGGTTGCTACAATAGTGATAACACGTTTTTGCGAAAACTTTTTTCTGGATCGGCAGGACTCCTCAACCCAACAACGTCGGAATGCATGCCGTTCTTGTTTAGCAAATATTTTTCGTTGTATACCCAAGACATGGGATTGTTTGTCGGGTCAAACTTGTCGTTTTTTCTCTTGCATGTTTTGCTTGGTCAAGGTATAGAGCTCCGCGGGTGAGCAACCCTCGTAAAAATTAGGTACGCCCCCTGCCGTAGCACGCCTCCATAGCAAACCCCGGGAGATGATGGGTACCCCTTGATGGCGGTGGTGGCAGGGGTCCGTGCATCGGTGTTGCGCCGTTTCGTCATTCGAATTCCACGTTTATCGTGAGAAAACGAGCCTCAACTGCATGTAGATAGAGTTCTTGAGGAGGGGCACTCTCTGTGGAGGGGCTAGGGAACGAGGTTGGTTGTGCGCTCGGCATCCGCGATCGTGCTTGCGGTGAAACGCGTGATACGATGATGAGGAGTAGCACCTTTCGGACGGGGTTCCTCGACTAACAAACTGCCCGATATCGTAAAATTTTCACCAATTTTCGTTGTGTACCTAGGCCGTGAGATTTTGTCATCGGGTTGCAAGTTCGTTTTTTTCTCTTAAGCCAGTGTTTGGGTGAGGCATAGAGCCCGTCAAGCGAGGAACCTCAGGCAGTCAGTGTAGGTGCACCCCTGCTATAGCATGCGTCTTAAGTTGTGTTTGGAGGCTGGACGTGGTCAACAGCAACCTTGCGGGGCATGTTTTCTGGCCCCATTCAGAAATGCTTGAAGCGCAGCAGCGGCGGCGGCTATCTCTTTCCTCGCTATTTATCCTCTTTGGAGTTGCACCCGTGGTTATAGGGACTTTCCACGTGGAGGTACAGCAATGTGGGGCTAATGGAGAGGGTTATGACCTTCGGGAACCGAAAGCGGCGTAACCCGTGGTTTGTTTGGACGCGAAAGAATTTAGGGTTGTTGTTCCATGCTCTGGTAACGGTCCACCACACGGTAGTTGGTGGCCATCACTCTTCGGTTGACTCGCGCAGCTAGGTAAGCCCGCACGTCGGAGGGCAAGGGACGGTACCGTGTAGGCTGTGCGACCAGAGAAGAGGCAAGTGTTAGTAGCCGGCCAGCGACCCAGCATTAGGTCGGCTCTCGTGATATTTCTGGTTAACGGAGGGAGAGACGGGATTTAGAGTAGAGACCACCAGTGGAATACCGTCAAGGTTGGTTGCGGTAGATTGGTCTCTCGGGGTGCTCTCCCTCCCAAGTCACAGACACAATAATAACCAAGCAATTCGAAAGATATCAAACAAATTCAGAGTTTTAGGAGTTGGAAAAGGGTTTACTGCTGTGGTTGACCGGGGTTTCGGCCGAACGTTGGGCTTTTTCATAAAAGCATGGAAACAAAGGAAAATGAGATGTTTGAGGCCACGAGCTCGATTATTCAGAACGACAGCGGCTCCTAACCATACTGAAGACCCACGACGCTCGCAGTAATGGCAGAAGGAAGTAGGCTTGGTTTCTCCATGTATGACTGTTGGCCCAGTACTCACTGTTCTGTACGGTGAGTGCTGTGATCGACAGCCAACTTGAGGCAAGGCTCCCTCCCAGCCATATGGGATTGAAACATGCTTACGCAATGTCGGGCATCGAAGGACATAAGTGCGTATGTGTATACTGCTACCCGTACTGCTAGCTGCAGCTAGGGGGTTCTTACGACAGAAGTTCGTAGAGAAGCCATATGTTATTATTCGTTGAGTCGATTACAATCATGGGAGCGTGAAATCACAGTATTCGATGAAAAACGACGAGCAGTGAGATTGCTAAACCATCCACGCGATGACACGAAGGAGTTTACCGACGTGGAGAAAGGTAAACAAATATAAACACAGCATTTGCTCAGAAAATCGCTATCGGCGAAAGCAAAAGTCAACGTCATGCGATTTACGTTGGAAAGTGGAAGCAGTCGCCAACAAAACATCCGGATATGGTTAATTCTGCCGAATATCAACAGCGTAGGCGTACAAGTGGAACCAAGCTTGAAGCACCGAGTCATGCATAGCGTATGGTCATTGTGTGGGTGGGAATTCCTCGTTTCGATGCCCGGGGTACATCTTAGCTGGTACTGTCAGCATATATTTTCCGATCCCACACAGTGCTGTATGAGCTTTCAATATCGCTCAATCATAAAAAGTTCCCAGAAAAAAAGAGAGAAAGCAAGAAAACGATGCACGAAATCTAACTTCCTTTCTGTACCTGCTTCCCGCTTAGCACCGATTTAATCCACCTGCTGCCTTTGCTCCACCCTTCCTTCTCGTTACGTGCTCATGTACCTTCTACTCTTACACCTTCAGCCGCGTCCAGACCCCATGCCCTTGTTATGAATGCTGGCCTGTCACCCCCTCCCCAGTCTCTTTCGTTATTCCTGGCAACCCCTAAGCTGGAGCTTGAATCGTGGCACCCTCCGCGAAATGGCGACCTCGGGACGATTTGACGTAGGCGTTACTTCACCATCCTATTGTGATATATCGGCAGCACTCGCTAAAGTTTGATGAAAATCGACGAGCAGTGGGAGTGCCTAAGCCCGTTCGTGATTAAAATGAAGGCACGTATGATACCGGCGGGGGGGGGGGGGGGGGGCGACGCCTGACCACGGCTTGTCCGGAAGATGGAACATAAAAAGAATATTTAAAAACATAATACGGTGTCTCCGTACCCCCTGTACTTGTTAGGAAGATGTCGCTGCCCTTCTTGAGGACTCACTCGCCGATGCTTCCCAGGGCAGAAGTCGTCAGGGAAAGGCAAGAGCTGTTACTGTCGTTATAATGTGTTTGGTCGATGCTTCATGAGAAGTGCATAGTGGGGGACGCTTGGTCGTTGTTTAATATAATATGTTCAAGGTTGTTGGCTGTAAGACGCCTTTTGGTGGTTCAAATCGGCTTTTTTTAGTCTTCATTTTACGTTTTTGTGTGATCCTTGCGCTTTTTTTTCTTCGTCCTGTTTCGCGATTAACACACACGATGCACGTCGACTCCCTCGAAGGTGGATAACTAATTACATTTCGCCCACCACACACAACGCTGCCGGCTGGTGAACCTGATAGGAATAACAAAAAATGCATAAAGCAGTACCTCTTAGATAGAATGTTGAACTTTTAATTTTTTTTATAAGGTGACCTCCAAAGAAGTGCCGACATGTTTGGTGTGTAGGTTTTCCAGACGCCCCCCCCCCACACACCCTTCAGAAACGCTGCATTAATATTTTTGCACGTGCCGAGAATGTGAGATTAACAAACATGTCTTCAACCTCATTACGCTACCCAGCAAATCGATCGATGTAACCTTGAAACGGGGCAACTTCACTCGCCAGCATCGATCGATATTTTATTGCCGGCCGCAGGTGTGTACGAATACTAGTGACATTTTCTTGTTTAACATCATCATTATCGTGGAACGGTGTATGATAATCATGTGACCACGTGATCATGTTATTACTCGAAACTTCTTGATGTCCCCGAAGCATGGGTAAAATTAAGTTTTTTTCCCCTCCGACACACAATGTCCCAGCTCTGATAAAGTTGATCACTACGAAGAAAATGGCCTATTAATTTATTTTTTTCCGACGATTTTGGGTTAAGGAGCCCCGTTATTCAGAAAACGTTTCGGACGAAAACTGCTGCATCTGTTCGTAGCAAGCGTCCCACGCTGTGGGGAGAATGACCACTTGGAAATAAAGTTGGGTCATTTTCGCAGTAGCAGTTTAGTGGTCGTAAAATTATAAATGTATTACATGCCTGGTGCCAGCTGGTAATGAGAGAGAAAGGTGGAGAGAGGCCCTAAGGAAAGTAGTTCGATGCTAAGTTGGGAGTAGGTGAACAATGGAAGCAGCCTACGTCCTCAGGTTCTCTTTTTTCTTGTGTTGGATTCCCTTGACCTGCTTCTTTTTGTCTAGGGGTGCCTGTGAATGGTCGACGTTGAAGCAAGCTCGTATTTCGCGTTGTAGGATAGCACACAGAGTCGGAACGATAGTTAATGAGTCCTTTTAAGACCGCACATTCACGACGCCACGCTAATCCGAAGCATTTTTCGCTAAAATCATACTGTAGGGAGTTTCCCCGTTTGGAGCAAGGCGACGACATCTGCGACATCGTTCAGCATCATGTCCACCACCACCACTACTACTGCTACTGCTGCTATTAATACTACTACTACTACTGCTGCTGCTGCTACCGCTACTACTGCTACTACTGCTACTGACTATGATTAGGAATCAGGGGAAAATAAAGCTAGAGAAGGGCCAAGAAAGGGAAACAGGTGAAGTAGGTTGATGTTAAGCCCGAAGTAGGCACCGAATAAATTGAGGTAGGATATGTCCAATGATAAGTTTCCCTGGTTTTACTTTTGTTCCCGTCGGAGCTGCTAATAAGCGATCGAGGTTCAACCCTACTATGCGGCGTATCGTTAAAAATAAAAACGGTTGATGAGATGTGAGATGCTGGGAAGGGTGTTGGTTTTGGGGGGGAGCGTCAAATCTTTTTTGGTTGTCTTTTCAAGATTTGGTAGTCAGGGTGGGATGGTAAGGAAAATACTACTTAATTGATCATTTAACCATCGCTTTATAACCTACACGTGACACCCCCCACGGCCCTCAAGCATCTCACAGACCCGTTACTGTCATCTGTCATACCGTGTATACATTACTTAGCCGGCCATCTCCTCGCGAGAATTCAATCAGGGGGTTTTAATCATGGCCGGATGGTGGACATGATAACAATTCACATTACTCACAACATGCGGTCTATCTGCATACGGAGCACCATTAAGATACGTCACACATTCGAGAGTTCTAGATTTTTTCCGTTTCTTTCGAGTAACGAAAACATCGCAGCAGCTGACATTTTTTCGTATCTCCATACAAGTCGGCTGTATCGAGATCGGTGCTGTGTGTCGCACGGCTTGGGGACGTGCTCCAATTGTGCACAAACCCCCTCATACACAACTAGACGTTGGTTATGCAACATAGATCGTTACAGGCACCCTGAAACGTTTTCTTTTGCTGGATTCGTTTTTGTCGGTCCACGTGCCTTCCCCCCCCCCCTTACTTAGCCGACGATTATAGAAGCGGGGAATTCAGTTCAGAAACACAAAGTTCCAGTCGCTTTGTTCCCTCGGCTTTAACTTTCCCTTTTTCGTCGTTTCTTCGTCACTACATTTTCCGTCCGATAATATTCGGCCCAAACCTCAATCTCTCAAGCCGGTAGGAGGGGGAAATGCGTAGTGTTTTTAAGTTCCAAGAACGAAATGGAGTATATACATACTTCGATGTACTATTAATGTGTGTTTTGTTCACAACTGGCGGAATCGACTATGTAGTCATGGGTCTCTACCACCGACGTAAGGACATATTCTGGTTAGAAGCAGGGAGGAGAGGATTGAAGGGGTGCCCGTTCTCGCGTGCCGCTGGCTTAATGTATACAGCTGATTGTAGCAGAAACACACAACCGGTCGGTACGACCCTATCCGCTGCCGATTGATGGTAGGCCTAGAGGCTATAGGACTACCGTTGTTGTTGTCGTTGTTGTCGTCGTTGTTGTTGCTGCTGCTGTTGTTGTGTCTTTGACATCGGTCACTCGTAAACAGCTAGATACAGAATAAAAACAGTAATCAAGGGAAACCGAAAAAGAAAGTCAATTCGCGAAACCTTTTTCTCCTTTCTGTGCCTGCTTGCGGCTTAGCATCGATCTAGTCCATCATTACTGCCGTCATGTTTGCCGTTCTATATTGAACGTGGAGCGTACCAAGCGACTGACGTCGATTGCTCATAAACAGCTACTACCGGAAGAAGCATAACAGCCAGGGAAACCGAACAAGGAGACCGATTGGGTAAGTATTTTCTTAAGGGTACCTGCTGCCGTTTTTACCCTTTTCAACCCACAAAACACATTCCTGCTTTAAATCCAAGTGTGTTGTCTCCAAACCGACGTTACGGCGGTAAAGGGGTTAGCCCTTTTGGGACGTCAGGGTGAAAACAGGTCGGAAAAATTGGCGATTACAGCATCGGCCGCACGAAGCAGGCGAGGCGGCTTCCTGCGTAGGGGGGGGTGTCCAAAGCTCAACGAGAAGATATCTACAATACGCGCGCAAGCTTCGTGGCAGTTGTACCGTTGAACGCTCTTTCTTCCTAACCGAGTGATACAGCACAAGTTGTCGTTTTTTCGGTCGCTATACCAGGGCACCCACGGGTTCAAACATCAACGTGCTTTCAACTACGCTTCCCTCATCCTTCCCTCTCACTAATAGTTGAAAAACTTTAGGATGCTTTTTCTTTTCCCTTCCGACGACGTCTAGCACAAGCAAACGTCGAGCCCTCATAATCAGCTATCCTGATAAAACAGGATAAAAAAACGAAGAATAAAACACAACGAAATCAACGGAGTTACACGGGCTATTTTTTCTACCAGCATAGATCATGGCGCGGGTATGGAGCCTGTGTGCAGCCAAGGTTTTGAGCTTTAAATATACACCAGCGTGTAAAAATATCAAGGGCAACAAGTAGAGTATCTACTGTAGGTGCCGAACGAAGCTAGACCTGTCTAGGCTGAATCAATTCTGCTTTAAACTTACAAAAGTTGTGCTTCTATGGTTGCTTATTGTTCGCCCAGCCGTGCGTGTTATGCTCCTAAAAAAGTGCAATAACTATTGTGCTACTTGCACGCGATAAACGTCAAAATATCCTACCCTATACTCTTTAAAATGCGGCCCAATTATGCCAAAATTACTGCGAGCATATTGGACACAAGCCTAGTCTTATCCTGCAGGTTTCCTTGCTCGGCCGGCCTGGGCTTGTTGTTTTCGTAGCTGCTAAGGCAGGAGTGGTCGACGACAACAAGGTCATTCTGATGATTTTGCACATTGCTGGAGGAGAAACACGATGAGAACAAATACCGTAATATTGATATACGTCGTATGAACAATATTATGTTTGCCATCCGACAGTCAATGTGCAGCATGCATGTCATGGGCTTCACCGCCGATCACTCACAAACGCGCCGAGAAACAGAAGAAGACCAAGGGGGACCATACCAGCTATTATTACATAGAATTATGGTGCTTGTCATCCGGCAATGTGCAGCATGGGAATCAATCACAAACAAAACGATATCTGGTACGCGGTAGTATGCGGGTTTGTTTTTACGCGGTTTTTATAAACTGATAGCGTTCGCTGGGAATCTGTCCGGCAAACTCGCGACTCGTATGTCAACAAATAATGCTGTGTGACTGGACCAGACAACGGACACTAGATACCTAGATACCCCATTTTGAAGAAGGAGCAGGCAGCTGCTACTTAGAGGCCATGGTCCGTCACGATACGAGTACTGAGATGTTTTAAAGCGCCTATTTACGTTGGGTAGAACCCCCCATTTAAGAGCAGTGCACCCGCGGTAAGGGCATTCGGAACCTAAGACCGATCTCGTGGGCATGTCCCGCGATACTAAAAACCATACACTGTCCACTACTACAGATAAGAGCAATGCGTAGTTAATAGCGCCTGTTTGAGCTTATCAAGGGGTGCTCTAAAATCGGGGCATCCGTTGTTGTGGGGATATATGCTCTTGGTGTACCCGGGTATCAAACCTACTTACGTTATTATTTAGTAGTCGCACCCGGTAGATACCCGGGTATACCCAGGTAATTTATCCTGCTAATCTAACCCTTGGAATACTGAAAGTTTTTCTTGTCGTCATAGCCCAAAAGCCAGCTAGCTGTCAATGTGTAGATATAATGAGGCTACGAGAACGAAGGCACCTCTCCTGCGCGGATGATAAGCGCTACAGTCAGTGTGGGGCTTCAAATTACAAAGATAAATTAAAATGTTGTTATTATTGGTGGTATTATACTATCATCTTGTTTGACATCCGACAATGATGAGCAGAATGACTAAAAACAGTGACAAAGGAAGAGAAAATGAGGACCAGTACGACGATAACAACGTAAATGTTCGACAACCAAAGCGTTGATGCACAAACACAACACTTACCATTATAGTGGACAAAACGTAGGACCCCTCCCAAAAACTCACCCATATAGTATATTACGAGTACCAACAACGCAGCTTGCAAACATGAGTATTGACCTGAAAGTCGTCGAACTCACGGCTGACGTCCTTGAAATGTTTTTTATGAAATAAATGTATACCAGGTACCACGTAAAATATACGATGACCAAAAAGTTGATGCAAAATATATATTATTTTTCTATCAGTCATCGTGACAATGTGCGGCATGAGCTTCAAGGTCGACGTATCATAAAACATTACAGGTCCGCCTCATGAGGGCATGCTACAAGCAGTTCGGTCCAGAGCTGTACTGTATACGATATGACCACCGCTCGGTTCAGCCTGAAGGTCACCTTGCTGAATGCCGAGGTGATTGAAACCCTGCTGTACGGGTGTGTGGAACGCGAGTCGCTATGACGAGCTCCGAAAGGCGCACCTCCAAGTCCTCCGACGAGTCCTTGACTTCCAGCGTCGTGCGGACCACACCACCAACCTCTCGTACGCCAAAGGGGGCTGTATTAACAGGTTGTAGGCCAATTTGTTTCCAGGAAAACCCTTTGATTCCGTACTCTTCTATAGATGGGTTAAAATATGCTGGGATGCTGTGCTTTGGAGAGGCGCGCCACTCATAGAATTTTCACATCTAAAACCCGTGAATATGTACTACACCAAAGTGCTCAAGACGAAATGCGAGCCTCGAGAGCATCGAAACGACAAATCCGAAAGCAGCGGCTCGTCTACGCTGGGGCAATGGTACATAAAAACAAGAGGCGATTACCCAGTCGGATGATGTTGGCGCAGGTAGCCGGTGGGAAAAAACCGGGACCAGGTGGGCCACCGAACAACTGGCTCAGAACCCTGAGAGACGACCTCGCCGTTTTTCGATCTGCCAAAGACTCCACAAAAGATTCTCCACGGCAGCGTGGAGTTAACCGTACTGTGGATCCATGCAGCACGGAAGGCGGGCAAGTAGTGCCTACCGTAAGACCCTTTAAGCAGCCGAACGGTTCATGGCCAGGTGGCACCTAGGGGAGGGAAAGAAAAGCTCGGAGCGCCGCGAAACCCGGATGCGTGCCGCACGAAGACGAAAGGGGGGTGAGGGGGAGTAGGGAAGCCGCTGAGTCATGCCGCGCTATGAGGGGTGCAGCAGAAGTTTCTATGAATTTTCTGAGCCCCTAACATGAGGACGGAGCTCAATATCATCAACATCATCAACATCATCAACATCATCACCCGAAACATGACTTCGACAACATTCTTTCGGGCAACCAGGCCAACATGTCTATGCGCTAGTCAGTCAAACCTTTAGTTCAACAACTGCAACCTCCACCGCGGGATGACTCCGCCGATAGTTGTTGACGAAAGCAAGGAGACGGCAGACAGGGTAGCAAGGCACCACCAGGCCGACTAGTAGGTATAGAGCCTGTCTGCGTGACCTCAAACTACTGCGTCTACCTTATGTTTTAGTTGTTGCTTTTTTGTTCTTTGGATTGCCTGCTCCATTTCTCCTTGAGGGTGTAGTGACAGTCGACCCTGCGGTACTGCCACCGCCGGTATGCGGGCTCTCCTTGCCGAAGAGCCGCTTGTCCCCCTTGCCCTTTCTTCGTCTCTTTCTTCGGCTGCTTCCCTTTGGTGTCCTTCCTTTCTGTTCTTCGTTTGGGGTACCCTTGGGAGCTATTGACGCGATGGTGTCGGTACTGACACTGCCGTCGAAGATACGGGAAGTGTAGGACAGAGCAGGCAGTAATGATCTCTACTAGTTGCATTCGGTACCCAGTTTGCGTGCTGCCCCGATACCAGTTGGGTGGAGTCATCTGCATAGTTGCTGCGTTTTTGCTTGCTAAATGATTAGGCTTCGTTTTCGTAAGGCACGGGGGTGACGATGACGGTATTGGCACCACTCTTTGTTGTCGGAAACAGTGCGCAGGTGATAGACCATGCGGCAATGCTCCTACTCCTAAGTAGGGTCATTCGAAACCCAATGTGGTTACTGCGTCCGATGTTGGTACAATGTCATATATATGCTTATAGTTTCCGCGCACAGATTGGTTAACGTCACCCTGTTGACCCTGGTACAAGCTACTCTGTAGTTCCAAGGTGAGTCGCCGACCTATATCCTTAATGAGGACACAACACCCAGTAATACGCGCGATTGGAGTATCACACACAGCTTGCAAAGATGAGTTTCGACGAAATATTCGATCTCACAGCTGGAGTGTATTTTTATTTTTTTCAAGTATAGTCTATGCTGCTGTGTTGCTATTGAATAGTTGCTGGATGGCTGGTGTGCTTGTTTTTCATTTTGTCGTGCCGTCCTGTTTCCCTCTTTCTTTCCTCTTTTTTTCCTTTTTCTCTTCTTCTTTGTTTTTACCTGGTATGTTATTTTCTTCCCCTCAAATTGTCTCGTGTGCTGGCTTGCTTGCTTTTTTGTTTCTTGCCCGAGTGCTCGTTGCGGTTGGCATCCCCCCCCCCCCCCGCCCCATACCTTCTATACATAGATATATATACACTTCTTCAGCTAAGTAGCTGCGGGATCTACCAAAAACGGATTTTGGTCAAAACTCATGTTTTGCAAGCTGCGTGTGACACTTCGATCGCGCGTTTAGCGGGGTGTGTATACCTTCGTTAAGGATACAGGTCGATGACTCTCCTGTTGATACAAGGTTCAAAAGGACTACTGCATACAGTAAGACGCTCAGCCTTGTTCTGCGCACGGCAGCAGTATATTACCCGCGTTGAGGGGGACAAAAAAGTTATATTCGAACTTTTCCTTTTTTCTTCTCTGCCCCTGTTAATAGCTAGACGTAATTCTTGTCCAGGGTCACTGAGCAGACTTTTCTCCTCCCTCCCCGCGACGGTACGTGCGTTCATACTCGCATCGAATTGTTGCTATCCACCCTGCTAGGCGCTCTCGGCAGCTGATCGTTGCATGGCCAAATCGCCTTGCTGTTGGCTGTATTTGCAATGTAGACGCATCTCTGTGTCGTGGGTTGTGACGACAGAGCTCGTCGTTGCATGGCCAAATCGCCTTGCTGTTGGCTGTATTTGCAATGTAGACGTATCTCTGTGTCGTGGGTTGTGACGACAGAGCTCGTCCCTCTTTGAGGCATCAGCACGAGCACTGGTTGTGCTGGATGTATATGGATGGGTGGAAAATACGAGTTTAATGTAAAGAACGCACACAGGTGATCTCAACTATGTTGCCTCTTTACCTTTTGAGCCATCCATGCAGTAGTTCCTGGTATTCATCCTACCTTGTTGTATTCATTGTACAATATTGGATGTCCAGTTGATCCCCCTCCCCCCCTCGCTTATTCCCCGCCCCCATCATCTCTTTACGAGGTCTAGCACCATTCGCGCAGTAGCATTAAATAGTACCTTGGTATATATATAGCTCCCCATTCATTATGCGATCTGAAACAATTGGCTCACCGCCCCCCACCTCCCCCTTCACTAAGAGTATAATACGAGGCATGTATACTATATCATCAACTGGTACGTTCCACAGTCATGCGTTTTTATCCCTCTCAAAACTCAAAACAGATTTATTTAATAGTTTCCGTGCACAGTTTAATTAATGGCTAAAAACGGCTGTGTACGTCTTCGCATCGCCCTGTTGACCTTGATACTAGCTGGCAGATGGAGTACAAAGGGAAGTCGCCCACGTATATCTTTCAGAACGGCATACACAACCCGTAACACAAGTGATCGGAGTATCACACACAGCCGGCAAAGATAAATAGATTATTTCGACGATTTCCTCGATCTCACAGCTAGCTGTGGTATTATACTAAAACTTCGAAGTACACAGCAGTATTGTGTAGTAGTAGTAGTAGCAGCAGCATTAGCAATAGGAGTAGGAGTAGGAGTAGGAGTAGTAGTAGTTAGTCTTGTCGTTACGCCTGTCGCCTTGCACTCATATTTGTTATTTATGAGCTCTCACGATGGGAAAAAGAAATCTTAGTCACAACGTCGAGGGCGCTGCCACCATACAACGTTCGTTGAGGAAACGTCGTCTTTGACCCTTTCTTTGCCTCGTACGACGATAAGAAACTACATCATGCTATCATGCTTTAATTCCAAGTATTTCTATATTATAATTGTAGTGTGTTCCCGACAACGCGCGTGCATTTCTACAGCTATTATAAATATAATAATAGCTGTTAAAATTGATTTGCTCGTACATACATGCATACATACATACACAGATGTGCACATCAAACTTATGCCTCTTCATGCCTATTAATAGCAACTTCCGTTACGACTGATCAGTGAGTGTACTTTCACGTTGTTACTCTGCAGCGGTCTCTAGTTCGGAACTTCCGTGCCGTCGAAATGTGGGGGGTAGGCGCTTCAGTTTAGTGCCTCATGACCACCACCGCCCCTCCCCCCGCATCGTAATCCCCGCCTGAGGGTAAGGGTTAGGATGCAGCTTACCCTCCAACAGACTTGACGAGCACCTCACGGAGCTCCGCGCTTGGTGCACGCAATGTTTACGGTTTCGGTGAAACTCAAACGCTGTTCTCCGTCACGGCATTGATTGGTGGGACGCAAGGAGGGTATATATATTATAAAAATTAAAATACACTCCAGCTGTGAGATCGAAGATTTCGTCGAAACTCATCTTTGCAAGCTGTGTGTGATACTCCGATCGCGCGCATTACGGGTTGTGTGTCCTCATTAAGGATATAGGTCGGCGACTCCCCTTACAGCTACAGTGTAGCTATCAGGGTCAACAGGATGATTTTAGTCAGTCTGTGCGCGGAAACTATAAAACCCGTTTCTGAGGGGGACAAAATCTGACAGCTGTGAAGGGAAAGGGGGGGCCTGGTTTTGATCAAAAGCGAGCGGGTTTGGAGGGGGGCGGGGGGGGGGGGGGGGGGGGGGGGGGGGGGGGGGGAAAGGGGCAATTTGTGCATGTAAGCTATAAATCCTTTCGAGGGGATAAATCTGACGGTTTTGGCACCAGTATATTATTGGGGGCGGGGGGGGGGGGGGGGGGGGGGGGGGGGGGGGGGGGGTTGGTGGGG